>CM048744.1:924928752-926287502 GCA_026315105.1 Locusta migratoria | reverse complement strand
TTATTGTATCTGATGATGGGCAACGCCCGAAACCGGTAATAAAGTTATCAATTAAACCAATTTCCAACAAATCAGCATTTACTTAAGAAATAATTATACATTAAAAATGGTTACTCACCTCATGAACGATTTTAAATCGAAAGACGATTTAAAATCGTTCATGAGGTGAGTAACCATTTTTACTTAAGAAATAATTATACATTAAAATGGTTACTCACCTCATGAACGATTTTAAATCGTCTTTGGAATATATATATATATATATATATATATATATATATATATATATATATATATATATATATATATATATATATATATGATAACCAAATGGTTAACCATTTTTAATGTATAATTATTTCTTAAGTAAATGCTGATTTGTTGGAAATTGGTTTAATTGATAACTTTATTACCGGTTTCGGGCGTTGCCCATCATCAGATACAATAAATAGAACAAACCTTCGGCATAAAAAAATTACGTAGAATAATAAACACCTTGGTGAGTAAAGTAACATTTGATGAGAAGAACGGAACGTCGAAGAAACACAGAATTAAAACACATGGCAATCGAATATTCGGCGGCATATTCTCAAAAATTTTATCCTAATATTAAGGCCAAAGTTTTACAAGGTGCGAATGAAATGTACGGTGAATACTCTTAGGAAATGTAGGAAACAGGGGTTACAAATAAAATATCTTTATTAGCCTTCAATATATATATATCTGTGTTTAATTTCAGACTATGTGTGTTTCATTTCTCCTTGTCTTTTGCAATTGTTTCGCACCTTCATTTTGATAATTCCTCTTTCATTTAAGTCCTTTAAGACTTTTTATGTTCGTGAAATCCAATAAAAAATAATAAAATAAAAATAAATAAATAAATAAAACCTGATAATATGAGTTTGGAGCACAGCTTCGTATGAAAGTAAAATACGGACAATGGGGGAAAAACGAAACAGAATAGAAGGAAATTGAATGAGCGACTGTGGGCTTTCCCGTCGCGTACTGCTGATGAAGGTCTCTCAGGTCTCCAGCCGGGTGGCAGCGTTCATGTATCGAGACGTGTCGGTAAGTGTCATACTACCCATCTTCGCTTGTAAATGGGTAGTCTGCCACTTACCGAAACGCCTCGGTATCGAGGTGGTTGGAATAAAAGGAGGTGGCATTATCTATTCCGAGCACATACGTCAGTTGAAGCCTGTCTGCCATCTTGGTCAGTACTGGATTGCTAGTTCTCCGTTAAAACTATGCGTTAAGTCGACCCTCTTACTGTTAATGCACTGGACTGACAGTCACTGCGAAGTATGTACTTTCAAACAATATACTTTCTGGAATAAATTTTAAATAAATACTCAGCATATTGTATTTGAAAACTTAAATTTAACGGCTAATTTGCACTCGTTTAACACGTTGTACTTCAAGGCAAAATCATCGAACGGTTTATTTCTGTTTTAGGTGACAAATAAAATTAGATCTTCAATACGAATACTTCTCCAAAACTTAGCAATATGGCGGAGGCAGGCTTCACTTTTTCAGCCTAAGGGCGTCTCCCTGTATTCTAACCTCCTTGGTCGATACATAAACGCCGCCACCCTGGCGGAGACCCGAGAGACATTATGTCGTCACCTGATTATAAGAGCTTAGTGGACGGAAAAAAATCATCAAAAATTCCCAAGTAATACAGTTTGTCAAATGAATGGTCTGATAACAATTGCAAAATAATGATAAGGGTCGGTAGAAAGGGGTGGAATAAATGTATTTTAAAGAGTATTAATCAGCAAATTGTTTGATAAAAGGAGTTTTGGTAGATAACGACACAAAAAATAAGACAAGCTGGTACCTACTCCATTTAAATTCTGGTTTTATGATGTAACTATGCTGTGGAGAAAAGCTGAAATATATATCAATCTGCCGTAATTAAAAACTTGGACGCCAATTTTAACAATACCTGGTGGTATCTTGAATTTCGGGCATCCGAAGCCAAATGTTTACATTTTGAGACCCAATCCGCTTCGACTGCAATTAATTTTATTTAAAAAAGCACTACCGGTTTCGCGCCCTGTGGACGCACCATCAGGTGCTCTGCTATGAAAATAAATGAAAGAGACTTACAAGAGAAAATATACAATAAAATTGCTAACTGTATAATAAATAAACTGTAGAAAAGTACTCACTAAAATTCCTTAGAAAAGTATGTCTGCCATTTAGTCTTTCCCAGCGTTCACGTAGAAAACTATAAACATAGGATTTGGTCAGTGTACAGTAATGCACACCCTTCACGTCTTGTTTAGAAACGGTAAGGTTTCCAGCGGCCGCATGAGTCAATGGCCAGTACTGCCTCGGCCGTTGCCGCGCCAACACCGCTTCCACATGGCACGGTAAGGAACCTTATCTCTTTACTAAAAGCACAATCGGTTTTCGCGTCGAGTACAGTGTAAATTCCAGACGCTTTTTTAAAATATTGCATTTTCTTATAGGTTTCACCTGATCTCCACTTCCAGTATATTTTTAAAACTATGACTAACGCAACAGCGTTCAAGTGTTATATTTTTTAACGAGGACATAACGTTAGGAATCTTTCATTTGTTTCAAATTTTACTTGAACACTGGGGAAGGCTCTTGTAAGTCTCTTTCATTTATGTACATTGCAACGCACCTGATGATGCGTCTATAGGACGCGAAACCGGTAGTGCTTTTTTAAATAAAGTTAATTGCAGTCGAAGCGGATTTGGTCTCAAAATACCTGGTGGTATGCCAATGACCTTGCATTACATAATTAACGAAATAGTTCCGCGGGCAGCGGTATTTGCGTAAGAAGAATAGTAATAATTGCACTCGGGAAATAATAGAAAATTTCATGTTCTATCTATCGTCCCAAATTTATGACTGATAACGTACTACGATTATAATGACGGCATAAGACTCTTGGTGCGAAAATGGCGGCCAAATTACAATTATTTATGGGACAGAATTACTGAAAAAATGGGAGGAAAAATTCTGTTAAATTATGATTCCAGAAGAAAATTTTTAAGCAATTTATTTAAATAAACCATGCCTAACTCACCTAAGTTTCTGCAGCGAAGAAGAAGAACGTCAGCATGTCCGATTGTAATGGCGGTTCTTAGAAGTCCCCAGAGATAAAAGGTTCTACTGTTCTCCTCCGCCCTAATCAGAGATTAATAGAGAGGAGTGAAATAAAAATCCCTGATCAGAGAGGGAAGCAGCAAAAGGGAACAATAAAAAGAATCTTTATTTGTCTTTTGGGACCCTATGTGTTATAACCTTCATCAGCAAAACGAATTAGGTTTTCCGTAGAATCGGTGAAGGTAGGAATATATCTAAAAGACAAAAAAGATATGACATGTCTTAAGATATGACTTAATAATCTCCATGCTACCAGATCGAACCGAAAGTAAAAACCGTAGGGGAAGCAAAAGAATGAAAAACAATGAAGGCTAAATCCTGTTTTAACCCTTTAATGCATGATTTTTTATTCGAAGCTATAAAAAGTACCACGATTAAAGTATACTGAGAAAAATATTCCTTAAAATTATTATGTACTAGTAGCAACATAACTTTTATACATGGTGAGATACACAGGGTGTTACAAAAAGGTACGGTCAAACTTTCAGGAAACATTCCTCACACACAAAGAAAGAAAATATGTTATGTAGACATGTGTCCGGAAACGCTTAATTTCCATGTTAGAGCTCATTTTAGTATTTCTCTTTAAATATAAATTGAAACAATTCGGGCAGACAATAGTCAAAATACCATATTGTTTCGTTAGTATGTAATGTACTTCCTCGATTCACGTCATCAACACAGATTTTCTGGGAACGTTTGGGCAGAAATTGTTGGTGATGTCTTGATTGGGCCTCATGTTCTTCCACCTACGCTCACTGGAGCACGTTATGATTTCATACGGGCTACTCTACCTGTGCTGCTAGAACATGTGCCTTTACAAGTAGGACACAACATGTGGTTCATGCACGATGGAGCTCCTGCACATTTCAGTCGGAGTGTTCGTACGCTGCTCAACGTAGAGGCGGACCAATCCCATGGCCTCCACGCTCTCCTGACCTCAACCCTCTTGACTTTCATTTATGGGGGCATTTGAAAGCTCTTGTCTACGCAACCCCGGTACCAAATGTAGAGACTCTGCGTGCTCGTGTTGTAGTCGGCTGTGATACAATACGCCATTCTCCAGGGCTGCATCAGTGCATCAGGGATTCCATGCGATGGAGTGTGGATGCATGTATCCTCTCTAACGGAGGACATTTTGAACATTTCCTGTAACAAAGTGTTTGAAGTCAGCTGGTACGTTCTGTTGTTGTGTGTGTTTCCATCCCATGATTAATGTAATTTGAAGAGAAGTAATAAAATGAGCTCTAACATGGAAATTAAGCGTTTCCGGACACATGTCCACCTAACATATTTTCTTTCTTTGTGTGTGAGGAATGTTTCCTGAACGTTTGGCCGTACCTTTTTGTAACACCCTGTATAGTGCTTCTATGATGTACCCGATGTAGTACATGGCAATATTGTGCCTCTCATATTTCGAGAACTCATAATACAACAATAGTATGTGATTGTTTTTACATGTCAAAGGACTAATACTAATGTAAACAAACGCACATGTAAGGAGTAATTAAATTCAGCTAACTTTCTAACTGATTCAGTAACACTCTGCAATTTGTAATTTCTAGGACGAGCTACTAACATATGTAACACTATGTATATAAGCAGCTACAAATGAATTCGTGGTAAAATTTTGTTCAGTTTGAGAGATCATGGGAAAAATAAGGTATGTAGCTGATCAGCTACACTCTTCATTAATGGGTTAAACGATTTTAGAGCTCTTTCTAGTTGACATGTTTATTGTTCAGTGTGCTTACAATGAGTTTCGTTATTCATATCATCCAGGAACCCTTTCAGGCCCTTCACGCACAATTGTGCGGTTCTGTTTTTGTTCGCTTTATTTCTTTGTGATTCACGCTACGGGGCTGCATCACACAATCGTGGATAGACTGTGGCAACATGCGCAACGTGTTTTGGTTCCATGTTTCTACACTGGGTGACACCAGCAGTTGGCAAACTTCCAGTACACGTAAATGGTGGCAAGAAAGACTTGTTGACAAGGTGCTGATACCCTTATTTTGACATGTTAAGCTATCATATCTGACAGCCAGTTGATTTTATATGATCCTGTGATATTATTATGTCATTTCTTTGAAAGACATGTTACTGTAATATGGTGCAGATCATAAAAAAACAGATAATTGTGTGGGTACAAAATTTTGGAAAATAAATTTATTTTCTTTTTCGTAATGGATTACTGTATAGATTTCGTATGTAAAACATCCCTCTCTATATTAATGTCTCATCACCTTGAAACGTGCCCATAAAAAATATTTTTGTAAGAAAATGTCTAATATTCTACCTCCTGTTTCGTGTCGAGTAACTTGCTTGCAAGAAAATGCATAATATCGCTTCTACTGTGTGTATCGATATGTGTACTTAACTCTGTGAAGTTTCATCTTTGGCAAAGATCATGTATTGCATAGCATTGTAGCTCGCGCAGAGACACTCGTGGTTTAGCTTGCTTAGAGAGCGGTTGAGTTGTGAGTATGGCTCCGATGTAGAGCAGAGGCTGTTGTGCCAGCAAGTTGATTTGACTGTATTTGTAATATACATTGTATTTTTATTACTATCACCGCTGGAATGAAGGTAATTGCATTTGATGTCATTAGGAAAAAGTTGTATTATGTAGGTAATGTAACGGTGATTATTAATAGTAAGAAACAAAGTTGCATTTCTTTCCAGTTTCATTTACGTAGTTAGAAGATTATCCTACTTCCTTCATATGATAATTAGTTATTAGCGGATTTAAAGTGCAGCATTGATTTTGGTAATCTTGTTAAACAGATTTCGTTATTTGTGCTTTAGTAAATAATTGTTATGCAACACTGCAGTCAGTTGATTAGGATACTGAATTTTGATAATCAGGTACTGAGCTGCATAAAATTATCGCAGTCAAACATTAAGAAAGTGGTTTGTGGTTTTTTAATATCTTTCTCGCAATCAAAATTTTTGAGTATAGTCAGTGTCTGTTTCATGTGGTGACTTGCCACAGTTGCGCACATGATCAGTTTAATGCACTGTTTCTTATTAATAGTATATACATCAATATCAGGGCCTTAATTAATCCAAATCACTGTGTTAATGAACAATTTGTTGTCTAATTTAACGATAGGTTCAACATCCACAACACACACGCACAGCTTTTAACCTATAACCTTGGGTCTGAAAGGGGTAAAGGAGGTCATAAGTTCTCATAGTGCAACTGTCCGAAATGCCAATATCCTAAACGTTCCCTCTTCCACTCTCAGATTAGATTAGTCTCTTCGCGCCTCTTTATGTAAACAACGCTTCGTGTCTATCTACATCTCCATTGAGCGAGAAGTTCGCTTAATTCAATATGCTCCACCAGGCAGCTGTAGCAGTTGTGTGTGCCGATAAAGCAGCGTAAACCGATAACCTGATTGTGAGTGACGGGCGCGCGGACAGTTTTAGCCCGTCATTACAGATCGCGCGGAGCGGGCGAAATGGCAGCGACGACTCGTGCATTTGTCGGCGCGCGGGCTGCGCGCGATCCATCAGGTGCCGGCCCTGCCTGATGGATACCCGCGGAGCAGGTGCCGCCACCATTGACAAGCTTAATCACGCCTGATTCAAGACTCGGCCGCCATTAGGGGTCGCTGAATGAGTTATGGCGCGTCCATTAATACGCATTTCACATTTCTGCGGCCCGCGCGGCGCTAATGGAGCCGTCACGTGAGACGGAACGCTTCGGCCGCGCGGTTCCCGGTGTGGCCGTCGCGCTGGCCGACTTGACCAGCTCAAGGCTAGGGTTGCGCGGTCCGACTAGACGAGGTCTCTCTCTGATCACCGATGGTGATATTGTGAGATTACCGCCCAATAGAAATCTTGGTAATTAATAGCATTTGATAATTAAACAGTATGAAGTTCACTGCAAACATTGACCATGCCAATGCACCAAATGTTACACAATTTTAATCTTATTAATTATGGTAGCAATGTATGTACGCAGTTGGGTGACAACATTTATAGTTAGGCCATAGGCAGAAATTCTCCACGTTGAGATTTGCTGTGTACTTGTAGCTTACGGGAGGCCAGCGAGCAGGCCGACTTTGGTGGCTTGTTCCAGCTTAGGATTTTCCAGGTTCGTTTCCGGTGAGGGGAGAGAGGGACAATGGTGGGTGCCAGGCACAGTGCAGTGCACAGCGTGAAATAAAATATTCTAATACTACTTTCATTTGAAGTAATACGTTGCAGTTAGGAACCTTTAAGGGCCTCATTACAAAATAGCCTGTTGATAAATAAACAATACATTAGCTGATATAGTCACATCTGGTGTAATATGTTTAATTGACAATGAAAAGTAATAAATTACCAATGAATACAAGACAGTTACACAACTAGCATGGCAATGTTTGTTTATAAAAATAATATATTAACTATTTCTCATTTTATTTTCACTTAATCTTGTGTATTTTATCTTGAAGTATTCAGTTAAATCACTTATCTGTGATATAAGAAATTGCACGATTATAATAAATAGTACAAAGGATGTTTATATTAATATAAAAACGTAAGAAAATATTTGTTTAATGTGTAGTGTAATTATTTTGATTTTAAGTAAAGTTTTAGAAATGTATTGGCTGAGCGCTGTACGTTGGCAAGTCGGTTAGAACAGCTCACATGGGGAAGTTGATGACGTAGGGAAAAAAAACCGGCAGTTGTGCTTTTGGCGCGCGCGCGCGTGGGCAGGAAGTGACGAGTCGGGAGCGAGTGGTGTAGCTGGCCGGGCGGCGTCGATCTACTCAGTCGGCATGTGGATCTCCAGATGGAGACTTTAGATTTTTGTGTGGCAATTGCCAGGTGTGGTTGCTCGTCGTAGACTGCACCAAGTTGTATCGAGTGCTACTGTGTGTTGTGAATATTTAGCCGGTGGAACAAGGTGTGCATCGCACTGAATTAAAGAGACTGTGTTTTGTTAGTGTAACACGTGTCGTCACATAGGCATGAACATAAACGGTGTTTGAGACTGGCACATGGTGTGAAAACAATTTGCGACAAATACTCATTTTGTCTGGGGGCTCCCGAGCTATGACTTTATTTGATAAATGTCTAGACGTACAGACGTATCAGCCACAGGGTTTTAATATGGTGTAATAACAACTTAAAGTGAACTTTCACATGTTTTCAAAAATAGTAGTTAGTACACCCTATTCTCACATGAAATTACTTTATTATGAATTTTTTGTTAATCATATGCAGGAGAGGAAAGCTGCGAACGTGTGATATCATCCCCTAGAAAAAGAGTCAAACAGTAGCAATCACAGTTCCAGTGTTTTTGCATGTTTAGGAATTTGGTTCGCAGTTAGTGGTTGTGAGTTTTAAAAATTAAACTTTCCCTATTTTAAACTCTCACCCCGACCTTCACCCTCGCAATATATACTCTGCAATCGTAATTATCGAGTTCATTTTACTTATTATCTATCTTCCTTTAATTTTCCTCTTTAGGTAGAAAATATCACAAACAGGAGAAAAGAATCCAGTTTGAAAGTACTTTAATAAAACGAAGGTACGATCATATGGGATAGGTTCACAGATTTGTGACTGGCTGTAAGACTTCCTAAGTAATACAACGCAATGCGTTGTTCTCGATGTTATCGACGGCGCATGTTCATCAGTGAAGAGTGTATAATCAGGTTGTGCCCCAGGGGAGTGTGATAGGACCGCTATTATTTTCTATCTATTTGTCGTCTCACCTCAAGTAAATCCTGCAGAGGGCTATTTAGGGAACTGGGGATACTAACTATTGTTTCCCCCATGTATTTATTCTCTAATGAAATTTATCATTAAAATGTGTTTTTTTTAAACCAATAGCTCTCTTCATGGGATCAATACCAGAAACAAGAATAACTTTCACAGATTTAAAGTCACTTTGGCTGAGAAAAGTATACACTTTTCAGCAATACACCTTCTCAATAACATGCCAGCAGCTATAAAAAATGTAACTCACAATAAAGATCAATTTGAAAACATGGTGAAAGATATTTTGGTGAGAATCTCCTTCTATTCCATTGATTAATTTCTTAGCAGAGGTGATTTTTGTATGTTATTGCACATAATATTCACAAATGTTAATATTGTGTTCAGTCTGACTTCAGTGCCAATTTTGTGGAGTAATGTGAGTATTGTAAATAAGTGTTGAAAAAAATACTAAGAATTATCATATTCCCCTATTATATTAAAAAAATCCTAATACTTATCGTATACACCTAAAATATTCAACATTTAGTATGTAGTAATACGTTTTATGAACTTAAAATGTATATATTGTTAATATATTGTTTTTATGACTAATTCCACATCCACAAGGGCAATTAACTTTGGGATCTGTGTAAGGTACCCTAACACATATCCTCTCATTTTGCGAGTATTTATTTTGTGGTTTGTTCAGACGTTTTCTACATCCAAGAGTATTTCCTGAATTGGGATCTATTGGAAGAGAGAATACATCGAATCTATTCTCACTCCCGTAGAAATCAACACTCACAAATTCCTTCAGAAAAGATTTACTAACACTTAATATACGATTTTAATAAATTTGTCTTGTTCAGAAAGACTTTTCTTCCCAAAACCTTTCTGTACTGAAACAATCAGGAATATATAAGATTATATATCTTCCGTTACATATACGTATTATATTTTAATTTATTGTAAAATCTGATCTGCTTAAGTGTTACATCAGATTTTTTAGTGTATTAACTAGATTTTTCTCAAAATACGGTTTTGTCATGAGAATAATTACTTTTTTGTTGTAATATCGTTAACAAAATATTTAAACAAATATCAA
Source organism: Locusta migratoria (assembly GCA_026315105.1). Taxonomy (NCBI): domain Eukaryota; kingdom Metazoa; phylum Arthropoda; class Insecta; order Orthoptera; family Acrididae; genus Locusta; species Locusta migratoria. The sequence continues at coordinate 926,277,553 of CM048744.1, read as the reverse complement.
TAAACCTGCTCCTAATTATCTAATTATTTTTAATGTTTACTGATGCCGCTGCTATTGAGGTACAGAATTCATTTTCTGCTTGAATTTACCGATTTTTCTGCTCGGAATACTCATTCAGGCTTATATTTCGGAAATGTTAAATGTTTATTACACCTCTTGTCTAATTATCCAATACGTCTCTAAGAAACATCCATAGACACTTCATTTATACAAATCGGTGTCCCAGTCTCCAAGTTATAATTTTCGTTCTCCGCTCAAATTGTTTAAAATAAAGTTATATACAACGTACTGAGGGCGCATTAATACCCTCATACTCATTTTAAATTTCGATTTCATTCAGAAGTATTGACTTTCTAGAATGCCAGTGATTTCACATTTTATAGAGAATATCTTACTTTTTGTATTCAAGCATGTTCGTTTCGACTGTCATGGCGGCCCCATGGCACTCCTGTTTATCGACGGCCATCATCCAATGGAAATCCTCCACGTGCTTTCAGAACGCTATGTCTCTCTGTTCAGGTATTCCTCATACATCCCTGTACGATTCAATTCCATCTCTCAAAGGACGTCGTCATCTAACGGTCAAACGTCAAAGCCCTACCTCTGACAGCGTGTTACCGCCCCCGCTTTTTCCAGTCAACGAACACTCCCGCAGCAAGCACGTGTCCCACAGGGCACTGTTTCGCGCCCATTGCTACGTCCGCTTTCAAAGTCTGCTCTGTTTGGGGCTGTACCGTCTAATCCAGCGAGGCGGCGCAGTGGTTAGCACACTGGACTCGAATTAGAGAGGACGGCGGTACAAATACGCCTCTGGTCACCTTCATTTAGGTTTGCCATGATTTCCGTAAATGACTCTAGGCAAATTCTAGGAGAGTTTCTTTGAAGGGGTACGGCCGATTTTCCAAAAAAAAAAAAAAAAAAAAAAAAAAAGGCAACTGCGTGTTTGTGCTTAATCTTCTTTGTGACCGACTGCAACGACGACATGTGTTTGCGGTTATGTTCCAGTGTGCTACGTTCCAAACTAGATGTTCGTTGAAAGTAAAAGACCTAGAAGAGCAGGTCCTGCGTAACAAAGAATACAACGGAATCACTAGGTAGCATACATTTTATATCAACCCTGAGCACAATTCAAAGCCCATCAAAATTACATTTGTGAAAAACTGGACACACCACGCCAAGGAAGAAACACACATCACACCGAAGAAGTGACAACGAGCAACACTCCCATTGACTCGTTAAACATTGAAGTGCGTATTTCACAGCGTGTGATATACAGGGTGATATTTATTAAACTTTCAAGACATTGTAAAAGTAACACCATTGGACAGTATGACGTCAAATTGCAACAGAATATTATTGAACAGAGGGGAAAATGTACGGCAAAAGAAAAGTTTGTAGTGTCAAAATTAATCAATAGATGCCGCTGTATGTGTCAGGAAGTGTAAATCAAAATATCTGTCATGCGCCTGATCCATTGAAATTGGTGTAATCACACGGCTTTTCCTTAATTCGCGTTTGAGACGTTCGCCATGGCTGTCTCAATATAGGCTCGCGCTCTGCTTTTAAAGCTGTTGTACAATAATGACGACTGTGCACAAGTCGCTCTGCAGAAGATGCGGATAGTAAAGCATTTGAAAAAAATCGTTCGTTCGATTACTGCCGTGGGTATGGAGAAAATGATTCGAAAACAAGGGTTCCTTTCGAATGCAAACTGGTAGAGAGAGGAAACGTATTGATTCGACGACAGTGGAAGAAGTGGTCACAGTAATGCAGAAGTTGATTGTTGGTGTACAAACGTGTAGTGCACGGAGAATTGCCCGAACATTGGACAAACCTTTGAGCACGGTGTGTAAAATCCTACGAAACATCCTTACTATCTATTAAAAATTATCCATGTGCACGACTTGCTTACTGTTGGTCTGCCAGCAAGAGAGAGTTTTGCTTTAGAATTTCTTGCTCGCATCGAAGTGAATAATGTTTGGCCGTGCAAGAGTTTGTGGACAGTTCCATCTGACAGGACATGTCAATACACAAGATTGTCAAAGACGGGCATAAATTTTATCATAGGATCATAAAAAATGAAATTAAGTGATCGTAAAGGTTGTCGTGGCCGTATATTCCAACAGGATATGAGTGATATTACATTAATCCTCTCCCCGCCGTGTACTGTAGTCGACTGACGACGTGTGTTAAGATGTCTGTTTAGGCGTAGCGTCCCCATACTACGGCGCAGTTACCTCACATCGGACGGACGAACGGATGGACAGATAATAATTTTCTGAAAATGAAAAATTAAAATTTTTACCTTTGGAAAGCCTCGAACCAAAGACCTCTCGCTTCACAATCCCACACACTAACTACAGGACCACAACTCTTCTGTGCGCTCTATCTGGTAGACGTTATGTATCTTTCGCATCGACTGCTCACCTTTTTATATTTTACTTTTTGTTTCATAGTTCCCCACAACTTCTTGTTTTCTCGATTGATCTGTGTTCAGTTATTCAAGACCTATCCATTGCGCCAACTTACAACTAAATCTGAGGGGGTGCGATGGGGAGGTTCACTTGTAAGAACTCACAATGAAAAACAAGAGTCTTTATAGAAAAGAAGAAGGTGAAGTAAGATAAAATATGGATGTCGACATTGCTTCAACAAGATGACAATCGATTACTTTTCATCGATAATGACAACGTCATCCAAAGATAGCTACACTATCAGCCTCATGTGACGTATGGTGGTGTCCTCTATGCCCTCTATAAATGCGAGGCCCACTCAGACCACACTGACAGTTGTCGGAAGGCCCTCCCGCAGTTGGAGACGAAAAGTCAAGAAGAAGTTTTATACCTGGACCACGGCCTATCCGCCCGGAAGATTTACCTGCCATCTGCCCCTGTCTTGCGCCATTTCCTTCCAGTCGCCTTCAGTACCTAGGCTCCTCAAATCGGCCTTCACATTATCCTCCCATCTACGACTCGGTCTCTCCGCAGGACGTTTTCCCTGTAAGTGCCCTACCAATACTCTGCGCGCTGTCCCGCACTACCCATTCGAGCTACGTGACCCGCCCATCGCAGTCTCATTATGTTAGGGCTTGAATAAAGTTCGTAAACCTCTTAGTTGTGCAGTTTTCGCCACTCCCCGCTAATGTCGTCCCATTTTTCTCAAAAATTTGTTTTCAAATGCTCGAAACGGTTTTTCATTTTGCAAAGTGAGAGAGTAAGTTTCACACCAATACAGCATAACTGGAAGAACGATAGTTTTGCATTCTGATCATTAAATTTCTTGACTATAACTGTGATGAGAGTAATCTATTCAGTGAGATGTAGCAAGTATTTCCAGTCCGTAATCTCTTCCTCAGCTCGGATTCAATTTCATTTCTCGATGTAATATCCAAACGTAAATACTTAAATGCGTTCACTTTTACAAACCGCATATCACCTTCTCTTAACATTTCCCGATCTATTGCTGTTGGCTTTCTAGTACTAAGCAAGTATTTCGTTTTGTCTTCGCTTATCCTCAGACCTACGTCTTGCCGGCCGCGGTGGCCGAGGGGACTGCGGTGCGCCAGTCACGATCTGCACGACCACTACGGTTGGGTGTTCGAATCCCCCTCGGGCATGGATATTTGTGCCGTCCTAGTCCGTAAGTAGTTCATAAGTAGTTTGTACGTTGAGGGACTGATGACCCCGTAGTTAAGTCCCATAAGCTGTACAGACATTTGAACATTTGAACATAGATTTACCTGAAGACAACGCCGGCCGTGAAAGTTTACATTGTATGATAATCCTTCTTATGTGCAGGAGAAATCATGTCATGGCCATGGACGAATAGTGTGTGCAGTAGTTAGCATTGTCGGACGTACGGACCTCTATGTCGTTCAGAATGGCGCTTCGACTGCTCAGAGGTGTCGAAATGAGATCCTTCGACCTTTTGTTGTGCCGTACGTTGGTGCCTTTGGAGATGGATTCCTTCTGGTAGACAATAAGGCTCGTCCCCTCAAAGCTGCACTGGTGGATAACATGGTTGAAGCTGAGGGAAATGAACGAATGGAGTGGCCAGCTTGTTAACTGGACTTAAACCCTACTGAGCACATCTGGGACGCACTTGACAGACGCATTGCAACCAGACCAGCACGTCCTACAAGGGTTGCTCAGCTGTATATTGCACGTATAGAAGAAAGAGGGCAATATCCCTGAAGAGCTGATTGATAACCTCTTACATTTTTCTGTACTGGCCGTCCGAGCTGATCACACTCTATACTGGAGGGGAACAAATGTTCAAATGTTTGTTAAGGGACTTAACTACGAGGTCATCAGTCCCTAAACTTACAAACTACTTATGAACTACCTACAACTAAGGACGGCACAAATATCCATGCCCGAGGGAGGATTCGAACCCCCGACCGTAGTGGCCGTGCAGACCGTGACTGAAGCGCCTCAGTCCCCTCGGCCACCGCGGCCGGCGGAAGGGAACGAGAATGACTTTTTCACTATTATGGTAGCCCAATGGTGCGTCGCTCTAAGTAAACGCCATTTAAAGCCGAAGTAAAGACCTGAGACAGCAAAATATCGTACTTTATCACAAACATCTACATCTACATGCATACTCCGCAATCCACCGTAAGGTGCGTGGCGGAGGGTACACTGTACCACTACTAGGCATTTCCTTTCCTATTCCACTCCCAAATAGGATCAGGAAAAAAATGCTTATATGCCTCCGTACGAGCCCTAATTTCTCTTATCTTGCCTTTGTGATCACTACGCGAAATGTAAGTAGGCGGCAGCAAGATCGTACTACACTCGTCTTTCTTTCAGCGATCCCCACTTGAGTTGCCGGAGCATTTCCGTGACACTCGCGCATTGGTCGAACCTACCAGTAACAAACCTAGCTGCTCGCCTCTGAACTGCTTCTATGTCTTCCTTTAAACTGATCTGCTGCGGGTCCCAAACACTTGATCAATACTCAAGACGTGGTAGTATAAGCGTTTTATACGCGATCACCTTTACATGTGAAGTACAACTTCCCAAAATTCTCCCAATAAACCGAAGTCGGCTGTCCGCCTTACTCACAGCTATCCTTACATGTTCGTTCCATTTCATATTGCTCTGAATGTTACGCCTAGATATTTGAACGACGCGACAGTATCAAGAAGCTCACTACTAATGCTATATTCGAACATTATGGGACTGTTTTTCCTACTCATGCGCATCATCTTACATTTTTCTACATTGAGAGCTAGCTGCCATTCTGCCCACCAACTAGAAATTTTGTCTAAGTCATCCTGTCAATTAAAGACGACACCCTTCAATACACCACAGCATCATCAGCAAACAGCCGCAAATTGTAAGTTACCCTGTCTATCAGATCATTTATATAGTTAGAAAATAATAGCAGTCCTATCACACTCCCCTTGGCACGCCTGACGATACTCTCGTCTCTGATGAACACTCGCCGTCGAGAACAACGTACTGCCTTCTATTACTTAGGAAGTCTTCCAGCCAATTAAAAATCTGTGAATCTATTCCATAAGCTCGTATCTTCGTTAGCAGTCTGCATTGAGGCACCGCGTCGAACGCCTTTTTGAAGTCGGGGAAAACACAATCCGCCTGTTGCCCTTCATCCATGGCTCGCAAGATGTCATGTGAGAAAAGGGCAGGCTGAGTTTCACATGAACGATGTTTCCTAAACCCGTGCTGATTCATAGAAAGAAGCTTTTCCATTTCAAGGAAATTTACTATATTCGAACTGCTCCAAAATCCTACATGAAACTGATGTCAACGATATTGGCCTTTTATTGTGTGGGTCAGTTCTCTTTCCTTTCTTATAAAAGGGAGTCACCTGCGCTTTTTTCCAATCACTAGGAACTTTGCACTGAATTAATTATTCGCGAGAAATGCAACCTAACTATGGGGCCAATGCCGCAGAATACTCTTTGTAAAACCGATCTGGTATTCCATCCGGACCAGCAGACTTTTTCGTATTTAGCTCTTTCAGCTGCTTCTTTGCACCGGAAATACCTATTACTATGTCCTCCATTTCGGAATTAGTACGTTGCTCAAATATACACTACAACTGTAACCAATATCTGAATAAAATGCGTTACGATATGTGTATTATGTGTGATGTCTCACCTCATCCCTTAAATGCTTTGAGTACGTTGCGGGTCCTCGTCCCCTTCGTCTTCTGCGGCTCGCTTGGAACGCACGTCGTGTGAACACGCCGCCTGGTACGTATCGGTCGGTGGTGCATCGACAGTGGCCGCTATTGTGTCTGAGAGGGGCTTTGCCTGTTCTGCGGAGCCGCACCAGAACACACAAACAGGATCAACAGCAGCGTCTGTCCGTCACTCTCACAGGCTGCGATCTCAGCCCAATGCATAACGGACCGACGCTAACACTGCGTTCTGATGGCGCTCGTAATTGTGGTGTAGCCATTGTTCAAAAAATGACAAATTCTTGTTTCGGAAACTATGAATCAGTTGGTCTCCAAAAAACCGCTCCAGGATTCTCTGCCGCCATCTAAGTACAAGCGAATACTATCTTGTAACAACTTCGTAGCGAACAAAACGAGCAGAAATACGTACCGGTATTTAGGGCTCCAGACACCGCTGGGGAAAAAAGTCTTCTGCCCTTTTCTCCAGACTACAAATACTGACATTCATTACAGTTTGCTTCACATGGGGGTGCATGTTCTTTTTCCGTGCAGGAGTACCAGGTTTAAATACTAACAACTGCTCACGTGATACTACTATCCCAACCTATGACATGTTAACAACCCACCTTTGTAAATGGGGCGGTTGAACATTGTTGCATTTATGCACTGTAGTTATAGTGACGAGTGAGAAACATTGGATCAAAGTGGGATAATAGAAAAATACCCCAACTGGCAACACTGTTACAATCCTCCGTTTTATCAAGTTTAAGCGACAATAGTGTGAGCTCTTGCTCTACAAAAATTATAACATGATACAACGAGTAGGATTTCAATCACAAAGTGCCGTTCACATATAAAATCCCAGGTATCCTCCATGAAGCAAAGTACTTCTTTCTATTTCTGACTGAAAATCTTCATAGAGGTATGCACCAGTCACGACAAAAATAATAAAACTGACACTCAAAATACTTCCTGGTTGCAGAAAAAAATCTCAGAACTTGACTGTTGATCCGTTGATTTCAAACTTCATAACATGCTTCGGGCTCAGCTCATTATCTGGTGACCTGTTAGTAATGAAGTTTTATTTAAAAAAAATAATAATAAAAAAAACCCAACACAAACGGCATACGTACCATATATAACATTGGCAGGTACTGAAGGCATGAGTGCGTATGGGTTACTATATTTAGTGTCGATCACACGCGTAGTCAAGCACCAAATAATTAATTGCAAAGCACTGATGCATGAAAAGAAAAACAAAATCTGCAAGCATCAATAAAATTATACCGCTACAAGCAGTGGTGAAAGAAATTCTAAGACATTTTTCATATTACCGTTTGTCATGTTATTATCAGCTAACAGTTGCGAACGCTTTTTTTTCATTCACATGTTTCAATCCGTTTTATATATCGATGAGCCTTAAAGTTAAGAACAATCAGTTTCTTATTTCATCCTTCATACTGAAATCAAGTAAGTAAAATGTGGGGTGTTGTCAATAGAGACCGCCATGGAAAAGGTGAAACCATATAGCGGCAGTCCAAATGACAATAGAAATTATAATATATCACAATGACAAGTTGTATGTGTTATTACTAAGAGAAAACTACAGATCCTTCATTATGAGAAAAATCTCTCTCTCTCTTTCTGTCTCTCCCTCCCTCTCTCTCTCCCTCTCTCTCTCTCTCTCACACACACACACACAACCTCTGACGAAGTTCGGTAAATAGTCATGTAACATTTAAACGAACTATGAACTACAATATTACCTTAATGTACACCGAGACCAATTCAGCTGTACTGTACCTTATGTGCTAATAATTTTTTTTTAGACAAGGCTAGTAACTGTCTCTTGGTTTTGGCAAGTGGTAAAATATGATATTCAAATGGTATCTGTACCTGCCTGATAACAATATTACTTTATCTTATTTCACACTATATTAGCAGTTACTTCTCTGTACCGCAATTTCAAAATTCAGATTTGACCTGTGCTCAAGTAAACGCCAAGAAAGAAAACAGTTCGCGCGACTCGGTGATCCAACAGACGAAGCATCAATGAAAGAAAAAAGGGGAACTATTTCCAAAGGGGTTTAACATTAAACGACAGTTCTTGTGATATGCGAAATATTTATTATAAAAGAGTAATATTTATCGTGTGCACGCATTATGCGACAAAACAGTAGAATTGGACAACCTTTGGTACACTAATCGTTTAGCGACAGAGCATGAATTCACAGATGCTTTGATAAAACAAGAAATGATCTAGTCATAAGATTGTAAATGACCTCTTAATGTTTTTTTAAAAGGTTAATGCGACATTCCTGTACACACAATGTGCAACAAACACAGTAAGAATGGATACTATTTAATACACTGAACATTAATAAACCTCTTAGGATTTAATCAAATATACTCTGAAACCCACCATTTATTAATGAAATCCGAATAACAGAAAACTACTAAATGAGTCAATTATATCTACTAGCTCTCATTATCTAAGTGGAGATTTGACACATTTTTTACAAAAGTAAACAGCTGCAAATGAAATGTATCCCCGAGAAATTTATGTATTACTGAATGAACAAAACCAATGAAGCACAAATTTAAATAAAACCCCAGTAATTACTCTTTGAATGGCTTCAATTTCATTATTTTAGAGTTCTTACCCATAAAATTAAATCACATCATATTTTACATATGTAAGAATGGATACTATTTAATACACTAATCATTCAGAGAGAGTGCATCAATTAAAAGAACTTCCATAAAACAACAAATGATCTAATTTTATAAGACAATAACTGATCTCGTAATGTTTCTATAAGTCATATTAATTGTACAAGATAGGACGACACCCACATTCAACGTTTCCTACCGTGCACCTAAATATCATGCAACCAAACCTAACAGTTGATCAGAGAAGTGCCTGTCTGCACCTGGTCTTAGACTTGCTTTAACGCAATACAATACTGAGGAATTTGATTTATATTCTCTGTTCCTTAACATCAATAAAGCTCACGAGAACTGAGGTGACGAAAAACTGAGGTGAGCAGTGCAAACAAAGAAAATCACTCTGTGACGTTGTCCTATCAAGGAGTATCTCGCCAATAATAGTTTAAATGATTAATTATTATAACACAGCACATGATTAATAAATTGGACAACCTGAACATTAATAAACCTCTTAGGATTTAATCAAATATACTCTGAAACCCACAATTTATTAATGAAATCCGAATAACAGAAAACTACTAAATGAGTCAATTATATCTACTAGCTTTCATTATCTAAGTGGAGATTTAACACATTTTTTACAAAAGTAAACAGCTGCAAATGAAATGTATCCCCGAGAAATTTATGTATTACTGAATGAACAAAACTAATGAAGCACAAATTTAAACAAAACCCCAGTAATTACTCTTTGAATGGCTTCAATTTCATTATTTTAGAGTTCTTACCCATAAAATTAAATCACATCAAATTTTACATATTTAATGAAAATGTTTCCCACAATTTCACACGAAGCTCGTTCTTAGAGCTATTGCGAATCCTTCGTAGTTGTGGCATGCTGCCATTAGATGACCTACCTTGCACTCGTAACGGTCATTTCCGTTTCAAATAAATGCACTGCAATCCACCTGAAATCGATATATTTCTTTCATAGCGAAAATCTGCCGTCGTTAATTTTATTCTACCGGGAACTCTCACAAACCCAGACAGCACGGAATTATTTTTGGTTTAATTTTTTTCTCAGAAACTATTAATTACCTTCATATGACTGGACAAGATCGTTGTAAGTGATTTTTTTCCACAATCCTACTATTAGTTTCGCAATACTGCCATTCTTTCTGGAATGACGTGAAAATGAATGTTTTAGAATTTTCATCTGATAAATCATTGGTATTAAAACAACATTTAAGATGAAATATATACATATAAATGTTTGAAAAATTGAAGAATGTTCAAGAAATACAAACAAACTACGAGGAAGTCTTCGGTATCTTTTGTAGGAACCTCAACTTCGTAGCCATATCCAACCACTTTGAAATCGACAATACAAGCTAAAATTGATCCGCAATGAGAACAGGCTACTCAAAGAAAGGACGTCAGCGCTACCTGGGTTCGGACTAAGCCACACGGCTACCTTGGAAATACATGATGTAAAATTTAACTAAGTAGAAAGAAAACCCCATAAAATTGAAAATAAAATGCCAAAAATTTGACCTGAGATGTTCCGAATGATGTTACCTAATACTTATTTCTACAAAGGCATGTTATTGGATTGTAAGGAACACCATGCTGGTTTGACAAGAACGTTTCGGTCCAAATTCGAACTGCTGATTTTCTTATAATGCCTTCCAATACCATAGTTTTGCTCTAGTTCATCTCCCTTCAACTCACTGTCCATTCCGTTCAACTGCTCTTCCAGGTCATTTGCTGTCTCTGACAGAATTACAATGTCATCGGCAAAACGCAATGTTTTTATTTCTTCACCCTGAACTTTAATCCCTTCTCCATATTTCCCCTTGCTTTCCTTTACAGCTTGCTCAATGTTCGACTTGAATAACGTCGGAGAAAGGCTACAACCCAGTCTCATTCCCTTCCCAACCACTGCATCCCTTTCATGACCTTCAACTCTACCAACCATCGTCTGATTTTTGTACAAGTTGTAAATAACCTTCCGTTTTCTATAATTTTCATCCTGCTGAATTCAGAATTTGACTATCAACATTGTCAAAGACTTTCTCCAAATCTACAAAAGCCAGAAATGTAGGTTTGCCTTTCCGTAATCTATCTTCTAAGATAAGCCGTAAAGTGAGCATTGCCTCCCGTCTTCCTACATTTCTCCTGAATCGAAAACGATCTTCCCCGAGGTCAGATTCTACTTGCTATTCCATCCTTCTGCAAATAATTTGTGTTAAAATTTTGCAACCATGACATATCAAACTAAATATTAGTTTATTGAATAACTTTTGATAAAAAATTAATATAACTGATGTCAACGTCCTCCTATTTCATTTGCTTCTCTGTGCTAGTCTGTAACTCTAACAGTTTCAGCGTAGTATCTAAAAATAAATGCCGTATTTTTGGCGGGAAAAATGGCAATTGAACATGACGTCACGTCCGCCAGCGTTTTCTCCATGCGGTCTTACACCCGCAGATGCGACGCTGGGCGAGTCTTACCTCCTCGCAGCGGCTGATCGCCTGTTCAGTCGTCGCAAATTTCGACGCTCTCCGCTATCCAACTAGTGCGATTTTGCGCTCCAAACGGGTGTTGATGTAACGTCACAGGTAGTACATTACCAAACACTGTGGCGACGGTCTGTGACAGTGTGTAGTGACACTTGTGAATCGCTGCCATGAAAAATAACTCGGCTTCGTATTCCAGAAGCGGTACACAACTGCTATCTCATCTGCTGTGAGGACAGTGGGCTTCAGTATCGATGATCTCAAAGTTCAGCTATGTCTTGCCGCCTCAGCCAACGTGTATTTCTATACCTGATTTCGGAATGCTTAAGTGACAGCATAATTGCAAAGACCATTATTAGCGCATTGATGCGACTAATTCGCAATGATTGAAGTTTCAGAACGTGGTCCGAATCAAGGAGGTCAACATAAGGGGAGACGGCGCTACTGTGAAAAGTTTATCTGTCGATTGAAGCCAGTCCGCCATCTAGCGGAGTCAATGAAATATGATTCAGGTTTAAAGCACTGTGTGGTTCTTGCCCTATTAACTTTAATACATTTAAATAAATTTGTGGTACATGTTTGATATAGCACAATTCTGTGAACAAATACAGAACTTCCAGATAGGTGAACTGTGATTTATTAACACAAAATTATAGGCTCCGCAATATGGCGACAACGGCTTCACTTATGTAGCGTTAAGGGCATCTCCCAATATACTAACTTCCTTGGTCCGAATGTTGTAGCAAATGAAACAAGCAATTTAAGAGCAGAAGAGAAGGGACTGCTCTTAGAAGTATCTACTGTCTCCTGCTGCTTAAACGCAATTCCCCAACTGTAATTTTTGCTCTCCTCTCCTTCTAGAACAGAAGGGCCACACCTACTAAAACTCCAATCCTCTTACCAATGTCCGGCCGAAGACAGATGGCTCTCGGGAAATGTAAAACTGTCAAACATCTATGAATGATCCACCCAGCGAATCTCCCTAGTTTCTGCGGCCAGAGCGGCGCTCTGCGTTCTCACGGAAAGGGACGACGACCCCAACAACATGGACGCCTTGGGTGGTTTTTTGAACACGCCACATTCCAGCAGCTATGCATCTAAATTTCGCTCACCTTCTCAGCACCGGACACCCTAAGCCTGGCAACCATAAACTCGGCAAGTCTCCTCGTAAATTACTGCGCGAGCAGCGTGCAGAGTTCTTTAGCATTATCTATCACAGCCCTTGTCCACGACGCCAACTTAATGGCCTCAGGTCTCCCAAAATATGGCGAAAGCCACTCACGACTAGGCGGGTCGCACAGTGTTCCAGACTCACTCAAAAAATACAGACCGGTCAGTGGGCAGGGAACTCCCTGTCCCACTGCTTCGTGCGACCATAGAACAATACTTTTCGGGCGGCAGACGCCACCGAAACGTATTTAGTGCCATAAAAATAGGTAATATCTTAAAAATAACTCCACTTTTATCTTTCTTAGGTTTGATAAGTACCCTGACAAGCTACGAAAAGTACATAGCAGGAAAGTTTATTTACAATTATGTTGTAACCTACAGTCTTGTACGGAATAATTTCATCTTCTGTTAAAAATAAAAAATGGCTAGTAAACTCCTGAAGACTTTCCCTTCTACATCTACATCTAGATGGGATACTCTGCTAATCACATTTAAGTGCCTGGCAGAGAGTTCAACGAACCACCATTATACTATTTATCTCCCATTCCATTCTCAAATAGCGCGCGAGAAGAAAGAACACCTGAATCTCTCCGTTCGAGCTCTGATTTCCGGTATTTTATACTAATGATCATTTCTACCTATTTAAGTGACAGTCAACAATATATTTTCGCATTCTGAGGAGAATGTTGGCGATTGGAGTTTCGTAAGTAGCCCATGCCACAGCGATAAGCGCCGTTGTTGTAATGATTCCTACGGTCGGGGGTTCCAATCCCCCCTTGGGCATGGATATTTGTGCCGTCCTTAGTATTAGCTAGTTAATAAGTAGTTTGTAAGTTTAGGGACTGATGACCCCGTAGTTAAGTCCCATAAGCTATACAAGCATTTGAACATTTTTTGTAATGATTCCCATCCCAGATCCTGTATCATTTCCGTAACGCTGTCTCCCGTGTATCGTGACAATACGCAACGAGCTGCCCTTCTTTGGACTTTTTCGATGTCCTCCGTCAAACACGCGTAGTGTATGCAGTTTTTTTTTTTTTTTTTTTTTTTTTTTTTTTTTTTTTTTTTTTTTTTTTTTTTTTTTTTTTTTTAGTTCTGTTGCATGTTTTAAGGGTTCTGCCAATAAAACGCAGTCTCTGGTTTGCCTTTCCCACGACATTATCTACGTGTTCTTTCCAGTTTAAGCCTGAAGTAATAGTAATTCCTAGGTATTTATGGAGTTTATGGCCTTCACTTTTGATTGATTTATCTTGCAAACAAAGTTTAACCCTTTTTTTTTGTACTCATGTGGACGATTTTGGCAGAAAGACGTCGTTTTTCTAATCTGGAACGTTAAGGTTTCTTCATTACAATTACAGTAAATCCTGTGATAGTGAAACTTAGTAAACCTTTATAGAACGCAGTAACTACAGTATTTAACGTACAAAATCAGCCACTATAGCTGTAGCTGAAGGAAACACGTCACAGATGTGGCAATAAAACCGCAAAAGCAATCAAATTGTTTTCCAACAAAGAAGAGCTCAATTCCACAGCAGTTGCTACAGCTGAACCACAAACAGCAGTAATCTTCAAAACATTGGCTTTTTAAGCTAAAATAATTGCGCTTATATATCCGTATAAGAAAGATGAATGAGCTGTAAAAATGTGCGAATCATTAGACTTCACGCCGAATTGATACTCGTCAAAAAACTGCCTGTCATAGTAAGTACAAACTATAATAGAAATTTATGTTTCTCTTATGTTCAAATTCTACTTACCTTCAGCGGAATAAGCTGCAAACATACACCTATTCGTAAGTATTTGTTGTTCTTTATACGACTGAATCAGTTAAATTCGGGTGGTTTTACATTAATTTCCATATTATGTATGTCTCTTGATGTTTTACAAGTGCCTGTAGCGCAAAAATATTATTTTTTTACTTATTTACGTACAAAAGTAATTATAAAGAAACATCACTCCATCGCTGCCTTGCCCACCGCTAGCACGGCAAGAGCCGTTGCAATTGTCAGTTGGTAACAACTTTTACAGCAGTGAGTGTCGTGACTGTGACTGTGGTATAAACATCTCTGGCAACAATATGTCCAGCAGTTTCTTCAAATTCCCATAGATGGAAGTTAGCTAATCAAATTAAAAAAAAAGTTTAAATTTAAAGCAATTTTCTATAAATTGTTACCAATCCTTACGAATGAAATTCCTGTGTGCCCCTCTATCCCCCTTTTTATATGATAACTGTAACGTGTAAGTTAATTTCATTTATTAATGAGTACATGTTTGACTCCCAATGATGTAATGCCGCATGTGGTGGGCGGAGCTTACCATATATAAGAAGCTCGAGGTTTGCTGCAGTATTCCGCGGTTGATTTTCACGGACAACGGTTCCTGACCCGCCCACAGTCGACTGCCATGGTTATAACATTTCATTTTGTTGCTGTTTTACTGTTACAGTAGTTACGATTATATCACATTCTGTATATTCCTCATAATATCTGTAACATTATTATATTGTACTTGGCCTGAAGGTGGCCTCACAAGCAGACTGAAACCGGTTGCCTAATAAAAATTCTCTTGCGATCGAGACTGTATTTTCTGTCATGACATCTTGAGAGCTATGAATGAAGGATAGCACACAGACTGCATATTTATCGATTTTCGAAAGGCGTTTGACATGGTCCCGCACTACAGATTGCTGATGGAGGTGCGTGCATGTGGAATAGCTACCCAAATTTGTGAGTGGCTCGAAGACTAAGGAATACAATCCACTAGGTTGCCCTCGATGGGAAGTGTTCGTCAGGAGTGCCGAGGGTAGTGTGATAGGACCGCTATTATTTTCTATTTATAGAAATGATCTGAAGGAGAAAGTGAGTTGCAATCTGCGGCTGTTTGATGATGATGCTGTGCTGTACAGGATGGTGTCGTCATTGTATGACTGTAGTTGGATGCTGGATGATATCACCAAATTTTTGGGTGGTGTAATGAATGACACCAAGCTATAAATCTAGAAAAATGTAAGGTGATGCGGCTGAGTTAGAGAAACAATCCCGTAATATTAGAATACAGCAACAGTAGTATGGTGCTTGATAGACTCGCGTCAATTAAATATCTAGGTGTAACGCTGAAACTACAAAAAACTACAAAAAGGTAGGAAAATAAGGAGATGGGACTTGATAAATTGAAGGAACCTGAGGTTCTTAAGAATTTCAGAGGGAGCTTTAGGCAACAATTGACAGAAACAGGGGAAAATAAAACAGTAGAGGAGGAATGGGTAGCATTGAGAGATGAAATAGTGAAGGTAGCAGAGGACAAAATAGGTAGGAAGGAAAGACCTACAAAAAATCCTTGGATATCACAGGAGATACTAAATTTAATCGATGAAAGGAGAAAATATAAAAATGCAGTAAATGAAACAGGCAAAATGGTGTACAGACGACTAAGAAATGAGATTGAGAGGAAGTGCAAAATGGCTAAGCAGGAGTGGCTAGAAGGCAAATGCAAGGATGTAGAAGAATGTATAAATAGGGGAAAAATAGATACAGCCTACAGGAAAATAAAAGAAACATTTGGAGATAAGAAAAACAGCTCTATGAATATCAAGGACACTGATGGAAAACCAGTTCTCAGCAAAGAAGGGAAAGCTGAAAAGTGGAAAGAGTATATAGAGGGGCTCTACAAAGGAAATGCACTTCGAGACAATATTGTACGAAGGGAAGAGGATGTAGATGAAGATGAAATAGGAGATACTTTACTGAGAGAAGAATTTGACAGAGCCCTGAAAGACCTAAGTCGAAACAAGGCTCCTGGAGTAGATGATATTCCCTCAGAGCTACTGAAGTCTCTGGGGGAACCAGCCATGACAAAATTGTTTCACCTGGTGTGTAAGATGTATGAGACAGGCGAAGTACCCTCAGACTTTAAGAAAAATGTTATATCCCCATCCCTAAGAAAGCAAGTGCAGACAGGTGTGAAAACTACAGAACCATCAGTTTAATAAGTCATGGCTGCAAAATATTAACGCGAATTATATACAGAAGGATGGAAAAGCTGGTAGAAGCCGAACTCGGGGAACATCAGTTTGGGTTCAGGTGAAATGTAGGAACACGGGAGGCAATACTCACTTTACGGTTTATCCCAGAAGATATATTAAGAAAAGGCAAACCTACATTTCTAGCTTTTGTAGATTTGGAGAAGGCTTTTGACAATGTTGATTGGAATAAACTCTTTCAAGTTCTGAAGCAAGCAGGAGTAAAATATAGGGGACGTAAGGTTATTTACAACTTGTACAAAAACCAGACAGCGGTTGTCAGAGTTGAAGGGCATGAAAGGGATGCAGTGATTGGAAAGGGAGTAAGGCAGGGTTGTAGTCTTTCTCCATTGTTATTCAATTTGTACATTGAGCAAGCTGTAAAGGAAAGCAAGGAGAAATTTGGAGAAGGAATTAAAGTTCAGGGTGAAGAATTAAAAACATTGCGTTTTGCCGACGACATAGTAATTCTGTCAGATACAGCAAAGGACCTGGAAGAGCAATTGAACGGAATGGACAGTGTGCTGAAAGGTGGATATAAGATGAACATTAACAAGAGCAAAACTAGGGTAATGGAGTGCAGTGTAAGAAAATCAGGTGATGCTGAAGGTATTAGATTGGGAAACGAAGCAATAAAGGAGGTAGATGAGTTTTGTTACTTGGGCAGTAAGATAACAAATGATGGTCGCAGTACAGATGATATAAAATGCAGAATGGCAATGGGTAGAAAAGCGTTCTTGAAAAAGAGAAATTTGTTAACATCGAATATTGATTTAAACCTAAGGAAGTCCTTTCTGAAGGCATTTGTATGGAGTGTTGCCTTGTATGGGAGTGAGACATGGACGATAAACAGGATTGAGGCTTTTGAAATATGGTGCTACAGAAGAATGCTGAAGTTTAGGTGGGTGGATCGCGTAACTAATGAGGAGGTACTGAACAGAATTGGGGAGAAAAGAAATTTCTGGCGTACCTTGACTAAAAGAAGGGATAGATTGGTAGGACACATTCTTAGACATCAAGGAATTGTGAATTTAGCGTTGGAGGGAAGTGTGTGGGGAAAAATCGCAGGGGAAGACCAAGAGGTGGATACAGTAAGCAGATTCAGACATATGTAGGTTGTCGTTCTTATGTGGAGATGAAGAGGCTTGCTCAGGATAGGGTATTGTGGAGAACTGCATCAAACCAGTCTCCGGACTGAAGACCACAACAACAACAACAACAACGCTGAACAGCGAAATGAAACGAGCATATAAAGCGAGTCATGGGGAAGGCAGACTGTTCACTTCGGTTTATTGGGAGAATTTTGGGAAGATACAATTCGTCTGTAAAGGGGACAACGTACAAAACGCTTGTTCGACGCCGTCATGAGTATTGTTCAGTTGTTTGGGATCTCCACCAGATCGGTTTAAAGTAAGACGTAGAAGCAACTCAGAGGTAGGTTCGATCAGTGCGTGCGTGTTACTGAAATGCTTCTGGATTACAAATGGAAGTCGCTGAAGGGAGGACGACGTTCTTTTCGAAGAAATTTAAATGGCCGGAATCTGAAGCGAACTGCAGGACGATTATATTACAGCCAACTTAAATTTCACTTAAAGGCCACAAAGGTAAGATCAGAAAGATTAGGGCTCTTACAGATGCAACAGAACTACTAAAGAAACTGCATACACTGCGCTTGTCCGTCCATTTTTGGAGTATTGCAGCCCAGTTGGGATCCTTATCAGGTGGGTTTGACGGAGGACATCGAAAGAGTCCAAAGAAGGGCAGCTCGTTTCGTATTGTCACGATACAGGGGAGACAGCGTTACGGAAATGATACAGGATCTGGGATGGGAATCATTACAACAACGGCGCTTATCGCTGAGGCGTGGGTTACTTGCGAAACTCCAATCGCCAACATTCTCCTCCGAATGCGAAAATATGTTGTTGACTCCCACTTACATAGGTAGAAATGATCATCAGAATAAAATAAGAGAAATCAGAGCTCGAACAGAGAGATTCAGGTGTTCTTTCTTCCCGCGCGCTATTCGAGAATGGAATGGGAGATAAATAGTATAATTGTGGTTCGATGAACCCTCTGCCAGGCACTTAAATGTGATTTGCAGAGTATCCCATGTAGATGTAGATGCAAACAAGCATTCGTCTTTTTCTAGTTCTATATTGTAGTGGAACGGTAAAACAAGCAAGTACTAGTGGTACTAGGTACCCTCCACCACGCACCCTCTGGGTAGATTGCGGAGTATGTCTGTTGATGTAGATCACTTCAGCGCTTCAGTCAACACAAAGTGATCGACGATAATAGAGAAAACGACACTTCCTTAACACAAGTAAGCAACTGCTTGCTGAATACAGTATACCTCAGAGAGGTTGTGAGGATAACAATTGCTGCAGGCCGTACTCTGCAACCTTGCCAGCTGGTGGCAGCTATAAATCCAAGAAATGAAGGATAACCTGTGTGTTAACGTTTTATAGCTTTACTGCTTTCCTGCGGCTTACATAATAGCTTCCTGTCTGGTCTAAAAGGCCACCTGGTATGAAAAACGAAGTTGCAGCGATTAAAACAAGTTGTATCGCAATGAAAACAGCAGTAAGCTGTTTCTTAGGCAGGAAATAACTCTAACCAGTAGCCATGCATTCATTTAGACGTGGAGACGGTAGTATTACAAAGATGTACTGCAAATTAATTAAATATAACAGGCGGTTATGAGGGATTTACCACCTGTGCTTAACACTCATTACAGTAAAGCACATACGAGTAGACAAGCATAGAACGAGAATACGAGAATCGTCATATCATACGGGGGAAACGTTCGTAGTTTTCGGTAAGGGGAGGGGGGGAGTATGCGGAGGAACCGACCCTTTAAAAAACTACAACATAAAAAAAACTGTATCAGAGTAAATATCACAAAATTACAACTCTCTGGCCAGCCGGTTTAGTCATTTACTTCAGTTTTCTACAAGACACGATACCTTGTATACTGGGAGAATTTACTGCTTGTACCAGCGTCTTGTTCTCTGCCTCCTCTGAGGCCCTCGAAATGTGTGCGTCAGATATTAGCAGGGTTTCTTGATCTGCCCCAGTAGCGCGCGCATATTCCACACTACACTTAGCTTATATACCCACTTTGGTGCTGTAGGTCGTCATGAATTCAGTAGCCTATCCAAACAATTCTTCTAAAGAATGTCGGGTTTTCAAATTTTGTGCCCCATGAAAGGAGCTTCAAAATCAATAATGTGCAAATGTTTGTAATTCTATGGTACCTAACTGCGTGGTTATTAGCCCTTAGTCTACAAACTACTTAAACTAAGTTAAACTAAGCAAAGGACACACACATCTATGCTCGAGGGAGGATTCGAACCTCCGACGAGGGAGACCTCGCGATCCGCGACGTGGCGCTCCAGACTGCTCGGCTACTCCCTCGTGGCGGAACTTCAAAAATAAGAACTTACTGATGAGGAGGTTGTTGTTGTTATTATGTTGTTATGGTCTTCAATCCGGAGACTGGTTTGATGCAGCGCTCCACCCTACTCTATTCTGAGCAAGCCTTTTCATCTCCTCATAAGAACGGCAACCCACATCCACTTGAATCTGCTTACTATACGCATCTCTTGGTCTCCCTCTGCGATTTTTACCCCACACACTTCCCTCCAATGCTAAATTTACGATTCCCCGATGTCTAAGAATGTGTCCTACCAAGCGATCCCTTCTTTTAGTCAGGGTATGCCAAAAATTCCTTTTCTCACCTATTCTGTTCAGCACTTCATCATTGGTTATGCGATCTACCCACCTAATCTTCAGCATTCTTCTGTGACACCACATTTCAAAAGCCTCTATTCTCTTCCTGTCCGCACTGCTTATCGTCCATGTTTCACTCCGGTACAAGGCAACACTCCACACAAATGCCTTCAGAAAAGACTTCCTTACACTTAAATTAATATTCGATGTTAGCAAATTTCTCTTTTTCAAAAATGCTTTTCTTCCCATTGCCATTCTGCATTATATATCCTCTGTACTGCGACCATCACATGTTATTTTACTACCCAAGTAACAAAACTCATCTACGACCTTCATTGTTTCGTTACCTAATATAATTCCTTCAGCATCGCCCGATTTCCTAGGACCGCATTCCATTATTTTTGTTTTGATCTTGTTAATGTTCATTTTATATGCTCTCTTCAACACAGTGTCCATTCCATTCAACTGCTCTTCCAGGTCCTTTGCTGTCTCTGACAGAATTACAATGTCATCAGCAAAACGTAATGTTTTTATTTCTTCCCCGTGTACTTTAATCCCTATTCCAAATTTTTCCTTGCTTTCCTTTACCGCCTGCTCGATGTACAAATTGAATAACATCGGAGAAAGGCTACAACCCTGTCTTACTCCCTTCCCAACTGATGCTTCCCTTTCATGCCCTTCGAGTCTAATAACTGCGGTCTGGCTTTTGTACAAGTTATAAATAACTCTCCTTTCTCTATATTTTACCCCTGCTGGCTTCAGAATTTGAAAGAGTGTATTCCAGTCAACATTGTCAAATGCTTTCTCCAAATCTACAAAAGCTAAAAATGTAGGTTTGCCCTTCCTTAATCTATCTTCTAAGATAAGACGTAAAGTGAGTATTGCCTCCCGGGTTCCTATGTTCCTCCTGAATCCAAACTGATCTTCCCCAAGGTCATCTTCTACCAGCTTTTCCATTCTCCTGTAGATAATTCGTGTTAAAATTTTGCAACCATGACTTATCGAACTGTTGGTTCTGTAATTTTCACACCTGTCTGCGCCTGATTTCTTTGGAATGGGGATTATTACATTTTTCTTAAAGTCTGAGGATATTTCGCCTGTCTCATAAATCCTACACACCAGTTCAAATAGTCTTGTCATGGCTGGCTCTCCCAGAGACTTTAGTAGCTCTGAGGCTATGTCGTCTACTCCTGGGGCCTTGTTCCGACCTAGGTCTTTCAAGGCTGTCAAATTCATCTCTCAGTATAGTATCTTCTATTTCATCTTGATCTACTTCTTCTTCCCTTCCTACAACATTGTCTCTAAGTTCATTTCCTTTGTAGAGCTGCTCTATGTACTCTTTCCACCTTTCAGCTTTTCTTTCTTTGCTGAGAACCGGCTTCCCATCTGAGTTCTTGATATTCGTAGAGTTGCTTTTCTTGTCCCCAAATGTCTCTTTTATTTTCCTGTAGGCGGTATCTACTTTTCCCCTTCTTATACATTCTTCTACAGATTTGCATTTGGCTTCTAGCCACTCCTGCTTAGCCATTTTGCACTTCCTGTCAATCTCATTTTTTAATCGTCTGTACTCCATTTTGCCTGTTTCATTTACTGCATTTTTATATTTTCTCCTTTAATCAATTAAATCTAGTATTTCCTGTGATATCCAAGGATTTTTTGTAGGTCTTGCCTTTCTACCTATTTTGTCCTCTGCTGCCTTCACTATTTCATCTCTCAATGCTACCCATTCCTCTTCTACTGTTTTATTTCCCCCCGTTTCTGGCAATTGTTGCCTAAATCTCCCTCTGAAATTCTCCACAACTTCACTTTCCTTCAATTTATCTAAGTCCCATCTCCTTATTTTCCTACCTTTCTGCAATTTTTTCAGTTTCAGCCTACAGTTCATGACTTACAAGTTATGGTCAGAGTCTATATCTGCCCCTGAGTACGTCTTGCAGTTTATAACCTGGTACTGGAATCTATGTCTTACCACTATAAAATCTATCTGATACCTTCCGGTGTCTCCTGGTCTCTTCCACGTATACAACCTTCTTTTGTGATTCTTGAACCAGGCGTTTGTTATAACTAAATTATGTTCCGTGCAAAATTCTACCAGTCGGCTTCCTCTTTCATTCCTTTTGCCCAGACCATATTCACCTACTATCTTTCCTTCCCTTCCTCGTCCTACTACCGAATTCCAGTCTCCCATAACAATTAAGTTTTCCTCTCCCTTAATTGTCTGAATAATTTCCTTTAGCTCCTCATATATTTCTTCGATTTCCTCATCATCGGCAGAGCTAGTTGGCATATAAACCTGTACTACTGTTATCGGTGTTGGCTTCGTATCTATCTTGACAATGATAATGCGATCATTGTGCTGCTCATAGTAGTTTACCCGCATTCCTATTTTCTTATTCATTATTAGTCCTACTCCTGTGATACCCCCAACTGATTTTGTATTTATAATCCTGTATTCACCTGACCAGAAACCCTGTTCATACTGCCACCGAACTTCACTAATCCCCACTATATCTAACTTCAACCTATCCATTTCCCTTTTTAAATTTTCTAATTTTCCTACCCGATTAAGGGATCTAACATTCCACGCTCCGATCCGTAGGATGCCAGTATTGTTTTTCCTGATGACAACATCCTCCTGAGTAGTCCCCGCCCGGAGATCCGAATGGGGGACTATTTTACCTCCGGTATATTTTACCCGAGAGGATGCCATCATCATACAGTAGAGCTGCATGTCCTCGGGAAAAGTAACGGCTGTAGTTTCCCCTTGCTTTCAGCCGTTCGCAGTAGCTGTGTGGCAAAGCCACATTAGCCGATGTTACATGACCAGCTCAGTCAATCATCCAGACTGTTGCCCCTGTAACTACTGAAAAGGCTGCTGCCCCTCTTCAGGAACCACACGTTTGTCTGGCCTCTCCGCTGTGGTTGCACCTACGGTACGGCTATCTGCATCGTTGAGGCACGCAAGCCACCCCACCTCGGCAATGTCTGTGGTTCATGGGGGTGGGAGGAGGTTATATATATATAGTGAATGAAAAGAAAGAAACAATGACCCAGGACACGAGACGTGGCACCCTACGTATTATCTGGATCGTTGTTTCTGTTCCTGTATCAACTGCGGAATCTGGATAATTGTGTGTTTATTGTTGTGGTCTTCAGTCCGCACAATCGTTTGATGCAGCTCTCCACGCTACCCTATCCAGTGCAAGCATCTGAGAATACGTACGGCCACCTACATCCTTTTGAATCTGCTTACTGTATTCGTCCTTCGGAACGAAACATTATTAGTGTTAACGCAGAAGTTAATACTTGTTATCGTCTATAGTGTCTTTTTACGCTGCTGCTGTGAAAGCCCCGTCGACAAGAGAGGGATGGAAATTAAAATTCGAAATTTGTATTTATACGTGTCCTTCTACTTCATACGCACAAAATATTTTGATGGACACCCATCACATCCAGCACGTAAATGGGCCAAGGTAAATTATTTCTTGCACTCATCTGCATTCTTAAATTATATCGGTAGACACAAAATTTTAAACAAGGATGCCTGTGAGGAACGGTGTGAGTTACCAGACTTAAGGTGAATTAACAGGCAATCAGTTGCAAATAATTGGGTTTACTAATCCTTGATCTACGTTTCAATAAAAGTAGCATTTGGAGTGGACTGGGCAAGAGGATGATCAAGAAACGTTGTTTAGTAAGTATCCTGGATTTCACACACTATAGAGAGCACCAAGAGGGAAGCAAAAAATGAGATGGAGCGATTAAGTCTACGAACATCTGAGAGCGATAGGGATGGCGATGATGGCAGCATAAAGCAAGAAACAGGCTTGGCTGGGAGCTAACACTTATAGCCGCCCGCGGCCCCCTGGCCCTGATCACGTAAAGTATTTTTCTCCAGGAGGACCTGTCGGACATGAGATTATTCTAAATATACAGGGTATTACAAAAAGGTACGGCCAAACTTTCAGGAAACATTCCTCACACACAAAGAAAGAAAATATATTACGTGAACATGTGTCCGGAAACGCATAATTTCCATATTAGAGCTCATTTTATTACTTCTCTTCAAATCACATTAATCATGGAATGGAAACACACAGCAACAGAACGTACCAGCGTGACTTCAAACACTTTGTTACAGGAAATGTTCAAAATGTCCTCCGTTAGCGAGGATACATGCATCCACCCACCGTCGCATGGAATCCCTGATGTGCTGATGCAGCTCTGGAAAATGGCGTTTTGTATCACAGCCGTTCACAATACGAGCACGAAGAGTCTCTACATTTGGTACCGGGGTTGCGTAGACAAGAGCTTTCAAATGCCCCCATAAATGAAAGTCAAGAGGGTTGAGGTCAGGAGAGCGTGGAGGCCATGGAATTGGTCCGCCTCTACAAATCCATCGGTCACCGAATTTGTTGTTGAGAAGCGTACGTCGATTGAAGTGTGCAGGAGTTCTATCGTGCATGAGCCACATGTTGTGTCGTACTTGTAAAGGCACATGTTCTAGCAGCACAGGTAGAGTATCCCGTATGAAATCATGATAACGTGCTCTAGTGAGCATAGGTGGAAGAACATGAGGCCCAATCAAGACATCACCAACAATTCCTGCCCAAACGTTCACAGAAAATCTGTGTTGATGACGTGAATCGATGAAGTACAGTACATACTAACGAAACAATTGAGTATGTTGACAACTGTCTGCACGAAATATTTCAATTTACATTTAAAGAGAAATACTAAAATGAGCTCTAACATGAAAATTAAGCGTTTCCGGACACATGTCCACATAACATATTTTCATTCTTTGTGTGTAAGGAATGCCTCCTGAAAGTTTGGCCGTACCTTTTCGTAACACCCTGTATAGAGCCGACGGCTCTTGTCAACTTACGACTTATGCCGCACATCAGTGTCGCCGATAAACACAAGTATAAAATACTGAAATACACGTATGGTGATACAATTTGTTAGAATGACACTCGAGCGAAGGCCACTCTTGATATGTGTGCCCTTTTAACAAATTTTATCACTATAAGTGACTTTTGGTATTTTATACTTGTGTTTATCGTCGAAAGTAATGTATGACATGAGCTGTATGTCGACAAGAGTATCCGCTCTATGTTTTCATACTAAATTATTTTTTGAGGAAACCAAGGTAAAGCATTAATAAACCCAACTGTTTACAACTGGTTGGGTGTTATTTTACTTGCAGTATGGTTGGTAGACCCGTTAAGAATTGAAATATTATAAAGATCTATATACTTTTCACAGATAACATTACGATGGCAATCACCCCTAAACAGGCCTGTAATAATAAATAATAATACATTCGCACAGCAGCTCCTTTAGAGCATCAAAATAATTGAAATTCCTTTATTTGTTGTTGGGCGTGGTGGTCTCGATTGGAAAGCAAAGGGTCGCGGTTTTTCAAGTTTGCATCTTAGCCCGTCTTCATCTCTCAACGATGTGAGTAGGCGCAAGAGACGACAAGTAGTTTGGAACAATTGTGAACTCCTACCGGCATCAAGAAGCCCAACGGGCACCGGTCGTCTGCCGTGTCCTCCTCTGCCCGAAGGAGTCAACGGAGGTAGTAAGGACGGGGACGTGGCGCCCCACGCACGGTTTTCGTGACCGGAGCCGCTACTTCTGAATCAAGTAGCTCCTCAGTTTGCATTACGAGGGGTGGGTGTGCCCCTTTCACCAACAACGCTCGGGAGTCGGCGACCCATCCGAGTGCTAGACAAGCTGGAAACAAGTGTATCCATTGCGGCGCTGTACTGTAGGTTGTAAAATGTACACTTTCACGGCGGGGAAGGTCAATATTACAGACACTTCCCAATAGCGGACTTCTCTCAATAGCGGACATTTTAAAATTCCCCTGCAAAACAACATAAGCCCTTATGGTAAAATTATGATGAATAGTGGACATTCTCAATAAAGGACAGGGACACGGTAATATGTCCCCCAATAACAATCAGTACTCCCAAATAACGGACAGCGTTAAAGAATCGGTGCACTCGTGCGTGTCAAAAGTCTGAGTGTCGTCAATTTGAGCGTGTGTTGGTCGAAGTTTTAGCGTATTTCATGTTGGTATTGCGTGGTTTCATGGCATTGTCATCTATTGGAACGTGCAGAATTGGTCCATGAAGCACAGAGTTAGGCCTATCGAAACCGACCATGAGAGTTCGGTGCCAAACACTTTCCACCTGTTGTCGGTACATCATACGTAGTCAAGGGTTTAACAGTAAACTCACTTTTGCGTTGCCGCGTGGACTTGGGTAGGACAGGGGAGAGGCGATAAATGTATCGAAAGTTTTCATTCGATGGTTGCCACAGCCTGGTTTCAAAATTCAGAAGCTTTGTCCAATATGTCTTGAGTGGTTTCTAGTCATTCATCTGTGTGTTTAAAAAATCGTCGAGTAACCAAAAGAGACTCATTCTAGTGTCGGTAAAAAGTAAAAAAAAAAAAAAAAAAAAAAAAAAAAAAATAAATGCCGATGGTGACTACGGGTGCGGAAAGGTTAACATGCTCAGTTAGAAGAGGCTTTATTTTTGTGGCATGAAATAAGAGGCAAAGGCGTTCCAGTTTCAAGTCTTCTAATTCGTCAAAAAACAAGGACTTTTCATAAGCTAATTGAAGGAAAGGAGTAAGAACTCCGCGGAAATGATGACTGGCCGGATCGGTTCAAAAAGCGTCGAAGCGTTCGTACGTTTGACGATCATACTTCGCGGTATTGACGCAATTCGGTAAGTTTCATGCGTGAAAGCAGAGGACCTCGGTTTATCCGAAATTTTCGTTATCCGAACCGGCCGCTGTCCCGATAATTTCGGATAAACGATAGTTTACTGTTTTATGTTTTGTTCTTTTCTTAACAGCGGACACTCCTTAAAAGCGTTCAATTTAATTTTCCCCATTGTTCTCCGTTATTCTGAAGTTTTACTGTACTAAAATTTTCCGGGCTATTATGCCGTGATGTTATGAATTTATTACTGGAACCCAACGTTTCGTCCCCATCAGCTGAGGACATTTTCAAGGAGGATCGTGGCACTTTTGTACGTCCGATGTACACCCTGGCTCCTTACTGACTGCAGCCCAATTCCGTTTACGAGGGCTCGCGCGCAGAGGTGTGGCGTCAGATGTTTTGGATATGGGTGTGACATTCGTCTTTACCGATTGCCGTTCTCGGTTGTTAATATCGTCCCACGGTGGAAGACTGTTACTTTTCTTCTTCAACACCGGAATACAGAAATTATTGGGATGTTTTACAATTTCTATAGCCTCTCCGTTTAGTCTTTCGTGATATCCATTTGTGGCTGCCAAAACCTGAGTCTTATCAAACTGACTAAGGTAGTCCCATAGTTGAAACATGTTCAGCAACAGCTGATCTGTCACTCTCTCTCCTTATACATTTACCCTTGCGCTCTTCTAGTCGTTTTTTGACTGTTCTTTTTGTGGTACCCACGCATATGTCTCCACAGCTACACGGCATCCTAATACTGTAGGTTCCATTTCCGTGGCTGACTAACTGAGTAGGTTAGAGAAATGCAGGTCGCCAAAGCAGTGTCCAGATGAAAGACTTCCACCAGTCTCTTTATCCAAACCGAATTGTCATTATCATAACTTTCTATGCTTATGTAGTAAAAATGAGTTTTCATAGGTGGATGTACTTGTTGGTGTAAATGAGTCTTCTTAAAGAAGCTATAACGAAAGTGCATCTATTTATTCTTACACTGAAAAAAGAAAGAAAAGTAAAGGAAGAAGGGGGGGATGGAGGGACCGAGCGAGGGTGGTGAGGGAAGGTGGGAGCGAGTGAGAGGAAGAGAGTAAGATAGGGAGAGAGAGAGAGAGAGAGAGAGAGAGAGAGAGAGAGAGAGAGTCAGGGACAGGGAGGGAGAAAGGGAAAAGGTTCGGGAGAGGGGAAAGGTAGACAGTGAAGGTAGAATGATAGTGGGATCTAGACACATTGGAGATTTCATTTCGAAATTTTTTAGGGAGTTCAGTATTTCAAGATCAAGTGTGTCAATAATGTGCCTAGAAGAACAAATCACAGCAATTGCCAATCATCACGAACACAGTGGCCGCTGGACTGTATTTGATTACCAAATTCAGCCTACACCTTTCAGTGCTAACGCACAAGCAACATTGCGTGAAATTACAGCAGAAATCAGTATGGGGCGTTGAACGAAAGTGTTGGGACAACCATTTGCCGTTGGGCTACGGCAGCAGAGGGCCAAATGGAATGTGTTTGCGAACAGCACGATACCGACTGCACCGCCTCTCCTGGGTCCGTGACGATATCGGTTGGACCCAAGTCGACTCGAAAACCCTGGCTTGGTTAGGTGAGTATCGTTTTCAGCTGGTAACGGCTGATGGTGGAGTGTGGTGCAGACCCCAGGAATCCGTGGAATCAAGCTCCTGGTGACTCCATTGTTGTGTGGGCTGTTTTCGCACGGAATGGATTGGGTCCTCCTGTTCCAGCTGAACCCTAGTTGGAATTAGTTATGTTTGGCTGCTTGGAGACCATTTGCAGCCAATCATGGACATTCCCAAACAACAATGGATTTTTTGTGGATGACAATGTGCCATTGACAGGGTCTCGATGGTTCGCAGTTGAGTAATACTGTGGTCATATTGTTGAAATTTTTCGGACTATAATGTTGTGGTCTTGTGTAAAATGCACAGAGGTTCTCGGCGACGTTCTGGCGATATTTGAACCACATGTTATCGGCCTCTTTGTGTCCGGCAAAGTGCAGCATCTGGAGTTGGAAAGGGCTCAACAAGTGGTTCAAAGTCCCCTGCAGGAATATTGAGCAATGATGCCTCTACAGCTAACCATAATTGTGAAAGTGCTGCCACCGCAGTGTTTAGTGCGTCGATTGATCTCTTAATTACTTCCCGTAAGTTTTCTGCTGGTTTCACAACGGGAGATATGGATGGTCTAATCATCCGCTGGATCTGTCCATAGTATTGTAAAATGTAAACTTTCACTGTCGGAAATGTCAATATTGCTAAATGTTTTCGGTTTATTGTGCCATGGTCTTTTGGATTTGTTAATTAATTCCCAATGTTTTTTTTTCATCTGCGGAGGACATTCGCAAGGGGGATCGTGGCTCTTTTGAACGTCAGTATCTCGCTATTGACTGCAGCCAAATTCCGTTTACGAGCGTTCGTGCGCAGAGGTGTCACGTCGGATGTTTTCCGTAGCCACAAACCGATATCACGAAAGACTGTACAGAGAGGCTACATAAATTGTAAAATAGGATGGAGAAGGGCGTGAAACTGAATGAAATCTGGATTCCGGTGTTGGAGAACAAATGTAACAGTCTTCCACCATGGGACGATGCTAACAACGGACAACGGCAATCGACAATGGTGAACTGCGCGCGCCTATCCAAAACATCTGACGTCACACCTCTCGTGTAAACGGAATTCTGCTGCAGTCAGTAGTGAGTCAAGGTGTGCATAGGGCGTTCAAAAGAGCCACGATCCACATTGAGATTGTCCTCCGTGGATGGTAACGAAACGTACGGGTTTCATTAACAAATCAACAAGACCACGGCATGACTAACTCGAAAACTTTTAGCAATATTGCCATTTCCGGTGTAAGGAGTCAAGTCATTTAGACGCATTGTCCTATATATTCGGACCTTTAACAATTTGTTGCTTTCATGATATGTTAATTACTTTATTTATTGCTTGGAAAGAAATTATTATTCGAAGTACGGCATTAAATGGCGAGTACGATTACTACTTTTTCTCGAGGCTGAAGCAAGTAACAGTTCATACATATACCCTGAGGGATATACAGGGTGTTTCACTAAGTGTGTTTGCCTCTGTAACTTATAAAATAATACGTGACGGGAAATTTTAATGTGGTAGATGAACACAAGAACTGTTCCACTTTCTGCGGAGCTATGAACATAGTTTATTGTATCATTTTCCAAAGAGTTACAGCACAAAGATATAATTTTTTAAATGGAGCAATAGTTTTTTTCTATCGTGCATTGGATTCGTTGAAACCAGCTGCGTCCAAATCAATTTAAACTACATTCCTATCACTGTTAGTTTGTAAGCTACAACCCTTTAAAGTTTAGGGGGCAGAGGCTACGATAGCGTTGCTGACTGGCTGGTGGTCATGAGACAGTGAGCCGTGCCCCAGGGGTTAGCTACTCGGCCAGTGAGCTATGCTATCGCAGCCTCCGCCCCGAGAACTTTGAAGGGTTGTAGCTCCCAAACTAACAGTGATAGGAATGTAGTTTAAATTGATTTGGACGCAGATGGTTTAAACGAATCCAATACACGATAGAAAAAACTATTGTATCTTTGTGGCGTAACTCTTTGGAAAATGATACAATAAACTATGTTCATAGCTCCGCAGAAAGTGTAACATTACGTGTGTTGACCTACCGCATTAAAATTTCCCGTGACCTATTATTTTATAAGTTAGGGAGGCAAACACACTTAGTGGAACACCCTCTATTTTTGGTTCCAATTTATCAGTTAATATACCATTGCAGACAGTACTTGGCAACGATTTCAGATGCTTACAAATTATGGTGCAATACTTCGTTATGCGCGAGCGCTCGTCTCTGTGTTAGCGGCAGGTGACCTTCGAAGCATGGGCGAGCCAAAGCGCGATGATAGCGTGTGCTTTACTGGCCGGTTTGTGGGCGCGCCTAAGGGCAAAGTAAAGCGCGTCTCCGGTAGGCGAAAGTTTGCTGACATGGTGAGAGTGAGGTGAGTAGCGGCAGCAGTGAAAAAAAAAGTTCAAATGTTTGTAGAGTCTATGGGACTTAACTACGGGGTTTTCAGTCCCTACACTTACAAACTACTTTTATGAACTAGCTAATTCTAAGGACGGCACAAATATCCATTTCCGAGGGGTTATTCGAACCCCCGACCGTAGTGGCCGTGCAGACCGTGACTGGAGCGCCTCAGTCCCCTCGGCCGGCACAGCAGTGAAACACTCGAGCCCTTGGTCTGGCGGTGACAGGTTGTGTCGAAGGCGAGCGAGCACTCTGTGGGTGCGATTTGCGCAATTTCGATTGTGGACCATGAGAGAGAGAGAGAGAAGACTCTTTTTCAGTGCTTTATTGAAAAAAGCAGCTCTGTGGGAAGCAAATCTGAAATTACCTTTTATTAAGGGTAATCAGATTGTGCGATATTCGCTGTGTTCGTTAGCCACTTTTTGTCTGACGCGAATACACACAGTGTGAGATAGTTAACGCCTGTAGGCGAATTGCAGTGGCATCGCGGTGGGTTGATTTATGCAATCAGCGTACCACGCCAATAGCGAGACTAGGAACTGTTAGGTGTTCGCAACACCATTGAGACGTAGGAAATATTTCGATCGACAGAAGGTGATCCAGTCAGATTTGTTTCCAGTGACGGCGCACCAGCTGGCAGGCAGTTCAGCAAACAGCGATGTGTGCATTGCTTCTGCTTAGATCACGCACTTAGTGCGACAGCCTAGAGCGTATCTGCAGCCTTGTTTAAGTCATTTTTGCCGAGTGCAGTTTCTTTAAGTTCAATTAAAAATTTTATTCTTCCAATTAACAAATTGCTTTCTATCCTAACAAATCTGGATTCTTTCGAAATTTAAATTCATTTAATACGCAAATTTTTCTGTTAATAAATTGAATGCGGTCTTAGAAAATTAGGCGATGATGAAGGAATTAGATTAGGTAACGAAACAATGAAGGTGGTAGATGAGTTTTGTTACTTGGGTAGTAAAATAACATGCGATGGTCGCAGTACAGTGGATATAACATGCTGAATGGCAATGGGAAGGAAAGCATTTTTGAAAAAGAAATTTGCTAACATAGAATATTAATTTAAGTGCAAGGAAGTTTTTCGTGAAGGCATTTGTGTGGAGTGTTACCTTGTACGGGAGTGAAACATGGACGATAAGCAGTGCGGACAGGAAAAGAATAGAGGCTTTTGAAATGTGGTGCTACAGAAGTATGCTGAAGATTAGGTGGGTAGCATAACTAATGAAGAGGTACTGAATAGAATTGGTGAGAAAAGGAATCTTTGGCATACCCTGACTAAAAGAAGGGATCGCTTGGTAGGACACATTCTTAGACATCGAGGAATCGTAAATTTAGCATCGGAGGGAAGTGTGTGGGGTAAAAATCGCAGAGGGAGACCAAGAGACGCATATAGTAAGCAGATTCAAGTAGATGTGGGTTGCCGTTCTTATGAGATGAAAAGGCTTGCTCAGGATAGAGTAGGGTGGAGAGCTGCATCAAACCAGTCTCCGGACTGAAGACCATAACACACACACACACAAATTAAGTCCACAGAAATCATGTTTTCTTTCAGTAGCTATTGACGCCAAATTTGTACCCCGTTTGGCCTTACTAGTAATTTTTAGATATGTTTCTCTTACAGGTGATGTATCTGCGTTGGGTTAAGTAATGTTGCAGATACATATCTTAATCCGGCAAAGGACATCTCTCTGACTCCTACGCGACTTGCTGTTAGGTTTTTCCATGCAGGAGCCGCGGGTACACTGTCAGATAGCTAGCGCAACAAAATCAGTTGGAAGTTTATGCAAAATTACACCACAGCAAAGTAACACGCGTTAGACCGGCAGTGAAGGTTTACATTTTACAATACTATGGACAGTTCTAACAGATGATTTGACCATCCAGATCTCCCGTTGTGAAACCAATCAAAAACTTACTGGATGTAATTGAGAGATGAATCCATGGATTAAAGACTGCAGTAGCAGAACTTTCACAATTGTGGTCAGCTGTAGAGGCAGCGTGGCTCAACATTCGTGCAAGGGACCTTGAACCATTTGTTGAGCCCTTGCCAAGTCCCGATGCTGCATATTGCCGGGAAGAAAGAGGCGGTTAACATGTGGTATGAATATCGCCAGAACGTCGCCGAGAATCTGCGTACTTTTACCACGTTTTGCCTATGAGAATCATAATTTTCCGCGTACTTTAGCTTTAAATTAACATCGTTCATGTTTGGCATATGAAATTCAGAAGTCCATCAATCCTACAATTGGAAACAAGAAGCGCACCTTCCCAAGTCCCTATATTAAAATAGTATAGTGGTTGTTAATATTTGGCAGCAAACCAGTATTTATATTGAGATGTTATTTATCATCATAACGGAGCATGCGCAAATAATACCTGGAATCAGTAAGAAATACAACCAGTTGAAATATCACTGGTCCCATATTAAGTTACGATTGACTGAATTATACATCTACACCTACATACATACCCTGCAAAACAGTTTGAAGTGCGTGGCAGAGGCTTTTATGATATTTCTCTACCGTGCCATTCTCTAATACTGCGCGGGAGAAATGAACACCTGAATCATTCCGTATTCGATATGATTTCTCTTAATATATTGTGATCAGGTCTCCCTATGGATATGGGTGTAAACAAAGTATGTCCGCATTCGAAAGGGAAAGGTAGTGATATAAATTTTGCAAATAAATCTCGCGACGACTTTTTTAAAATGATTTCCACCCAAACTCGTGTATCATTTCCGTGACAGTCTCTCATCTATATCGCGATAATACAAAATGAGCTGTTTTTCTCTGAAATTTTTCTAAATCGTCCGTCAGTCCCACACTGGGTGGGGCTCCCACAATGTGCTGCAATACCCCAAAATAGGACGCAAAGTGTAGTGTGAGCAGTTTCTTTAGTAGAGCAGTTGTATCTTCTAACTGTTTTGCCAATGAAACATAGCCTTTGATTCGCCTTCCCTACAATACTTTTCTGTGAGTTCTTTCCAATTTAAGTTGCTCGTAATTGTAATGCCTAGGTATTGAATTGAATTTACGGCCTGTAGATTTGAATAATTTATCGAGTAAATAAAGTATTACTGATTTCTTTTAGTGCTCAGACGGATGACTACAAATATCATTATTTACGGTCAATAGCCAGTGTTTGCACCATACAGGTATCTTATCTAAATCTTGTTACACTTGCACAAGGTAAATAAGGGCGGTGCATTGGCAAAGCTTTCATTCTGGTGATTCATGTGAAAAGGTTTCTGACTTGTCTACGATCATATGAAAGAAACTGGAAATCAGTAAATCATGAATCCAATCGCACAACTGTGGCGATATTCCATAAGCACGCAATTTCATAAGAAGACGCTTGTCAGGTACATTATCAAAAGCCTTCCAGAAATCTGGAAATCGATTTTGAGATTGGATTTCGCTTGTCGATAGTTCGATAGTTCGTGACAACATGTGAGTTTCACAAGAACGATATTTTCCTAATCAGTGTTAACTATGGGTTTGACGAAAGTATAGGCTATGTTCTAAAATACTGCTGCAAACCGACGTCCGTGGATCGCTTACGGCGGGATAAAAGGTGTTAGAGAGCTTGATAAAAGTGGTTGGAAAGTTTTATATGTTATCTGTCTCTCTAAAACTTTCTCTGTCACTTTCCCTCGGAGGTGTTACCGCAACACGCGTGCCAATGTTGCAAGATTTATTTACGTAGCACTGCACGCTATGGCCGTAGAACTACATGCATCGTCAGTGCGTGCCGTTAAAGCCCACGCAGAAGTAGCACAGAGGTCGTCGATTGTCCTGTCTTGAAGTGCTGTGGGACAATTGGTGGTTATGCTTACGATTTTTTTAATAAGACAGGATGCCAGTTATTTCATAATGGTTATTTAAATGTCGTGAAACAACAAGTGACGTATGTAACGCTGTCCATGATTGTTGTAAAATTGAATCCGGATTACAGTAGTTAATAATATATATTGTTTGAACTGCGCTAAGAGACTATCTTCAGAGCGCTTCAGTCATGGTTCTTAGCGCCAGAGCGGTCTATGATGGACTGCCTGCAACTGGGCTGTGCTGGTCCCGCGCACTTTCTAGAACATCTGCATTCAATTATTTCTTAAAACTAATGCATAATTACGTAAACAAAACATACTATACTAAAGCTTCATGTAAACATATCAATTTTACAAAATTACTTTAAGTTCTATACAATAGTTTATATAATATTTATAATTAAAGAATCGTAGAGGGAATCTTACACAGATGTGGGGACAGCCAATGAGAATACGTCTGGGCAGCATTGGCGCAGTTTCTCGCAGGTTTGCAACATGTCACACCTTATGTCATGTTTTACCTCGCATCCCACCTATGACGTGTGGAAACATCCCTTAGGCTACAGCTAAGCCATGTCTCCACCATATCCTTTCTTCCAGGAGTGCTAGTTTTGCATGGTTCGCAGGAGAAAAAATGTTCAAATGTTTGTTAAGCTTATGGGACTTAACTACGGGGTCATCAGTCCCTAAACTTACAAACTACTTATGAACTACTTACGAACTAGGCGGCACAAATATCCATGCCCGAAGGGGGATTCGAACCCCCGACCGTAGTGGCCGTGCAGAACGTGACTGGAGCGCCTCAGTCCCCTCGGCTACCGCGGCCGGCGGTTCGCAGGAGAGCTTCTGTGAAGTTTGGAAAGTAGGAGGCGAGGTACTGGCGGAAGTAAAGTTGTGAAGCGGCTTCGTGAGTCTTGTCGGGATAGCGGTTGCCCGCGAAAGGCAAATGTCCCAGGTTCGAGTCCCGGTTCCGGCACACATTTTAATCTGCGAGGAACTTTCAGTTCATAAGTAGTTTGCACGCTTAGGGACTGATGACCCCGTAGTTAAGTCACATAAGCTATACAAACATTTATTTGAACTTACTTTTGTTATTTAAATTGCTTTAATATTCCACGGATATCTACTTATATATTCCGCATGTTGGCAGCTGTTCTTGATTCGAAGTGTTGCTTCTTAGACAGGAGTCCTTGCAGTTTCAGGAACTAGAGCTAGCAGCGGCTGCTAGCATTCCGGCGGCCTCCCTGTTTAGGCGGCACGGCGTTCTGAATTTCGCCTTCCCTTGCCTCGCGCTGCTTTACTGCCTGCGCGACCCTCGGGTCAGCGCGAGCGGTCGTAAACCGCGGCGCCCGCGTGGGCGGCATCCCGCGGCCCACGGCCTGTGCCGGCCTCGCGCTAGCAGTGCAGCCGGTGCTGCGGTGTCTGGCGCTCTTTATCAGGACGTGTCAGCACGCTGTCCTCCCCTCAGGGTGGTCATCATGGGTCTGTGTCCTTTAGATTTACAAATTAGACAACATGCAGCCAATTATTGGCTACAGAAACAGAATTTTGATAAAATTGAACAAATCATGGGAGTTCATCTGGGATCAAACCAGGCAATTAAACATGTTAAGGATCTATGGCAAACACAGTGGGAAGAGTCTGAGATAGGAAGAAGGGTCCTTTCATTCTTACCAAACATACAAGACAGAGTGAAAATTAAACATTTGCTACCAACACAAGGAATAGTACACTTTCTCACTGGCCATGGTCCCTATCCTGCTCACTTGAACGGAATAAGAAGCCGGGAGTCACCGGAGTGTGAATGTGGGTTCCCAATGGGAACCCCAGAAGACGTAGTCTTCGAGTGCCCACTATTTGATCAGTTCGTCTCTGAAGAGAGGTGAGCTCTGCCGACGAACGTGGTGCAAGATCTGTTAAAAGATGAGAATCTATATAGTAAATTTAGTAAACTAACAGACAACATCTCTAAAATAGCAAAGGATATATATGTTCAAAGGAACTGATGAAGGAAAAACTAGGAGAAAAAAGCCCTACTTGTCAGCAAGCCTGACAAGTATCGGCAGCTAAATTAGACAATTACTTGTTGAGGATGCCGGCTCCAGTGGGTGGGGTCTGCGCTCACCACGTCGCGACTTTTGCGTGGCGAGTGGGGGCGCGGGACCATTCCGCCACGGGCCGAAAACTAAAAGATCAGGACAGGATGGAGGGCAAGAAAGGAAGAGTTGGCAAAGCTCCCCTCTCTATTGCAAAATAGAGATGGTGGAAGCTTTAAGGGTAGTGCAAATGATTGTACTGCCTTCCCTCCATTCCAAAATCTCAGAAATAAAACGAAATGTCTGTAGTAGTGTAGAAGTGGTAAGACGCAAACCGGATTAGACACACAACCTAACACGACAATGTAAATAGTTGATTTATATATATAGGTAGTGTAGTAGTAGTTGTAGTATTGAAAGAAATATTTTAAAAAATATTAATGATCAGCAAGAAACAATATTAATAATTTGCAAGAAATATTAAGTACAAATGTTATATAAAAGTAGTTATTAACCAACAAAATTGTTGTAATTAATAAATAATGCTAATCAAGGGTAGTGGTGGGATGTTTTTTGTATACCATAAGCATTGGTTCGCTACTAGTAGCTGGCCCCCGTCCACGTCGCTAGGAACGGGCAACACTCTGGAAAACCAGAGTGGCTAAGAAGGCCAGATATAACATCTAGCACTAGTGATCTAACCATTGTAATTATAACTGTATTGAAACTCATTAATATAAATTGTAATTAATACGGCCCATTTAGTGTTTCTAGGTAATGGGCTTTTGTTTGAAACAATAAATTGGAAAAAAAATTGGAATTGTCCTCCCCTCAGGTACCTTCCAAGGAGCCAGCTGGCAGCCCGTCTCCGCGACTGCAACATCTACATCTTCATAGATACTTTGCTATCACATTCAAATGCCTGGCAGAGGGTTCATTAACCACTTTCATAACTTTTCTCTACCGTTCCATTCTCTAATAGCTCGCGGGAAGAAAGGACACCTAAATCGTTCCGGTTTCGATTTGATTTCTCTTATTTTATTGGGATGATCATGTCTACCTAAGTAGGTGGGTGCTAGGAAAATGTTTTCACATTCAGAACTAAAAGACGCTGATTGAAACTTCGCAAACAGATCACGCCGCAATGAATAACGTCTTTTTTTAATGATTTCCACCCCAATTTGTGCAACATTTCCGTGACGCTTCCCCCCCCCCCCCGTAACGTGATAGTACAAAACGAGCTACCCTTCTCTGAACCTTCTCAATGACTTCCGTCAGTCCCACCTAGTGAGGGTCTCACAAGGGGCAACAGTACTCCAGGAGAGGACGCACAAGTGTGATGTAGGCAGTCTCTTTGGTGAAGGTGGTGCATCTTCGAAGCGTTCTACCAATGAAACGTAACCTTTGGTTCGCCTTCCCCACAATATTTTCTATGTGTTCTCTCCAGTCTAAGTTGTTCGCAATTGTAACTCCTAGATATTTGGTAGAATCTACGACCTTAAGGTTTGACTGATTTATCGCGTAATTGAAGTTCAGCGGATTTCTTTTAGTGGTCATGTGTATTACTTCAACACTTTTCTTTATTTAGTGTCAATTGCCAATTTTCGCACCATGCAGAAGTTTTGTCTAAATCGCTTTGCAGTTGCTTTTGATCCTCTATTGACTTCACTAACCGATAAACGACAGCATCATCCGCGAACAATCTAAGGGAGCTATTCAGATTGTCTCCTAAATCGTTTATGTGGCCCTTCCAATCAATCCGCGGAGTAAGTCTTACAAGCGGAGGCTCAACGTCGCCTACTTGCTCGAGCAGCTGGCATCGTGGTCCAGTGATATAACGCCATAGACCAAAGATAACACAGACTGCGCATGTCACTATATCGGCAGTGTTGTGGTTTACGTCACGTGACTGAAAGTACTTGGGCTCGAACAAAAACATATACACCAAAATCGTATGAGAGATAATGTAAAGGTCCCTTATTACACTAGTGACACTCCCACAACTGCAAAACTCTGCAATCGTCCGTTAGAGGCATCTCCGTGTGCCATGCCACATTGCACTTTGACCTGTCGGTTCGCCAGTAGGGACGGTGCAGTGTGCCTCCGAAGTTGCGTTTTGTGACGTTACTTGTGTGGTGAAGCGTCAGATGGGGTGGCGATTGGTAATCAATCCTGCTAATGTATTGCGATTGATTGAGATGAAGTTACGAAGAACCCTTCTTCGTGAATATGGTATTAGTGTAGAAGATGAATTATTCGCATGCTTTCTCGTATCTGTTATGGTATAGAAATATGAGCGTAAGTTAAATACTGTTGTAACACTAACACATAATGATGATAATAGGAATGATAATGACGAACAACTATTGCAAGCGGTAGTGCTACGGTAAGTGCGGGAAGAGGCGATGGAAGCAGTGGCAGTGAATACCAAGTCTTCCGAGAAGAAGGTTAAAGTTGCAATGTCATCACGGCTTTTGATGACAATACGCTAGAGAACATGTACGATGATTATTACATAAGTTGTAGTTAAGATATCTGCATTACGTATGGCGTATACCGTTACGTCTACAGTGCTATCTGGAGCATGATTGCAGAGTTTTGCATAAAAACGACACTCACCAGCACATTGAGGTGTACGTAGAGATCCTGTAAGCAAACGTTCATACATATATGTTTGTTCGAGCCCATGTTCTTTCCTTGTGAGTAATTACGAACAGCAGTGTTTCTAATTTAAAGGCGAAGTAAATCGTTGATTTTAACAATAAAACGACTTCTCGCTTTCCTGTTACACATGTGGTAGTAAAGGTAACGTGAATTCTCCCTATAATGACATTAATACGGTGATTGTCGTTTTTACATGGGACCAGGCGAAAAGTGTTGTCAGTTACGTGTACAAACAACAGAAGTACACATCCTCAATGTTTGTATTGCACTATGAATTTTTTACTTTTTTCCCATCTGGTAAATATGATTTTTGATGGGAAGATTAATTCAGCGTATCCTGACTGAGTATATATATATATATGAGCAAGTAAGTAATTTGTGGTGCAAATCTGCGTTAATAACGTTATGCAATGCTGAACATGAGTACAGACTGTTCATTACCTCTATAAACCTGTTGTTGTCACATATATCAATAATTTTTGATCAGATTATTATTTAATCATTTATAGTCAATATTTTTCTTGTCTAACCTTTTGGTTTCACTGTATGTGGCAATGGTAATAAAATATGAACGCTTGTATTATATTAAAATCGGACATTATGGAAGCAAACCGATTTCAGGTATCTATAGATGCATGACATAATATTTCTCATTGAGTAATTGTATGAAAACCGATGCTGCTAGTCTAATTGGGATTTCGTCTCCTGTGTAACCTACAAACTAAAAGACTCAGAGTACAATAAAATTAGTCATTCGATTAATAACGCAGTTCTGTTGCTTATAAAAATAACTGTATGTACATTTCATCTAGGCACAGATAAAAACTATAACCGTTGCACTGATATTGCGAACTGTGGAGAACTAACGTCCATTGTATTATTTAATGTGTAATAAGAATACGATGAGACGTTTTATTGTCGAAATCTACGCAAGAAGAAGATCTGCGACTCTCAGCTGCCCTTCACATTTCTTGTAATGATGAACAGTGTTTCCTGCCCCGAGTCGCGTGACTTAGATGTTTGTTTCTTTATAATGACTCACGAGGAGTCTATCTTATCTTTGGTCTATGTATAACGCTAATAACGATAGTCGCAGAAAGCTACCAGCATCTTTGACCCTCTCTTAGCGTGCGTTGAGGGTCTGAAATTCCGGATGCGAAAGCATAGAGAGGCAAGAAAGGGGAACGTCTTGAGGCACTCTTCCTAGATGTTTGAAACGATTTCGACTTCGTGTGGCATGGGGTCACGACACCAAATGTAGTCTTACCAAAGTCCTGCAGGACCGATATTTTTCGTGAGGTCTAACAACGGGACTTCGACAGTCTGGCCCCTAAGAGCAGGAGTACCGCAGGGTTCCATACTAGGTCCACTGCTCTACTGTCTCTTTACAGCGGACGCGCCACGAACTGCACGGGACGACTTGGCGCTCTACGCAGATGGCAAGCCCTGTTTACGAGGAGCATGAACACAAGAAGACGCGTGCAGGAGGTCTATGACGCAATGGATGCCTGGGTCAAGAAATGGCGATTAAAGTTCAACGCATATAATAAGGGAAACTAACAATCTTAATAGAGTTCAAGTACGAGAAGAGGAAGAAAGTACATCCATCTATGAAAGAAAGAAGAAAATGTAAACTGAACACTCCAAGTGTATGATATGCCACAATGAGGAAGCAGCTGCAACAATCTCGTGGTCATGATGTTCGACTATAAAGCAGAAGATCCTGAGTTCAAACCCATGCTGGCAAGGTAGCTCATCGATCTCCGGCAGAGGGCTCATAGCTCTTTGTAATAATAACAATAAAATGAGCAAAAAAATTATTGATCAAAAACTCTTAGTCGTCCTACCGCCTACAAGACGACATCTTGATTTACCTATCATCGGTTCGTCCACTGTTGGATCACGAGGTAGTGTTATGGTTTAACGCTTCCAACGCCCACATGGTGATGCTGTATCGGGAGCAGAATCGCGCGTTCAAGGTTGCACTGCGCCTCCCCACCAGATGCCCAACGCTCCCCCTAGATCAGTGCTTTCCAAACTGGGTGTCGCGACACCCTGGGGTGTCGCATAGTAGTATCAAGGGTGTCGCGAGACTAACAAATTTATACTCTAAACAACAAAAAACTTGTCATAAAATAACACAAAATATCCTTCTCTTCATACTACCCTGAAGACTCGCCTGCAGCTAATCATACTTTTCTTCATTCAGTGCACCACAGGTCACGTATTAAAGGAATGATCGGTGCACATTAATTGCGTGCTCAGCTGCTAGGCGGCAGCTCTGCTTCAGCAGCAGTAGACAGGGTTCGTTCAAGCAGCTGCCAGTTGCCAGATTCCAGTAAACTGGGCATGCCCAGAGCTGCTGCTGATACTCGATAATAGCTCTTCCCATTCGCAGTTTGCTGGAACTGGCAGCTGCTTGAACGAACCTTCACTGTAGTCTGCTTTCATTCTCAAAAAGCTGCACTTGGGCATTTTTAATGGATTTATGAAAGCCACGTCACCCTCTGTAGCGCTTCTTACAATTAAATGTCAATCAATGACACAGTGGCTGTAAAAGCTATCACAGATTCTAAAAGCCATTGTCCACTGACTAAAGCTATTCAGGAGCGATGATTAGTACGGAGTAAGGCCGGGTGAATAACGGAGAGTAGTATTTTAAATGCAGTAATCGTTATTTAGAACTCTGGTATGCGTTAATATTTTTTCTCTCAGTTTCCTGTATGTAACAGATTCTGGGACCAGAAATGACACTCATATTCT
This sequence comes from Locusta migratoria, assembly GCA_026315105.1. Taxonomy (NCBI): domain Eukaryota; kingdom Metazoa; phylum Arthropoda; class Insecta; order Orthoptera; family Acrididae; genus Locusta; species Locusta migratoria. Next base: position 926,235,234 of record CM048744.1, on the reverse strand, counting down.
TACTTGTCACAAATATTTATCCATTTTTTTCCAAATATGGCGGGACTTCCGAGGTCGTGGTGAAGCAAGAACCTAACAATAGAACTTAAATAATAATTCATCACTTGTCATATATACATCCTCTTTATTTCTTAAAATAATGTGATAATATTGAACTGAAAGGGAACAGCCACTGTGCTGCCTAAATCAGAAATCCGAGCAGCTAATTTCCAGATGCCGTTTTCAATCGATCCAGCACAACGCCCTGGCATGTAAACACGACAGCGAAAAACGGTTTCCGAAATTCAGTTTTCGTGTTTCGGAAGTTGGGTCGCATGTGGAGAAAGCAAGTATTACTGTGAGAGTTAGGCATTGTTGTCTGCGGTGTTACTCTGTGCCGGCCGCGGTGGCCGAGGGGACTGAGGCGCTTCATTCACGGTCTGCACGGCCACTACGGTCGGGGGTTCGAATCCCCCCTCGGGCATGGATATTTGTGCCGTCCTTAGTTGTAGGTAGTTCATAAGTAGTTTGTAAGTTTAGGGACTGATGACCCCGTAGTTAAGTCCCTTAAGCTTAATAAACATTTGAACATTTTGTTACTCTGTTGTACATCTCCGTAGTTCCTAATGTTTCCATTTCTTGCGATGGGTGTACGTAATGGCTGCAGTCAGGACCAAAATTAAACATGTCAATGCGTACGAGGATTTCAGTTTCGTTTACAAACTACATGTAACTGATATTTTATTTCCGCCCCCCCCCCCTTCCCCGCTAGAACCATCTAAATTCTACCATATGTATTTATATTAGTGAAAGGGTGCCGCACAAAACTGTAAACTATAAAAGGGTGTCGCCATGAGGGAAAGTTTGGAAAACACTGCGGCCTAGATGAAGACAATGGCGTCAAACCTCTTCGTGACAATCCGGCATATGTTCCGACAGTTTTTTTGAGATAGCTGGCAACTCCCGCAATCGGCTCGTAACAAACAACAACAGCACTTAAGATGATGCAATGTAAGCTTTCACGCCTGTTTACCGCTTCACCTCCGAGGATGCCTTCTGCAGTCGAAGGCGAAACTACAGGGGAAAGTTTTATGTATGGAGCATGACGTCTCAGCCCGGAAGTTTCGAGTTATAACAACACTTCAGGCAAATAACGCGTTGGCCTTATTTACTGCAGGAGTAGCTCTCTTGCAGTATATCCAAGAGGCACAATTATCATATCTCCACAAGACAGTGCACATTTTAATGTAATGGCTTTAATCAGAAGACAAAGCCAATATCGGATGTATAAATTACTCATTTACTCATTAATAGTTTCGGCAAGCTATATTGCTATTAAAATATTCAAATGTTTATTAAGCTTATGGGATCTAACTGTGGGGTCAACAGTCCCTAAACTTACAAAAACGTTATTGGATGTTATAAAGAATATTGCAACAGAGACTGCGAATTATTTAATTACAAAATACTTAAGAACTAGTTTATACTAAAGACAGCATAAACATCCATGCCCAAGGGGGCATTCAAACCCCCGTCGCAGAACGGCTTGGCACATCGGAGCATAGTGCTTCAATGTATGTTGCCATTATCAAATGATCAAACGTTACTTTGTCAAACTAATAAAATACTTCTTACAAAATGCAAGACATATGAATTAAAAACATGTAGCACTGTCCATATCACATGTTGTTTAGTAAACAATGGAAATAATATTTTTGACATCTGATGCTTGCGAATTTAAAGTCAGAATTGATATAGCTCTGTATTAGTTTTTAATTTATAGTAGGCTGTCGTTCTTATGTGGAGTTGAAGAGGCCTGCTCAGGATAGGGTATTGTGGAGAGCTGCATCAAACCAGTCTCCGGACTGAAGACCACAACAACAAACAACAACATGTCTTGTATTTTGTAATAAGTATTTTATTAGTTTGACAAAGTAACGTTTGATCATTTGATAATGGAAACATAGGTTGCCAAAGCAAGCGATGAGTAAATCAGTAATTTATACATGCGATCTTGGCTTTGTCTTCTGATTGAAGTCATTATATTAAATTTCATCTGGACAAGGCTTGGGACCCGGTGATTTCTTTAGTATCATCCAGGACGACGCTTCTATTGATAATTAAAAATTTTATACATCTGACAAGCAATGTACTGAGTGCGCATTCAAACAGAGTGCGGACACGTACTGTTTTCCTACCTTACGCAGTACTGACGCGTTCCAATAGATGGCGGACATGTACTTTCAACTTCGCGAAGACACCCGCGCGCCGCTTGTCAACTGTTTTTCACAGAGGGCGGTAAATTCGAAAGAGGGCGCGCTTGTGACGATCACTGTTGCGCACGCGTCTACGCGCCAATTTTTGCTATAGAGGCGTCGTCGGCAGCTAACAATCTCCAGTGGAACGCACTCACCTGAAGATGGCTGAACGGGTATCAGCCGAAATATCGTGGCAAGAAGTCGAAGGAATCCGGCTGCAATCCCGAAACTTTATGGAATATTCCGTACGCCGGGAAAACTATACCGTATGCTTCATAGTGGGGGAGGGGGCAATATACACTGCTCACTGCAGTTAGCGTATCAGGTGAGGTATCATGCATGGTACGTGATACAGTACGATATTTTGCTGTCTGAACTCTTATTTCGCTCATCGTCTCATCAACGTTAGAAAAATGGGTCTGAGGATGAACTAAACTGCCATCTTAGTGTGTGATCACATCGAACGGCCAATACAGTTGCAGCCCTGATGACATGAATAGTATAGGGTTATAAGTCAGCTCTTGAGGGATATTTGGCCATTCTTCCATGAGTGTGATATCCAGCTCTGCAAACGTTGTGGGGGACACTGATCTGGCTTCAATGCATCCGCCAAGTGAGACGTGCTTATTTTGGATTTAACTTCATGAACAAGCTGGCTACTCCGCTCGTTCAATTCCCTCAGCTTCAAGCATGTTGTCACCTGTGCAGATCTGTGGGGACGACGTTACTGTCCACCAGAAGGAATTCATCTCCTAGACACCAGCGTAAGGTACAACAAATGTTCGAAGGATCTCGTCTCTAGATCTCTAAGCAGTCTAAGTACCATTCTGAACGACATAGGGGTTCGTACGTCTCTCAATACTGACTCATGCCCACACCAATAGTCCACCACCATCATTTGGTGATGTTTCCTGAACATAAGCAGGATTGTTCCGAGTTCAATGTTCTCTCCAGACAGAACGACGACTGTCCGCCTGAACATAAAATCTTGGTTCATCTGTGAACCCGACACCATTCGTTACGACTCCAGTCCTGATATTACATGTGAACGACCTTGGCCCTGCCATTTTTTACGGTTCCTGTTGTCTGAGTCCTCACCCTGAAAATTACACTGTTGTCTGAGTCCTCACCCTGAAAATTACACTTTAGGACACTTCCTCTGCTTCTGTCACGCTTCCACTCTTCCTATGACTCTTCATATGGCCATAGAATCGATTAAGTCACTTTTTTGTTACATTGCACTACTTGATCACTACACTATCTGAAGCCGGCCGCGGTGGCCGAGGAGACTGAGGCGCTCCAGTCACGGTCTGCACGGCCACTACGGTCGGGGGTTCAAAAAAAAAATGTTCAAATGTTTGTAAATCTATCGGACCAAACTGCGTGGTCATCAGTCCGTAGCTTACAAACTACTTAAACCTAGGTAAACTAAGGACAAACACACACACCCATGCCCCAGGGAGGACTCGAACCTCCACGGCGAGCAACCGCAACCGCGAGCAACCGCAGCGAGGTGCTTTAGACCGCTCGGCTACTCCACCGCGGCGTCGGGGGTTCGAATCCCCCCTCGGGCATGGATATTTGTGCCGTCCGTAGTATAAGGTAGTTGATAAGTAGTTTGTAAGTTTAGGGACTGATGACCCCGTAGTTAAGTCCCATAAGCTTAACAAACATTTGAAAAAACACGATCTGAACGCAACTGCTTGTGTAATTCGTTTGGTACAATAAACCCAAGTCACCACCAACTTCCTCTGAAGCAACTGATATACCACTATCAAAGTTGCCGTTACGTTGTTGTCTCCACTGCGTAGAACACTTTGACCAGGGTATATGTAATTTTTCATAGACGAGGTGGATGAGACAGAGAGGAGGAGAAAATGGGCAGAGAGAACGGGAGGAGATGGACTGAAAGAGGGGGAGGGGGAAATGAACAGTGAGAGAGAGAGAGAGAGAGAGAGAGAGAGAGAGAGAGAGAGAAGGAAAGTCAAGGAGAGCGAGAGAAGGAAACTATGGACAAGTGAGAGGGGTAGATGAACAGAGAGAGAGGAGCAAGTGAACACAGAGGGGGAAGCAGAAGATGGACTAATGGAAGATCATAATAAACACCAGTACATAATGCAGGAAAATGTTATTTTCGATTACATACACCATCAGAAGTATGGGAGGAGAATGAGCCGTGTCGGGCTCAGGTGGTCACCTCCTTGCTTTCTGGTGCGTAAGTTCTGCATTGCCCATTATCGACCTTGTTTTTCATCCGTTGATGGCGCTATGAGTGACTGCGAGTGCCCTATCTTTGCTTCCCATAGGGTATGACGTGTGAGAGGGAGACAGCTGGTATGAGAGCAGGGACGGTGGCGCACCGGTCTCGGGGAAGGAGACTTCGATAGGCTCGGGCTGTGTGTGTGGTGGTCGCCGCGAGGACGCTGGGGCACGCCAATGCTGCTTGGAGTCTCGGGTTAGCGCAGAGGTAGCTGTCGGATGGAACCAGCCGTGCTCGACTGTGCGGATGAGAAGGCAAGTCGACAGAGCCGTGTTAATTGAGATCGAGTGCTTCTGGAGCTGCATGTTGGCAGTTCTTCTGATTCTTACTACGCCTTCAGTGCGATTCCTCGTGCGTAATCTTCAAAAGCTTTTCTGGGGAGTAGCGTGTGCTTTTCCGGTCTCTGAGCATCCTGTTTTCTGTAGCCGCCTAGCGTACGGTTTTACGCATTCGCACGGCCCTGTTCCTTTCGTGTGTCTCTTTCTTCTACCCCCACTGCTCAAGGTCGTAACTTCAATCTTTTATTATATCGGCCAGGGCTTAAACTGTGTGTTTTGTCCCTTTCTTTAACGGTGGTTTGATTGTACCGTTTGTTTAAAAGGGGGCGGGAGCACGCAGTTCCTTCAAGTCTCCTAAGTGGTTGCAGTTTTCCACTTCCCTTTCTTTACGTATATTGCAATTACACCAACAAGCATCGCAGAGAAGATGAAAAGACAAGAGGATATCTGAAGAATGGGAGAAGGAGGAGATAGTTAAAGAGAGGAGGAAAGAGGAGATTGAAGAACATGAGATGAGAAAAAAATACGCCGGGTTTTCGACTAGTTTATGTTATAACACGTATAGTATCGTCATCGTCAAGTATCAACCAAACTCACTAAGTTTTCCTGTAGTAATTTGCGAAACCACTGATATGTGCAATCAGATAAGGCACCCGGAACTACTTTGTACCTGGAATCGCTTTCAGGAGGACGGCGGCTAAAAAATACCTTCACCCATCTTTATTTAGGCTTACCGAATGCCGGGATGCTTTCTTTCAAAGGATACGGTCAGTTTCCCTCTCCGTCCTTAGCAATCAATCCGAGCATGTGCTCCGTCTCTAAGGACAGCGCTGTCGACAACACGTTAAATCCTAATCGTACTTTCTTCACACAAAGACGGATTTTAACCGGCAGTTAATTTGCGTAAAAGTGAGACTTTGCTAACACAGCAAGAACGAATAGTCCACTGATGGGATTTTTGAAAATAAATAAATAAAACATTAGTATCCAGCCGTCACGTTACGAATGGCGCGCCTGCTCGCGTTGACTGTTGGATTCGTCCCTCGGGCAAGCGTGTGTGTGTGTGTGTGTGTGTGTGTGTGTGTGTGTGTGTGTGTGTGTGTGTTGTGCTTAGCATAAGTTAGTTTGTAAGTCTAAGGACTGATGACCACTTTTGTTTGGCGTAACAGTTTTACAAACATTTAAACATCCACATGATTTTAATAATTAATGACTTCATAACTTCTGTGAAGGCATATTAGTATGCCTATGTGTGTTCGTGTATAAACACACGTAGTCACATGTACAGACGTACATATTTCTGAACGTGTTGCGTCACGAAAGTTAAAGCAAGGTGAGCCATACCAACAAAGTCCTACAATCGTTTGTTGGGATGCCATCTTACAACTGTGTGAAGTATCGCACTAAAGTTTCCGCTCCAGTTGTCACAATGTAAAAATGTCCGAACGACATGTTTCGGGCTTACATTAGCCCATTCTTAAGTTCTAAAAAGAAGAAAGCCAAGTAAAATGGAAACGCTAAAACCTTAAATACGATCCATGTAAATATAACAAAGTATGTTCATCCTAGACTGGCTTACCTTGAATTCTTACACATATCTGCCCTAAGGCAACGTCAAGCGTAAAATATTTGCGACATATGCGCAATATCAACAGATAAATATTCCTCACAGTATAACATGTTGTTAGTTGGAGGCGCAATTGTGGACTGCTAACTATCTGCTCCGCTATATCAGAGATAGTCCAAACGCTACCTACTACCAAAGAAAAACCTACCATATTGCTACTATCGAAAGTAAACCCGTCTAGCAACATTTTATACTGTGAGTAATGTTTATCTGTTCTACAACCTCCAATAGCAATTATGGCTTCTCCAAGAACCAGTATTGATAGTGCCCCTAAGGCGGCAGTATCGGAAAGCTACTAAAGGGGATTTAATTGAACATCATTTGCCATGAAATTTTATTAACACGAAGCCTAGTGCATTCTATTAAAAAACCATGACACATTCGTTTGGAACAGTCGTATTTAATACAAAGCTCTCCAACAGGAGCAAAATGTTTTTACAAAGGACTATCACATTATTATTACTTTAACAGTCCTGTGAGACAGGCAATGTTTAACAAATAAAACTGTTAAATACAAGGGTATAATTTAAATAAAAACAATGAAAGAACCAATGGAACAATTCTAGAAAACGAGAACAATATGATATTCAACAACAACGTTTAAGATAAATAACAAGTATAGAGGAAAGAAATGGTTGGTGCTCAAATGAAACGTTAAAACTGCATAAAGAAACGGTTACAATAACTTCAAACAAATAGAAGTGGAATGACATAACTCATTAAGGCTGCTCTTAACGGTGCGTCCACAAGCGGCGGTTCGACTGCCGGGCGACCTGCGTAGGCGGGGTCTCATCGTGCGATACGATCACGGAACCACGCACACGTAACAGCCTTGCTGGCTTGCGAGGTCGAACAGTCCAGCTAGGTTCCAAAAAACGAGCTACACAGCTCCCAACGGAATTACAGTTGAACTCTCTTACACATATAGCAATTTACAAGGTGCGTTTGAAATGTTCGGAGAATAGGCCCGTATTTTACAAACCGCGCTGGCGAGAATGAGGTCCCTCTGCATAACAAGCGCCCCCTATCGTGCAAAGCACCGCAGTGAAGTGGTGGAACACGCCGCGACCCAGCTAACAGGGTCAGTGTGAGAACTCGAGTCTTTATCACCATTATTACTGTGTTCTTTATTTGAGAACTGCAAAACATTGTCGTTAATCTTATTAGGCAGTACTGTTGTAGAGAAGCCATGTTGCGGCACATTGTATCTGGATGAGGGACTGTAAGCAGCTCTGTAATCTGCTGCTCGATGTTTTGAACATTATAATGTTGCACAACTAAATATCGAAAAAAAATTAGTTTCCTTCACAATGGATCTATCATCAAGAATGTTGTTTATTTAATAGTGAACCTGAAACATGAATTTTTTAGTGAATGTAGAAAGCAGCAAATGGACGTCGGCCACAAGATATGAAGATAAGTAAAAAGTTAATTTATTTCCCTACATGAAAAATATGGTTGACTACATGGGTGTTACAAAATAAATTTCCCTGTAATTAAGGGTCATCAGTCCCTAAACTTACAAACTACTTATGAAATACCTTTATACTAAAGACAGCACAAAAATCCATGCCCGAGGAGGGGGGGATTAGAACTCCCGACGGAGAACGGCCTAGCGCATCACAGCATAGCGGCTCAACGCGCTCGGCCGCTCCGCCGCGGCCCGCACATTCTGACAGAGAAGCAGTACAAAACTCGGATGGAAGTTTGTGGAGATTTCATCGACTTGTCTGACTGGAATCCGCAATTTTGGGAAACCATCATTACAGTAGATGAGAGTCAGTGCTACCAATACGATCAGGAAACTAAGCGACTGTCAATGGGATGGTCTTCATCGTCTTCCCCGCCTCCCAAAACCGATTGACAAAATCCAATATAAAGACGATGTTGATTGTCTTTTTCGATAGCAAGTGCTTGATCCATCATGACGTTTCACCCGGAGGTCATAATGTCAACGCGGAAGTTAACGAGGGAGTTTTGAAACGGCTGCTGCAGTGCTTCCAGCGGCTTCGTCAAAACTATACCGGAGTGGACAGTGGAATTTCCTGCACGACAATGCCCGTCCGCACACTGGGATCCGCGTGTCCCTCTTTCTCGCTTGAAGCAAGGTCACCGTGCTTCCATACCCTCCTTTTTCTCAAGATTTCGCTCAGGAAGACTTCTTTCCGTTTCCCCGCCTTAAATTATCCCTGAAAGGCTTACGCTTCGCAACAGTTTCGGAGATCCAACAACGCGTGACCTCAGTGCTTTGAGGGATTATACAAGAAGCGTTTGCTGACAGTTTACAACAGCTGTACAACCGATATCATAAGTGTAATGTAGCCAACAGCGATTGCTTTGGAGGCCACTAAAGGAATTGTGTTGGAAGCTCTTGATTGTTATATTTCCTGAGATCATTCACCGAACTTTTCAGACGCACCTGGTGAATTCTATGCGGGCAATTGTAATGATGATTCATCGTGAAGAGGGTAAAGAAATAAAGAAGATCTGCACTATAACCAGCGTGAACATACGCAGCCTTTTTTTTTTATTAGCCGTGTTACGGATTTCTTTAAAGAAGACACACCCTTTTAATTACCGAAAAATACATGACCTATGTAGTCAACGACTATATTACCGTTAAGTATCGTTATCTGTAAGTTTTATTATCGTAATATTTGAAGGCTCTTTTGTTCTCTAGTATTTTTTCGAGTTTGGAGCTTATATTAAACTCTATCTTGATCGATTTTAGATTATTTTTTCGTTGTCGATGTTCTGTTATCTAAAGTTGTGTACATGTGTTAAACAGTTGCTGCCTGATCAAAAATTGAAGTATCCAATTTTGTTTGTGTTATTTGTATATAGTAGCATAGCCTCACCCTTTATGGACTAGTTTAGTGTGAGCGGCAGCGCCATCAGCATTAACCTATTTTACGTTATTTAAAGTGCAGACGATTACAAAATTATTTTCAGCTTGGCTTCAGATGCAATATTCCAGAAATGTTAACTAACGAATACACAAAAAGATGCTACACTACCAGAAAATATATGCAACAGTATTCACAATAAAGAAACGGAACTATTTATTTTTGAGTTGTGTGTTTATAGGTGAACGCTAAGACTTAGAAATCTGAGAACACATTTGTTAGGAAGGTATCAGTGAGAATGGTGAGTAAATATACACATTTCCCTCTTGCACAGTACGTACAAGTGGTAATTTCTTGGAGTAAATGAGAGGAACCATCCCGCAAGATGCAATATCCCCATTACAATTAAACAGGCTTTAAACCGCCGCTTGGCAGCCGGTAAGCAGCAGGAACTACGAGCTTTATAAAAAGATACAGCACTTCTGCTGAAACACGCGGGACTGGCCACGTGGTCTAAGGCGTCGTGCTACGGATTCCGCGGCCGGAGGTTCGAGTCCTCCTTCTGCCATGAGTGCGTGTGTTGTTCTTAATAAGTTCAAAAATGTTCAAATGTTTGTATAGCTTATGGGACTTAACTACGGGGACTGATAAGCATAGTCGTTTAGTCCCTTTAAAACCAAACCAACCAACCAACTTAACTACGGGGTCATCAGTCACTAAACTTACAAACTACTTATGAACTAGCTAACACTAAGGACGGCACAAATATCCATGCCCGAGGGGGGGATTCGAATCCCCGACCGTAGTGGCCGAGCAGACCGTGACTGGAGCGCCACACACCTCGGCCACCGCGGCCGGCTCTTAGTTAGTTTGGGTAGTTTGTAAGTCAATGGTCCGATGACCGTAGCAGTTTGGTGTAATAGATTTACAAACCTGTTGAAAAAAAATCGCTGCTGATGAGTGGTTGAAGCTGTATCGGAACTCGAAAGTCGTGAACATGATTCCAGATTGCTGAGAAAGCTTGGCCACAAACAGGTTTCTAACAGTTGGGAGCTGCCAGGAGCGCAGTTGCAGCATTGGCATACCAGAGTGCTGATGTGGCCGTAAACACACAGTCGCCGTACCGAGTTACGGCACTGCCTCCGCAATTGAAAACAGCAAAGGCCACTTCGGTCCAAATTAGCAACCTCGCCTAAGCTCTTCAGAAATCTACATGCCTTTCTTTATGGTGACTAACCACATTCAACAACTCTACACGGTAAACCAGCAAGCTTCCAGCCCCTCACTCCTACATCAAATACCGCATGCTTACTTGCTAGACCGAACGAAGTGGCGCAGTGGTAACACACTGGACTCACATGAGCATGAGTAGAAAAAAACAATCCCATAATGTTCGAATACAGCATTAGTAGTGAGCTTCTTGATGCTGTCGCGTCGTTCAAATATCTAGGCGTAACATTGTAGAGTGATATGAAATGGAACGAGAATGTAAAGACAGTTGTGAGTAAGGCGGACATCCGACTTCGGTTTATTGGGAGAATTTTGGGAAGATGTACTTCACCTGTAAAGGAGACCGCGTATAAAACGCTTGTACGACCACGTCTTGAGTATTGCTCAAGTGTTTGGGACCCGCAGCAGATCAGTTTAAAGGAAGACATAGAGGCGGTTCAGAGGCGAGCAGCTAGATTTGTTACCGGTAGGTTCGGTCAATGCGCGAGTGTCACGGAAATGCTGCGGCAAATTAATTGGGGATCGCTGGAAGAAAGACGACGTTCTTTTCGTGAATTTCTGTTAAGTAAATTTAGAGGGCCGGAATTTGAAGCTGAGTGTAGTACGATCTTGCTGCCTCCTACTTACATTTCGCTTAAAGATCACAAAGACAAGATAAGAGAAATTAGGGCTCTTACCGAGGCATATAGGGATTCTTTTTTTCCTCAAAAAAAATAAAAAAAAATGTTCAAATGTTTGTTAAGCTTATGGGACTTAACTACGGGGTCATCAGTCCCTAAACTTACAAACTACTTATGAACTACTTACAACTAAGGACGGCACAAATATCCATGCCCGAGGGGGGATTCGAACCGCCGACCGTAGTGGCCGTACGGATCGTGACTGGAGCGCCTCAATCCCCTCGGCCACCGCGGCCGGCTTTTTTTCCTTGTTCAATTTGGGAGTGGAATAGGAAAGGAAATGCCTGGTAGTGGTACAGTGTACCCTCCGCCACGCACGTTACGGTGAATTGCGGAGTATGTATGTAGATGTAGAAGTACGAATCACAACTCGGGTCAAGCAATCAGCGCCTTGGTAAGCGTTTACCTTTTGAAAACTTTGAGAAATTAACCGAACATGTTTCAGTCAGTTGACGGTAGTTTATTTAGAGTGGAAGATAAGGCTGTCGGAGTGTAGCGGCCGGCGCGGCCTCCCGGATGCTGGTGGTGGAGCAGCTGCCACCGGACGGGGATCACGATCGGCCGTGTTTATCATCCGCGCTAAAACCTGTTTGGCGTCCCCACAAGGTGAGATGGGCCGACACAAGCAAGCGCGCTTCTGCGCCCGGGTAACGCGAGGAACCAGCGAAGGGCACTCGCCACGGGGTGAAGTATTAGGCATGCAAACTGGCCATTACGCGTGGAGGGTCGTGACCGAGTCTCGAACCCGGATCTTTGCCTTTCGTAGGCAGTCATCTCACTGACTGATCTATCAGAGCACGAATCAAACCACGAATCACGAGTGCTCTGTCATCTACAATTTATCTTGTACCCTTCCCTTACTTTAAAACGACGTTCACCTGCACACCACTTTGAAGTAAGGTGCCTGGAAGTAAAAACCTAATAAAATAAGGACATCTCTAATTTGCCATTTTAACTTATTGATGATCTATTTCGAGCCTGGTAAGGCTCATTCTCACATCCAATGTTGACATAGAGCAATGAGTGCGACTGCTCATGTCAACATTGGATATGAGGATGATCCTCACTAGGATTGGAACCAGTCATCAATAGACTTAAATGGTGTTAGGTACATTTCTTTTATTTTTCAGTTGCCGACAATAAAATTCGGTACATAGTTCTGTATCATTAATGTAGTTGAGCTAGGAACTACAGTTACCTTACAGTCGTTCGAAATAGTCACCTCCCATAACTATGCACGGCTACGCTCTGCAGTACATGTCCTGGTAACTTTCGGATAGTGATCAAAAGCCGCGTCACGTTTCGTTGGATATCAGGAATTTCGTCAAACCTCCTTCCTATCAAAGCAACTTCGCGTCGAGGGAAAAGGAAGAAGTCTGGAGGATTCAGAAAGTATCGCTCTTGCGATACTCAGCTTGCCCTTTATTCACATGAGTTGATAAGTGCCATCGACTTGGGATTTCAAATCGATTCCATATTTTTGGATTTCTGGAAGGGCTTTTTGACACTGTACCTCACAAGCGGCTTCTAATGAATTTGCGTACTTTTGGAATATTGCCCCAATTGCCCTATCAAAGGACACAGTAATTGACGGTAAGTCATCGAGTAAAACAGAAGTGATCTGGGAAGCGATATAAGAGACAATCTGAATAGTCCCTTAGACCGCGAATGATGCTGTCGTTTCTCGGTTAGTGAAATCAACAGAGGATCAAAAGCAACTGCAAAGCGATTTATACAAAATTTCTACATACTGAGAAAATTGACAATTAATACTATATAATGAAAAGTGTGAAGTAATACACATGACCACTAAAAGAAATCCGATGAACTTCAATTACACGATAAATCAGTCAAACCTTAAGGTCGTAAATTCTACCAAATACCTAGGAGTTACAATTACGAACAACTTAGACTGGAGAGAACACAAAGAAAATATTGTGGGGAAGTACTGGAGTACTGTTGCCCAATGTGGGACCCTCACCAGGTGTGACTGACGGAAGACATTGAGAAGGTTCAGAGAAGGGCAGCTCGTTTTTGTTATCACGCTACGGGGGGGGGGGGGGAAGCGTCACGGAAATGTTGCAAGAATTGGGGTGGAAATCATTAAAAGATAGACGTTATTCGTTGCGGTGCGTTCTATTTGCGAAATTTCAATCACCGACTTTTATTTCTGAATGTGAAAATATTTTGCTAGCAACCACTTATATAGGGAGACATGACCTCCCAATAAAATACGAGAAATCAGATCGAAAACGGAACGATATAGGTGCTCTTTCTTCCCGTGCGCTACTAGAGAATGGAATGGTAGAGAAAGGTTATCAAAATGGCTAATGAACCCTCTGCCAGGCTCTTAAATGTGATTTACGGAGTATATATGTAGATGTAGACTGAAATCCGGCGACTATGGTGAATGTTGAAGTATCACCACCTCGTTTTTTGTCAGCAATTGTTCAATGATATTAGCTGTGTGTGGACGAGCGTTTTGAACATAAAGCCGTGAATCTTGTTGTGCTTACTGGGGTCGTCCCATTCCTTTCGTATTTGACGTCCCTCATTTTATTGTGATGAACTTGTCTCTTGTGCAGGTGGCTGCTAACAAAGTGTTTGCAAGCGGAGGATAAGGTTGGTGTAAGACATTTTACAAACAGATCTCGCCACAACGAAGAACGTCTTGCTTTCACTGATTTCCATGCCAAGTTGTGCATCATTTCCGTTAAACTCTCTCCCCTGTAACTCGATAATACAAAACGAGTTGCCTTTCCATGATATCGTCCCCCGTCAGTCCCACGTCGTGAGGATCCCACAGTTTGCAGCATTACCTCAAAATATAGCAAACTAGAGCAAAGTTTCCAGAATAAAACTTTCACTCTGCAGCGGAGTGTGCGCTGATATGAAACTTCCTGGCAAATTAAAATTGGGTGCCGGAACCGGGACTCGAACATGGGACCTTTGCCTTTCGCGGGCAAGCGCTCTACCACTGAGATATCCCGACCCCTCACAACATTACTTCTGCCAGTACCTTGCCTCCTACTTTCAAAACTTCACAGAAGTTAGTTTCTTTAATAGAACTGACGCCAATGAATCTAAGTCTTTTGTACGACTTCCCCACGATATATCCTATGTGTTATTCTCAATTTAACCTGTTCGTATTTGTATTTAGTAGGTATTTATATTAATTTACAACCTTTAGATTTGACTAATTTATCTTATAACGGATTATAGATGACTGCACAGCTTTATTTTCGTCCCATATGAGTATCTTATCCAAACAGTTTGTGGTTGGTTTTTACCTCCTGATGAGTTTAATAACCGATAGCCTCAGTATCATTCGCGGTCTAATATAGGTATTCAGACGTCCTACTAAAACGTTTATAAAGTAGGGGTTCTATAACATGGGAAACACCACATATGAATTATATATTCCTCGATGACGTTCCGTCAGTTAGTATGTATTGGGCTCTTTATGAATGGAAATCACACATTAAAACGTACAGCTGCGACGATGTTCCATAAGTATGTAATTTGATTAAAAGCCGATTGTGAGTTATATTCTGAAACGCCTTCCGGAAATCTAGAATGTGGAATCGATTTGAGAGATCTCTACTGTCTACAGCAGTTGTCATTTCATGTAAGTAAAGACCTAGATGTGTTTCACAAGGGCCGCGGCGGAAGTAGGCAAGCGCACTGAGGCACTAGCTCCGATGCTCGAGGACGTTTCCCGTCGGGGGTTCGAATCCCCCCTCGGGCATGGATGTTTGTGTTGTGTTTAGTATAAGTTAGTTAATAAGTAGTTTGTAAGTTTAGAGACTGATGGCCCCGCAGTTAAGTCCCTTAAGCTTAACAAACATTTGAATTTGAATTTTTGTTTCACAAGGACGATACTCTCTGAGTCCGCGATGAATGTGGATCAATAAATTCATTCTTTTCGAGTGTAGATCACAATTTTCGAAAGAAGTAGCCTATAATGTCAATGATATGTGCGTGTAATTTTTCAGTCGTATTGCCTTTATAGAATATTGGAGTGACCTGTGAAATTTTCCAATCTTTGGCCAAGGATCTTTCGCTGAGCGGGGGGATGTGTATAATAACTAGGAATGGAGGTATTGCATCAGCATACTCTGAAAGGGACCTAACTGGTATACAATCTGGAACGGAAGACTTGCCTTTGTTGAGTGATTGCAGCTCCTTTACTATTCCAAGGCTGCCTACTTCTAAATTACTTACGCTGGCAGCTTTTCTTGACTCAAATTCTGGAATATTTACTCCTTTGGTGGAGGAATTAAAAAAAAAAAAAAAAGTTCACATACGTATAAATCTATAGGACTGAACTACTGTGGTGATCAGTCCCTAGGCTTAAAAACTACTTAAACTAACCTAAGGGGAACACACGCGCAATCAATCATGCTCGAGGGAGGATTCTAACCTCCGACGGGGGGCGACCGCGCGCTCCGCCGCAAGGTACCTTAGAGCTCTCGACCATTCCAATAAGAGCTTTTTCAAGCGCGTTTACTCTACTCTTGAAACTTGTACGAATCGCTTCAGACTTTGCACGAAGGTAGATAAATAGCAAATGTTAAAATGAATTTTTTATTTATTAAACATTATCAGCAGTCGAGAATAAACGTTTAAAGTCCAGTTAAATTTAGCACATTTTCATAAATTAATTCATCAATTATTTTAAAAAGATGGTAAATTTTTTATTAAACATTGGTAAAACTACTATTTAAAAATAGCTTCAAGGATTGTCTGTCAATAAAATAGATAAATTCTGATGCCGCATGCGCTGCTTTTATTAAGATCTTATAAATTCACTACCGTTTTCACGTCATTAGAGACGCATCTACAGGTGTAAAATTTATTCATATCGAAATTCCTTACTAGGTCCCAATGTTCGAATTGCTTTCCTCTGTCATCTGATTAAAATTTACTTAAAAGGTCTGGATATATGGAAACATTTCCACGGATATCATCAATCAAAATTAAAACCAGGGGTGTTCTCGATCCTCGTTGGACGTCCAGACGATGGTGGACATGATATTATTTTATCAGTTAATTACCTTTTTGTTGGTTGTAAATACCAGTAACGTTTTAAGTACGTACAGTAAAGTGATTATAGAGACGGCGTTTATTTTTCAATATCTGTCGATTACAACAGCTAATCAAACATGATGGAGTATGGAAGACGCCGACGTTTTAATTTTGTGTCTCTGTTATTGAATTTTCACCTCTCCAGAAGATTTAGCAATAAATGGGGCAGCCGCGGTGGAGTAGCCGAGCGGTCTAAGGCGCCTCGCTGCGGAGCGCGCGGTTGCTCGCCGTCGCAGGTTCGAGTCCTCCCTGGGGCATGGGAGTGTGTGTTGTCTTTAGGTTAGCTTGCCTTAGTTTAAGTAGTTTGTAAGCTATGGGCTGATGACCACGCAGTTTGGTCCGATAGATTTACGAAAATTTGAATAAATGGGACAGGTTTGCTAACCTGAATGTGGAACACGAGACTTCAGAGGAATGATTTTAATGTTCGATAAATATTTTCCCACAACACATAATACGAAGAACATCAACCTATCGAGATTATATGAACACACATTGTTAATCAGAAAATTAATTAGATGCAAAGCATACGGTGAGAAGGAATGCACCCTTGCCTACACCAAAAAATATGGTCACGCACTTACAAAACTGTAGCCACAGTTTTATTATGCAAGACAAGTTGTACCCTGTGAAGCAACGTGCAATTACTTCATCTGAGAACGGTGCATGATACGCAGCTTTCTGAGGCCAAATGAGCTGAAGCAGCAGAACAGTACCGGGTCTCTTTCCTTGGAAGAAGAGTCGGCCGTAGCAGACAGCAGATGTGGCTGAAATACGGAGTGTGGTGCATCGCCAGTAATTATTATCTCACCGCGGAAATATCGATATGAACAGACTAGCTTTCTGACTGACTTTCATTACGCAATGTCTTTCGAAAAGGCTTTGGAAATCCCAGTGGATTCCAATCAAGCCCTCTCGATGATCGTACCTAATTTGCAAATCCGCCTCACTTGAGAACGGTGCGTCCTGGAAAAATCAAACCTCAGTATAGTAGATCTGCCATGAATAATAGTGCCCTCGTGTCGAGATATTCTAAGTCTGATCATCGTCGGCCGCAGTGGCGAGAGTGGTCTGCGGCGCGCCAGTCGCAGTCTGCACGGCCGCTACGGTCGGGGCTTCGCATCCCCCCCCTCCCCGGGTATAGATGTTTGTGTAGTATAAGGTAGGTCATAAGTAGTTTGTTCAAATGCTCAAATGTTTGTAGAGTCTATCGGACTTAACTGCGCGGTCATCAGTCCCTAAACTTACAAACTATTTATGAACTACTTACGAACTAGGACGGCACAAATATCCGTGCCCCAGGGGGGATTCGAACCCCCGACCGTAGTGCCCGTGCAGACCGTGACTGGAGCGCCTCAGTCCCCTCAGCCACCGCGTCCGGCAAGTAAAGTTTATGGACTGATGACCCCGCAGTTAAGTCCCTTAAGCTTAACAAACATTTGAACATTTTAAGTCTGATCAGATGGCTCTGACAGGACTAAAGTTAAGCTCTACAAAATATCTACAACATAAATACTCTGCAAATCACATTGAAATACATGGCAGATGGTTCATCGAACCACTTTTATGGTATTTCCCTACCGTTCATACTCTAATAGCACGCGAGAAAAAGCAACATCTCTTTCCGTTTTCTATATGATTTCTCTTATTTTATTTTGATGATAATCTCTTCCTATCTAGGTGGGTCCTAACAAAATATGCTTGCATTCGGAAGAGAAAGTTGGTGGAAGAAATTTCGCAAATAAATCTTGCCGCAACCAATAACTTATCTGAGACTTTAACTTTTCCCGGCGTAATGAATGTTCAAACAACTTACGGGTTTGCTGCCGGGTGACGTCGTCGACAACCGCCGATATTTCGGCAGAGTGTCCTGCCGAAATATCGGCGGTTGTCGACGACGTCACCCGGCAGCATACCCGTAAGTTGTTTGAACAATAACTTATTTATTTTAATGGTTTCTACCTCTACTGGTGCAACATCTCTTTGACACTCTCTCTCGTGTATTAACACGAGCTGCTCTTCCTTGTTCTCTATACCCTCCGTCAGTCCCACTTGGTAGGAATTCTACAAAGCCCAGAAATAATTCAAAATAGGACGCACAGGTGTAGTGAAAGCAGTTTCTTTAGTAGCACTATTGAATCTCCTAAGTGTTCCGCTAATCAAACGTAGCCTTTGGTACGCTTCCATACAATATTTTCTATTTGTTCTTTCAAATGTTCAAATGTTTGTAGAGCTTATGGGACTTAACTAGAGGGTCATCAGTCCCTAAACTTACAAACTACTTATGAACTAGCTATTACTAAGGACGGCACAAATATCCATGCCCGAGGGAGGATTCGAACCCTCGACCGTAGTGCCCGTGCAGACCGTGACTGGAGGACCGCAGACCGCTTGCCCACCACGGCCGGCTATCTGTTCTTTCAAATTTAAATTGTTCGTAATTGTTATTCATAGGTATTTAGTTGAATTTACGGCCTATAGATTTAACTGAATTATTATGTAAATCATTTCTTTTAGTGCTCAGATGGGTAAGTTTACATTTATCATTATTTGGGGTAAATTTACAATTTTTGCATCATGCAGATACCTTACCTAAATTGTTTTGCAGTTGCGTTTAATCTTCTGGTGACTTTACTAAACGATATGTGATATCATGATCCGCGAACAGTCTAAAAGAGCTGTTCACATTGTCTCCTAAATCGTACATAAAAGAACAGTAGGGGTCCCATAACACTTCCCTGGGTAACAAGACACTTCTGACGAAGACCACATCAGCGAGAATCCCCAGATAAATATCCAAGTTTCTCAGATTTTTACCTCACAGCCACCTCAAACGTATTTTTCCGGGCTCTCAAAAAAAAAAAAAAAAGTTCAAATGTTTGTATAGTCTATGGGACTTAACTACGGGGTCATCAGTCCCTAAACTTACAAACTACTTATGAACTACTTACGAACTAGGACGGCACAAATATCCATGCCCGAGGGGGGATTCGAACCCCCGACCGTAGTGGCCGTGCAGACCGTGACTGAAGCGCCTTAGTCCCCTCGGTCACCGCGGCCGGCTCCGGGCTCTCAGTTCAGAGCAAAAGTCAACGTCCGCCTATCCGAACCTTGCACCGGGGTTCGTTAGAGCAGCCAATGGCCCCGTTTCCATGCTTTCTGCAAGAAGTTATACTTACTACCACTTAAAGCCACAGATGTACGAACTCATTTAGAAAAGCCGTCCCATACACGGTAGTCACGCCTCCGTAGACTCTGGTCCCAAAACACGCCACATGGTTCGTCTCAGCTCTATCGATACCCTCTGCTACCGCGACGCAAACATTTCAATAGACTGTGCAGCACTATTCTAATGTGCTTAAGATTTTTCAATAGCCTTTCCAGTTCTTAAATACATTTCGTAGAATCGATGTATCAGCTTTAGATGCTAAAGTTTTTCCTCTTCTTCATAACTTGGTACATACCGTGTTCTTTAAAAACTGCTTATTACCTCAGATCCAACTACGTGAAGCTTTGGAAACGTCCTATACCGACTTGAGGACACGGTTACAAGATGTCGCACAGGGAAATCATCGGGTAGATCCCGAACGAAGTGCAGCAGTGGTCATCACTTACAAGAAGCACAGCCAATTTCCTTTCCTTTGACAGAAACAATCTGATGTAGAGCTCTAACGACCAGTGCCGGATATTCGATATTTCCTAACTGGGACACAAAATTGATTGTGTTCCTCCCCCCCCCCCCCCCTCCTGTACCAGGCTTGACGACCATTAGTCAGCAGCCCAGACCCCGCTCAGCGTCCATTTGCCCCGCCCCCCACTTATCGTCGTTCCTTTGTCGCTTATTTCCCCCTTCCACCCATCAGGGTCACAGTGGTATGTCTCCTTGTCTTGGAGACCATTTGCGACCTCTTCTCTGAGAGTATAGTCATTAGCAGACATCCCAGTTTGTTCACACCTAAGGGACCGAACTGCTGTCATCGGTCCCTAGACTTAGAAAAAATTTAAACTTATTCGAAGAACATCATACACACTAAAGATCCATGCAGGAGGGAGGCTCGACCCTCCAGCGGGAGAGTCCCGCGCGGCGCACCCTATTTACTCCTCTCCCCTTTCAGATCAGTGGCTGCTAATGTCGTTATGGCATGGTCAACTAGACGTTAAGCACAAATTTTCCGTCCTTCATCTGGTACAATTTCAGGTTGATGTTGTGAGGGGTAGGTGGTAAAGAAAAGTTTGTATCAGGCATACCAGCGCTGAAGCTGTAGCGACAAGTTGCGTTCTCCCGGTTGTTGATGAATGTGGCGATGACAGAACTCCAGATTTAAAATTTAGTTAAAAGTTAACCAGCGTTCTCTTCAGTATTACCTAAAAAATGAACATACATTTTATGCGAATAAAAAGGTATTTGAAAATAACTGGTGCAAATTTCAAAATAACTGGTCCAAAGTGGTAAAGGTTGTGGGTTCGATCTCCGGTCGACCCTAGGATTTTTATCTGTCACTTATCACTACTTAAAGTTGTTGATGTGAAATATGCCGGTTTGTACTGTGATTCGGCAGCTACATTAAAATGTAGGTCCCTCTTTAACTGGCTGGCTAAGTCAGTTGAAATGACAGAGGAAGGCAATGTCAAACCACCTCGAAACTGCACCACTGTTGTGAATTCACTGTGGTGTTCAATCCAGGATCGGATTGACTGCCTTACCTTTAGGATTCATTGTTATGCTTAACTAGCTAGTTACCTATCCTTCTTACGGGTAAAAAAATTATTGCGTTCTTCAGAGGGCTCTTCACCCAAAGGAGACCAAATGAATTTAACCATTTGTCATTACTATTTTTAGATTTTTGTTTGGTCTTCTGAAATTGTTTCTTAAGAAAATAATTACTGGTAATTGAATTTCAAATCAGTGTTTATAGTTGTTCTATCTTCAGTGTATATTATACACATTGTTCCCAATAGAATGAATGGATTAGCTTCTGGGATATTGATAAGGACAACCCATCTCTATAAAGGGGCTATTAAATTGCAGCAGTAAGCTTCATTCATGCACAGTTTCTGCTTAGTCTTTTGAATAAAACAATTAAAGACGAACATTGCCGCAATACTAATAAAAAAAGATAAATAATTCATTTAGAAATGTGAAAATATCCACCAGAAAACACAACGTATTTTGTACTTTGAAGTACAGACCTATATTTGGAGAACACTGATGATCTAATATTTTACAAGAGTACCCTCGGAAATTTTTCACGTTGAGTAGTTTCCTTCTACAGAGTAACGCGGGAGAGGCAACGACTTGTAAACTGCTAGCTTATAATAAATAATTGGCTGTCCAGTACTTACCTTTGTGCTGTACCGCCGATAGTGACACAAATGAAGAAAAAGAAAAAAAAAAGGGTCGAAAAAGGACAAGCTTTCGGAACACAGTTCCTTCTTCAGGTGGGAGAGAAGGGAGGAAAAAAAGGATGAGAACGGAAGGGAAAGGTAATTCACGACCTAGGTCGTGAGGGTGGTGTTCGAGGAGTGTGGAAGTCAGAGATACTGCACATTAAACTGTGCCAAGCCAGAGCGGATATATACTGGCTTGGCTCGGTACTAATATGCTGATCTCTGATTGCCACACTCTTCAAACACCACCCTCATGACCTAGGTCGCGAATTACCTTTCCCTTCCGCTCCCATTCTTTCTTCTTCCCTTCTTTCCCCACCTGAAGAAGGAACTGTGTTGCGAAAGCCTGTCCTTTTTCGTCCCTTTTTGTCTTTTTCTTCATTTGTGTCACTATCGGCGGTACAGCACAAAGATAAGTACTGGCCAGTCAGTCGTCTCTTTTGAAAAATAATTTATCATCTCTGAGGAGAAATTCCATCATTAATCGAATAGCTTACAATAAAAGGTTTTTGTAGGGAACAAGGATAGGAAATTACTGTTAAACGCCCCGTCGACAACGTGGTCACAGTATGTGGAGTCACGCTCTAATTGTTAAGATTAGGATGAGGAAGGAAATATTTGCCCGGAATGGTTTAGGGAAATCGCGGAAAACCTAAATCTGGGGGCCGGAGGTAGATTTGAACCACCGTTTTCCCGAATCACGTCCAGTATGTTATCATTTGCCACCTCGCTCGATTTATATATGTGTGTGTGGGTGGGTGTGGGTGGGCGTGTGCCTGTGTAGAACATACCTGACACCATTCTATATTTAGATCGTTTAAAAAGAAACAGTTCATAAAATCCTGAAAACTTTGTCCTACTAGTAAAAATGTAGTGGTAAAATTGAGTACTTTGGAATACATATTTAATAAATATATACTTATCATGATTCCTTTGCCGTAAAAAGGAAACAATACTGATGACTGTCTTAAACTCTCTTCAAGGAAATTCCTCTTGACACATGCTGCGACTATAACTTTAGTAATAGAACAATTCTGTTATTTCATTATTATACCGATGTGGGCAGTGACTGACGCGTGGCATTTCCGGTCTGCCTTCTGGCGAGTCCTCGTACGATGTTACAGGTTTCATTTTGGGCGATTAAGAAAATCTCCATGCAGTTAGTTCTGGAAGGGAGAGGGTAGAGGGAGGGGGTGGATACCTCATTCCCGCCCCCGACTTGCCTATGTCCTTGTCACGCCTACTGCGTTTCATTCGTTTGTGGAAATAAACCCAGAAAGGAAACCAAATCAGTAAGAGCTATTAGGCTGGAGACAGATAAATCCAAATTTAAAAGATAAAAGTTAAAGGTAAAAACAAATGCTGAAAGACAAATGGAAGAATTTTGCGAAATCAATTTGTGACTGTTTGGGGAACAGCAAACTCCAAACACGAAAGATGATAAACCAACCCACTGACGATGCCCCGAATTAAAAAATAAAAATTAAATAAATAAATAAATAAAATAACAGAGGCGTAACGCGTAATGTAAAATGAATTACAGCAAGGAAGAGACGGTTTTATGAATCTTAATACAGATATTACAGAGAGGGTGTAAACACTATGGCACTCACATTTTATAACAAAATGTCTAATTATTTACCGACAGGGTTAAGTTACTGCAACATTCCGATACTTTCAATTGAAACTCTACTACTTTTGACATAGTATTTAATCGAATTTGTTTGAATTCCATTAAAACCGACGAAAAAATTTATATCAATTTTAACAACGCATTGCATTGAAGTGTGTTGACATTTTACGTTATTGCATAACTTGGCCGAACGTTCTGCGGCGCGGCAGTCACAGTCTGCACGGCCACTACGGTCGGAGGTTTGAATCCCGCCTCGGGCATGGATTTGTGCCGTCCTTAGTATTAGCTAGTTCATAAGTAATTTGTAAGTTTATGGACTGATGACCCCCTAGTTAAGTTCCATAAGCTCTACAAACATTTGAATTTTTTGAATGCATAACTCATTATTACAAGTGCAGCATTTTTTTGCTAAAAACTGGTGCCGAAAAAGCCTTTTCTCAAATGTCTCTTTGCAGTGTTTATAATGAGTTGTCAACATCTGCAAATGGTCCGTTATGTCAGTAATATGCAAACTGTTGCTAATATTTCCGATCTATCTTTGCGTGAACTTTAAAGTATGGGCGCGCGGTTGCTCGCCGTGGAGGTTCGAGTCCTCCCTGGGGCATGGGTGTGTGTGTTGTCCTTAGGTTAGTTTACCTAGGTTTAAGTTGTTTGTAAGCTACGGACAGATGACCACGCAGTTTGGTCCGATATATTTACAAACATTTGGACATTTTTTAAACTATGGACAGTACTATTAATTACTAATAATGATCAATACTGGTGTGTAGCATCCTATACATATTGACTGTTACGCGAAATTGGATGAAAATATTGCACTACCAGTACTAGGGATTGCTATTGTTCAAATGGGAACAGTAAATTACGATGTTTCATTTGCCACGAGAGCCTACTTTGTTTACGTATATAGTCATTCCTCGTGCTTTAAACGTTGTTGGCTTGTGATAATTAAAAATGTTCAAATGTTTGTACAGCTTATGGGATTTAACTACGGGGTCATCAGTCCCTAAACTTACAAATACTTATTAACTAACTAAGACTAAGGACGGCAAAAATATCCATGCCCGAGGGGGGATTCGAACCCCCGACCGTAGTGGCCGCGCAGACCGTGACTGGAGCGCCTCAGTCCCCTCGGCCACCGCGGCCGGCTGTGATAATTAAAATGTTCAAATGTTTGTATAGTCTATGGGACTTAACTACGGGGCCATCAGTCCCTAAACTTACAAACTACTTATGAACTACTTACGAACTAGGACGGCACAAATATCCATGCCCGAGGGGGGATTCGAACCCCCGACAGTGTGATAATTACATGAAATATCTTTATAATGCAGAAATGAGCAGTAATTTAAGGGAAAATGACAAAAATGTTCAGTGCGATGCACTCTTAAAACTTACGAAAATAAATCAAAGAAAATTATTAAAACCAGCGTTAAAAGTAATACAGTTGCAAGTAAATGAACTTAGACGTGGCAGTAACTTACCCTGTCGCTAAGTAAGTAGACATTTTGTTACGAAATGTGTCCGGCGTGTTTACAAGGTCACTGTTATACCTGTATTAAGATCCAGGTCGTTTAATTTCTAATTTTGGCGAAAATCAAAACATTAGGAGGAATTTTTGCAGGAAAACGAGATCTACAGTAAGATTGGACACTAGTCGTATCACAGTTGCCGCTGAGACAGGCTGTATATTCAAGATGTTGCATATTTTCTTTGCTTATTTTATTTTGGCGGATTTACACTAAACAAGATATAAGACATCACCAACTTATAAACCTCTATGTTTTACGAACCGAATATGAGGAAACCGCCCTTAATTCGTCTGCAAGAATGGCTCTCGAACGATTTCGAAAGTCGATACAGGTCTCTTCGACACTGGGCATATACGTCATAATGTAATGAGGTATAGGAAAAGCACCCTTAATTCGTCTGTAAGAATGGTTCTCGAACGATTTCGAATGTCGATACAGGTCTCTGTCGTCTTCGATGCTGCGCATTATGACGTCATGTCTAACAAAGGCAGCTTGCGGTCAGATAGAGGGTATACGTGACGAGTTTTCGTGACTCCGCCTAAACGGCGGTGTTGGTTCTCAATGGAGCAACTGACTACCGAGAGAACGGGAGGCGTACCGTGGTGGCATCTAGCGGTGGACGACGGAACCTCCTTCGAATACTTCGAGCTCTTAAAAGTCGACACGTTACGTTCTTTCCGACACTTTTAAAACTATGCAGTCTCAATCCTGACATTCATATTACACCGTGTCCATTGTATACGTTAAAATTGTTCCGATATCTTCGGCTCCCAAGTATTGACGTTGTCCATTTATAGGCTGGAATGGGATATACCTATCGACGTGGCCAAGGTTAAACAAAAATCAGTTTTTAAACTGGTTTTGTTTTATAATTATGTCAAAATAAGCAAACTCAATGAAATGCCACGATGCTGACATTTATACAATGGGGGGAAAAATAATGAGCGCTCAGCTTTCGCTTTCAGGAATCTGTCCGCTGTGGATTACACCGTATCGAAGAACAAAACGCGGCTGTTTGTAAAAGTTTTAACAACCCCAATTAACAGCAGTGGCGGCCAGCGCCGTTTCGCCGCTGCAAGCACGCGGATAATTCTGGAACATTCATTTAAACGAAAACGAGTTTTTATCCAGTACCGAGTCAGCCGTCGAATTAACTTGAAAGGTGAATTTCGGTTGCAACTTACTTTACGCTAAAAGTGTACTGCGCGAAAGTTATTTCAGACAATCGAATTGAAAAAAACGTAGCTGATTTAGAGGGCTGCTGGTAGCGGGTCTGCACTTGCGCGCAGTTCGGCCTTTCCACGTGAATACCGCCCGGAAATTGAAGTAGTGCGCCGGTACCGCAGGGCTCACGTTCCGTGCGCGCACATATTTTATTTCGCTGCAGCGAACAAACAAGCTTTGCGTTGATAACGGAATCCGGACAAGGCTTTAAGCGGACACGCGTGTTACGCCATGTTAATGAGTGTTTTCGTGTGCTCATATGGACGCGGAAGCACAAGTAGCGATTCACAACGCACAGAATCGAAAATAACATTACGGCCTGGGGCTGCGATTTCAGCCTAAAATGGATTTGAAACATTTGCTTCTATCGTCCGAGGATCTCAATGTATGAAAGGTAATTTGCTGGTGAATTTTCGTATAGTATAATGTTTCTCCCGCGCAGTACTTCACATTACAAATTACTTCGCGACGGTAGAGGCAATAAAGAACTTCATATCTGTTACTGAATATTTAATTACGTATTACCTAATAGTTATCTCAGTATCGTAAATAGAGATATTATTTCTTTTGAATTGCTGTAGATATTTTTCACAATCTTCTCATTTCTGTTT
Organism: Locusta migratoria; assembly: GCA_026315105.1. Taxonomy (NCBI): domain Eukaryota; kingdom Metazoa; phylum Arthropoda; class Insecta; order Orthoptera; family Acrididae; genus Locusta; species Locusta migratoria. The sequence continues at coordinate 926,208,600 of CM048744.1, read as the reverse complement.
CCGTAGGCGGTAGGATTTGCTGTAGCTACCGTAAACCTCTTTCTGCCCTTTGCATGTTGCTGTGGTCTTCAGTCAGAAGACCGTTTCATAGAGCTCTCTAGGTTACTCAGTTCAGTGCTAATTTCTGCATGTCCGAATATAATGACAACCCATATCTATTTGAATCTGTTATCCTATTCATATCTCCGTCTCCCTCCACGATTTCTACCACTAACACCTCGCTCCAGTGCTAAATTTCCGTTTCCTTCAGTGTTTCCTTTTTTTTCAGTCAAGATATGCCAGAAATTTATTATCTCTTCATTTCTGTTCCTCCTCATTACTTACACAATCTACCCATTTAAGTCTCAACAATTTTTCTGTAGTACCAAATTTCAAAAGCTTTATAAACTTTTCCCCTGGACTATTTATAATTCGCATTTCACTCCTTCACAAGGCTACACTCCAGACGATCGCCTTGAATAAAGACTGTCTTACTTTTAAATTTTCTTTTTCAGACATTTTGGCCCACTTCAGATTACGGTGGGCCTTTGCGATCGCCTTTTGACAGCTCGAAATTTAAATGAAAATAACGGCTTAACCATTCATCTGACACGAAAATTGAATAAACGCATGTGTCGAGGAGAAAATTCTCTACAACTTTAAACTTTTTTTTCTTTCATAACTGTCGTCGTTTCAATTTGGAAAAATAACGGCAGTTTAACACTTTGTGTCTATGTTAACGTGTTTACACTCCATAAAAGTCGTACCGTTCAACCGATCAGCAACAAATTTCACAGACGTAACTATTGGACACGAGCGACCAGAACCTTCATTTTACAGATATTTCGGACCAAGAAAAGGGTAGTAACATTAAAAATAGGCCATTTGTGATGGCCTTTTGACAGCATAAAATTTGATAGCAAGTAAAGCCTTAACTGTTCATCTGAGACGATAATTGTATAAATGTAATTTTAGGGGAGAATATTGTCAACAACTCTTGAAAGTTGTTAATAAATAAAATTGTAAGGATTGTTGTTGCTCAAAATAAATCTATAATGATTGGTATTGTAATTAAGATATTACTCTTTACTATTGTTCTAGCAGCTTGTCAATAATTGCTTGATTGTACTTTAGTGACTTCTCAAACAATTGTGTCGTGTGTAGTGGTGTGTGTATGTGTAGCTGTAAAATGAATCTGCACTATAACTTAAACTTGCTAATCTGACTGAACACTTTATGTAATTAGTTAAGCATCACTTTGAACAAAAACCAAATATGTAATAAAAACCTATTCTGACTCTGTGACTTTATTAATGAATGGGCTATTTGAGCTCCGGTAGAGCCTGCCGCGGTGGCCGAGCGGTCTGCGGCACGCCAGTCACGGTCTGCACGGCCGCTGCGGTCGGGGGTTCGAATCCCCCCCTCGGGCATGGATGTTTATGCTGTCTTTAGAATAACCTAGTTAGCGGTTGCTATCATTACGTCGCATGTACGTAGTTGTACTGTAACCAAAACAAATGTAGACGCAACATGTGCTTTTAACGATCAGGTGTTGTGGTGCGTAGGTTAGCAACCTAGTTTATAGATTAGGCATCATCGTTAGCGGTAGACAGCTACTTGTAATTAGCAATTTAAAAAATAAATCCGAGTTCGGTTTAGTGGAATGAAGAAGAAATCTTAGTTAACACAGAAACGGAGCTTGATTTGTGTTTGGAGTAAGAATTTTTGTTTCTCTATTTTGGTTAAAGGGCGGGTCGACGTTGATCTACAGAACTGAAAATCTGTTGCAATTGTGTTTTTCAAATGTTCAAATGTTTGTTAAGCTTACGGGACTTAACTACGGGGTCATCAGTCCCTAAACTTACAAACTACTTATCAACTACCTTATACTATGGACGGCACAAATATTCCATGCCCGAGGGGGGATTCGAACCCCCGACCGTGGTAGCCGTGCAGACCGTGACTGGAGCGCCTCAGTCTCCTCGGCCACCGCTGCCGGCGCAATTGTGTTGCATCAGGCAGTTAGTCTGTCCTCTCGGTTAGGGGGGAGATGTTTGCTGTTCCTTGGTTGATGTGTTGGCGAGTCTCATTTCGAAGAAGAATGTTATGTCAGTGCAATCGAAAAAAAAAAAAAAAAAAAAGTGTTAGTGTAGATTGTCGGAACTCGGTAAACTGCTTATTATTTCATTCACTTTTTATTAGTTATTGTGACTCCACTGAAATACAGTTGTACAATACGGTTTAGTTTTGTTTAAAAGAACAATTTTAATCGTCTTCTGGAGTACTCGGTTATCGGTATTTGACCTGTGTCAGATAATGTAAAGAATCGTTTGAATTCCCTTTGCTATGTTTAGATGGGTATACGCAAGACGATGTGTACTGCTGTAGCAAGGAAATAAGAGATAAAATTAAACTACCTGAATTCTCGGAGTTGTAGGAAGGCGCAGAACTGGATACTAAGTGGATTACAGGAAGACCAAAAACTTACCTGTCGAAATACTGAATGGGACACAGCGATACATCGATCTAAGGAAACGTAACAGGGCATGGTCGCTAAAGAGAGAGAGTATTAAATTTGGGAACTTTCAGCTAGGCTCAGCTTCATCGTAGTGCGTTTAAATAAATGCTTCTTAAATACAATGCGCACTATCCCTGTCAAAGTAGTGTCCGCATAGGTCTTGTATATGTATCGACAGAAGGTTTTGTTCCCTCTTAGATCTTTTGGAGATGGAACTTAGATGTCTTTTGAGAGAGAGTGCTTAAAATAATAACAAAACATTATGATATTTTGTTAAACAATTAGCATATGTTTATCGAAGGGGCTTAAGAATTGTTTTATGTAGCTTGCTGGGAGTTTGTTTACGATCGCATTGTAGATCGATCTGTATTCACGTTGCTGTTAGGCGTTTTTATTTTTAAAACAAAGTTCTTCTCTAGATCGTTCGTACCGCTTCCGTGATGTTTATCGAAACATATTGTTTAAGGTAGTTGCGTTACACGTCCAGACATCGAAACAGTGTTTGTTAATTTGAACACACAGAAGTTTGTGGCGCTCGTTACCATTACAACCCGTTCATTATCAGCATGCACTATTTAAAAAAAAAAAAAAAAAAAAAAAAAAAAAAAAAAAAAAAAAAAAAACCAGGTCTGTCGGCTGTTGCACGCATTGTCTATGCGAAGAGAAACATTTGTTTGCCCATGTACCTTAGGGGGCGAACGATTTAAGAAAGATGGAACAATATTTTCTAATAGTCCTAAAAGTTTGATTTTGGTTAGAATAGTTTTTTTTTAATTGTTGATAAATGTACAACTTTTAGAGTACACGTACCTGTTGCATTACACCCTATTTATTTATGCTGTGTCTATATTTACTTGCAAAATTGCGATTTGTACTTACGGTTTGATGTATTATGTTACTTAAACTGTATGTTCCGATTCCGAGAAAACGTAATGTTCTAATTGTTAATGCAAAAACATAGGATGTCGCAATTAATATGCAAATTAGGTATAAAAATAATTGGGAGAGGCGGTGGATGGCCTGGCGGCGGGCGGAGGAAGTGATTAGTTGTGGAGGGGATCAATTGGTTTAGGAAACTCTCGTGCAGGTACATGACCAGTTACTATTACAGGTAATTGTACTGTCTGAAGTACGGTTATAAATAAAATAATTGACTTCTTTTTTCCAATGTTGGTGTAGGACAGAGTAATACAACCTGTACGTCGATAAGTAATATTAGGGGCGAGGTTTCGAGTCCCGGACCAGGTCGCGCGGGGGCGGCAATCTTTAGGACTGTAGGTGGGCGGAGCTGCGGGAGGTGGCTGTACTCACGCAAGTGTCCACTTGTGGAGGCGGTTGCCCTTGTTACTGTTAAAAACATAGATTGTAACAATTAAATTGATATGCAAATTTAATAAAAGTAATCAGGTGCTGTAGTGGATGGCGTGGGGGTAGGTAGGGCGGACCTCGTTTAACAAGGGAAGTACTTGGGCTCGAACAAACACATATACATCAAAATATGAGAGATAATGTAAAATTCCCTTATTGCACTAGCGATACTCCCGCATCTGCAAAACTCTGCAGTCGTCCATTATAGGCCTCTGCGTATGCCTTGTCACATTGATGGACAGAGTAAGTTGTAATTTGCGACTGTTTGCTGATGATGCTGTGGTGTATGGGAGGGTGTCGTCTGTAACTGACTGTAATAGCATACAGGATGACTTAGACAAAATTTCTAGTTGGTGCGAAGATTGGCAGCTAGCTCTCAATGTAGAAAAATGTAAGGTGATGCGCATGAGTAGAAAAAACAATCCCATAATGTTCGAATACAGCATTAGTAGTGAGCTTCTTGATGCTGTTGCGTCGTTCAAATATCTAGGCGTAACATTGCAGAGCGATATGAAATGGAACGAGCATGTAAGGACAGTTGTGAGTAAGGCGGACAGCCGACTTCGGTTTATTGGGAGAATTTTGCGAAGATGTACTTCAACTTTAAAACGCTTGTACGACCACGTCTTGGGTATTGCTCAAGTGTTTGGGACCCGCAGCAGATCAGTTTAAAGGAAGACATAGAGGCGGTTCAGAGACGAGCAGCTAGATTTGTTACCGGTAGGTTCGACCAATGCGCGAGTGTCACGGAAATGCTCCGGCAACTCAATTGGGGATCGCCAGAAGAAAGACGACGTTCTTTTCGTGAAATTATGTTGAGGAAATTTAGAGGGCCGGAATTTGAAGCTGAGTGTAGTACGATCTTGCTGCCGCCTACTTACATTTCGCGTAAAGATCACAAAGACAAGATAAGAGAAATTAGGGCTCGTACGGAAGCATATAGGCATTCTTTTTTTCCTCGTTCAATTTGGGAGTGGAATAAGAAAGGAAATGCCTAGTGGTGGTATAGTGTACCCTCCGCCACGCACCTTACGGTGAATTGCGGAGTATGTATGTAGATGTAGATGCACTTTGAACTGACGGTTCGTCAGTAGGGACGGTGCAGTGTGTCTCCGAAATTGCGTTTAGTGACGTTTTTTGTGTGGTGAAGCGTCAGATGGGGCGGCGATTGGTAATCAATCCTGCAAATGTATTGCGATTGGTTGAGATGAAATAACGAAGAACCCTTCTTCGTGAAGATGGTTTTAGTGTAGAAGATGAATCATTCGCATGCTTTCTCGTATCTGTTATGGTACAGAAATATGAGCATAAGTTAGATACTGTTGTAACACTAACACATAATGATGATAATAGGGATGATAATGGCGAACAACTCATTGCAACGGTATTGCTACGGTAAGTGCGGGAAAAGGCGATGGAAGCAGTGGCAGTGAATACCAAAAGTCTTCTGAGAAGAAGGTTAAAGTTGCAACTATCATCACGGCTTTTGACGACAATATACTAAAGAACATGTAAGATGATTATTACATAAGTTATGGTTAAGATTTCTGCATTGCGTATGGCGTCTACAATTATATCTACAGTGCTATCTACTGCAAGATTGCAGAGTTTTGAATAGAAACGACACCCACCAGCTCATTGAGGTGTACGTAGAGATCCTGTAAGCAAACGTTCATACAGATATGTTTGTTCGAGCCCACGTACTTCCTTGTAAGTGCGCGGCCGTCGGAGGCGGTCATGTTGTTTACGAGAACGTTACTTGTTATTTGTCATACGTTCTTAAGAGCGTCATTGTCTTACTAAGTAGACAATCGTCCTTAAGTGAGCTATTGTTTTTTATGTCCTTCCCGGAAATGCGAGGCGGTGTCCTTAGATGAAAAGCCGGGCAATTGACGAGGGAGGAGGAGGAGGAGGTGCCAGACCTTCATGACACTAACGTCGATGGGCGATTATCTTTGATTCCGTACCCCTATTACTACCCTACTTATACGATATATGGAACAAGTATTAATCTAATCTAATATAGCCGGCCGCGGTGACCGAGGAGACTGCGGAGCCTCAGTCACAGTCTGCACGACCACTACGGTCGGGGGGTCGAATACCCCCTCGGGCATGGATATTTGTGCCGTCCTTAGCTAGTTCATAAGTAGTTTGTAAGTTTAGGGACTGATGACCCCGTAGTTAAGTCCCATAATCTACACAAACATTTGAACATTTAATCTCATCACAGAACACGTCACTGTTTATGGTTTTCCTGTGCTCGCTGAATTCGGTTAGTATCGGACCTCAGACATGAAGACGGTGAGCATCGTCTTGCTTGCTCAGGGCACAGCCTTGATTTTTTTAGGGGGAGGTGACGACGCATGCTTCGCGTCCCTAGGTATCTCACTGCGTTATCCGAAAACGGAATATTAAAATTTGAACCTGTTTTGTTGTTAAGAGATTTCGTACCTTTCCATTTGAGCACCCCTCGTACAAGGTGCTCACTGCCATGCACCACACGGTGGCTTGAATCTTATAAAACCTTCTCAATGAAAACATAAATACGTCCAGAGGCTCGATTTCAAAATATTGTTGGTGGGTGGGGGTGGGAGATAAAATCATTGTACAAGGTACTACATTTAGCAGATAACTTTGGATTTGTGTACTTGCGACCAACGTGTTATAGGTGTTCTGAATGCACATAACCAAACAGCTTAATGGGAACACGCTGTCAGCACCATTAAATGGTTTGCAAAGTTCAAAAATGTTCAAATGTTTGTATAATCTATGGGACTTAACTACGGGGTCATCAGTCCCTAAACTTACAAACTACTTATGAACTACATACGAACTAGAACGGCACAAATATCCATGCCCGAGGGGGGATTCGAACCCCCGACCGTAGTAGCCGTGCAGACCGTGACTGGAGCGCCTTAGTCCCCTCGGCCACCGCTGCCGGCATTTGCCAAGTAATAGCGTGTTTCAACATTGTGGAGGGGGAGGGGCAGGCCCCTTCTGCAAAATACTGGGGGGCAGGGGCGAAAAGTAATTTGTCCCCTCCTATGTCGGCTTCACTGCATACATATAATTTCATTTCGAATTGTGCCAAACATTCAAGAGACACTTCAGATGTTCAACAATGTTCTGTGATGTTCCCCAACATTCTAGAATTCTCCTGAATATCTCAAACTATTCCCGAACATTCAAGTACATCTCGGATCATTGTGGAACATTCCGGAAGCTTCTGTAATGTTCTGGAATGTTCTCGAATGTTTTAGAATGTTCTCGAACACTTTCGAATATTCTGGAGGATTCTAGAAACCACATTCATGGATGAGGCGTAGAGGGCTTCATTCTTCCATGATCATACCATAATTGTTTTAATATTAATTAGAATTCACTAAGATATATACTATTAATAACACAAACCGAAATATACTTCACGGCCATCTGAATGAAACCAGCATTACCAGCTATTACATTAAACTTCATTGCTTTACCATCATTACGCCATATCTTCTTGATGATTCCACACTATTGATTGCCTTGACCGTACCAGTAATAGTTTCTGATTTCAACTGCACACACATTGTACACTTTTATAATGCTCGAGGTGAGACTGAAAAGCTCAGTGAAAGGTCTCAGGAAATGCTGCCATTGGGTACAATGCGAACCAGAGACTGCGTTTTATTGGCAGAATCCTTAAAAGATGCAACAGAACTACGGAAGAAATTGTATACACTACGCTTGTCCGATCTTTTTTGGATTATTGCTGCCCAGTGTGGGATCCTTATCAGGTGGGTTTGACGGAGGACAGCGAAAGAGTCTAAAGAAGAGCAACTCGCTTCGTATTGTCACGATACAGGGGAGACAGCGTTACGCAAATGATACAGGATCTGAGATGGGAATCATTACAACAACGACGCTTATCGCTGCGGCGTGGGCTACTTACGAAATTCCAATCGCCAACGTTCTCCTCCGAATGCGAAAATGTATTGTTGACTCCCACTTACATAGATAGAAATGATCATCAGAATAAAATACAAGAAATCAGAGCTCGAACGGAGAGATTCAGGTGTTCTTTCTTCCTGTGCGCTATTCGAGAATGGAATGGGAGATAAATAGTATAACGGTGATTCCATGAAACCTCTGCCAGGCACTTAAATGTGATTTTCAGAGTATCCCATGTAGATGTAGACATCGGTTGTACAGCTGTTGGAAACTGTCAGCAAACGCTTCTCTTGGAATCGGTAGAATCACTGAAGTCACTCACTGTAGGTTCTCCGCAACCACTCAAACACACTGTTTTTACTCACTGATTCAACGCCATACACGTCTTGCACTAACACCCCATGAGTCTCCGCCGCCGTTTAGCGTAATCTGAAATAAAACTTTATGTTAACGTGTTACTCCATTGCTCCATTGTGCGCTCCGTATCGCAATGACACGAGTTCTCACTCTGACCCTGTTAGCTGGGTCGCAGCATGCACCATCACCTCACTGCAATGCTTTGCACGATATGGGGCGCTTGTTGACATGGACCTCAATTATTATTATTTTTGTGTCAGAAACATACATATTCACACAATTAGTGACGGTGTTATTAACACATACGCATTATATTACATGTGACCAAAACTTGACCACTTCCAATGCGTTCACCGATGCCTGATAAAGATCGTCTTCCGTGTAGTTTGTTGGACACACTCGCCATTGAAGCATAAATTTTATAGTCTATTTTTTCCACACTTACACTTGATGGTATCTTCCTCAGCGTGATTCCATCTTGATAAATTGGATCTGCCCACTCCCGATCTCAACCTATCCAAGGACCCATGTCAGCTATCCCTTGTTATGAAGAGGTGGAAAGAAGGAAGCTTGGAGTTTAACGTCCCGTCGACAGCGAGGTCATTAGAGACGGAGGTTACGCTCGGAGTATTTGGGTAAGGATGTGAAAGGAAATCGGCCGTGCCCTTTCAAAGGAACCATCCCGACATGTGCCTGGAGTGATTTAGGGAAATCACGGAAAACCTAAATCTGGATGGCTGGAGGTAGATTTGAACCACCATCTTTTCGAATGCGAGTCCAGTGTTTTACCACTGCGCCACCTAGCTCGGAAGGTGGAAGTCTGAGATACACTTTTCCATCCAGGACATAAAGTAGCCTGAGCTTTTCACAATTGCTGTCTGGATTTTTCATCTACGGTTTTAAGTTCTGTTGATGTCCTCAAACTCTTCCGGGACTTCCGTCTTTGCATATGCAGCTCATGTGCATATAAGGATGACTTATTTCCTGCTACACTTTCTTCCTTTCCTTGCTCGCAATTATTTCTCTTCGAAGTGAAGGTGGTGCTATTCCTGCAAGCTGTTAAAGCCACTCGATTGGGGTGGATTTTAAACATCCAGTTATAATTCTGCATGTGTCAACTACCTGTGTATATCTGTGTGTGTATATCTAGCTGTTTGGCATGAGTTATACCAAACGGGGCAGGCGTACTCTGCAGTAGAACAGTGCCATTGCAGAAGTTCGGATAGTTTCTGGTTGGCTGCCCCATTGTGGCCGCGCTGGAATAGCCATGCGCGCTGTGGCGCCCTGCTACGGTGCGCGAGGCCGTTCCACGTCGGAGGATCGAGTCCTCCCTCGGACAGGGCTGTTTAGGATGTTCTTGGGGTGTTAGTATAAGTAGTTTATGAGTTTAGGCAGCGGTGACCACTGCAGTTACGTCCCATAACTTTACAGACATTTGAAAGTTTGAACAATTTGCCCCATTGCCAACCGGCATGTTCTTCAATGTGTCCGCGCGGGCACCTCATCCTATCCAGTGCGGTTTGTAAAATGTGGAACCATTGACGGAACTTTTTAGACACACCTTGTGTATTGATCACTTTGGGACTGCCCCTTGGGCAGGATCACGTGGACGCGCTGGGCAGCAGGAAGCCAGGTGGCAGGGGTCCGGCGGTGGTGCGCCGGCCGGAAAGTCTCAGCAGGGGGCAGCATCGGGTGTCCGCCACGCTACACGGGAGGCGGAAACCGAGCGCCACTTTTTATCGAAATACGAGCACCGAGAAACACTACGAGGCACAGCCAGCTACACAATTACGTTCTTAATTATCTATTGCCTGATTGCTTCGATGAAACGAACATAATGTCCTCCCATTTTAATTAACGTTTTTGACAGTGAAATGTGCAAGAAAAGACTATTTGCCACTTGTGTAAACCCAACTTTCATGTTTTAGCTATGCAACGACTATGATGTAATTAAAGTAAAAATATTATTATCTATTAAAGATAAGGTGAAGCGTTGGTAGCGTCTTGACGAGATGGTGGGTGTCTTGATCACAAATTTTAAATTATACTGTGCACTAAATTAACTCACGTTTAGGGAGGCAGCAGCTCATTGTTCTTAAGTACCACATGGTGTGCGACCACAGTGAATTACATAGCATTTACAAAGAGAAATTAAATTAGAATAAGGGAGTAAAGCACACATGAGATTTCATGTAGTAGAAAGCTAAGATTAATAAAAGTATGGCTGAAGGCTAAAGTAGCGACCGTTACAAAAGCACGTGTTGCAATCAGTTGCATCTACAAGACAGGATTGATGGAATCAAATCGGAAAATCTGAGAAATATTTAGCATACTCGTGGATACAGACATGACGTAAAAACGTTAGTTAAAAACAGCAAGGAAATTCAAACACACTAAATTTACACGGAGGTTGTAGGCCACACATGTGTATTCTAACTTGAGCAAAACCGGACACACACTCATCACTGGAATGAAAATGCAAATAATAAATTTAGACAGAATTTACTTCACCTCACATAGCGAAAGCAATTACCCAAGAGGACTATCACTAAAAACCAAGACTGCCTAATCACAAAGAAATCAAAGTCCTAACAGCATGCCTTTCCCTCATCATGATTTGGTGTAGTACTTGCTTCCACAGTCGTCGGAGACAGAGACAAGAGTGAAGACTAAAGCAGCGCAGAGTGCGTTCAGAGAATAGTGTTTACCAACCCTTGCTACCTGGCCAAGACAATTCCCTCTTCAACCGCTCCCAGAGAGGTCTCCTGTCACCTCTTTCGTCCAAGATTAGGTTGGTATGACACTAAGAACACGGCCACCACGCCACCTTGGTAAGTAAGCTTGTCTCTGGCCACCCAGCAGACGCTAGCGCAGACGACAAACGAAGCCATGCGTTCTTAACTACAGAAAAACGAGGCCTAAAGCGGTAGGCAGCGTCTGTAAGCCATTGCGTAGCACTCATCAATCAATATTAAGAGCACACATTCACATGAACACGCAAGTTCAATCACACGGGTGGAAACATATATAAATGGGGGGGGGGGGGGGGCAAACACATATAACATGGGGCATTGATCATTAAGAAAAAGGATAAAATAATTAACGCGCAAATAGATAGCACTAATGTAGCAGAAACACTTAGGTTAATGAATCAATCAAAATGGAACACGACCACACATTCAGTGAACGTGTTTCAACGTTCCAAGACTCTTGTCACACTTTTTGGATATCTTGTTCTGTTTGAAAATGGTGTCTCTTGACCGCCGTTTTGACTCTTGGAAATAGAAAAAAGTTGCACGGAGAGAATCTGGTGAATAGGGTGGCTGTGGTAGTACTGAAATTTGTTTTGAGGTTAAAAATTGCTATACTGACAGAGCTGGATGGGACCGCGCATTATCGTGATGCAGAATTCAATTGTCAGCAATGTTCGCACGGTCACGAAGTACTTTGTTACGAAGTCTTTCTAAAATTTCGTTGTAGTAATATTGTTTAACTGTTTTTCGAGGAGGCGCCCACTTTTTTGAACAAGTGATGTTGATGGTCGTCGACTGCGGTCTTTCTTTTTGCCTTCACTAAACATTTTATGCCAACGAAAAACTTGAGCTCTTGACATAACCTCCTCTTCAAATGCCTTCTGAATCTTACTGCAAGTTGTCGTCACGTTTTCACCCAATTTAACGCAAAAAGAAATGGCATAGCGTTGCGCAATATTATGCGGTTCCATCTTTGTGACGAGAGACACAATCACGTGTTAACGTATTGCAGCACAACTCACGACTGAGCAGTTGCATCGATGTGCCACTTGGACTAGAAGCAGTTTATAGACCAAGGTCAAAGATATTGTGCCTATGCAAGCCTGCAGGGTTACCACATCTTGCAAAGAAAATAAGTCTCATTACTTTATTGTCACACGTCGTATAGTCAAATTTAGCTCGAACAAACCTAGCCAGTGAACAAATATTTAATAAATCATTAAAGCAATAAATAATATTAATAAAGTTAAATACCAGATACGAGTAATTTTAGACAAAGTGTTTCGAAACGAATGACGTCCACCGTACCGACATGCATAGATTCCGAAAACATCGGTTTGCGATTTGTGTCGGAACAGTGGCTTTGTTTGCCAGAAGGAAGCATCTACATTTAAATCGGCATATATACTCGGCAAGGCACCATACGGTTCGTGGCGCAGGGTACACTCCCTTTTCTGTTCCACTCCCAAAAAGGCGATAAGTCTCTTTGTGGGCTCTAATTGTAGCCTCGTGGTCTTTATGCGATATGTGCAGGACGACGACGTACAGTGCTTAATTTGCTCACCATAGCGTTCTTATTATAGTAATATAATGAGAGTTGCCAAGATCGCAATATTATGTGTTTTTATTTTTTATGCAACATGATCTGTTTTAATACGCAGTGGTGAAATCTTTTGGTATCTGCTACAATTGGCATTTATCAACTTATTAAAGAGCTCCATATACGTTTTTGAAATTCTGCTGGTGGGTAGTCAAAAACTCAGTGTCGAAACCGGTTGTCTAGCGTAAAAAAAATAAAAGAAAAAAATACAAGGGTACATAAAGTCCGAGAACACATTCAAGTATTTATTGCACAAGAACCAAACATCCTAAGGATATTATACAAATTTCATTTTGAAAAGAAATCCTGAGTGTTTTTTTTTTTCATGTATACCGCCGCAGCGTAGTTTGGTAAACTGGCGATAGTCAGTGCTAGTCGCAAACATGATGAGTTCAGGTGCGGAGCGAGCTCTCTGTATGATAGAGTTCGACAAAACCAGGTGTACTACAGCTGTTCAGCAAATGTTTAGAAACCAAATCCGGTAAGAAACCACCAACAAGAATCGACATTTTCCACTGGCACTACAAAATCGTTACGACGAGTTGCTTGTGCCCGGCAAAGAGAAGCGGATGTCCCAGTGTGAGTGAAGTGAATGTGGAGCGCGTACGAAAGACATTCATAAGAAGTCCAAAGAAATCGGTGCGTCGTGCATCCCGTGAACTCGAAATGCCTCCATTGACAGTGTATAAAGTGAGAGTTCTCTTCAAAATGCAATATGTATGACATTTGTACGACGTTTTTTTCTTGTGCAATAAATAACTGAACATGTTCAGGTACTTTATATACACCCGGTATTGCGAACTTGGTATTTTTCATTGTACAGATATGTACGCCCACGGAACTTTGACAGAAGGCTATATCGTGATTCAAACACTCCTGCGGCGTCTGCCAATGGAAATCGATCATATAAGTGACGGTTTCAGGCTTAAATAAACCTGTAAGAAAGCGCGCTGCTCTTCGCTGATCTTCTATAAACCTCGTTTCATCCTGCTTGGGTCGGATGAACTATAATCAAGAATTGGTTGAACGAGTGTTTAGAAGGATATCTCTTTTATTGGTGGTCTACACTTCCTTTCTTCCAATGAATCTGTCTCGATTAATTTTCTGTGGTTGTTCCACTTCAGATCGCTCGGTATTTCATAGAAAGAACTCTTCCAGTCCTAATTTTGCAATCGCGCAATCACATAATAAGGACTTTTTTCTATGTACTCGAAATATATTAGATAGTAGAAACACTGCAGATCCACCTACTTTTCGCTACAATTTTCCAGCGTTTAGGCTTCTCGATATTTGTCACAGGATCATCCACGAATATCCTAATGGAACTTTCAGTTATAACTACTACTGTCGAAAGTAACGGTAGTGTAAAAATCCCTTGGGATACGCCAGAAATTTCTTTGGTATTAGAATCCTTCTTTCCATTGAAAATAAGCTAGAAATTATTTATTACTGTATCTGTTGGTCTGATATTTCGTATGCTCATCCTCTGCTGATCAGTTGACAGTATGCAATCGTATAGAACGTCTTCCGAATGTCAATAAAATGGCATCTACTACGGAAACTGTACCTCATGTTTTCTGGGTCTCTGGAACGAATACAGTCAGTTGAGTTTCACACGAGCTCTGCTTTTCGTATCTATATTTGTTTCCTACTGGGTTGAGTTCCGATCTCCAGAAATATAATATTCGAGAATAAAAGATGTTCCAAAACTCGATAACGAACCTACAGTTTGGAGTATTTATACGTCGCCCCTCTTAAAAAGAGAAATGAGCGACGCTTTTTTCCATAATTAAGTGCGCTTCGTTCTTTGGATCCACGGTACACTGTTGCAGTAGGTGGGGCCTATAATGATACTTGCTCTGTTCTTCGTATAGGTCGAGGTTGAAACTTCCGCCAAGTACGTAAAACAAGGATAAATCTTATTGTGAGAAAAAAAGTGACAAATCGCAGATTTAAACCTTGATAAACGGAGGACTGAATCAGCAGCACAAATGATTAATCTAAATAAGATAGCGAAAGTAAAAATTAATGTTGTGACAACAGGCGCGAAATACCATTATAAAGAAAAAAAGGTAGAAATTATGTCTTCTTCTCGGCTTGGAGACTGTCGGATACGGTCGAATTTTTAAAATGTTGAATGAGGCGTTTACTGGTAATTTCTAAGCGTAGAAGGAAGATTGGCCATGTTAACCTTGATGTAACAATAGAATGACCGTACAAAGATTTGATCACACCACGAAAGAAGCTATTCTAATTATCGGACTGTGGAAAAAATATTTAATAATCTGCAGGTTCTCTTACCATAATTGTGGTAAAAATTGACCGGTGAAATAGGCTTTCTGGATTAATATTCACACAAAGTTGGCGAGTCCCGTGTTGAGGCGGCGATTACGCGGGACGATCAACAAGTTAAGTTGATTTTTCATGCCGTTAGATGGGCGCTCCGTCGACCCCTGTGTGGATCACGAACGAGAGATTTGCTCTAAAATCAGGGTCTAGGGAGGCTTGGAGTTGCATTACTGTTGCATAACTGTTTGGTTGTATCATTTTGTGGAGTTGTTACTATTCGAAAACCGAGTGTTCCGACAACCAGTAAGTTCTGAAGATGTTCGTTTGGCGTTGTGCTTTTATTCAGCGTGAGGGAGTACTTTCAGTTTTGCGGGTTTCTGTGTATTTTAAGCCTCTCCCGGACCGTGGCGGATATACTTCCCATTAGCTATATCCCTTTACTGCGTTCATGGGAATAATACGAGTTATCTTTGGCTAAGGAAAGGCAAACCTACGTTTTTAGCGTCTATAGGTTTGGAGAAACCCTATGACAATGTCGACTGAAATACACTCTTTCAAATTCTGAAGGTATCAGGGGTACGTAAAATATATAGAGCGAAGAGTTATATACAACATACCCAACAACAAAAAAACAGGGGTTACTAGAGTCGTAGGGCAAGAAAGGGACGCAGAGGTTGGGAAGGGAGTAAGACAGGGTTGTAGCCTTTCCCCCATGTTGTTCAATCTGTACATTGAGCAAGCAGTGAATGCAAGAAGAAATTGGAGAGGAAATTAAAGTGCAGGGAGAAGAAATAATTTTGTCAGAGACTGCAAAGGGTCTGGAAGAGCAATTTAATGGTATGGACAGTGTCTTAAAAGGAAGATATAAGATGAACATTAACAAGAGTGAAACGAAGGTAATGGAATGGAATGTCAGAAAATCAGGCGATTCTGAAGGAATTAGATTAGGTAGTGAGAAAATAAAATTAGTAGATGAATTTTGTTATTTGGGTAGCAAAATAACTTCTGCTGGTCGAAGTAGAGAAGATATAAAATGCAGAATGGATATGGGAAGAAAAGCGTTTTTAAAGAAGCGAAACTTGTTAACATCCAACATTAATATAAGTGTTAGGAAGTCTTTTCCGAAAACATTTGTCTGGAGTGTAGCATTGTACGGGAGTGAAACGTGGACGGTAAGAGGTTCAAACAAAAAGATGATAGAAGTTTTTGAAATGTGGTGCTACAGACGAAAAATGAAAATTATATGGGTAGATCGTGTAACTAATGAGGTGCTTAACTGAATCGGGGAGAAAAGGAGATTCTGGCATATCCTGACTAAGAGAGGGGATAGATTGGTAGGACACATTCTGAGACACCAAGGAATTGCCAACATAGCATTAGAGGGAAGTGTGTGAGGTAAAAATCGTAGAGGGAGACCGAGGGACGAATACAGTAAGCAGATTGAAAAGGATATAGGTTGTCGAACGTATTCTTAGATGAAGAGAGATGCACAGCAAAGGATAGCGTGGAGAGCTGCAACAAACCAGTCTGCGGACTGAAGGCCACAAGAACAACGTGTTACCTCTTCTGCATGCTCCTGGACCCTAGTGGTAGTCCGCTGCACTAGCTCTGGTTTCCGTTTGTTGTTAAATGTAGGTTTTAGGGCTGTGCGATGTGTATTGGTCACCAAATAACGATTTTACGGGGTTCTTGGGGACACCACAGTGTCTCTTGTGATCCTTGGGAAGCAAATTTACCACCAATCTCAAAGATTCTGGGAATATGTCTTACCATCCCTGTATGTGCCTGAAATCTTGGGGTACTGAGTACACTGTAGCAGGTGTAGGAAAACTGCTTCACCATTAAGCTTCTGTTAGTCGCAGGATCACTACTGTTGTTGGCAGAGATTGTGACGATGATACCAACATTTGGTTAAGAAGGAAATACTACTTGTAAACAGTAAACATGAAATGTAAATTATTTTGATATAAAGTAAAAGAAAAAGAAATCACGGATTTTTATTTTTCAAAGGGAAATGGGAAATCCATTTACCACCAAAGGCGCTGTGGTGGTGTATGTACAGCCATAGTTTCTAGACTTAAACCACGAAAATAAATGCGCAAAAATTAAAAAAATTAATAAATTGATTACACTTATAATGCAATAAAAATGCTGTGTTTCCACTAAAATGCGCCCACGAAAGGGTTGTGTTCAGTATTTCATCTGGTTTATACCTTCTTGTGTCGTTGCTGCTATTCAGTATGCGGGGTGTCATTTAAAAATAGCCAATTTTGGATGTGTTGTCAAGGTCGCTTTTACTGATGAGTATTACTTTTATCTGGTTTATACGCTATCATGTCGTTGCTGCTATTCGCAGTTCGGAAGTAATCTGAAAATAGCAAATTTTCTAGTGCTGTTGTTTAATTGGTGTTAATTTTCTTCTGCCTTATTGGTATCCTCTAATTTCGTTGCTTCTATTCAGCGTGCGCGAGTAATGGGAAATAGCAAGGTTCAGTAAAACTTGTGCGCCGTTGACCACCCTTCCTTTGGGGTTGTGGTTATCCGCACTGTTACCGTCCGCTAATTAGCAAGATATTATCTCAATATAATCGCTCTCCGGGCTCCCGGCGGTTGTGAATCTGCTCTGCTCCTGTTAGTCCCAGTTTGCTAAGTGGATCGAGGTCCGCGTGGCACTCCGTTGCTCGGGGTCTAAGTTCTACGAGAGCGTCTGGACCGCACGCAGTAGAGATCTGCGTTGCAAACAGGACTGGTTGCCGACGTGCCCATTATCGCGAGTGCTGCAATGAAGTGTTTATTACACTGTTAATTCATGTTGGTGTTACGCCCGGTGTTTTTATTATATAAAAATTTCCAACTTAAATGTAACCGTTGGGCAATTTACCTAATGCTGTAACTGAGAATATTCTTGAAACTTTAAATGTTGGCCGATCATACGGGTTTCTTTGAAATCCTTTATCTTCAGCTAAAATCGCATTGTTGCATGCCACTGTAGTTGCGTCCAAAGATTTGGTTGAATTACGTGAATTATTTTTCAGTATTGTAATTGTTGTGTGAAGCCCTGGAAATGTGTTTAATTAAAGCTGCACCATCGCGTGTTGGCAAGTTTGAAGCCCTTACTCTTACGGGAATTAGTTTAATAACTACGAGTTTGAGTACGGTGGGCAGGGCGAAGCTGGGAATTTGTATCTGACGGGAGGCGTGCTTAGGTAGTCCTTGCAGGTGCGGTGATCACTGTGTCCCCAGTGGTGTAGGGGTCAGCGCAACTGCCTAGAAAGCTGGAGACCCGGGTTCGAATCCAGGCTGGGTAAACATTTTCAGCTGTGCCCAATCGCAGTTAATGTCATATATTCTGTGAATATTAAATAATAACAACTGCAGGATCAGAAGTGACGTCTGTTCTTTCGGAACAGACGCCACATGTATATATATAAATATGCCGTTGACGGGGAATGATCCTATCGTTAGTGGGGAGGGGTGGGCAAGTTTGAAGCCCTTACTCTTACGGGCATTAGTTTAATAACTACGAGTTTGAGTACGGAGGGCAGGGCGAAGCTGGGAATTTGTATCTGACGGGAGGCGTACTTAGGTAGTCCTTGCAGGTGCGGTGATCACTGTGTCCCCAGTGGTGTAGGGGTCAGCGCAACTGCCTAGAAAGTAGGAGACCCGGGTTCGAATCCTGGCTGGGTACACATTTTCAGCTTTGCCCAATCGCAGTTGATGTCATATATTCTGTGAATATTAAATAATAACAACTGCAGGATCAGAAGTGACGTCTGTTCTTTCGGAACAGACGCCACATGTATATATATAAATATGCCGTTGACGGGGAATGATCCTATCGTTAGTGGGGAGGGGTGGGCAAGTTTGAAACCTCAATCTTACGGGAATTAGTTTAATAACTACGAGATTGAGTACGGTGGGCAGGGCGAAGCTGGGAATTTGTATCTGACGGGAGGCGTGCTTAGGTAGTCCTTGCAGGTGCGGTGATCACTGTGTCCCCAGTGGTGTAGGGGTCAGCGCAACTGCCTAGAAAGCAGGAGACCCGGGTTCGAATGCTGGCTGGGTACACATTTTCAGCTTTGCCCAATCGCAGTTGATGTCATATATTCTGTGAATATCAAAGACGTGTGTATTTGTGATTCACCGTAAGATTTTGGATGCTGTCAATAAATGGTATCCCAGATAACAAATAGTTAATTGAAACAAACAGATCTTCCACGCCGCTTATGATCCTGTAAACGCAGAATGGGATCGTAGCATATAGCCCTAAGTGAAAGTCATTTTATGTCAAAATTGCATAATTTCTTATTTAACATTAATTTTAATTGAATATTGTGTAGATTGTTTTATGATAGAATGTTTAACTATGAATGAGCGCAAAGCACGAAAACTCAACATAGAAATGGACAAGTTTCAATAAGTAATTCTGTGAAATTCTCAGAAAAAAAACCGATGTACTTCTTTACTAATTTTCTACACAGTGGGACCGTTCTTAATGAGCATAATTCGCTTCTCAGTATCGCCTGAAATACGGAATACTCGTGATGCAAAATATTTCTGTCGGTAACAATGTAAAAATAGGATAATGTACTCCATTCAGAAAAATTCACAAAAAACTGCGTCCAACAATTTACAAAAATTTGGATCAATAGAAAGAAAATCAAGCAACTTTTTTAAAAACTGTATCCACATTCGTACTCTCAAAAACTCATTTAAGTGTCTGCCAGAGGTTTCATCCATTCGCTTTCATAATATTTCTCTACCTTTCCATTCTGTAATAGTACGAGGAAAATGGAACACCGTTATATTTCACTTATTTTAATGTTATCAACGTGTCCCCCTATGTAGGTGGATGATAGCAAGTTCGCATCCGTAGAAGAAAGCTCGTAAGAGATATTTCCCAAATAGATCTCACTACGATAAATAACGTCTGTCTTTCTAAGATTTCCACCCCAAACCCGTGCATAATTTCTCTGACACTCTTTCCCCTGTATTGCGCTAATACGAAACGAGCCGCTCTTCCTAACCTTGTATATGTCCTCCATCAGTCCCAACTGGTGAGGATCCCATAATGAGCAACAATACTTAAAAAGTGGACGCACAAGTGTAGTGTAGGCAGTTTCTTTAGCAGAACTGTTGCATATGTCAAGTGTTCTGCCAAAGAAACACAGCCTTTGGTTCGCCTTTCCCGTGATATTTTCTGTGTATTCTTTCCAATTAAAGTTGTTCGTAAACGTGTTTCCTAGGTATTTAGTTGAATTTACGGCCATTATATTTTGAGTGATTTTTAGTGTAAATGAAGCTTAACAGATTTCTTTTAGTGTACATGTGAATGACTTCACATTTTCCGTTATTTATGGTCAACCGCCAAATTTTCCTACATGCAGATATCTTATGGAAATCATTTTTCACATGCTTTTGATTTCTGGTGACTTTACTGAGTAATAATCGACAGCATCATACACGAACAAAGAGAACTGCTCAAACCGTCTCCTAAATCTCTACCTATATAAAATCGAAAGGACACTCATTCACTCATTCATCACTCACTCACGCACTGACTAAATACGAAATGTCGAAAACAACTTCGCCTATGATGCTGAAATTTGGCAGCAATGCAGTTTATAGGTAGAAGACATCAGTTAAGAAAGGATTTGGCGATAGGAGATATGTTAAACGATGAAAACTTCCCCGTATTGTGGCATGTAATAGTGTAATTTTATCAGGCCACTATTTGAGAATGTGAGCTCTTAGCGAAACATGATTTCAAACCTTTAGGAAATTTTTTCTCCTTGTCAACCCCAGAAAAATGATAAAAGGAAAAACGTTTCTCGGCTTACTACTTTTTCGGCGATCACGCAGTAAAATTACGGCATTTGGCATGACGTTACAATTGATTACTAGTACAATATTAATTGTATTTACGATAAATGTTACAGGCAGTATACGCACATACCACTGAAAGTACGTTCGACATTTCATTATAGTACGACACACAGTTCATGAGATATGGAGCAATAAGCAATTAGCTTCATGAAAAACCGCCTTATCACGCATGACGTTCGGATTTATTACGTTTTTACTACTAAATCTATTCGCGACGTATTTTGCAGACATTTTACATATACATTATTTCCGACAGATATACCTTTTAACTTCAAGAGACTGTTGTTTCCAGTGAGACTTGCATTTCCTATTGCAGTTAATAAATCATCTATAAAACACTGCAGAGTGGTTTTGATATCTCCATGTTTCTCACTCGGGCAACTACATGTCGCTTGCTCAGGGCTGAGTTCCCTCGAAGGATTTATTCGGTTTAGATTTTGGACATATAACAAGATTGTTAATAGTCAAATTTAAAATTAAAATGAATCTATGAATTTTACATATAATTTGTATTTTAATTAGTACCTATATTGTTTGGATACGCACTTACAATATGCAGGACAGCTTTATTTCTTATATATTCTCCCATAAGTAAAATACGTTTATAGTTACAACGGGATGGACAGACAGAGTAGGAAAAGGAGGAGTACCAACTCAAGGCTTGAACAAATAAATAAATACCCGGACAACATCGGGTTTCCAGCTAGTGGCTTATGAAGATAAGGAACAATAGGGATCCCATAACACTTTCCTGGGAATCGGTATCACTTCCGTTTTACTTGGTGATTTTCCGTTAACCACTTCGTACAGGTCCTTTCTGACAGGAAATCGCGAATCCAAACGCACAACCGTGACGATATTCCATATGTACGCAATTTTATTAGAAATCGCTTGTAAGGTACAATGTCAAGAGCCTTCCCTGTTTCGCAAGAGCGATACTTCCTGAATTCGTGTTGACTATGGGTCAATAATTTGTTCTCATCGATATAGTTCATAATGTTCGAAAGAACTGTTTGCTCCAAAATGCTGCTGCAAACCGATGTTAATGATATGGGCCTGCAATTTTCGGGTCTTCAAAATGTTCAAATGTTTGTAAAGCTTATGGGACTTAACTACGGGGTCATGAGTCCCTAAACTTACAAACTACTTATGAACTACTTACGAACTAGGACGGCACAAATATCCATGCCCGAGGGGGGATTCGAACCCCCGACCGTAGGGGCCGTGCTGACCGTGACTGGAGCGCCTCAGTCACCTCGGCCACCGCGGCCGGCTTTTCGGGTCTTCTATTACCTTTCTTGAATAGTGGAGTGACTTGTGGAACCTTTCAGTCTATGGATAGATCTTTCGCAGGGAAAGCGATTGTATACGATAACTAGGAACTGTTGCCTCAGCATACTCAGAAAGGAATATAATTGATATACAATCTAGACTGTAAGAGATGCTTTTGTTAAGTGATTTAAGTTGCTAAACTTCTAAATCCTTTGGGATACCAAACTAGAATATTTCTATTTGCAACGGGGTCGCATGTTGGGAAAGCTTGATAACTGCTGTTATGGCCAGCATTCTCAAAAATTCTAGAAAAAAATATCTACACGAAGCTTCGTAACCACTGGGCCACAAATAACACATGATCCAGTACACAGCTTGGATTTCTGTATGGTTCTGACATCGAGAAGGCTATTTACACCTACATTGAGAATATACATAATTCATTACATAATAATAAGAACCAGGAGGTATTTCGTCTGATTTGTCAAAGGCACTGATTGTGTGAACCACATAATCCTTTTAAATAAATTAGAATTGTGCAAAATGGTTCAAGCTAGTAAACAAAGTGTGTCTGTGCAAGGGAATCATGAATTAAGTCATCAGTTATTATCAGATTGGGAAGAAATTACATGGGGTGTCCAACAAGGATCCATCTTAGGGAGATTTCTTTTATTGTGTATAGTAATGGCCTCTCTCCAATTTCACTGCCAGAAGCAGAGTTCGTTTTGCTTGCAGATGATACAAGTATTGCAATAATTAGCGAATCGAGAATAGTTCTTTTAATATTATTGTCATGGACATTAATAAATGGTTTAAAGCCAACTCATTGACATTAAAATTTGAATAGACCCACTATATGAAGTTCAGAATATGTAAGTGGTTTCCTTCAAGCATATGCATAAAGCATGAAGAAGAGCAGATACGAGAAGTTGACAGTATTAACTTCCTGTGATTACAAGTTGATAATGAATTCAGTTTTGAGGAGCACACCACAGAACTGCAGAAATCTTTATATACAGTTCGTATGTTAGCAGACATAAAATTAAAAAAAGCTTGCATATTTTGCTTAAATTCATTCCATAATGTCATATGGTATAATATTTTTGGGTAACTCTTAAAGTCAAGGAAAAGCGTTATTACGTATTATTTGTGGAGTACATTCACAGACGTACTGTAGAAGCTTTTTTACAAAAGCGGGTATACTAATTACTGCTTCTCAGTATATTTATTGCTTGATGAGATATGTCATAAATAATATATCCGTTTTTCCCACAAACAGCTCATATCATACATACAATACTAGGAACAGAAACGATCTAGACAAGGACTTAAAAGCACTTACTTTTTTTCAAATAGGGTCCACTACTCAGAAACACACATTTTCAATCATTTACCAGCAGCCATAGAAAATGTAGCAACAAATAAATATCAGTTTAAGAGGAGCCTGGAAGAATTATTAGTGGGTATCTCCTCCTTCTCCAGTGGCGAATTTTGGGATAGAACCAAATGGTGAATTGTATGTACTTATTAGTACTATGATTTCAGCTCCCAAAAATATTATATATTGACATGTTCCACTTTGTAATGGATTCAGCCCTAGGAAACATATTTGTCTCAGTTAACGAAGTATTCGATACCTTTTATGACTATGTATGTTACAGTAGAAGGTCCACTACTGTATAATTATTTTCTAAGTACATTGGCTGCAGATACTCAGATACTATAATTTTATGTGTACCATAATTTGTTGCAGTATTTATGGAGTTAGCATTTCGAAACTATTTAAAACAAAAAGTATTTTGACATCACATAATTATGTTAATTAATTTTATTCTGTTTATTAATTATCAGTGCCCCATGTTTATATATGATTTCCACACAATGACTTACAGTCGACGCCTCGTGCTTTAGGGACTCGTTTACTTTAATTAAGAACGCATGGTTTCATTTGTCGTCTGCGCTGTCGTCTGCGGGTGGCCAGAGACAAGTTTACTTTGCAAGATGGCGAGGTGGCCGTTTGGTGCAAACCTAGTCTTGGATGAAAGAGGTGACAAGAGACCTCTGTGAGATCCGTTGAAGAGGGTATTATCTTCCTCAGGTAGATAGTGTTGGTAGTCACTATGCTCTGAACGCGCTCTGTATGGGTTTTTAGCGCACTCTACATCCGGTGTGTCGTGGGGAAGGATTTGGTATGGCCTGAGGAATTTACTCTTGCTGCGACTGTGGAAGTAAGTACTTCGTCGAATCATGCTGAGGGAAAGGCATGCTGTTAGAATTTTGCTTTTGTTGTGATCAGGCAGTCTTGGTTTCTCAGTGATAGTTTTCTTGAGTAATTATTTCGCTATGTGAGAAGTGTTTCTTAATTTACAGAACTCGAATAATTCAGTGTAAATTTAGTATTTGCATTTTTATTCCAGTGATGATTTCATGTCCAGTTTTTCTCAAGTTAAAATACTCGTGTGTGGCCTTCAGCCTTTGTGTAAACTTAGTATGTTTAAAATTTTCTTGTTGTTTTTCAACTAACTTTTTCGTGTCACATCTGTATCTGCGAGTATGCTAAATATTTATCAGATTTTCTAGTTTGATTCCATCTTTCCTGTTTTGTACGACCGATTGCACCACGTGCTTTCGTAACAGTCATTACTTCGTCCTTCAGCCATGCTTTTATTAATATTAGCTTTCTTCTATATTAATTCTCACGTGTGCTTTACTTGTTTATTCTAAATTAGTTTCTTTTGTAAATTCTTTGTAATTCCTCGTGATTGCACACCACATGGTACTTAAGAATAGTATGTTGCTGCCTCCCCAAACGTGAGTTCGTTTAGTGCTGGGTAATTTAAATTTGTGCTTTAAGACACCCGGCATCTCATCAAAAAACGCCGCTGTCGCTTCGTTTGTCGCTGCTATTTACTGTCACCACATCGGTAATGTACCGTGAGCATTATTCGTGTGTCTGGCTTTAAAAGAATGAATTGGCTTTCATCTATCCATTGTGTATTTTTCCTCCCACGTTTCCTCCATATTTATAAAGTGCAGAAATAATTTTATTATAACTTTATAATTTAATTCACTATTGGACAAGGTGTGTGCTTAATTTGGTCTTCCCACATTTATTTGCTTGTTATTTTATTGAATAGATGATGATTTAAAGTATCAAACCTCTGCTTTATAACCTCATGCTCTGTGTACCATGTTTAATTATCTATTCATTTATTTTTAACATTGATTTTGTGTTTGTTAAAACGTTGGCTGCTCCCGTAAGGAGGGAGCACTTAGATAAATTTCCGTTGCGCAAATACTGAAGCCACTCGCAAAGTAATTTAGAGCAGCAGTGAGCATTTTAACTTGGATTTGCAGATCTCAACTGCCCGAGATCTCGCTTAAATAATTTTACAGGCTACTTTCAAACCTCCAAAAAGCAAGGCGCTTTGGAATGCACGGCCACTCCACCGCGGCTGTACCTCACTGGAAAGCACATTTTCTTGCTGTGAGGTCTGTTACTGGAGAGACAGCTGAGAACTGTGACAGATGTTCAAATGTTCAAATGTTTGTTAAGCTTATGGGACTTAACTACGGGGTCATCAGTCCCTAAACTTACAAACTACTTATGAACTACTTACGAAATAGGACGGCACAAATATCCATGCCCGAGGGGGGATTCGAACCCCCGACCGTAGTGGCCGTGCTGACCGTGACTGGAGCGCCTCAGTCACCTCGGCCACCGCGGCCGGCACTGTGACAGAGAAACGTGCTTGGTCGGGTGCCTGTCACAGCAGTCAGTGGTAGCTGGCCGTGGGCAGCTGATGTACGAGCCGGGCGTGACGGCGTCTGGCATGGCCCGTCCAGCAACCACCACGGCTAGAGCACGCCTCACCGGCCACCGCTGCATTCGTCACGACGCCGCTGCTATTTAAGACCGAGGTGGTAGTAGACATGCAGTTAATTGCACGGGTGGATGTGAAAGACTCGTCCATTACTGGTAAGTAATTCGCAAATGTTTCACAGAAATGCCCACGTCATCGGTGCATTAGAGTATTGTTCGTCGCAAAAGAAAGAACGCCCTCGGTCGTTATTGTTTTGCAGACGAGTTCCCTGACTTCATCACTTATCTGTAGCTGTAAGGATACCCTGGTGAGTAGGACATTTATTCTTAAGCTGTCGGCAAACTGGGTGTGTTTCTGTACAGCTAAGCGTGCCGCGTTTATGACCGCACGTCGGGGAGGCTTTCCGAGCGTGCAGGGCAGCCTCAAGGATGTCAGAAATTCTCAACGTCTCCATTTATTTGTTTGATTTATTTTTATTTATCACTTTCCACAGGAGAAAATTGAAGAAAACGTCTCCGTGTCTTGGAACGAGTCAGTACATTGTAACAAAACAGTAGTCACAGATAAAGTGAAACGTTTGGCAATCCTACACACATGACGACGTAACAAAAACCTTTGCTTCTTTTTTAAATTTTTTTTTTTTTACTTTCCAGGAATTCCTCAACAAAACACAAAGAGTGAACCACTAGGAAACTCTTCAGCTTAGCCTTGAAACTGCATGGATCACTATACATTTTGAATTTCTGTGTCAGCTTATTAAAAATGGATGAGGCAGAATACTGCACTCCCTTTGCACAAGGGTCAAGGAGGTGTGATCCAATGGCAGATTCCATTTCTGTCTAATATTAACTACGTTCAAACTGCCAACTCATCACAGTAACAAACGACATTAAAAGATGTGTATTGAGAGGCCAATTGCTCAAACCCCATTTCTATGCAATAAATACCCTTTTTGAATAATAGGAGCTACCTCAATAATAATAATAATAATAATAATCGTCATAAACGAATGAAAATCGGCAACGTGGACTACTTTCCCCGTTGAAGTATACTTATTTCATATTCTGTTCTAATGGTAAACATAGCAGATCCTGAATATGACCTCTCCACAATGACCTACTATCTATCTGAATGCCTAGAAATTTGAACTGTTCAGTATCAGAAACTGTAAAAACTGAGTCGTGCTGAGATTTAGCATCAACCTATTTTCCACAAGCCACACAGTGGCGGACTAAGGGTGGTAGTGGCGGGGGGGGGGGGGGCGGAAGGGGACGAGGGGACCGCCTCGAGCCTCTTGTTTTGTGGGGCCTCCAAATACTCCAAAGAAGGTTTTTGTTAGGTTTTTTTTTCTTTTCTTTTTTTTGAGCCCCCTTCGCCTCCAAATATCAAATGTTACTTTTTTATATTAACACATGTATTTGCAAGTGGACATGGTGCCTCATTTTGTTTTGCCGCCACCCCGGGCCTCTGACAGCCTCAGTCTGCCACTGAAGCCACTCCATTATTTGATACTGCGTCAGTATTGCCAACAACACCCTTCACTATCGAACTGTAATCAGCTAACAAAGATATCTTAAAATTCCAGGAACTGAACTGGGAACTGAAATGATTATTTAAAACTTGAAGATAAATTTTAGCATAAACAGAAGGGAAAAATAGTTTTAAAGTTGTCTACATTAGCCATTTCTCCTCTTTTTACAAAATGTGTTCAGTAATGAGTAATTCAATCTATCAGGAAACTGACCATTTCGAAAGGAAAAATGACAAATATGACTAAGTACCGAACTAAAAGACGCAGAACAGTACTGAAATATTCTGCTAGATTTCCCATCGTATCCATAAGACTTCTTAGTCTTTAGTGATTTAGTTAATGACTCATTTCCTCCGTTAGCAGTATCACGGAGGACTCTTTTAGGTAACAGTCTCGCATTCACTCTGCAAATCATATTTAAGTGTCTGACAAGGGATTTTTCGAACAGCTTTCATAATATTTGTCTACCGTTCCATTCTCTAATAGCGCGTCAAAAGTCCATTTACGATCGGATGTCTCTTATTTTATTCTGATTATCATGTCTCCCAATTTAAATTGTAAATGACATTTAACGGATTTAATTTAGTTAAAAATGTGAAAAAGTTTGTAAACCTACGGGACCAAACTGCTACATTGCTTTTGATCTTCGGGTGACTTAACTAACTGGTAACCGGCAGCACCAGTTGAGAACAGGCTGAGAGAGCTGCTCAGTTGTCTCTTAAAAGGTTTATAAAGACAAGGGGCGGTAAGCGTCCTATCACTTGTTCCCTGGGGAACGCCAGATATCATTCATGTTTTACTCGATGATTTTTCGACAGTTACTACGAACTGTATCCTTTCTGCCAGGAAATCGCGAATGCAGTCGCTGAACTGACACGATATTCCACAAGTACGTAAACTGATTGGACACCGCTTCTGAAGTACAGTGGCAAATCCTTCCGAAAATCTAGAAATATTTCATCGATTTTAGATGTATCGACGATAGAACTCGTGTGACTGAAGAGCTAGCTGTGTATCACGAAAACAATACTTTCTGAATCCGTGTTCATTACGGGTCGTTGTCTTATAAGTCACTGACCTGGTTGACTGAATATGCAACTTTTCTTGTAGCCATATATTCACAGCTATTTAGAAGTTATTACTTCAGTATACCACAGAACATGAATAGTATAGCCGCAAGAACTGAATCAGAAATTTTACCCCGTCCATTTCGTAAACAATGTGATTCCAGAACCTGACGTACCGGAAGACTGCCACAGGAGCGCGCAGCGATCGCTTGTACCATGTTAAGGCACCCGTATGCACAAATCTCGTCCACTCCTTCTACTCACCAGATTAATTTTTATATGTGAATTGGTAATTTCACAAAAATATGAAAAAAACTACATAAATAAATCGATGCATGTATTCAAATATCATGTAAAGATATTCTTTGTTAAACTGACACGTTGCACGTCATTACGAAATGTCGTATTCGTGATCTATGGACAAGCACTAATGTAATTAAATCCGAGCGGTCAGGTGCAAACGGTGCACTTGGCACGTGCACCGTACACGTTCAGATACACGCTCCGTGTAGCGACGGCCTGCTTGTCGGTGCGAGTTCTCTCCTCGATATGTTTGGCGAAGTAATGCAGTTCGTGATTTGGCTTTACATCGGCGACTACGTCATTGGAGGCGAATTACGAGTTGGGAAAGAAGGAAAGAATATTAGTGTTGTCATCGAGGTCATCGGAGCAGAAGAACGGAATGTCTCAACGAATGGAGGAAATAATCGGTAGTGCCGTTTCAAAGGGTTCACTCTGGAGGAATGCAAGGAAATGATGGAAAACAAAAATATCTATGGATAGACAAGTCGTTCTCTTGAGTTCAACAGCAGTGTTCTAACCACTGCTCCACATTAGCTAATAATTAACAGTTTTGACACGATTGCGTGGTTAGGGGATATCGCTCCAAATATATCGACTGGATAAGTGATTTCCTGTCGGAGAGGACACAGTTTGTAGTAATCGATGGTACAGCATCGACTAAAACAGAGGTATATCCGGCGTTCCACAGGGTAATGTTATTGGTCCTCTGCTGTTCCTGATTTACATAAACGATTAGGGAGAAAATCTAAGCAACTCTCTTAGACTGTTTGCAGATGACGCCGTCATTTACCGTCCAGTAAAATCATCTGAAGACCAAAACCAACTGCAGAACGATCTGTGTAAGATATCACTATGGTGTAAAAATTGGCAACGGACTCTAAATAATGAGAAGTGTGTAGTCGTCCACATGAGTACGAAAAGAAATCCGTTAAACTTTGTTTACAAGGTAAATCAATCAAAAGTGAAGGCCGTAAGCTCCACTACATACCTAGGAATTACTACTACTACTTCAGACTTAGAACTGGAAAGAGCACGTAGATAACGTTGTCGGAAAGGTGAACCGCTGGCCGCGGTGGCCGAGCTTTCTGCGGGGCGACAGTCACAGTCCGCACGGCCGCTACGATCCGGGGTTCGAATCCCCCCTCGGGCATGGATGTTTGAGTCGTATTTAGTATAAGGTAGTTCGTAAGTTGTTTGTATGTTTAGGGACTGATGACCACGCAGTTAAGACCTTAAGCTTAACAAACATTTGAACAGTTTTGAAAGGCGAACCAGAGACTGCGTTTTATTGGCAGAACCCTTAAAATATGCAACAAAACTAGTAAAGAAACTGCATACACTACGCTTGTCCGTCCTTTTTTGGAGTATTGCTGCCCAGTGTGGGACCCTTATCAGATGGGTTTGACGAAGGACATCGAAAGAGTCCAAAGAACGGCAGCTCGTTTTGTATTGTCACGATACAGGGGACACAGCGGTACGGAAATGATACAGAATCTGAGATGGGAATCATTACAACAACGGCGCTTATCGCTGCGGCGTGGGCTACTTACGAAACTCCAATCGCCAAGATTCTCCTCCGAATCGAAAATATATTGTTGATTTCCATTTACGTAGGTAGAAATCATCATCAGAATAAAATACGAGAAATCAGAGCTAAAACGAAGAGATTCAGGGTTCTTTCTTACCGCACGCTATTCGAGAATGGAATGGGAGATAAATAGTATAAAGGTGATTCGATTAACGTCTGCTGGGCACTTAAATGTGACATGCAGAGTATCCCATGTAGATGTAGATTCGGGTAGATAAGAAAATCAGACAATAAATTTTGGTCGTTTGAATAAAACGACTTAAGCGTGAGTAAAGTAACTCTTTTTCTTATATAATGTATTTTTTAATTTATGTTAGTGTTAATATTTGTAGATTGACATAGTTTCTGATTGAAATTTATGGTGACTTTAAGAATTTACCTATAACTTTCATTTTTTATTGATTTAATAAGAAAGTGAATTAGTTTTCACTTATTTAAAAATTTGATTTGTTTAGTGCTTATCACTGTATTTGAATACGCAATGAATTTAAAATACAGGGAAGAGTATGTGTTGATAAGAGTAGATAACACCTTACCATAATTCAGATTCAGCCATTGCAGCGCTGCCTTCTCTTCTAATTATTGTAACACCCATCGTTCTATAGATAAGAATTTTTCTCTTAACAGGGCGAAATAAGACCTTAATGGACAGTGACGTAATCAAAGATTTGTCGACCTAGTAGGAAGATAATCTCTATGCAACTCAAAAGTGGGTACAGTAGTAACAGAGGGAAGGTAGAAAACTAACCATCTTTTTATAGTAAATACTTCAAGAGAATTGCAGAATATGTGAACTGAAGCTTCACTCTTGGGACCACTAAGTGCTATTGGTCAATAATTTTGTTTGAGTATAGACAGAGATCTAACAAGGCAAAACATTTGGTGTACTTGCACGAAGTACTTGTCGTTTCATCACTTCGATAAGTGCATTTAAGTGCTGAACACATTTTGGCCATATTTCAGCAGTCAAAAATTGTACAGACAATAAATTTAATATACAATAAATACAGCACTTCACAATCAACAACCGTATTCGATACATAGACTTCTCTAATGTGTACCGGCCACCGAAAATATGGCGGCCGAGTGTCCACAGGTTTCTGCGAAGAGCGCTGTAGCTCGTGTGTTAACCACTCTATGCATTTAAGCGCGTTGGTTTTCAAATATATAATTTATGTTAATATATATTCTGTTTACAGATTGAAGTGTCGAAAGTTTTCTTTCATCTTTTATGAAGTTTTCTAAATATCGTTTGTGCTCTAAATATGTTTTCTTATTAAGAATTTGGTCTGTATATACGTCCATGTGGATATATACTTCAGTTGCTTCCAGATTACTCATTACGATTCCTTTGGGTACACGATGTAGAATTTTCGTTTTTTTTTATATTCGTCCCGCTTGGTGTTTATGGTCACGTAAGTGTATTAAAATATTGCTTGATTACTTTCGCAATTTCGTGTGTGTTCCTTAAATCTACTTGTGAAGTTTCGACGTGTTTCCACAATGTCAAATTGATTACAGTCGTCAGATGTGATTTTATAAATTCCAGACTTCGAGAAATTGGGGCTTTTTTTTACCTTATTCCATTTTCGTTTGATTAAACCCTCATAAATAAAATAAAAATAGTGTAGCATAAAATGAAACAAACATTTAAAATGTCATTTGGTGAGTTAATGTATGCTGTGGGCCCATCTCAAAAGAAGCTTTAGGCATGGGGTATTTTCAACCAGAACCATCCTCGAAATTTTGATACAATGTCAAATTGATGCCGCCACACGTAATTTTATAAATTTCAGACCAAGAAATTTGTGATTTTCTTTTACCTGATGCATTTTGCTCTGATTGTTGCTAGTATCATATCGAAGTACCTGGGGACAGGTTGCTAGCCTTACTTGCCGAGGGTCCCAATGGGTTTTTCCCCCGACGGTTGAGGGATAAACCGGTGGATTTGGTAGTCTTTGCCGTCTGAGCACAAAGGTGGACCGTTTCAAGTACCTAGGATATATTTTCGAACAGGATGGCAGCATAGTGAAAGAACTTGAGTCAATGTGTAGCAAAGCTAATGCAGTGAGTGCTCAGCTAAGGTCTACTCTCATCTGCAGGAAGGAAGCCAGTACCAAGAGTAAGTTAACGGTGTACCGCTCTATCTTTAGACCAACTCTGTCGTATGGGAGTGAAAGCTGGGTGGATACAGGTTACCTTATTCATAAGCACAAGAATACAGATATGAAAGTAGCAAGAATGATTGCAAGTACTAACAGATGGGGACAATGGTAGGAGGGTGTCCGTAATGAGGAAATCAAAGAAAAACTGGGAGTGAACAACAAAGATGAAGCAGATAGGCTGTGATTGGGGGGGGGGGGGGGGGTCACGTTACACGCAAGGCAGAAGCACGGTTATCTTGACTCATGGGATCAGCAGCGGAGGGTATAAGGAGTCGAGGTAGACCAAGGAGAAAGTAGATTCCGTGAAGAATAATTTTGAAGTAAAAGGTTTAACATCAGACGAGGCAGCAATGTTAGCAGTGCATAGGGGATCATGGAGGAATTTTATTAAGGGGACTATGCTCCAGCCTGTATCTGAAAGGCCTAATCAGTCTCTAATGATGATGACGATGGCGATGATTTTACCTGATTCTATTTTCGTTTACTTAAAACCTCAGAAATGAAATTAAAAAAAAAAAAAAGCAGCATAAAATGGAATAAACATTAAAAATGTCTAGGTAGTACTGCTGTGATGCTGGTTAGGTCGCAAATTCTTTATTATAGGTCACACTCCATGTAAAGCGTGCCCTGAAAAATGACGCGTTTCGGCTTTACCATCATCAGATTAACATCTCTTCCGTGCCATGTGCGCACGTGAACAGATGTAAGAAGTTGTTTGATACACATACAAAAGCAAACTTTGGTAGTCTGCTTTTGTATTTGTATCGAACAGCTTCCTACATCTATTCACGTGTGCACATGGCACGGAAGAGATGTTAATCTGATGATGGTAAAGCCGAAACGCGTCATTTTTGAGGGCACGCTATACATGGAGTGTGACCTATAATAAAGAATTTGCGACCTAACCAGCTTCACAGCAGTACTACCTAATCATTTCATCATGATCGCCTGCCTTTTCAACGACTTTATGTCGCATTTACAATTAAATATTTGCTGAGATAAAGAAAGAAGCTTTTGGAAAGGGGGGTTGTTTGAAGCAGAACGATCCTCAAATTTTTGACACGAGCAGTCAGATACGTCATTTTGACGTTAGTTCCCTCGGGCGTTTGGGTGCAGATCAGCTGTCGCGGAAAGTGGAGCAGACGGCAGTGTGTGTCGGGCGTGGCCGCTCGCGGGTCCCGGAATAGCTGCGGCGCGGCGCGGCGCGCGGTCCTTTGTCCCGCGTTCGGCAGCCTCTGGCACGCACGCCGCGGTCGGGCGCGCTCGGCGGCGCTCGTGGCCCTCCGCCGAGGAGGCCGTAAAACGAAAATTCGTCGCTGCAGCCGCCGCCGCCGCCGCCGCCGTGTCCGGTCGTAAAGTACGGGCCGCTCGTTAAAGTGTGCCGCGCCGCGCCGCCCAGCGCAACGCAACGCAACGCCGGCGTCCCCCGGGACGCGCTGATCACCACGCGTGCCGCACGTGCGAGCGGCCCCACACCCAGCCCTGTGCTCGGCTCACAGCGGGGCCTCGCCAAAGGCTGATAGAGGCATCTCAAAAAGGCCTCAGCGAACGGTAGGACTCCATCGGGTTCACCACGACAGTTAACCTCAAACAGGAACGAGTGGTCAACAACTGACTGACGAGAGAATTACCAGCTTGAATGCAATGCTGAAAGCAAATCGGGATTTTCGAAGTAGATAACATGATTCTACATCGACATCTACGTAGATTGCAAATCACATTTAAGTGCCTGGTAGAGGGTTCATTAACAACTTTCATAACACACCAGGTGTAATAATCAGCATTGGTCGTTAATATTTTATTTTTAAAACGGCAGATCGATTTCGATCAGATAGTGATCATCTTCAATACACCTTCAAACAACCATTATGAATGCACTGAGTGTAAATTTACATATCATCTGCAACTGTGTCGAAATAATTTTCGGAAACATAAAATTGTAGTGCTAGAGATTTTCTATTTTTTTTTCCTTCCATCTGAACCCCTAGCACTGCAATTTTATGTTTCCGAAAATTATTTCGACACAGTTGCAGATGATATGTAAATTTAAACTCAGGGCATTCTTAATGCTTGTTTGAAGATGTATTGAAGATGATCACTATGTGATCGAAATCGATCTGCTGTTTTAAAAATAAAATATTGACGACCAATGCTGCTTATTACATCTGGTGTGTTCATAATTGTATGGTCGTTGAGCACCATGATGAAAATGGAATCAAATATCACTTTCATAACCCCTATCTACCGTTCCATTCTCTAATAGCGCGCGGGAAGAAAGAACACCTAAATCCTTCCGTTTTCGATCTGATTTCTCTTCTTTTATTGGGATGGTCATGTCTCCCGATGTAGGTGGGTGCTAGCAAAATATTTTCACATTCCAACATAAAAGTCGGTGATTGAAAATTCGCAAACAGATCACGCCGCAATGAATAACGTCTTTCTTTTAATGATTTCCACCCCAATTCGTGCAACATTTCCGTGACGCATTCCCCCCCGTAACGTGATAAAACGAGCTGCCCTTCTCTTAACCTTCTCAATATCTTCCGTCAGTCCCACCTGGTGAGGGTCCCACAATGGGCAACAGTACTCCAGGAGAGGACGCACAAGTGTGATGTAGCCAGTCTCTTTGGTGGAGCTGGTGCATCTTCGAAGCGTTCTGCCGATGAAACGTAACCTTTGGTTCGCCTTCCCCACAATATTTTCTATGTGTTCTCTCCAGTGAAAGTTGTTCGTAATTGTAACTCCTAGGTATTTGGTAGAATCTAAGACCTTAAGGTTTGACTAATTTATCGCGTAATTGAAGTTCAGCGGATTTCTTTTAGTGGTCATGTGTATTACCTCACACTTTTCTGTATTTAGTGTCAATTGCCAATTTTCATACCATGCAGAAATTTTGTCTAAATCGCTTTGCAGTTGCTTTTGATCCTCTGTTGACTTCACTAACCGATAAACGACAGCATCATCCGCGAACAATCTAAGGGAGATCGGGATTGTCGAAGTAGAGAACATGATTCTACATCTACATCTACGTATATACTCTGCAAACCACATTTAAGTGCCTTCCAGAGGATTAATTAACAATTTTCATAACACACCAGAAGTAATAAGCAGCATTGGTCGTTAATACTTTATTTTCAAAACAGCAGATCGATTTGGATCACATAGTGATCATCTTCAATACACCTTCAAACAAGCTTTATGAATGCACTGAGTGTAAATTTACATATCATCTGCAACTGTGTCGAAATAATTTAAAAATGCGGTGCTGGAGGTTTTTAATTTTTTTCCCTTCCACCTAAACCTCTAGTACTGCAATTTTATGTTTCAGAAATTTATTTCGACACAGTTGCAGATAATATGTAAATTTACACTCAGTGCA
The DNA here is from genome assembly GCA_026315105.1 of Locusta migratoria. Classification (NCBI taxonomy): domain Eukaryota; kingdom Metazoa; phylum Arthropoda; class Insecta; order Orthoptera; family Acrididae; genus Locusta; species Locusta migratoria. Next base: position 926,172,788 of record CM048744.1, on the reverse strand, counting down.
TTCATAATGCTTATTTGAAGATGCATCGAAAATGATCACTATGTTATCGAAATCGATCTGCTGTTTTAAAAATAAAATATTAACCACCAGTGCTGCTTACTACGTCTGGTGTGTTCATCACTGTCTGGTCGTTGAGCACCATCCTGAAAATGGAATCAAATCTGACTTTCATAACCTCTATATCTACCGTTCCATTCTCTAATAGCGCGCGGAATAAGAACACCTACCTAAGTCGTTCCGTTATCGATCTGATTTCTCTTATTTCATTGGGATCGTCATGTCTCACTATGTAGGTCGGTGCTAGCAAAATATTTTCACATTCAGAAGTAAAAGTCGGTGATCGAAATTTCGCAAATAGATCACCCCGCAACGAATAACGTTGTTCTTTTAATGATTTCCACTTCAAATCGTGCAACATTTCCGTCACGCTTTCCCCCGTGTAACGTGATAAAACGAGCTGTTCTTCTCTGAACCTTCTCAATGTCTCACGTCAGTCAACCTGGTGAGGCTCCCACACTGGACAACAGAACTCCAGGAGAGGACGCACAAGTGTGATGTAGGCAGTCTCTTTGGTGGAGCTATTGCATCATCGAAGCGTTCTGCCAATCAAAAGTAACCTTTGGTTTCCCTTCCCCACAATTTTCTCTGTGTGTTCTCTCCAGTCTAAGTTGTTTGTAATTATAACTCCTAGGTATTTGGTAGAATTTACGACCTTAAGGTTTGACTGATTTATCGTGTAATTGAAGTTCAGCTGATTTCTTTTAATTATTTAGTGTTAATTGTCAATTTTCGCACCATGTAGAAATTTTGTTTAAATCGCTTTGCAATTGCTTTTGATCCTCTGTTGACTTCACTAACGACAGCATCAAGCGCGAACAGTCTAAGGGTGCTATTTAGATTGTCTCCTAAATCGTTTATAAACACAAGAAAGAGTAGGGGACCTATAACGCTTCCCTGGGGAACGGCAGATATCATTTCTGTTTTACTGGATGACTTACCGTCAGTTAGTACCAACTGTGTAGTTTCTGATAGGAAATCGGAAATCCAATCGCACAATTGGGGCGATATTCCATAAGTACGCAATTTCATTAGAAGACGCTTGTGAGGTACAGTGTCAAAAGCCTACCGAAAATTTAGAAATAAGGAATCGATTTGAGAACCTTTGTCGATGGTACTTATCACTTCATGTGAATAAAGGGCAAGCTGTGTTTCGCAAGAACTGTACTTTCTGAATCCGTGTTGACTCTTGGTTAATAGGTCGTTCTATTCGAGGTAGTTCATAATGTTCGAACAAAGTATATGCTCCAAAATCTTACTGCAAATCGACGTCAATGAGATGGGCCTGTAATTTTGGGGATCACTTCTATTACCTTTCTTGAATATTGGAGTGACCTGGGCAACTTTCCAGTCTTTAGATACGGAACTTCCGCTGAGTGATCGGTTGTATATGATAGCAAAGTATGGAGCTATTTCATCAGCATACTCTGAGAGGAATCTAGTTGGTATACAATCTGGCCCGGAACAATTGTTTTTGTTTAGTGACTTAAGTTGTTTTACTACTCCAGGAATATCTACTTCTAAATTTCGCATGCTAGCAGCTGTTCGTCGTTCGAATTCTGGAGTGTTTACTTCGTCTTCTTCTGCTCCATGACAATGAGAGACCACATATGACGATCATGACTGCCGAAAAACTCCGGCCACTCAACATATAGACCCAACGTCGCCCCTAATTATTGACACGTATTCCGACCACTGAAGAAGTTCCTGGCAGAACATCGAATCCCAAATAACGACGTAGCGAAGACAGGAGTTCGACGGTGGTTCTGTAGTAAATCGCAGGGGGTCTACAATTTGGTGCTGGGACGAGACAAAAGCGTGAACCGGTGTGGGGACTATGTGAAAAAATAGGTTAAGGACCGTAGGATAGGATAGACATTTGTTATTACCTGTATGTGCCTTATTTTGGCTAATGAAACGTAGGAGCAAAAATATTCTCATTTGCCCTTCCATAAATCCCTAACACACTATACAATACCTTTTACGCAAGTGCCTTCTGCTAATCCTAGCATTCGTCATTAGACGAGTCCGCCATTGGTGTACCTTGTTACAGATTCTAGATTGACGGGAAGCTGGGCTACCACCCCACTGACGTAAACTAATGCGGTCCAGCTGTACTGGAAATATTTGTTAATGACTACAATTTCGATCGAAAACCAGGCCTTCTTCGAGTCTCGAAATAGGTATTACTTGTACATTTCAATATTGGCAAAGTCGTTTTTAAAAAGAAGGTGACAGACAACCGTAGACTTACCATGGTGTGTCTAAGGTTGTGGAACAAAAGCCTACATAAAAAAAAAAAAAACAAATTTTATACTAAGTGCTATGATAAGCAATACTTAAATATACAATTAATACCTCTTTTGAGACCAGAAAACTTTGGGCCGAAATCGATAGTCATTAATGAATATTTCCGTTAATGTTGTGTATTTTCAATATGCAATTTTCAACCTGTCTAAAAGCTGTCCCGTACCAAGTACACAAAAGTTTGAATTTTTTGGGCATTTGTTAGATTATTATAGGTGGGTGTGGTGTCTGTTCTTTCGGACATGTCCGTAAGAATAGACACCACACGTGGTTCACAGCCATATTGCATATGCACATTATTTATTGAGGAGAGGAAGTAAGAAGGATTACGAAGGAAAGGATTGACTTTACGTGTATTGGGCCATTTAAATCATACAGTGGCGACTTGTGATAAGGTAAGCCGGGCTGGAATCGAAACCATGCTTTCCCGCTTCGGGTCAGCGGTCGCCATAACCAATTTATAGGAGTCCCGTTTATAAGAAAGGAAAGAGAACTGACCCACACAATTAAAGGCCAATATCATTGACGTCAGTTTCATGTAGAATTTTGGAGCCTATTCTCAGTTCGATAAAGTAAATTTCCTCTAAACGGAAAAACGTCTTTCTGTGAATCAGCACGGATTTAGGAAACATCGTTCATGTGAAACTCAGCTTGCCCTTTTCTCACGTGACCTTGCGAGCCATGGATGAAGGGCAACAGGCGGATTGTGTTTTTCTCGACTTCAAAAAGGCGTTCGACGCAGTGCCACACTGCAGACTGCTAACGAAGATACGAGCTTATGGAATAGGTTCACAAATTTGTGACTGGCTGGAAGACTTCCTAAGTAATAGAACGCAGTACGTTGTTCATGGCGGTTGTTCATCAGAGACGAGTGTATCGTCAGGCGTGCCCCAGGGAGTGTGATAGGACCGCTATTATTTTCTATCTGTATAAATGATCTGATGGACAGACTAACGTGTATTTTCCGGCTGTTTGCTGATGATGCTGTGGTGTATGGAAGGGTGTCGTCTTTAACTGACTGTAGTAGCATACAGGATGACTTAGACAAAATTTCTAGTTGTTGCGAAGAATGGTAGCTAGCTCTCAATGTAGAAAAATGTAAGGTGATGCGCATGAGTAGGAGAAAAAATCCAATAATGTTCGAATATAGCATTAGTAGTGAGCTTCTTGATCTAGGAGTAACAATACAGAGCGATATGAAATGGAACGAACATGTAAGGGCAGTTGTGAGTAAGGCGGACAGCTGACTTTGGTTCATTGGGAGAATTTAGGGAAGATGTACTTCATCTGTACAGGAGACCGCGTATAAAACGCTTGTACGACCACAAGTATTGCCTCACAACTTTACTTCCGCCAGTACCTCGCCTCCTACTTTCCATTCACAGAAGCTCTCCTGCGAACCATGCAAGACTAGCTCTCCTCGAAGAAAGGATATGGTGGAGGCATGGCTTAGCCACAGCCTAAGAGATGTTTCCAGAATGAATCTTTCACTCTGCAGCGGAGTGTGCGCTGATATGAAACTTCATGCCAATTTTAATCAGCGCACACTCCGCTGCAGAGTGGAAGATTCATTCTGAAGACATAGCAGTTCAGAGGCGAGCAGCTAGGTTTGTTACTGGTAGGTTCGACCAATGTGCGAGTGTCACTGCTCCGACAACTCAAATGGGGATTGTTGGAGGAAAGACGACGTTCTTTTCGTGAAATTCTGTTGAGGAAATTTAGAGGGCCGGAATTTGAAGCTGCGTGTAGTACGATCTTGCTGCCACCTACTTACATTTCGCGTAGTGATCACAAAGACAAGATAAGAGAAATTAGGTCTCGTACAGAGGCATATAGGCATTCTTTTTTTCCTCATTCTATTTGGGAATAGGAAAGGAAATTCTTAGTAGTGGTACAGTGTACCCTCCGCCACGCACCTTACGGTGAATTGTGGAGTATATATATATATATATATATATATATATATATATATATATATATATATATATATATATATATAATTTTTTGTTATTTAATGGGCTCAATTGGGAACTCGCGCTTTCCTCCGGTGCGTCCAAACTTCCACGGCTCGTCCGCTATAGCTGTAGAGCCCTCATCGACCATGCTCTCTTACACTCTCCGATTCCCGTCAGAGGTCGAATTGCGTTGAATTAAATGTACCGACATCCGTCGTAAAATGTAAATCAATGTCATAAGTATTTACTTCACCGCAGATGCGGTCATACGTTCGACCTCACCCGCGGTGATGGGCTTGGAGGATGGGAGCGCTGCAGCAGTACCGTGCGACTTGTGGAAGTTTGTGACGAACGCTGGTAGGCAAGTGGTTAAGGAGACCGCTGATCTGAAGCGGGACACCGTTTCTATTCCCGGCCCGGATCACATTTTCACTTGTCGCCATTGTATAATTTCAGTACCCTAATGCAGCTAAAGTCAATTCATCCCTTACTAATCCTTCTTTGTCCTTAATAAATAGTTTCGGCTACCTTTCCACGCGAACGGAGGGCAGCAATAACTGATCACCAGAATGGAAGCAGGTGAAATTCCTTCTCTCCGGCGCTGTCCTTTTGAGATCTGTCCCCCAAACCTAGATTCTATTCCGGCATCCCGAGATGAGCCGTAAAATACAAGCAGTCTTTGTTTCGCTGGTCTGGCGACTGCCGTCAGAACGCGGTTTTTTGCCTGCCGTTGCTGCCATCGCCCACCTGTCGCGTCGCCCCTCGGTTATGGACCCAAATCTGTAAACTGCGCCTCTGTCGCCTGTTGCTCGGTTACAGCCTTACTATTTCTTTTTCTTAACAACTCATAGCAGCGACTGTTAAAAATTCTTTAATAACAACACACGACCGGTTTCGCCAATCAAATTTGCATCATCAGGTGCTTATTTCATTCAGGTCATAACCATATGTTACACTGAATTTAAACTAGCAAATCCCTATCATTATTATCGAGTTATAACCCACTTGCTTTTAATCAAATTGTGTGGTTACGGTATATCGCCCCAAATTTGCGGCTGGATAGGGGATTTCCTCTCAGAGAGGACACAGTTCGTAGTAATCGATGGTAAGGCATCGACTAAAACAGAGGTGATATCGGGCGTTCCACAGGGTAGTTTTATTGGTCCTCTGCTGTTCCCTATTTACATAAACGATTTAGGGGAAAATCTAAGTAGCTCTCTTAGGTTGTTTGCAGATGAAGCCGTTATTTACCGTTCGGTAAAATCATCTGAAGATCAAAACCAACTGCAGAACGATTTGAATAAGTTATCTGTATGGTGTAAGAACTGGCAATTGACTCTAAATAATGAGAAGTGTGAAGTCGTACATATGAGTACGAAAAGAAAACCGTTAAACTTTGTTTACATGATAAATCAATCAAATGTGAAGGCCGTAAACTCCACAAAATACCTAGGAATTACAATTACTTGTGACTTAAATTGGAAAGAACACGTAGATAGTCTCGTGGGAAAGGCGAACCAGAAACTGCGTTTTATTGGCAGAACCCTTAAAAGGTGCAACAGAACTACTAAAGAAACTGCGTACACTTCGCTTGTCCGTCCTTTTATGGAATGTTGCAGTCCAGTGTTGGATCGTTATCAGGTGGGTTTGACGGAGGACATCGAAAGAGTCCAAAGAAGGGCAGCGTATTCTCGCGATACACGGGAGACAGCGTTACGGAAATGATACCGGATCTGGGATGGGAATCATTACAACAACGGCGCTTATCGCTGCGGCGTGGGCTACTTACGAAACTACAATCGCCAACATTCTCCTCCGAATGCGAAAATATATTGTTGACTCATACTTACATAGAAATGATCATCAGAATAAAATACGTGAAATCAGAGCCCGAACAGAGAGATTCAGGTGTCCATTCTTCCCGCGCGCTGTTCGAGAATGGAATGGGAGATAAAATAGTACAACGGTGGTTCGATGAACCCTCTGCCAGGCACTTAAATGTGATTTGCAGAGTATCCTATGTAGATGTAGAAAACAATCTATAAAATCCCGTTGAGCTGATGCGATCACTATCGCCCCTTGTATATCGATCTATCGGATCGTGCTCGCCTGTTTATCTCTGGCGCGCGAGATCGTTCCCATGGGGCTCTGCCCTGGAAAGAGGAGTAACCACGTGATAGTATGTTTACCGACAAGGGCGGGTGCGCCAGGAGGTACACACGAGGTGGTCATGTGTGTTAGTGTGTCCGTCTGCGGCAGCATGGCACGGGGATCGCTAATGTGGTGAAGGTTACCGCTGCTTCTCCAGTTTGTCTACAAGCGGACGGCTGACTTCGGCGGGGAGGAACTGTCTGCCTTACCAGCAAGTGTGTTTTCCGGACTTTGGAACTATATTTCGAAGTTGTCCGTGCGCATAGTTGTGCGTTTTCTGAGGCAACGTCTGACTGGTATTATATTATAAACAGCTAAAGGAAGTGCTCCGGCTTTATGTGTTATTCTGACTGTTACTAGTTGAGAGTTTCTGAGCTACCTAACTGGTGAAAATTTTGTTCCCCCTGCAACTCATCGTTCTGGCTTTTTTCTAATATTGCTTAATTCAAAGAACCCTTGTGGGAAATGGTTTCACACGCTTATAACTAATGCCTTTGAGCCTCTTAAATTTCGTGTACTTTCTGGCATCCAAATTTAGGTTTCTTGGTATTTGTATTTTTAATGCCTTCCATAGCAATAGTTGTTTCTGTGTGTTATAGAGCCAGACTCTGTTTTGGTTGTGGCTATTGTGGTGGGGCCCGTTGCTGGCGTGCTTAGTGGGACAGTCGACTGTTCTGTTCGAGCGGGCGCGCTGTGTGCGGGCACAGTTCCGTTTACCGGATTGGCTGTCGTCCGTGTGCTCCTGTGGCTGAAAGTAGGCCAGTTAGACTTCTGCCTGGGCTCCCACCTTAACTTACGTGATTATATATGTTTAAATCATGAAAATTTCACTAAAGTGGGACCGTATTGTGAAATTCGGCTGTCTTAAAACGGCGCCAGAATTTGTTTCTTGCTTCAGCATTTCAGGTGTTTCCTGTAGTGTAGTTCTTATAGCGAGTTTCGTGACACCAAAGGCTCTGTGCACTTTCAGACTTGGCAAGTTGGTTACAACTCGAGAGTAAGGATGGGGATCAGCTAGTTTAAAGTCAGGATAACATATGGTTATGACCTGAATGAAATAAGCACCTGATGATACAAATTTAATTTGCGAAACCGGTCGTGAGTTCTTAGTAAAGAATTTTTAACATTCGCAGCGGTGTGATGTTAAGAAAATGAATGGTTGCCTGATGAATATTGTGTTCTTACTATTTCTTCCATGGGAAACTGACATTACTACTCATACGACATGGAGGTTTGGTGAAGACTGCAACAGAGTGTAATATTATTCTTATCATGCCATGTGCAAGGACAGTAGGTCGTTGCCGTGTTCCCTTCTGTGGGAGTTTATTTGTTGATGAAAGTGCACGGACTGTTTCAACATAATTTCGAGTTACAAGGAGATATGAGGATTGGGACTCAAATAGTGGCAACAGTGCTGTGTAGACACTATGCAAGGGAATCTACTATTGTCGCTGATAGCACCTCCGAACAAACGGACTTGGCCGTCCCACTTCACCAGTGTGCTCACAAACCAGGAAAACACAATCACTAGTGAAAATATTCAAATGTTTGTAAATCTATCGGATTCATCTGCTGGATTTTTAGTAAAACTACGGTAAACTAACCTAAGGACAACACACACCCATGGCCGAGAAGGAACTCGAACCCCCGACGGCGAACGGCCGCCGTGCGCATTAGAGCGCCATGCTGCGGTGCAGTTCGCCGTCGGGGGGTTCGAGTCCCCACTCGGACACGGGTGATTGTGTTGTTCTTAGGTTAGTTTACCTTTGTTTATGTAGATTGAAAGCAGTTGAGTACGATAGATTTACAAACATTTGAACATTTCTGAGCGTACGGACGCGCGCAACGCAGCATGGCGCTCCATTTCGCACGGCTACTCCGCCGCGGCAGTCACTTGTGAGCGAGCGGTCTGACGTAACGATGTCACTATTTTTTCGAAACAGCAACAACGGAATTTGTTCAAGAGGTGCCAGAGGTCGTACATCACGACAGTGTCATCAAGGTCTTCTAGAAGCGTCCGGGGAATCTGTATTGCCGTACAGAACAGTGGCACGTTGGATAAAAGCCTTCAACGAAGGTCGGCAAACTGTGGCAAACATGCTTCAGGCGGGTCGGCCTAGCGTCTCTGAAGAAGAAGTGTCAACTGTTGCCGCGTTAGTGGACAGTGATGAGAGCCCCAGTGTGGTGAAAGTCATGGTGAATCTCGTGCACGACTGTGATGGTGTTATCCTAACACATTACCTTCCTCCGCGGCAGATCGTCGGTGTACAGTATTACTGTTCTTTTTTAGAGCATCACCACCCATCAGCTTTGCGAAAGAAGCGGCAACACTTTTTGCGTAATTCACCCATCAGTTTGCACGACAATGCGCGGGCGCATACAGCGCAAGCTGTGCCTGCTCTGTTCGGTCGATGGTACTGGGAAGTACTGCACCATCCACAATACTCCCCGGACTTTAGTCCTTGTGACTTCGATTTGATTCCGAAGATGAAGAAACCACTTCGTGAGAGTCCCTCCTGAACTGTTTCAGAGATTCGAAAGATAGTGGACCGCTCCATTCGCACCATCAACATTATATTAAAGACATACTAAGCCTTCTATACCGCTGGCAACGAGTTCTACACAACGCTGGTGACTACTTTGAAGAACAGTAACAGGTGAAAACATGTATCGGTTGTGAATAAATAGTTGCCACTGTTTAAGTTTCGATCCTCATATAACTATACCATCTCTGATAAAGTTAATAATCCTTTCTTTTAATTTCGTCAGTAATATTAATAATAAAAGTTAATAAAATGAAATAAAAAATCAAAAACAGAAAGCTTATTAGTTGGGAACACTGGCCAATGAGCTCACTCATGACCCATGACATAATCTAGAGGGCAGTTCGTGAACAAATCTTGTACCGCCAACATTTTCCCAGTTAAGGACGGCTGCAGAAGTAGCTACGTTAAATATTCCTGTAGGGGGACTTCCAACGAGTTTTTGACTCCATGCGATGTTCCTTTTCGCACTTCGCTGAGTAAAAGGAGACTGGATACGACATTAGGACCTTTCACATCTCATTGTACTTTAGTTCGTACGCTGAAAGAGCCGAGTAAACTGGTATAAATGCCTAATAACATATAGCGCCCCTGCGAGCACGCAGAAGTTCCCCAATACTCTCATACAGTCTCTGTCATCTCTAACACTAATAGAAATTTCATTCCAAAAACTTTCAGAATAGGTCCAACCCCCACGTTGCGTGACATTGCTTACAGATGCACTGTCCATTTCCAGACTCGTTCCGACATATTTAAATGGCTCTAGATTTCTCCTGCTGATCCAGTACCCAGATTCTGGTAGATTTTCTAGTTGTTATGTGAATCAAATTACATTTTTCCACACTGAAATGGAGATGCACCAAATGGAAAATGCAAACTTATTTGTTGCTTGGTGGATACATGGGGTTAAAAACTGTAGACACACACGATGAACTGATTCGTGCAGCCTGGTTCAAATGGATGTAGGCTGCAGTAAATATTACCAGACTTGTTTAGCATCCACCAGCATGGAGAACTGTATTAAACCAGTCTTCGAATTGAAGATCTAAAACAAAACAGTGAGGGAGATTCTTCATTATCACAGTTTAGACATGAAGGCAATAAAGTCAATGTTTTGGAAATTTCGAGGCTTTCGCAACTTATACGTATCGAGGAATTTGAAAATTGCCATTAAAGCTGATCTACTATTATGATGAATCAGGGTTTTTGTATTATTTTATGATTGCTTAGCTATGAATAATTCTTGACTGGAATTAATGTACTAGTTTTCAATTAACATTCGAAAAAATTGAATGATATCTGTTACTGACACTCTATGACATACGAAATAGGGATTATTTGGAGGACATGGCTGAGAAATGACTCATTTTGCTAATTACGAAACTTATAAATCTTTCAGAGATTCGAGGGAATGTTGCTCCCTATTTGTTCATTGGATTTAGATGAATGATATTCATCCTTTCGTGGTCGTCTTCCTCGGTTATACAACACATTACTGTTGCCTGATGGCTGTAGTAAGCTGTTTTTAAATGACGCATTTCCATGGGCGGTCTTGGCGAGGTCATGGACTGCATCATTACATTTAATTAGCTGTTGCCCGCGGCCGCACTCGCTTGTCAGTGGTTTTATTGTGGTGAGCAACGTGAGTCGGCTGTTTCACGTGCAGTAATGTCAGATGAACCTCAAAGTGTTTGCATTGTCTGTGTAGATCTCAGCGTCAAGCTGACGTACTACTGAAGTAATACACGTGACACAACGTGCACATTATGCAATAATATTAATGATTTTTAGCATTAATTATGTTTCCTGATGCGAGAAAAAAAAGTCACACTGCCTACTTCACCCTCTGAGGCGTCAATGATTCAGTATTTAGTTTTGGTTATAGATTTACTTCCTAAAGTGCCGTATGTTTTTCCTCGGAGCTCAGGCTGCTTCAATACAAGACATTAACAAATTAGCTTCAGCAGTTTAGTTGCGGAAACGTCCTTTCACTTTCATAGTACGAGGGATTGATAACAACTTATGAGAACTGTTTTTTTCCCTGTATTTCTTGTCAGAGGTATTAATATACTGGAAAAAAGGGGATCAGATGAGAGATACCTAGGTTCTGAAGAATAGGTCATTGGCAGAATTAAGTAAAATGGTTTGACGTCTTTCTGTCGGTTCTACGGACTGAAGACAATAACATTACGGCAACCGACATAATTGTGATAACAGATAGTTCCTGCAGAGGAGGTTGGTGTTTACTATACCAAACGAATTGCACAAGCAGTTGAGTTCAGATATCGTAGTCAGCTGATAGTGCAGGCAACAAGAACGTGACTTACCCTACGCTATGGCATGGAGAGCCACAAGGAGATTGGAAACGGGACAGACACAGAGGGAAGTGGCTGCATCTGTTGGAATGTCACAAAGTGTAATTTCCAGGACGTTATTGTGATTTGAGACAACAGGAACTGTTAAAGAAGGCAAGAAAATGTTCAAATGTTTGTAATTCTATCGGACCAAACTGCGTGGTCATCAGTCTGTGGCTTACAAACTACTTAAACCTAGGTAAACTAACCTAAGGACAAACACACACACCCATGCCCCAGGAGGACTCGAACACTCCGCGGCGCGCAACCGCGCGCTCCTCAGCGAGACGCTTTAGACCGCTCGGCCACCTCCACCGCGGCAGAAGGCAAGACCAGGTCGTCCACGGATAACATCAGCAACCGTTATCTCCGATTAAAAGCCCGTCATAACAAGAGGCTGAATGCAACTCACATGCAATACATCCTCCAATCCGAAAAGGCCTTTCGGAATGTGGCCTCTAGTCACCGAAACCTATGGTCTGTTTCCCATTAAAATCACAACAGTGTTTAACCCACAGTAAAAGGTCGGAGAACGAGTCGTAACGAATGGCGACGGGTTCTATTCACAGATGAGTCAACTTTTTGTGATCAGCCGGACAACTTCGTTCCCTCATCTGGAGAGAACTTGGAACTCGGATCAAACCTGCTCATGTGCACGAAACATCATGATATCATGGTCGTGAACGAATGGTGTGGGCAGGAGTCAGTATTGGCGGATGTATTCAACTCTATGTCGTTCAGAATGGCGCTTTGACCGCTCAGAGGGATAGAAAGGATCTTTTGTAGTGCTCTACAATGGTGCCATAGCACATGGGCTCCTTCTGGTAAGCAATAACGCTCGTCCCCATAGTGCTGCACTGGTGGACAACATGCTTGAAGCTGAGGAAATTGAACGGAGTGTCCAGCTTGTTCACCGGACTTAAAACCGATTGGGCATGTCCGTAGACCGTTATGCACGTGGCAGACGCATTGCAGCCAGGCCACCAACTCCCAAAACTGTTGCAGAGCTGGACATTGCTCTCATGGAAGAATGGCGAAACCTGCCGCAAGAGCTGATTCATAACCTCAGGTGTGAAACTGTACTGACCGTCCGAGGTGATCACACACCACATTAGAGAGCAGCGAGACTCACTTTTTCACTATCATCGTAGCACCATGGAGCCTCGGTAAAAGGAAACGCCACGTAAACCTAAAATAAACAAGATAGAAAACTATCGTATTGTCTCACACACAAATTATAATTGTAACTAATATCTGAATAAAATATGTTGCCTTATGTATATTGTGTATGATATCTCACCTGATCGCCTAACTGTTTTGGGCAGTCTAGTTACACACCTTCAGTGTAATCGCCTTCGTTTGTTGATGACTTTTGCCAAATATCCGGGACGCCTCGTATACCATACAACTCGCAAGCCAGTTCACGGTGTGTAACGGAGGATAATTTGTGATTGCGATCTGTTTGCCAAACAAGATGTAAATGACATTATCCATGTCATAGTACCGTCAATATGGGACCTCAGCAGAAAGGATGGGGCCCCTCCACGCCCACACCAACGTGGTGACCATCACATAAGTTCCACTGTCACCTCCGTAATTAAGTTAGTTTGCTCAGGTGGATCACGGGATGTAGGAGCCGCGATGTTATCCGTACGTGTGGGCGCGATCACCCATTAATACGGTGCATCTGGAGATAGAATTGGTCGAAAGGCATGCGAAGAGTAAAGGTATGTAAGGGCAGAGGAAAAAAAGTGCCAAGGCAAGAGCCAAGGGAAAAAAACCTCTGCGACAGTGGGGTAGGTATGAAGGGCAGTAGCGGTATGCTATCTGCGACAGATCATGCAAGGTTTGGTAATGTTAGTAATGGGTATTTTCTCAGTACCGTTAACTTTGCTAGGTTCGTCATAAAGAATCAGTCCGTTTTGATGCGAGTTTCTGCTGCAGCTGAGCTCCAATGAAGTCTCCTGGGTCGTCTGCGGCAGTTTACCCGTTAACATCGGCTGTGGCAGAATACCTGTAACATAGCCAAGTTTGTCAAGGTAGTTAGGCAGTTCGGTCATAGAACTGGCTAAGTGTGCGGGACTGTTTAGGTTTGTTTGTGTTTAGTGCGATGAATATGGTTTCCTTGCTTTGCTTGTAGGTCGGCTGTGGGCTCAGCTGGCATTGGCAGTCAGATTGCTGTTCTGCAGGGGTTTGCCATGTTCATCGTGTTTGTGAGTTGGTGTTTCCTACGACCGTAGGTGGTTAGTCTCTGAGGAGAAGTGTTTTTGGGCGATTATGTTTCCACCTATGGTTGTGATCGTAGTTCCCCAAGCGTAGGATGAAGGGGTTGTTCGAGTGTCGCGAATTTCTGTACAGTCGTGTGGCGAGTTTCTTGAATACCACCGAGAGGCGCTCTAGGCGGTATTCATTGTGAAGGTCCACGGTGCGTGTGTATCGTGGAGCGTTGCTAATGATGCGTAGTACCTTGTTCTGTATGAGCTGCAGGCGGCGCAGCCGTGTTGGCGCCGCGTATGCCCAGCACGGAGCACCGTACGTCATCAGAGGTCTAATATGTGTCATGTAGAGGTTCCTCGACACCCGGCTATTCAGTTTGCTTTCCCTGTTGAGCATCGGGTAGAGTTGTTTGAGCCTCGCGTTTGCTCTGTTGGTCATGTGTTGTATGTGGTCCCCCCATGTGAGTTTCCGGTCCAGCCACACACCAAGGTATTTGACTTTCTCGCGGAAACGTATTGGGCGTGTATGTAGAGTAATTGGTCTACAGTATTGGTGTTTGCGCAGGTGTTTCGGTCTGCGTGTGAACAGAACTGCCTCACACTTGTCGACGTTGACTTTAACACGCCATTTCTCCAACCAAGGTTCGGCAGTTCTGAGTGCTGTCTGTAGGCGTGAGTTAATGTTTGATGGCTTCCAATCTTGCGCCATGATGGCGGTGTCATCTGCGTAGATTGCAGTCATCGTGTTATGTGTGGATGCAAAATCGTTAATGTACAGGTTAAACAAGAGGGGCCCCAGGATGCTGCCTTGTGGTACTCCGGCTTGAATACCATGTTGTGTAGACTGTTTGCCCTGCACGTCAGTGTTGAAGCTTCTGTTGGTGAGATATGAGTGTATGAGATGCACGAGTCCGTCGGGAAACGCGGAGTCGTTAAGTTTGCGTATAAGGCCGTTGTGCCAGAGACGATCGAAAGCTTTTTCGATGTCCAGGAACACCGCCCCAGTGGCTTTGTTTTTGTTGTAGCCGTCTGTTATGTGTTCAACTACGCGGAGGAGTTGTTGTGTTGTGGAGTGGTGATTCCTAAATCCGAATTGCTCCGGTCTTAGGGTGTCATTGGTGATGCAGTGCCGAGTGGGACGTTTAAGTATTACCTTCTCAACTATCTTACTGAGCGAGCTCAGCAGACTGATGGGTCGGTAATTTTGTGGGAGGGAATTGTCTTTCCCTGGCTTCCTGAACATCAGGACCTTGGCCGCCTTCCAAAAGGCAGGGAAGTGTTGGTGTTGCAGGATGGCATTTGTGATATGTGTCAGGTACTCTATTGCTCTATCCGTAAACTCCTGGAGAACCCGGATTTGAATACCAGGGCCAGGCGCTTTTCTGGCTGTGGTGTGCTTGATGGCCCATGTGAAAGAGAAGCACACATATTATATGGCGCCTTCTGGAAATTTGGCAAACGGACTTAAATTCAAAATCAAATGTTTGTAGATCAATGGGAATTATCTGCTTGGTTATTAGTCCCTAGCTTGCAAACTAATGAAACTAAGGTAAACTAACCTAAGGACAATGCAAACAACCATGCCCGAGGGAGGACTCGAACCTCCGACGTTGAATGGCCACGCGCACTGCTGCACGGCGCCTCAGTGCGCACGGCTATTGCACCGTTGCAAGTCATAAATTACGCGGCCGATTAAATTGGAACCTGTTGTCTGCCGTGGTCAACAAAGTCAATGAAGAGAAAAATAATAGTTGTAAGTAGTTCTTATTGTCCAGATATGTTTGGTAATAGCATGGAGTAATGCGATGAAGTTAATGCTGTTTTAGAACTAGAACATATTTTGACGTGTGTGATATGGCCCCTCGAAAATATGTCTACAAACAAACCTAGTTGACATGATAGAATTATATAGCACAGGTGTTGAAAGTTATTGGAAAGATTGCGCTCAATGTGTGGAATGCAGTATTTCAGAAAATTTTATGGTCGCAGCATTGGTCAGAAGACAGGAGAAGATCAGTATTGATTCTGATTACCGAACAATTGCACTTCTCTCACATGCTAGCAAAGCCATTCTGAAAATCTTCCAAAATACACTACGCCAATATAAAAAAAAATGTTCAAATGTTTGTTAAGCTTATGGGACTTAACTACGGGGTCGTCAGTCCCTAAACTTACAAACTACTTATGATCTACCTTATACTAAAGACACAAATATCCATGCCCGAGGGGGGATTCGAACCCCCGACCGTAGTGGCCGTGCAGACCGTGACTGAAGCGCCTCAGTCTCCTCTGCCACCGCGGCCACGCCAATATCTAGGCTGATAACTACTAAAAGAACAAGTCGGAGTTTGTAAAGGAAGAGAAACCAGAGATCAAATGGCCAACATTCGGTGGATTACGGAAGACTCAGCCGCGTAGGAATGGACGTGCGTTCTAAGGCACCTTGCTGCGGAGCGCGTAGCTGCTCCCCGTCGGAGGTTCCTTCCTCGGGAACGGATTTTGTAAAGGAAGAGAAACCAGAGATCAAATGGCCAACATTCGGTGGATTACGGAAGACTCAGCCGCGTAGGAATGGACGTGCGTTCTAAGGCACCTTGCTGCGGAGCGCGTAGCTGCTCCCCGTCGGAGGTTCCTTCCTCGGGAACGGATTTTGTAAAGGAAGAGAAACCAGAGATCAAATGGCCAACATTCGGTGGATTACGGAAGACTCAGCCGCGTAGGAATGGACGTGCGTTCTAAGGCACCTTGCTGCGGAGCGCGTAGCTGCTCCCCGTCGGAGGTTCCTTCCTCGGGAACGTGTGTGTGTTTGTGTTTGTGTGTGTGTGTGTGTGTGTGTGTGTGTGTGTGTGTCTCCTCCGGTTAGTTTGAGTGAATTTAAGTAGTTTTTAAGCCTAGGGAATGATAGCAAGAGTAAGTGATATAGATTTACAAACATTTCAACTTAACTAATCTGAAACGAAACCCCGTCATAAAGAAGCTTTGCTCCCCTTTATTGATACTCGAGGGGAACGAAGCGACCATGTATTTTGTAAGTAAATATCCTGGCATTCGTATGTAGCGATCTGACTGATTATAGAAAACCGATAAGTGGACGGCCACACAACTGATCCAAATTCTCAGGAATTCGTTTACTGTGGATTGAATGCTGCGTTGTATCATGTGCTTGTAAATAAATTTTAAGATGTGCTGTAGTTACGACGTTTATTTTGACTGAGGTCAATGGTAACTTCCAAATTTTAGTAATTCATACGAGAGGTAAATAAAGTTCGTGTGTATTATCAGATGGCGTGGTATATTAGCTACTATATTATGGAGTAACTACTTTATTTGTTTGTGGCCGGAAGCCAATGCATATTCTTCACAAAAGATTCAAAAGCCGCTGCAAATGAAACCAAAAGGGGCCACAATGTACGAGAAGACGCAGAAACATTTAAATCCATGGTTTGCTGCGATGTGTGAGAAGCCTCTTGACGAAAATAGGACGGATCCTCAACAAAGTGAAAGTGATACTTCATCGTCCCCTCATGTCAGCTGAACTCGTGGGCTCCGTTAAAGATGATTTGCTGCTCCGAAAAACTGGAGTTTAGAAGATTCCCTCTGAATGTGGCCTTTGTTACATCGGACAGACGAGTACTGTCCATGTAAGCTGTACGGAACACCAGAGGTACACACAGCTATTACAGGCTAAGAAGTCGGCAGTGGCATAACATTACATTGACACCTGGAATACTATGTTGCACGACGACGTCAAAATTTTGGCATCTGCATCATCCTTTGCTTCACTACGATATTATTAACAGGGATAGTGGTTTCAACTCTGAAGATGGCTGAGAATTCTCGTGGCTGTATATCCTAAATATGGAGGAGCAGTCTTTGCACCGCCAAAACTTGACAATTCAAATCTTCAGTGGCCTGAAATTATAGATATCTAGAATTTGATTTCTTTTTATTGTTCGAAAAGGTTAAAAATATTATTATTGATTTCCTTATCACGGAAAAATTTTCATAGATTTTCGCCTCACCTCATGAATCACCAACGTGTTGCAGTTCACTTTAGTGAATTTTTACATCATACGGTATGTGATCAAAGACTTTGATGGCTGAACACCTCACATCTTCCTGGGCCACTGCAAGGCTGAATACAGAAATATATAAATCGTTTCTCCTTTCAGTATTTTATTTATCAATGTGCCTGATTCTTTGCACTTATACTTTCTTGTTGATAAAAAAATTTCGTATGTTAGTAAATGTTGTAAGAAGCTATTGCCAGTATGTCCATCTGTTTAAATAACTTTCTAGAGTAGACACCACATAATGTCTTCGTCACACAATACGACTTCAATGGGGGAGTAGAATCAGAAGCGGGGTGTTAGGTGGAACTAAGTTCATGTCAGACAGTACGTCAGAGACGTTATATGACGTCGACACTTTTAAAATTTTATAGTTTTCACCTTAAACAAAAATTCCTTCCCTTTTCTGTCCCGTTTCCCTCAATCGTATTACCACGACTTACGAGCTCCTGTCGATATTTGAACTAGCAACAAACAACACTTGAGGAGCGTTCATATATTCTTTTACAAACATTTTCAAATGTTCAAATGTTTGTATAGTTTATGGGACTTAACTACGGGGTCATCAGTCCCTAAACTTTACTTATGAACTACTTACGAACTAGGACGGCACAAATATCCATGCCCGAGGGGGGAATCGAACCCCCGACCGTAGTGGCCGTGCAGACCGTGACTGGAGTGCCTCAGTCCCCGCGGCCACCGCGGCCGGCATTTTCACTAATATGATGTCTTCTCAAGTGTTGTCCCAGTGCAGATGGATGACGCACAGGTCGCAGATCCGTTCAGTTGAAGTGAGACTGCCGGCAGCGGTTTCCGAGCGGTCTGCGGCGCGCCATTCACGGTCTGCACGGCCACTTCGGTCGGGGGTTCAATTCCCCCCTCGGGCATGGCTATTTGTGCCGTCCTTAGTATTAGCTAGTTCATAAGTAGTTTGTAAGTTTAGGGACTGATGACCCTATAATTAAGTCCCATAAGCTCTAAAAACATTTTTTTTAAATAAGACTGTAAATCTCAAGGTTTTGTTAACTCTGATATAAACCGATAACGCAATAACGTTTTCAGGGATGTCAGCTACTTTAAGTATGACGTAATAAACTAGCAAACTACAAATAACTGCGCGCGTGTACAAAAAATATACCACTCACAAAAAGTTTACAAAACACAATAAAAATCTGATGAAGTAAAAAAGAGTTTTTGAACAATGACGGCATGCTACTCTGACAGTGATCAAGCGACCAAACGCGTATAACTTATTCCATGCTTGGGCACGATCCTACAGTCGCGCCGGCCGCGGTGGCCGAGGGGACTGAGGCGCTCCAGTCACGGTCTGCACGGCCACTACAGTCGGGGGTTCGAATCCCCCCTCGGGCATGGATATTTGTGCCGACCTTAGTGTAAGTTAGTTCGTAAGTAGTTTGTAAGCTTAGGGGCTGATGACCCCGTAGTTAAGTCCCATAAGCTACACAACAATTGAAATTGAACTACCGTCGCGATAGCCGAGACAGGAGTGAGATAACTCCCCGGAAGCAAGTGGCTTCTTTGAGTGCTTTTTGGCGGGAAAGAATGTTTTCGAGGCGCGATCACTTATTTAGTTATCGCTTTGTTTGTAAGAAAATACTTATCAAAATTCAGATAATGTCGTACTTAGGCTGTTCTTTTTTTAAAATTTTTTTTTGCACTAAAACAATCTGGAAATAAATTACGATTTAAAAATGTTGACCCTATAATTACTTACTATCGTGGCGGCAACCAATCAGATCGTCTCTTTATTAAACTGGTGCACTTTCCCAGGGAAGAGACTTGATGCAACCTCTTCCCACAGTCAGCTTTCCCACTTTACCGCTGACGTCATGGAAAAATGCGAGAACTCTCGAGCTATACCGCGCCTAAATATATCTGTTTAATGTCTGTTCGGTGTACGTTTATCACGTCTGAACCACAAGACGAAAAGAGCAAAAAATTTGTACAGTTACCAATGTCTACCCGGGGACGCTTTAGGCACGGTTTTATGGCGATCGGGTAGCTATTTTTTATCTATATATATTTTATATATATTAATGTATATATATATATATATATATATATATATATGTCTGTTCTTTGTACACATATCACGTCCGAACTACAAGACGCAGAGACTTAAATATGTGTACAGTTCCTAATTTATGTCTGTGTAACGTTTTAGGCACGTTTTATAGCGATCTGATAGATGTTTAGTAATTTGAAGAATAAAACGCGAAATGCGGAACAATAATTACTCTTTGAAAATTATATCTACTCTTTGAAAATGGTTTTATTGGTTGCATTGTTGCTTGAGGGTTGATAATGATAAAAGGGTGGAGTATATTGGGATGGAAAGTTATCGGTTTATATAGATTTCTACGCGCACGCGCGCGCGCGTGCGCGCGCGCGCGCGATCGACCGCGCGTGTGTGTGTGTGTGTGTGTGTTAATATTTCGCTCTGCAGCGAAAACTACAGAAACGAATGGTCTGTGTGTAATTGTTGTTCAAAGTCTCCCGTTGTACACCATAGCAGTTCCATGCCGATAGCTATAAGGGGGTGGAAGATATGGTGGTTGAAAGTCGTCAAATTATAAAGGCCAGCGATGACGTATGCGACTCTATAGGAAGGAGGTTACATACAGCGAAACGTGATGCCACAGACCGTATCTTTGGTCTATGCGTGCTACAATGTCTTCAGCTCTTTCTCTGTAAGGATACGAATAAGGAAATATAAGAATAAATAAATAAAACAGTATAAAAGAAATTTCTTTTAATACATCTTTCTAAAAGAAAAATCGATTTGACGTTTCGCGCATTATCTATCATAATCAATCAACACGCGAGCGGAGGCGCGGGTTTAAGCTAGTACATACATATAAGATATGAAGCTGCAAATAATGTGAACTGTTATCTGACCTAGTATATCAAAAATATTTGAAGATGTGAGAATTCCTGCGATACTCATTAAAATGTTAAGCGAAAAAAATGTTCAAATGTTTGTAAATCTATCGGACCAAACTGCATGGTCATCAGTCCGTAGCTTACAAACTACTTAAACTAAACTAACCTAAGGACAACACACACACACACCCATGCCCCGGGGAGGACTCGAACCTCCACGGCGAGCAACCGCGCGCTCCGCAGCAAGACGCTTTAGACCGCTCGGCTACTTCACCGAAAATGTTAAGCGAATCAGTGATGTTGAAGCGCTCCCTTATCTGAAATTATTGACTAATATGAACTTTACTGATAAATACAGGTACAGTGTTTGTTGAAACATGAAAGACGGCATTACACTTTGAGATGGGCCGGAGGCGATGGAAAAGGGACGGGGGCACTTAGTTTAAAGATCCAGAGGAAGGAAGCGCTAATTAGTCAAGAATTTTCTTACCTAATTAAACTACCGCCTTACGATGCCAGTTGCCGGTTTTCTTCCGCCTTTTCATAACGACCATTGTTTCCAGAGTGCCATAAAACATCGCGCAGACGACACAAGGGGACGTTTCAGAGCGCAGGCTGCTTCTTTTTGGAAGAGTTAACAGGTGGCGGAAATACGTACGGTTATGGTTTGCACACGAAAGCGGTGCAGAACAGTGGAATTAACAGGTGCCCAGTGTTGCGTAAGAAGGTGTAAAGGGCCCGAGGCGAGGCCTCATGTTTACAGTGGGCGCCGATAGCACCGCGAGACGGGGGCCGCAGCAACCAGCAACCGTCTCACTCGCTCGCAAGTGTTTGCACTGCGGCGTGCCGTGCGCCGTGTTTTCGCAAGCTGCCGCGGCGCGGCGCGGCGCTGCGTTCGTGAAGAGCTCATTGTGCGCCGCGCCGCAGCCCTCGAGTTTGCTACTCGGCGCTCCCAAGTGGTGCTAAACATCCGCCGTTTCTGGCTGCCGCGCCGGGACCAGCACGTGCACCGAGCGCGGTGGTCTACACTGGAATTAGTCTACCGGAAACGCGTCCAATCAGACGCCGACGACGTGCTACTGACGGGAATTTAGAAATCAAACAACCCCTTCGAATAGGGGAGAGTAGTACACAGTGAAACAAAAATTACCCTTATGATTGTTTCGTATAAAATAGTAATCACAAAACAAATTTTCTTTATTTACTTGAAAGAAAAATACTTTGTCAATATTTTGGAACAAAGAATAATAATTATGCTACTAATTAGTAAGTGAAATAACAATTTTTAACAACCTCAGCAAATGTTTCACTGTGTACCGTGTATAGTACACAGTGAAACAGCTGCCATCAATCAAATTTTCTTTATTTACTTGAAAGAACAATACTTTGTAAATATTTTGGAAGAAAGAATAATAATTATGCTACTAATTAGTAAGTGAAATAACAATTTTTAACAACCTTAGCAAATGTTTCACTGTGTACTGTGTATAGTACATCAATCAAATTTTCTTTATTTACTTGAAAGAACAATACTTTGTCAATATTTTGGAACGAAGTATAATAATTATGCTACTAATTAGTAAGTGAAATAACAATTTTAAACAACCTCCGCAAATGTTTCACTGTGTATCGTGTACAGTACACAGTGAAACAGCTGCCATCAAACAAATTTTCTTTTTTTACTTGAAAGAACAATACTTTGTCAATATTTTGAAACAAATAATAATAATTTTGCTACTAATTAGTGAGCGAAACAACAATTTTAAACAACCTCCGCAAATGTTTCACTGTGTACCGTGTATAGTACACAGTGAAATAGCTGCCATCAAAAAAATTTTCTCTATTTTCTTGAAAGAACAATACTTTGTAAATATTTTGGAAGAAAGAATAATAATTATGCTACTAATTAGTAAGTGAAATAACAATTTTTAACAACCTTAGCAAATGTTTCACTGTGTACTGTGTATAGTACATCAATCAAATTTTCTTTATTTACTTGAAAGAACAATACTTTGTCAATATTTTGGAACGAAGTATAATAATTATGCTACTAATTAGTAAGTAAAATAACAATTTTAAACAACCTCCGCAAATGTTTCACTGTGTATCGTGTACAGTACACAGTGAAACAGCTGCCATCAAACAAATTTTCTTTATTTACTTGAAAGAACAATACTTTGTCAATATTTTGGAACAAAGAATAATAATTTTGCTACTAATTAGTAAGTGAAATAACAGTTTTAAACAACCGCCGCAAATGTTTCACTGTGTACCGTGTACAGTACACAGTAAAACAGCTGCCATTTTTTGTATTTATTACGTCTGAGTGACTTATAATACATAAATATGTTTGTTAAATACAAGTACAAACATTAAGAGATACTAAATTTTGTTAAGTGAATATTAAGTCCACAATAATTGATGGGAAAACGAATATACTGCTGCTTGGAGAGTCTCTTCGGAGCCAAATGCAACGCAGGTGGCAAAATCATTGCAATGTCCTTATGCGAAACACAGACTATGTCTTCTGCATGAAATAAATCGCAATTTGCGATGTTATGGCTTCACTGTATTAGGATTAGATGGAATACCAAACTGTGGCGTATGAAAATTTGTTCCCGGCCGGGATTCGAACTCGGGATCTCCTGCTTATTGGGCAGACGCGTTGACCACTTAAAAAAAGAATTACTTGCCACAGCCACTTTTACCCTAGAAAATAAAATAAAATAAACGACAAACTACACCACTTCAGGCATTGGACCTATCTTATCCTAAGCCCAGTGGAACTAACCTATTTCTAATAGGGGGAACAATAAAAAAAAGGGTGAAAAAAATGAAAGGCCATTCAGTGTAGCTACAAAACCGCCACCGAGGACACAGTGATCAGCCCGACTGCATAGGACTCTTCCCTGCACGTCTCCCGTCATCTAAGCCTAATACAGTGATGCCATAACATCGCAAATTGCGATTTATTTCATTCATTTGAACGCTGTAATTCGTCAAAAATATATATAATTGTATGTCTTCTGCAACTGGGAATAAAAAAAAAAACAAGTAATGTTTTTCTTCCGAAGGTATTAGACTTCATACTCAGTACCACAAACTACTGACTTCAGGACGTTAGCTACAAAATATACATTGTTTTGGAATTTCTCCTTTTCTTCCAGCACTGTCCTTCTTCTCAAAAGCTGTTTGCTCTGGTTTTCATGTTAATATTATGCTTCTACCTTTGGAACGTCAACTTTTTTATCTGGAAGGTGCTTTGGGCAAACCACGAAACTCTCTTCACGAGATGTATGTTTTGCTGTTGTTACTGCAATGGCTTCCTCAACATCTTCCATAGTACTCTCCAAATTGTTAGGAGTAGTTATACATTCATCTGAGGCCATCACTGTGTACCACATACAAGTGTTTTACTGTGTACCAAAGTCACCATTCAAAAAATGTTCAAATGTCTGTAAATCTATCGGGCCAAACTGCGTGGTCATCAATCCGTAGCTTACAAACTGCTTAAACCTAGGTAAACTAACCTACGGACAAACACACACACGCATGCCCCAGGGAGGACTCGAACTTCCACGGCGAGCCACCGCGCGCTCCGCAGCGAGGTGCGTTAGACCGCTCGGCTACTCCACCGCGGCAGTCACCATTAAATAAAAGGTTAGTCACAACTCTTAACCTAGGTATCTACCAAATCTACAACTGGTCAATATATATCGCTAAAGATGTGTATCTCAATATTTCTTTCAGCTTTATGTTATATCGAAAATATTAAAGTTATAAAGACACGTTAACTATAACTTCTGACCACCGAAAACCAATAGTAACGTATAGAAATAAGAATAATCAACCAAACTGTACACCATTACAGTCAAAGATGAATTTTATCAAAATAAACATAGTGGGATACCAACAAGAAGAAAAAAATTACTAAAAACAATTGAGATGGAATGTTTCACTGTGTACCGTGTTTCATTATGTACTACTCTCCCCTACTCGATATAAATGGCATTTGAAACGTATGACTGTAATGACTGTTCGTATTTTGAGTGCTTATTATTATTCACATGTGGCCAACAAAGAACCACATGAAGCACCGATTAAATGCATCATATTATTTTCCGTTTTCTAGCTCTTTATTGTTCTTTCTTCCGTCCAACATTCTCCTCTAGTCCTTTGTGTTTGCTCCTGGAAAAACTCTGAATTAATTAATTTAATTTTTTTTTCTTTTTGCTTCTCTGCATGAATGTTAGTTTTTTGCTGTCAAAGATGTTGAACATTTTGTTTTGTCAGGCTTTTGTTTTCCTTTCTTTCCAGATATTCATAAATTACGATTATTCGCTTTTTCATTATATCTATCATAGTTTTCTCATAATCCCGCCTGTTGTTCCACAATTTCCAACCTAATTTTCAAACTATGCACCCAAAATTTTCAGGTTTTCTACTTCCTTCCGTCTCAGAAATTATTGATCTGTTCAACGATGCATTCTGAGCATAAATACACTTATTTTTAAATGTCACATTGAAATGCCTCAAGCTTAATATATATACATCGCAAACGAATAATGTTGGTATGTGGTAGTAGGTATCAGTCTCCTATTGTGCACTATGGTGGTAGAGGGTTGATAACAAAAAGGGGGGGGGGAAGATATGGAAGTCGAAATTTACCGACTTAAATAAAACTCTACGTGCGGGTGTAAATATTTTGGTACTAGGTATGTCTCCTATTGTGCACTATGGAGGTAGAGGGTTGATAACGATAAGGGGGTGGAAGATGAGGAAGTTGAAAGTTATCGACTTACATAAAATTCTACGTGCGGATGTCAATATTCTGCTCTTCAGCAAAAACTACACAACTGAGACGAACGATCCCTCTCTGTTGTATTAAAAAGTCTCCCTTTGTACACCGTAGCAGATCCGTGTCTATAGCTATGAGAGGGTAGGAAGATATCGTCGTTTTAAGTCGTCAGCTTATATAAAATTCGGACTGAAGACCAGCGATGACTTTTCACACAATAATAGCAATGAGGTTAAATACAGCGAAACGTGATGCACATTTCTCAGTTGTTTTTCTGCAACAAGCATACGAATAAAAAAAAAAAAAGTGCATATTGCAGTTTAAAATTAAAACTACCAAGAAAGATGTAAAAACGTAAGACAGAAATTTTGTTCTCGACTCGTTTCTAAAAAGACAAAAAACGGCGCTGAAAAGTGAATCTAAAGACGACGAAACTCGAAATTTGTAGACGTTGTTTATCTTACACTGTATGGATCAGCGACGTTACGATATTTCCATTCTTAAGAGAGTGATATAGGGGATGAACGGGTTTTTGAAAATACGTCGCTATTAAGGCGATTTTGAAGCAAGAAATACAAAACTTCGGACTTAGATTATTGATTAGAATTTTTAAAAACACGTGTTTCGATATTTTTGGAAATTCAACCATTAAGCGGATGAAATAAAGGAAAATCCTTTAAGGGTGCTACTAAGACAATTTTGATGCTTGAAATCCGAAAATTTGGATTTGCAAATAATGGTTAGAATTTAAAAAAAAAAAGTGTTTTGGGATGATCTGAATAATGCCATCAATGGTACAATAGGGTGTACCAAGTTGTATCAAAATACTTGATTAGGAAAGCATTTTTAAAGCTAAATATGCGAAAATTTATATTTAGAAGTAGAAACAGTCCATACAGATCATACAGTCTACGCGTGCGAAGCAGCTATAATTAAGCTAGTTTTGTAATAAAAGAAAAATATGGTTTATTATGAGCCATTAGTTCCTAGCTAAGGAGAATGCCATGTTAGCAACTTTGTCCAGCGCATTTTCCTGGAATATTTCTTGGAAGTTTTTAAATTCTGGAACTTTATTTACTGTTCTATATATTGAGTTTTTTGGTGCATCTTTAACAATAGTACTTTTTTGTAGTCCAGTTTTCTTGTCATGTATTTCAGAATGTTTATCTTTCTTCGTATCTTGTGCGCTCTCTGCTAATATTGCCAAAATATCACCAAAGGCTAAGTAGTCAATTTCCAGATTATTTCTCTTTCACTGTATGTTGCACTTACGCCCTATTCTTCCTTTGATTTTCTCCATTTTGGCACTACATATTCCAAAACGCAATTGAATAACAATGGAGATAGTCAATGTCTCTGCCTCCTAATTTTATTTAGAAAGTTTCTGATATTTCACCTTAAATTTTAACTTTGAAAATTGTACTAATCATACACCAATAATGGATGTAGACTTTGCCCTGCACCCTTTGGTCGGGAATAATTTTTCAATTTTATGAAATTATTTTAAAAGACTGATTGGGATAAAATATTCAATACTGAAATATGTGAAATGTTTTACGAATTTTTCAGTGTTCACGTTTATATGTACTGATGGATGACTAGCTGCTCCTTAATTTTACCGAATAAGTGTTCTGATAAGGACACCTGTCCGCGTGTTTGTACGGTAGCTTGAGTCAGATCTTAAAAAAAAGGTAAAGCAGTGAACAATGCGAAGATTGGTCAGAACACCACAGTGCTTCACTAGGCATGGTCCTGTTTGGAGGTGGTATGCCGTTGCCTTCCTCCGACCTTCGAACTGACTTACCCAGCCAGTTATAGGGGGACCTACAGTTTCACGTGGGTTCCGAACCACAGTGCTACTCGGTATTTTTCACATAAGCAGTACTGCCAGAGGTGAAAGAAGTGGAAAGTGACAGATAAACATCCTAGGACCAGGCGGGGATCGAACCTGCGACCTTTGGATTACTTACTGTCAGAAAAATAACAACTGCGATATACTACAGGCAAGACTACGCAGAAGTGATACTTGTCTATGGGGAGACGCACCCCAAAGCAGCTGAGGCGCGCAGGCTGTATCCACAATGTTTCCCAGCCTGACGTCTACCATTTTGGCATGTGTTTTAGACATGCAGAGAAGCGCTTAAGAAGCGAGGGAGCTTTCATGGTAAAACGTGTCATGTACAGAATAGTATGCGACGTACTCGATGTTCGCCGTGTTATTTGTGCCTCTAATAATAATAATAATAATTACATCTAAATAATAATAATAATTACATCTAAATAATAATAATAATAATTACATCTAAATAATAATATTGATTTAAGCCTAAGGAAGTCCTTTCTGAAGGCATTTGTATGGAGTGTGGCCTTGTATGGGAGTGAGACATGGACGATAAACAGTGCGGACAGGAAGAGGATTGAGGCTTTTGAAATATGGTGCTACAGAAGAATGCTGAAGATTAGGTGGGTGGATCGCGTAACTAATGAGGAGGTACTGAACAGAATTGGGGAGAAAAGAAATTTCTGGCATACCTTGACTAAAAGAAGGGATCGATTGGTAGGACACATTCTTAGACATCAAGGAATTGTGAATTTAGCGTTGGAGGGAAGTGTGTGGGGTAAAAACCGCAGAGGAAGACCAAGAGATGGATACATTAAGCAGATTCAGACAGATGTAGGTTGCCGTTCTTATGTGGAGATGAAGAGGCTTGCTCAGGATAGGGTATTGTGGAGAGCTGCATCAAACCAGTCTCCGGACTGAAGACCACAACAACAACAACAATTACATCTAAATAATAATAATAACAATTATTATAATAATTACATCTATATAATAATAATAATATCTACAGCTATATCTTACTCCGCAAGCCACCCGATAGGTGTGTGAACGGAGGGTACCTTGAGTACCACTATCGGTTCTCCCTCCTATTCCAGTCCCGTATTGTTCGCGGAAAGAAAGATTGTCGGTATGCCTCTGTGTGGGCTCTAATCTCTCTGTTTTTATCTTCACGATCTCTATGCGAGATATATGTAGGAGGGAGCAATATACTGGTAGAGTCCTCGATAAAGGTATGTTCTCGAAACTTCGACAAAAGCCCGTACCGAGCGTCTCTCCTGCAGAGTCTTCCACGGGAGTTTATCGATCATCTCCGTAACGCTTTCACGATTACTAAATGATCCTGTAACGAAGCACGCTGCTCTCCGTTGGGTCTCTTCTACTTCCTCTATCAACCGCACCCGGTACGGATCGCACACTGGTGAGCAGTATTCAAGCTGTGGGCGAACAAGTGTACTGTAACCTACTTCCTTTGTTTTCGGACTAAATTTCCCTAGGATTCTTCCAGTGAATCTAAGTCTGGCATCTGCTTTACCGACTATTGAATTTATATGGTCGTTCCACTTTAAATCACTCCTAATGCCTACTGCCAGAAAATTTATGGAATTAACTTCTTCCAGTTGCTGCCCTGCTATAGTGTAGCTAAATGATACAGCATCTTTCTTTCTATGTATTCGCAGCACATTACACTTGTCTACATTGAGATTCAATTGCCATTTCCTGCAACATGCGTCGATTCGATACAGATCCTCCTGCATTTCAGTAAAATTTTCCATTGCTGCTACCGATGTTATCCGCATCATTTATATACATATCGTGAACAGCAACGGACCCACGACACTCCCCTGTGGCACACCTGACATCACTCTTATTTCGGAAGACTTCTCTCCGTTGAGACTGACATGCCGCTTTCTGTTATCTAGTAACTCCTCAATCCAATCACACAATTGGTCTGATAGAACATATGCTATTACTTTGTTCATTAAACGTCTGTGGGGAACTGTATCCACCTGAGAACCCGTATCTATGGCCCTCTGAGTCTAGTGCTCGCATAGCGAGAGCTGGGTTTCACACGATCGCCTTTTTCGAAACCCATGCTGATTCCTACAGAGTAGATTTCTAGTCTCCAGAAATGTCATTATACTCAAACATAATACAGGTTCCAAAATTCTACAACTGATCATGAGCATTGTTATTAGTAGTGCATAAGTAAAAAGTCTTGCCCATTAATACCTTTTTACCATCGTAAATGAGGGATGAGGACGTCTCTTATAAAAAGTAGACGCAAATCCGAATTTCATCAGGCAAATTTTATGGAGAGATGAAATTTCGCCAATGACTTCCCTGTCAATAGACAAAATAAAGTACTCTTTGGTCGATCATATCACTTGCAATACCACTGCGATGTGACCGTATGGTAATGATGTATTTAATATTCTTTATTATCTTTTATTATTTGATTTTAGTTCTTTTAATTTTTTGTTTTATGTTTTTTCTATTTTTGCGTTTTTAGTTAAAACGCCAATTTCTTTGTTTCATCTTTGACTTCCTAATGGCTTTATAGGAAACCATCAGACCAGCTCATTTGGCTTCCGGAGTAACTGGTCGTCTGCATTTGCAAATGCTACAGTATGTGCTGAATCTTGAGCATCTCCTAGAAGAGCCCACTTCACAACAATGCGTGCCCCGACCGGTCGGTGGGTCCTGGTAGTTGCATTTGATAGCCCGAAGATCTGACTTGACGCCCTTAGATTTTTTTTTCTTATGGGAATGTATCGAAACCAGGGTTTACGGAACGGGCTCTGTCGTAGGGTCGTGCGTAGTGGGCTGCAGTGTGGGATTTGTAGTAAGTATTTTCATGGGGGGGAGTGCAGTGGGGAAGACAGTGGGCATTGTGGTGAGGTTCTCTCCTGGAACTGTAGGATTTGCAGCAGGAATAAGTTAATAGAGGAGCAGGAGCGTTTGATCTGCGCCCTTCAGGTGCAGTTGAAAAACGCTGAAGAGGAACTAGGTAGGTTGAGGAGGGGAAGGGGGGCTGGGGAATGGGAACTGGCAGTTGGCAAGAATGTAGCTAGGATAAGGTATTCAGATAGCTTTACATTGCAAGTTACAAATAGGTTTGACCAACTGTCAGAGTTGAGTGGAGATGAACCTCCTGTAGCTGTAGGTGTAGGAAGTACCTCAGCTTTTGGTAAGCCGAAATCTGTAGAGAGGTCTCTTAGGAAGAAGAAGGTTCTGCTGCTAGGTAGTTCTCATGGCAGAGGTGTTGGCCAACAGTTGCAGGAAGTACTTGGGAGTGAGTACCAGGTCACCAGCATAGTGAAGCCTAGTGTAGGGTTAGCTCAGGTCACTTGTAACATAGGGGACTTATGTAGGAATTTTTCAAAAGAGGATCAGATAGTTATAGTGGGTGGGGCCGGGAATAGTCTTGATAGGGACGGGGAATATGATATAGGTGGTGATCTGGAAAGGATAGCAACTGAAACTGGTGACACGAATGTGCATTTCGTGCAGCTGTTTCAGCGTCATGATAGGCCTTGTCTTAATACGGCTGTCAGCCGTGTTAACATGGGGCTTGGGAAGGCGCTGATGACGGAGGGCATAGATCAAATTGCAGTGGTGTCAGTTGAGACTATCCAAAGGTCGGTTTTACTAGGCACGGTCTGCACCTCAATAGGTATGGGAAGGGGAGGTTGGCAAAGCTCATAGGTGACAGTGTAGTAGGGGGGGGGGTTTCACTCATGGAAAAATTCCTGTAGTAGTTGGTGTTAGGGCTGCACCTTTTTTAGACTGAAGACAGCTGATAGATATTCCTGCTTAAAGGAAGTCCCTCTAAGAAATGAACCACCTTTGACAAAGTCTAAGAATATAAGTAATAAGGGAATTAC
This sequence comes from Locusta migratoria, assembly GCA_026315105.1. Classification (NCBI taxonomy): domain Eukaryota; kingdom Metazoa; phylum Arthropoda; class Insecta; order Orthoptera; family Acrididae; genus Locusta; species Locusta migratoria. The sequence goes on along the minus strand of CM048744.1, from coordinate 926,141,706 downwards.
TGTTTTTCATCAAAAAATACAGGGTATCAGAGATAAAGTTAATGAAATGCTTATTGATACTGATTCTGACATTATTGGAATTTCAGAGCACTTTTTAAGTGGTGTGCAAATTAAGAGACTTCCTTTGCCAGGATACAGGTTAGCTGCCTTCTACTCTAGGAGTTCCTTGCAGTGTGGGGGAGTGGCCATGTGTGTAAAAAACGATTTTTCATCGGAGTCAATCGATTTTTCTAAACACTGCACAGAACAGATATTTGAATGTTGTGCAGGAGTTGTTAATGTTAATGGAACTAAACTAGTAATAGTTGTTATTTATAGATCCCCTGACTCAGATTTTAAAATGTTTCTGCCCAAGCTGGAATTGGTTCTGGGTTCACTGTATAGGAAGTATAAAAATTTAATTGTGTGTGGAGATTTCAACATTAATTGTGTAGGTGATAGCTCAAGGAAAAGTCAGCTGTTAGATCTATTTAATTCCTATAATATGATGCAAACAGTATTTTTTCCAACGAGAGTGCAAGGAAATAGCTGTTCTACCATTGACAATATTTTTGTTCATTCTTTATTATTAGAGGGGCACTCTGTCAGCAGAATAGTAAATGGCCTATCAGACCACGATGCCCAACTTTTAATTCTAAAAAGTATTTGTTCTCAAACAAATGTTGAACATAAATATCAACTACTCAGAAAAGTTAATCCAGTTGCAATTGAGACCTTTTTAAGCCTAATTAAGGAACAAGAATGGCAGGATGTTTATAGTGCTGATAATGCAGATGATAAATATAATGCTTTTCTGAACACATTTATTATGCTGTTTGAAAGTTGCTTTCCGCTAGAACGCTCAAAACAGGGTACTTTCAGTAACAGACAGCCAGGGTGGCTGACAAAGGGGATAAGAGTATCATGTAGAACTAAGCGGGAGTTGTATCAAAATGTTAGAAGCAGTCAGAATGAAGATGCAGTAGCTCATTACAAACAGTACTTTAAGGTTCTGAAAAAAGTCATTAAGAATGCAAAAAGTATGTGGTATGCAAAAAGAATAGCAAACTCTCGGGATAAAATTAAAACTATCTGGTCAGTCGTGAAGGAAGTGTCTGGTCAGGAGCAGCAGGTAGAAGATATAACGTCAGTGCGTAGTAGGAATGTTTCTGTTACTGACAAGTTAGATATATGTGCAATATTCAATAATCACTTTCTGAATATAGTAGAGGAACTAAACAAAACTCTAGTTTCTACAGGTAATCATATAACGTTTTTAGAAAATGCGTTTCCGAGGCTGTTACCTGAAATGATCCTTCATGATACTTCCATAGGTGAGATTGAGTCAATAATTAAATCACTAAAGACTAGGAACTCTTGTGGATATGATGGGGTATCTAGCAGAATTCTAAAGTACTGTTCTCCATATGTTAGCCCAGTACTAAGCCATATTTGTAATTTTTCCTTTCAGAATGGTCAGTTTCCTAACAGATTAAAGTACTCAGTAGTGAAACCGCTTTATAAAAAAGGAGAAAGGGATAATGTAGACAACTATAGACCTATTTCTATGCCATCGGTTTTTTCCAAAGTTATTGAAAAGGCTGTATATTCAAGATTAATTGATCATTTCAGTTCACATAATTTCCTGTCAAACGTACAGTTTGGTTTTAGAAGTGGTTTAACGACTGAAAACGCTATATTTTCGTTTCTCTGTGAGGCACTTGATGGGTTAAATAAGAGGCTACGGACATTAGGCGTCTTCTTTGATTTAACAAAAGCGTTTGATTGTGTTGATCACAAAATATTGTTGCAGAAGTTGGAACATTATGGAATACGGGGAGTAGCCCACAACTGGTTCACCTCTTACTTTAATAATAGACAACAGAAGGTAATTCCCCGCAGTGTAGAAAATGGGTATGACGTGCAATCTCAATGGGGCACAATTAAGTATGGGGTGCCCCAGGGGTCTGTTTTGGGACCATTGCTGTTTCTTATTTATATAAATGATATGCCTTCGAATGTAACAGGTGATTGTAAAATATTTTTGTTTGCTGATGATACCAGCTTGGTAGTGAAGGATGTTGCTCGTAATATTGACACAGTATCAAATAATGCAGTTCAAGAGATAAGTTCATGGCTAATAGAAAACAAGTTGATGTTAAATCACAGTAAAACTCAGTTTTTACAATTTCTAACCCATAATTTGACGAAATCTGACATTATGATTACACATAATGGGCATGTGATAAGTGAGACTGAACAGTTCAAATTTCTAGGTGTTCATATAGACAGTAAGATGTCATGGAAAGCCCATATTCAGGATCTTGTTCCAAAACTAAATTCTGCTATATTTACCATTAGAACAATATCTGAGATAAGTGATTTTTCAACACGAAAAGTAGTCTATTTCGCTTACTTTCACTCACTTATGACGTACGGCATTGTTTTTTGGGGTAACTCGCCTGATGCAAAAAGGATATTTCTGGCTCAAAAACGGGCGGTTCGAGCAATATCTGGTTAAGTTCGCGAACGTCATGTCGACCCCTTTTCAGTAGTCTGGGAATTTTGACTCTGGCGTCAAATACGTTTTTTCTTTAATGTCTTTTGTTGTTAATAATATCAGCTTATTCCCACGAGTTAGTAGCTTTCACTCGGTGAATACTAGACAGATGTCTAATCTACATTTGCACCACGCCACCTTAACACTTGTGCAGAAAGGGGTGCAGTATTCTGCGGCATCCATTTTCAATAAGCTGCCACAAGAACTAAAGAATCTTAGCACTAATCCACATGCTTTCAAATCTAAATTGAAGAGTTACCTCGTGGCTCACTCCTTTTATTCTGTCGAGGAGCTCCTAGAAAAGTTAAACAATTAAGCTAATTCATTTTTTGTTTATTGATTCTTTTCACTTTGTCTTAAGATTGTCGTGTGCAAAGGACTACTTAAAATTTTTCTATTACCATTCTTGTGTAACAATGTATTGACTTGTTCCATGACCATGGAGTCTTACTCCTCAAGTGGGTCCTATGGAACAGAAAAAAAAAAAAAAAAAAAAAAAAAAAAAAAAAAAAAAAAAAATCGGAAAAATCCAAATGTGTTAAAAGAACGAATACAGTCAGTATGTGTAAAAATATTAAAAGATCTTCTTCTATTGAATACAAATTCACGTTATTCCTTTACTTACGAAAAAAAGGGGGGATATTTTTCAACTTAAACGTCTGTACGGGCCCCTTTCCTTTACTTCTTCTTCTTAAATGGATATATATTATTTAATTTAAATTTTTCTAATTTTTATTTATAATTTTATTTCATGAATTAATTAAGTTCTCACTTGCTAACTAGATACTAGAAGAAATTATTCCGTGGTAAAAAAATTAACACGACCTATTTTAGCAGCCACACGACAGCAAATAATAAAATAAATAAATAATACCGAGAGGCGATCATATCAATGCATGGAACAAGGTGGACATGCATTTAAATGTCTGTTAGCAGGATAATGCAATAATAAAGATATGTCTATAACATAGGTTTAAAGGCATGTCATTTACTATATTCATTTTTCTTTATTGCAATCATACTTATGGTAGTATTTATGTAACATCGGCAGTTGTGAAGCACGAATTGTTCCATTATGAGTTGTTTATAAATTAGCTATCATATGTTGATAAGCTTTGATACAGGTAATTAATATGCTTTGGCTCTTTACGTACCATGAGACCATGAATGGAAAACGACACCAGTACTACAGCAAGAAAGTTTTATAGCGACGAACTGTAAGAACAGTTAAAGCTGTGAAGTATTAGTTTTCAAGTGCCGGTCTTAGGTTTAGTTAGGTCTTCGCTCTTTTGTTGAGGAGTCCCCTTTACTGTTGTGCTTAGGAAAACCTTTCGGCATCTGTGGTATTCAGGATGAACTAACGCCAATTGAGTAGTGTTACTTTACATCGATTTTTGACACATTCAGTGTTATTGGTAGTATTTTTAAAAACTATCGATATATCGTTTAACTATCCATTGGTTTGGGTTGTTATTTTAAATGAAAAATAACATTCTAAGAATTTTTTATTCTTTAGAATACTGTACAATAATATAAAAAAAACTGTCTTAGAAAAAGTATGGTATTTAAATGCTTTAGTCTCTTCTTGACAACACATTACAAGATGTACAGCAGTACAAGATAAAAAAAACTGTCTTAGAAAAAGTAAGGTACTTAGGTTCTTTTTAAGTGGTCTCTGAAATTAGCATTATTCCGGAATGTTAATATACTTTACTGCAGATGGTACACTTCACAAACTGAGTATTATGACACACTTTCTTGAAAAAATTCCACAGATGACTGATTTTTACGATTCATTTTCAAAGCAAGTAACTGAGTTTATACACGTATCACATAAACGAAGTAGTACTGATAGCGCGGGATTTCCTCGGCCGACAGACCAGCTATCGGTGGCGCGTGAAAAGTACTGGTCGTTTGATTGTTCAAATGTTCAAATGTTTGTAAATCTATCAGACCAAACTGCGTAGTCATCAGTCCGTAGCTTACAAACTACTTAAACCTAGGTAAACCAACCTAAGGACAACACACATCCATGCCCCAGGGAGGACTCGAACCTCCACGGCGAGCAACCGCGCGCTCCGCAGCGAGACGCTTCAGACCGCTCGGCTACTCCACCGCGGCGGTCGTTTGATGTCCTCGTCATTCGGAACACTTCACTGCTGCCAACTACAGTGACTCGACAGTTGCGGCACAACAGCCGCACGACGAAGAATAATTCTGTTGTATTGCGCTCGAATAACGAAATGAGTGACGAAGAAGCCATTGTTGGTACACAGACGTTACCTGCTAGAAGAGCTAGGAGTTTTAAAGGCTGGCTTACTTTGTCATGACGGTCGCAAAAGTTATTAATCAGCTGGCTTAAATCTGTAAACTAGGAAAAATAATAATGATGGTGAGCTAATTCACTCTCTGCATTAGTTTCAATGAAAGGTTTCAGCATTAACGGGCAAGAACTTAAGAATTACCCACAGGAATAGCAGTTCTTGCAAAAACATTTCAGGAAATTCACCTTCAACTGTTGGCAAGAAGAGATTTAATTTCATATCACATCCTTCGAAAGATTCACATTTCGCTCGAATTAATTCTGAAAAGCCAATACAAAAATTTGAAAGCAGATTGCATGAAACAGAGTTGTATATTTCAACGTTGTATATTTCTACAGGTTGTGCTTTTCCTATAATCTATTTTGAGGGAAGTCTTGCATCCGCTGATCAAACACAATGCAGGCAACCAAAATATGAACGAAATTTGTGCGTCTATAATAATCACACATAACGCGGAGGCGTTTGGATTGCGTCATTCTTTTGTATTTTTCGAATAAAATACATTAACATGTGAGATGGAACACACTTGTAGGTACAATGAAAACTCAGGACAATAATTACAAAAATATAATAACAGTATTTGCACTAGTCAGAATACTCACAAACACTTAACAAATCTATATAATGTCTTTGTTTCCTCTACCAACTGCATTGTATTACAACAGCCTAACATGTTTTTCTTGCTACAAGTAAGCTCACAGATTTGATGACAATCTAAGCACGGTCACTACGGTCGGGGGTTCGAATCCCCCCTCGGGCATGGATATTTGTGCCGTCCTTAGTGTTAGCTAGTTCGTAAGTAGTTTGTAAGTTTAGGGACTGATGACCCCGTACTTAAGTCCCATAAGCTATACAAACATTTGAAGCATTTTTATTAATGTGAATGTCTGTTCGGCGTACGCTTATTAAGTCCGAACGACTAGACGCCGAGACTCAAATATTTGTACAGTTACTAATTTGTACCAGGGAGGTTTTAGTCACGGTTTTATAGCGATCTGATAGATATTTAGTAATCTGAAGAATATAACGCGAAATGCGGAACAATAATTACTCTTTGAAAATTATATTTACTCCAGAATGAAACTTTCACTCTGCAGCGGAGTGTGCGCTGATATGAAACTTCCTGCCAGATTAAAATTGGGTGCTGGAACCGGGACTGGAACCTGGGACCTTTGCCTTTCGCGGGCAGCCTCACTACCGACTGTGCTATCCCGACACGGTCCAACGCACAATTTTAATCTGTCAGGAAGTTTCATATCAGCGCACACTCCACTGCAGAGTAAGGATAAGCATACGAATAAGGAAATATAAGAATAAATAAAAACAGCAGTAAAAAAGAAATTTCTTTTAATACAGACATACAGCACTTATACAAATGAATATATACCTGCAAAATTATGCAATTGTACAATATATAACTCGATAATTATGAGATCGTACGCATTTTATATGTCATTTGTGTTTTGATTCCTATCTTTCTTTGTTTGGATACTTATAATTTTGTACATTTTGCGAAGCAGCCTATTTGTTATTTATTCTCCGATAAATATAGCATGTTTTTAGAAAAAAGGAGATGGACAGAGAGAGAAAGGATACTAGAAGTACTAACTCAAATCAGGAATAAATAAACAAATATCCGGACAAAGCCGGGTTTTCAGCTAGTACCTGTATAAAATTTACTTTCCGGCTATACCTTGGAATAGAAACCGACAATTTTCACGTGCCAATTAAAACATAATTGCATGAGAAACGATCGGATTATCGAAAGTTAAAACAGACTGCCGATAGTGACGATAGTGCAAACACTATCGATTAATCGATAGTTTATCGATATTCAAGTAACACTACAGCTGACGACGGCGAGCGTGGGACACATGGTTACCTCTGTCCATTGGAATACTCCCTGCCTCTCAAATTACGCTTCGCTGAGGAAGCGAAGTAATAACCACCAGTGACGGTATTTCCGGAATATCTCGGCGTTCCCTTAACTGATGGTGCAGCTAGCGTTAAGCTATCGTCGACCCGTCATGCTGCGTTGAACTGCTGTCTGAGAAACGGCCGTTAATTCCCAGCGCTGAGAGCGGAGCTGCTGCTTAATTAGGGCACGTTAACGTTACACGGGAAGCGATCGCGCGATAGCTGGAGCCGGGAGCTCCGCCTCTGCGTTTAATATGGAAATGGATGTCTAAATGACTGCATGTGTTTGCTGAAAGTGGCGTAGTTTATGACTGAGTTGTCTTCGTCTCACATGGTGTCGCGGAAGCTGAAGTATGTTTCACGAACATTCCTTTGTTTTTTATGTGCTTTGGGCCTGGACAGAGACTGTAATCTAACCTGATCGCTGATACAGCAAATGTCCAAGGAGCTTCATAGCGATTTCTGTGGTATTTCCTTTATACACGAACGATTCGCTGATTTAACACCTGAGGAAATCCACTGAGAAAAAAAAAGATTTGAAAAGTGTTGAATCAATTATGTAATCGACGAAATCACCAAAGAAATGTTCTGCAACTGGCAAATGAAGATACTTAACGAAGTATCGAGGTACGTTCTTACTTAAGTGTGCGACCTTCCTATCGGTACTCATCAATTAGAATTGGGCAATACGTAACTCAGGGTAGTAAAAGGTTTATGGCTCGTTGTCTCTGTTCATAGGGGTGAGTTATGTATGTCAGCTTCTTTGCCCTAAACAGCTACCCAATCTGTTTAAACAAGATAAATAATTAATCTGTAGTTTAGCCAGTCTATCAATCTGCATACGATGACGTGAAAATATATTTAAACAAACATAAACTAAACCAACAAAATGGATTCTAAGATAAAGAAGTGATTTACTCATGAAGTAATTCTTTACAAATGAAGTTTATTACTCATTTTGGACATGAAAATGCGGAGGTGGTCCTACTTTATACATCGGTAAATAACTGAATTTTGGTGGAGGTGTGTTACCGTCTTTAGCAACTAAATGAAAGGCGTTCTTCTGTGTGCCATACTCGTTTCGCTTCTTTATTGTGAAGCATTATCAGTGGCCTATAATACATGTTATTTGGTATAATATTGTAGTACTGTCATAAGATTATATGTATTTTTCACAGTATGACAGTTAACTGTCTTGTTACAATTTCTAAAGTTGGAAACAACTTCTGTAGCACTAGCTTTTGCAAAGTTAATTTAATTATCCAGTTTTTGGCCCTACTTACGGCTTTCTGTGTTATTCCATGTGTGTGTTCATGGAGATGTTTGTGAGGTCTTCCGTTGGATACTGTATTTTCGTTCTTGATGAGAACCCTTGCATCACCACTTCACTGTGTACTCGTTTTTGAACGTTTGTTTACAATATTTAGTGTTGCCAACTGTCGCTTTTCGTCTGTCTCTTGTTTGTGTTCCTTGTATCTCTGAGTGTATCAGTTGCTTTTTGTTTGTGTTGGTGTCTGTGTAGACTGTGTGTGTGTGTTTTAGTTTTTTGTGAATATGAAAGTAGGGGGAGGGGAGCGAGAGGGAGAAGGAGGTAGGGCATTTCATGTTTTACTGTTTTTGTCGTCAGCTTGATCAGTGAGTTGTTACATATGTTGATCTGATCATTGATCACTTTCTTATTCATTGACAGGGCTCTTTGTTTATGATAGTTTTCTTGTAGTGGCAAGATTTTTCTGTCTCGATTATTGGATCTGATAATTTTCATATCTTGTTCCACGGTGGATGGTTCATGTCCGTGTTCTATCAGGTGTTCTGCAAAGGTGGAGTGGCTATTTTCATACTTTCATCTTCTTATATGTTCTTTATATCTGGTTTTGAAGATTCTGCTTGTCATTCCAAGATAAACTGATTTACATTCTTGGCATTCTAGCTGGTATATACCCGCCCCTTCATATTTGTCTGGTTTATCTGTTGTTTGCAACTGTGACAGTAGTGTGTTTCTTGTTCTATAGGCAATTTGTAAACCTTGCTTCTTTAGTATGTTTGCTGTTTTGTGTGTTGATTTGTGTTCGTATGTAAGGGTGTACCATTTATTTTTGCTGGTTGTGTCATGAGTGTTGGTGTTTTGTGTGTCAGTGTGTGTTGCCTTGTCTGTGTTTGTGAAAGTTTTGGGTGTTTGTACTTTGTGCTTCTTGGAATTTCTCATTAGTAGTGTTTTGATTTTTTGGTTGAGTCTTTCTACTGTTTGGGCGTTATAGCAAAAATGTTCAAATGTTTGTATAGTCTATGGGACTTAACTATGGGGTCATCAGTCCCTAAACTTACAAACTACTTATGAACTACTTACAAACTAGGACGGCACAAATATCCATGCCCGAGGGGAGATTCGAACCCCCGACCGTAGTGGCCGTGCAGACCGTGACTGGAGCGCCTCAGTCCCCTCGGCCACCGCGGCCGGCGGTGTTATGGCCATTGTTTTTAGCTATATGTTGTATTGTTTTCAATTCTTTCTCATAGTTTTCCTTGCTTAGTGGGACAGTCTTCAGTCTATGTAACATGTGTCTTAGAGCTGCTAGTTTTTGATTATGAGGGTGGTAGGCAGTGGCACGTATGACTGTATCTGTTGCTGTTGGTTTTCTGAAGATGTAAAATGTGTGCTTATCATTATTTCTCTTTATTGTTATGTTCAAGAAGTGTATCTGCCTGTTTGTTTCTTTCTCCGTTGTGAATTGAATGTTGTTGTGTATACTTTTTATGTCTGTGTGGAGCTGTTCGATTCTCTCTGCTGATTCATCACCCATTCAGATTGTCATCTACAAATCTGTACCAGTAGACAATTTTGTATTTTTTCTCTGTAATGATTGTGTTAAATATTATATTATCTGTGTGGTTGATGAAGATATTTGCCAGTGTTCCTGATATATGGGATTCCATTAGTAGTCCGTCTCTTTTGTAGGTAAAATTCTTTTTCAAATTCAAAGTAGCTTTGGGATATGACTACCTTAAGAGTTTTGGTTATTTCTCTAACACCCTCTGCAGTTTGTTGTGAGCCATTCGGTTATCTTCAATTAGTTTTACTGTATCTGTGGTGAATATGTGTTTGGAGGCTTTGAGATTGTCTTTTATGTGTGTTTGGAAACGTGCTGTTGGATCGGATTTCAGTTTTGTGATGTTCTTGGCAGATATGAATTCTATGGTTTTCTCTAAATATAAGTCTTTTCTGATCAGAACTGTGGCATTTCCTTTGTCAGCCCTGGTGACTATGATGTTAGTGGCCTGCAATTTCTCTTTTAATTTCTTGGTGGTGCTGTTTTCTGCTTGAAGTGTTCTGTTTTCCTCTTTCTTTGATACAGTGATTAGTGTGTTTATTTCATTCTTCACTAGCTCTCGTGTTAGCCGTACATTTACAGTGCTATTTTCTTGTTTCTCTTCTTCTGTTAGGATGCTTTCTGTTTCTACAATTAAATTTTCTATGTAGTTATTGTCTACCTTTGTGCTGATATTGTGTTTGGGCCCCTTCTCTAACAGCTGTGTTTCTCTCTCTCTCTCTCTCTGTTAGTTCTGTAGCTGTGACATTTATTAATTTTGGGTGGAATTTAGGCTCTTCTGTGTGGTTATCTTGGTTGTGTGTGTCTTCCTGTTTGCGTTTATTAATAAGTGCCTTAATTTTTCGTGTTTGTTTCAGTTCTGTATATTTCAGTGTTTTTGTGTAATGTTTTCTATTTTTTGAATTATGCTAATTGTTGACAAATGCAGATAATTCAAGATGAATGTTATACAACTATTTGTTGAGCTCGAATTTTTTGGTGTGAAGCAGTTTGATTTCGTTTTTCAACCAAGATTTTTCTGCAATAGATTTCGATCTTTGTGCTACCAGTGAGTTGTTTATGACCTATACATTAATATATCTTGGGATTACATTATTTATTTTGAAAGTTTTGTTGAATTTGATGTGTTCGATGGTCTTGTGAAGTCTGAAGTGAATGTTCTTGAAACTGTTGTATAACTTGACGGGAAATGCCTGACAAGGCTGTATTATCATCATTTTTTCGATTTCCATCGTCCTTAGTTGCATATGAAATTGGTGGAGGTGTATTACCGTCTTTAGAAATTGAATTTTCTCCAGTTATTATTCATGAGACGCACAATAAGTATCACAAGCACTCGAGAGTAAAAGTTCCAAATTATCACTCGTAAATTACTGAAGTCCATCAAACATTACAGTTCCAAGTTAATCCCCGATTACAGTATTTGTTATAAAACACAGTTTGTCATCACACGAGTACACGATAACTGATTTATCACAGTTCCACAGCCCTACTACCGTCCTTAGTTTACCGCTTTTCAACCCGAGACTAAGTTCTGTAGTCCCAGTCCCGTAAATTTTCTGAGTCCACTTCAAATCACAATTTCGTAACGCCCAGCGTCACAACCTTTCACCACCACGTTCAACTTACGAGTCCCTTCCCAAGCGTTCGAAAGCGTTCTCTCTCAGCTCCCAAATATGTATCCTTCCGCGCATCCTAACGCCTCATCTTTAAAATACAATTTCCCTTCCAAAATATTATACATTTGATATCACACAATTAAATGCTTTGCCCTCCTCCCTGCAAATGTTGTTTACATTTAACAAACAAATATACATTTGACAATATTAAAAACCTATGAGACTGAAGCTCTTTGCTCAGGTAGCTACTGTTCAGATATACTGCCCCTGTCGAAATATAGTTACACAATTAATTTTTAATTTATCATGGCTTTTTATGCATTAATATTAAGTTCTAGTCCACAAATACATATAATTGTATGATAAAGTATAAATTATCTGCTGCCTATCTACTACTTTTAGTCGATCATGACATATTTATATGGCAGTCTACAACATAAAACGAACGTTACTAAGAGTTATATTAAATATAATAAAATACATAATAAATATAATGCGCTTTGCTGGGTTCATGTTTTGTGTTTTTTCGGGTGGAATCTATGTTCTGACACAAGAATATTATTAACTAAACGAAAAGCAGAAAAAGACAGTAAACAAAGTTTATTGAAATAATACGGAAACAACGTGGTACATCTTTTAAGAAAGATAGCGTGGTGCAATGCTTGCTACTTGCTTCTTAATTTGTTACTGATAAACACTACATATCAATAATTGTAAATATAAGTCTTGTAATATTATTATTCTAGTACTGAAATTTGTCGTTTTTTTTATCTGTAAGGGATATTGAAATTTTAATTGCAGCGTTTGATTCTGCCACGTCTCCTGAATCCATTCGTATAATTATATTTACTGTATGATCATTCCCTGATTTTATATGGATATTTTAAATTAATGTGTGTGGTTATATTGTATTTCAGTTGCAATCTGGAATAGCCGATCTCGCTCAGCCAAGAACGTCGCTTCCGGTTTCCGACCACATTAGGAAAACCCTGACTACCTGTATTCCGGCCGGCTGGGGAACCCAACAGCCAGGCAAAACCCGGCTTTCACATGAAAACAATAAGCTTCCTCCTGTATCTGTAATGTCACAAAGTCGTTGTTGTGGATCAGTCCAGCGTATGTGATATTGTGTCGTCTACATCTACATCTACATCTACATCTACATCTACATCTACAAGGGATACTCTGCAAATTGCAAATCACATTTAAGTGCTTGACAGAGGGTTCATCGAACCACCTTTATACTATGTATCTCCCATTCCATTCTGGAATAGCGCGCGGGAAGAAAGTACCTGAATTTCACCTTTCGAGCTCTGATTTTTCGTATTTTTTTTCTGATGTTGAAAGTGGGAGTCAACAATTTAATGTCGCATTCGGAGGAGAATGTTTGCGATTGGGGTTTCGTACGTAGCCCACGCCACAGCGATAAGCGCCGTAGTTGTAGTGATTCCCTTCCCAGATCATGTATCATTTCCGTAACGCTTTCTCCCGTTTATCGTGACAATACAAAACGAGTTGCCCTTCTTTGGACTCTTTCGATGTCCTCCAGCAAACCCACCTGATCGCACACTGGGGAGCAATACTGCAAAAAATGGACGAACAAGCGTAGTGTATGCAGTTTCTTTAGTAGCTCTGTTGCATGTTTTAAGGGTTTTACCAATAAAACGCAGTCTCTGGTTTGCTTCTCCCACGACATTAGTTACGAGTTATTTCTGTCTGAATAGTTATTCCTAGGTATTTAGTGGAGTTTACGGTTTTTTCTTATATCAGTATCGGTAAATCTGATTTTGAAGTTGGACGTAGGCACAAGAATAGGAGGAGGAAACGAGTATGTTATCCTGAGCAGTACGAACAGAAGGTAATCAAAATTGCTAAAGTTAGTGGAGCAATCAAATTACCGAGGTAACTTAATACTAGAAAACTTGTCGGACAACTTCGTACATGGAGTTTTAAAGCCATTAGTCTAACTCATCAGAACCAATTGTAGTACATTTTATGGCTCTTAATAGTAAAGCGATAGAGACCACGGGAAGGAAAAAGTCCAAAGGCAAGGATGCGTGATCTGTGATTTCCAAAACAGTTTGTTTTTATGAACAAATTTTGTGAATTCTCAAAAATTGCCTCTAACATTCACTATCATGTTCATTGTTTGATGTAAAGGTTTTAACCATATTTCAGTTTAGAAACCATTTATTAATAAAGAAAGTACAACATTATTGACATAATACATAAAGTCTACAGTTCTTATTCAGTCTTCTAGCTCCCCTTCAGTCTCCTAGGGATAGTTTGTAGCATCTGACGTCAACTTTTCGTAAAACCACATTTCGTTTTGCCCGCCATACTTTCTGGCCAGCTCCTTGACATCTTTAAACATTTGGCCTTTAAGCGGGAGGAGACAATCATAAGCTTGGTGAAAGTTGTCCATTGTTATGAGAGTCACAGGTCCTTGTTTGCAAATTTGCGCATTATCGAAGACAGTCATCCCTAAGTTCGCACTGCATTGAATAATCCCTTTACCGATGTACGGCTGTTCATAGAGGAATATTTTGTAGTTACAAGGAAAGTACTTGGGCTCGAACAAACACATATACGCCGAAATCGTATGAGAGATAATGGAAAGGTCCCTTATTGCACTAGTGATACTCACGCATCTGCAAAACTCTGCAGTCGTCCGTTAGAGACCTCTGCGTGTGCCATGCCGCATTGCACTTTGACCTGTTGGTTCGCCAGTAAGGAGGTGCAGTGTGCCTCCGAAGTTGCGTTTTGTGATTTTATTTGTGTGGTGAAGCGTCAGATGGGGCGTCGATTGCTAATCAATCCTTCTAATGTATTGCGATTAGTTGAGATGAAGTTACGAAGAACTCTCCTTCGTGAGGATGGTATTAGTGTAGAAGATGAATCATTCGCATGCTTTCTCGTATCTGTTATGGTACAGAAATATGAGCATAAGTTAGATACTGTTGTTACAAACTCATAATAATGATAATGACGGACAACTCATTGCAAGCGGTAGTGCTACGTAAGTGCGGGAAGAGGCGATGGAAGCAGTGGCAGTGAATACCAACAGTCTTTCGGGAAGAAGGTTAAAGTTGCAACTATCATTACGGTTTTTGATGACAATTCGCTAGAGAACATGTATGATGATTATTACATAAGTTATAGTTAAGATATCTGCATTACGCATGGCGTCTACAAATCTACAGTGCTATCTAGAGCATGGTTGCAGAGCTTTGCAGTAAAACGACACCCACCAGCACATTGACGTGTACGTAGAAATCCTGTAACCAAACGTTCATACAGATATGTTTGTTCGAGCCCATGTACTTTCCTTGTTAGTGATTAAATATTTCCCTCTTGTTCGACAATGATACGTGTCAACAAAGTTAAAAATAAATCTTTGGTCCACTTCAGTAACATGAAATTTTGGGCTGGTTATTCTGATAAATATGTTTCCATCTTCCTCAAACACTTTTCTATGCTACCGAACGCTCCGTTGCATGGCATAAAGCTGTGGCTCGGTTCTGGGAATCGATGAACGATGTGTTGGATTTCTCTGAAACTAGTGGGAGGAGCTGCCTCTTTCTTGCTCCAAACGACGGGGCCTTTTTCATTTTTTTTTATAACACGTAATAAATATAAAAATACAGAACTAACAAGGAGACCACACATGTGTCGGATTTTAGAATTTTTTTATATTTACGGTACGTGAAGTTCAGAACACTAATAACAACCAGCTAAAGCCATTCGACGCAACTCTAAAAAATTATCGAGAAAATCGACTTTGAAGATTTGCAGGTGCACGTAAGATAGAATAATTAAGTTACAGCATTTGCCGGTGTAGCTAAGGTTCTAGGCTTCTAACTGTAGGGTCGGTGGTTCGAGTTCAGGAACAGGTTTTTTTTCTTTGTGTTTAAATACTTATAAAATTTTAATATCTACTGGCAATTTTTATGAAAATGCACGTTTATTTGTTCATCGTAATTTTCTATATTTTACAAAAGGTTGTAAATAATGATGGTTTCAATCAAAAACAAAAGTTACACTTTATAGTATTGGCTTCAGTATTAGATGGTCGTCTTTGATTGTTCAGTTTGTGAAGAGCTACTACGCTGTTTTTGGAACGTCAACTCCAAAACTACTGATGGCTATCCTAGCAGATAACCTACTTAACCATTGTTTTAGGCGACGACGAGTGTTCAGTCTACATACACATGAACAAAAACAAACACAACACGTGGAATTAGAGATCCCAAAATGTTTTATACCACTGAATTCGAAAACAACGAAGAAATAATATTTGCCACAGCGGAAAACCAGTCACCGACACGATGGTTGTTAAAGCATAACGCTACCACCTGAGCTACACCGTGTACTTGTAAAACTTCAAAGACGATTTTCTCGAGAATTTTTCGAGTTTTCTCGAATGGCTTTGACGGATTGTTATTAAAGTTCTAAACTTCACGTACTATGAAACTAAAGAAATTCTAAAATACGATATTCATGTGGTCTCCTTGCCAGTGCTACGCTGCACGTACTATTTAATCTCCATTAAAAAAAATAAGATGACAACTTGTAAGATCTGATATGAGCAGATGGTGGTGACGTAGACCACTGAAACTGGTCGTGGTATAAATAAGTAAGTATTTTGCGATCTTGGCGTTTCACTTTCACAGATCGCCTCCACAGCCTCCGATGTTAGGTAATGTCAACTGTATTTGGGATCAATGGTTTAGTTGAACATCATTATGTAAATACGGAGAAACGTAAACTGAATTACCGATTTTTAATACTAATTACACAAGAAGGCCAATGAAACTTATGTCATTCGAAAGGAACTTTGCCATAAATGTGCCCTCTCCTGTCCAAAAATAAATAAATAAATAAATAAATAATATTAATAATGAAATGAAAAATTGTGTGTATACGCAGCCGTTAAGGGTGGTTAAAGGCACTGGAAGTTTTCATAATTAAAGCGGTATTAAACGACGATACGTCGCGAAGGTGCAAACCTAGCACGAAATCCATCTAGCGGTAGGATGGATGGAACTGCGAGGTTGACGGTGTTGTCAGCAGTGGAAATCAAAATTTTGCGATAACTGAATTACTTTATTTCTTGACGTCGCGTATTATACTAACAGAATAATTTTGTGGTTATATTCTGCAAATTCAAGTATGTTACTGATTTATGAAAGTTCATCTTGAAGATGGGGCAGGATCAGCAACTGGATATGTAATGAAAATCATTTACTTTTTCTGTTTTTTCGTCACAGTTGCACTATTTAGAAGGTGGTAACTAGTTTCGGACTAGTTACCAACTTCAAAATAGTGCAACTGTGACGAAAAAATGGAAAATAAATGGATTTCATTATGTTACTGATTTTTATTACCCCATTTTGAATAGCTGCAACTTCCAACTTCCCTTATTATGATGGGAACAATATTTGTTTGATGATATGCCTAGTAGGGGCCACAGGACATTCAAAACTAGAACAATACATGTAAAAATAAATAAAATGATGATTTCGTGTGACATGTTTTGGTAGTTAGATCTCAGCTGGGTTCTGGCTGGTGCAAGTCTTCAGGTTACGCCACTTGGCCGACTTGAGCGTCAATGGTGATGATGATGATGAGGACAACACAACACGCCTCCCCCTACCGGGAATCCAACCCGGGCACCCTGAATGGCAATCTACCACGGTTGTAACGCACTGAATTATAGTAACGCTAATAATCACGTGGCAAAGCCATAGAATCTATCAGGCCAGTCCTCAGACAAAGGAAGAGTCATAAAAAAATAATACGTCAAATTTAATTATAAATTCTGAATCCTAATGAAATCCTGAGTTTACTGATTACACACTCAGACAGGTTAATTTATTAATTAATAATCAAAAAAATTTTGTCACATGATTATAAGTATAAAAGTAATTTTCCCAGGTCCACAGACACTTCTAATGTATTGTCTGAATAGAGGAGCATCGATTGGAGGGAGCAGCATAATTTTGGCACTGCACATTTAATTATTACAGAGAAATGGCCAAGATGGCGAAATCTTGTTCAGTTTCCCTTCGGCCGTTCATTCAAACCGTCACTGTAACACGTGGTGGCGGAGGGAGACGAGTTTTCGCGTTCTGCGAATCCGCTCCATTTCAGGCCACCCAACACGACGGTTGAAACTCCGCCGCTGCCGGCGGCCACAAGAGAGGTAACGATTGAGTCCTTCTCCTCTGTTAGGTTGGCTACAGGGTCCTCTTCGCCAATCGCGGAGGTGCACATGTTTGCATTGTTCACTTCTTTAAATAGACTGGAGAGCAGCTCACGAGCCCATTTCCTGGATGTATCGACATCGGGAGTTCAGCGTGCGGCAGTTACTGTCGTTTAGTGACACGTGCTTCCCATTACCTTGGGAGCAAGCTGGTTGTCCTAGACTTCCGCGCCGGACTCGACATGATCACCGATACGACATACTTTGCATCTTCCGTGGACGCGATCCCCTTACTTCTGCGTTTGCGCCGTCTTTTCGGGAACTGCTATTCCGGTATGTAGCATGTTCAATGCCTAGGCCCGACTCCTGTTCTTGTAATCGTGCGCGAACTCATGGCTAGTTTCTTACCTTTCGTCTTAAACTCTCTCTGAGTACTGGCTCTTATTTATATTCTTACTCTTGTATGTATTTGCGAGTTTGCCTACAAACAAGTCTATTCCCCTCCCAGTGTCAAGATTCAGTGAGTGTTTATGGAAATTTGTGACAGGGTTACCTCTTCCCTATGTGCTTTGATTTCAATGTATGTTTCGACTGGATATCCCGACTTTCATTTTTCTGTAGCTTCCTTACTGCCCCTTTTTGTAAACCTTTTACCAGGCGCTGAAACCCCTGCTGTAAGAGACGAAGTCCGACCGCCTGGGAAAGACAGAAGATGTGCGGGTGAGTTGCCTATCAGGGAACAATGACAGTCGGGGACTCTTTCAAGGCTAATTTTCCCACCTTTTCTTTACCCAGCCACAGCTACAGCCTCACCCAACATGCCCTACGCTGTACGGTGTCCACTGGACTACGGAGGGGGGCAATAATCATATAATGTAATTCTTCAGTTTCTCCTGGCGTATTTGATAATCAAAATATCCTCGGGTTTACTGCCGGTCTATAGTGTCCAACGGTACACCAGTGGATATTGTGATTAATAATCATATACATTATTTCTCATCGGTGTTTTATCAATATTATTATTATGGATACACCATTACTTATCTAAAATTAATGATAGCCTATCATTTTCAATGTTTAGTTCACAAAAAAACTTTATTCCGAAAAACATTTTACTGTTCGTTCTATCCGAGTTGTTACCAGGCGAAAGATCATAAATGGGGCATGTATTTACGGTTGCTCCCATCAGCCACCGCGCCGAATATCAACTTACATTGCGCGGCCAATAAAAAAAGCAGTGTTAAAAGGTGTCATCTATCGACAATCTGTTTAACTAACATAAACGACAACTTTTGCAGTTGTTTATATACTTTATGTAACCCGAAGACTTTCTTTGATGCTATCATAGTTTTATCACACGATTTCGGTTACAGACGTCGATGTAAAGCAGTTTATCACACGATTTCCGTTATAAACGTCGATGTAACGACGAAAATTACACAAATAATACAACTAACAAGCATATTAACCTCACACCTTCTGATCCAACGAATCCTTTCCAAATGCTAAGAAGATAATCCCCAATAAAAGTAGCCTTCACTATGAGCATAAATAAAATGCAACGTGAGACGCTTCAAAGGACAGAATTATACGGACAGTGTTATGCAACACTAGTCCAAGCGCCATATGTCATAACTGACATAATGGAACCTAAATTTTACATGTTCCTAAGATAAATTTATTTATGAATGTTTCTCGACTTTTTGTACCAAAGAAGGGTTAGTGTACTTTCACTTATTAGTGAAATCTCACTGTACATAACAACTAAACAGCAATAATTGCGCTCAAATCAGAAATATAAAGTAACGGCGCTTGGTCTTGTGACGTATAACACGGTCCATATTTACCATAACCTGTTTTTGACATGGACATTTATACGTGGGTTTTTCATGAGTTCAATCATTATATGATATTTATGTTTGTGCTAAAGACACATACAGCCAAAGAGTAAACGATTCTGACATTATAACTACTAACATTGTTTTCAAAGACGTTTTGTAAAATAAAATAGCTTTCAAAAAATAAAATAAACATAAAAAGTCAATATCTGGTTTTTAAATGTTTCACATTTAATTATATAAATTTTCTTACAATATGACTATTATTTGTTACTACTATTTAAAGTTTATTATGTTTTATACATATGTACTTGCAACCGAGTTTTCCCCATTACTATCTGACCCATCTGTGACTGATCAGGATAGAGTGCGAATTATTCGCACAGGACAACTATTATTAATAATAATCTCCTTTGAGAAGATTGAATTTATTTGCTCCAAAATAGATAGCCCGAAACTCAAAACAAATTATGGTGAAATCAACAAACACTTTAAGTATCTCGGCGAAGTTATTGAACTAACTCGAGAAAATAGCACGAAACAACCGATTACAGAAAATGAAGAAAGCATTCGGACTTGTTCAAAACATACATAACAAAAATGCCTGTCAAAAGGAACTAAAATCAGACACTACAACACAGTTATCAAACCTACAGTCACATATGCAAGTGAAACGCTCTCACTGAATAGAAAACTAGAGTTAAAAGACATTAAGAAAGTAGAGTGAAAAATTATTAGGAAAATTATGGGACCACGATACACGAAAGAGGGATACAGACTGCAGACCATCGAGACAACCGAAAAACTATCAAATATCGAAACTGGCATCGGAAAGAGACGAATGAAATTTTATGGAGACCTACACAGATTATCTGGGAACAGGTTAACTAAACGTCTACTGGACTATATGACATCACTTACAGCAACAATACCCTGGGTAACTGAAGTTAAGAAGGATTTGACAAAAGCAAAAATTGACATAACAAACACATCAGACAGAGATACATTCAGAAGAAAAATTTACAAGTGGAAGTTTACTTCAGAGGCGGCACCAACACCATACCGAGCAAACTGGACCGAAGAAAGAAGGCCTTTGGAGAGAAAATGAAGAAATATTGGGAAAATAAGAAGAACGTTAAGAGATATTGATAAATCACCTGCTTATCGTTCTACCATGGGGACATTCGCTAATAATAATAATAATAATGAAACTTCCTGGCAGATTAAAATTGTGTGCCGGAACCGAGACTCGAACCTGCCAGGAAGTTTCATATCAGTGCACACTCCGCTGCAAAGTGAAAGTTTCATTCTGGAACATCCCTTAGGCTGTGGCTAAACCATGTCTCCACCATATCCTTTCTTCCAGGAGTGCTAGTCTTGCGTGTTTGCAGGAGAGCTTCTGTGAAGTTTGGAAAGTATGAGGCGAGGTACTGGCTGAAGTAAATTTGTGAGGCGGCATAGTGAGTCGTGTCGGGATAGCACAGTCGGTAGTGTGCTTGCCCGCGAAAGGCAAAGGTCCCAGGTTCGAGACCCGGTTCCGGCACACAATTTTAATCTGCCAGGAAAGTTTCATATCAGTGCACTCTCCGCTGCAGAGTGAATGTTTCATTCTGGAATAATAATGAAAAACCAGTTTCGATACTTTGTAAATTGGACTTGTCGAATTTCGACCACAGGCAATACTGGTTAATGAAAATGTAGTCATATCCAACTTGTAACCAATTGACGATTTTTAAACTTGTGTGTGGGATATTTTAATTTAGAGTCCTCAGCATTCAAACGCTCTCGGTGATTAGTTGTCGCTGGGTATGAAGTCATCAGGACACTGAGGCACCTGTCTCAGACGTAGGCAGGTTTGGGGAGAGACGTGCGTTGGACATGCGGGTCGTTAGGGAGTACGCAGTGCAGCCCCAGCGGCGGACAGCTCGTTACCGATGTCTGCGGCGGCTGCTGCTGCTGCGGCAGATGGACCAGCGAGCCGCCGCGCCGCTCTGGCTGATGTGCGGTCGCCGGCGTGTGCAGCGGCCGTGTCAGCGACAGGCGCCTAGCCGACGTCACCTGCACACGTCTGGACTAAGCAGACGCCGCGCAAGCCGAATTACCAGCTAACATGCTGTATTGATGTACATAATAGAACACCTAACACTGTATAGTAACTAGTATTGCCTGTGGCCGAAAATCGACCAGTTGTGTTTACAATAGTCGCTGGGGATAAAATTTTACGTATCATGTCCAGAGGCGTGCAGCGGGCCTGCGCTACCCGCCCGGGCTCGTAGCCGCGCCTCCCGGGCGGGCCTGGCCCCGCGCTGCCCGGCCTGCCGGCACCAGCCCCACCGGACGGCGGCGGGCAGCGCGGGTACCCGACTACCCGCCGAGTGCCAGTCCGCCCGGCCGCCCGTGCCTCTTTGCTGCTAGCCGGGGCACGCGCCCGCCAGCCGCTGCGCTCTTAGCGGACAATACACTGTTCCGATTTTCACACTCTAAAAACTGTTCACGTTACAAACGACCATCCTACATCGGCTTATTAACTTAGTTTTTCCTTACAAGGTTTACTTTCCTTGGAAAAAATAACATGTCTGCGTTTCATTCCGCGTGAGATTTTAGTTTCATAATGCTTTTCACTCGATTCTGAAGAAACTATAGGGTTAAAAAAACTGATTTTTGGACATCTAATAGTACAGCAACTTAGCTTTCCAACAAAGCATTAAACTTTTCATTTACAAATCATGTATTGAAAAAGTTATATACTGGGCAGCTTAATGACCGATGCATTTTAGAATACACATTAACGCGAGTGCAATAGAGCTGTCTCAAATCATGAGTAATTGCGAGTTAATGAGCAGCATCAGTGCTGCGATAGCATGTACACGCATTCAACGCGGGTTCGAACAGCGTTTCTGTGGACATTTCGCTAAATTGCTTGATGTTTCCTTGCTGCTAAGAAAAAATAAGTAGATAAATAAAAATAAACATCGTTAAGTTGCAATAGAGAGCATCAGAAAGGATTAACTGCTAGAATGTTTGTAGGTACAGCTTACGCTTAACCACTCCAAGGGAAGTACACTAATTACTGTTTCTCGATACAGGTGTGTGGACCATTGTTGTTGTTTTATTTTATTTTTCCCCCCTTTTCCCTTTGGCTGGGGGGTAGCTGAAACCCCGAGGAAGTCAACTATTCGAGAAGTGACATTCAAGGTCGCAGTTTTCAGTTTTGTATCGCTGGACAGTCTTTCATGTATCTTGAAACACTTGGGATTTTTCCTCACTGACTAAATTGTCAGTGTACTATCAGCTGCGAGGGGAAAAAATAGACGTGCGCAATAATGCACCTGGTAAAAGCAGAACGTCCAATTTTGTGGTGCAGAAGCTAAACGGTAGCCGAATTGACTCGCACCGGAAATATTAAGCACGTTGAAAGTCGTTGGCTTCGCGTTAGCCGGCTCCAGCAAATTTGTAGGTAATTTTATACTTTGCTCAGTACTTACTTACACGGTGTTTCACTTTCACTTCATATTAAACTAAGTTATGGCTCTAACATAAAGAATAAGATTACTCCTTAAATCGCTTCAGTTCCTTGTTCCTAGTAAACCTACGTATTTCATGTATGTGGCAAAAAATTATATGCCCTACGGTGATGTGATATTTAATTTTGTTCAAAGTTGTCCAACTAATTATCTAGCTAAAATTCTGACAGGAAATCTTTAAAAATCCAGTAGTTTGCAAACACGGTATTCGTCTGGTATTCTTTTTACGTTCCTAGAAACTGTTGAAGGATGAGGAAGAACGTCTTTGGCACTTGCATTGGAGTACTGTGCTCCTATCTCCATCAGAGTCTGTGCGAGATCTGGAAATCCTTCTCCTGCAACTGTGCTGAAAGGCCGCAACTCTATTGCACACATTCTTACACATTTCTCCAGCACAAAAGATTTTGCTGACCCTGGAATATTGCTACAAACGTTCAAATCAGTATTCAGATAAGCTTTGCAGCTATTCAGGTGCCGTAACAGCGTAGTGGTACTGCCATCTCGTAACGACAATAATTTACGGCAGCCATTACACTCTGCAAATCCCACAGGATTATTTTCATTACCTACAATCATCATAAAACGCTCCCATACAATGCTGTCTCCAGATCTCTGTAAACGCTTGTAGATTCTCTCTGCCAGTTTCCTGGAAACGTCGTTTTTTTCTTCCGCAGATCGTCTACTCCTACGTTGGTACGATCTGTCCTGTTCGCTATTTACTTCAGACATAACGATAGATAACTTATAAATTGCTATGTAGGTAACACAAAAGGTGCGTGAAGCCTACGCTTTGATTATTACAACGCCTTGCTCAGAACTGTCTGCATTCCCCCGCTCGCAGCGCCGCCTGTAGCGCTGTTGCACGGGCCCGGCGGGTACCCGCTCGCCCGGCGAGTGTCGGGACTCGACGGCGCATCGCAGCTCGCTCGCTGTGTACAGCGGTACACTGCGGCCCGACTACCCTTGGTGCGGGCAGCAGAGCGCAGCGGCCGGACGCAGGCGAGCTCGGGCGGGTAAATGTGGCGCGCTGCACGGCTCTGTTCATGTCGGCGGCCTCGCGTGATTATGTTGGCAACATCAACAACACGATAGAAAACCTTTGCCCATTTGTTCGAACCACATAGAATGACTCGATTTGTGTATCGTACAGACCATGAAGTAAACAAATAATGCTGTCAGAATGAAAATTTCACTCTGCAGCGGAGTGTGCGCTGATATGAAACTTCCTGGCAGATTAAAATTGTGTGCCGGAACCGGGACTCGAACCTGGGATCTTTGCCTTTCGCGGGCAAACGCACTACCGACTGTGCTATCCCGACACGACTCACGAAGCCGCCTTACAACTTTACTTTCGCCAGTACCTCGCCTCCTACTTTCCAAACTTCACAGAAGCTCTCCTGCGAACCATGCAAGACTAGCACTCCTAGAAGAAAGGATATGGTGCAGACATGGCTTAGCCACAGCCTAAGGGATGTTTCCAGAATGAAACTTTCACTCTGCATCGGAGTGTGCGCTGCATAGTTCGCAGGAGAGCTTCTGTGAAGTTTGGAAAGTAGGAGGCGACGTACTGGCGGAAGTAAAGTTATGAGGCGGCATCGTGAGTCGTGTCGGGATAGCACAGTCGGTAGTGCGCTTGCCCGCGAAAGACAAAGGTCCCAGGTTCGAGTCCCCTTTCCGGCACACAATTTTAATCTGCCAGGAAGTGTCAAATAATGCTGTTCCTGCTTTATGGTTGACAGGTTCTTGTATGTGTCCTTGTCCGCTCAGTAAAAATAATTCCCCTCGTAAAGCGAAGATTCCATGAGAAAACATCAGCGTTGTCAGGCGATTGGCTAAAATGAAGCCTCACAGGATTCTCACTATTCAGCATTTGTTGCCAACATTATCATAGGAGGACGCTGGGATATTTGGTAAAATTTAACCGGCACTGGGAGGTATGAAACGGTATCTTTTACATGTTAAGAAAAATGCCTGACACAATAACAAATAAAAACGGAAGTATTTACTTCTCATGCCACTTCCATTAGCCTATATTTGAAATGGAACTACAATTTCGGGGTTCGTATATTTATACAACGCCAGGAAATAATCTTATTTCGATACTGCGATATTCAGAATTCCAGAGCTGACAACATGTTGATTTAGTAGTTCCACCCGTGCACCGATACATGCCTCTCCTGGCGCATCATCATTTATATCGGCATTCTCGACTTTGTAGTTCCACCCGAGCACCGCTAGATGCCTCTCGCGGCGCATCATCCTTTATATCGGCATTCATATGAAAACATCCATTTCCTTTAAACACTCTTAAGCACTGTCAAAATAAAGCATTTGAACGGCACAAGAAAGTGAGTTGGGAGCACTCCGTGTTTCGATATCCACTTATTTTAATACGTTATTTTAATACTGCAGATACGCTGCATTACAGCGTCTTTGGTCGAGGCGAATAGCCAATCAGTGAGCTGATTGTTGAAGTATGTAGAACTTGATCAAAGATGCAGATAGGAAAATTTCTACTTCCTTTTACCACTTTTAATGGCTAAATGCACACATAATATTTATATTCGTGAAATCTACGACAAAAAATCTTCTTGTACGAATAAATTAGTAACCTGTACCACAATTTTCGTGTTAGCGTATTTATATAATGATTGCATATAGAAAGTTTAGTTTGTAGTTCTAAGATGGGAAACACACCATCCCACTCCGTTCATCTCCGTCTACATGGGATAAAATGCAAATCACATTTAAGTGCCTGGCAATGGGTTCATCGAACCACCTTTATACTATTCATCTACCATTCCATTCTCGAATAACGCGCGGGAAGAAAGAACATCTGGATCTCTCCGTACGAGCTCTGATTTCCCGAATTTTATTCCGATGATCATTTCTACCTATTTAAGTGGAAGTAAAAATACACAATCCTGGCCATTAACATTTCTATACCTCGAAGATGACGTGCTACAGTAGCGAAATTTAACCGACAGCAAGAAGATGCTGTGATCTGCAAATGGTTTTCAGAGCATTCACACATGAGGAAAGTTTCCAACCGATTTCTTATACACAAACAGCAGTTGACCTGCATCGCCTGGTGAAACGTTGGTGTGATGCCTCGTGTAAGGCGGAGAAATGCGTGCCATCACGTTTCCGACTTTGATAAGGGTCGGATTGTAGCCTGTCGCGATTGCGATTTATCGTATCGCGACATAGCTGCTTGCGTTGGTCGCGATCCAATGACTGTTAGCAGAATGCCGTGCTGGATCCCAACGGCCCAGCAGTCGAGATGACAGGCATCTTATCCGCATGGCTGCAACGTATCGTGCAGCCACGTCACGATCCCTGAGTCGGGGATGTTTGCAAGACAACAACCATCTGCACGTGCAGTTCGACGACGTTTGCAGCAGCGTGGACTAACAGCTCGGAGACCATGGCTGCGGTTACCCTTGACGCTGCATCACAGGCAGGAGCGCCTGCGACGGTGTTAGCAACGACTCTGGGTGCACGAATGGCGAAGAGTCACTTTTTTGGACGAATCCAGGTTATTCTTACAGCATCATTATGGTCGCATCCGTGTTTGGCGACATTGCGGTGAACGCACATTGGAAGCGTGCATTCATCGCCATTCTGGCGTATCACCAGGCGTGACGGTATGGGGTTTTATCGGTTAAAAACGTTCAAATATTTGTACAGCTTATGGGACTTAACTAAGGAGTCATCAGTAGTGGCCGTAGTGGCCGTGCAGACCGTGACTGAAGCGCCTCAGTCCCCTCGGCCACCGCGGCCGGCGAAATGCAGAGACATTAACATGATAACAGAGAATATTTAAGAACGAGATTTGTGTTTATCACAGCCCTTTGTATTACGATATTACAGTAATTTGATTCATGTACCTTATTCTCTGATGTATGCTGCTGTCTGAAAAGGACTGAAATATAGAGGCTGTTGGAAATAACGTTGATCGACATTAGATTGTTTTCTCAAGATTACATAAATAATTTACTTTAAGGTTTGTGAGCATTATGTATCTATCTACTTATGATTTCAAATAGAAGTATCAAAAGGATGTTGTGTGTTTTTCTTATGCTACTGTACAACAATCTTTATTCGATTTTTCAGAATATTTATCTTTCGCAGCAGCTTCTACAACAACCTCGCTGGACTCCAGCTGCCAACCGCTATTCCGCGGCAAACCAAAGCGCATAATTTTTAAAGATATAGTGAAATGAGATAGCATTTCCACCTTGGACGACGATTCTGATTAGGACTTCAATTTATTTCCTTGAAATTGAGAAAATACACGTACGTAGATCCAGGGATCCAGACATAATGTAACTGAATGTTGCTAATGGTGTATGTTTATTGAGGGGAACATTTATAGCGTTTTTATTGTGGCACTCAACCATGATAAATCGCATGGACCAGTTACCGTGCAGCTATTTAGATTCTCATGCTGAAAGATACTAGCACGAGTGATGTTAGCCAGTGCGTTTTGAGGTGAACATTTTATTTAATCTCTTGTGACAAGAAACATATGTTATTCAGTGAAGATAATACAGGGTCACAGAGAATAATGTTTGATGTGAGTTGTGGCAGCCATGGGGAGGTGGCAGCACTGCTCGTTCGTGGCAGTTAGCCAGTAAACAATCCGCCAATTCAGTAATCATGGATCACTTGAACGGACAACGGCATGCGTTAGCTATAAAAATGTTTTATAAAAAGAGTGATATTTTGGTAGCGGCGCAGAGGGAGTTACGAAGATTTTATCATCTAGGACGAAAGGATGTAGGTTGCCGAACTTATTCTCAGACTAGCTGAAAACCCGGCGTTGCCCGGGTATTTATTTATTTATTCCTGCCATTTTTAGGTATGTATTCATTTGTATAAGGCATGTATGTCTGTAAAATCTATTGGGAATACAATTAGTGCTAAAGAAGTAACAGATTGAAACTTGGTGCGTGATGCGGCTGTTTTCCATGAACGCTACTGTTTATGTGCTCATATCTCATGAAATACGTGTCGTACTGTGATGCAATTTAGAAGGTACACTCAACTATATATATTTGTAAAATGTCTTTAAGATTTCCTTCGCCTACATTTGTAGTGTACACATTATAAATTGTAACGTCATACCGAATGCCGTAGTTTTACTCCGTAAACAGCGGAAAAGTAGTAAGCGAGAAACGTTTTTCCTTTCATCATTTTACTATGGTTGCCAGGGAGAAAAAGTTTAATGAAGGTTTGAAATTATGTTTAAAGTTTGTTGCAAGTCGCTTAGTACCGTCATTTTCATACAGTGTATTTTGAAAGTCTCACCGCATTATATGGCATTTTTTGCGATTTCTATTGGTTATGATGTAATATCTTTTGAACCATGTGCCGTATGTGATTCTTAACCATGCAGCAATTGTTACCTCACGGTAAGGAATGTGTATACCAAATTTTTGTTGAAATCGATCCAATGGTTTACGAGAAAATTAGCAGCATTGTCGCAAAATGCAGCAGTTTTTCGCGCATCTCATTGTTTATGACGTAATATCTCGTGAACTATGTATCGTACGTGATTCTTACACTTACGGGGACCGTCCTCATGGATTGAAGCTTACGTGTACAAAATTTCATAAAGATTGGAACAAAACTGTAGATTTGTATGCAACACGTACAAAGATACGGACACACTGCTTTATATATTAGAAGATGAAACATGCGTTGGACAGGGTAGCGTGGAGAGCTGCAATGCATTCTGCGGACTGAAGACGACAACATGATGCCGTTCCATCGAAACACATGATAATATGCTGGATTAATAACTTTGAGGAGACTGGATCTGCCCTCAGTAAGAAACCACAGGGCGACCAAGAAGTCTGAATTCTCCAGCGAAAATTTATGTTGTACGCGTCACTGTCTTATGGATCTTCAATTCGCGAGCAAGGAACAGTGGTTGGAATATATTGGGAGATTGTTCGCAGAAATCTTCATCTTGATGAATTTCTAAACAAGTTGTGGATGTCAGATGAGGCAGATCTTCATCTCACAGAACTACCTTTACTGGGCAAATGCAAGTCCTAGTGATGTTTATGAGTGCTCTTTACACGACGGTAAAGTGACAGTAAGGTGTAGTGTTACATAAAATGTAATTTTTTTCGCAAATGAACAAGGAAACAACACCTCCCTACGCCGATCGTTATCTGGAGAACTTTCGTTACACCTGCACTTAACAGTTTTCCAAACGGTCAAGAAGCCTGGTTGTAGCAAGACGGAACGACACCACACACTGCACGGCAGTCAGTGGTACGTGTGCGAGAATTGTTCGGTAAACGTGCGATCATACTTTTCGCTAACACTCCCTAGGCCCCGAGATCGCCTGATTTATCCGTTTATGATTGTTTCTTGTGGGGCTACCTCAAGAGAAAAGACTCGACCAAGAACCCTGGATGATGTGAAACAGGGAATTCGGGATGAAATTCACAGTATCCCAGCTGAGATGTTGCAGCAGACAATGAGGAAACTCCAGTGAATATTTGGAGAACGCCATATAAAGGAGCGATTTAAAAAAAAATTACATCACTGTTTCAGTTTGTATGAAATTAATTTTTGTTCATCACATCTACTTTTATTGGATTTCTGGAAATGTTCCAGTTTTTCTGTGCCACCCTGTATTATGAAATTTAACCTAACCCACTCTATACTCAGTTACACAAAAATTTGTATTTAAGGACAGGATTTAATTTAAATACGAGCTGGTTCCTGAGTCCAATCCAACAATATTACCGTGTAAAGTAGGAAGAGAGTTTTGCACATACGCTTACTTTAAGTGATTACTCAGTATTATTGAAATCCCGTACAATAAATTTCCAGTACATAAAAGTTACAGAACCCAACATAAAACAATATTCTAAAAGAAAATAATAATAATTTATATTCAACCAATGTCAGGTTGCACGATTTCGAACTTTTGCGTCTCAGTGAGGCTGCTATAATTTGACACCAGTGCTGGGCGAAACTGTCTTCACCACACAGAAACCAGACCAGATAAGGTGAGATCGCTGCACATTCTGCGAATCACAGGTAAGTCACCAAAGTTCCGCTTTTCGAATGTTGCTGCTTGGACACATTGGCTGCCCACTAGCTTGGAGAATATTCGAAAAACACCTTGAAGCACTGTCAGCTAAGTTATTAATGTAAGATCCGATAATTTTACTTTCTAGGGAAATTGTAGTTTTTTAACACAATTTTGGAAACTCGTATTATGTGTTTTGGTTCATTGTTAATTTAGAACAGGACTTTTTTTGACTGTATGGCAGCATAATTGTTTGATATCTGCTTTTGGGCATTTAAGTTTGCTAATTTTCCAAGGATACTGCTTCCTACCTCCAATATGTTCTCTGTACATATGAGTAAATCATCTGATTGACTTACGAAATGGTGTGAGAATTTATTAGTTAGTGGCAAAATACGCCAGTTAATGACAACTTAATAATTTGCATCAGGCCTTGTAAATCCATTGTGCTAAGGTATAGGAATAAATGTGTAATTCAGTGCCAAGGATTATTCAAATGTTCAAATGACTGTTAAGCTTAAGGGGCTTAATTGCGGGGTCATCAGTACCTAAACTTACGAACTACTTATGTACTACCTTATACCAAAGACGACACAAACATCCATGCCCGAGGGGAGATTCGAACCCCCGACCGTAGCGGCCGTGCAGACTGTGACTGGCGCGCCGCAGTTTGCTCGGAAACTGCGGCCGGTGTAGTGGGACGGATTATTGTCTCCGCTACTTATCTCATGTCAGCTCAGTTTGTGCAGGATAACTTACTTATATTTGTGTTCTTAAGTAATTTTACGTAAATATTGAATGTTATATGATTCTTAAAAAAGTTTTTTGTATGTTTTTTATGTTTCATGTGCTGTGAGGCGATTTAACCTACGAGAGCAACATCTTCGACGCCGATTTCAAGGAGTAAATAGCCGGCCACATCAAGTCGCGGGTCGACGGCCACGAGGCAAGAAGATGTTGATCTCTGCGGTTGTCGTCGCGAGAGTTGACATTATTAACGACGTTTCATGATCAAACAATAAATTTTAAAAGTCAGTTCCCTTTTGTCTGTCAATGACTACATATGTAACTTCATAGAAAGCAATAAATGTTATCGTGTTTAAACTTGACGAAAGTGTCAGAGTACATCATTTATGATGAATTATTTTACAATAAATAATATATTAATGAAACGAGGAGAACATTTAATTTAAATATTCTTCAATCTGAAGGAAGATTTTCTTATGAATTTTATTGGTGGAAAAGTTACGTCAAGAAGACTTCGATAAATGTTTCTTTTAGAACTGTGATTTATCGATCATGTACGTCGATCGATAATCATTGAAGAAATATTTCTTTTTTTATCTGTGGCTATAGCAACGACCACAAACTGAAGAATTTCTTTTGACCGTCTTATCTATGAGACAACTTAGAAATATTTTAACAAGAGTGACTGTTAAAGACTTCTTCCCTCGGCGCAAGAATCTGATTTTTGAAATATTGCAACGTATAAAGATTTTACATGAACATATTTTATTTTATTTTATATAACTTTTTATGGGCGAGTGGACACCTCAAGGATTACGAAGTCTGACACGGCCACATTCAACCCTAATCATACAAGACGAGTGCTTTTGAAGATAAGGTTTTAGCACACGTTCCGCCGCACTAAGAGGTCGTTCCGCCGCACCGGCTAACAATCATTACGGGACAGGGTTTAACCGATTATTTGCTATCCTACTGAAGAAAGTATTAGCCTTGTAACTGCAGGAAATGAATTCAGGGACTGCCAGTTGATCCTGAAAGTATAACAAATTATGCATCAAGTGGTGATATACACTAAAGATGTCATTACACGGTCGGTTACAAATCAAAGTTACAAGCCCTTCGTATTTTGTATCACATTTGATCTTTTCTTAGCTTTATCTGCTTTTCTAGCTTGGTGTGTACAATCGGATTATAGTCATTACATTTTACAGCATCCATTTTGTTACAATTTATTCCACTTCACTGCCTGCCAGTGAATGTGACGAACTACCCAAAATAATTAGAGAATCGGGAGAGATATCATACACAATATACATATGATAACGTATTTCATTCAGTTGTTGTTTACAACTGTAATTTGTGTGTAATACAGTACGATATTTTGCTGTCTCAAATCTTGAGGTTTACATGGCGTTTACTTAGGGCGAGGCACCATGGCGGTACCATAATAGTGAAAAAGTTATTATCGTTACCCCCTAACATAGCGTATGATCATCACGGACGACCAGTACAGTTGCACACCTGCGTGGCATGGGCAATATGCGGTTATCAATCAGCTCTTGAGAGACATTTGACCATTTCTTCATGAATGCAATTCCCAGCTCTGCAACCGTTGTGGGAGGTGCTGGTCTGGTTGCAATGAGTCTGCCAAGAGCATCCCAGACATGCTCAAACGGGTTTGAGTCCGGTGAACAAGCTGGCCACTCCGTTCAGTTCCCTCAGCTTCAAACATGTTGTACACCAATGCAACTCTGTGTGGACGAGCGTTATCGTCCACCAGAAGAACCCATTTCCTATGCCACCAGCATAGGGCACAACAAAAGGTCGAAGGAACTCGTCTCTATACCTCTGAGCAGTCAAAGCACCATTCTTAACAACACAGACGGATGATATACGTAGCGAAAGTTCATAGAAGGGCAGCTCGTTTTATCTTAACGCAATATAGGAGAGAGACAGTCACAGAATTGATGCACGATATTGGGGTGAAAATCATTAAAAGAAATGCAATATTCAGTGAGGCGAGATTTAGTTGTGAAATTTCTGTATCAACTTTCTCTTCCGAAGTGAACATATTTTGTTAGGAACCATCTATATAGTGAGACACGATCATCATCATAAAATAAGGGAAATCAGAACTGAAACGGAAATATTTTTCCCGCGTTGTATTTGAGAATGGAACTAAAGAGAAATATCATAAAAGCGGTTCGGTGAGCCCTACGCCATGCATTTAAGTGTGATTAACGGAGTATTTATGGAGATGATGATGTGGACTTGTGTTTTTGTCCATCTCCCCAAACGATGTGTGATAACTACAAATTCTAGGGAGAGCAGTTCCTGGAAAAACTGAAAGGAACTTAGTTCATCCACGAACTAAGTGGCTTCCTAAACACTTGTCACAGTACAAACTCACTCAGAATCGTAATTTGTTGTACAACCTCATCACTAGACGTAGTAGTTATCCAACAGAGAGAGGTGCGTTTTTAGTATTTAGTCGGGGCGAGAACTTAAAGATCCTTAAGAAACTCCAATGGTAAAGGTTCCAGTAGAAGAAGGTACATTTGATGTTCAAATTCTGAGTATCTGCGTTCCAGAAAGTCGGATGATGTATGACATCCTCCCGCATACGTAATTCTAAGATAGTTGGAGAAGAAGCAAACAAATTGAAGGTTTACTAAAAACCGATTGATAAATATGCACTTTGCTATATTGTTTGGATATATTGTGAAATTTGATGCTCTTAAATCGACTGGTATTGCTCATCTGATTTCAATGAGGTGGTCTGATTTAGGTCTAGCAGAATAGAATTAAGAAATGAAACGAAATCAAAATGTCCGCCAGTGTAAAGGGAATATGCTACTTCACTGAACTGACAAAAAATTGTTGCTGAATTATTGTAGTAATTAGTAGACAAAATTCCTGTACCACTTGAGATGTCTACCCTTGAAACTGCGGCTTAGTTGTTGGGATGGCTGATGACCGTCTCTTAATTTGATAATGCCGCTACCTTAGTATATACACCACATTAATTCAGGAGATCGCTTTCTAAATTCAGTTCTGCTGAATGCTTCCACTAATTTAAAAGCAATACCCGAACACTATGCGCACAATCATAGAGCCATTCCTTCTAACAGTTCGTGTAATTACTGATAATTTAAAGAACTGGTAAATTATTGTTAATATTGTAAAAAAATAAGAAAACATTGATACAGAATCACAAAAATGACGTCAATTCATTAATGCAAAGTTAGACAGTAGCAAGATTAACAATATACATCTAGCTTCGACGAAAGAAAGGCAAGAGCTACTTGATGCAAGAAAAGAAATTTGATAATAATTTTCTTCATTTAACAAAACTTTTCAGAACAACTTCTAGGCGTTTTGCATGGATTTAGCCGTCTGTAACATTTCATATTAGTACATAAAATGAAAATTAATTATTTTTTTCTTATTGCAAAAATCTTTAGTTTGTGCTCATTGGCAAGAAAAATCATTTTTCAGTTGTATGAAACAATAGGCTATAACTCAAATTTTTAGGTTTTAGTTTTAGATAACTAGTTTTTGTAGATTGTACTTGTGGAATTACCGCCCATTAAAAATATTGGTAATTAATAGCATTTGTAATTAAACAGTATGAAGTTCACTGCAAACATTGACCATGCCAATGCACCTAATGTTACACAATTGTAATCTTAATAATTATGGTAGCAATGTATGTACGCAGTTGGGTGACAACATTTATAGTTAGGCCATAGGCAGAAATTCTCCACGTTGAGATTTGCTGTGTGCTTGTAGCTGAGGGGAGACGGCGAGCAGGCCGACTTTGGTGGCTTGTTCCAGCTTAGGATTTTCCAGGCTAGTTTCCGGTGAGGGGAGAGAGGGACAATGGAAAGTGCCAGGCCCAGTGCAGTGCACAGCGTGAAATAAAATATTCTAATACTACTTGCATTTGAAGTAATACGATGCAGTTAGGAACCTTTAAGGCCTCATTACAAAATAGCCTGTTGACAAATAAACAATACATTAGCTGATATAGTCACATCTGGTGTAATATGTTTAATTGACAATGAAAAGTAATAAATTACCAATGAATACAAGACAGTTACACAACTAGCATGGCAATGTTTGTTTATAAAAATAATATATTAACTATTTCTCATTTTATTATCAATTAAACTTGTGTATTTTATCTTGAAGTATTCAGTTAAATCACTTATCTGTGATATAAGAAATTGCACGATTATAATAAATAGTACAAAGGATGTTTATACCAATATAAAAAACTAAGAAGACATTTGCTTAATGTGTAGTGTAATTATTTTGATTTTAAGTAAAGTTTTAGAAATGTGTTGGCTGAGCGCTGTACGTTGGCAAATCGGTTAGAACAGCTCACATGGGGAAGTTGAAGACGTAGGGAAAAAATCCGGCAGTTGGGCTTTTGGCGCGCGGAGTCGGGAGCGAGTGGTGTAGCTGGACGGGCGGCGTCGCTCTGCGACAGTCGGCATGTGGATCTCCAGGTGGAGACTATAGATTTTTGTGTGGCAATTGCCATGTGTGGTTGCTCATCGTAGACTGCACCAAGTTGAATCGAGTGCTACTGTGTGTTGTGAATATTTAGCAGGTGGAACAAGGTGTGCATCGCACTGAATCGCAACTGTGTTTTGTTAATGTAACACGTGTCGTCGCATAGGCATGAACATAAACGTTGTTTGAGACAGGCACATGGTGTGAAAACAATTTGCGACAAATATTCACTTTGTCTGGGGGCTCACGAGGTACAATTTTATTTGATAAATGTGTCGACGTACAGACGTATAAGCCACAGGGTTTTAATATGGTGTAATAAACAACATAAAGTGAACCTCCACGTGTTTTCAAGAATAGTAGTTAGTACACCCTTTTTCTCACATGAACTGACTTTATTATGTATTTTTTTGTTAATCATATGCAGGGAAGGAAAGCTGCGAACGTGTGATATGATCCCCTAGAAAACGAGTCAAACAGTAGCAATCACAGTTCCAGTGTTTTTGCATGTTTAGGAATTTGGTTCGCAGTTGGTGGTTGTGAGTTTTAAAAATTAAACTTTCCCTATTTTAAACACCCCGACCTTCACTCTCGCATTTGGAGGCTCGTTACGGGATGAGTTCACGTTGAACTTGCTCGGACGGAGAGATTAGGGTGTGTATAGGACAGTGAACAGTTACGAACAGTTGCAAACAAGTGCGCGGACGCGACGGACAATTTCAAGTGTGTGTGGTGGCTGGCAGCAGAGAGCGGGATAAATTCACACTGGTCTTGCTCGGACAGAGGTAGGGTGTGCTTAGGACAGTGATAGTGGACAAAACAGTTAGCATAACCGTGGACGGTACGCGAACGCGTCGCGCGGTTAACGACGGTTGGTGGCTGGCTGAGATCGGGCGCGGGCATCCGTAACCGGCGATCGACGGCGCATCGGCCCGGAAGCAGTGAGCGGCGGCGCGAGGGATCGACGGACTCAAATTTCATCGTCTGCAACGAACTGCAGTGATCGTGGGGACTTCGCAAGTCGCCAACGGAGCGTCGGGGCCCAGCAGCTTCGATTATACAAATGATAAGGGATGCAGTGACGACATATTCCAGCCACAGCTTCTACAACAGACGGCAGCGAGCGTTGGGGACGTCGGAGCTCGTTGCAGCAACTTCTGGATTAAAATATAAGTAAAGCAGCTGGCGCTAATCAAGCTTTCTTGTGATACCAAAAATGGATCAGGTTTTTAAAAAGTCGTCAAGCGACGTAGATTCAGAGGGTAGCATACCAGATAGTTCAGAGAGGGTAAATACTGGAGGAATGTTGTTGACACCGGAGATGATCGCAGCCATGTTAGCGAGCTTTAGCTCAAATTTAGAATCAAAAATAGAAAATTCACACTCAAATTTAGAATCAAAACTAGAAAATTCAAACTCAAATTTAAGATCAGAAATAGGAACTATAAAATCAGAAATGGGAACTGTAAAATAAGAAATAGGAACTGTAAAATCAGAATTGAAAGCAGACTTTAAGGCAGCCATTGGGGCACTACAAAATTCAGTGTTTGCATTAAAGGCAGAAATAATCACAGACGTTGACAAAAAGATAGGAAGTCTAACAGAACAGGGAAATAGGGAAAAGTAGAAAAAAGTAGGAAAATAGGGAAAAGTAGATACATGCCAGAATTGGTGCTATTGAGACTGAGGTAGGAGGCAAGTTAGATGCTGTGAAACAAATATGTGATCACAGGAATGAGGGCACTATGCAGGCATTGGCTGAGGTTGACAAGAGGTTGGTGCCATGTATTGAGGAAACAAAAACTTTGTTGTCAGGAAAATTAGAGAATACAGAATGTAACTTTAGGAAAAAGATAGAACAAGTAGTGACAGTAAACAATACTGAAATTGAGAAGGTGAACACCAGAATAAATAATCTAGAATTGTGTACTGCATCAGGAAACACTATTTGGTCCATGGTGCAGACACCTAATGGCAGAAAGTTTTCAGGAATGGGTAATTATCATCCAGTAGATTTTTTGGCTGCATGCAAGGACAAATTTGTGCCTGGTATGTCAGACCAGTGTAAAGTGAAGTTAGCAAAGAGAATGCTTGACTGTTCTGCTCAAACTTGGGCAAATCAGCGTGCTGATAAATTTGTTACTTTTGAGGCGTTTGAAAAATTGTTTTTAAATAAGTATTGGGGGGAGGCCAAGCAAGCTAAGATACAAAATGAATTCTTGAAGGGGCAAACTATGTGAAAGGGAAACAGAGCACAAGGAATTTTGTCAGGAGGAACTTGAGAAACTAGTGCATTTAGATACACCTTTGAGTCTTTTAGCAGTAATTTCCACTTTGTGTAGGAGGTTACCTGCAGATTTGCATTGGCAATTACTTCACCATCCCACAGATTCAGCTGAGAATTTCATTGAATTTGTAGAAAAGATAGATCAGGGTTTAGTTATGGAACGACAGCTCAGGGCGACACAGCATGTGAACCACAATGAAAACAGAGGCAGTAGAAATGGGGATCACAACCAGGGAAACCACAATAGAGAGAGGAATTTAAATGAAAATTGGAGAGGTAACAATAACAGAGGAGACAACTGGGATAATAGAAGCCAGAGGGAAACATGGGAAAATGATAGGAGAAATCAAAGGCAGGAAGATGGAAACTGGAATGGGGATAACATTACGAGAGAAAATCTGAGACATAATCAGGGGAACTAAGATTTGTTCCAAATGAGGTCCGTTTTGGAACAAGGAACTATTCTAATAACAGGACCAGAAGATGGGATAACAGGGGATCTAATAACCATAATTACAGTCGGAATAGAGATGGGGAGAGAAGGGAAGAAAAACTATGTCACATGGATAGAGATGATGATAGGAAAGAGGAAGTAGGAGTTCACAAGGGCAAGGATAAAGAAAAGATGGAAGAAAACATAAATAGAGTAAACAAGGAAAGGGAGAAAAGATAGGAAAGTATGTGTCAGATGGATGCTGTTATAGGTAGTGAGGAAATCTTTGGGGATTGGTTTTTGCAACATGACAAGAGAATTACAAACAGGAGGAGGAAGGCTAGAAACAAGGACAATAAAGGAGAGTATGATGTGGGAAGTTTATTTGATAATAACATTAAAGAGGATAACAACAGTGTTGGGTTAGCCTTAGTTTTGGATAGGTCAGAGGCACAAGTGTTGACTGAATGTGAAGGTATGAATGTAAAGATTGATGGTATTGGAGCCAGCATAGATGCTGTGGAATGTATGAATGAGAGTGAATGTTTTTCTAAATTAAATGTAAATAAATGTGGTCCAGTAGAGACAATAAATGACACTGGACCTTCTGTAAATGTTAATATAAATGTGAAGATCTCTGAGGAAGGCCAAGTTGACAGTGTAGATGCACAAACCAGAAATTTAATTGGGAAAATAAACTGGATTAGGAAGTGGGCACCAGATGATTGGCTGTTGAACAAATATGATTACTTGGACAGACTAGGCAAACAATATAATAGGGACCAGACTTATTACAATGTGTTGAAAGAGTTTGTGAATGGGGACAATGAGCATGATCAATTAAGGGGATTAGGCATGTGTACCCAAGCTCATGATGAGATAAGTAAGGGACTGAAAGTTGTACAGGAGGGTCTAGGTGATGAGGAGGAGAAAATACAATTTTTTTTATTCATAATAATGAACAGTGTCATGAAATGGATACTGATGGGTTAAAGTCAAGTTGGGTTAATAAAGAAGTACATGAGTATGGGCAAGATGTTGGATCCAATTCCTCAAACATTTAAAAACAGTAGAGCCAGTGGCATGGGAAAAAGAAAATTATGATTTTGCAAGAAAAATAGGGGTGTTAAATGTAGGGAACTCAGAATTTGAAGTAATCATTGAGGACGAGCTGTTTATTCAAGATTTATTGGTGATGAAAGGTCTATGTTTAAATCTAGTAGTAGGAAGTGATTTTCTGTGCAAATATGAAGCTCAGTTGGAATATAAGGATAAAGTGCTAGAATTAAGTCTGGAGGGATGCATGAAGAGGGTGAAATTCAAAAATTTTGTAAATGATAAAGATTTAATGGCATGTTTATACAAGCAACTGCAATAAACCACTATAAATCATGAAGTATGAGATCCAAAGCAGTGTACATAGTAATTTAAGAATTTGTGTATATTTATTCTGTGGTCTGTGTTAGTATTTATGTGTGTGTTTTAGATTTAAGCATTGGGGTCACGTTTACATGCTTTCTTTATATATTCTTTTTCCTGTTGTTGTTTGTGTTAAAACATGTGCTTGTATCATTTTTGCAGTTCAACAGTGTTACATGAGGTAAATATTTATATGCGTTGGTGAAAGGTGCAATTGTTGCCAGGACTCATTCCTGAAACAGCAGCTGAGAGGGTTAGTGTGTTTATTGTGTCATCATAATTTATGTATGAGTAGTGAAACTATTTAGTTAGGTAATTCTATGAATGATAATTAAATTGTTTTTATTTTTATTTATGTATACTAATCTGGAATCAGGAGTAGAGGATATATATATATATTGTTTTCAATTGATGCTCACAGGCTGCAGGAGTTGTAGTTACTGTGAAGTATAGACGTGCTAGGAGTGACTTAGGACGGTATGGGCCAATAAAATCTCACACCAGCAAAAATAAATTTTTTTGGTGCGAGGGGGTAGGATTTGTATTTATGCTTGTAGGTGTCATTTTGATAGAAGAGAAAATTCTCTATGATAACATTCTTTTGGTAGTATTTTTTGAACTTTAAGATATATTTTAAAACAGGCAGGTTGTTGGTATTATATTTGATGGAGTAATACTCCAAGTATGCCACATATTTTCTTGTCTGTTTCATCTGAATCCATGGCTGATGAGAGTGCAGGCATAGTGGTTTGGGTTGATCTGATAATGACTAACACAAGCCACTTTGAGTTCTTAATTCTGTTGATTTGCATGTTACTGTGCATGTCTCAATGCTTAGTTCAATTGCACCAAGTCTGGATGGCAGACGGGTGGGATACAAATCCAACCGAATCCTGGTGTCCAGACAAACTTTTGTCTATGTTGACTCATGGGTGCCTTCTGCCTTTCCTGTTCCATGTAGGATGCATATGACGTGTGTGAATAAGAACACGTGATCCAGTGCAACGATGACTCTGGGGTTCTCAGTGTCAAAATGGTGAGAGATTTCCTTTAAACAAGTGTCAAAAGTTTTTGTAGTGATAATTTTAGTTTTTCCATGTAGGACAAGGTCCTCTAATGACTAAAGGTTAATACTATTATAAATTTGGTGCCAATTCTGTATATAAACAACAGGCACACTTAAATTTG
The DNA here is from genome assembly GCA_026315105.1 of Locusta migratoria. Classification (NCBI taxonomy): domain Eukaryota; kingdom Metazoa; phylum Arthropoda; class Insecta; order Orthoptera; family Acrididae; genus Locusta; species Locusta migratoria. The sequence continues at coordinate 926,101,260 of CM048744.1, read as the reverse complement.
ATGGATGAAATTAGTTATAAGGAATTATTTTCTAAAAATTATGCAAAGACTTTAACAGTAATTGTGTTAATTTATAAGTCATCTTAATGATACAAATATTGAGAAATTTTCTCACTGCCTTGTTGTTTTTTTGCATTAGTTGAGGTCATAATTGGTATAGTGTTTGAGTCAATTCAATAATTTTGTAATTTTAAATTTTGCTCATATGAAAGTATTAATTTTTGGTGCTACTTGCGCCATCCTACACATGGTTTTGATGCCGCAACCACTTGCAGTGAAGTTCACTGCAAACATTGACCATGCCAATGCACCAAATGTTACACAATTGTAATCTTAATAATTATGGTAGCAATGTATGTACGCAGTTGGGTGACAACATTTATAGTTGGGCCATAGGCAGAAATTCTCCACGTTGAGATTTGCTGTGTGCTTGTAGCTGAAGGGAGGCGGCGAGCAGGCCGACGTTGGTGGCTTGTTCCAGCTTAGGATTCTCCAGGCTAGCTTCCGGTGAGGGGAGAGAGGGACAATGGCGAGTGCCAGGCCCAGTGCAGTGCACAGCGTGAAATAAAATATTCTAATACTACTTGCATTTGAAGTAATTACGATGCAGTTAGGAACCTTTAAGGCCTCATTACAGTAGAGCCTGTTGACAAATAAACAATACATTAGCTGATATAGTCACATCTGGCGTAATATGTTTAATTGACAATGAAAAGTAATAAATTACCAATGAATACAAGACAGTTACACAACTAGCATGGTAATGTTTGTTTATAAAAATAATATATTAACTATTTCTCATTTTATTTTCAATTAAACTTGTGTATTTTATCTTGAAGTATTCAGTTAAATCACTTATCTGTGATGTAAGAAATTGCACGATTATAATAAATAGTACAAAGGATGTTTATACCAATATAAAAAATTAAGAAGACATTTGCTTAATGTGTAGTGTAATTATTTTGATTTTAAGTAAAGTTTTAGAAATGTGTTGGCTGAGCGCTGTACGTTGGCAAATCGGTTAGAACAGCTCACATGGGGAAGTTGAAGACGTAGGGAAAAAATCCGGCAGTTGGGCTTTTGGCGCGCGGAGTCGGGAGCGAGTGGTGTAGCTGGACGGGCGGCGTCGCTCTGCGACAGTCGGCATGTGGATCTCCAGGTGGAGACTATAGATTTTTGTGTGGCAATTGCCATGTGTGGTTGCTCATCGTAGACTGCACCAAGTTGAATCGAGTGCTACTGTGTGTTGTGAATATTTAGCAGGTGGAACAAGGTGTGCATCGCACTGAATCGCAACTGTGTTTTGTTAATGTAACACGTGTCGTCGCATAGGCATGAACATAAACGTTGTTTGAGACAGGCACATGGTGTGAAAACAATTTGCGACAAATATTCACTTTGTCTGGGGGCTCACGAGGTACAATTTTATTTGATAAATGTGTCGACGTACAGACGTATAAGCCACAGGGTTTTAATATGGTGTAATAAACAACATAAAGTGAACCTCCACGTGTTTTCAAAAATAGTAGTTAGTACACCCTTTTTCTCACATGAACTGACTTTATTATGAATTTTTTTGTTAATCATATGCAGGGAAGGAAAGCTGCGAACGTGTGATATGATCCCCTAGAAAACGAGTCAAACAGTAGCAATCACAGTTCCAGTGTTTTTGCATGTTTAGGAATTTGGTTCGCAGTTGGTGGTTGTGAGTTTTAAAAATTAAACTTTCCCTATTTTAAACTCTCACCCCGACCTTCACCTTCGCATACTGTTGTCATGGTATCTGTTTTTAACATAACTCCACATCAAAAAGGAATATTTTTACTGTTCCTTGTTTTACGAGGCGAAGGTACAAACAAATCCGACATCGAAATATAACCCATAAATACGAAAAAATAAAACTGAGCGTTCTTGGCTGTTGTTTTACATAATAAATCTATGAGATTGCTCCCAAAAATGACAATATTCTATAAAAAACAAATTAGTTAATGTTCAGTAAATTTCGGAGACTGGCTACATCTTCGTCATGAAATGTATGTCCTTAGAATTCGTCAATGGAGAGCAATCATTTGAAAGATCCTTCCAGAAACTAGGCTATCGTCAGGAATGTCCCAGGGAAGTGTGATATGTCTGCTATTATTTTCTATCCGTGCAAATAATCTGACGAATAGAGTGAGTTGCAATCTGTTGCTGTTTGCTGATGATTCTGTGGCCTACAGGAAGGTGTCGTCATTGAATTACTGTAGTAGGGTGCAGGATCACTTGGACCGAATTTGTAATTAGGAATGACAGCTAGCTCTAAGTGCAGAAAAATGTAATGTGATGCGGATGATTAGGAGAAACATTCCCGTAATGTTCGAAAACAGCATTAGTAGTGTGCTGCTTGACAGAGCCACATCAATTAAAAATCCATGCTTAACTCTGCACAGCGATATAAAAGGGAAGAAGGATATAAGGACAGTTGTAGGGAAGCGGATGGTCGATTTAGGTTTAGTGAGGGAATTTTGAGATGTCATTTCTCTGTGAAGGAGACCGGAAATAAAACGCATGTGCGAATCCGGCTATATTGCTCTAGTGTTGGGGATCCCCACCAAATCGGTTTAAATTAAGACGTAGAAGCAATTCAGAGGCGTGGAGCTAGGTTTGTTACTGGTAGGTTCGATCAATGCGCGAGTGAATACAAGCATTCGTTTTTTCTACGTTCTATATGGGAGTTGAACAGGGTTCAAATGTTTGTAAATCTTATGGTACTTAACTGCGGGGTCATCAGTCCCTAAACTTACAAACTACTTATGAACTAGAAAGAAACTTTCACTCTGTAGCGGAGTGTGCACTGATATGAAACTACCTGGCAGATTAAAATTGTGTGCCACTCGAACCTGGGACCTTCGCCTTTCACGGGCAAGCGCACTACCGACTGTGCTATCCCGACACGACTCACGATGCCGCCTCACAACTTCACTTCCGCCAGTACCTCGCCTCCTACTTTCCAAACTTCACAGAAGCTCTCCTGCGAACCATGCAAGACTAGCACTCCTGGAAGAAAGGATATGGTGTAGACATGGCTTAGCCACAGCCTAAGGGATGTTTCCAGAATGAAACTTTCACTCTACAGCGGAGTGTGCGCTGATATGAAAACTTCCTGGCAGATTAAAATTGTGTGCCGGAACCGGGACGCGAATCTGGGACCTTTGCCTTTCACGGGCAAGCGCACTACCGACTGTGCTATCCCGTCACGACTCACGATGCCGCCTCACAACTTCACTTCCGCCAGGTCCCAGGTTCGAGTCCTGGTTCCGGCACACAATTTTAATCTGCCAGGAAGTTTTACTTATAAACTAACTTATACTAAAGACAACACAAACATCCATGCCCGAGGGAGGATTCGGACCTTCGACGCGGGAGGCCGACCGATCCGCAATGTGGCGCTCCAGACCGCTCGGCTACTCCAGCGCGGCTTGATCAGGGAAGAAGTAACTAGTAGCGGTACTGAGTACCCTCCGCCATGCGCCTTTGGTTGTATTGTAGACTATACAGGGTGTTACAAAAAGGTACGTCCAAACTTTCAGGAAACATTCCTCACACACAAAGAAAGAAAATATGTTATGTGGACTAGTGTCCGGAAACGCTTAATTTCCATGTTAGAGCTCATTTTAGTATTTCTCTTTAAATGTAAATTGACATAATTCGCGCAGACAATTGTCAAAATACCCAATTGTTTCGTTAGTATGTACTGTACTTCCTCGATTCACGTGATCAACACAGATTTTCTGTGAACGTTTGGGCAGGAATTGATGTCTTGATAGGGCCTCATGTTCTTCCACCTACGCTTACTGGAGCACGTTATCACGATTTCTTACTGGATACTCTTACTGTGCTGCTACAACATGTGCCTTTACAAGCACGGCACAACATGTGGTTAATGCACGATGGAGCTCCTGCACATTTCAGTCGACGTGTTCGTACGCTTCTCAACAACAGATTCGGTGACCGATGGGTTGGTAGAGGCGGACCAATTCCATGGCCTCCACGCTCTCCTGACCTCAACGCTCTTGACTTTCATTTATGGGGGCATTTGAAAGCTCTTGTCTACGCAACCCCGGTACTAAATGTAAAGACTCTTCGTGCTCGTATTGTGGATGGCTGTGATACAATACGCCATTCTCCAGGGCTGTATCAGTGCATCAGGGATTCTATGCGACGGAGAGTGGATGCATGTATCCTCGCTGACGGAGGACATTTTGAACATTTCCTGTAACAAAGTGTTTGAAGTCACGCTTATACGTTCTGTTGCTGTGTGTTTCCATTCCATGATTAATGTGAGTTGAAGAGAAGTAATAAAATGAGCTCTAACATGGAAATTAAGCGTTTTCGGACACATGTTCATATAACATATTTTCTTTCTTTGTGTGTGAGGAATGTTTCCTGAAAGTTTGGCCGTAACTTTTTGTAACACACTGTATAAGTAGATATAGACACATGGTAAGGACAATTTTCTCCATAATCAATGGGTTGGGACTATTAATATTGTTTATTCAGTTACGCACAGCTAGTAGTACTTTCTTCCACCTTCACGTTCGCCATCGAGAAACCGCACGCACAGTACTTTTGTTACGTGGCGGCCTTTGGTTCGGCATACGCCTGTTTGCCGGCTACCCGCAACACCAAGGCCGTAAAAACTGCGCGCAGCGCGTTTTCGCGTTGGTTTATCCGCTTGCCGCTATCCGTCGGGAAACTCTTAAGAACGGCACTAAAGCCTCCTTTTACGACAGGCGGCCCCAGGATGTTTCAAAGGGCGAAATCCGGCCGCTGTGTCGACGGCCGAAACACTGCACGCTCGGCAGCATTCTCGCTCTGCAGCTGGCCGCGGCCGCGGCCTGTGTTTGTAGCCAGGAGCACCGCAGCGGGCGAGGGAAACGTCTCGCACCAGCCAAATCAGCTTCACTGCGTTTCATCTATACCCGTTCTCTTCATCTTCTCCCCTCTGCGTCTCCGTTAAGGTTGTAGATTTTTAAAATTGGTTTCAAAATATTCTTCGTTCCTGTAGCTGTAGTTTCATAACTCCAGCACGATATTTTTATTGCTTGCAGAAATGTAGAAGATATAAGTTCGTAGGCTTCCACGGCCGGTATTATTTTGAATAAAACAATACTGGCTATTAGGCGGCGTCATCTTGAAACACTTAGCAAATGAATTGCTGACGTTTCGACCACTGTGCAGTTGTCCTCTTCAGGGCGGTAAACTATTGGATTCTGCTGAATGTATACTCTTATATACAATAGAACCCCTCCAATCCGTCACGTTCCGGATCGAGACCATGGTCGGAACGAAAAAAAGGTCGGATTATTCGAGAAATCTAATATTTATTGAAAAAATATAAAAAGACATTCACTACAAAAAATTAAACGATTTAAGAACGAAAAGACGTCTACAGTAATATAGAAATATGTTTTTACACAGTGTTAAACAATATATTAACAAAGAAACGTCTACATACACTATAATGTGTATTGGTTCTAAAAGGAAAAACGATGTTGTACACTTGGCAGGGTAACAGTAAATTTTCATCTAAAAATTCTTGAAACTTAACAGAAAACGTAGCAGCTGCGGCATCGGCGAATTGTTTTTCTCCGGAAATAGAAACAAATCGGACACCATGACGAGTTTTCCTACGATCAGTCCACCCTTCACTGGCAGGCATATTTACTTTCGGCTTTCAGTTTTTAGTGCAAAACTATCGCTTTTTCTTTCAGAAATGGCCCGGATATTACAGTTCCTTCCCTTCTTTCGTGACAAAACCACATCCACAATGCGTTATCAAGCAGTTCAAGTTTAGACTTTTCTAATGTTTTTCGATTCCTCCGAGTGTTTTCACAATCATTCGTAACTGAATAGGATTCAATGTTTTTCCGATTCTTCCTTCAATCCTTAATTGTCGTAACACCTACATTCAGTTCCTTTGCAATTTTTTGGAGTTATTCTCCTTGTCCAGTCTTTGTAGCACTGCTAATGTTTCATTTAGTGAAAGAGTTACGTGTTTACCTTTGAATGCAGACATGTTGAAAAACACGTAACTGTACAAGCAATTATCTAATAACTACTGTAGAGAACACGGAATAAACTAAACAACGACGTTTTATAATCCAAACCGAGAGGTGGAGCAGTGGTAATACACTGGATTCGCATTCGGGAGGATAGTGGTTCAAATCCCCCTCGACCATCCAAATTTAGGTTTTCCTTGATTTTCCTAAATTACTCAATAAAAATGCCAGGGTGGTTCCTTTCAAAGGACACGGCCGATTTCCTTCCCCATCCTTACCCAAAATTCCGAGCTAAATACCAAGCTGTCGACGGGACGTAAAACCCTAAGTTTCCTTCCCCTTTGAATCCCAACTGATGATAAAACTGCACAATAACGTACAGTATAACAATATGCACAGCATTAGACACCGCAACAATGGCCCGACAGCCGTCCAGTCAGACAAGTCGGCACACGGTCGCCAGCCTGAGCATGGTCGGGTTAACCGGAGTGACGGACCATCCGAGGTCGGATTGGATGGGTTTTACTGTACTGTGACTTTTTCGGTTATCTAATCTATTAGATAATCAGATATTAGATCTAATCTATTAGATAACCGAAAAATTCAAGTATATAAGGGTGTACATTCCGCACCATCCAACAGTTAACTGCCCTGAAGAGAACCACTGCAAAGTGGTCGAAACGTCGGCAATTCATTTGATGAGTGTTTAAAAATGACGCGGCCTAATACCCATAATTGTTTTATTGAAAATGTAGATGATAATATATGCTGGTGGGCGTATGACGGTTAAACAGTCAGTATTCACTTCATCAGTTAGATCTTGTTAGATTACTAGCATGTAGTCCTCGTATTTTTGTCAGAAAAATAGCACTGAAATTTTTTTTATACTCCTCGGGCACAGTTCGGGTCGCTTTAGAACTATTTTTAGCTTCAAAATGTTGTGCTATCAAGTACGCAGACTACATAGACATTTAGGGGGATTTAAGAGGAAATTGTTTTTGATTTCGGAATGAAAATTTGAAAGCACGTTATGGTTTCGTGCAGTAATTTGCTGGGGCCTGCTAACAATATTAAGCTAAACTATATTTTTCGAGGAAGTAATTTAGAAATAAATTTAATCCCATAGAATCTTAAGCAAGTAAAGGTAATAAAATTTATAATTATATAAAAACATTGCCAGTTGATTTAGTCAGTATGCTAAAGAGTCATGCATGCGAAACTCAGAAAGATATGTCTAAAGTCTTTTCCGGAATTTGTTATAATGTGATTATTCTTAATAACGGAATGAGTAGTAGATTCAAAGTTATTAATGACATATTACAGCCGCGGTGGAGTAGCCGTGGGTGCTAAGGTGCCCTGCTACGGTGCGCGCGACCGTTCCACGTCAGAGGTTCGAGTCTTCCCTGCGGCATGGTTGTTTGTCTTGTTCTTAGGTTAAGTTAGTTTAAGTAGTTTGTAAGTTTAGAGACCGATGACCACTGCAGTTAGGTCATATAACTTTACAAACGTTAAAACATTTGATTTTTTACTCTTAAGGACGGAATAAATAGTAGATTAAAAGTTATTAAGAAATTTAAAATAACCGTGGAACCAAATATGATAAAATATTTAAAGAATAAGATATGCGGAGAAAAAACTCTTCTAGTAATGTCGGAATTAAGCTCCCAGAAGAGAAGCCAGAAAGATGTTTGAACTACAATATTAAACAGCGGAGGTAGATCAGCAAGGATTGTTCACTTCGCCGTAAGTACTTTTTCGTCTAACGCAAGAAACATAATTTTCAGAGGGTGCTATACTTATGCTGGACTACAGTATATACTAACATTTTGGAAGTGTTTCTGAAAGCTTTTCAAATAATAAACGTCTAGTGAATACGCTCTTATACAAATATAAAAGGTAAAGCAGTCAACAATCCGAAGATTGGGTTTAACAACACAGTGCTTTACTAGACATGGTTCAGTTTGGAGGTGGTATGCCGTTGCCTTCCTTCGACCTTCGAACTGACTTACCCAGCCAATTATAGGGGGATAACGTGGATTCCGAATATTACAGTTATGAACATCCAGCTTCAGTAAATGCAAAATTTAATAACTTACCATACAGCTATCATTTTAAATTTTAATGAAGATATTTGTCAAATAATTATTTATTCATCTACCTTTCTCGTTGTCTGATACATATGTGTTCCACACATATAACTGCTGGAATTATATTTTTGAGAAACCAAAATGAGAATGTTCTGTACGTTAAATGTACAATACCTGTATCTGACCACTTAAATGCAGAATTTGTGTGTGTGTTTAATGGAGAGCTGGAGTTAACCAAGTTTAACCCTTTCAGCCTATGTGGTTTCTTAGCGAAACCACAATAATATTTGTGCCTACTGGAACCGTGGTTTCTCGCTGAGTACACCTTGTCGTCGTTAATAAGTGCAGCCATTTAGCGACAAAACGAGAACTACCGTTAACAAATAAAATCGACAATATTTGGTGCCAGTATACAGTATTTACTTGTATACAATACATTTCTTGTTTTGCCAGATGTAGAGAGCAGACAGAAATTCCATTTCTACCCTTGAGACCATGGTATAAGCGAATTTCGCAGTGGCTATCAGTTTGAAGTTTCTCTACAAGATTTCATTTCTTACTCTGAGGGATAATCGATGACACCCGTGAATGGGCATACAGAGCCTGTTTATGCGATATAAGACTCTGAAGATGACCTACCACTAAGTGGTGTCGCTCCTAGTCAGCAGCAAGCTGCCAGAATTTACAACTAGACCAAGAATCGTATTTATTTCTATTCTGCTGAGTCAGTTTTCTCAGCCATCACCCCACGAAATATTCCAGATAATACAATTATTCCTGTGCAGTTTTTCTCTACTTTTATTCCCATTGGATTTGATTGATGGTCTGTTATTTCAAACCAATATTTATGCTACTCGTTTAGCCAGGAATACATGCCAACTACAGCGGATGAATTGTAATTTGTGATAATATTTCTGTTCAAGACATTACTGATTTAATAAAAATGATAATTCGAGATAACTAAAAGTATAGATGTTTTTTGTGCAGGTCTGTTTCAGTTGGTATCGCTACAGTGGTTCACAGCGAAACCACCACTTTATACAGCAATGACAAATAAGAATTGAAAACAAATGTTACATTCCGGTCTCCCTTATCTAATTCTATAAGAAAAACACAATTTCAACTTAATTTTAACTATAAAATAATTCGTGGCTCAAATGGTTAAAGTAAACTGGTCAAGGAAACGTGTTCGGGTATGAGCTTGCTAAAATTATAAAGGACATAGAGAATGTTGCACTGAAGTATGTGACGTAGATAACCTGGGCTCGCAGAATCCGGCTTAACGAGATGTGGAAGAAAATTTTACTACCGCTTTGTTGCACATTACTGTTTTCCACTTTATCTTCAACTAACATGCGCACAAGTTTACATGTACTCTTTTTTTACATTATGTTATTTATTTCTTACAAGGAAACAAGAAGGGCAATCGTGATTACTAGGAAGTCATGATGCAGGTCTGAATGGCGATCTGTACTTGCGGTTGTTGCAGAATGTACCCAAGTTTGTTCGTGAGAGGATGTGGGTACAATATGACAGTGCACCGCTTCACTTCAGTGTGGATGTCCGCAACTATCTCAGTGCTGTATTTCCTGGTCGCTAGATTAGGAGGTCCTATACTATGGCATGCGCTGTTACATGATCTGAATACCCTTGATTATTTCGTATGGGAGAGTCTGAAGTCATTTGTGACACCCCAGTAGATTGAGAGTTTTAATTTGTTGCCAGAATTGTAGTTGGTTGTGATGTGTTTCGAAACACAGCTGGGATATTTGTCAGAGTGTGTCGGAATCTCGTTCACCGATACATAACGCCACATCACAAAGGAATATTTTTACTGTTCCTTGTTTTGTGAGGCGAAGGTACAGACAGGTTGATGACAGTTACAGCACATCTTGTGAGATACAGTGCTTATGGCAGGTTTATTGTGTCAATGATATTATTTCCTCTTAACTGTAATGTAAAGAAAAAAGTGCACAGTAATAATATTATATTCGAATTACCACGTCGAACTGACTTCTCCGACGTCAATTTCCCTCATCAAATTGTTCAGTGGAGAAGTCGGTATGTCCTGTAAAATTTTTGCACTCTCTTACAGTAACGCCCTGTAGAAATTCTCATTGTCATTCCAATCACATTATTACCGGGACTTATATGCCCAAATCTGCAATGTAGATGGTTAAAAAATCAATTTTAATGTTTCTGCTGTTTCATTATTCGAGCATTTGTACCTAATTTAATGCATTATGCGACACCTAATTTGCTCTGAAAAAATCTGCGACCGTTGTGCACTGACTTCGGCGCGTTGCTACACTGATGAGGCGAAATATTATCAGCATCTGATTAACAAAGTCTTAAAACTGAAACGTCTTGAACAGGTGGATCCGTGTCTGGCTGGAATATTGGAACTTAAGGTCGAAATTCGTATGTTACTCTAGTGCAGATTAAGCAGACCACTGAAGCACGTTAACCTAAAGTTCCTTGTGGCAACAGTCTACCAATTGAGTTTAGTACAACTGCACAGTTTCTTTAATAAGATGTAAGAAATGCTTGCGAGGATAAGCCTCGAAACAATATGGGCGTACTTTTAACGGGAAAGTCAGCAATGTGTTTCATCATGGAAGTATTAAAAAAAGTCCCTAACTGAAATGCTCGGTGGAAACTTTAAGGAATGAAACATTCAAACCTTAGGTGAGGGTGGGGTTATATTACGAGGTACACAAACGATAAATTTTCAATAGAATAATTGTTTATTTTAGCGGGCAGAGTAATCAAATATGTAGGCATCCTATGGTGAAATTGCTAGTGCCGGTTTACTGTATCATTTAATCAAACATAAAATGTTACACACGCAATATACTCATACATCCATGCATTAAGAGCGGAAGGAATTAAATCCAACAGGCAAGGAAACGAAATATCTAGCTACTAAGTGGTCATTAATAATGGATTTAATTTCGTCGTTAGCAACAGCACTAAATCATAGATAATGAACTATTTACACATGAAATAAAGTGATGTATAGTTCATGGGAATTCAGTAAGATTCTTAATTAGCGTGAAATTCGTAACTAAACTGAATCAATAACGCAAGTGGATACAAAATACTTATAAGAACAAAATATTGCTGTACGAAATGAGAAAGCATCGAGCTGATGGCATAGTTATCGAATCATGAACACGTGGTTACAGTTTTATAGGATCACAAATACAATCTCAAATAACATTAGAAAACTGCCAAGAATGTAACAAAACGTGCACTAAATCACAATCATACTCGTATTCACTCTGCGAACGGAATTTTCTAACAATAGCTAACCATATTGTGGTGGGTAACTCTGCCACAACACAAGTATCAAGGGAACAAATATAGTTCATAGCTAATAACAGCAAAAATCAAAATCAAGCCCTTTCTGCACTAAGTATATCGTGGATCATAATTTCAACCTTGATCTGGAACAGAAACTATTAGAAAACTTTAGTGAGCCTGAAGCGCTACACAATGTCAAACTGCATCTCAGTGAACCAGAACGCGGTTGCAAAACATTTTTACCTAACCAGTGATCAGTGCTGAGTGCCGTTTCGTTGCCTCGATCCAGCGAACAACGCGTACCTAATGACCTATGAATGACAAAAGCCGAGGGTATAATCTCTTTACATTGGTTAAGTTACCGTACGTTGATCAGACTAGTGCCACAGCAGACAGAAGCACTATCCGACCAGCTATTTTATAGATCCATCGCAGACTAACACAGTCACTCCCTTTCCCATGCAAGAGGGTGAGAAGTTAACAAAGGTACGTAAGGTGCAAATATTATAAAAGAAAGGTGAAGATAACTGTGGAATCACATGGAAGAGATAAACATTAATCAATCATATACTGACATATTGTGAAAGGTTAGTCCAAAATTAATTATTTTATTTATATATCACAAGATATCTTTCCGCGTTAAGTGCCATCGTCAGGTGTTTGGTATTTAGATACCTTAAGTGTTTCACTGACTATTTATTAGGTTGTGTTTTATATTTCATTTACGAATTATAGTCAGTAACCAATGAAATATAAATAATAAAACAAATTATATATATAATGAAATAGAAAAGACCACCTAATTAATAGTCAGTATATCTTCTGATATATGAATAAAATAATTAATTACAGTGTTTTGGACTAACTTTTCACAATATGTCAATATACGACATTTTTAACACTGTGGGTCCAATATATAATACGTTATTAATAAATCAGTTTAAAATGATGCAGCACACATCTTGTTCTAATCATGACATTGCAAATGCGAAATTATAAAGTTTACATCTCCGTCTCCGGTCAGGTAAAGTTATAAACTGTACCCGAACTCAGCAGTGGCAATGTTAACACGAAATGCGTAGGAACAAGCCGGCTGCCACGAAACGGCTCACTGTGAGACGATGCAATACACGCTTATAAAACAGTACAGCTGAAATTCTGGTACGTTTCTCTGTTTATTCTCGTGTTGTTAGTAGCAGGCTTAACTGCGTTCTATTTTTGCCCCTGTTCTACGCGCGCTAAGCAACGTGCAGTACATGTGCCAACAGTAAAATGAAGCATATAAATCATTCAGGACAATAAAAACTCTTACATTGCTACATCGTGCGGCCGATTAGGAATGTTCCTTGTGAAATAAAACTCGCTGATATTTTACGACCTGAGAATGAAGGTCAAGTGCAGCGCCACAGCAGCACACTGCGGAAAAGCTTTGACCTATCTCCGGGTGAGAAAATGCACACGCATTCGCTTCCGGTAGTGCTCGACTTTTCTATGTCTGACGTTAGAGCTGCTCACCTCTTTCCCTGCGTAATAAGAAGATTCTCTACGGACAACATATAATTCTTTAGAATCTCATGATGGAAAACACCATTGGAACATATCTTACTGACTACTGGCTTTTTGCCAGCTATAGATGAAGTCATGTTTATACCTAGAGTTCACAGTTCTCAAAGCCAAGAGCAGAACACCTGTTAATATATATATATATATATATATATATATATATATATATATATATATATATATATATATTATGTGAAATGTTCAAATGTTTGTAAAGCTTGTGGGACTTAACTGCGGGGTCATCAGTCCCTAAACTTACAAACTACTTATGAATTAACTTATGCTAAAGACAACACAAACATCCATGTCCGAGGGAGGATTCGAACCTCCGAGGTGGGAGGCCTCGCGATCCGCAACGTGGCGCTCCAGACCGCGCGGCTACTCCCGCGCGACTATTTTTATGTGAATGACGATAGGATTACTCTGTGGTGTCGGATGAATTATGGCTGTTATTGGTGGATTGGTGGAACAATCAAGAGATCTAGGTTCTCAGTTATTGTCAAAGGCAGATTGAACTAAACTGGTTCGATGTCATTCTGTCGGTTCTACGGAGTGGAGAGAACAACATTACGGCAACAGGAACTTGTTGCAGAGAGGGTTGGTGTTATGTTTACCAAACGAATTACACACGCAGTGAGTTTCATATAGTGTAGTGAGGAGACAGAGGGAATGCAACAAGAATGTGACTTACCAGAAGTTATGGGATGCAGGGCTATAGGAAGGTTGAAGCATGACAGAGGAAGGTGGCTGAAACTATTGGAGTGTCCCAAAGTGTAATTTCCAGTAAGTGGATGCGATTTTAAGCAGGAGCCGTTAGAAGAAGGCAAGACCAACTTCGTCCACGGGTAACATTAGCAAGAGGTGACCATTGTCTCCAGTGAACAGCCGGTCGAGACAAGAGGCTGAATACAATTAGCTTAACGCAACCTCCAGGCTGCAACAGGACGCGCAATATCAACAGAAACAGTTCAAAATCACCTTCGGGAATGTGGCCTCTACGTATGGAGGCCTATGGTGTCCCCCCCATTAAAACCACGACACCGTTTAGCTCCCAGAAACTGGGTGGAGTAACATCAGGATTGGAGTGTGCCGGGTTCTGTTCACAGATGAGTCAAGATTTTGTGTTCAGCCAGGCAATCGTAGTTCCCGCATCTGGAGAAGATGTTGAAGGTAGCTTGTTAACTTTTCTGTGTGATATTTCAGGCAGTTGAGATCTGCAAATGTAAGTTAAAACGCTCACTGCTGCTCTAAATTACCTTGCGAGTGGTCACAGTACTTGCGCAACGGAAATTTATTTAATTGCTCACTCCTTAATGGAGCAGACACGTTTTAACAAACACAAAATTAATGTTCCATGAAATATTGTCACTACTGGAACACAGAAGCTGATGAAAAGTTTGTGACGTGGAGGGAAGTCGTATTTAGACTATTCCGAGGTGCCTTAATCGCGAGTGGTGCGGTGGTCTATTGGTTGCCGGGCGCCGTGGCTCAGCGCGCCCGGTCAGGGGGCTAAACGCCCTCTGTAACAAAAAAGCTGAGCCTAATATTCAACGCACAACCAAGAACGAAGTGAACCAACGACCGCAAAAAATAGATCTACCTCTAAGAAAATAAATAAATAAATAAAAATATCGTAAGACGTCTGCCTAGTAAACATGGAGCTCCGGGTTCGATTCCTGGCCAGATCACAAATTTTAATTCAATGCTTCACCTTTATCTTTATTTAATAGTCAGCTTTCGATTTAATTAACAACTTTCAATGTGCCTGAATAAATTGTACCAACCGGCGGTGTAACAAGACGTTTTACGCCGGTACTGGTAGTTACATGGAAATGGAAATTTCCAAGGAGGTTAGAATAGAGGGATAAGGCATTATCTATGCCGAGCACATACGTCAGTTGAAGCCTGTCCACCATCTTGGTCAGTTTTGGAATATTACTTCTTCGTTAAAACTATGCGCTAAGTCGACCCTCTTTATTGTTAATGAACTGAACTGACTGTCTCTGCAAAGTATATACTTTCAAACAATATACTTTCTAGAATAAATAGTAATAAATACTCATCATAATCTATCTGAAAACTTTAATTTTTAACGGGTAATTTGCACTATTTTAACACCTTATACATCACGGCACACCTGCCAGACGTTTTATTTGTTTTAAGTGACATAAACATTAGCTCTACAATACGAACACTTCTCCAAAACTTAGCAATATGGCGCAGGCAGGCTTCTCTTTTTCAACGTATGGACGTCTCCCTGGAGTCTAATCTCCTTGGAAATTTCCTAAAAACAACGAAAACTTTTAAGTTCAGTATAAACGCAGAAAGCACACCAACGTAACTTGTCACGAATACATTAGCCAAGTAATAATATAATATTGAAAGTATACAGCATTGATTACTCACGGGAAAGATGCGGCATGATGAAAGCAGGCATCTCTCAATTGGCAACCCAGGTTCCTTATTAGAATTCAAACCAATCCGCCGTTAGCGGGTAACATCTCCCTACACCTTAATTCCAGCACTTGGTTCTTTCCCGGGTGGTATCAGTTCTCTTGTGGTCATCGAAGGATGTCACTGTCAATGAAAGGTCATCAGCAACCGAATATCGTCCACAAGGAATATCGACCCAACTTTCTAGCCTCCGCCGTCGTACCGGTGCACAGTGGGCCGGAATCCCCAAAACGTGGCAAAAACCTCAAGAAGACGTTTAATTCATACAAAACCCTTCACACGGGGATTTTTGAGGTCGCTGATAACGAATTCTATACTAAAAATTGTCTAAATAAAATGGCGGAGCTAATATAGCAACGTGACCCGTGAGAATCCATAATAATTTAGTAATAATAGCGTAAATATGGAATTTAGACACTAATGATTAATACACTACCAACATGGTTTGTTTGTATAACAAAATAACAGAATATTTATTGAAAATATAGCTAAAAATATACTTCGATTCCACACACATTGTAATTCAATAATATAATGAAAATATGGAACAGCTGGTAGAAGCTTAGAAATGAGATTGACAGAAAGTGCAAAATGGCTAAGCAGGAGTGGCTAGAAGCCAAATGCAAATCTGTAGAAGAATGTATAAGCAGGGGAAAAGTAGATACAGACTACAGGAAAATAAAAGAGACATTTGGGGACAAGAAAAGCAACTCTACGAATATCAAGAACTCAGATGGGAAACCAGTTCTCAGCAAAGAAGGGAAAGCTGAAAGGTGGAAAGAGTAGATAGAGCAGCTCTACAAAGGAAATGAACCTAGAGACGATGTTGTAGGAAGGGAAGAGGAAGTAGATCAAGATGAAATAGGAGATACTATACTGAGAGATGAATTTGACAGAGCCCTGAAAGACCTAGGTCGGAACAAGGCCCCAGGAGTAGATGACATTCCCTCAGAGCTACTAAAGTCTATGGGAGAGCCAGCCATGACAAGATTATTTGAACTGGTGTGTAGGATGTATGAGACAGGCGAAATACCCTCAGACTTTAAGAAAAATGTAATAATCCCCATTCCAAAGAAATCAGGCGCAGACAGGTGTGACAATTACAGAACCATCAGTTTCATAAGTCATGGTTGCAAAATTTTAACACGCATTATCTACAGGAGAATGGAAAAGCTGGTAGAAGCTGACCTCGGGGAAGATCAGTTTGGATTCAGGAGGAACGTAGGAACCCGGGAGGCAATACTCACTTTACGACTTATCTTAGAAGAAAGATTAAGGAAAGGCAAACCTACATTTTTAGCTTTTGTAGATTTGGAGAAAGCTTTTGACAATGTTGACTGGAATACACTCTTTCAAATTCTGAAGTCAGCAGGGGTAAAATACCGGGAAACGAGAGTTATTTACAACTTGTACAAAAGCCAGACCGCAGTTATTAGACTCGAAGGGCATGAAAGGGAAGCATTAGTTGGGAAGGGAGTAAGACAGGGTTGTAGCCTTTCTCCGATGTTATTCAATTTGTACATCGAGCAGTCGGTGAAGGAAAGCAAGGAAAAATTTGGAATAGGGATTAAAGTTCAGGGTGAAGAAATAAAAACATTGCGTTTTGCTGATTACATTATAATTCTGTCAAAGACAGCAAAGGACCTGAAAGAGGAGTTGAGTGGAATGTACAGCGTGTTGCAGAGAACGTGTAAAATGAATATTAACAAGAGCAAAACAAAGATAATGGAATGCAGTCTTAGAAAATCAGGGATGCTGAAGGAATTAGATTAGGTAACGAAACAATGGATAGTAAAATAACATATGACGCTCGCTGTACAGAGGATATAAAAAGCAGAATGGCAATGGGTAGAAAAGCGTCCTTGAAAAAGAGAAATTTGCTAACATCGAATATTAATTTAAGTGAACGGAAGTCTTTTCTGAAGGCATTTGTGTGGAGTGTTGCCTTGTACGGGAGTGAAACATGGACGATAAACAGTGCGGACAGGAAGAGAATAGAGGCTTTTGAAATGTGGTGCTACAGAAGAATGCTGAAGATTAGGTGGGTAGATCGCGTAACTAATGAAGAGGTATTGAACAGAATGGACCTAGAGAAGGGATCGCTTGGTAGGACACATTCTTAGACATCGAGGAATGGAAAATTTAGCAGTGGAAGGATGTGTGTGGGGTAAAAATCGCAAGAGAGTGACCAAGAGACGCATATAATAAGCAGATTCAAATGGATGTGGGTTGCCGTTCTTATGAGGAGATGAAAAGGCTTGCTCAGGGTAGAGTAGGGTGGAGAGTTGCAAGAAACCATTCTCCGGACTGAAGACCATAACAACAACAACAACAACAACAATGAAAAAAAATCTTGAAAGTCGGTGGCAGAACACATATAAAAATGTAATATTATAATCAACGATAGAAGTAATAACTGTAGCTAATAAAGACAATCGTTCGTAACATTCAACGCTGCGTCGACCATGTTGCGCAACGAAATGTTGTAAATATTTATAATATAAGAGAAATGGCAGATTTTGGCAGCTGATTCTTGTCAATTCCATCAGATAATAAATCAAGCTATTGTCTGACAGTTGAAATTCCGCGGTATATTCCGGTATATGCTACTTTTGCTCTAGTTGAAAATACAAGTTCGGCAAAATATGAGCGTTTTGCACAGGCATAAGGAAAAATGTAACATCAATAGGATGACTATGAAACTTATACTGTTTTAGTGTACGAATATTTTGTACAGACCTGTAGCAACCGTTTACATCTTGTAGAACTGAAATTCTTCACTTCACTATCAAAATATTCACTCACTAACGGAGAGTAAATATGCCTTGCTTTCACAGCTCCGCGAATGTTACTTCTGAACTGACGTAACTCGACAGGTATCGAAAGTGGTGATCTCTTCTTCTGGAAGAGATGCACCAATCCTTCCCCTACCCAACCCACCCATCAAAATCCCGAGAATCGGAAATCCATTTTTGGGGTTTTGGCCACGTTGTGGGGATTCCCGCCCCACTGTGCGGCGTCTCTAGCGCGCCACCTACACAAACAGCGCTATGCGTGGTGAGGCTCCAAACGTCTCCGCAGGGAGTTTCAATAGGGAGCGGCCAGCCGACACTATTAAACCTCCTCATCAGTTACGCACTTAAACCACCTAATCTTCACGAGTCGTCTGTAGCAACAAATTTCAAAAAGTTACGTGGTACAGTCAATAACAACTCGACGCCTGGAGGATAGCCACCTAGACGACTTTGTACGTCGCACAACTTGCCGCGTTCCAGGTAGCTGACTGTCGTTTCAGTTGCGGATCGTAAGAAAAACACCACGTTTCGTCTCCAGTTATTATCCGGTCGAGAAATGTGGAATCAACGTCACGCGGTCATCACGATGGTCTTGAGACAGAATTCTTGGCACACTGTACTGGGTAAGACATATTGAGTTCGCCCGTCAGTATTTTCAGGCAAGTACCATAGCTGACCCCTAATGCTGCTGCGGGAGTCTACCAATAGGGAGCGGTTAGCACCAACGTTGCAACTTCCTGGATCTTGCGTTCCGTTAAACCCTTTCTATACGAGACGTGCAACACGCACAAGGAAGTCGTTGTCAGCTGCAGCGCCCCTTGCAATAGACCGTCGAATTACAAAGAAGCATTCAAACGGTATACATTTACTGTGTCTTCTGCTTCACACGTCTACTTCGTTTGTTGTCAACTTACAGCAAATGAATCGCCGCGTTAACATCACTATTCCAAACCGTATAATATGTTGTGATGATTAAAACATTTATTTGTGTTTTAGACTGCCACTGTGAAACTGTATTTAATTGTTTTCGTGCAGTTCATGCGTAACTACGTAACTACTCACATATGTTATCGTCATCATTATAAAATGCAATTACATACTTCCAGCCCCTGCGGTATGAGTCGCCTATGTGTATGATGAACTAGCTGAGGTGTCTATACATAGACCTTTCACTTTAAGCTTCAAATAATACTCACCAAAAACAAATATTTCATCTGCTAAGTAAATTATGTTTCAGGGATAATAGTAAATGGTAATAAAGATAATTTGCAGTTAAAATTTCATATAACGTGTGTCCAATTTTTATTGGCTACAGAGATACAACTCTTGGTATGTACAACAAACTGATTTGGATATTTTCACTGATTCTTTCGTCGGTTCTTGGTAGATCACCATATTGACTTTGATGTAAATAACAGGTTTTCGAATTTGTCTAAAGTCCGAATATGTCCTGGTAAGCCGAAAAACGGGCAACTAAGTTGAAATGAACGTGTAAAACATACACAAAATTTTACTTTTAATTAAGTGTGATGCTGTACTACCAAGAACCGAGGAATGAATCAGTGGAAATTACTTGATTAACATTTGCTCCATGTTCGTTTGGATTTCATATTAACAGCTATATCTCTGTATTCAATAAAAATTGTTCACAGGTTATATTAAATTTTAATGCAAATCCTTTATAGTATCACCTCCTAAAATACTTACGACTTAGTTGAAAAACTACGTTCCTCTGAGCAGGAGACAAGTACACATTCTCAAACAAATTCCCGACTTGGCTTCGTTTGTCAGCTGGGTCCCCCATTCGGTCGTCTGCGTATGCGCGAAGCACTTCCATACGCGTGAGAATAGGATCCATCCTATTCCGTCTACTAGCGATCGTATGCGTGCATCTTGTGCAAGTGGACGCGTCTACACTGCACGGGGACGGCATGGCCGGTGCATCACGGGTACTCTCGTAAGCCCCCACTTCCCGTGTAGAAAGGGCTTTAGAATTGTTCGCGGCCGTCCAGTACGCACATCGTGTTCCAAATCGTCCCGTCCTTGCTCAAAACGACGGTGCCACCTACACACAACACTGCAACAGCATGCATCCTTGCCGCACATTTGCTGTGTCATTTCAAGCGTTTAGGTAGGGGTTTTGCCTAATTTCTACCGCAACTTGAGTTTTCCCATTGCTCAAACCGTGTCATGTCAGGCTCCGACTTGCGCTATCAACTCACCGTCACAGCAAAGACCGTACTTCTGCTTACGAGGCACGTGCTTTGGTAGGGTAGGAAGTTGTAAGTTACTGAGCCTTAGTTAACTACCATTAAATATAAACAATTGATTACAACAATCATTTAAAACACTGACAAAACTTGGTTTATACCTCAACATGTATAGAGACATAAAAAGTTTCTTAAAACTGTAACAAAACGTATCAGTAACGAAACAGTCCAAAATTTCAGTTTAAATACGTAAAATTCTGGGCAATAGCGTTTCATTAATAACAAATATTCCTTCGCTTGTAGAAATTAACAGAGTTTCTCATCAATTCAAATGTTCAAATGTTTGTAATCCTACGTTGGTCATCTGTCCCTAGTCTTACAAACTAGTTAAACTAAAACTAACCTAAGGACAACACACACATCCATGCCCAAGGGAGGATTCCAACCTCCGACGCGGGAGGCCACGCGATCCGAAACGTGGCGCTCCAGACCGCTCGGCTACTCCCGCGCGGCGCTCAATCAACTGTAACAAACAACGCTTGGACAGAATACCTGAGAGACAGAATCCGTTACCACAAGCAACTGACATACATAATGTTAACCACATAGGTAGATTACAACCAGATGAAAACAATCGTAATAAAACGTCACATAGCAGGTTAACATCACTGTGCGAAATCGGTGCTGGCTGTACACAGCTTCAAATTATATCTGTAACCGCTGTGCGTGGACATAACAATAGGTACTAGCATGGACTGCGAACCTGTCGAAACTTCCGTGACGATCCGCTACAAAATGAGTAACGCATTGCTAAAGCTCTCTTCTCCAGCCAAGTTTTGTACACAACACTGAGTGTTTGCTGAGCACTGGCTGGAGCCTTCAAGCCACATATGCCCCCAGGTATACACGTTCCCTCGGAAAGTACTTCCATGCAGATAACAACTGTCAACACATCGTTAGCCCAGCACACCAGAACTCTCGTCGCAGCCACTTGAAGGAATGAGAGACAAGTTGACATGGTATCGTACCAGGCCTCCACATATGCGCTACAGTGCACTTAGAACGTATTGACTGTAACATGTATATCTCAATCTTGTCTGAACTACCCATTATCCATGTTTCACTACCGTAGTATATAACACTTCATACTCCACACAAGACATCCTAACGCTTAATACTCTATGTTCACAAATTTCTTCTTTCAGAAACGCTTCCAATTGCCATTCTGCGTTTTTATTATCTGTATTAGCGAAGTAACGAAACACATCTACGACATTTATTGTCTCTTTATTGAAGTTCTGATTTTCTTCACTTTTTGAACAGCGATTATAGACATGCTATTGAAATTAGGTTGATGGACAATTTGGTAAATGTGGAACATTTACTTTTGTGTTGTTTCCTGTACGCATTAATGTTAAAATCCGCGATTAAAAGATTAAGGATTTTTGGAAACATTTCTATTATAGAAAAATTGGATAAAATATGATTAAATACTTTTGACAAGGGTGGATGAAATTAATACACGAAATGATTGGATAGATGAAACGGCGGAATACAGATTAGGGTTGAGGCAACACACAAAAATAACGCTACAGAGAAAACTTACGGAAAAGTACCCATTGTAGCCTGTTTCTGGAAATGTTGATCACAGCAGCTGAAACTGTTAAGCTGTTGAATGGTTTAGATAAACTTTATGATACTTTCCGCAGTAAAATAATGTTAACACTGTTCGCCTCGTAAGTCATTGTTGACGGACCGTGTACTAAAGTTTGATTACGCAAATAACAAACAGAAAAAAAAAAACATCCATAGGATTTCGCGAAACTGTTTATAAGAATGCAGGTTCTAAAAGGAAGAAAGGTAATGATTTAAAGTAACTGATAGGGATTTCATCAAGGCTATACACGAAGCGAAAGTGATGGCGTATGAACATCACGTTACGACGCAATATCGAGGAGCTGAAATTCTCAAAGAAAATTAATAATTAAGGAAGGATGGGACATTATTAAATGAAAACAGGTTGTAGACATGGCTCTTAACAAAAGAGGGTATATTTTACAGTAAAATTTAACAGCAACTCACACTTACATCACAAAGCAGTCTGCGTACATGTCCACACTTAATAAGCTCAAATAAGAGAGTGAATGATCGCGGTTCCGTCCTCTCGACACGCCGGAAGAAAACGAAAGACGAGCGAAAAAACCTTTCCAGAGATAAAATATTTCGAGAAGGAGGGAAACACGGCGACAAGCGTCGCTGATTAATAAAAAAAATATTAATTATGTATCGTTACAAATGGTTACAAGGGTTTCCGTCTTAGCAAAACAGAGAAGCCACTACCATCTCGTGTGAAAAACACTGCCGTCAGTGACAGTATTGTACAAGAGACGGCGCAACCAGCCCAGTGTAGGAGGCAGAAACTGTGGTGGGTGGGACATACAAAATGTACGCGACAAATGCCTACAAAGGTCGACGAACTGTAGCATTACCTTCAGTACTCACCAGCAGCGGCGTTCCTGATGATGGCGAACTGTTGCGTCGCAGAAATACTCAACGAGTTTGATTTTAGGATCTGGCAGTAAACCCTTACAGAGTGCGTAAAACTACTACATCGTGAAATCCTACGAAGACACCTCTTATACGCTTCATTCGAAAAGATAATGTGTAAAAATGCTTGTGCTCTAAATTTGTTTTTATATAATTTTACAGTGAATAACGTGATGCAGTAAACATCTAATGTTGTAAAATTAATCCGAAGATGATGACTCAGACGACAAAACTAGTAATCGGTTTATAATAACCAGTCTGTTTCCCAAAAGTAACGCGATTTTGGTTTAATGAGCTTTCAGTAGACGAAGGCTGCATTACTTCTTGTTGTCATGAGTCAAAACACTGGTTTGATGCAGCTCACCACGCCACCCTAGCCAGAGTAAGCCTTTTCATCTCTGAATAAGAACGGCAACCTCCATCAATTTGAACCTGATTTCTGTTTTCGTCTTTCGGTCTACGTCTGCGGTTTTTACTCCCACATACTTCCCTTCAATGCGAAACTAACGATTTCTTGTTGAATCAAAATCAGACGAATCTATCCCTTCTTTTAATCAAGATATAACAGAAATTGCTTCTGTTCAGCATCTTCTCCTTAGTTACCAGAACTACCATCTACCTTTCAGCATTTGTCTATAACACCACATTTGAAAATCTTCGGTTACGATTTTCTATAAACTTATCGTCCACGTTTCCCTCCATATAAATACCTTCAAAATAGGGTTCTTAACACTTAGGCTTAGACTTTGTTCTATGAACCAACCACGTGCAACACATATCACTCACGGAAGGATAACGCTGAGAAGAATTTTACATGCACTGTATAAAATGACCATATCACCGATCAGAAATCGGGCCCCACAAAGCTAGAAAGTATTTGCTCAGAGTTCATACACAGCCACATGATCACAAAAAGTTTTAACATATCAGGCCGTTATCAAACTGCAACTAGAATCACCCACACCGCGTTTATCTATTGGAAATCACTGAATTGAAAACCGAGAACACATTTCCGCACACGATCGGAGAAAATATTTTCTAAGTTCACGAATCTAAGTTAAACGTGCTAGTCAATGAAACGCTACCATCTCCAGAAACAAGAGCGGAACCAACTTTACCTCACCAGACGTCCAGGACAGAATGAAGATCCAGCCTAGCGGCCACTGGGGCGTGGGAAGCGACCAGAAGCCGGAAAATCCATGAAAAAGCGGTGGTGGGACAGAGAGCGAGTACACTCGCGCTGGAGTAGGTCCGCTAACTAGCTCGCAACCAAAGGATTTGGAAACCTCTTTGGTCACCTTAGCAGCTACCAACTTTGAGCCAGAGAGAATTCCCCACATTCAAACAGCCATAGATTCTCGCACACACTTAAAAGTACAACAACTGAAAATTCTCACCGGGACAGTGGTGTAGCGGAGAAGCCGTACTTATGCCTCATTAATTAGAATAATAATAAATTATTAACATAACAAAATAAGAAATAAGGATGCTATTCCTCAAGCTTTGAAAAGAGTGGGGTTCAAGTTTTAACAAAATGATAATCTAATGACATTAAATAAATTATAACTTTACAGAAAGTATATAAAATTATATGGAAAACGACGGTATGTAGTTTATAGGTAAGAAAGAATTTTGCGATAGGACCGAATTAAGGTGCATGGCGGAGGATACACTTCCTACAGATTGACTAAATCTACAGTTTCATTTCGATCTTCACGAAATTTTCACTCTTGACCTTCAAAACAAGAGGAAGGGTACCTTGAACATAAAAATGGATCCCTAAATACCTTGGTCGGGCCATAACTTGACAACGGCTCGACCGCTTTCACAGATCCTTGTATGAAATAAAACTGGAAAATTTGAGAACAACAAAGTATGCTTTCCAATTTCATCTTGTTTCTATTGCATAAAAGTCTATAGTTTTGTTCCGATATTGATGAAATTTTGCATACTTGACCTTACAAACAAAAGGAATGTCACTGTATGTTTAGAATTTCGTTTGGTTCATGGTGGAGAGTACTTAAGTTAAGGAAATTGACGAAATGCATCGTTTTGTTACGATCGATATAAATGTTTGCACACATGATTTTAATCCAATAGGAAGGTCATTGGGTACATAAATTTTTGTACATGACAGATGGTACCTTGCAAAAAACTTTGTTGAGAGAGGGAAAGGTGGAAACGAACAGAGAAATGGGGGAGAAAGAGATGGTTGCAGGGAGAGGAGGGAAGTGGAGGTGGAATACGAGAGTGTAGAATAAATAAATACCTGGGCAACGCCGGGTTTACAGCTAGTTATTTCTATAAAGTCCTGATGTTGTTCGAGGGGTGACCTTAAAATGCATGAGAAGAAAAAACACATTTCGAAGCCTAGATCGCTGCCATCCGAAATAAATATCCCATTCAGCTGTCTTGGCTTCGAAATATGTTTTTTCTTTTGATAAATTATCATTATTATTCACGTATTGGCCCAATAGGCCCTCGAGGTGCAATAACTATGGCTTTTGGATGTTGATCTTCATTTTTGCGCAAATAAATTTCAGATTAAAGTCTCTTTCTTTCACCAGAGCACGGTGTTCCAGTTCACTTCCGAATTTCCCTCTAACCGATTTTCCCAGCTAATATCTCTCGCCTGAATGTTTTTCTATCTGTAAGTCTGCTCGAATTACACCGGCTCCTTCTTTTGGCAACGTTGCTCTCAATAACAAATATTCCACATGGTTTTCGGCAACATATTTCAAGTTTCGTCCTTGAATGGGTAATGATGCTTGGAACCAACATTTAAGCTCTCAAATATAGCGATGTTTCCCTGCCTTTTGTGGAAAGTTTCGCAATAGTTTGAATCTTTAGCACACGTTACCAGGTACTAGACGCACCGTGTAGTTTCTTTCGATTTTATGACCATATTTTTTTCTGGTACGTGGAAAACCACTTATATCCGTCTCAAGAAAATTTACTATATTCGAGCTGAGAATATGCTCCAAAATTCTACATGAAACTAATGTCAACGATTTTGGCCAATAATTATGTAGTTAAGTTCTTTTACCTTTCTTATAAACGGTAGTCACCTGCGCTCTTTCCCAATCCCTACGGACTTTGCGCTGAATTAAAATTAGCGGTAAATGCAAAGGACCCAATGACGCAGAATACTCTTTGTAAAACCGAACTGGTATTCTATCCAGACCAGGGGACTTTTTTGTGTTTAGCTCTCTCAGTTGCTTCTCTAGTGAGTCCAGTGAAACTGTCGCCAGTGTCTCATCGTTCAGAGCGCTAAGTAACATAATTTAATTTATGTGCCATTTCTTTACCAGTCAATTTCCTCATTTTCGTTAGTGCTTCTCTTTTTAATAGGTATATTTAGTTCGTGCTGCAAGCTACCTAAGTCAAGTATTAACTGTATTTCTCTTGTAAACGAAGGCTTCCGTGGGCGTTGTCATTGTTTATAAAACTCTTCTGGGTATTGGAGCCCATCGTCAATATATCAAATGTTTCGCCGACGTTTAGGCCACTATTGCAAGCGGCCTTGTCACGTTTACTGCTGGATGAGGGAAAGCTGGGGTCTGATTTTCCCCTTCAAAGTGAGGGGCTATTTTGCCAGTACAGTGACTTCCTGAAAACCCATCTGTTTGCCGCACTCTTCCTGGTGTTCAGCTGCTGCCGACTTCGTATGCTGTCCCAGCCGAATGTACCTCTCGTGCTCAGCTATTCACCTACTTCAGGAGGAAAGGGGAATTTTATGAACAGACGGACGGAGTTGCAATGTGTTCACCTTTCTCTCCCGCTGCATCCGATATTTTCATGGAGGCATTCGAAGAAACAGCCCTCCAGTCCGCACCACTATGCCCAGACTGCTGGCTGCGACATGTAGACGATACGTTTGTCATCTGCTCCATGGAGAAGAGGATCTGCAAAACTTCCATCAACACCTCAACAGCACAACAAGATTCAGTTCACCATGGAGACTGAGAGGTTTCCCGGAAGACAGAAGGCAAACTAGGCCATCGGGTAAACAGAAAAGCTACCAGCACAGGCAGGTACCTTCACGCAACTTCCCACCATCATCCAACGCAAAAGAAGTTCAAATGTTTGTAGAACTTATGGGACTTAACTACGGGGTCATCAGTCCCTAAGCTTACAAACTACTTACGAACTAGCTAAGACTAAGGACGGCACAAATATCCATGCCCGCGGGAGGATTCGAACCCCCGACCGTAGTGGCCGTGCAGACCGTGACTGGAGCGCCTCAGTCCCCTCGGCCACCGCGGCCGGCCGCTAAAGAAGTCCGTGCTTCACACTCTAAGAGGGCCCATCGTATTAGCGATGAACAACACCTGAAGGCAGAATTACAAAACCTGAAGTCCATCTTCGAAGCAAACGGTTATGGGAAGAGGATGATTGAGCAAATTAAGACAACTAATGATGGAAATAAAAGGAAAGAGCAAAAGGAAGAAGAAACCATCGCCCTCTTGCCATATACACATGAGTCACCGAACGAGTGAGCAAAACTGTTCGTCGGGAGAGCATCAAACCTATATTTCGCAGCAACAATAAAATAAGAGCTCTCCTAGGCTCAACGAAGGACATAACTGATAAGTTGCACACAGGCGGTGTCTATGAAATCGGCTGTGGGTGTGGCCAGGTGTACATTGGAGAAACTGGGCGGCCGATTAACACAAGGATAGCCGAGCACGAGAGGTACAGTATAGAGGTCTGCAAATCGCCGGTTTCGCTCGCTCGTACTCGGTCGAGTGCGCAACGCTCGGCGGTGGCGCGCCGAGTGTGTCACGCTCGCAGCGAGCGTGTTGACACTCGAACGAGGCTGCGTGGGGCGGGGCGGGCAGAGGCCGCACAGCGTAGTGCTGCCGCTGTACTCACAAGGAAACCTACCCAAGTCACTCTCCGACTTTTATGAAATTTGCATATGTTATAATACATGAAAAACTATGGGACACGTGATTTTTTTAACGGAGGAAAAACATATTTAAGGGGTCAAACGGTCCCTCCAAAATTTGGGCTAAAATAGAGAAATAGCTATAACTTATAGATTGGTGAAATGATTTTAATGATTTTTGGTATGAAAGTATCTTTTGATAAAAGACAAAATTCATAAACTTCGATTAAGCCAAAACTATTTTTTGAGCACAAAAAAATTGATCACTTTAGGCTGCCCCCCTAATTGCCACTCCCCCTGCAATGTACCTACGCCGATCTCTTATCCAGCCATTACGAAAACACGCAGTTCATTCTTTTGACTTGTGCACTCGGGTGACATTCTTCAGACGGCCCTTAACACATATAATACAGATATCACTGAAACAGCACGAGCACCACAAATTCGCACATCTGTGTAAAGTAAACAGTTGGAATAAGAGGATTTAAAACAGGTACAGGATATATGATCATTAGACCGGCATATGACCCTGACGACGGAAGAAAGCGCGGATCCTATATATTGCACAAATGCTTGCATGTGTTCTTTATTATATAGACGACAGTGGCAATGGGGATATATGAATGTTGCAATTGGAAAAATTCCCGTTAAAGACTCACTCGGAAAAGGTAGAGGCGCAGCAACCACGCACAGTGCCAAAATGCTACGGGAATATTTATTAACCAGGTGCAACAGAGAGAGATGCACAAACCTAACGGGTGTACATCAATATCGTGTATTTAATATCAATATAAAAGACGGAGAAAGTATTCCAGGACGTGAGAGTGATGAGAGGAATGGATATAAAATACAATCATGTACTCGTTAAGACGGCAAGTAACCCCTACCACTAAACAGGCACTAACAGTCCACAAAATGGGAACAAGAAAAAATGTTCATGGATTACTCATTTAGCAAATGATCTTAGCACAGAAACTTTATATTAATCACGTGTAATGACGTGTATGGTAAATTACAAAATGCGAAACTGAATTACTAGTTCAACTGGATCCAGAGAACAGCTTTCGAAGCACCTGGGAAAGGAAACAATTCCAGATTTAGAGGTCAGGATTTATTCTCTAGCGTCCAGTTTGCTCCCGACACGCGCTTTGTACTCGAGTGGCGAGCGGGCAGTGTGGACGGTCGGGCCAGTCGAGTGAGCCCCGCTCGAACGAGCGTGGAGGAAGTCGAGCGCAGCCACACGCCTTGCCGCGAGCTGCAGTACCGACACCTGCCGGACTGTCATATAAAGACGTGTATCACGCGATTCGAGCGAGCAACCGAGCGACGTGCAGACCTCTGGTACAGTACATTCGGCTGGGACAGCATACGAGCCGCGGTGGAGTAGCCGAGCGGTCTAAAGCGTCTCGCTGCGGAGCGCGCGGTTGCTCGCCGTGGAGGTTCGAGTCCTCTCTGGGGCATGGGTGTGTGTGTTTGTCCGTAGGTTAGTTTACCTAGGTTTAAGTAGTTTGGTCCGATAGATTTACAAAGTTTTGAATTTGACAGCATACGAAGTCGGCAGTAGCTGAACACCAGATGAGTGCGGCAAACATATAGGTTTTCAGGAAGTCACTGTACTGGCAAAACAACCCCTCACTTTGAAGAGGAGAATCGGAGAAGCAATAGAAATACTTCAGTGAACCGAAAATATTAACAGGGAAGACGGGTATAGATTTCTGGCGTCTCGGTTGCCCGCAGTAGCAGCTCTTCGCGACGACATCGCGCGCAGTGTAGTCTATAGGGGCCCATATAGCCCGGAGACGACAGCGGCCGCGCGTACACAGAGCAAATAGCACGCTCTAGCCGGCGCTAGGCAAAAAATGTTCAAATGTCTGTAAATCTATCGGACCAAACTGCGTGGTCATCAGTCCGTAGCTTAAAATCTACTTAAACCTAGGTAAACTAACCTACGGACAACCACACACACCCATGCCCCAGGAAGGACTCGAACCTCCACGCCGAGCAACCGCGCGCTCCGCAGCGAGGTGCTTTAGACCGCTCGGCTACTCCACCGCGGCCGGCGCTAGGCATCAGTGCTAAGTCGTTACTACCACCCGCTCCGCATTCGGCAGTTTTTTTTTTTTTTTTTTTTAAAACGTTCAAATGTTTGTTAAGCTTATGGGACTTAACTACGGGGTCATCAGTCCCTAAACTTACAAATTACTTATGAACTACTTACGAACTAGGACGGCACAAATATCCATGCCCGAGGGGGGATTCGAACCCCCGACCGTAGTGGCCGTGAAGACCGTGACTGGAGCGCCTCAGTCTCCTCCGCCACCGCGGCCGGCTCGGCAGTTTCAACCAATGGCAAACGTTAATGTAAACACCAATTCAGGAAGAAATAAAGCAAATACCAGTACAACGAGAGCTGAAAGCACCAATCGTAACTGGCAACTTTTCGTAATTAAGACCCCAGCTTTCCCTCATCCAGCAGTAAAAGTGACACTAGAGAAGGCCGCTTGCAATAGGGGTTCAACCCCCCCCCCCCCCCCCGCCCCAGAACAATTTTTTTGTTACTTGTGCTAAAATTAAAAATTGACAATAATTTTGTGTAATGAATATGAGAGTTAGACTGAAAACTTTGCCAACAAAGAGAGATACTAGGGTGTCTGTAAGTTGTAACCGATGCTTAGTTGAGCTTTGGCTTCTTACTTCTTGTTGTGACACTTTGTCTCGAGTGTCTTATTGGTAGCCTTCGTGAGTCCTATGCAAGCGTCGCGCACAACTTTCACGACTGTATAATAACCACCATCATTAACAATGAACAATTATTGTTGAATTCCAGCCGAAACACGCTCCACGACTGTTTAAAGAACCGCGCGAGTCTTGCCTAGCGTCTAACGAAGGCCACCGTGTCTTATGTTTACTACTGCTACCAACTTCAATGATCGGCTAACTTCATTACTGCAGAAGGGCAGCGAACTTGTACGTGAGTCAGACATATTTTTTAAGGAGTGTGATTTGTGGTGTTGCACAAGTACAAAGTGCGCGCCACCTACTTTCGCCGCGCGCCGCCATGCACGCACGGCGCGGCGTTCTTACGACGACAGCCACGAGCGCCCTCTGCGACACTCCGCTCGTGGCCACCACTGAACGACATCGTTCACTTGGAACTGAGATAGCAACGAGTTAACACCAGATGGCACCAGTGAAGACTTGGCTATCAGTTAGGCACTAGGCAGGACTCTAGCTCAACTATGTATCAGCCTTCTGCAGTACTATGTAAAAGTTAAGTATTGTATAAATTCTGTTCAATATATATCTCGTTCTAATTTACTCTAGTGTTTCTAGTTTCTGGCTGCTCCCCTCCGTACCTGCACCAGCGTGCTATCTTTATTCCTGTGTCGGTCTCATTCCACTCGGCCACCGACACCTACGACGGAAACGAGACACAAAGCGGCGACGAGGCTGGGACACAAAATGATTAAAGGAAAACAAATGTATGACATCACAACCTTATTACTTCCGTGTATAATTTATACCCCAGACGCTGATCATCTGCACGCATGCATGCCTAAAGTGGCAGCATTGTATAGCAGACAGATTAAATTCCCCCTCTTTTGACAGATATTAATCGTGTGAAAAACATTGCTGGTTTCGACGATTTGGATCTAATTTTTGAGTTTATGTTTTATCGAAATAAGTACCTCTATAGGCTGTCAGTGCTTTTTAATACTCGTATTAACGTAATCTGTAGATATTTAGCTTCGATTTCGTGTCTCTAACCTAATTGTTTCGCAAAATCTTAGGCTTTAAGTTGGCACTCTTAACCATATTTTGCAATTGGGGCAATGACGCCGTGGTGGGGAATTTAGGCAAAATGATGTGTAATACAGATGCATACATTTTGTGAAATGGGCACTTGCAGAATGTAGAGAATGTCGTAGTTTTGAAGTGCCAAAAACTGTATTTCTGACTTTTGCGGTGTCTTAATCAAGTCTAAATTATAAAGTCTATTTTCATTCCAATTTCACATCGACAAGTACTTGAAGCCTTCTAAATAATACAGTAGAGTGATACGTATAAATTAGAACAGTTGTAATACTACTACTCATTCATCGTATAGGTTTATCCTTGATTTTCCAATATATGGCGTCATAACCCCGGAACCGAGGGTACTGGCGCCACTGCGAATATTTTCCCAATATATTTTTAACAATAAAACTTAACAAACTACATGGCAGAAAAAATTATAATACAGAAGTATTAGTTGGCGAAGCTGTAGTATTATTCGGTAAGAAAAAGACACACTTTTAATGAGGTAAAGAAACTGGTTTCCCTTAAGGTGGCACTATTCCCCTGGTCTCCCCTATGTTATTTGTCTTAAGGCTTTCGATTTTTTTACGATTGCTGACAACTTATGACTTGAGCCAGATGTTGTAGTGCGGAAGGTATTTCTAATTGACTAATCCCTACAGCGATTACTTTTGCTCTGAAAATTGGGCTTATTCTGTATGTTATGTTCAAATAATTTACGGGAATATAGTTGGGCAACGTTTTCAACAACAGCCAGTATTTTCAAGAAATAACAGAAAAGACTGTTCTTCATGTCCACAATCTTTTTCAATAACGCTCCATTCTTTTATCAACTACTCACAAAATTTTCGACATTCGTAGAAAAAATCGTAAGTTTGTTCTATTGGGGGGTGGGGGGTGGGGGGAGGGAAAGGGCAAGGACGTAGCCAAAGGGGGGGGGTGTTGGGGGTCCGGACCCCCCTATCAGCTAACGATATAATACTACTCAACCTTATGCTAAGGACAACATACACACCCATGCTCGAAGGTGGACTCGAACCTCCGAAGGGACTAAATGAAAGAAGACACGACCTAGCTACCGTGTAGTGAAACTGAATGATATTGTTAACAGTCAAACGTCGAAAAAGGGATACGCACTATCGACAGTCAACAAAGCCATCTATAGTTTTTAATTATCTATACATGGATAACAGCATCGCCTATTGCCCAGTCCTCCTTTCACCGTTGACCATTGTTGGCCTTACTCCATTATTTCTATGTTAAGCACTACAGTGGAATGCTGCCGCTGCCATTTATTTCTTTTGTGCTGTTAAGATAAGTTTCCAATTATGAGTAAGTTTATAACAAGAAAAAATTAGAAAAACCGACTTTTATTTGTCCACTAGCGTTATGGTAAGTTAAAATACGTGTACTACTATAATAGCTTATTTACCTATTTACAGCAGTGGAGTCGTTATTTGGAGTGACAATATTTCAGTATGGAAATGAAATGAGCGTATGGCTTTCTTGGCCGGGAGATCCCTTGCGGGATTCTTCGGCCGCCTCGGTGTAAGTCTGTTTTTATTTGACGCCACGTGGGCGACTTACGTACCAATGATGATTAGGACAACACACAACACCCAGTCCTCTGCCGGGTATCGAACCCGGGCCTCCTGCGTGGTAGTCAGCGACGCTACCGCTGAGCTTCGGAGGCGGACACAATATTTCACTATAAGGCACCTCAGTATGTGTAATACTGTTTTAAAGTTGGGTTTAAGGGTAATATTTTATCTACAACATGGATACGTTGCAGTGCCAACAAGAGTAAAAGAACCAATAATCCTGGAAATAAAATTATAGACTTGCGATTCGTAAATGAATATGCAAGTTATTTACACTAATGCAAAAATTAATGCAAATTTTGCGAAACACCGAGCTACAGTCGTGGGTGGCAGGCAGCGATCTAGGTGACGTGCACCGTGTCGTTGCCAGTGTTCAAATACAAAGAAACACTTCTTATTCTCATAATCTGACTTCGTTTGGAATTACAACTGAAGATTCTGCTGGCTTGTATTGAAACAACTTTTAAGAAATGTTTTCCTCAACTTTGTAAATAAAATATTGCAGTATTTGTAAGAAGTTATTACAAACGCAAACTATGTGCATAAAATATATAAAAAATATAGATGTTAGCGTAAGTTTGTTTTTTGAAGAAATGGAAAACATGGGCCTTTTTAAATTTCTCTTTAACCCTCAACTGCTCTGGCGAATGTAGGTAACTCTCGTACCTGGTGGGGTCATTTTTGACCCCAAAATTTTTGGGGGTAAATAATTGTAACTGACTGTTTCTCAACATACATAATTTATTTTCTAGTTAATACAAGTATAAAGATCAGATTGTAAGCTACACAAATTCATTTTAACATATAAGTAAGTACAAAGACATTTTTTAAAAGATTTGAATTTTTCTGACAATTTTTTTATTCACACAAACATTTGTTTTAATTAGAAAGGTGTTATTTCCCGTGTTTCTCACTTCTGCAGGCATGGTTCTTGTCATCTGAAAAAAAAAGTTTTTAGAGTAATGTTGTTGTTGTTGTGGTCTTCAGTCCGGAGACTGGTTTGATGCAGCTCTCCACAATACCCTATCCTGAGCAAGCCTCTTCATCTCC
This sequence comes from Locusta migratoria, assembly GCA_026315105.1. Taxonomy (NCBI): domain Eukaryota; kingdom Metazoa; phylum Arthropoda; class Insecta; order Orthoptera; family Acrididae; genus Locusta; species Locusta migratoria. The sequence continues at coordinate 926,066,917 of CM048744.1, read as the reverse complement.
ACATAAGAACGACAGCCTACATCTGTCTGAATCTGCTTACTGTATCCATCTCTTGGTCTTCCCCTGCGATTTTTTCCCCACACACTTCCCTCCAACGCTAAATTAACAATTCCTTGATGTCTAAGAATGTGTCCTACCAATCTATCCCTGCTTTTAGTCAAGGTATGCCAGAAATTCCTTTTCTCCCCAATTCTATTCAGTACCTCCTCATTAGTTACGCGATCCACCCACCTAATCTTCAGCATTCTTCTGTAGGACCACATTTCAAAAGCCTCAATCCTCTTCCTGTCCGCACTGTTTATCGTCCATGTCTCACTCCCATACAAGGCACCACTCCGTACAAATGCCCTCAGAAAGGACTTCCTTAGGCCTAAATCAATATTCGATGTTAACAAATTTCTCTTTTTCAAAAACGCTTTTCTACCCATTGCCATTCTGCATTTTACATCCTCTGTACTGCGCCCATCATTTGTTATTTTACTGTCCAAGTAACAAAACTCATCTACCTCCTTCATTGCTTCGTTTCCCAATCTAATTCCTTCAGCATCACCTGATTTTCTTACACTGCACTCCATTACCCTAGTTTTGCTCTTGTTAATGTTCATCTTATATGCACCTTTCAGCACACTGTCCATTCCATTCAATTGCTCTTCCAGGTCCTTTGCTGTATCTGACAGAATTACTATGTCATCGGCAAAACGCAATGTTTTTAATTCTTCCCCCTGAACTTTTATTCCTTCACCAAATTTCTCCTTGCTTTCCTTTATAGCTTGTTCAATGTACAAATTGAATAACATTGGAGAAAGGCTACAACCCTGTCTCACTCCCTTCCCAACCACTGCATCCCTTTCATGCCCTTCAACTCTGACAACCGCTGTCTGGTTTTTGTACAAGTTGTAAATAACCTTACGCTCCCTATAATTTACTCCTGCTTTTTTCAGAACTTTAAAGAGTTTATTCCAATCAACATTGTCAAAAGCCTTCTCCAAATCTTCAAAAGCTAGAAATGTAGATTTGCCTTTTCTTAATCTATCTTCTAGGATAAGCCGTAAAGTGAGTATTGCCTCCCGTGTTCCTACATTTCTCCTGAACCCAAACTGACGTTCCCCGAGGTCGGCTTCTACCAGCTTTTCCATCCTTCTGTATATAATTCGCGTTAATATTTTGCAGCCATGACTTATTAAACTGATGGTTCTGTAGTTTTCACACCTGTCTGCACCTGCTTTCTTAGGGATGGGGATTATAACATTTTTCTTAAAGTCTGAGTTTACTTCACCTGTCTCATACATCTTACACACCAGGTGAAACAATTTTGTCATGGCTGGTTCTCCCATAGACTTCAGTAGCTCTGAGGGAATATCATCTATTCCAGGGGCCTTGTTTCGACTTAGGTCTTTCAGGGCTCTGTCAAATTCTTCTCTCAGTACAGTATCTCCTATTTCATCTTCATCTACATCCTCTTCCCTTCCTACAATATTGTCTCGAAGTTCATTTCCTTTGTAGAGCCCCTCTATATATTCTTTCCACCTTTCAGCTTTCCCTTCTTTGCTGAGAACTGGTTTTCCATCAGTGTCCTTGATATTCATAGAGCTGTTTTTCTTATCTCCAAATGTTTCTTTTATTTTCCTGTAGGCTGTATCTATTTTTCCCCTATTTATACATTCTTCTACATCCTTGCATTTGCCTTCTAGCCACTCCTGCTTAGCCATTTTGCACTTCCTGACAATCTCATTTCTTAGTCGTCTGTACTCCATTTTGCCTGTTTCATTTACTGCATTTTTATATTTTCTCCTTTCATCGATTAAATTTAATATCTCTTGTGATATCCAAGGATTTTTTGTAGGTCTTTCCTTCCTACCTATTTTGTCCTCTGCTACCTTCACTATTTCATCTCTCAATTTTACCCATTCCTCCTCTACTGTTTTATTTCCCCCCGTTTCTGTCAATTGTTGCCTAAAGCTCCCTCTGAAATTTTTAAGAACCTCAGGGTCCTTCAATTTATCCAGGTCCCATCTCCTTATTTTCCTACCTTTTTGTAGTTTCTTTAGTTTCAGCCTACAGTTCATAACCAACAAGTTATGGTCAGTCTATATCTGCCCCTGGGTATGTCTTACACTGTAGAACCTGATTCCGAAATCTATGTCTTACCATTATAAAATCTATCTGATATCTTCCGGTGTCTCCTGGTCTCTTCCACGTATACAACCTTCTTTTGTGATTCTTGAACCAGGTGTTTGTTATAACTAAATTATGTTCTGTGCAAAATTCTACCAGGCGGCTTCCTCTTTCATTCCTTTTGCCCAGACCATATTCACCTACTATCTTCCCTTCACTTCCTTGTCCTACTACCGAATTCCAGTCTTCCATAACAATTAAATTTTCCTCTCCCTTAATTGTCTGAATAATTTCCTTTAGCTCCTCATATATTTCTTCGATTTCCTCATCATCGGCAGTGCTAGTTGGCATATAAACCTGTACTACTGTTGTCGGTGTTGGCTTCGTATCTATCTTGACAATGATAATGCGATCACTGTGCTGGTCATAGTAGTTTACCCGCATTCCTATTTTCTTATTCATTATCAATCCTACTCCTCTGATACCCCCAACTGATTTTGTATTTATAATCCTGTACTCACCTGACCAGAAATCCTGTTCATCCTGCCACCGAACTTCACTAATCCCCACTATATCTAACTTCAACCTATCCATTTCCCTTTTTAAATTTTCTAATTTTCCTACTCGATTAAGAGATCTAACATTCCACGCTCCGCCCCGTAGAATGCCAGTATTGTCTTTCCTGATGATCACATCCTCTTGAGTAGTCCCCGCCCGGAGATCCGAATGGGGGACTATTTTACCTCCGGAATATTTTACCCGAGAGGATGCCATCATCATATGTTCATACAGTAGAGCTGCATGTCCTCGGGAAAGGTAACGGCTGTAGTTTCCCCTTGCTTTCAGCCGTTCGCAGTAGCTGTGTGGCAAAGCCACGTTAGCTGATGTTACAAGGCCAGCTCAGTCGTAATATGTGTTGAAATTCTTGTCGAATATTGATTTATAATTTTTTCAATTAAAAAAAATTACAAAGAAATATTTTTGATTACCTTTTCTAGACTTGGCAGTATTCGTTTACGATTTCTTGCTTGCATTGGATTTCACAATCTCCATTGTAACACTTGGAGGATGACGTCGAGTGGTTTTGTTCACGATTTCTTCGAAACAGTTGGCAACTACTCTTCGGTAAGGCATGCCGTGGGTTAGTTCGTGGTTGAGGCAGAATTTTTTTCTGGTCATACTTTTATTCCTACCACTTAATACACACCTTCCAGCTGCTCTAACCACATGACCATCTACATTGTCTGCAGGTTGATCATTACCTCCATAATTCAATTGCGCACCACCTACAGAACTATATGTGCATAGATTCATCTTCTTGTTCGTTTGTGACAAAATCAGGATCGTCATTGGAATTTTCACCAAATGTCATGATCGGTTTCTTCCAAATCATCATCATCATCATCATTAACTGATAAGTCATCATTACCGTGAAAACGTTCTTTCAATATATTTGCGATTTCTTCAGGCATATGATCTGCCAGCCATGTTATATCGTTCTATAAAACATGTGTACGATTTACTTGCAAAATAAGACTGTGTAATGAAGAACATATATCACTCAAAATCTAAAGTACTGCAACACAGTTAAAGGCCTACACTGCTACTTTGTCGGGGTCAAATAAGACCCCGGAGGCAACTGGACAGTAAACGACACACGGAAAAGTCAGCCGAACCGTATACTATCGCTGTCTGGCGGGAACTGAGATTACATGAGCTGGTAGCTCCCTACCATATCACCTAGTAGAAAACATTAAAAGAGAAACTCTTGGGGTCAAACATAACCCCGCCAGGGCAGTTAAGGGCTAACCATTCTGACTCTTCCCAATATCCGGGCTACATCACTGGGGGGGGGGGGGGGGGCGTCTCAGCTTTAGCACCTGTCAACTGTGAGAGGACACCCCCTCCTCCCAGAGGATAGATTTATATAAGCCCCTGTTCTCGCGTATTAGACAATAGTGTGGTCCGTAGATTTTAAAGCCAGAGACAGACACCTAGTCTGTGTAAATGTTTCGAGACATGCCTTTAATTTCGCGGGCCGCTGGAGAAGACAGCGATTGCGAGCGCGGAGCACTTGCACGTGAGCGCCATTGTGGCGCGCGGAGCAGGGGCAGTGGTTGGCACGCCTGGGCGGGCAGCGGAGGAGCGGCCGGGGAACCCCCATTCATAAAGAGGGCCCCCCGCGCGCGCTCCGCTTCATTACAACAAACAGCGCGCGTGCGCCACGTCGGATATTTTATTTCATACCTGCTGAAAACAAAAAACTGGCGAGAGCTCGCCTCTCTGCGGCCGTTATTTGTTTTCGAACAGGAAACCATATAAATACGGCTGCGGCAAAGGGCCGGTTTATTAGCGAGCCGATGAGCAGCGCGAGGTGACGGCTGGACGCGCCCGTTTGTGTGGGCCGACGCGAGGCGAGGCGTGGCAGCACTGCGCTGTGTCACACTCAAACGGCTGCTGCGCGGCCCACACGGCGCTGTGTGTGCGCTGCGCTGCCGACAGTGAGAGCGCCAATACCAGTGGGTTTGCTCGACAGAAGAGCTTCGCCGAAAGTGGAAGATATATGTATGCCGCCACAGTTTGTGGGCAGTGGAGTCCGACCGAAAGACGATTTATGGCCGAAACCGAAACCGAATATTCGGCACCTCTTCCAGTTTCGGCAGAAACCGAAACCGAAAATGCGTAAGTAACTTACAGGGTGTCCAAAAAAGGACTCCCTGATTTCTAAATTAAATACCTCTTAGAGGCTGTCAGGATCAGATCTTTAGCTTACGGCAGGTAATGGGAAAGTGCTATGAGTGGAACAGGGAATTGTGTCTATGTTTCATAGATCTGGAAAAGGCTTATGACCGTGTTCCTAGGAAGAAGCTACTGTAAGTTCTTCAAGACTATGGTATAGGAGACAAACTTCTGCAGGCAATTAAAGGGCTTCACGTAGACTGCTAGGCAGCAAGGCAGCAGTTAGAGTAGATGGCAAATTAAGCTGAGCTAAGTTCGGCCGAAATTTTTATCAAAGAGCCAAATGATCTTCAGAAAGGATAGAATAAATAAAATAGGGAGTGGAGTGTTTATTGCTGTTACTAACGGTTTATGCTGCAGCGAAATTGAGACAGATGCTTCCTGTGAGTTGGTCTGGGTAGAGGTTATTCCTGACAACCGGAATAAATTAATAATTGGATCTTTTTATCGGCCCCCTGACTCAGACGATGCGGTTGCCGAAATGTTCAAAGAAAGCTTGAATCACATTTCAAATAGATAACCGAAGCATACTGTTATAATCGGTGGCGACTTTAATTTACCCTCGATATTTTGGCATAATTACGTATTCAAAACCGGCGGCAAATATAAAACATCGTCCGAACTAGTTCTGAATGCTTTTTCTGAAAACTGCTTCGAACAGTTAGTTCATGAACCCACTAGAATAGTAAGTGGTTGCGAAAATACCCTTGATCTCCTAGCAACAAATAATCCTGAGCTAGTAAAGAGCATCAAAACACATACAGGGATTAGCGAACATCGAGTTGTAGTAGCGAGACTGAATGTCGAAATGCCCAAATGCACAAAAAATAAACGAAAAATATATCTATTCAATAAAGCAGATAAAAATTCGCTTCACGCTTTTCTGAGTGATAGTCTCCAGTCTTTCAAAACTAAAAATGCGAGTGTGGATCAGTTGTGGCTTACTTTCAAAGACATAATATTAGTAGTAATCGAGAGATTTATACCAAATAAATTAATAAAAGAGGGGGCTGACCCCACGTGGTACACAAATCAGGTCAGATCACTGTTGCAGAAACAAAGAAAAACGCATGCAAAATTTAAAAACACACAGAATCCACAATACTGGCAATCTTTTACTGAAACTCGCAACCTAGCGCGGACTTTAATGCGAGAAGCCTATAATAGTTACCACAACGAAATGCTGTCTCGTAATCTTGCAGAAAATCCAAAGAAATTCTGGTGAAGTACACTAGCGGCAAAACACAAACAATACCTTCACTACACGATAGCAATGGTAATACTACCGATGACAGTACTGCTAAGGCAGAATTACTAAACACAGCTTTCCGAAATTCGTTCACCAAAGAAGACGAAGTGAACACTCCAGTATTCAATCCAAGAAAGCTGCCAGCATGCGAAACTTAGAAGTAGATGTTCCTGGAGTAGTAAATCAACTTAAGTCACTAAACAAAAATAAATCTTCCGGGCCAGATTGTATACCAACTAGATTCCTCTCAGAGTATGCTGATGCAATAGCTTCGTACTTAGCTATAATTTACAACCGATCACTCAGCGAAAGATACGTACCCAAAGACTGTAAAGTTGCCCAAGTTACCCCAATATTCAAGAAAGGCAATAGGAGTGATCCCCAAAATTACAGGCCTATCTCATTGACGTCGATTTGCAGTAGGATTTTGGAACATATACTTTGTTCGAATATTATGAACTACCTCGAAGATAACGACCTATTAACCAACAGTCAACAAGTATTCAGAAAGTATCGCTCTTGCGAAACACAGCTTGCCCTTTATTCACATGAAGTGTTAAGTGCCATCGACAAGGCATCTCAAATCGATTCCGTATTTCTGGATTTCCGGAAGGCTTTTGACACTGTACCCCACAAGCGGATTCTAATAAAATTGCGTGCTTATGGAATAACTCCTCAGTTGTGCGATTGGATTCACTATTTCCTATCAGAAAGGACTCAGTTCGTTGTAATTGACAGTAAGTCATCGAGTAAAACAGAAGTAATATCTGGCGTTCCACAGGCAAGCGTTATAGGTCCCCTACTCTTCCTCGTGTTTATAAACGATTTAGGAGACAATCTGAATAGCTCCCTTAGACTGTTCGCGGATGTTGCTGTCGTTTATCGGTTAGTGAAGTCAACAGAGGATCAAAAGCAACTGCAAAGCGATTAAGACAAAATTTCTGCATGGTGCGAAAATGTGCAATTGGCACTAAATAAAGAAAAGTGCGAAGTAATACACATGACCACTAAAAGAAATCCGCTGAACTTCAATTACGCGATAAATCAGTCAAAACTTAAGGTCATAGATTGTACCTAATACATAGGAGTTACAATTACGAACAACTTTGACTGGAGAGAACACATAGAAAATATTCTGGGGAAGGCGAACCATAGGTTACCCTTCATCGGCAGAAAGCTTCGAAGATGCACCAGCTCCACCAAAGAGACTGGCTACATCACAGTTGTGCGTCCTCTCCTGGAATACTGTTGCCCCTTGTGAGACCCTCACCAGGTGGAACTGACGGAAGAAGTTGAGAAGGTTCAGAGAAGTGCAGCTAGTTTTGTTCTATCACGTTACGGGCGGTTGGGGGGGGGGGGGGAAGCGTCACGGAAATGTTGCCGGAATTGGGGTGGAAATCACTACAAGAAAGACGTTATTCATTGCAGCGTGATCTGTTTGCGAAATTTCAATCACCGACTTTTACTTCTGAGTGTGAAAATATTTTGCTAGCACCCGCCTACTTAGGGAGACATGACCATCCCAATAAAATTAGAGGAATCAGATCGAAAACGGAACGATTTAGGCGTTCTTTCTTCCCGCGAGCTATTAGAGAATGGAACGGTAGAGAAAAGTTATGAAAGTGGTTAATGAACCCTCTGCCAGGCACTTACATGTGATTTACAGAGTATCTATGTAGATGTAGATGAAGATTTTTGGCCGAAAGCGAAACCGTAACCGAATATTCGGCACCCTGGCAAGTTTCGGCCGAAACCTAAAATGCGTAAGTAAGTCTTTAATTTCCGTATATTTACGTTACATCACAATCATTACTTTTTTAATAACATTTTTCAAGATCCCCTCCCTGCACTAAGTCTTCGCGAGTGTGTGTAAACCTTATCAGGAGTCCGGAGATTACAAATCGTGGTACTTTTATTAAAGTAATTCTAAATTGGGAAAATTTTCGACAGCTGCCTCCAGATCTCTCACCGACTGAAAACGTCTGGTCAATAGTGGCTGACCAACTGGCTCGTCACAATACGCCAGTCACTACTCTTGATGACCTGTGGTATCGTGTTGAAGCTGCATGGGCATCTGTATCTATACACGCCATCCAAGCTCTGTTGACTCAATGCCCAGGCGTATCAAGGCCGTTATTTCGGTCAGAGATGGTTGTTCTGGGTACTGATTTCTATGCACCCAAATTGCATGAAAATGTAATCACATCTCATACTAGAACGGAATACCCGCTTATCATCTGCGTTTCTTCTTGGTGTATCAATTTCAATGGCCAGTAGTGTAATTTTTGGTTCCAGTCGAATAGAGCTGGTCGTTGAGCTAGTAGAACTTTAATAATGTTATAGGAAAACCAATAGGAGCCAAGAACGTGGCAGTAGTGTAACCGACAGAGAATCAGGACTTTGTAAACATAGCGACCGCTAGTAAGTACTGTTTAGCAAACTAAACAAGAGCGAACAGCTTCACAATGGACTAATGGAAAGCAGATACTTGCTTGCTACATTACAATGCGTTACACACAGGTCATAAAACCGTAAGCAGAAACAGCTCTCCTGGCAAGCAATGAACCCTGCGACGCAACGGCGGGGACGTTGTTCCTCTGTGAACGGTGCAGGCTTTGTCTGTCTGAGGCACGCCCGCCATTGTTCCACGTGTTAATGAGATGTCCGCCGTTACCCCGTGCAGGCGCCCTGCCCTGTAAACGTCACAATGCCGTGCATCGGTTCCCACACTTGCACCTCCCAGTTTCACAGAAACCTTTCATACCAGCTAAAAGAACTCAATGAGTGTGCAGTTGAAAGTGAGGTAAAGCTTGCAGCAGTTGACAGCGAGTTACTAAAAGCAAGGAAGGGTCAGAACTACGAAGCTACTCGGTCCCTTCAAATTAAAAGAAAAAAATCTGAAACAATTTGATTTCTGAAAACCATCCTACCAAATTAAGATGATAGTTCAGTAATTAATTTTTATGGTGACTTGGGATGTCCGCGACAGATATTTTTGTTGTAGCGCTAGTTCTTGTCAGTTAGAGGTGGGACTCCGTCACCTCCAAAGGTCCGAGGTATGTTGCTCTGATTGTTGCCAGCATGATATTGAAGTACCTGGGAAGCAGTTTGCTAGCCTTACTTGCCCAGGGCCCCACTGGGTTTTACCCCTAACGGGTGAGGGACTAACCGGTGGATTTGGTAGTCTTTTCCGTCTGAGCACAAAAGTGGCACGATTCAGAATATGTCCGAGATGCCCAACCTTATTCCAAAGTAACTGGTATCCCAACTGTCAGGACCAATTACTTGGCCACTCATACGTTGGCCGTGGTTCGTGAACTAGGACATGACTACGGGAACCCACACCATGAACCACTGTTGTTCATACTATTCATGAATCATATGCTGAAAACAGTTTACTGGTGGGGCAGGATTAAAATAGGTGAAAACAAAATAAGCAGTATCGCATACGCGATAGTTGTAATGGCCGATTTAATTGAAAGGTTGCAAACTAATATTTCAGAGCTCGATCAGAGGTGCAAGGATTATGATATGAAGATCAGCATCTCCAAAACGAAAGTAATGTCTTTGGGAAAGAGATTTAAACAGACTGAGTGCCAAATAGGAAGAACAAAGAACAGGTAGACAGTTTCAAGTACCTGGGATGTATTTTCTCAAAGGATGGCAACATATTGAAAGAACTGGAATCAGGGTGCAGCAAAGCTAATGTAATGAGTGCTCAGCTAAGATCTACTCTCTTCTGCAAGAAGGAAGTCAGTACCAAGACTAAGTTAGCGGTGCACCGCTCTATCTTTCGACCAACTTTTTTGTATGGCAGTGAAAGGTGGGTGGATACAAGTTACCTTATTCACAAGGTAGAAGTTACAGATATGAAAGTAGCAGGTACTAATAGATGGGAACAATGGCAGGAGGGTGTCCATAATGAGGAAATCAAAGAAAAACTGGGAATGAACACAATAGATGAAGCAGTGCCAGCAGCGGTGGCCGAGGGGACTGAGGCGCTCCAGTCACGGTCTGCACGGCGATTACGGTCGGGGGTTCGTATCCCCCCCTCGGGCATGGATATTTGTGCCGTCTTTAGTATTAGCTAGTTCATAAGTAGTTTGTAAGTTTAGGGACTGATGACCCCGTAGTTCAGTCCCATAAGCTATACAAAGATTTGAACATTTTGATGAAGCAGTTAGAGCGAACAGACGGTGGGATCAGGTTACACGCATGGGAGAAGCAAGGTTACCTAAGAGACTTATGAGTTCGGCAGCGGAGGGTAAGAGGAGTAAGAGGTAGACCAAGAGAAAGTACTTAGATTCGGTGAAGAATGATTTTGTAGTAAAAGGCAAAACATCAGAAGAGGCATCAATGTTAGCATTGAATAGGGGATCATGGAGGAATTTTATTAGAGGTACTATGCTCCAGACTGAACGCTGAAAGGCATAATCAGTCCCTAATGATGATGATGCAATTTCTTGAATGTTCGTCTTCCATTTGCAGGTGATTCCGTTGTTCTGCGGTAGTTGGCGCCAGTCTGATTTCGAAGTTCGTAAAAAACATCTGAAGAAATTGCGTCTGTTGAAATCCAACGACGAGTACTAATGGTGTATACAATAGACGTCAGAGTTTGGATGCACTACGGCATTTTATAGGTGGTAAAAAGGCTGAGCGTGACAAATGTCCAAATGTTTGTATAGTCTATGGGACTTAACTACGGGGTCATGAGTCCCTAAACTTACCAACTACTTATGAACTACTTACAAACTAGGACGGCACAAATATCCATGCCCGAGGGGGGATTCGAACCCCCGACCGTAGTGGCCGTGCAGACCGTGACTGGAGCGCCTTAGTCCCTTTTTTTCCAGTTTTCCTTTCTTCTGCAGGTAAAAATTAATGGGCCTCTTCCACGATGAAATCAAATTCTTCTTCCATAAAAAGACTAAAATAAAACTTCGTTTCTCCATCGAAGCCATTTTCTTTCCTAACTCTCTGAACGATTCCGAGTTCGTCTTCTCGAAAATTGAGTGTTACCGTTTAGTTTCCATCGTTTTACAATTCAATTAAATTCTTTGTCGCTTCTCTTTATTTATCTGCTCTTAACTCGCGAACTGTGAGCTGCCAGGTGTTGTATTTTTATTATTACACATGTTAACACATAAGGGAATGCTGAGTACATAATTAAAAGAAAGGCGTCTTCTCGCCATTTAAATGTGGAAATTATGGATTAAAACTATTGGAAATAATAGAAAAATAAATGGGTTAAAATTGCTCTTATTCCAAAGATATCAAACTACATTCAATCTTCGTGTTCCCTGTTTTTAAATGTCTGGGGTGCTCAGTAGTTTCTAAATTCTTCTCTGAAAACTGCTTCTAGAAAGTTTGCATAGTTTCGCTTGTACTGTTTTTTCCTGATAACTTGTGAAGTTCCTGAACTATATACATGGAGAAATCCTCTTTGCTTTTAGCTGTACTGGACATTAAATAGTGACCTAAGTGTCCTTTCAACCAGTTAACAGAGTTCCACTTGGTTTTAGGGTACGGAACAATATCTGGGTGCAAGAAATCATCAGGTGTAATTCGAAGAACCGATGTTCTTGTCATGATTGCAAGCTTCTTCCGAAAAAAGTTCCATACGTCTTGGACCTTCGAGCACACAAAAAGATGTTCGGCGTTGTCCAATAAGTTGCACGTTGCGCACAATGGTGAGTCCGCCAAGTGTATGGAATGTAACCTGGAGTTGGTGTGGACTTTCCTGTTCACTAAACGATACCAGGAGGCTCTGACCGCAGTTGTCAAATCACGGCAGTGGATGTTCTTCCAGATGATTGGCCATCTGTGATTAGGATATTTTTGTTCAATAATGTTCCGGTTCTTGGTTTCCATTAGCTTCTTATAAACTTTATGCACCGTCATAAGCTCATCATCTTGCATGTTTATCTGCAGGTAGCTCAACTCAATTATAAAGGTTTGGAAATGGGACATAGCGCTCGGAATATGTTGGACGTTAATTGGAGGCTGCAGACTGGTAGGCGTTATCTCGTTTAACAGGTGGGCTGTTAAACTGTTAGGTAAGTTCTTCCATATCTTATATGTATTCCACACGTACAGCGCTCGTGTCTTAGTTTCAACATGTGTAAGGTTTAATCCGCCGTCCCAAACAGCCAAACTGAGCGTGTCGTATTTCCCTTTAAATATGTACCCTCGAGTGACGAAGTGACCCATGGCGGACATAATTCATTGCATTGTCCCGTGTGGCATCGGTAATACTTGTGCAACATAGTTCATCTGCGATGTTACGTAAACATTAGCGAGGGTAAGCCTTTGTAAGTCATCAAGCTTCCTGATGTAATGGCTCTGTATGCATGCACGCAGACGTGCGAGAAGATTGCGGTACTTGACAGCGATCGTGTGCCTTATGTCACTCCGGTATTCGATTCCTAAGCATGTCAGTTTGGAGACTGGAGTTAAGTATTCATGGTGCTGCACTGCAATCCCACTTCCTATGTTCATTAAACCACACTTTCGTCCATTTAACTTCGCCCCGGAGGCAAGTTCGTATTGCTTAACGATGAGGATTGCTGCTCCTAACTCCTGTTCGTCCATGACTAAGAAACCCACGTCATCCGCGTAGGCATTGCAGGCAATCTTGAGTCCACTGATTGTCAATCCTCGTAGACGTTGGCTCAGTGTAGCAAGCAGGGGTTCTATGGCGATAGCAAAAAGCGCCATTGACAAAGGGCAGCCCTGTCTCACCGAACTCTTTCATTGAATTTCTTTTGTGAGCTGTCCATTCACTAATGCTCTTGTAACACCTTTACTGAGGATTTCACTGATGAAGTTCGTGAAGCGCTGCGGGAAGCCCATAGCACGCATGGTGCTCAAGAGGTACTGGTGGTTCACTTTATTAAATGCCTTCGCAAAATCAAGTGATACTAGGGCACACTGAATTTTGCAAGCCTCTGCTGTAGCGATCACGTCTCTGTATTCGCATAAATTTTGTTGGATTTTCCTGTCAAGACCCACGCACGTCTGGTATCTGCCTATTACTGAATTCAGCATAAGTTTCAATCTATGGGCAATTACTTGTGCCACGATTTTGTAATCACAATTTAGTAGCGTCAGAGGTCTAAAATCGTCAATAAGTCTGCTTCCCGGATGTTTAGGTACGAAGACTGCTATTCCTTCTACCAGCTCTTTAGGCAGATTAAAATGTGGCTGGAACAATTCATTACACATAGCTAGTAATTTTGGCTGCAGTTGTTTACGAAAAATATGATAAAATTCTGCGGTGAGACCGTCAGGGCCCGGTTACTTGTTTTTGGGGCTTCGTTGGATGGCATATTCTAGTTCCTCCTCATCAATTTCTGTAAGGAGATCCTCAGCTTGTGCGTCACTTAATGTCCCTTGAAGGTCGTGTAACAGCTCCTGTTGCATTATTGCATCGTTGCTTCCCGTTGCCAGCAGCTCTTCCAGGTGAGTATGAATTGCATTTTTTATTTCGTGTTGCTGCACCAGAGTGGACCCATCACGTAACCGGAGTTGTGTGATAATTTTTCTTTTTCCTCTCTTATTCTCTCGAATGACATGGAACTTAGAAGGTTCTTCCTGCTCTATCAGGTTATCAGACCTAGACCGGACTTTGTACCCATCACACTGTTGCCGTTTAAGTTTTAGAAGTTTTGCTTTAATTCGCTTTATTTGTACATAATTGTCGATTATCGTCGCGTCCGATTTATGTAACTCTCTTAGGCAGGAGAAATAAAATTCGGTAGTCTTCTTTTGCCAGTAATACCTTTCTCTTGAATAAGTTTGAAACATTCTCCGTATCCTTGGTTTCGCATGTTTGAGCCACCATTCCGTCACTGAGTTGTACTGTGATACTTTACGTTCACATTCCTTCCATGTTTCATTAAATGCACGCTGGCATTCTTCATCATGGAGAATGGAGTTGTTCAGTTTCCACGTGCCTCTGGTACGGTATGTGCCTTGTTTGTTCATGTTAACAGTACATATATATATGCAGCATGGTCCGATAAAATTGTCGGCCAAATTTCGGAATGTAGGACGGAAGAAGTGAGTTGTTCGGTGACATATATTCTGTCCAGCCGACTTGCAGAATGGCTCGTGACATACGTGAAACCTTGTAACATGCCGTGCAGGTATTCCCAAGTGTCAATTAAACGTAGTTCATTAACGATACGTTCCAGCTCCATCGATGTATTGAAATTGGGCGTCTGGTCTTTGCGGTGCAGCACACAATTAAAGTCACCTGCAAGTATTAGATGATCATAATTCCGACCAAATAGCGGCACTATTTCACTAGTAAAGAATTCTGCTCTGCGTCGCCGATTGCTACTGCCGGATGGCGCATACACGTTAATTATGCGAGTTCGGTAAACTGTGACTGCAATTCCCCTGCTATTGGGTAATTTTTCCACATCAGTCATTATGATGCCTTCATTTGCCAAAACAGCTGTCCCGAGATCCTCTCCACTTCCCGGATTGGTGATAGCAGTATATCTGGCAATGTGGTCGAGTTCTATGGCGGCCACTTCCTGTAGCAATATGATGTCAATATCGGCAGCACGTAACAGATCCTGTAACATGGACAGCCGCAAACCTGACCGGATCTTAATGATGTTGAGGGTGGCTATTTTATATGCTTGCGACTGATTCATGGCTTTAGGGTTGCTATTAGTTAGTTTGTCCTGTTAGGATGACTGGGAATAGAGGCCTCATGTTCCTCAATCGGGGCTACCATAGTGGCATCTTTTGTAGTTGTGAGCTGCTCCTTCAAGGTGGTTGAGGATTCCGTCCCCAATTCCTGGACCGCGGCCGTGTCAGTATCCTCCTCTGCTTCTTCCATTTCCTCTGCCCATGATTTTGGACATGTGGACAGGTGCAAATCCTCTGTTTGTTGTACCTCTGCAGAGGAATCCAGTGCTAGCAGTGTAGGTTGTGTCACCACTGGACTCTTGGTGCGAAATCGATCCGGAAGAGGCAGACATCTCGACATCCATTTCTCCCGAGACCGGCTTATTCACATCAGCAGTCACAGAATTTTCATTACGGATCTTGTTAATAATCTTCTTTGCTTTCTCCCTCAGTAAAGGGGCGACTTGATTAGCTGTAAACACTGCGCTCTGACGTGGCCTGTCGCGCCGCAGCCAGCGCAAGTCTTCGTCTGCCCATCATATATTACAATTCCACGGTGTCCGCCTACAGTGATGTAAGAGGGGATGTGTTTTGTTAGGTCGATCTTAACCTGTCGCACTCCGCTTAACACAGGGAATTTGTGACTCTGAGAAAACTTTTCTGCAAAATTGTTTAACACCCTGCCATACGGCGCTAGGACGGCATTAATTTGTTCCGCTGTTGTTTCAAAGGGCAGTTCAAATATCCGCACTGTTCGGATACCAAGTCCCGCGTGCGTGACTGTCACATCTCCGACAGCACCGTCCCTGTATTTAAATTTTAAGGCCCCTCCACTGCTTGCTACTACTCTGTCACATACGTCTGAATTTATCACTTTAAGAAAGACCACACTCGTCACGATAGAGAAATTAATTCCAATGACTTCATCGGCAGATATCTTAGCGATTTCTTCTAACCAGTTTTCTACTTCAAAAGAGCTCGGTCTAGGGAGAGTCTTGTCAAAGGTGAAATTCAGTGTATCTATTCTTTTAGTTTGTTTCATGGTTCCATGGTATTCTACACTGCTAAGACTACGCTGTATGCACGCGACTCACCGCGCAGAAGTAAACAAACTCGCAACGGCGCGCTGCTCCGCCGGAGGTCCGCACACCGCCGTAGCCGCGACGAGACTGTCCCCTCGGCCGGCTGCTGAGCGTAACACACCACTGTTTGGTACAGCATGCACTGCTGTTATCCCTCGCAATGAAGAGCGTGCTGAAGAACTCATACGTGTAGATCGGCAGATTACGGCCAGAGAATTGTGTACAAATATGAAATGTCGGTTGTAATGGTTTGGAAACAACGTTAGAAAAGTTTGGTTATCCCAAAGTCTGTGTAAAATAGGTTCCGTACATGATTACAGAAGCACAAAAAAACTGATCGAATGGAAATTTGCGCAAGTCTTCCGCGAGCAGTTTGAAGGTGACAGTTTTCTGAATAGCATCGTGACCAGACAAGTAGTGTCATCACGACGATCCTGAATCCAAAGGAAAGTCTTTTGTGTCCCCACTTCGTCGCCGCTTTTGTGTCCCAGCCTCGTCGTAGGTGTCGGTGGCCGAGTGGAACGAGACCGACACAGGAACAAAGACAGCACGCTGGTGCAGGTACGGAGGGGAGCAGCCAGAAACTATAAACACTAGAGTAAATTAGAAAGAGATATATATTGCTCAGAATGTAACAATACTTAACTTTTACATAGTACTGCAGAATGTTGATACATAGTTGTTAGAGGCCTGCCTAGTGCCTGTACGATAGCAAAGTCTTCACTGGTGCCTATCTGATTACGAAGGTCCTAACTGGTTGCTAACTCAGTCCCAAGTCGTGGCAAGTCTTTCCGTGGTGGCCACGAGCGGGGTTGCAGCAGAGGGCGCTCGTGGCTGTCGTGAGAACGCCGCGCCGTGTGTGCATGGCGGCGCGCGGCGAAAGTATGTGGCGCGCACTTTGTACTTGTGCGACACCACACCCCTCCCCCCCCCCCCCCCCAAACCGCCGCGCCGTCGTGGCGTAGGGCTGAGGGCCACGGCGACGGCACTGGGAGGAGGGCCTGGGCGGGGGCGTTACTGGTGGGACGGGCGTCGTAGCTGAGGCTGGGATCGAGACGCCGTCCGCGCCCCGGCATCCGTCTTGCGATCCTCCTGGGAACCCACCGAAACCTGGGGAAGGGCGCACCCCCCACCCCGCCCAGAGGGGGCAGGTCATCTTCTGAGGTGCGTGGCCCAGGCGGCGGCGGCATGCACGGTCCCGGAGTCCCTCTCGTTGACGCTGGCAGCTGAGGCAGCGACAGCGGCGGCGTCGCGTCGATCTCCATCGGGACGATCTCGTAGTCCGGGGACGAACGATGTGATTGTGCTCCCTGGCGGTGAACTGGGTCTGGAATCAGGAAACCGGAGACAGGATAGCGCGGCCTATGCAGACGCAATTGGTTTGCGTGGCGCCGCAGCTCCGACCCTGTGGAAGAACGTACAACATACATATTGCGCCCGAGCACGCGCTGAATGGTGCCCGGCGTCCATCTTGTCTGGTTGCCAGCAAACACCTTGTACAGCACCGGCGTAGAAACCTGAAAACGCGAAGCGCCATACGAACCGACTCGGTGCGTGGGAGGCTGCAGCAGGTGAAGGAGAGTGCGGTGACGGCGGCCGTGTAGCAGCTCGGCAGGAGACGGGCCGTCACGTGGCATGCACCGATACGTAGACAGGAAAAGTTGAAGAGCTTGCTGCCTGGAGTGCTGACCTTTCATCTTCTCCATGTGAGACTTGAATGTTCGAACGAAACGTTCTGCTTCCATTGGACTGAGGGTGAAAAGGTGCAGTGTTAATATGCTGAATGCCATTCACACGACAAAATTGTTGAAATTCCGCACTAACAAACTGAGGACCATTGTCACTGACGATAGCTTCAGGCAAACCTTCGATGCAAAACACTGATGTTAAGGCACTGATTGTACTAGAAGCTGTCGTTGAGTTCATGGCAATCACAAAAGGAAACTTGCTGAAAGTGTCTACAACAATTAACCAGCGCGTATTCCAGAAAGGTCCGGCAAAGTCAATATAAAAACGTTGCCATGGTCCCTTGGGGCATGGCCAGTCTGAGAAACGCTGTGGAGGAGCCGCCTGATCCTCCGCACAAACTGTTCACTGTGATGTCATGCTCTCTATCTGAGCGTCCATACCAACCCAGGTACAATGACGTCTGGCCAGTTGCTTTGTCCTAACAATGCCCCAATGTCCTTGATGCAGGAGGCGTAACACTTCTCGTTGCAGGGAACGAGGAACAATCACTCTTGCTTGGTCGTTGTCGGTATGCAACAACAGTACACCCTGACTTAAAGATAATGCATGACGTTGTGCAAAATAACGTCGAACCAGAGGCCCATCAATGTCTTTGGCTCTGGCAGGCCACCCTGAGCGAACAAAACGTGCTACCACACTTAGGTCTGCATCCGCAGCTGTTTCCTGTGCAACCCGACGAGAGTTCAAAGGAAAGTCTGCGACAGCGGAAGCATCTCTGGAGTCTATCTGACAACATGCCATTTCTGAAGAATCAAATGATACATCCTGGCCAACCGGAAGTCGGGAAAGTGTGTCCGCGTTAGCATGTTTAGTGGTAGGTCGGTACAAAATCTCATACTGATAATTAGACAATATCAAGGACCATCTCTGAAGCTTTTGTGCCGTACGTGGCGGAATCGGCTTTGTGGGTGAGAACAACGACGTGAGAGGCTTGTGGTCTGTCAACAAATAGAATTTTCTGCCATAGAGATAATGATGAAACTTTGTGACGCCGTAAATGATCGCTAAGGCCTCCTTTTCTATCTGACTGTAATTCTGTTGCGTCGGCGTCAGAAGCTTTAATGCAAAGGCAATAGGACGATCATGACATCCAATACGATGTGACAGAACTGCAAAGGGTAGGCGTTGAAATTGAAAAAGGCCCATGTGAGTATTAATGACGAACAACCTTTTTTGACTCGTCATCAAGTGGAATCTGTAAGTATGCCTCTGCTAAATCAATCTTGGAAAAGAAGCGAGACTGTCCTAATTTGTCCATTAGTTCGTCAGGTCTGGGCAGGGGATAAGTGTCTACAATTGTTTGACTGTTCACTGTTGATTTGAAGTACGCACAGAGACGAAGTTTTCCTGACGGCTTGGGTATAATTACTATAGGCGAGGCCCACTGACTCGCAGAAACAGGAGAAATCACCCCACTATCTTGCCAACGTTTAAGTTCTTCGGTAACTGTATCACGCAAGGCGATAGGCACTGGTCTAGCTTTACGACATTTTGGAACTGCAGATTCTTTTAAAGTTACATGTGCCACGAAGTCTTTTGCACAACCTAGTTCCGGCGAAAACAAGTCACTATATTTTTCACACAATGCATTTAGTTTGTCCTGAGGCACTACTGACGAAATTTGAAGCACATCTCTTTTAATTGATAAACCAAACAAGTCAAAAGCATCTAGTCCAAAAGTGTTCTGTGTCGATTTGGCCTGCAGAACTACAAAAGCAACTGTTTTTGTTACACCTTGAAAAGAGGCGGGCAGGCTACACGTTCCTAGCACGGGAATATTTTGACCTGTATAAGCTGTTAGCACATGTTGACACGGGGACAATTTTGGCGAACCCAGAAGTTCATAAGTATCTCTATTTATTAAGGTAACAGCGCACCCCCCTAACAGCGGAACCAGTGTCAAGCTGAAATTGCACAGTCTTATTTTCAAGGGAAAGATTCACATAAAGTTTTTGCTTGTGGCGCTCGACAGGTGCGCGAATATGGGCAACGTCTAATACATATTGTTTTCTGCGCTTGCGCGGGTTGCGTGCGGTAGGAAGCGGCGCATACTCGGCACACAGCGGATTAACCACACTGTCACTAGATGACACTACCGCCGGAGCGGCGTCCGCGCAATGCGAGGCTACTACAGAGTCACTAACTACTGCACTACACTCTTGAGCAGCTACTTGATGTTTACTGTCACTAGCTACACAGTACTGGGCACTATTACAAGGAGCAGTTGCAGAAGGCACTACTTTCACTACAGGAATGCACTGTTCATAGTCATTTTGCTTGTCCCGAACCCTTTTCCGTTGCACTGTTTTACGCGCTCGTCGGCGCTTGCTACGTGGTGCACTATATAGTTGTGCCATAGGCGCAGAACTACTTTCTTGAAATTGAGATCCAAGGAAAGCAGCCCGTATAACATTTACAGAATGAACTGTTCTCGCACTCTGCGATGCACTGTTTCTAACGTTACTGTTCTTTGAGTTTTTAATTTGCATACACACAGACTGTACATGTCCTGATTTGCCACATTGATAACAGGTTGCGTTGCGACTAGGGCAATGAGCACGCTTGTGGCGAGACACACACTGGGGGCAAGATTTACGTACATTTTTCTGAAATGAGCGTTGGCGCCCGTTATTCAAATTACTGTTTCTAACATGACGGGGCGACCTTTGTGTCGCACTTTTACACTGGCTACTGTTCACTGTCTGTTCAGCACGGCCTGTACTATTGTAAAAATCACTAGTGCTACACTGAGAACTACGACTAGGAAAGCGTCCGTTACGGCGCACTGAATTTACACTGTGGCTTTGCATTTCTACATCTGCTAAGTCAAAAGTATCATGCGCTTCTATAAGCTGTCTAATGAGGGGTCAGACTGTTTCAGAATTGCTGCTCTAATTCTGGGGTCCTGAATATTCTGCGTAATCGCATCCCTCAACATCACGTCACTATACGAAAGTCCACAAGAGCAAGTAAATTTACATTGGCGGGTTAAGCCCTTCAATTCCGTAATCCACTCTTGGTGTGACTGCTGCGGTAATTTTTTAAGTCTGAAAAATCGGTACCGTGCAGCGGCTACAAGAACTTTTCTCTCAAAATGAGCATTCAGTGCATCTACAATTTGTTCAAAGTCTACATCACGAGGAGATGCGAGAGGGAAAAGTTTTTGCAATAGTACGAAGGTCTGGGGGCCCACAATCGATAAGAAAAGGTTCTTCACTCTCTGACCTGTAATTTGATGAGCCGCGACGAGTTCTTTAAACTGTGCGAAATAGTCGCTCCATTCTTCCTCACGTTCGTTGTACTGGCGAAATGTAGGAAGCGGAGCAGCGGCAGGTGTGGGCTGCTGATGTGACGGCTGTTGTTGTTGGTGAGCAGCCTGTGCCGTCAACTGCGACACGGCCTGCAGTAGTTGAGTGATTTGCGCCGTCTGTAACTGAATAATTTCCATTAAGTTTGGGTTAGGGGTAGTGGCCATGCTGACCGATTAGGCGCCGCGCATACAAGTAAATTATAACAAAACACAAATGCAATATGAAAGAGGACACTCTGCAACAAAAAAGTCCACAAAACACGGAACTGAATATGTTCCCCCAAAATTCTTATAATAAGGTTGGGTGGGCAGGAGCAATTTCTACGTGCTCGACTGCTGCTGTCTGGCTGCTGCTAGCGGGCTGGTCCAAGGTTCTATCACTCCTCGTCGCCACTTTTGTGTCCCCACTTCGTCGCCACTTTTGTGTCCCAGCCTCGTCGTAGGTGTCGGTGGCCGAGTGGAACGAGACCGACACAGGAACAAAGACAGCACGCTAGTGCAGGTACGGAGGGGAGCAGCCAGAAACTATAAACATTAGATTAAATTAGAAAGAGATATATATTGCTCAGAATGTAACAATACTTAACTTTTACATAGTACTGCAGAATGTTGATACATAGTTGTTAGAGGCCTGCCTAGTGCCTGTACGATAGCAAAGTCTTCACTGGTGCCTATCTGATTACGAAGGTCCTAACTGGTTGCTAACTCAGTCCCAAGTCGTGGCAAGTCTTTCCGTGGTGGCCACGAGCGGGGTTGCAGCAGAGGGCGCTCGTGGCTGTCGTGAGAACGCCGCGCCGTGTGTGCATGGCGGCGCGCGGCGAAAGTAGGTGGCGCGCACTTTGTACTTGTGCGACACCACAAAGTCCATCAAAGAAAAAATTTATGACACAACCGTCTGCAGGCACAGTCTTCTGGGATAACCAGGGAGTGGTTCTTTAGGACGTCGTCGAGAAATTGTGAAAAACGCGCTACAAGATGACACAGACTAAGCTGAAGGCCAGAGAAGAAGACCAACGTCCACCTGTAGCGTGATAATTCTTTGCGGCCATACAAGTCACTGGCGAGTTCGGCTAGACTGTCTTACCACAGCTAGAGCACAGCCCAGATTTAGCGCCTTCAGACTTCCATAGCTTTGGGCCTCTTAAAGATGGACTATGTGGCGAAAATTTTCAAGACTCGGATGCCGTTGTCACCCCTCGCCCTGAAGGAAATATGTGCACCTCAACTGTCTATTTTCATTCATACTTATCGTGTTATGCAGGACCGAACTGAAGAGGACGTCTCCAAGGTCATGGAAATAGTACTTCGGACTGTACGGCGGTTAAAGAGAGCGATGTTAAACTCACCCCTACCTTAATCATTTTGTTTCTCTCTGCGCAGACCAGTCTTCTGACTGAAGAGCGCTCGCCGTCGGAGGTTAGAGTCCTCCCTAGGGCATGGGTGTGTGTGTTGACCTTAGGTTAGTTTACCTTAATTTTAGTAGTTCGTAAGCTATGGACTGATGACCACGCATTTTGGTCCGATAGATTTACAAACATCTGAACATTTCAACAAAGAGTAAGAAAGAGCCACGTATGTCTCTTACATCGTGAAATATGTTACTCCTGTAGAACTCCGAGGATCGCATATTTGGACTTATATACACGTATACTAACACATCCAGAGCCTCTCTTATTCAAAGCTGAGGTGTGTGGCAGTACCTTCAGTCGGCACTTGAGATGGGGCTGTGCAACGTGTTGTCTCCCACCTAGTTTTGGCTGTGATGTCTCCGGTGTCTCTTGGTGTTGCATTCTGAATGGACAGAAGCATATTTATACCTAGATCGGATGGTTCCAGAATATAGAAACACTATATCCATGCGTAATACCGAGAACCTGCCATTAGCGACGGGTGGTTGGCTCTGGAGTATCTGCCCACAGCGACGTTAACCGCAACGCCAAATCGCATGCAGCGCTGTTCGCGGCAGAATCAATTTTTGGTCCGTTTTAAAGTTTAATAACTGTAGCTGCATTATAGAATTATGTTTGTATAACAGAACAATTATACGTTTATTTTAAATTTATTGAAGCTTATTCTCTTTCCGCAGGCGATGAGCTCGTTTCAACTAAAGGTAACTGGTATATAGTGTTAAAAAGGCACGTGGTGACTAGGAAACTCGCTTCCTAAGAATATATTGACGCTCGTTGTACGCATCTTTCCGCGAAATTATTTACCTTTGTAATTTTTGTTAACCTGTAATATAGGATTTTGGTACATGGATTTCGGAACCGAGCTTAATCTTAAACCACCAACCAAGTTTAATAAGTTTAATTCTCTGCATAATTAATGGATTGGGACACAGCCGATTAGATTCTGTAGGTGGAATGAAGCAGCAGCAGCTGTTTAAAATTATTTATTTAATTTTGTGCGACCGGTTTCGATGCTTCAATTACGCCATATTCAAGTCCTCGTTATGCAACTGTCATTAATGGCGCATTTGAGCAGGATATCCGATAATACCAGTATCCGTAAATTTCTTCGTCTATTCATGTCACAATCTCAATGACGTCACTGAGACTGTAAAATCATTTGACTGTAAGGTTGTATTATTTATTATCACAATCCGGATTTTGGCTTTTGGACCGTTATCAAGTGCATACTTAATTACAATAGTCATTATAAGCATTAAAACACTGGGTGAAAAAAAAAGCACTGAAATTATTTAACGTGAAGAGCAATATAAGTTCTTATACTTACAATAGTCCATTTACTCGGTATAATTAGATGACCAAGATGTCATTTTTGCGATATAGGTTTTCATATGTGTTAAGATGCACAACATTTATAAAAGATATAGTGTGGGAGAATTTAAATTAGAACAAAGGGTTAACGTTTAACAAAGTGATTTATTGTCCAAGACATAAACAACAAAGGGGGAGAGACCGATTTAAATGTAAAGAACACACACCTTACAAAGAATCCACATTTACATAAGATTATATGGCCCTAATACTACCCAACTACCAAACGTAGTACTAGCTTATTTTCCAGAGGGGAGAAGGGAGGAACTGATACAAATTCTTACACACATACATGCGCCTAGTCATGAAAGTACTTACCAGCACCCAACACAAGAAAACAGCAACGCCAGCAACAGGACGCGGTACGGAACAGCAGGTTCACCCGCGCACCAATAAAAGAAAACTTGGTCCCGTAGTGTATGGTCTTGCGGCTTAGGCTCAGGGTATCTATCAGCGGGAAGAAAGGCACAAAGGCACGTCATAGAAGACCACGAGGCGTGCGATACAGTCGCGAAGTATACTTTTCAGAGAAATTGAAGATATCGATTAAACAGGAAAATCCGCTAAATAACACTTGAAGAAAAAAAAAAAAAAAAAAAAAAAAAAAAAAAAAAAAAAAAAAAAAAAAAAAAAAAAAACGCGCGTTCTGGTGTTAGTTTTGCGCAGGGAGAATTACTTAATGGTAAAGTATTCATGTCAAAATAACACTCTACAGGGTCGGATCTTGGACACCCAAAAATTAAATAAATAAATAAATAAATGAATGAAAAATACTTTTAGCACAAGTGAAGCCGCGAGATAGGTCGTGCAACCATTCGTTCTACCCATGGGTATGATATATAGCTAATAAGCAAGGTAACAGAAAGGTAGGACATGCTACATGGTCAGATCGCGAAATTAGATCAAGTTGGAAAAAAATTCGTAAGAAATAAGATCGTGAGATATGTCGAATAACCATTTGTTCTATTCAGGGGAATGATATCTCGCTAATAAGCAAAGTTACAAGAATCCTACCGTATTTCGCGGGGTTGCATCACAAGAAGTTGGAAAATGGAAAAATTACAATTTCGAAAAAAAAAGTGAGATATGCCATGTAACGATTTATTCTACTCAGGGGTAGAAGAGCTATCTAATAGGAATGACTACGGTATAGAACACGCTATTTGCCACACACATGGGGCAGCGAGTACGGAAGTTACAAGCTTAGAGGTACCAAAATCCTGGGAAAATTACCACGTTACACGTACTAGAAATCATAGCCTCTAAGCAAGGTTATAATTAACAACTCGTGCGCATTCGATGATGGAGTAAGCTGCGGGCTTTATCTCATACCATCCACGTGTTCTAAGGACAGACACTGGAAGTATCGAAAAGTTTCCGAAAAACATCAAATTTACCGACTAAATGAACATGAAAAACATTTAAACATGTTTAAAAGTAGGAAGCAAGGACTCTGCAGTCAGGAAGTGCAAGGATTCAGTTAACGAACATCAGTGAAGCCGCAAAATCAAATGAAATTGGGAATTCAGAACAACGAGGCGCGGCTAACGCTAGTTTTAACTGTTTTGTACACAATTCCCATTCATTCTGCGCAAGCGGGGTCAGTGTGAACATATCATAGCATACGCCCTCACATATGGGGCTTCATACACAAAAAATAGACATTTAAAATTATAAAACACAACAAAATTATTCCATATTTTGCACTAAAATAACTTGTACATCTGGCATCTCGCATAGTGCGAATGGAGCATCTTCCTAGACTCAAAAATGTCTGAATTTCATCTAGGGTTGCCAGGTTGAACTCGAGTCTAGCCCGGAGACCAGACATGCCCCCCCTCCCCCTTGACCAATGACTCACTCCTCCCCCAACTGCAACCAACTCCCCTCCCCCCCACCAGGATTACACGTGAATTCAAAAAAAAAAAAAAAAAAAAAAAAAAAAAAAAACCTAATCATCTCCTCCCTCCCAGCAAGTATCCTCCCTCCTCCCCCCGTGGAACATTGTTAGGGGTGGCCTTCGGATTCTCACATCATCTTTACCGAGTATGTTCCAACTGTAATTCGTTGTTACCCGATCATTTGTAGGGCGACAAGGAAATCCAAAAAATTCCAGAAAAATAGAAATACCGCAATAACATCTTAAGGTGTCACACCACGGAGAGCGCATTGTAAGGTTTTTTTACCATATATACTGTCTTCTTAACACAAAATAAGCCCATGTACCATTATAACCATTTGTAATTCCGCCTTGTAATTTTGTGTAAATTCTGTCACGCAGATAATCTGAAGATGCTCTGCTAAAGGGCGAAACGCGTCATTAACTAATAAAAAATTTGCAATCAAGACGGTTTGAAGGAATACAAATAATAGACGTCGCCAGTTGACACGTTGCCGCAACAGTGTTTGCTTAATAATGCGCTAGCCGATTACTACCGACGCAACAATGAAACGTTTTCAGAGGAAGAATAGAAAAGTAGCGTTTTGTTGCAATAAGAAATTGACATTTATATAAAGTTATTCATAATTACTAGAAAGGAGCCGGCCGGGGGAATGGCCGAGCGCACTGAGGCGTCTTGCCACGGTGCGCGAGGCTGCTCCCGCCAGAGGTTCGAATCTCCCCCTAGGGCATGGATGTTATGTTCGTCCTTAGTTTAAGTTACGTTAAGTTCGATGTAGATCGTCGCTACATGAGCATAGTACTTAAAAAGCGTCGTAAAAACAAGTTAAGATGAAGGTTAAATTCAATCCCGGAGATGAGAGTCATTGGCCCGTAGACCCGGAGAATTCATTCCAAACCCGGGCACTCCGGGCGGCGCCCGGAGATCTGGCAACCCTAATCTCATCAGCATTTATTTACTGGGGATAAAATAAATGGAACACACTGTATGGACGTGTTTCATCCTGGCGTTTACTTCGAGCGAGAGGCACTATGGGGCTACCATAATAGTGAAAAAGTCATAATCGTTGCCCTCTAACATGGTGTGTGATCAACTTGGATGCCAAGTACAGTTGCACACCTGCGTGGTATACGGTCGTGAGATATTTGGCTACTCTTCCATGAGTGTGATATCCAGTTCTGCAACCGTTGTGGGAGGTGCTGGCCTCACTGCAACGAGTCTGCCAATTGAATGCCAGTCATACCCAATCGGTTTTAAGTCCGGTGAACGAGCTGGTCGCTCCATTCGTTCAATTCCCTCTGATTTAAGCATGTTATCCACCAGTGCAGCTCTGTGGGGACGAGCGGTATTGTCGAACAGGAGGAACGTCTCCTATCGTACCTCCTAGCAGTTAAAGCGCCATTCTGAACGTCATAGGGGTTCGCACGTCCGCAAATACTGACCCTTGCCCACATCACCCGTCCACCACCATGATATGGTGATGCACATAATCAGGATTGTTCCGAGTTTCTCCAGATGATGGAAAGACGATTGTTCCGCTGAAGACAAAATCCTCTCATCTGTTAAAATAACACGACGGTATTCGTTACGTCTCCAATCCTAATGTTCCTCCTAACGGTTTCTGTGGTCTAAAAGGTTGTGCAGAGGCCACATTCCTAAATGAGATTTCGGACCATTTGTGTTGATTTTGTGCGTCCCGGTGGGTGCAATGCAGCTTATATCCAGCGTCCTTTGTTGATGGGCTGTTAACCGGCGATAACACTCCTCTCTTGCTGATGTTACACGTGGTAGACCTTGGCCTTGCCTTCTTTTAACGGTGCTTGTTATCTGTTAACGCGTCCAGGTCCCGGAAATTACATTTTGGGATATTGGAATAGATTTAGCCACCTCCCTCTGTCCTTCCAACCTTCCCATGGCTCTCCATGCCATAGCTTCGGATAAGTAACGTTGTTGTTACACTGCACTACGTGCTCACTACACTATCTGAACCCAGCTGCTTGTGTCATGCATTTGTACACACAAGATCAAAACCCACTGCAGCATCTTCGTGCTCTTACCACTATCTCTTTAGCTGTAATATTGTTGTCTGTACTGTGTAGAACCGACAGAAAGACGTCGAATCATTTTACTTATTTCTTCCGATGAGAATACTCTGAGAACCTAGATATCTCAACTGATCCCCTAATTGTTTGAACCAGTTTCGCCGGGAAAAATTAATGGAACACGGTAACGTCATCTCCCCGTATTTCCTCTGCTGTTCCTTATTTACATAAACGATTCGGGAGAAAATCTAAGCAGCTCTCTTAGGTTGTTTGCAGATGACGCCGTCTAGTAAACTCATCTAAAGATAAAAAACAACAGCAGAACGATCTAAATAAGATATCACTATGATGTAAAAATTGGCAATTGACTCTAAATAATGAGAAGTGTGAAGTCATTCACATCAGTAATAAAAGAAATCCGCTAAAGTTTGTTTATAAGATAAATCAATCATAACTGAAGGCCGTAAACTCCACAAAATGCTATTACTTCAGACTTAAATTGGAAAGAACACGTAGATATTGTGTTGGGAAAGGCGAACCAGAGACTGCGTTTTATTGGCAGAACGCTTAAAAGATGCAACAGAACTACTAAAGAGACTGCATGCACTACGCTTGTCCGTCCTTTTTTGGCGTATTGATGCCCTGTCTGGGATCATTATCACATGCGTTTGACGGAGGACATCGAAAGAGTCCAAAGAAGGGCAGCTCGTTTTGTATTGCCACGATATTCTGGAGACAGCGTCACGGAAATGATACAGTATCTGGGATGGGAATCATTACAACAACGGCGCTTATCACTGCGGCGTGGTCTACTTCCGAAAGTCCAGTCGCCAACATTCTCCTCTGAATGCGAAAATATGTTGTTGACTCCCACTTACATAGGTAGAAATAATCATCAGAATGAAATACGAGAAATCAGAGCTCGAACGGAGAGTTTAAGGTGTTCTTTCTTCCCGCGCGCTGTTCGAGTATGGAATGGGAGATAAATAATATAAAGGTGGTTCCATGAACCCTCTGTCAGGCACTTATATGTGATTTGCAGAGTATCCCATGTAGATGTAGATGTAATTGGGAAACTCTAGAGATGAGGCGAATAAATGAGTGAAGTAGAATATTGTGTATATTGATTTAATACAAATAAACAATCCCTGAGACGGATTTTTGTCTCGAATATGTCAAAGACAATAATGATAAATCTGAAGCATAGAATTAAAATTTGTGATCTGGCAGGGAATTGAACCCGGACCCCCATGGTTACTAAGCAGACGTCTTACCGTTAGATCACCACACCACTAATGATTAACAGGATTGTTCCAATGTGCCCATTGCCGAGGTGCTATTCCCCTGCATGGACAGCCTTGGCAGTAGTGACAATTATCTTTGGAATACAGAAGCTGAATTAAAGTTAGCGACGTGTAGGTAAATCGTACTTAGACTATTCCGAGGCTCGTTAATCGTTAGTGGTGTGGTGGTCTAACGGTAAGACGTCTGCGTAGTTAGCATGGACGTCCTGGTTCGATTCCCGGCCGCATCTCAAATTTTAATTCTATGCTTCAGATTTCTCATTATTGTGTGTTTTGAGTTTTTTATCGCCTGTTAAAGGAATATAGCATTAAGTTACCGGTCGTTCGCGTGGCCCTCGCCCTCGGTTACTCCCGATGTGGAGATAATGAACGGCGAGAGCTTTGCTGAAGCGCGCACCGCGTCCAGTTCATTAGCCACATATCAACTTTTCCGGCGAGCGATCGCGTCGAGTGTCCAGACCGGCGTGGCGCGGCATGTGGATGAGGTTGGCCCCCCTGGAGCCTGGAGCGCTGATTGAGTTCGGCCATTAGGCGGCGGCTGATAGGCGGCGAAAGTGAAGCCGCAGGTCCCGCCAGCGCCCGCTGGGGGTACAGAGCTGGCTGCTGGCCGCATTAGCTAATGGCCGGACAGCATGCGCCGCCTGGCCCAGGGCACCGCCTAGCGCTGGCCGTAGCTGTGCAGCCAGCGCAGCGCGCTTTGTCACACAAACCTATTGTATAATGAGTACAAGTGCATTCTAAGCCACAGCTGCTTGTTAAAAAAGGTAATTTTTTAATGCTTCGTACGTAATGCACAATCAGTTTCGATGCACTACGGCATCATTTTTAAGTGCTCCACAGTAAAGAAATGTTTTATAAACGTACAAAGTAAAGACAAAAAGTAAGATACATTACAATTTTCTAAATGGTCAGAAAAGTTGTGAGAATACAGGGTTTTAGGTTAGTAATCTCTTTGGTACGTTTTGGTCGAACGATAGTTATCGTTGTTGTGCAGCGAGAGCAGCTGGCAACAATGCTTAGTTTGGAATGTTCTTTGTTTGTTGGCCGGGGTGCGGCAGTCTCCCGCCGCAGAGCGAGGCGGTAGCATGTCGGCAGTGAGTTCGTAACCTGCGTTTAGTGGTGGCTAAAGTTTTTTCCATTCCGTTGTATCGCATACGGGTTGCAGTTGCATATTGAAATGTTTCAGTGTGGACTTGTAGACATTCATCGTAGTGGCACACAGTTATTTAATTAATGTATTTAAATGGAAGCGTTTTTAACATTTGTCGTTCCATAATAAAGGAAGTTAAAAAAGTTTACTGTTATGGATCAACCTGGTAATTGTCCGCATCCCATACCGTCAAATCATTGGAACAATTATTATATGATTAAGCATAAAATAGAATGTAACGGCAACTTCGCCCATGGAGGATTAGGTGGACGCAGCGGTGACGTTACAGAGTGTTTTGACATATGACCTTATATGTATCATTTTGGCCAGCAGCCGTTTTAGGACCAAGTTGTACAGAAGCCTGTCCTTGAGAGGGATGGTCAGTCCAATTCAAACTATAAATAAAATAAATTGTGTACTGTCTTTCTTTCTATTATTTAATTGGTAATGCACAGTCATAACTAAAAAGCCCTCCCCTTTTTTATAGATTTTTATAAAACTGGATAACAGTCAAAAATTTAAAATTACCTAAAAGTCAGATTCTTCCAATCAAGGAAAATAGTCAAGCAACTTTCGTCACATTCATAGTTCTTCTGTGTAATGAATTCTAGATAGACATATGAAGCTCATTACACAGAAGAACTATCAATGCGTTCGCAGAGACAGAAAAAGTCGAATCTCAAAACCAAGAAAAGTGATATAATTACAAAGTCGGGAAAATAAAAATAAAAATTGCGGCATGCAACCCATAGAATTTCATAAGCAAGCAATTGAAGGAGGTTGTACAAGGATCTAACAGAATTACTGACAAAGACTGAGTGCATACTACAAGTTCGGAGAAGAAACAGCAAAATTAAAAATAGGTGAGAAGAGAAGGCACGAAATTTTAGTGGCAATCACAAGGATACACGGATAGTTACTTGCCTTGTGGGTATGGAACAAACAATAGTGGAAGCTGAAGGCTTTGTTCCAAGAACCAACCACGTGGAACACACATATCACTCACAGAATGGAACGATAAGACAGATTTTTACATGCACTGTACAAAAATAAACATATCATCCGTCAGAAATCAGGCCCCACAAAGCTAGAAAGAATTTACACAGAGTTCGTACACTGCCACGTAATCACAAAAGGTTTGAATATACCAGGCCGTTATCAAACTGCAACTAGTAACACATACACTGCGTTTTCTGTTGGAAATTACAGGATTGAAAAACTAGAACACATTTCCATGCACAATCGGAAGGAATATTCCAAAAACGGAATCTACATTCAAGAGTCTAAGTTAAACATGCTAGACAACGAATCGCTACCATCTCCGGGGACACAAGAGCAGAACCAACCATACCTCACCACAATCTGAACACAAAGTGACCACTGAGCGAGAAGATCTCAAGACTCCTCCTGGAGAAGGCTCATCGACTAGCTTGTAACCAAAGGGTGTAGAAACCTCTTTGATAGCATCAGCAGCAGGGGTTGGTAACGACTAACTATCGACTCTGAGCCAGAGAGTACCGTGCAACGTGAGCTATCACTACCCACACTCAGACAGTCTTTAGATTCTCGCAAATCCACGTAATAGCAATATTAACTAACATTTCAGAAACAAATATTTTAAAACATGAAATAAAAATGCTATTCCTCACGCCTTGAAAAAAGTGGGGTTCTAGTTTTAACATAATGCTAATCTATCGACATCAAATAAATTACAATGTAATAAAAATATATGGAAGACGACAGACGGTCGTCTTTCAGTCGGTACCAATGATGTGTGTCGCTTCGGATATGAAGACCTCAGATTATGAGCATGATGAAAGCAGCATAGTTGACAGGACCGACTGTGGACCTCTAGTACAGAGCCGAGTGGAGAGTCTGAATCAGGCTCAGACGGTTCCGTGACCGTGTAGGCTGCAGATTCCTTGACTTGCGCAATCGGGTGGCGGGGCTCCGGGTTCCACTGAGTATGTCATGAGTCCACTACACGCAGGATGCGGCAACACCGGTAGCGGGGGCTGTGTGGCGTGGAGGGCTTTGCAGAAGCACTGAATGGGCTGTCTCAAAGGGTGCATGTCGATCAAAGGATAAATAAAGATCTAGGAACTATTGGTATAATAGTTGTAAATTGTCGTAGCTGGGTCGGGAAAGTACCATAACTCCAAGTGTTAATAGAAAGCAGCGAAACACATATAATTATGCCAAGAAGACTTTTTTTTATTGAGAGATAAGCTTTTACGTTGGCATTTGTATGAGGACCAAACATTCATTCAAGTACTCATTGAATTTTATCTGTTATGTTGTTGTTGTGGTCTTCAGTCGCGAGATAGGTTTGACGCACCTCTCCACGCTACCCTGTCCTGTGCAAGTCTCTTCATTTGATAATACGTACGGCACCCGTTTTGAATCTGTTTACTGTATTCGTTCAAATGTTTTTAAGGCTTATGGGACTTACCTGCGGGCTCATCAGTCCCTAAACTTACAAACTACTTATGAACTAGCTTATACTAGAGACGACACAAACATCCATGCTCGAGGGGGGGATTCGAACCCCCGACGAGGAACGGCCTAGCGCATCGTAGCATAGCGCCTCAATGCGTTCGGCCGCTCCGTCGTGGCTACTGTATTCGTCCCTCCCTCTACGATTTTTACCCCACACACGTCCTTATAATGCTAAGTTAACGATTCCTTGATGTCTCAGACTACGTCCTACCAACCTATCCCTTCTCTTAGTCAGTATATGCCAGAAACTCCTTTTCTCCCCAATTCGGCTAAGCACCTCCTCATTCGTTACGTGATCTACCCATCTAATTTTCTTCACTCTTCTGCTGCACTACATTTCAAAAGCTTCTATCATCTTTTTGTCTGAACTCCTTATCGTCCACGTTTCACTCCCATCAATGCTACACTCCAGACAAATGCTTTCAGTAAGGACTTCTTCACATTTAAATAAATATTGGATGTTAACAAGTTTCGGTTCTTTAGAAATGCTTTTCTTCCCATAGCCATTTTGCATTTTATATCTTCTCTACTTCGGCCATCAGAAGTTATTTTGCTTCCCAAATCACAAAACTCTACTTTTATTGTCTCATTACGTAATCTAATTCCTTCAGCATCGCCTGATTTTCTGACATTACATTCCATTACTCTCGTTTTATTCTTGTTAATGTTCATCTGGTATCTTTCTTTCAAGACACTGCCCATCCCATTCAATTGCTCTTCCAGATCATCTGCAGTCTCTGACAAAATTACTATGTCATCTGCAAACCGCAAATTTTTTATTTCTTCTCCCTGAACTTTAATTCCCTCTACAAATTTCTCCTTGCATTCCTTCATTGCTTGCTCAATGTACAGATTGAACAACATTGTGGAAGGACTACAACTCTTACTCCCATCCCAACCTCTGCTTTCCTGTCTTGCCCTTCGGCTCTAAAAACTGCTGTCTGATTTTAGGTTGAATATAACTCTTCGCTCCCTATATTTTACCCCTGGTACCTTCAGAATTTGAAAGAGTGTTTTCCTGTCGACATCTACAAATGCTGAAAACATAGGTTTGTCTTTCCTAAGCCTATCTCCTAAGATAAGTCTTAATGTATTGCTTCCCATGTTCCTACATTTCTCCTAAATCCAAACTGATCTCCCCGAGGTTGGATTCCGTAAGTTTTTCCATTCGTCTGTAAATAATTTGTGTTAGTATTTTGCAACCATGACTTATTAAACTGATGTATCTGTAATTTTCAAATTTGTCTGCACTTGCTTTCTTTGAAATTGGAATTACAATTTTCTTCTTGAAGTCGGAGGTATTTTCCCTGGCCGGCCGCGGTGGCCGAGGGGACTGAGGCGCTCCAATCACGGTCTGCACGGCCACTACGGTCGGGGGTTCGAATTCCCCCTCGGGCATGGATATTTGTGCCGTCCTTAGTGTTAGGTAGTTCATAAGTAGTTTGTAAGTTTAGGGACTGGTGACCCCGTAGTTAAGACGCATAAGCTAAGTCTGCACAAACCTGGCGGTTTTGGAGTGGATGCGTTCCCAACTTGAAGTCTTCTTGTGTTGTGCTGAAAAGAACTGTTAGAAATAGGGAACTCGGAAGGAAATTGACTAATGAGAACTCGGAAGTACGGTATGAAAATACAGCTCACGAAGGCAGGTTTAAGTCTGTGTATTAGTGTATGGTGACGATGTACAGTGTTGATATGTTTATCAATATTTTTTCGCAATAGTGAATTTCACTTTGCGTTACTGTATAAGGTATAGATGTTCTACCAAATAATCACCATACAGTAATTTAGCAGTTGCCTAAGCAAGGCAATGACGATAACAGCGTAGGTTAATGCCTCGTTGTTTTCGTTCTCCCTGGTGCGGGAATACAGATTAAGCTGCGAGTGCTAAGCGATGAATGTAGTTGACTCATAAGTGCAGTCAGTGTGGCATATGGAAGTTTGGGACTGTCCTGGAGTCGTGTTCGGGTAGCCTAGTGGTTAAGGCGACCGCTCGAGAAAAGCGGGAAACCCGGGTTCGAATTCGGCACAAATTTTCATTTGTCAATATTTCAATCATCTATACCTTATATAGTGACGCAAAATAAAATTCGCTATTTCGAAAAAATATTGATAAATTAAATCTGTGTACCTGGATGGTACGCTACGTTACGATCGTATGCTGTAAGCAATCAGCCTTACTACAGGCCCTAGACAGGTAGTACAATGCTGAAGCTAACAGTGCTGCAACACTTGCTAAGCCCTGTGAGACTTTTAACTTTTCCCGGCGTAATGAATGTTCAAACAACTTACGGGTATGCTGCCGGGTGACGTCGTCGACAACCACCGATATTTCGGCAGGAGGACACCCTGCCATTCTCAAGGCACAACTACACTTAAGGAAGCAATGTGCAAGCGTATTTAACACCTCGGTTTGAAAAGGGTAAACAAGGAAGATAACACACACAGTACAAGTCACAGCAGAATCAACACAACCAAAGATGACCAAACATCAAAAATATCGATAGAGACTGTTAATCAACAGGTAAGGCAGCATTAATTTTATCCCTCTGTTTTATGACGAGAGACAGTGCCGGATTCCAAGCAGAATTTAAACAAAAACCACCATCTCTGTTTATAAGGTCGCTTGCTAGTTTAATTTCAACAGCTTCCTTAATAACAGTATCCCAATAGGTGGAAGTGCATGCCAGGATCTCCGTGTTGTTGTATTCCATTTGTATTTGTATTCCATTTGTATTTCGCACCGACGCCTAAGCGTTTGCCTGTCGTTGATTTCATAAGCTCTATTGAACAGGCTGTTTCCAAACTACCTTCCGATTCTGCAGAAGAGGCTAGGAGGGAAGCTTGTCGTGTGTTGACTGGGGCCCGTCCACCCAAGTGTAATATAACAGCAGCTGAGGCGTCTGCTTTACGGTATCTAAGAATGGATCCTGATATTATCTTGCTTGCGAACAAGGGAAACGCCACAGTTTTGATGAATAAGGACGATTACATTCAAAAGATGCAATGTCTACTTTCTGATTCGACATATCGTACGATCGGTGCTGACCCCACAAAGAGTGTTGAGAGAAAGACTAATAACCTCCTGAAGAAAAGTCCTTTCTCACCGGAGACCATCAAGAGTCTTAATTCTTACTGTGCTGTACCACCTAAATTGTATGGCCTTCCTAAGGTTCACAAACAGAACATTCCTCTGAGGCCTATAGTGTCTAACATAGGTGCTGCGACATATCTTGCTAGTTTGTTGAGTCCAATGGTGGGCAGGTGTGAACACCACATTAAGAACTCGGCGGATTTATTACGTCGATTGCAGGGATTGCGTTTGAATGACTCTGATATTTTAGTGAGTTTTGATGTTGTGTCTCTCTCCCGTTCCTCTGTCAGACTCGTTGCAGCTAATTGAGGTTAAGTTTCGTGTCGAGTTAACAAATCTTTTTCGACATGTGCTGACTTCCACTTACTTTTTATTCAATGGTCAGTACTATGAACAAACTGATGGAGTTGCAATGGGAAGCAAGTTTCATCTATTGTGGCCAATTTGTTTATGGAGGATTTTGAGGAACGTGCTTTAGCGTAAGCGACTCTGAAGCCTGCGTGTTTTCTCAGATATGTAGACGACACTTTTGTCGTTTGGCCTCATGGTAGTGAGAATTTAAATGGTTTTTTTGGAACACCTAAATTCAATCCACCCGAATATTCAGTTCACAATGGAGGTGGAACAGAATGGCTGTCTTCCTTTCCTTGATGTGTTGGTCAGAAGGAAGGTTGATGGTACATTGGGACATTCTGTTTATAGGAAGCCTACTCACACTGATTTGTATCTGCGAACTGATAGTTGTCACCATCCAGCTCAGCGTGAAGGAGTACTTCGTACCTTGGTTCACAGGGCACATGTCATTTCAGACCCTGAAAGTTTGTCAGCTGAGTTGTCCCATCTCGAGGAGACCTTTCGTCAGAATGGTTATAGTGAGAGACAGATAAAACGTGCATTGCGCTATCAGCCTTCTGTGCAACGGGTGAGTGACGATAGCAATGAAGTGGCACTTAAATCTATGGCCTTTTTGTCTTACGCAGGAAGTATTTCCAACAAGATTGGTCGTATTTTGCGGAAATATGATGTGAAATGTGTTTATCGACCACCTTCTAAGATAAAGGCCCTGTTGGGGTCCGTAAAGGATGATCTTGGTTTGCGTAAGGCAGGTGTATATCGTATTACTTGCAGTTGTGGCATGTCATATATTGGTCAGACAATCAGGACTGCGGAAGACCGGTGTATTGAACATAAACGTTATACGCGCTTACAACAGCCAAACAAATCCGCTGTTGCAGAACACTGTCTTGACACCGCTCATCCTATGGAATACAACAACACGGAGATCCTGGCATGCACTTCCACATATTGGGATAGTGTTATTAAGGAAGCTGCTGAAATTAAACTAGCAAGCGATCTTATAAACAGTGATGGTTGTTTTTGTTTAAATTCTGCTCGGAATCCAGCACTGTCTCTCTTCAAAAGACAAAGTGATAAAATAATGCTGCCTTACCTGTTGATTAACAGTCACTATCGATATTTTTGATATTTGGTCATCTTTGGTTGTGTTGACTCTGCTGTGACTTGTACTATGTGTGTTATCTTCCTTGTTTACCCTTTGCAAACCGAGGTATTAAATACGCTTGCACATTGCTTCCTTAAGTGCAGTTGTGACTTGAGAATAGCAGGGTGTCCTCCTGGCGAAATATCGGCGGTTGTCGACGACGTCACCCGGCAGCATACCCGTAAGTTGTTTGAACTTGCTAAGCCCTATTCGCGGCCCAGAGTGTGACAGTTTCGATCTCAACTACGGAACGGAGAAGCCCTCGCATCGGCTGCTGTCGCCCTTTGGCTGCGACTGCCTGCCGTTGCGGCCACGTCACTCACAAGGGGAACACCAAGTATGGTACCAACGGATTTTGATGGGTTGCAGCTATCTTGTGAGGGAATTCCTCCAGACCATCAAGCTAAAAGTATTTATTCCAATGGGACTTGATTTCTAAGGAAATCGAGATTGAATTCGCAACAAATTACCATATTTACTTATGCATGGCGATTAACGCTTAGCGAGACATCGTGGTGTAATGGACAAGGTGCTAGTCTTTCATGTAGGAGACCTGGGTTCGATACCTAGCGGCAAAACAATTTTTAAAAATTGTAATTGCTACTTTTTATATTAAAAAAAATTAAAAAGTAATTAAGCAAAGAAAAAGATATAAAGAAAGAAAAAAAATGAAAAGTTAAACGATTAAAAATAACCAAGAAAACACACATCCATTTCCGAAGAGGTTTCGTGTGATGGGCCTGCTTCTATCACAGCGCATTTGTTCTCCACGTTGCGCTACTTGCCGCACGCATGAACGACACCCTCGAATGACTAACCGACTGGCCGTAGCATAATAGTCCACTGGGACGCGTCACGTGGGTACACACGTCATATGAGGAGATAAAAACAGCACGCTCAGGAACTGTAAACATAGGTATTAAATGTTTCCCAAATCAAGTATTAACAAAAGACTGTTTAGTGATTTCAAAATATGCTTCAATCGCCTTAAAAGAGTCCCTCGAAAAAACAAAACGAATAAAATAATAGTCGCACATATCGAGCGAATGTTACATGCTTTTATCCTGACCATTCACTGCAAACATTTACACAAGAATGGTTATAAAAATACATGATTATGCACAAACATTGGATAGGTGTGAAAAGTAAGTGACTCATGTCGGACTTGAGCCCACCTCGCCTGCATGGCAGCACCTTGCCGATTAAACCACACTGTAACTATCATGTAGACACGTTACGCGTGGTAATTTGCTGAGAATTTGATTTCGATTTTCTTAGAAATCAAGACCCATTGGAACAAAACCTTTTAGCTTGATGGTCTGGAGGAATTCCCTCACAACGTACCTACGACCCATCAAATTCCGTTGATACCATACTTGGTGTTCCCCTTGTCAGTGCCGTGTCTCTGTGAAAGAACACGCGTGTTCTAATACCATTCTAGGTTTTCTGGTGTTCAAGGAAAAAGAGAAAGAGGAAATAATGGCATTGTTTACGATATCTTGCCCTTACAGTCTTTTTGCAAACACGGAAATGTGAAGCTATTTACGCTAACTAAATAACAGGAGATTTGTGAAATGATGAAGAGAGGTACAGAGGATTAATCAACTTTATTTTAAGCGTGCTGAAAGAAGTACAGTACAGTACAGTACAAAATCCAATCCACGATGATGATGATGAAATGGCACTGTCCTTACGTTATGTTGTTGTATAAAAATTTACGTATTCATCAACATCGGCTCAATACGAATAATCTTGCATTTATTTTAAATAAGATAAAATTCAACGAAGGCATCAGATTTATATGGAAATGACTCAGTGCTTGTACAATTTGTTGTAATTTTTACGTTGTGTTTACAATATTACAACTAATTATTTTCA
This sequence comes from Locusta migratoria, assembly GCA_026315105.1. Classification (NCBI taxonomy): domain Eukaryota; kingdom Metazoa; phylum Arthropoda; class Insecta; order Orthoptera; family Acrididae; genus Locusta; species Locusta migratoria. The sequence continues at coordinate 926,027,884 of CM048744.1, read as the reverse complement.
AAAGTAGTAACAGTATGACGTGCATTTGTCTCCAACCGACGAAACATGTAATTGTTGTGAAGTTCGATAAGAATAACTAGAAAGACACCTGATGCTATCTAGTAAGACGAGAGAGGACGGTTGCTCGCCGTCGGAGGTTGGAGTCCTCCCTGTGGCATGGGTATGTGTCGTCCTTAGGTTAGTTTACCTTAGTTTAAGTAGTCTGTAAGCTACGGACTGATGACCACGCAGTTTGGTCTGATAGATTTACAAACATTTGAACATTTTTTTTTGTCAAATGGTGCCGCATCAATGAGGCAGTTTCGTGATGGTCGCTGCGATACTTCTCATGAATATCGATCTCTGTATCATGTTTGGGCTCCTGCTTATCAGATGCAGCAATTCTCCCTTTGAACCTTCGACTGGGAGAACAACACTTTGAAAGTAAGACACAATTAATATTTTCGGAAAGACAATGGTAGAAACAAACCTAAGTGCTTCCAGAATTGCCACTGCCTCCGCCGTAAATATAGAGGTATTCGTTGGCATTTTGAAGGTTCTCCGAATCTGAATCTGAGGGCAGAAAGAGGCACATCCAGTACACTCTTCTTGCCGAGTAGTTGCAGCGACATATGGTCCTTTGTTTCCGCCTGAGAACAGGGGCCGACTGCCTGCAGTCACTGCCGACCGGTACAGCCGGCAGCCGCAGTGAAATAGTACCTTTGTACAGAAATAACTTGCGCGCTAACACGGAGGTAGGGCAATCCGCTAAGCGGCCACCGCAGCTGCCATCGCCGGCAAGTCGCACGCCGCAAGGCGGTTGCGCTGAGGATTGATCACCCTGTATATCAAATGGGGAAAGCCACCGATCTGCCTATCAGTCTTCTAGCTTCCACAGTGTCGTCCATGTGCACATGCTGCTACGCTGTCCTCTTTATCCAGTATCTCCGGTGTGGCGAAGCTGCGTCCTCACTGACCTTCTCTTGGGTGATATCCGGCCTCTCTGTCACATCCGATGCTCTTCTGTGGATCTCGCCTGGCTACAAAGTTACGCTCTCTAATGCAACATTATTCAATACTGCCTTGATTTGATTTGATTTTTTTAGGGAAGCCAAAACAGTTTTGTTCTAACCCGCCACTGCCTGCACCGAAACTAAGTTTATTGTGCGGTATCGCTCCCTGTATATCTAGTAAAGCCATCCAATGCCCTTGAACAGTGCAAGGAGTCCCTTTAGCAGTTCTTTATTAGACACAATTTCTTCGGGTATGGTTGTCCCAAATGTTCTGTTCCTTTTACTCTCCAATGCAATGCATTCGAAGATTAGATGTGATGCAGTTTCATCACCATCACCACAGATCCTACATTTAGGGTCCTCTTCTGTTATTCCCATTGTTCGTAGGTGTATTTTGAAATTCCCATGGCCTGTCAGCAATCCAACCATGAGTCTAATATCTCTCCTGTCAGGCCCAGGATTGCAGAGCTTCTTTTAAAACATGGCTTTGGCATCATTACCTTGCCATGTTTTTGTTGGTAGACTTTGGTCCAATATTCTACGTGCTGTATTCTGAGCCAGTTATGTAGCTCCAATTTCATCATTGCCTTGGTGATTGTCAGGACAGGTTCCGGTCCAATAAATGGAGTCTCTGCCCCCATCCTGCCTTATCTGTCGACATGTTCGTTGCCACTGATCCCTGAGTGGCCAGGGACCCACAATAGGTTTACTCTTGCTTTCCCCTAGCTGCAAGAGAACCCTATGACATTCTGCAGCAATTTTAGACCTTGATGCAGGAGCTGCCAGTGGTCTCAGGGCTGCCTGGCTGTCTGAATAGATGTAGATGCTACGATCTTTGTAGCACCTACGCAAATTCTCCTTCACACATGCCCTGATGGCAGTGATTTCGGCCTGGAATACTGAGGTCAGTTTCCCTAGAGAGATGACGCCCTCCAGTCTTGGCTGCATCCCGTATACCCCGGCCCCAACGCCTTGGTCTGATCAGTGAACCAGACAATATCCCCCATACGCTGTCGAACTATTTTCTCACACTGCTCCCTACTTCCAATTGTTATATTGAAAGGCTTGTTGAAGCAGTATGGGGTTATAATATATATTTACCTCCCTCACTATTTTATTGTGTGATTCTGGATATCCCAAATAGTTCCAGTTATTGCCAGTTTTGAGTCTGTATGCACCAGCCGCTGCCTCCATCTTGACCCAAAGGTGTAATGGGGTCATATCCAACATGGTTTCCATACCGGCAATTGGTGTGCTGCGAATTGCGCCTGTTATGGCTAAGCAGGCTAATCTCTGCACCTTACCAAGCTCCTTAGCAGCAACCTGCTGTTCTACCTTCTTCCACCACACGACCGCCCCATAGGTGATCCTGGGTAAAAATCACCATCGTGTATATCCAGTGCATTCCCTTGGGGCTCAGGCCCCAATTTTGCCACAAGCTCTCCTGCTCCTTACAAGAGTACCTTTTGCCTTGGAGCAAATATTCCTAATGTGAGGGGTCCATGTCAGTTTCTCATCTAGGGTAACCCCTAGATATTTCACTGTCCCCTTCACAGGTAGCGCTTCATTGAAAAGCTTTAGATTCCAACTTGAGTGTTGGATATGCTTCTTTGTGAATGGTACAACAATAGTCTTCTTAGGACTAACCCCCAGATCCTGTTTTCTGCACCAGTCTTGCACAATGTCCAATGCACCTTGTGCCATATTCTTCACTGTGTCAGAAAATTTGCCAAGTATTACTATGACAAGATCATCTGCGTATCCTTGGCAAAAGTACTGCCTAGAGTTTAATTATCCAATGAGATCATTCACCACTAGATTCCACAATAAAGGGGAAATAACTCGTCCTTGAAGGCAACCCCTAGTGGTGTTGATTACCATTTTTTCATTCATCATGGTAGCCTCTACCTTTCTTCCACTGAGCATGGCCCTAGTCCACCTACATATAGTGGTCCCTAGGTCATGCACCTCTGCTGCCCTAACCATGGAATCGAAGGTCGTGTTGCTAAAAGCCCCCTCGATGTCTAGGAAGATACAGATGTCTATTTCCTGAAAGTGTAGTGCTTCCTCCACCATCCCAACGAGTTGGTGGAGAGCTGTCTCACATGATTTACCTGGTTGATATGCATGTTGGTTTCAATGTAGAGAAGCCCTACTTAACCTCCATTCTCCAACATGCACATTAACCAGGTTTTCCAATGTCTTAAGACTGAAGGAGGACAGGCTGGTTGGTCTCACATCTTTGGCACATGAGTTTAATTATCCAATGAGATCATTCACCACTAGATTCCACAATAAAGGGGAAAGAACTCCTCCTTGCGGGCAACCCCTAGTGGTGTTGATTACCATTTTTTCATTCATCATGGGCCTGAGCCCCAAGGGTATGCACAGGATATATACGATGGTGATTAGACCCAGGATCACCTATGGGGCGGTCGTGTGGTGGAAGAAGGTAGAACAGCAGGTTGCTTCTAAGGAGCTTGGTAAGGTGCAGAGATTAGCCTGTTTAGCCATAACAGGCGGAATTCGCAGCACACCAACTGCCGGCATGGAAACCATGTTGCATATGACCATATGCCACTGTTTGACGTAACTTCCCATCATGATGGAACCAAAAGTTATGTCAATTACTTCTTCCCTTCTACTATTCCTGAATGTAGGTTCATCACCCCTATTCAGGATCTCCAAGTTGTTATAAAGGAGACAATTCAAGAAGGTGCTCACATCTACTGTTGGTGTCATTGCTGCCCCATGATAGTTTGTGGGCGTTGGCATCACATCCCACCAACAGTTTGTCACCTTGCCGATGACAGGCTTCCGTCAGTCTCCTCACTTGCAAAGAAGGAGGAGAGCTGTCTTCGTAAGGAAGGTATGCTGGCCGGCCGCGGTGGCCGAGGAGACTGAGGCGCTCCAGTCACGGTCTGCACGGCCACTACGGTCGGGGGTTCGAATCCCCCCTCGGGCATGGATATTTGTGTCGTCCTTAGTCTTAGTTAGTTCATAAGTGGTTTGTAAGTTTAGGGACTGATGACCCCGTAGTTAAGTCCCATAGACTTTACAAACATTTGAACATTTTTTTGAAGGTATGCTGACGCCAAAACAATTTCTCTCGTGATACCTTCCTCACGTTGCTGCATCCTGATGGTCACCAGGTCCCTGGAACAAAAATCCATCATTGGTATGAAAAGTATTCCATTTCTAACATAAATGCATGTTCTGGAGTTTTTTAGATTTCTAGCATAAATCAGCTTACCTCCAGTACCACCGAGGCCCACGTCCACCTCCTGTCTTCCAGGCGACGGCTCAGGGCAGCAGTGGTCAATTTACTGTGCTGCAGGTTTATCTGCAGCACTTCCAGTTCCCTTCTCGCTGCCATTATTGCCTTTAAGATCTTTGATTAGCCTGACGTCGACCAGCGAGAACCCTAAAAACAGTTTCAGGCCTTGCTCTCGCATTGCTTTCAGGGACTTCTCTCCGACCACCACCAGGGTTCGTCCTTCTGGAACGACCTCCAATCCTCTGTCAAGACCTTTGGGTTCTGGACCCTTATTTTCTAGAACAGAGTCTTTGGACGGACATCCTATCTACCTGCGTCCTGCGGCGCCATAGGAGGCCAGGCGCGCTGGCCTTGGGTGGCACACTGGCAGGGCAGTAGGTCGTAAAAATGTAGCCTTGTGTCCCAAACTGTGAAGGAGAGGTATCGTCTGCGCTTTTTAGAGAAGTCTAGCAGTATATTACTCCCTCCTACGTATATCTCGCGAAGAGACCGTGAGGATAAAACCAGAGAGATTAGAGCCCACATAGAGGCATACCGACAATCCTTCTTTCTGCGAACAATATGTGACTGGAATAGGAGGGAAAATCGATAATGGTACTCAAGGTACCCTCCGCCACACACCGGCAGGTGGCTTGCAGAGTATGGTTGTAGATGTAGAAGAACATAGCAGGGCACACGGCTGTGGCCGAGGGTCCGAAAGGGAAAGCGACGAAATGTTGCTGGATGCTAGGAAGCCGCTTCCACACGCGACGGTTAGAGCCATTTTGTGAGAATCGCACCAAAAATTTGTGTGCAAGGGATGCCGTCTTTGATTGGCTGATGTTTAAAGCGCCAGCTTTTCGAAATCAGCCGTTGTCTTGTGAGATTTTACTGGCTGGAGTTCGAGAACTCGACGCTGATTTGCTTTACGTAAAAACGGCCTTTCCTGGGGGGGGGGGGGGTCTTGCGCAGAGACGCGGTGATAGAAAGGACTTCGTGTTTCGTAGCGCTGAAGTACGGACGCGCCTGGCCTCTCAGTGTGCGGACTTGGAGATTTTGCTTATTGAGCCGATACTTGGACAAGTGAACTTATATAAGTTTCAGGGTACACTTTGATATTTATACTTGAGCTGATTGTTCTTGTTTTTCGGTTTGAATAAGGTCAGTCAGCACCGAAGCACTAGTTGCGATATACTCAACTTCTGGAGTCATTTAGACCTTCAGTACTCATGCGTACTTGTCTACCCTCACTGAAGTGGTCCTGACTTGGCAGAATTGTTTGATATCGTAGGCACTGTGTACTGCCGAGCGCACAGAGGCTGATAGCAGGGAGTACAGCTTCCGAGCGACAGAGCGAGTTTCTTTTTTTTTTATTTCATGGTCGCGCAAATTTTCAGCTCACAGTCGCCCTGCCCCCACGCCACTGCAGCGCAGCACCTTCACACGAAAGTCGTCAGTTTGGTAATGTATGGTAAAGCGCTCGCCAACAACATATAGTCGATAAATCAGGTTCTGCCTTATAGGGGGGACTGTATAGTTAGGAAAGTCAACCCTGCACTAGTATTCCGATTCGATTATCCCGCTGAGAACATTATATTACTTCACGATAGGGGTTTCTGACTTGCCAGTCGTTACTAATTTCCAGTTTCGTAATAATTTGAGTAACTTCATATGCATTAGATTGTTCTTCCTTATTTGGTTATAAATGTATTCTTATTGTTTATGATTTTAGTATTGGATTTATCATTGTGTGTTTTATCCTGCTTAAAAAGGTTTATTAAATATTGCTGGATTTGAAAGATGTTTTTTCAACATTATTAGTCGTCAGATCCCAGTTAGTTCGTTAGATTTTTGGTGGGGACAATTATTAATTATATTTTATGCCACTTGCAGGAAGTAGAAGAGTCTCATTACAATTAGAAATGAAATAGGGCAAATCATGCAAATTATTTGATTTGATTTTAAACATCAGTAATTAATTCAGGGTCAGCCACTCCTGTCTTCCTATTGTATTAACCCACATTAACCTTGCCCAGCCGGAATCAGTCCTATCCATTTCACATTTTTTCACCATCACACCTTACATACTTGTCTCCTGGTCAGAGGAACGTAGTTTTTCGACTCATTCGTATTTTTATACTATAGAGTAATTGCATTATAATTTGATATAACCTGTGTACAGTTTTTATTGGATACAGAGATATAGCTGTTAATATGAAATCCAAACAAACGTAGAGCAAATTTTCACTGATTTATCCGTCGGGTCTTGGTACTAAAACATCACACTTACTTAAAAGTAGAATTCTGTGTAACTTCTGCACGTTCATTTCCATTTAGTTACCCAGTTTTCGGCTTACTACGACAATTCAGACTTTACACTACATCGAAAATCGATTATTTAAATAAAAGTCAATATAGTGATCCACCAAGAACCAACGAAAGAATCAGTCAAAATATTCCCATCGGTTTGTTGTATATACCAAGAGCTGTATGTCTGTACCCAATAAAAATTGGACACACATTATATGAAATTTTAACTGCAAATCGTCTTTATTTCCATCTTCTAAAATATTTGCTATTTTTCCTGAAACATGCTGCAGTTAACAGATGAAATACTTGTTTTTGGTGAGCATTACTTGAAGCTTTATCAAAGTGAAATGTGTATGTATAGACACCTAAGCTTGTTCATCATATACATAGGCGCCTCAAACCGCAGGGACCGGAAATACGTAATCGCATTTAATAATGAGGACATTACCACATCTGAGCGACGTAGTTACGCATGAACAATTAAATACAGTTTCACAGTGGCAGTCTAAAAGACAAATAAATGTTTTAGTCATCACAGTATATCATAAAGTTTCGAAAAGTGATGTTAACGCGGCGATTCATTTGCTGTAAGTTGACACCAAACGAAGTAGACGCGTGAAACAGACGACTCAACAAATGCGTACTGTTTGAACGCTTATTTGTAGTTCGACGGTCTTTCGCAAGGGGCGCTGCAGCTGAAAACGACTTCCTTGTGCTTGTTGCAAGTCTCGTATAGAAAGGACTTTAAGTTGCTTAGCGGACATGTGGTGGAGAAAACGAGCGGTGCCCAGCGACGGGCAGTTCACAGTTTTGTTGTCGTTTGGCTGTCCTGGTCGTATGATTCTGGTTTCGGCCGAGCGACCGTTATGACGATGGAGTGGCCATCAGTGAGCATCCCGGTTGGAAAAGCAGTTACTGGGAACCGTGGATCGTGATGGTTTCCTTCGTTCGTTCCGCCGACAGATATAAAGGTTGAGTGTCTTTCACTGTTGGGGTTATTAAGTGCCTGTATATTAATTTGTACAGATTTTGTTTGTTTAGCAGCTTGAAGTGCATATACCAGAGCTTGAGATGGTGCATTTATTCTCCGGTTGCCAGTGGCGAAGTTAGCGCCTCCTAATCTGGTTGTTATTGCTTATGCTTATCTCTTATGAAGTGCACGCATTGCCACATGTGTTACGCTCATTCTGGAAATGTACACGTGTTTTAAAGAAACACGTGAGCAAGAAGGTGGACGTGTGCGGGAGTGGCAACATAAAACATTAATGGCGCAGAATATTGGTATGTCAGCCATGTATGTACCGAGTGTTCATTAGTTACAGACAGTGGCCATATACTTACAGTGACGGTGATACGGTTTATCAGATGCACCGTATTAATGGGTGATGGTGCCCACAAGTACGGATAAATTTGCAGTTCCTAAATGTTCAAATGTTTGTAATTGTATGGGACCAAACTACGTTAGTTTTCAGTCCCTAGTCTTACAAACTACTTAAAATAAGTTATTCCAACCTAAGGACAACACACACATTCATGCCCGAGGGAGGCTACGAAGCTCCGACTCGGGAGGCCGAGCGATCCGTAACGTGGCGCTGCAGACCGCTCGGATACTCCTGCATTCCCACATTCCGTGATCCACCTTAGCAAAATTAACCAATACGGATGTGGCAGCAGAACTTTTGCGTTCGTTACCACGTTGGTGTTGGCGTGGATGGGCCCCATCCTTTAAATTGATACCGTTTGAAGGAAATTTCATTAAGCTAGCACCTAGCAGCTCGGTTTGGGTACCTGAAGAACCATTCTCTCCAGTATTTATGTGGTTCTTCTTATGCAGGGTGACGAGACTGTTAAAACATTCTCCTGCGTTAGATGTGTCACTAAAGTGCAATGTAACTAAATAGCATGGAAGCTGGGTTGCTGCTGTTGCTGATGTTTAGCTTCCAGTTTAGCTTACCCTGTTGTTAAATTTGAGTTTTGCGTAGGAATTTCTGTAATTTATTTTCCATTTATGGCACCTTGTTCTTTGGTTATTAGGATTTTAAATTTTCGTGTAGAGTGTATAATGCATTATATTCTGTCTTGTGGAATTCGAGTGTGGTCCCGTGCTTGTGTATTCGCAAGTAACTTATGGCGAGAGGAGTGCGTGGGTCCGGGCATTGGAATTACGTACGTTGGCTGCCGATTTCAACGGCATTCTTGAAAGTGCTCGGGGCCTAGGTCGTCCTCAACAGGGGACGTCATGGCGTGCTCGCTCTTCTCAGATATGTATTTCTTGAAGTAGTTCTGTGCGGCAGAATGCCGTGAAGTCAAAGGTCCCTCTCCCTTTAACCTACATGAAATCCTGTCTTTCTTTGGTGTAAAGTTCACTTTAGTCGTGTGTTCTTCTGTGCTACCCACTGTGATTAACATTGTTATCTTGTACCTTAGGGTAAATATTTCTTAATTTTCATATTGGTTTCATGGTGAATTTTTCTTTAAAATCAGTATACTTGAAATTATAAATTTCTTCGTCCTGAGGCGTGTGATTTAAACTGTTTCTTTCCCTAAATTGTTACTGTCGAATGTTGAAATCAAAACCCTTATATGGCATAACATTAAATTGGCATAAGCCGTGAATTTGTGGTACAGATTTGAAGGAATGTTAGTCATTTATAAATTTTATGATGTTTGTTAATAAATGTGTTAAATTTTTAAACCAACCAACTAAGGACGTCTATTGATGGGCCACCCTTCCATGAGGTTTTCCTTACGTTAATCCCGATCCTGTAGTGAGGATTACAACTATATTACTCGCCCGAGTCACATCACAGTACGGAAGGGACTAAAGCTGTGAAGCAGACCAGGATAGCTCATTCGGTAAAGCGCTTGCCCACAAAAGACAAAGGTTCCGGGTTTGGGTCCTGGTGTGGCACACAGTCTTAATCTTCCAAAAAGTTTCGTATCAATGCACAATGCGATGCACAGTGAATATGTCTTTCTGGATCATTGAATATCCTCCATGACTGTAGAGAGAGCTGTGGAAAAAGACTGGAATACATTCAGCAAATAAGTGAGGACCTAGACTACAAATTCTGTTCTGAACTGATGAGCTTAGCAAAGGAGAGAATTTCATAGTGGGCCACATCAAACCAAAAACTGGTGGCACAAAAAGGTGCTAAATTTATGAGAGGGTTACGAAATATCAGCAAATATGATTGTAAGACCAACATTATTCGAGTCTGCTGGCGACATGTCGTATTAGAAATCATACGTGTTTGTGTTTGTGTGTGTGTAAACTAATTCCATATAAACAGTTAGCAATTGCCTTTTAAGGCACGTCAGTAATATATAATAGATCAAAATTTGTAACAACAGAGACTTATTGTTCAATTAGAGTATGTGTTTCATTTCCACATACTGGCTTCTATAGTTTGTCAAAGTCGCCAGACAGCAAACCTTAGATATGACACCAGAAGCAAGTCACTGGATCTGCTATTGAGACGTGACATTGTGTAAGGAATGGCTTGTTAATTATTTAACCAGCAGTGAAATCATGGAAAATTATTCAGTATATTTTTGCTTAATCGAATCGAAGCTCTGACGGGGGAATGTTCCCGGGATTAGAGCATTGTTTTTTTGCTTGTCACAGCTGACCATTTCGAAGCACATCACCCATAGTGGCTAAATTAACGAGAAAAATGCAATGAATTCGAAATGACATATAATTGGTTTCGCCACATGAGAGGAAATCCCCGACATGACTATAATTATTTCTGATGTAATAGAGTGCGGCAACCCTTTTACTGTGATTACGACCCACGCGTTACTTTTCAAGTTAACAAAAAGCGACATTGCCTCTGGAAAAAATAGTTAAAATACAGGCGGATGTTTCGTTTTCAAAATTGTACTCTTGATGAAAGTGCTTCTGCAGCATTTCTTGATCTAATTTATTACTTACCGCAAAAATCGAATTTGCTTACATCTCTTTATTGTCCGATCACGTATAGCTTCATACGGTGTTACAGACAATGCTTTCACTTACAATCCTGAGAGTGAAATATAGCAGTATGTAGGGAACAAACTGAATATCAATACACTTCGTTCGTTTTAGCTCGCAGTTTGTATCGTGAAAAATGTAAATGCAAATGTATGTGGTCTTCGTACATTAGTACTCTTATTTTCCCGGTATATTGTATTGGTTCGTCAGAAACCTTCACACAAACTGGTAGAATCTACCACCTGTCAATGAAGTTAACAGAAACAGAGGTGCTTCTGTACTGTCAGTTATACAATGTTTGAGGAAAGCTTTTTGCATGATTTGCGTAGATGTTTAGGTGCTAGTTAGTCACATAAAAATTGCATAGTACGATAATTTATGGACCCCACATTCGCCGTGCATTATTGGAACAGAATATAATGTTCTATTTTGCACACAGTATCAGAGCACAGATGTAATAATCAGTTCTATTCATCACGTTCCTCTTTCTGCTTTTCTATTACACCAACACATACTGCAGTTGATTATGATCTATTAGTTTCACTCCAGCTATTTCTTTCGTTATTTATTCTTTCTCAACAACTCGAACCAGGATCTAGGCTTAGCTATTTCAATCTTTATTTTGGTATTCAGTTACCGTGTCCTACATTTAAGTACTCATACTTGTAATAGTACGCTTAAACGTGTGCGTTACACCCCTCCTCACCTTTACGCCCCCCCCCCCCCCCAATTCTGTATTTGACATATTCCGATTTGATACGGACTTTTTCTTACAGTGATACAACAGCAGTCATCATTATTATACAGGGCGAATCACCTAACACTTGCACCGCCAATATTGCGGAAACGGAATGTGCGAGTGACGTGCAGTTTTCACAAAATGGAATGGTAGTCAGGGGCTCGTATTTTTAGCCAACAAACAGATTGTAAAATTAGTTAGAATGTGTACTTTTTTATGAAATTTTTTTAAATGGAACAATAGTTGTTTCTATCATGTACCGGAATTTTTGACACCAGCTATGTACAAAGAATTTTGAATGACATTTTTATCACGTTTAATTTGGCAGCTACAACCGTTCAAAGTATAGGGGGCGGAGGCTGTGATAGCGTAGCCGACTGGCCGAGTGTCTAGCCTCTGGGGCACGGCCCACTGTCTCATGACCACCAGCCAGTCAGCTATGCTGTCGTAGCCTCCGCTCCCAAAACTTTGAATGGTTGTAGCTGCCAAACTAAATGCGATATAAATCTCATTCAAAATTCTTTGTACACAGCTGGTGTCAAAACTTCCAGTGAATGATAGAAACAATTATTGTTCTATTTGAAAAATTGTATGTTTGCATTAAAATACACTTTCTAGGTATTTTTACAATCTGTTTATTGACTAACAATACGAGTCCTTGACTACCAATCCATTCTGTGAAAACCGCACGTCAATCTCACTTTCAGTTTCCGCAATATTTGCGGTGCAAGTGTTACGTGATTCACCTTGTATATATGCTCTGAGTTTGTGTACATCTGCTGGCCCCGCTTCTGGCGCCAGATAGTCAGACGAGGGAGGACAGACCAAAACATTCCTGCATCCCTGGTCCCACAAGGGAAGCGACGCCCCAGGAGGAGATATAATTTTGGGTGTAAAAGCAAGTGTAGAACGAGCCACACTTTCGGCTTTCCTCAGAAAATAACCATGTTACGATTAATAGTGTTATCTCTTATTCTGATTTCATCCAGTCGTGTAGCATCCTGTGTCCCTCTGAGAGACAGTGTTCAGCCACCGCGGATTTTTCAGGCTGCATCAATCGCGTATGGCGGTGATGTTCAACACATCTGTCACTGACGGTACGAACAGTCTGGCCAATGTATGTTTTGCCGCACTCACAAGGTATTTTATAAACGCCAGCTTTCTTAGGCCCAAATCATCTTTAACAGAGCCAAGAAGTGCTCTAGTCTTAGCTGGCGAACGAAAAATAACTTTATTTTGTGTTTCTTCAAAATCCTTCCGATCTTGGCAGACACGTTACCAGCATAAGGAAGGAAAGCAACAGAACTAGAAGTATCTTCAGCTGGGAACGTGGTGGTCCGAACTCAAAAGTCCGTCGAATCTGCCTATCTGTATAGCCAGTTTGGTGGAACACATTCTTGAGATGTTGCAGCTCTTGAAGTAAGTTTTCAGCACCTGATATAGCATATGCTCTTTTTACCAAGGTCCATAGAACCCCTGCACGTTGAAAAGGAGGATGTCCAGAGTTCCGTGATCTTTTTTCATAGACCAACACATCCAAAAATGGTAACTTGCCGTCCTTTTCAATTTCCAAAATGTTCAAATGTTTGGACAGCTTATGGGACTTAAATACGGGGTCATCAGTCCCTAAACTTACAAACTACTTATCGACTACCTTATACTAAGGACGGCACAAATATCCATGCCCGAGGGGGGATTCGAACCCCCGACCGTAGTGGCCGTGCGGACCGTGACTGTAGCGCCTCAATCCCCTCGGCCACCGCGGCCGGCTTTCAATTTCCATCTTGAATTTGTTGTTAGGATGGAAACAGTTAAAATGATCTAATAACCGGTGCAGAGAATCTATTCCACGTGGCCAAACAAGTCGGATGCAAAAAGGATGTTTTCAGTGCCATATTGGACTTATAGGACATGGAGTTTACGGGAAACCGACGCATGCTGATAGATGTTTACATGCGAGCAGCTGTCATTCTGCTTTTCAACGTGCGCCGTTCCAGTTTCAATCAGTCACGGCGAGAGCGGCTTAGCTTCCTCACCTGATGAGGGCGGCCAGTTGTACCGCAGAAATATTGTCTTCAGATGACAGAATGATCCGGTTGGAAACCCGTGAAGAATTTGATCATTTGTATACTTACGTTACACCACAAATCTCTAGATTTTTCCACATGACATGGAAGGTGAGCAGGTTTAGACCTATGGACGTTACTTTTATTAAATTATCTCCAAATTGGATTATTTTCTCCTCTGTGTGACATTTTCTACGTAAAACACAAAAACTAAAGGAAGTTGTATAAAGTACAGTTTCTTCAGCCAAGGTGGCTAATTTATTTTATTTGCTGATTTTTACCGGTTCAATGAGCTATGTCATCATCTTCAGAAAGGTTACATGTTCTATATTCAGTAAAATAACGAGTTATTCGTGAGAATGTAAAATGAGAAACCGAACATTGTCAATCTATTACAATGCACATTGTTAAAACTTGCATAATAAAAGTGGATCGTCATCAGCAGTGCACGCTAAAATTTGTTCCTTGTGTCAAGAACACACGCAATTACTGAAGATAGAACATGTAACCTTTCTGAAGATCATGAAATAGCTCATTGAACCGGTAAAAATCAGCAAATAAAATAAATTAGCGATCTTGACTGAAGAAACTGTACTTTATATAAATTTTCGATCTCTCCCCATACGCGGGATATGCCAGTTAACTAAAAGAAAAATAAAAAAAAAAAATAATGAAGAACCTTATCCTATTCGTTCTCCACTCCGAGGAGTGGAGCGGGCTGTTTCAGATTGGGCTCATAAAGAGTCACGGTTCTATTCAGCCAATTATCAGGAGCTGATAAGATCCCAATTGGGAAGTGCTTTTCATTCTCCACCCCGAGGAGTGGAGCGGGCTGTTTGAGATCCGGCCCATGAAGAGTCACGCAGAATAAGGAGTATACAGAAAGGAAACTCCCGCTGCAGTCTGTCGTCCAAAATTTAGTGCGCATGCGCGGAATCGGCCATCTTGAAAAGCAGTAAACGCGTGGTCACTCCCTACTCTGCCGCATGGTAATGCGCCGTCTTTGTTTGTTAATTGTGTATTTTAGCTGCCTGAATCGCATAAAAGTAAACTAGTATTTGGTGCAATGAAAAGAAAGGACTGTGCTCAGTAGGTGTACCTGTTCCGTTTCTATTACGAGCAGCAATAAAAGTAAAGACGGCCGATAGCGTTCAGCACCTAATTGCCGCAATAATTCTCATACAAATAAGGATATAAGCTTCTTCACCTTCCCAAAAGATGTTGAACGGTTAGTGAACGTCGCTATATGTGTGGTAAAAGTTAAATGTTTTCTGTTTCGAATGAGAGCAATGTGTGCATAATTATTAAAAGTGCGTGTGTAGAAGGAGATTGGTCTTCCTATAACGTGCCTGAAATATTTCGCCTGAGTGGGCCTTAGGAAAGAAGAAAATGCTCTCGAACGTTTTTCCAATAGTACTGTACATCTTATTTAGCTATCTCTCCGTGACTAACGGCGTAGCGTAATGGTCAACCGCATTACTTGCGCAGCTGGCGCCCTGGGATCAATCCCAGGAGCTTCCTACTTCTTTTTCTTCATTACGCTACACCGTTTATTCACGAACAGAGCGCTGAATAACATGTACAGTGCTATTGGAAAAACTTTCGAGAGCATTTCCTCCTTTCCTAAGGTCCACTCAGGCAAAATATGTCAGGCACGTTATGTGGAGACCCACCTCCTACACAAGTAACTTGGCCGAAATCGGCGGGTCCCGATTGCCGACCTCCCCTTGTTACGATATTCAAACAAATGGAATAAGGGGAATAATCTTGCTGTTGTTGCTCAATGGTTGGCAGTTTCTTGTATCTACTTTTCTCTGGTCGGTAAAGTAATTGTCCTCGTAAAAAGAACATTATGTAGCCAACATTAAAATATTACTCCTCCACTGCCCTCAGTAAAACTGAACCAGTCAAATCGATGACACTCATCCTGCCTCCTCCCCTGGTTCTACGCTGCTTAGGCAGGTAAAATTTTATTTACGGCAATGGAGGCGTAGTGTGCTAATGTTGGCAACGAATGCTCTTCGGATACTGGAACAAATAGATTAAGGGGAAAAATTATTTTATGCTGTTCCTCTCTATGGTTGACAGATTTTTCTATATGCCATTCTCCGATCAGTAAATTAATTATCCTCTTAAAGAAAATACAACTTTTCCAACATTGAAACACAACTACATCACTGTCATAAGTAATATATAACATACAGGTATGTTTTAAAGGCAATATTTATTTCTAGTGCTAAGAAACGGACTGTAAATTCAAGGAGAGCTGATTTACTTAAAAATATATTATCCACTATTTAGTAAAACTATTTGTCAGAGTTAGAATTTTGTATTTCTTGAGGTTCACAAACAGACTTGAAATATAAAACCAAAATTGAAAAAAAAAATTCAAAGTGATAAAAGTCACCCATCGGTGAGGTACAAATGATGTGTAATGTTCTAGTGAATGCATATTAACAAGAAAGACTAAGAGGAAAATGATGAACACTTTTTCCTTTGCCATAACTGAAACAATGTGTGCCACAATACGACAGGTACAGATTAAGTTTGTTATGTAGTTTTATGTTTCGGCTACCTGCCTTTCATTTGTGTGTAATTTAACAGTTTTATATATGCCCAGATATCATTACTTCTGTGTAATCGCGCTGTACTGCTAAGTCTGACTTGTGCAAATTTATTCGTGTCAAATAAAACCTGGCAGTTGTAAAGTCACTTTCTTCTTTATAAGTAATTTCCTAAATGTAACTTCTCGTTACTCGGGATTTTTTCTGGAAATAAGCACCAAATAAAACGATCATTGATTCCATCGTACATTTTCGCAGTTGTATTAAAATTTAGGCCTACTTTTTTTTCGTTGGGTTACAATTAGATGAAAGAACAGGGCGCAAAATAGAGGAGAGCATAAGGAAAAGCCGTTTCCTTTCGTAAAAGTCGGTGAGGTTAGCTGCAGTTCGGAAAAAGTCCATTTCCAGTCAAAGTACTAAGTGGCTATAGTTCCGAGTTTACTGCTTTTCAATATGGCGTCGAGCG
Source organism: Locusta migratoria (assembly GCA_026315105.1). NCBI lineage: Eukaryota > Metazoa > Arthropoda > Insecta > Orthoptera > Acrididae > Locusta > Locusta migratoria. The sequence continues at coordinate 926,011,515 of CM048744.1, read as the reverse complement.
CAACGCTTGGTAACATACAGATCAAAGGCGCCGCCTCCAACTTTCCCTTCTGTATACTCCCTATTCTGTGGTTCTATTCAGCCAATTATCAGACAAGCTGATAGTGGGGCAAAGGGGGAATCCCAATTGGGAATATGTGGGAGGGGCTTACCAGTTCCGGCATACGCCTTATAACCAAGGAAAACCTCCCGAAAACCTTGGTCGGAACCGGGGGATTGGGACCTATTTAATTTATCTCCGGGACTTGCCCCGGTCTAAAAATGGATTATCGAGAGAACACGAGTGCATTCACGACAATCTAAGATCGGACGCCCGAGTTACTCTCGTAATCTCGTAGGGATCTGCTCGACCAACAATGGACAAGCATCACCCCTGCAGGATCCACGCCCGTGGGCACGGTATCCTGAACGTCCGTTGAAGGGCTAAATCACAAGTTTACCATAAATATAAGCGTCATAAAACAAAACAACTGCGGGTACATTCTACCTTCACAGAAAAAGGCCCTCCACCATTATAATTCGAAGTAAATAGTGAAAAGACTTCATAACGTTTAGGTAGTCAGTGTAAATGACTATTTAAAACTTTATTTTTAAAAACGACAAATAGATACTACAAACATGACTACCACAACGAAGAAAGTAATGATTTGTTTGCTTCCATCACTAGCCTTTATGATTTTGTTCTTGAGAGCGCTAGCTCTATGTTGCAATCTTCACTTTCGTTTTTTTTCTTTTCAGTCGAAAAACAACTTTACATATCTCCTTTTTGGCATTCCTGAATACATAGCAGCTTCAATCAGTGCTGCAGAAAGTATTTAGAAAAGTAGACTAACAGTTCCGACTAACAGTATAATCGTTGTCAGTATAAATTTACGGAAACTGGGCAGGAAAAGCTGTATAACACATGATCAATGTTTACCTAACACATATTAGTTATTAAGAGAAGCTCGCCGCTTTCAAGAAAACCCATTAATAAAACTTTACAGCATAACTATAAGATAACCCGTTCCATTACGTATAATACTGAGAAGTTGAATTGCTACTAACTTAGTATTTCAATGTAAGATACAATTATGAAAATTAAAATACACAATTTTGTTTGTTCTACAGATTTGTTTATTTTGAGAATCGATTTTCGGTTTATTAGGCCACAGAAAGGAGATAAACAGTGGCTGCGTTAATACCAGTCTAGCTTTCCAATGTATCACACCAGCTTTGTATCTCTTTTTGTTAGTACTAATATTCCAAATTATTCTGCACTCTGTCCTTACAGTAATTCTTTATTTAATTTTGAACACTATAATTATTTTCACCGTTTTTCAGTTCGAGCGCATACCTCCGGTTTGTTAAGCTTCTCAATTCTCCAACGCACCTCACCTATACCCTCCTATCCCACCCCTATATTTTGTCTATGTGTTCAGATGTTTGTTAAGCTTAAGGTACTTAACTGTAGGGTTATCAGTCCCTAAACTTACAAACTACTTCTGAAGTACCTTAAAGACCGTAGCGGCCGTGCAGACTGTGACTGGCGCGCCGCGGACCGCTCGCCCACTGCGACCGACAGTCTGTTTGTTTATTTAGTTATAATAGTATGTTAGATTTCTAATATTTCTAACATTTGTGTCACCTTTTGTTTTGAACACAAGATTATTGTTTAATTTTATTTTTATTCACTATAGTCTTGTTTTAAGAATTTATGTTTACACTGTTTCTCTATGTCTTAAGAATTTATGTTTGCATTGTTTCTCTATGTATAGTATTTATGTTTCTTTTTTTTCAGTACTATTAATTTACAGATTTCATTCAAATATTTGTTTACACCGTAACTGCTCCATCAAGGAAGTTAATTTACTTTTCCTTATGTAACTTCTCTTCTGGTTTACTGACAACACAAGTTCTTCGGCTGGACTTCAGTAAATGGCTGATGGTGGCCTAATAAGCCGAAAATCGATTCACAAAATAAACAAATCTGTAGAACAAACACGAAATTGTGTATTTTAATTTTCATAATGAATTTGTTATACCAAGAAGAGACGGAAGAATCAGTTAACATGATAAAGTACAATTGATTTATATTGCGCTTAACAACAAAATAAAAGCAATTTTTACGCGGGAGGAGAGACTCCTAGCAATTAAACGGCGCGCCGTCAATTAAGGTAAAAGCAGTATTGGTGACTGAATCCATCCAGAACGCGACCCGACTTCATCAGTAAGTTGAAGGAAGCTAATTTCGGCCAAGTCGAAAATTCGGCTGATTTCTGGCCGAATCCAATATTTAGGCCGAAACTGAGCGAAACCGGAACTGAATATTCGGTCGGCCCTTAGATTCCACCGACGGGGAACGGTCTAGCGCATCGGAGCATAGCGCCTCAATGCGCTCGGCCACTCCGCCGCGGCCTAAGAGAGCTGCTTAGATATTCTCTCAAATCGTTTATGTAAGTAAGGAACAGCAGAGGACCAATAACACTACCCTGTGGATCGCCCGATATCACCTCTGTATTACTCGATGCCTTACAATTGATTATTACACTAATGGCTTTTAAAATTGTTACACCAAGAAGAAATACAAATTATAAACGGATCTTCATTGGGCAAATGATTACATTTTCACGCAATTTGGGTGCATAGATCCTGAGAAATCAGTACCCATAACAACCATCTCTGGCCTTGATATGCCTGGGCATTGATTCTAACAGAGCTTGGATGGCGTGTAGAGGTACAATGCCCATGCAGCTTCAACACGATAGTACAGTTCATCGAGAGTAGTGACTGGCCTATTGTGACAAGCCAGTTGCTCGGCCACCGTTCACCAGACGTTTTCAATTGGTGAGATATCTGGAGAATGTGCTGGCCAGGGCAGCAGTTGCACATTTTCGGTATCCAGAATATACCGGCAATATGTGGTCGTGCTGAAATGTAGGGTTTCGCAGGGATAGAAAGAGGGGTAGAGCTACGGGTCGTAACACATCTAAAATCTAACGGCCACTGTTCAAAGTGCCGTCGATGCGAACAAGAGGTGACAGAGACGTGTAACCAATGGCACCCCATACCATCACGCCGGGTGATACGCCAGTTGGGTGATGTCGAATACACGCTTCCAATGGGCTTTCACCGCGATGTCCCAAACAAGGATGCGAAAATCATAATGCTGTGAACAGAATCAGGATTCATACGAAAAAATGACGTTTGCCATTGGTGCACCCAGGTTCGTCCTTGCGTACACCACCGCAGGCGCTCCTGTCTGTAATGCAGCGTCAAGGGTAACCGCAGCCATGCAGATGATTGTTGTCTTGCAAAGGTTCCAATCTGTTGACTCAGGGATCGAGACGTGGCTGCACGAGCCGTTACAGCCATGCGGATAAGATGCCTCTTACCTCGACTGCTAGTGATACGAGGCCGTTCCGTATTGCCCTCCTGAACTCACTGATTCCATATTGTGCTAACAGTCACTGGATCGCGACCAACGCGAACAACAATGTCGCGATACGATAAACTGCAAGCGCGATAGGCTACAATCCGACCTTTATCAAAATAGGAAACGTGATGATACGCATATCTTCTCCTTACACGAGGCATCACAGCAACTTTTCACCAGACAACACCGGTCAACTGCTCTTTGTGTATGAGAAATCGGTTGGAAATTTTCCTCATGTCAGCACATTGTAGGTGTGGCCATCGGCACCAAACTTGCGTGAATGCTGTAAAAAGCTACTCATTTCTTCCTGACGGTTAAATTTCTCGTCTTCAGCACGTCATCTTCGTGGTGTAGCAATTTTAATGGCCAGGAGTGTACAATCTGTGCGTATAGCTCTGTCTGTGTGATCGTGTCCTGCATACATACCCAAGAATGTAGCAATAAAATGTGATTATAATAACAACATATAAAAATTGCATATGCAATTGCCCCTGTATGTCATGTAATAATAGTAATTAGGTGAACGGTTTTTATACAAAAGTCAATAAATAGTAAAATAAAGAAGTCAAAACGATTTTCAGTAGGAGAACTGACTTATCACAAAAGATCCTCTAAGGCCTCTATTTATTTCAACTAAGATGCGGAACCAGGATGAGAATGGAATATATCTTAAAATGTATGGAAAGTTAAGCGAAACGAGGTTGTAAATTAAGAATTCCTGCTGCAAAAAGTATGTTTTGCTAACGATGGAGGGTTCGGAAAGTGGTGATCAGATAGCGAGAGATGTGTGTGTGTCGCGTTTTTGTGGGAGTGTTGGCAGGCGTGAGCGGAAGCTGGCCGCGGCGCAGCTGTGCGGCGGAAATTCGAGAGGCTGCATTCCGCGCCAGTTGGCGAGCCTTTGTCTGCGCAGCTGCAAGCCCCAACCGGTCTGCGCTGCGACCGCGACGGGGCTCGAACACCGGACTCCGAAAACCTTTAGCAACCTTACAGGCCTAGTAAATCGCTGCCGCGAGCTCTAACCGTTTGGTCACACGCTGGCACTGACAACATGTTACCCTTCTGCACTCATATTACCAGTATTGAGGCAGTCACTCGAGAAATAATAAAGAATGTTTTTTCGCGGCCACTGCTGACTGTGATAGGTCTTGTGTAGTAACATCACAGCTGTGGTGTCCACGTTTGGACGCAAGCGGCGGCTTGTCTCTTCAGCCTTAAACTGTCCCTACGTCTTAATAGTGCAGTTCCTTTCGGGTCTCTGCATTAACTTTTAATCCGAGTATTCCATTATTTCTTACTAGGTCTCTGCAGCCAAAACTACAAATCGCAAACGAATAGTTTTTGCCATCATATTCACAGAATATATGACATCAACTGCGAATGGGCAAACCTGAAAATGCGTACCCAGCCGGGATTCGAATCCGGCTCTGCTGCTTTTTAGGCAGTTGAGCTGACCTCTACACTACTGGGGACATACTGATCACCGCACTCGCAAGGACTACCTAAGTGCGTCTCCCGTCACACACAAATTTCCAGCCTTACCCTGCCCAGAGTACTCAAATCCGTAGTCCATATGTACTAATTTCCGGAATAGTAAGGGCTTCAAACTTGCCCACCCCTTCCCATTAACGAAAGGATCATTACCTGTCGCTGGCATATTATATATATACATGTGGCGTCTATTCCGAAAGAACAGACGTCACTTCTGATCCTGCAGTTGTTATTGTTATCATATTCACAGAATATTAAAACAAGTTTGAAGCCCTTACTCTTACGGGAATTAGTATATAATGCCTACGGGTTTGAGCACTGTGGTCAGGGTAAAACTGTAACTTTGTTTCTGACGTGAGGCATGCTTAGGTAGTCCTTGCAGGTGCGATGATCACTGTGTCCCCAGTGGTGCAGGGGTAGGCGCAACTGCCTAGAAAGCAAGAGACCCGGATTCGAATCCTGGCTGGGCACAAATTTTCAGCTTTGCCCATTCGCAGTTGATGTCATATTTTCTGTGAATATGAAAACAATACTGCAGGACCAGAAGTGACGTCTGTCCTTTCGGAATAGGAGTCACATGTATATATAGAATAGTTTTTGTATGTGGTAGTAGGTATCAGTCTCCCATTCTGCACTGTGGTGGTAGAGGGTTGATAACGATAAGGGGATGGATGATATAATAGTTGAAAGTACTGTAACTACACAATGGAGACGAACGATCTCTCTGTGTTGTAGTAGTACAGTCTTCCGTTGTAAATCGTAGTAGTTCCTTGTCGATAGCCATAAGAGGGTGGAAGATATATGCCCGGCTTCTGGAAAGCTACAGTTACCGTACCGTTAGCTACCGCCGCGTTAAAATTTAACATGCCAGATAACTTCCTTGAGTTTCCCGTAGCTGTTTTCAACGATCGTTAGTTAACGGCGCGGTAACTACGCCTCCTGTCGATGCTAATAGTACGTCTCAACAGCTCACAGATGCCACTACTAACGAAACTCGCAATTACTCGAGTTTTATCGATTATTAAGGGCAAATCGAAGACGCGCCAATAGTTTGTGTAGGTGTCACGAGTTTTGTTTGTTTTGAAACGCAATGGGCGACAAGCGAGGAAAAAATTTTACTCTGTTTGAGAAAAACCTTTTGACTGACCTAGTCTTAGAAAGGAAATCAATTATTGAAAATAAAAGGACAGATGGTTCGACTATTTTAGAAAAGCAACAGGCTTGGGAAGATGTCACAAATATGTATAATTCATCAAGTCAGACAGGACAGAGCTGTATTCTGTTCTAAAAAGAAAATCTAGGACAAACAACAACGAAGACAGGGTTAGTATTAAAAATCATATGTATTATTTCTGTTGTCGACATCTATTTTCATAAATTAAAGTTTTCATCTTCCCATTGTTCTGTGAATGTAATATTACTTTTTACAATTTAAACTAATCAATTTAAGTCCACCCCTCCACCTACCCAAGCCCCATGATTTAATATAAAACATTAATCACTTGAAATACTGATCGATCGTAATGGCAATTGCATGGCAGAACACTATTTCAAAGGAAAGTATTTTTGTGCGTAATTGAAAGTTTTATTATGAGAGCATTGTTTTGTGATTCGGAATGTGGTAAAAATTTTACACCCAGGTCGGCGATCGCTTGATATAATGTTCGCAATTATTTCTCAGTCACTTGACCAATCGCGAGGGAGATGCAGCTAATGCATACGTCACTCGCTGCCAACATTATGTCTCACGACCGCAGACCGCGATGTAAAATTTAACCCGGATTGTTGTTTTCCGCGTTTTTTGCCGTTTAGTATGTCCCATTCAATGACGTCATTGGTTAAAGCAGACAGGTGGTATCAGGTCTTTTAGTACTGCCCTTAATAGTAATAATTTACTAACAATAAACAATATTTTTGCTTAGTACATTATCCATAGGTCCATTTCAGTAGGTTATAACAGTTGCATTCCGGAACAATAAAGAGCATAAAAAACCTTAGGTTCTGTCGTTCTGTATACATTTCAGATTGGATATGCAAAAACAGGAGGTGGTACACACACTCGTAAATCTGATGACATTGATATGAAGATAATATCAAGTTTGAGATGCCAGTTTGAACCAGATAAAAATCCGTATGACTCAAGTGCTACACTATAAGAATGTGAAGAACCAGAAGACCCATCTACAACAAGTATGCACTTTAACACATCAGATGTAGAGAAGGACACAATTTGTTCAGCGACAGGTTCAACTGCTGCTCTTGGTATTGGTGGTGGTAGTGGTAGTCCTTTCACTACAGTACCAGGGGACGTAATTATCTTGGATTTGAACAATGAGATTTCTGCAGATGCAACTCACAAAGACAAATCCACGAAATCAAAACAAGGGGATAAAAGAAAAAAAGACGATGCTTTAGAAGAGTTAAGTGAGACCATTATCAGCCAAAAAAAAAAAAAAAAAAAAAAAAAAAAAAACAGTTACAGAGGGAATGCTGGCAGAAAAGAAAATGACCATCCTGGAAGAAGAATTATTAATGAAACGGGAAGAAAGATTAATGAGGGCGAAACAAAATAAAAAAAATCGAACTTTTAGAACTTGAGAAAAAGATAAAAGAATGTGATTTAAAAATAAAAGAACTAGAATATAAAAATAAATTGAAACAACTCCAATCATAATTATTCAGATGTTATATATTTCAGTACTGTACATGTATAGCAATTATTGAATAAAATTATTTTCTTCTCTGAAAAATGTTTTTAGATATTATTAAGTTCATTCTTTACCATTACATTACATAAATGCAGTCCGCACCAAAGCATCTCGGATGGCATTGCTCTGATTGTCGGGCAAATTTTCTGTGGGTACCGGGTCGTCATAATCTGCTTCAATATATTAGGTAAAGCTTCATTTTCCTGTATAGCCATGTTGTGTAGGACTGCGCATGCCACTATTGCCGTCAAAGTTGTCTCTTTTTTAGTACGAAACCCCAAAGACAATACAGGAAATCTTTTTAAAACACCGAAGCATCTCTCTATGCAATTTCGTGTTCTTATATGTGCACTATTATAGCGTTCTTCTTCAACGTTTTGAGGATGTAGAAAGGGGGTTAAAATGAACTTCTTTTGTTGATATGCACTATCAGCAAGCAAGAAACAGTTCGTGAATTCTCCTTCTGTGAATCTGAGATATAATGAAGATGCCCTAAAAATGCTGCTGTCGTGTGTTGATCCTGGCCAGCGTGCATCTATGTTCATTATGCGTAAGTTCGCATAACAACCCTTTCCTGTTTCTATATTGTTCAGCGTTTTCACCACCTGCGGACATGATTCTGACATGGGTACAATCTATGCAGCCTATCACTGATGGGAATCTGGCTATCGCGTGAAAAGAATTTTTTAGTTCAGCAATTTCTGTTGCATTTTGTGGCATCAATATGTATGCATTGTGCAAAGCTGCAATTTGCGGTATCACTTTACTTATAATACGACAAGTAGTCGATTTATGAATATGCATGTCATCACCTAATAAAATTTGAAATGCACCAGTTGCCAGAAATCTCAGAGTCACTAAAAGTTGATTCATGGAACTTATTGAATGATTTCTGTTAGTAATCGGTTCGAAATGATGTCCAATTCGTTGCAATAACCTCAGGACAGTTAGTTTTTTCAGTCCGAAACGCATATGAAACTCGCTCTCATTATATAGATCAAATGGTTGAGTTCTAACGCGAAAAACGCGTCGTGGTCTTGCAACAGCGCCGAGTACAGCTACGTTTTCCTCTTCTGAAGAACTGTTCGTAGCATCAGAAGAAGAAAAAGACGACGACGACGACGACGACGACGACGACGAGGAGAAGGAGGAGGAAAGAACTTCCATTCTTCAGCTTCAACAGTTGTAAAATTGTGCGAGAATTACACGGAAGCCAGCCATAAAAACAAAAACAATAACAACTGTTGAATAACTTGAGTTTGGAAGACCACTAGCGCTACGTAGCGGATATAGTTAAAACTAAAGTTAACGTGTAGGTAACTCCAGGGGAACGCGCATTTATCTTTAACGGACCGGTAACTACGGCTGTGACGGTAACTGTTGTTTTGGAAACCCATTTTGTACTTAACTTTCAGGTAACCCACAGATAACTATAACGGGACAGGTAACTACTGTTTCGGAAACCGGCCATTAGTGGCTGAAAGTCGTCAGCGTATATACAATTCGGACTGAAGACCAGCGATACTTTTGACTACTTTTGACACTATAATAGCAAAGAGGTTATAAACGGCGAAACGTGATGCACATTCTTCTGATGTTTTGCTGCAAGCATACGAATAAAGAAAAATAAGTGGATACTGCAGTTTGGAAAGTAAAACTACCATAAAGATGCCATAGCGTAAGAAAGAAATTTCGCACTCCCGATATGTTTTTAAAAGAAAACGGCGCTGAAAAGTGAATCTACAGACGATAGAAACTTTCAATTTGTAGACGCTATTTATCTTACACTGTAGGCATCTACATGGGATACTCTGCAAATCACATTTAAATACCTGGCAGAGAGTTCATCGAACCACCTTTATACTTTGAGTAGCTGCAAGTACCCGGCTTTGCCCGGGTTTAAAATAAGGTTTCCTGTAGAAGCGAACGAAACCGTTCATTTGCATGTAATAAAAGGGTACATTTATGTTACAGTATGCACCAAATTTCACGTTATTTGGTTGTCTGGATCTTGATTTATAAGGGAACAATCAGACAATAAATCCGTCTTATATGTATAGAGGTTACAATTTAAGTCTGTAAGTAAAGTACCCTCCACCACGCACTGAACGAAATTTTATGTACACAGTGCCCTTCCTCTTGTTCTGAGCCTCAGTTGTGCATAATTTCATCAAGATCAGTGTGAAGATATATACTCGGACACATTGAAAACGCACATTACCTTTTTCTCAAATTTTCAGGTTGGTTTTCCAAAAAATGGAACGAAACCTGTTTAAGATCCTTCACCATGTAATATTGTGTACGTGTACCAGATTTCACGTTATTTGATCGTCTGGATCTTGAGTTATAAGAAAACTGACAGACAGACAACAAATTCGTCTTGTAAGTATAAAGATCTATTCATCTCCTATTCCATTCTCGAATAGCGCGCGGGAAGAAAGAATATCAGCAATTTTTAGATATTTCCATCTCTAAGGGGGATATAAGGGATGAACTTTTTTATTTATTTGTATTCTTTTAATTATTTAATACATTGTTATTAAGACAATTTTAAAGCAATAAATACAAAAATTTGGCTTTAGATTTTCATTGGAATTTTAGAAACACATGTTTCGATATTTTTGGAAATTCAACCATTAAGCTGATGAAATAAGGGAAAATCTTTTAAGGGTGCTACTAAGACTATTATGATGCTAGAAAATGTTTAGAATGTGTTTCGGGATTTTTCAATTCTACCATCAGTGGTGGAATAAGGGGTGGCAAGTTGGATCAAAATAATTGATCGGTAAGCATTTTAAAGCTAAATCTATGGCAATTTGTATTTAGAAGTAGAAGCAACCAATCGGAGCATCCAGTCTACACGTGCAAAGCAGTAGTAATTAAGCTAATTATATATATATATATATATATATATATATATATATATATATATATATATATATATATATTTAAGAATTTGGCCAGCTATTGGACCGCATACAAATTAAGACTAATGGTGTTTGTTTCTCTTCCTTTCTTTCTAGCACTTCCTCATTTTCTCTCCAACTGCTCATCTGTATACACACTCTTTGGTAGAGGTTTTGGCAATTTCCTTCATAGTTTTCGTTTTCTATCAGTAGCCTCATTTGATTCCTCTCACATACAGCCCTTTAACTGCGAGCAGCAATTTGCCTCCTATACCATAATCTTGTAGAACTGACAATAGCTTCCTCTCAGAACATGAAGCCTTTTCTATATCTATGAAACATAGATACAATGTCCTGTTCCACTCATACCACTTTTCCATTACCTTTCTTGAGCTAAAGATCTGGTGCTGATAGCCACTAAGAGGCCTAAACCCACATGGTTTTCATCTAATATGTTCTCAATTAATACTCGCACTCTCCTTTCAACAATACCTGAGAATATTTTGCCTACAACGCTAATTAAAGAGATACCTTGATGGTTGTTAGAATCTTTTCTGTTTCCATTTTTGAAAATTGGTTTGATTACCGCTTTCGTCCAGTCAGACGGAACCTGCCCTGATTCCGAAGCCTTCTCAATTATCCTGTGTAACAATTTGAGACCTGATATTCCACTGTATTTCACAAGTTCCGGCTTAATTTCATCCACCCCAGCCGCTTTATTACACTGTAATCTACTGACCATTTACTCCACTTCCTCAAATGAAATCCTGTTTCCATCGTCGTGTCTATTTCATTCTACCTGAAAATCTGACACATCATTAACGTTTCACCTACATTGAGCAATTCTTCAAAGTATTCCCTCAATCTGGTCAAGGCATACACAGGATTGGCGATCGTACTCAGAAGCTAGAAATTTAGCGAGGGTTTCAATGCGAGATGCCTACAATACTTATCACAACGAAACTCAAAATTTGACTGAAAACCCAAAGAGATTTTGGTCATATGTTAAATATAATAGGGGCAAAACACAAACAATACCCTCACTGCGTGATAGTAATGGCGATCCTGCCGATGACAGCGCTACTAAAGCAGAGTTACTAAACATAGCTTCTAGAAACTCATTCACCAAAGAAGACGAAACCAATATTCGAGATTTCGAATTACGAACAGATGCCGTAATGAGCAACGTAGAAGTAGATATCATCGGAGTAGTGCAGCAACTAAAATCACTTAACAAAAACAAGTCTTCTGGTCCGGATTGTATACCCATTAGATTTCTATCTGATTATGCTGAAGCTATAGTCCCTTACTTAACAGCCATATACAACCGCTCTCTCAAAGATTGGAAAGTTGCACAGGTCACGCCTATATTCAAGAAAGGCAATAGGAGTAAGCTATTAAACTGCAGGCCTATTTAATTGACGTCAATTTGCAGCAGGGCTTTGGAACATATCCTGTATTGAAATATTATGCATTATCTCGAACAGAATGATCTATTGGCCCAAGGTCAACACCGATTTAGAAAATATCTTTCTTGCGAAACACAACTAGCTCTTTATTCACACGAAGTGACGGGTGCTATCGAGAAGGGTTCGCAAATCGATTCCGTGTTTCTTGATTTCCAGAAAGCTTTTGACACCGTACCTCACAAACGGCTTTAAATCAAATTGCGTGGTTATGGTATATCGCCCCAAATTGGATAGGGGATTTTTTGTCAGAGAGGACACAGTTCATAGTAATCGATGGTAAGGCATCGACAAAAACAGAGGTGATATCGGGCGTTCCACAGAGTAGTATGGTCTTCTGCTGTTCCTTCTTTACATAAACGATTTAGGGGAAAATCTAAGTAGCTCTCTTAGGTTGTTTGCAGATAACGCCGTCATTTAGCGTCTAGTAAAATCATCTGAAGATCACAACCAACTGCACAACGATCTGAATAAGATATCAGTATGGTGTAAAAATTGACAATTGACTCTAAATAATGAGAAGTGTGAAGTCGTCCACATGAGTACGAAAAGAAATCCGTTAAACTTTGTTTACAAGATAAATCAATCAAAAGTGAAGGCCGTGAACTCCACAAAATACCTAAGAATTACTATTACTTCCGACTTAAATTGGAAAGAACACGTAGATAATATCGTTGTAAAGGCGAACCAGAGAGTGCATTTTATTGGTAGAACACTTAAGACTTGCAACAGAACTACAAAAGAAACTGCATACCCTACGCTTGTCCCTCCATTTTTGGAGTATTGCAGCACAGTGTGGGATCCTTATCAGGTGGATTTAATGGAGAGCATCGAAAGAGTCCAAAGAAGGGCAGCTCGTTGCGTATTGTCACGATACAGGGGAGACAGCGTTACGGAAATGATACAGAATCTGGGATGGGAATCATTAAAACAACGGCGCATATCGTTGCGGCGTGGGCTACTTACGAAACTCCAATCGCTAACATTCTCCTCCGAATGCGAAAATATATTGTTGACTCCCACTTACATAGGTAGAAATGATCATCAGAATCAGAGCTAAAACAAAGAGATTCAGGTGTTCTTTCGTCCCGCGCGCTTTTCGAGAATGGAATGGTTCGATGAACCATCTGCCAGGCCCTTAAAAGTGATTTGCAGAGTATCCCGTGTAGATGTAGATGTAGAAGGAGTTTCTGATAACTAAGCCCATACTGGAACAGAAATCCAAGAGCTGTTTCCGTTCCTATTGGCCTCCATATCCTCTCCAACTTACCAAATAACGTTTTCCTAACCTTCTGTTCGATTTCCTATCCTGGCGTTGAAATCACCCATGTGTAAAACACTATCCTTATCCTTCACTCTAACAACTACAGCACTAAGTGCGTTGTAAAATCTGTCCATCTCATCTTGATCTGGTCCTTCACAGGGTGAATACACTGCCACAAACCTAATTTTATTGCTGGAGATGGCCAAATCTACCCACATCAGTAGTTCATTTACATACCGTATTGAAATTATGCTGGGTTCGATTGTTTTCCGAATGTAAAACCCTACACCCCACTGTGCTCTTCCTACTTTGACTCCTGACAGGTAGAACTTGTGTTCTCCAAATTCGTCCTCTTTCTCTCCCCTTTCTCTAACGTCACTAACAGCTAAAACATCTAACCCCATCTTACTTGAAGCCTCCGCCAGCTCTACTTTCTTCCCAGTGTAATCCGCATTGACATTAATAGCTCCCCATCTCATTCCAGGTCGTTCGCCAAGTTGTATCGTTGGAGTCCCTGTTCTGTCAGATGTGGGACGCCATCACCTCCAAAGGTCCGAGGCATTATGCTCTGATTGTTACCAGCATGATATTGACGTACCTGGGAAGCAGGTTGCTAGTCTTACTTGCCCAGGGCCCCACTGGGTTTTACCCCTAACGGTTGAGGGACTAACCGGTGGATTTGGTAGTCTTTGCCGTCAAAGTAACTGGTATCCCAACTGTCAGGACTCAGGACCACTTACTTGGCCACTCATACGTTGCCCATGGTTCATGAACTAGGAAATGACTACAGGAACCCACACCATGAATCACATTTGAACTAGTTTAAAAATTTGTAGTGATATTGGAATAGAAAACCTTGTTTATAAAAAGGAAATTGACCGCTAGTAGAAGATTTTGTCGAGCTTAATCTCACTCGCAGATATTATAACAGTTTCCGACAATGTTTGTGGGATTATTCTACCAGATTCATCTTCTGGTAACCCATGCTTACCCGATTTAAATACGACTCCATCACATAATGAGCTGAATAATAAATTGGTACCATCATGTTCTCACATTCTTTTATTCTAAGAGCACTTTGACGCACTTCTTTGTGCTTCTTCGTACTATACTAGGATCTTTAAGTCTATGTATCTACCGCATCCTTGCAGCCTACATCCATTTGAATATTCTAACTGTATTCATGACTTGATCACCATTTGCAACTAATATTCTCCCACATCCCTCCCGTTATCTCTGAATAACTACTTAATTTTTTAATGGTGCTGACGAAACATAGTAGTTGAGCGGTCGTACACCTCAGATGATCAACTCTCTCTCTCTCTCTCTCTCTCTCTCTCTCTCTCTCTCTCACACACACACACACACACACACACACACTATCGCACTTACACAGAGGTAGAGAGAGAGAGAGAGAGAGAGAGAGAGGCTAGACAGCGAGAGACAGCGAGAGAGAGAGAGAGAGAGAGAGAGAGAGAGAGAGAGAGAGAGAGGAATATGGGAGGGTGCGACAATTTTGGTTCCATCAGAAGAAGTTACAGACAGGATCTCATCACTTGTTGAGAACTCGCGCAAAGTGTATTCGACAGTGCAAGTAAGAACGAGGTCGTCCTTACTCTGGAGGGACGCGTTATCTCGGTAGCGCCTCGCCCGCCTTGTCTCGCAGATATTACAGGGGCTACCCCAGTGGCAGGGGCGTTCGCGGTTGTATCTACCAGTGGCAGCGGCGTTTCTTGCCCCGCTGTTTACCGGACGGAGCGAAAGTCAGGCGGGTGCGGGAAGACTTCTCGTATGCGTCCTCTTCATGAATACTGTTACGGGCAATAGAGGTGCAGGGCTGCGCCGTAATCCCAGGGAAAATAATGAAATACAAATTGCAGTTTGAAAGTGTTTCTCCTCACGACTATGCTGATTACGGCGAACATAACAGTAATAATAACAGTTAGTTTAGTGGCCGCTGTTGTCTCCTGCAAGTTGGGCGCTATTTACATCAAATTATTGCCGCTCGAAATTTGCTGCGCTCAAGTTGCGCCGCCGAGTTTTGCTGCGAGGATAATCTGGAGCGCGCAGGCGCTGCTGCCGGAAGATCCTGGCGTTGTGTCGAAGTAGTGCAAGGATAATGTAAATGCTCCAAACGATATTATGAATTCTTTGTGGCTGCATTAATCGACATAGCTCTACTGTCAATTTACCGGTTACATTAGGATTATACTTGATCCTTAGATCAAGAATAACAAATTTCGTAATGATTTTTCTAGATGAGCTTAATTATTGAGGTATGAGTAGGTTAGTGAACAAATGGTTTAAATCATACCTAAGTGGAAGAGTGCAGAAAGTTGAAATAAGCAATTCACCTGATATGCGAGAAACAGTTAAGTCCTATAACTGGGGAGCTATCAAAAAATGGGGTCCCACAAGGTTCGGTCTTGGGTCCCTTGCTGTTCATAATATATATTAATGACTTGCCATTCTGTATTCGTGAAGATGCTGAGCTAGTTCTTTCTGCTGACAATACAAGTATAGCTGTCATGCATGACAGACAGGAATTAACTGATGAAATTGTAAGTGTCGTTCAGAAAATAATTAAGTAGTTCTCTACAAATGGATTCTCATTAAACTTCGATAAAGCCCAGTATATGCAGTTTCATACATTAAATTAGACGACACCATTAGTAGACTTAGAACAAAAATCTGTAACTAAGGTAGAACATTCAAAATATACAAGTGTTTGCATTGATGAGGGATTGAAATGGAAGAAACACATTGAATATCTGCTGAAACGTTTGAGTTCAGCTACTTATGCTCAAAATTATTAGAGAGTATAGTAAAAGGTTTTATTATTTTTTTATTTATTATCTTCATACATTTTAATAAAAATGATCGGAACATACTAAATAAAGGTTTGAAATGAAGTATCCCATCAAAAATTTGTTCCAAAGAACAAAAACACATTATAGCTACTACAAAATTAGATATAGATATAGTGAACATACTGACCAAAACAAAAAATGAAATTACTGTGATAATAGCCAATGTAATCAACAATAAAATTTAACTATATATATATATATATATATATATATATATATATATATATATATATATATATATCCAAAACATACATATTTATAAATATTAACTTTGAAAGACATAAACTAGAACAGAATAGCGCCATAGCAATTAAGGCAGATAAAGGAAGCAGCCTTGTCTTAATTAACAAAGATGTCTATACTCAAAAAGTATACAATTTTTTCAACAATAACAGTATTATACGAATCCCATGTGATCCTATCAACAAGTATGTAGCACAAACAAGGAAAATCATTAAATCATGTACCTCTATTTTATCCGAAAATGAAAAAAGGAAATATATGCCAATGAATCCTAGAGCACCACAATTGAGAGGGCATCCCAAGACACATAAACAATTATGTCCGATTCGTCCTGTTGTTTGCAGTATAAATTTTCCCACCTACCAAATTAGTAAGAAGTTGAATACACTGATATGAAAATATTACACTTAGAATAAGAAATACATTACCAAAAATTCTAAAACACTTGCATTAGATATAAATAGGATAAATATTCCCACTAATGGAAAACTTGTATCATTTGACATCACGAATCTTTATACCAACATCCCTGTCCAAGAGACTGTAAACCTCATTGAACAAAACTTATTTGGATACAACAAAATTACAATTAATAGCACATACGAAATTATAGACTTGCTTCAGTTAGTCTTAGGGCAAAACTATTTCCAATCTCAAGAAAAGTTTTATACACAGATGGTGTTGCTATGGATTGCAACCTTGCTAGCACCATAGCAGATACATTTTTAAATAGCCTCGAAGAAAGATTCTTCTTACAGCCAGAAACTGATAAAATTATTTATTATTATCGATATGTGGATGACACTCTCATGCTCATAGATGGAAATTAAGGAGGCGTACATAATATTCATAGCCTCCTACACCCTAAAATCAATTTTACTATAGAACTAGAATCCAATAACATATTTAACTTCCACACCTCTCCATACAAAACGTACAAAACAGACACAGGTTTGAAATATACAGGAAACCAAAAGCATCAAGCAAACATTATCCATGCCCATACATGTCAATCCCCAATCACAAAAACAAGCATTTTTCAATGACGAACAGATTTGTCAGTGTACCACTAGAGGCACATGTTGAAACAAAAGGAACTAAGTATATTTCAATACATTACTGAACAAAATGAATACGATCCCAACATTGTACTAAAGCTATACAATAAAAAAAACGAGTCATGATCCACTAGTAACATGTACAGAAATCAGATTACAAAGAGAAACACCTGAGAGACAAAAATTAATGAATAGCAGTACAACATATATAGGCAAAATGACAAAGGAAAAGAATTATTTTTAGAAATACTAACATCATTTTTGCATACCAAAAAGACACACCATAAGAAGCAAAATTGTCACTCATACAACAAAAGCTTCTAAATTTCTAACTCCTGATATATACAAAATCTCTTGCAACTCTTGTAATAAATATTATATAGGCCAAACTGGACGTAATTTCACCGTTTGTTATTAGGCAAAGGATAATGGAGCTTACATAGATCAGAGATTGTACTATGATACAAAAGTCAACCAAAGACTAAATAAAGATAAACATGTCAAATATAAATGTATCATCCATAATGTCCGCCTAAAATTTCTAATAAAATATTTTACCATACTAGTTACTAATAACATACACAGAAATAATAAATAAAATTATGCCAAATCTGTTAAATTCTATATTTTCTCTTTGAAAGAAAATTTTTTAAATGTATATTATTCTGAGGCATTGACAGATGCAGTAACTGACTACAATTCGTAAATGAAGTATAAAACCTAATAGTCAGTTGAAGCACTTAAAGCCTCTAAATACCGTACCTACTGCATCCTTTATATGTGAAATGTGTAAAATTTTATCTATGTAAATTTCTTTATCTAGTACTAGGATGCATACTGCTAAAAGAAAATGTTTTTGCAGAATCACCTGACGATGGCATTTAACGCTGAAAGATATCTTGTGATATAAAAATAAAATAATTCATTACAGTGTTTTGGACTAATCTTTCACAATCTTGCAGACAGCTATCTAAGGATCTAGCGATCTTCACTGTCAATTCAGATTATATATTTTCATTTATGACATTTTTTTAACAATGCAACACAATTCAAAAGTAGCAGCAGTGTGCATAGCTACAACACTAGGAGAAAAGTTGATCTTCACTATTCAAGATTAAATCTTTGGCACATAATGAGGTGAATCATGCTGCCACAAAAGTCTTTGGTGAGTTATTAAGTAGCATCAAATGATTAATAGATACTCAAATAGATTTAAAAAGAAAATAAAACAATTTCTGAATGGCAACTCCTGCTGCACTTTAGCGAATTTTCAAATAAAACCCAGTAATTTCGCTTAAAAAATACATAAAATAATTTTGAAATTTGAAAAATGGAAAAGAAGCCTTAGAATATTGAGCTAACACATTCCACACCATTTGCGAAATGTCGTATTTATGATCTATGGAACAAGTATCAGTCTAATCTAATGTGAAATGTGACAGTGGAATGACAAGTCATTCAATTTTGTTTTGTTCAAAAATGTTCAAATGTTCGTAGAGCTTATGGGACTTAACTACGAGATCATCAGTCCCTAAACTTACAAAATACTAATCAACTAGGTAATACCAAAGACGACACAAATATCCATGCCTGAGGCGGGATTCGAAACCCCCAACCATAGTGGCCATGCAGAACGTGATTGGCGCCGCACAGACTGCTCGGCCAATGCGGCTAGCCAATTTTATTTTGTAAAATTACAAATTTATATCCCAAAATTAATCTGGTGAATTGTCAGACTTTGGATGCTATTTGCTAAGTGACCAAAAAGCTATGTGGCTTGTGGCAGCATAATTCACTGAAATATATATATATATATATATATATATATATATATATATATATATATCCTTCCCTTTTTCCTCCCCTTTTTTCCTCTTTTTCCTGAAGAAGCTGCCAGTGGTGGCGAAAGCTTGTATGTGTGTTTGTGTGTGATTTTATTTGTTTCTATCGACGAGCCGGCCCCTTTGGTAAGTCATTTCTTTTATATTTTTTATTTTTGATTATCCCACCAGGAAAGTTTCCCTCTATAATTTATATATATATGCCAAAAAGCTATGTGGCTTGTGGCAGCATAATTCACTGAAATATATATATATATATATATATATATATATATATATATATATATATATATATATATATATAAATTATAGAGGGAAACTTTCCTGGTGGGATAATCAAAAATAAAAAAATATAAAAGAAATGACTTACCAAAAGGACCGGCTCGTCGATAGAAACAAATAAAATCACACACAAACACACATACAAGCTTTCGCCACCACTGGCAGCTTCTTCAGGAAAAAGAGGAAAAAAGGGGAGGAAAAAGGGAAGGATATGGGTTTTAAGGAAGTGGAAAAGGAGTCATTCCAATCCCAGGAGTGGAAGAACTTACCTTAGGGGAAAAAAAGGAAGGTAAACAAATACACACACACTCAGACATATCGAAACGCAAACACACCTAGACAGATATTTGTAAAAAGCCAATTTCTAAAATTAACATAATTTATTGTTTTATTCATCTGACAGGTAGCTAGATTAAAATTATGATGGTGAACCTAAGTGGTAGGTTGTTCAATGTCTACATATACATAATTTCATTTTGTACTTAAAATTGGAATTGATATCACATAGCTGGTAAATATAAAAATGATCAATACTAAACATATTATTACATATTGTCTCAACTATGAAAATTCAAATTAAAGTTAAAGATTAACATACATATTATGGTGTTCAATGCTTACATATAATATTATGAAGTTCTTAAATAACGTTAGAAAATATAAATTTCGATATTACATGATCGTTGTGCTAGTTATATAAAAACATTAAAGAATTTATGAAGTATACATTGAATGACTCAACAATCATAGAACACAAATTGAGGTTTAGTTGGGTAACCTATGATGTAGGGCCTTCAATATATTGATGTTATTTCTTACTTGTATGAAGTTGTAAAATAAGAGTAACTAAAAAAAACTGTCCATTGTCCATTGATTCACTCATACAATACAAACCAGATTAAAAGTACAATGGTAAACCTGAGTGGTAGCGTGTTGAATGTCGACAGATATGTCCATCTTGAATAAAGTTAGAATAAACAAATAATCCTAAGGACAATTATTACTTATTAAATGATATTTCCACCAAATAACCAATTTAAAATTAAGATGGTGAAACTAAATGTTAGATGCTCAATATCAACAATTACATGTATCTCATTTAGTAATAAGATAATACTGAAGTATATTAAGTTAAAATTGATGACACTGAACTGGTAACTATATAAATAATCATTACTAAACAATTTACTGCACATTCAATGTATCTATTAACAAGGTTCCAATTACTAAGAGAACGGAAATTCTTAGTAAAACTAGATGGGAGATTAAGTAAATACAACGTTTTTAAGAAAAAGGTTACCACAAGGATCTGTATTGCCACTAATTCTGTTCAATCACTACATATTTGATATCAAAGTCTTAAACAGATATTTTCATATGCCAATGACCTCACAGTGGACATACAGGTAAACTTGTACAACAAATTAGAAGAAATACTTAATGCTGATTTGGAAACCTTTTCAAAATATTACGGTTAGTGGCATCTAAAAATGTTCAAATGTTTGTAAAGTCTATGGGAGTTAACTACAGGGTTATCAGTTCCTAAACTTACAAACTACTTATGAAATACTTACGAACTAGGATGGCACAAATATCCATGCCTGATGGGGGATTCGAATCCCCGACCGTAGTGGCCGTGCAGACCGTGACTGAAGCGCCTCAGTCCCTTCGGCCACCGCGGCCGGCTTAGTGGCATCTAACCATCAACTCAAAAACAACTGTAAGTTCAGTTTGAAGTCATGAGGTAATTACAGATAATCATGCAGTAACAGCATACGTTCTCATAACGTATGATAGTTTCACAAAAGTACATGTATTACACTGGAACAACCGAAATAAAGTTCAAACGTACCTACGTTCTGTGTTTTAATTAAAAAAACTTACTTGTTACCCACTGTACGTCTAAAATTGTGAGCAATATGTTTGTTACCATTTCAGCGCCATCTATCACAATGCGACTAATGTGTCCCCAATAAAACATTTATATTTATGTACTTACTAGAGGAATATGTATTAAACACAGGGGTACCTATTTTTTAAAAATGTTGATATCCGTTTGACCTATGGCAGCGCCATCTAACGGGCCATACTTAGCGCTATCTTTTTTTTCCTTCAACCTAGAACAGTTTTGTTCTTTTTAGTTTTTTTCGTTTGATGTTTATTTCGTAAGATATTTGGCTCGGTCACTATCAATGGACCACCCTGAATAAATTATATAACAATTTCTTGATAAATAATTAAAAACGTATATTTATTTATACAATATAATTAACGAAATGGTCAGATTCAATTGCAAAATAAGTGTTGTAATTCAAATATTGCTTCTCCATCTCTCAAATATCAGCAACTGTTATTTGATCACTCAGTTGCTCACCACCATGTTAGGAGTGCACAAGATCTTCTAATACTGTCTCATTGAGGTTTCCTTGCGTCTTATATCAGGAGCAGCGATATTTGCATAGTACTGGGAGACAATGATTGCGCTTAGCCATCGGAATGCTGTTGATCAACCTGATTGCCCTAATGAATTGTACGTCAATCTGTCTCACGTGAACGCTGAATTCAGCTGCGGAGTAAATTAAGGACAAAGCTGTTGTACGCAAAACCTTCTCACCGACTCACAAGATCATCCAGGTGAATGTTCACAGAAGTGACCCGTTGCATCACGGCTCTTAGCATGTTATCTCTAACACTCTTGTTAAGCTGCGGGAGCCATCTATGGTTTATTTTTTTTTTTTTTTTTTTTTTTTTTTTTTTTTTTTTTCATGAGCACTGTGGAGGAAGCACCGTGGGGTAGTCGCATTACTACTATAACGAAGTCTTGTGGAAAGTTTTCTTTCGTCATCACAAGTGGCGTCCAATTGAAAGACTTACACCAGGCCAATGAGCCACACAAAATCCCCAGGATTGGCAATCCTACGCATTTCGCGATGACTTCAATGCGAGATGCTCACAATACTTTCGACAACGAAACACTTTCTCGAAATTTGACTGAGAATCCAAAGAGATTTTGGTCATATGTCAAATATATTAGAAGAAAAACACAAACAATACCCTCATTACGTGATACAAATGACGATTCCGCCGATGATGGTGCTACTAACGCAGAGTTACTAAAAACAGCATTTCGAAACTCGGTGCGTTCGTATCAGAGTGTGGCAGCGACTCGCGGCGTCCATTCGTGCTTCTAGGTCCTTCTCTTCTGCCGTCGATCTCATTGGAGGAGTTGTGCGCTGTGTTGGTGTCCATCATTGCTAGCGGTTCTTGTATTTGTTCATGAGAAATGGGTAGGTCGATATTCGGCGTAGCGTCTGCGCCAGCAGGTTGACGTATGGTATAGTCGACGAGATTTAGGAAGAGCTACGAGCTGCGCTTAAGGTTACCATATGTTCATCACCAAAAAAGAGGACAGTTCATATAAAAAAGAGGACACTTTATCTTTAACATAATGTTATTAACAACTTTATTAATGAACCAAGTAAAACTACTACAAACTAAAACAATAACCCTGTGTGGTTGTTGGGAAACGAATTATTATGAACCTTGACAGTTAATTCCTCATCACTACTCTCAATTGTCTCATTCTTGTCTTATTCACTTTTGAACCAACTATATTTGGTTGACGATAAAATCTCTCTCAAGAGCTCTTTGCTTTTTTTTTTTTTTTTTTTTTTTTTTTTTAAACAAGGCATTTCAAATGTTTGAAATTATACTCTAAACAAACAGTATAATTACAGTATATTTTAAATCTATTCCTGTCTTTTGTACACTGTGTCTCCACAAGAGAAAAAACAGGTTCTGTGTCGGCATTATGACTAATTATAGAAGAAAGTCTACAATTTTCAGCAGTTCAGAATAACTAACAACACTAGATGACTGATTTAAATATGCACACCACACTTCAGCTGCTGGTATGTTCTGTTTCCTTTGATAATCTTTTAAAAAAATTATAAAATTACAAAGCTGATCGGAGCACAAAGTATCATTAATTCTTGCATTCGTTTGATCATTCTCTTGAATGATTTGTATTTCTCCAGGAGCACATATTTAACACTGACTTTCTCTTCCGTATTATGTTATATTTAAGTTTGTAATTTATTTTGAAGCAAAAGGCTACCTACGATCTCGAACACACAATACAGCTTTATCCTAAACCACAAAGTATATCAAAAGCAACGCCATAGAACGTAACGCAGAAGACAGAATGCACTGGTTGAATACAGGATAGACAACCGGGTTCCTTCGCAGAGAAGTTCCGAACCGTTTGCAACTGTCAGACCCATGCGGAGTGTGAAATTGTGAACGGCAATTTCACTCTGTGTATGCGCGTAATAGTTGCGAACAGTTTGGAACTGCAGTGCGAATGCACATGTTGTCGCCAATGACACAAAAATAAATTTTCTTTGCCGGCCGCGGTGGCCGAGGGAACTGAGGCGCTCCAGTCACGGTCTGCACGGCCACTACGGTCGGGGGTTCGAATCCCTCTTCGGGCATGGATATTTGTGCCGTCCTTAGTTGTAGCTAGTTCATAAGTAGTTTGTAAGTTTAGGGACTGATGACCCCGTAGTTAAGTCCCATAGACTGTACAAACATTTGAACATAAATTTTCTTTCTCGGAACCCAAAAAGGAGGACATTTTGTAGGATTTTATAAATTCCGGCCAGACACATTTTCTTGCCTCAAAAAGAGGACATGTCCGGGAAAAAGAGGACGTATGGTAACCCTAGCGTAAGGGTACGGCAACGGCCACAGGTGGGGATGCGCTCGCGGGAGGGAGGGTGCGCGCCGCAGGTGCTGTCCGTCCTGAAGATATTGGCCCAGGGCCACGCGAGGCACCTGCGAAAAGTGCGGTGCTGCGAAACAGCGGCAGGGCGGGCAAGGCGAGGGAGAGAAGCCGCGGTAATTACGTCACAACTCATTTCTTTGTTTTGACAGTATCCATTGTGGAGTTTATGTGGTCGCTGACTATGAAAGTAACCTTTTCAATTATTGCCTTTCTTGCCATTGTCCCATTCTTTAGAATGGAAAAATACATAATTCGTGTTGACAATTGGCCGATCGAGTCAAGACTGATCAGACACAACTTCATTATCATAAACTTGGATAAAGAGGAGCGTCACAATTTGTACTAACTCGCTGTTATCTATATCCATATGTGGTGTCGCTTAAGAATAAAGTGCGCGCCACCTAGTTTTCGCCGCGCGCCGCCATGCACGCACGGCGCGGCGTTCTTACGACGTCAGCCACGAGCACCCTCTGCGACAACTCCACTCGTGGCCACCACTGAACGACATCGTTCACTTGGGACTGAGATAGGAACCAGTTAACACTTCGGAATCAGATAGGCACCAGTTAAGACTTGGCTATCCGATAGGCACTAGGAATCCTCAGTAAGCAGGCCTCTATCTAAACTATGTATCAGCATTCTGCAGTCAAGAACTATGTAAAAGTTAAGTATTACGAAGTCTCTATGAAATATATATCTCGTTCTATTTTACTCTAGTGTTTCTAGTTTCTGCTGTCCCACTGGCTGGTCACCTCCGTACCTGCACACGCGTGCATCCTTTATTCCAGTGTTGGTCTCTTTCTACTCGGCCACCGACACCTATCACAACCGACGGTACCGGACACAAAAGTGGCGATGAGGTGGGGATACAAAACTATAAATGTGAATGTCTGTTCGGTGTACGTTTATCACGTCTGAATCACAAGACATAAAGAGCTAAAAATTTGTACAGTTACTAATGTCTACCCGGGGAAGGCTTTAGGCACGGTTTTATGCCGATCGGGTAGCTATTTATCTATATATATATATTAATGTAAATGTCTGTTCTGTGTACGCTTATCACGTCCGAACGACAAGACGCAGAGACTTAAATATTTGTACAGTTACTAATTTATACCTGAGGAAGGTTTTAGGCACTGTTCTATAGCGATCTGATAGATATTTAGTAATTTGAAGAATATAACGCGCAATGCGGAACAATAATTACTCTTTGAAAATGGTTTTATTTGGTTGTATTGTTGCTTGAGGGTCGATAATGATAAAAGGGTGGAGTATAATGGGATGGAAAGTTATCGGTGTATATAAAATTCTACGTGTGTGTGTGTATGTTTTAATGCTTCGCTCTGCAGCGAAAACTATAGAACGGAAATGAATGGTCTCTGTGTAATTGTTGTCCGAAGTTCCCGTTGTACACCATAGCAGTTTCATGCTGATAGCTATAAGGGGGTGGAAGATATGGTGGCTGAAAGTTGTCAAATTATTAAAAAACTCGGACTGAAGGCCAGCGATGACGTTTGCGACTCTATAGCAAGGAGGTTACATACAGCGAAATGTGATGCCACAGAC
The DNA here is from genome assembly GCA_026315105.1 of Locusta migratoria. Lineage (NCBI taxonomy): Eukaryota > Metazoa > Arthropoda > Insecta > Orthoptera > Acrididae > Locusta > Locusta migratoria. The sequence goes on along the minus strand of CM048744.1, from coordinate 925,985,623 downwards.
CATATCTTTGGTCTGTGCATGTTACAATGTCTTCAGCTCTTTCTCTGTAAGGATAAGCATATGAATAAGGAAATATAAGAATAAATAAAGCAGTAAAAAAGAATTTTCTTTTACTACATCTCTTTAAAAAATTCGATTTGACGTTTCGCGCATTATCATAATTATCCAACACGCCAGCGGAGCCGCGGCTTTAAGCTAGTAGGCTATAAATTACATTGATGAAATATGGAAGACTTTGTATGTACACTACAATTAGACTTGTTAGATTCGAAGAGTAAATTATCTGGACAAATTGCAGAATGTCCGGATTTTGAAAACTGTAGACAGCTAGAAATAAATTGTATAAATAAAAATGTTACTTTTTAATTTTTAGTTCCGCTTCCCACTGGCAGATTTACTTTCTACATTCCCACTCTTACTCGGAATTGGATTTTAAGAACGAGCCTATTCCGATCCTAAAATGGTATTAAGAAAAGATTCAAAATTCAACCAGTGGCAACGAATTTCAAAGTAATTATGAACTCGGCCTTTATTAAAGCAACACACTATGGAATTGTGTAATGTGGAGAAGAAATCAATTGTATGCCTCTTATAATGTGTGACCTAATGTAAAACCATAGCAGATCATTGTCAGTTGTAATCGGTCGCCACTTTTATACTTGTTTTCGTTTTATGGATAATTAACACATAATGAAGAAGCGACACACGTGGCCAGCAATTCATTTTCTCATTTGTGTAGATTGTAGTTCTTCACGCTTCGCCCAACATCTGCCGGCATCGAAGGCTCAAATAACACGCAATTACTTGTGAAAAGAGATATCAGTGCGAATACCATTTCAAAAACTTTTCTGTGCTTTTAGCTCCGTTTAACTCGCTGTAATGTATGGTCTAAAATGCACAGAACAGTAAGCTGCCCGCTATCCAACTTTTTCAATACACGATTTGTAAATCATGCGCACACACTTGACAAATAGCGACATTTGAAAACGACTGTTAAGAATTTAAAAAAAGGTGAATGCTTTATTAGAAAGCTGGGATGTTTTACTACCACGTGTCCAAAAATCAGATTTTTTAAACTGCAAACTTTCATCAAATAGGAGTGAGAAGCGTTATGAAACTAAAACCTTGCGCGGAATGAAATCTAGACATTTCCTATTTTCATAGGCAAACCAAAGCTAGTGAGGAAAAAATAAGTTGATAAAACGATGTGTGGTGGTCTTATATACCGTCCAAATTTTTTACAACTATAAAATCGGAAAGCGTATTTTCCTACATTTTCGGCTCAGCACCGCCCGGCGGGCAGTGTGTAGGGATGCAAAATCGTTGATAAAAACATCGATGTTCAGACATCGATGTTCCTGCAGGAAAATATGGATGTTAAAAAAAACATCGCTCTGAAAAACGATACATCGATGTTTTCCGATGTTTCCATACGTTTAAGAAATATGAGGAAAAATACACTGAAATGAAGCTGTGTTGCCAGAAAGTATCTGCCTTATTTATGTTCTTTCACTAGGCTACGAATACACAGCGAAATGGCAGATGAGAATGAAAAAGAAGTTGGGAATAAGGTTTGCGCTGATTTTACTTGCGATTTACATCTATTTGTTCATTACATGCGAAATAACTTGTGGTTTGTTGATGTATTGTATTTTTCTTAGCTGTCGACTTGGAGAAAATTAAACATTATGCATCTTTCAGTTATTACTTAATAATGTATTTTTAAAATGAACATTCATCAATGACGTTTATCAAATAATATACCGTGCTGAAATGAAAATCTATGTTATACTTGACTTGTTGGGTTTTGTCTCGGATTTTTCGTCGACTTTTGTTTGATGTTTTAACTGAGGTTTTCACAGTACGATATCAGTCTGACTGGGTAACACTGTCAAAGATTAGATCCACTGATGTTGGAGGGCGAAATTTCAGTAATGCCAGCAGCCCGTGCTGGACAAACATCAGATTAATCATCAGATTGTTTAATATTTCACTTACCTACTATTTGAAAAGTATGAAAACAGCGACGAGCGACGACAGCAGGAGCATCGCTCTTGAGCTGACGCTGGCTGAGCAACTAATAAAATAATAATGGAGTTGCAAATCAATTGTTGAACGATGTCGATAGTTTTGAACTTCTGTCGTCGATCCATCGGCGATATATCGCTGTTCAAAACATCGATGTTAACATCGATGTTTATGGACGAAACATCGATGTTTTCGAAACATCGATGTATCGTTTGCATCCCTAGCAGTGTGAACGCCCTGGAGAGCCTGACGAAGCACAGACGACTCGATGTTTTCGGACTGTAGTGAAACGCACGAACCGAACTGTGCGGCGGTCACTACAGGTATGCGCCCACACCTTCCCCCACTACACAAAACCGGCGCAAGGCTACTGCGCATCCTGACGTCATAGCTCACGCTACATCTCGTTAACTATAATCGGAGTGACTTCGGCGTGGGCTTAGACACGTTTTCCCCTGTTGGTACTTTTGTGGTCCTTCTCTGCATGCATTCTGAACGAACGTGACCTTCCTTTCCAAATCCTGTGGTCTTTGGCTGGGCGCCGTATATAACTACGGTTCTGCATCCTCTTATGAACAGGTAGGACGCGACGTGTTTGGTAAGTTCGATCCAGATCTGTCGAACCACCTTAAGAAATGGGTAAGTCGTGAAAGTAGACAACATTTTTTTGCAACGTGACTTAAAACCGTACCATAGGGTTGTAGCGCTTGAATCACGTCAGATGGCACTTCGAATGGGAGTTCGAAAATGCGTATTGTACACTTGACAGCAAAAAAAGTGGATCACTGCTGAATGCAACCCAACTAACGTAGCTGTGTTGCGGGTACTCCACATTGAAAACCCCTGTAGACTACAGTCGTTCGACTATTCACAATGAGTACCAAGAAAGCAGTAGAGAATATTGCTCCTTATGGCAGTCGGTTCACATGTAATTCAATACCGTCACACAAAACATTGGAATACAAGTTATTAGAGTCGAGAGAGCAATGTAAATTCAATTTAATTACAATACGTTACAAATCTGGTACCTTATCAAACTCATTCAATGACAGAATGAGTTTTTGTTCGTGCTCTGAATTTGAATGCACTGTTGACCAAAAAAAAGCTTGCGTTTCTGATCGAGACTAGATTAGGCATGAATAGACGTAAGACATTGACGTTTTCATTGGTATCGGTTTACAAGGCCAATGTCCGAACCCGGTTAACTTAGCAATGCACCAGGAATGGCATGAAGTTCAAATTGATTCTGAGAGGTAACCACTAAAGGCATATAATACAGTGCAACACACAGGTGTCAAACGTCATAAAATTGTGGAATAGAACGTAGTACCTATATGAATCGTCAACGAAGCACGATCAGACGTCAGATATTAAAAAAATTCACAGATATCGCTATATTTGACTTGAAATGACGATACAATTGACTTCTTTCCCGGCAGGGACCCAACCCCGGCTCTATTCGCTATTTATTATATATACGCAAAGAGATGAAATAGTTACTGTTCTCACCATTAGCGGGATGTGCATATGTTAGGCTAGAAGTTGCGCAAGCCGCGGCGGATTAGCCGTGCGCTCTGGAGCGCCGTGCTGCGGTGCGCGCAGCTGTTCGCCGTCGGGGGTTCGAGTCCCCCCTACGGGCATGGACTTTTGTGTTGTCCTTAGGTTAGTTTACCTTAGTTTAAGTAGTTTGTAAGCTATGGACTAATAACCAAGTAGCTGAGTCCGATAGATTTACAAACATTTTGAAGCAGCGCAATAAATATCGTTGTGCTGCCTGGGACTCCAACCTCGCGCTGACGTCAGACGACTAGGTAACAACTCTCCCAATCTCGTTTACTAGTAATTAGGATCGCGCCGTTCGTAGAGACCTGGAAGTGTTTGGCATTTTGAAGAAACAACGAAAACTAATCCCACTTTGTTCTTGTCAGTAGCGAATGGACATGTGATTTGAAAAACGCCACAGTCCTAAATACCTGACTTGCCGCTATCGGAGGTGGAGAGGGGGATGTTTGCGATTGTTAAAACCTGTTTCGCCAGCAGGAATCAAACCATATCTTAGCCATTACAAGATGGCATGCCGGCCGCGGTGGCCGAGGAGACTGAGGCGCTCCAGTCACGGTCTGCACGGCCACTACGGTCGGGGGTTCGAATCCCCCCTCGGGCATGGATATTTGTGCCATCCAGTTCGTAAGTAGTTCATAAGTAGTTTGTAAGTTTAGGGACTGATGACCCCGTAGTTAAGTCCCATAAGCTATACAAACATTTGAACTTTTGAACAAGATGGCATCAGCCCGATCAACTACCGATTTTCAGATGTGGTAGTATAATGTTTTTCGTCAAAATGGAGTGCAGAACACATGGTACGAGAAGTAAAATAGTTCGGCGGTATCTGTCTACGTAACAGTAATTTCTTGCGCTCGCGGTCTGAGGCGTCTTGTCGCGGAGTTGCGGTCGCTCCAGCCAGAGGTTCGACTCCTTCCTCGGGCATGTGTAGTTGTGTGTGTGTGTGTGTGTGTGTGTGTGTGTGTGTGTGTGTGTGTGTATGCGTTTATTCCTTAGCGTAAATTAATTAAACTAGCATGTAATCCTACGTAGGGAAAAATGACCTCAGGTGATTTGTCCATTAGGACGATAACAAAAAAGTTATATACAGTATGTAGAATTATGTAGCATTGCGTATGATAATATACTACGTTTTAGCATGCTCTGTGGTGATTTTGTATGACATGTTTCTGTATGCTTATTTAACTATAATCTAGTTTCTCTCAAATTTGTTTGAAAAATGAGTGTGAAATCTTATTGGACTTAACTGCTAACGTCATCAGTCTGCACACTACTTAAACTATCTTAACTTAAGGACAACACATACACCCAAGACCGAGGGACTCGAACCACCGACGCGAGCAGAAGCCCAATACAAGACATGATGCCTTAAACCGCGCAGCTACTCTGCGCGGCGCTCAAGAATGTAACATAGCTCTTACCATAATAAACGAAATATTACGCATCTTAAAAGTAGCAAGGAGCGTGGTTTACGCATTAGAAAACGGTTTCTAATACGGGAAATATATACCATGTGTAACGATATAGTCTGTTGGGATGAAAGCAGATGAGGTCAATCGAAACACCGGTGCTCTGTATTTCACAGAACGAAGAATTTATTATAGGTAAGGGGGTATAAAAGGACACTGTCTGATAGAGAGGACTGATATACAGTAACGAAAGCATAAATTAAAAGAGAGTGCATGCTGTCATCGGAAACCAACAGATTTTATCACTGTATTGTGAGGGAACCGACCAGAAGGTTAACTGAGGTTATGATGCAAGAGCGGTGACAGTGAGAGAGAGAGAGAGAGAACAGAAGAGAAATTAACTATTAATAAATGCAAGACCGTTTGCGTATTTTGTGAAGGACAGAGGGTGTACAAATGGATGGAGAGGAGGAGAGAGACGTATCTGAAATAACAAAAATTACTTTGACAACGTCCATCTAAACGGATTAATCTGTTTGCATGGAGGCTGGGTATAAATGTAATAAAAAACAGGATATTGAGTTAAAGGAGAAGTATTGAATTAAAATTTGTACCACAGTGAGGAATCGAACCCAGAACTCCATAGTTACTATAATTCAATGCTTCTACCCCCATTGTCTTTGATACGGAAAACTGTTGAAATAAAAATTGTGCCGTGGGCGGGAATCGAACCCAGACTTCCATACTTACTTTAATTCAATACTTTTCCTTTCACTCAATGTCTTTGACATATTGACACGGAAAACTGTCACTAGGTATATAAATTTATAATAAAAATAGGATAATAAAGGAACTGTATATTAAAATTCAATTTAAAGGTAGCTCAAAGGAAAAAGAAACACATATTTTATTTCAGTTGCCAAGAGATCTTCCACAGTCTCTTACTTACGAAATATGAAAATAGAGATGAGATTTAAAAAAATTTATAGGACTAATAATTTAAGCAGAATTCCTCATTATTTGTTTCTCCCGTTATGCATCTCAGCATATAATCTATAACGCTATCGGACCAGCTTCTCTTCAGTAAATGCGACGACTCTATATCGAGTTGATTGCTCACAGTGAGACGGCCTGTTTTGTATTTCTGCTTTCCGCTCTCACTATGAAGCCAGGAAGTAAACATTCTGTATTTACGTCAGAGCCCCGCTTTGTGCCGTGCTGGGGGCTGTTGCCGGCCACCACGACCGCCAGCTGGCTGGTTTCCGCCAAGCCTCGCCTCGGCAGCAGCTGTGGTTGACCGGCCTGCCCGTAGCTCGCAAGCCACGACTAATACAGCGAGACTCAACCCTTGAAGTATGAAAAGTTTCTGCAAACCTAACCTAACGTGTATTATAAACTACCACACCTAGAGCTATTTTGCTATAAAATGAGCAGCCACGTTATCTTTTGACACTTCATTCAAATATTTAACGAAGTGAAAGAATAGAAACATGATAAACGTAGTACCACATAATGTTTCACATAGATAGCAATCATATAACACACAAAATTATTCTCTCTTTACAGCGCTCTGCATTAGATCTAGACGTAATGAAATATGTAGTTATCTCAGAAATGTAAGCATGTTGCAAAATTAAACAGTTCTGGTGGCAACAACACAAATGTATACATGTAGTATATCATTCACGTTTTGTGTACTTATAGTTTTCAATGTGTGTGTAAACAATAAGTGCTAAACAACGGAAATTACCTTCTGCTGGGGCTCTTCATTTACACGATTGTTCTGTTATACACAGTGAAGTGTTTCGTAATGGGTTCATATAATCGCATCAGTTTCTCGACTGTTCGACGCTTATACTACGCTCGAAATACTACTACTACTATTAATAATGACAGTAAATACAAGTGCCAAATAGCGTATGTGCGAGCTATAATCTGATATATTCTTTCAACTTTCTCGACGTCCTCCCTCTATTCCCTCGGGTAATAATCGCACACTACTCAGCAGTACTACATAAGAGGCGGAACAACTGTAGGAGACGTGTAAATCTCCTAATGGTAGTGTCAATAACAGACCGTTTGTTTCACCTTCGCCAAAACATGTGTTATTCACAGTTAAAATTGTCTTAAATTGCACCCCCAGGAATTTCGTTATATGTATAACCTTCAAATTTGTTTTGCTTATCGATATCTAGAATGCTGGCGAAACTCTGAGTACTTACGTTCAGAGCCAAATGCATATTGATGTTTAAGGTCAATTGTCGCCATTTGCGCCGTGAAGATACAAATTCAAATTCATTTCGCAATTGACTTTGCTTTTCTGCGTTTAGTAGTGGGCAGCATTAACTGCCTCAAATCTAAGAGCAATATTCTGATTGCTCATTAAATATTTCGAATATACATTCGAATCAGGAGAAGTCTACTTCACTTTGATGGAAGAATTACTCTCGCCACGTCATTTTCACTAGATGACTTCTCGTCTGTTACTGCAAACTATTATTTTGCAGATAGGACATCACGAGTCAAGTCGCACAACTTAGGAAAGCGATATGGTTCGAAGGTGATTATGGCTTTCTTTTTTTTTTTTAAGCTTAAGGGACTTAACTGCGAAGTTATCAGTCCCTAAACTTACATACTACTTATGAACTACCTTATACTAAAGACGACACAAACATCCATGCCCGAGGGCGGATTAGAATCCCCGACGAGGAGCGGCCTCGCACATCGGAGAATAGCACCAGAATGCGCTTGGCCACTCCACTGCGGCGTTGGAGATACCAAAAATCGTTTTGACACTCTATAAATATGAAATTAGTTTGAGAGTACTCATTAGATCATGAAAATATAGAATCGCCAAAGTCTCACAGGAGTAAAGATTTTGAAACCTTTTCCGATTTGATGTTAATTTTTCTAGATATTTCATAACGTTGGAAAAAGTATTTGTTCAAACGTCCTGCTACATGTCGATATCAATACAATGGATCTATAACTCAGTGTATTACTTTTATTTTCTTTATATACCTGTGCAACATTCCATTCGTCTCCCTCACTATAAATACATCAATGCTCGACCTCACGTCGTAGGAGAAGTAATTAAGCCGTGCATAATGTGTGCACAAGATGTTCTCCTAAGGTGTTGGACCACTCGAGAAAGACATTGCCTGTAGACAAATGATCTTCCTGGTACGACTATGGTAGTGAAATGACAACACGGTGGATCATGTCTGGTGATAGTTGTACTGCTTCCTGGAATGACAGAGAGGAATCTAGATTAAAAGAAATAATCCGACACAAACTGCTTGTGGCCACTGAGTGCACGCATTGGGGAAGTTGAACAGTTGTGCCCAGCCAGAATTCGGGTCCAGTTCCTACAGTTGTTTGAGCAGTTACAGTAAACAGTGCACGAGCGGGAAAACAACGATCATCGCAAGTGCGCGGGCTACCACTCAAACTTTCTCACAGTGCTCACGTAGTTGCCGTTTCCGATTTGCACTCACTGCTGGTGGCACTTTGGCGATTACCTCGAGAGTTCAGGCGTAGTGTGAATTTGCGCTGAAGGCTGGAGTTGTTCTCGTCTTCTCCTTAGTTATCTATATTTATGTGGTGTCTATTCTTCCGAAAGAACAGTTACGACACATATATGTATATAGAAGAACCTTTCAAGATTCACTTATTGGTGGTATTCCGAATAAAATGTCTGAAAATTGAACTTCGGTGTGTCATTTACTTATCACATATATGATTACAGACAAGGGTGATGAATTTCACGTAGCAACTACAACTATTCTCGATCCCTACTTTCTGAATTATCTGTATCAGCCTTCACAAGGGCAATGAGGAGGCGATTCACGCTGCAGCTGTTCGCTTCCTTCATGACAATGTCGACGCTCTTTAAAGATTAGGAGGCAGTAGCTCTCAGTTACAAATTGTAGCGAGAGTAACATTTTACCCACTCTCTGACAGAGCTACAAACTGCTATATCGAATTGAGAAATATTTGTGGCAGATTATGCTGCTGTCTAGTAAGCACCTCAGAAAAGCAGAGCCAATTTTAAAATGATATTGAAGTTATATCTTCACGATGCAAATTCGACAATTGACCCTAAACATAAATATGCGTATAGTTCACCACATGATTACCAGAAAACTTTCGTCAGTTCTTGAGAAATCGATAAACAAAACAAATTTAAGGATTATACACCTAACAAAATTTCTGGTGGGTACAATTGAAAACAAAGTTAACTACGAATTATACACGTTTTGGTGGAGATAAAACAAGCGCTTGTTATTGACACAACCATTAGAAGATTAAAACGTCTCCCTAAGAGGCTATAAACCCTACATTTGCTCCACCTCTTCCGCAGTATTGCTGAGCAATGTGCAATTATTACCTGACGGTATAGATGGAGGACACTGAAAAAGTTGGAAAACGATATCAGATTGTGCGGTATAGTGAAATAGCGGAAAGAAGGTCTCGGATGTTTTCCGTTTTTTTTTACTACTTAAATTGGGGAGGGGGCGGAGACGGCAGGGGGATGAGGGGAAGCAAAATATTAAAACAAAAGAGTTATCAGTGTAACACGCTTCTTCTATGAGATTTCATCACCAACCTTCTCCTACAAATGCAAAGAGCTTTTGTACTCATTACCGTACAAAGTATGTTACAATTGTAAGAAGGCCGCGCAGAGTACCCGCGTGGTCTAAGGTGTCATGTCATGGATCGGGCTGCTGCTCGCGTAGGAGGTTCGAGTCCTCCCTTGGGCATGGGTATGTGTGTGTTGTCCTTAGAATAAGTTAGTTTAAGTAGTGTGTAAGTTTTGGGATTGTTGAAGTTAGCATACCACACACATTCGAACATTTGACTTGAATTTTAAGAATAATATAATGGTAATTAAAACGCGCATATATCCTTTTTGGCACTTGTTTTTCTCGATCTTCGTGGAAGTGTGGAACAGTCGAGAAACTAAAGCGATCCTATGAACCCATTACGAAACACTTCACTATGAATAACAGAACAATCGTGTAAATGACGGGCCTCAGCAGAAGTTATTTCTGTTTCGTAGCAATTATTGTTTCAGAGGCAATGAGAACACTTTCTAAATGCACAAAACGTGAATGATATACTACATGTATATATATATATATATATATATATTTGTGTTGTTCCCACCAGAATTGTTTAATTTTAAAACATACGAAGTTTTCTAGCTTGAATACATATTTTATTGTGTCTAAATCTAATGCAGAGCGCTGAAAAGATAGTTTCCTGTGTCGTATGATTGCTATCTAGGTGAAACATTACGTGCTAGCTGCGTTTAGCATGATTCTATTCTTTAACTTCGTTAAATATTTGAATGAAATGTCAAAAGATAAAGTGACTGCTCATATTATAGCAAAATAGCTCTAGCTGTGGTAGTTGATACTACACACATGGGTAGGTTGGCAGAAACGTTTGAGCGTGGTTTTGCTATCTGTGCCTGTATTAGCCGTGGCTCGAGAGCTATGGGCTGGCCGGTCAACCACAGCTGGTGCCGAGGCGAGGTATGGTGGAAGCCAGCAAGCTGGCGGTCGCGGTGATGCCCAACAGCCCCCAGCACAGCGCAGAGTGGGGTTCTGACGTAAATACAGAATGTTTACTTCCTGGCATCATAGTAAAAGCAAACAGCCGAAATACAAATCAGGCCGTCTCACTGCGAGCAATCAACTCGAGATAGAGTCATCGCTCTTACTGAAGAGAAGGTGGTCTGACGGCGTTATAGATTCTACGCTGAGAGTATTATGAAAGAAACAAATAATGAGGTATTCTGAATAAATTATTAGTACTTTTTTTTAATCTTCTAAGTGAGACTATAGAAGAAATAAAATATGAGTTTCTTTTTCCTTTGAGCTGCCTTTAAATTGATTTTTTAATATACTGTTCCTTTATTACCTTATTTTATTATAAATTTATATACCTAGAGACAGTTTTCTGTGCCAGTGAAAGGAAAAGCATTGAATTTAAGAAAGTATGGAGGTCTGGGTTCGATTCCCGCCCGTGGCACGAATATTAATTCAATGCTTCTCATTTCACTCAATATCCTATTTTTATTCATTTATACCTAGACTCCATGCATACAGACTAATCAGTTAAGATAGACGCTGTTAAAGTAATTTTTGTTATTTCAAATACGTCTCTCTCCTCCCCTCCGTCCTTAACAAAATATGCAAACGATTTGTCTTGTATTTATTCGTTGTTAATTTTTCGTCTTTCTCTCTTTCTCTCTGTCACCTCCCTTACATTATAACCTCAGTTGCCCTATTGGTTCGAAATGTTCAAATGTTTGTACAACTTAACTACGATGTCATCAGTCCCTAAGCTTACAAACTACTTATGAACTAGCTAAGACTAAAGACGGCACAAATATCCATGCCCGAGGGGGGATTCGAACCCCCGACCGTAGTAGCCGTGCTGACCGTGACTGGAGCGCCTCAGTCACCTCGGCCACCGCGGCCGGCGCCCTTTTGGTCTATTCCCCCAAAAAGCGGTAAAAATTGTGGTTTCCGGTAAAACAATACTGTCTCGTTTAATGTCTGCTTTCTTTACTGCCCATGGGTCCTCTCTATGAAGCAGTGTTCTTTTATATCTCCGATAATCCACCCTTCGTTCTGTAAAACGTTCGTTCCTTTTCTCTCGGCCCTAAAACAAACTATGATATAAGTAAGGAATACTTTGCAAGCATTTCTCTCTTTTATTTTCCAGTTCTGCACTCGTGTCAATTCCTAGGTCCCACCCTCACTCCTGCTACCCCTCCCTTGAAATATTTATCTGCATCTCCATGCTTCTTTTCACAATTTTGTGCTTGGCAGATTTTTTTTTAATCACTTTCATTATTTCTCTGTCGTTGACTCTCGAAATGCACGTGGATATAATGGACAACTGAACCTTACCGTGCAAGCACTATTGTCGCCATTAAAATGGACATCTATTCCGACAAATACCAGTATCCAAGCTTTGAAATGGCAGAGACTGAAGTTCTCCCCCATCCCTCCCAGTTGGATATTATGCTTCGCATGTAATCGCATTTTCGATGCGACATTGTATCAGAATCTACATTGTTGTTTTGTAACCTCAGTATGACTATTGAAGGCAACCACACGGTGAAGAATAATTGCTCGACAGACTGGCCAGTTATCGGATACCTGAACGTGATGAATAAATTTCAAAACGAAGTTACTTTCCGAATTTCAATTTTTTAACGCATAATCCACGTTCCTCATAACTATAAAAATGCCTAATATTGAAGTTATCGTGGCAACAGCTACCCAACAATCTTTATTATAATGAGCTCATAGTTAAATAAGCTTATTACAGAATGCCATTCCAAATCGTAATGTAGCATACTAAAACTAGTATAATAATGAAAAATCCGCGATAACGCGCATCACACTACGTGGCCATCCCGTGCGGCCAAGAATGTCTTACCTAGCCAGACACCTCTGAGCTCTTTGACTGGTTGTACTGTCTAATGAGTACTCCATTACGACAAAACATTATGCTACCGCATCTGTAATTCGCTGGAGGCCGGGATGAGGTGATAGGTAAGGTATGGGTCCAATTTCCCGCTGGGGGGTAACAGTTTTTAAAGGCCACAAAAATACCATATACACCTCCAGTAACTCCAATAAAAAACGCAAGACTCTGCCTTGTTTCTAATCAAAATTGCACATGTCCATGCGCTACTAAATTATACAAAGTTTTCGCAAAATACCAACCCCTTCCACGTCTCTACGAACGGTGTGATCCTAACTACTGGTGAACGACATGTATATAGGCAATGTGATAGTTGACGCCTCATGGTGTCAGGTCAAGAGTGACGGTATATGCAGGGTTGGAGTGCCCGTAAGGAACAATAAATATATCATCATTATTCCTTCCTATTATACAACAGTAAATGGTGCTGGGTTCGTGTCCCTGCCGGTGAAAAATTAATTGTATCGTCCTTTCAGGTACCAGTATAACGCTATTTGTGAACATATTTGATATGTGACATCTGATTGTGCTTAGTTAACAAATCATCAATACACTGTATTCTATTCCACAACTTTATGTTGTATGACATCTGTGAATTGCACTATATTACCTACCTTCAGCGGTTACCTCTCAGCAACAGTAGGAGCTTCATGCAACTGCTGGTGCAGTGCTAAGATTATCATTTATTTCTGGGTTCAGATATCGGTCTAAGAAACTAATGAAAGCGTCAGTGTTTTACGTCTATTTATGCCTATATATCACGGGCACTTAAACGTGGACCCTGAGTGGAGAATGTTGGGAGCTGAAGCTTTCATTCAGCTCATAGAGGATTGGCTGTTAGAACAAGCCCCGTCTCTTTTCCCCAGTGCCAGCAGCTTACGGCGTATAGAATACAGGTTTTAGAAACAACATGTAAGGGGTTAAGGCGTTACAGATGGAACACGAAATTAAGTATCACTTTAATGTTTGAGTAATAGAAAAGTGGAACGCATATCTACGAAATGTTAATATTTGAAAGGGACTTATTAAGCGGGAGTAACAACGCTCTCTGCCTCTTTTTATTGTCGCAACAGAATAAAAATCAGAATTACCTTTCTTCACACCACTTTCAAGGACAGCCTTCTTTGTTATAAAAGAAGTCGTCGGGCTTTGTGGACTTATTTTAGCAAATAACAAAGTGGAAGACAATAATCAATACGAAGCACAAATCAACAATACATTGACGAGGTCTACGGTGTACAATGCTGTTACGAGGTGAGGTTGGTAGAGAGCATAAACATTCCGTTGACACACGAGCTCAGCCAACTTCCGCCGATCAGAGAGGGGCCACGAAAAAGTGCGTGACCCGTAATCGCATCTCGATCAGGCATACAACTGTTTTTTGCTTAACAATGCGTTCCGATTCAGATCATGAACAAAAACATATCATGTCACTAAACAAGTGTGATAACGTATCTGAAAACACTTATTGCAAGTAAATTTAATTTACAAGTGTTACTGACTCATCTCTAATGACTTTCATTCTAATATTTGTTGTACGAAAGTATTGGTTTGTACCTTGCCTGAATGCCATAAGGAGAAATAAGAGACTTACTTATTACATATTATGGGTAGGTAACAACTGTACTGTGCAATGATTTGACGACCTGCAACGCTGCTGTGCAATGGTGGTTGCATAGCGTCAGGTGCGGTCTCCACTTAGGAATTCAGGGGTGATCCACTTTTTTTGCTGTCAAGTGTAAGTAGTGCGAGTCCTGCATGACCAATAACCACATCGCCGACATGGTCGTCTGCATGCTTAAATTTGAGTCCAGGCTTATTATCTGGAATTATTCTTTCACATACTGCATAATTAGACAACACTATTCAAAATAAAGAAGTGTATGCCTATAAGTTGTTGTGGGTCAATTATAAACACTTCTCGGAAAAATCTTTCGATTTCATAAGCTTAGACATAATCGAAAATATGATCTCGATGGTCGACTTACGCAGTGAGTGAGCCATTGTGTAATAAGAAATACTACTACACCCGCGAAAGCGACAGATTTCGTAAACAAACGCGCGTGGGAGAAGCTCTGTGGCACACGTAAACACGCCCGTCCTCACCGCTTCGCTGCCTGACGCAGACTGACCGTTCAGCTAAAACAATGTTACAGCCAAAGCGACAACATGTTATTCAAGCACGTCTTCCTCCACACCACATAATTTAATTCTGGTTCAGTGTTTCCTGTGAAATACGTATCAAATTCCCAAGGCTCTCCTATATTGGAATAGTACCACAGCAAAGAATGTGAACGGAAACAATCCCGCCAAGTTCATCAAGGAATAGCTGCCTACTTAATCGTGGAAGTTACGACGCTAGATGAATCCTCAGTTAGCTGCATTTACTTATGGATTGTGTCTTTTATCAAATGAGACTTTATAGCACCGAGTTTCTGAGAGGAGAACCCTATGGATTTCGATGGCTGAAGCAAGTGTCAGGTATTCTCCCTAGACGTCTATTGTAATACACATCCTATGCCACGGATGTCGAACCAGTGGCACGCATGCGGTATCGATTTTAAGAATTTACCTGTCTAATTTAAATACTGATTTATTTCTCTACCTTTGAAAACACGGTACTGAAGTTCATCGTCAACGGGATATCAGTGTCGCTTTAGCGCCACCAGATGTATAGATTTCTTTGGAATGTTAAACCGCATAGGTGTGGGCGGAGCAGGCTTTGGAGCGGAGGCGTCGCGAAACGAACAGTAGTTCGGGAGCATTGACTTGGACCTTCGTTACGTTGAGTGTTCCGAGTAGTACTTGTCGCCAGAAGCCTGAAGTGTTAATTGTTGAACCAACCTACAGAATCCAACAATGAACAGCGGTGTATATTATCGGTGCGTTTGGGAATGTCTTTAGTGACAGCGAACGAGTATGAGCAGAGACACGTTGTCTACAATAGTATTCGCTCGTTTGTTTAATGTGCGCTCAAGTCGTCTATTACAAGTACATATTGCTTTTACCAAAGTTAAACAGATGGATGGCTAAGCTTGAAAGCTACATTTACAGCTTGTGAATATTATTAAACGTGGCTAATTTGTCAAAGATCCAAAATCAGAGGGTCAGAGATTTTCAGAGCTGGCCAACTAATAAATATGTCATGTTAGCAGAGGCGACAGGACGCTGTGTGAGTGTGAACATCTGTGAACGGCACTTTGAAACAAATCATAAAACGTTTTATCAATAAAGTGATGCGGAACAAAACAAGAACATTTTGCATGTGCTATTCGAAACACAAATAAAATCAACATCTATGACTGAGTTTATTAGCAATGATTGCCATGCCAGTTCCGCAAGCTTATCGGCTGCAAGTATAATTGCCAGGCATGGAAAAACTTTTGGCGACGGAGAATTTTCTAAGGAAGCCTAGTTATCAAGCACTGCATTTCTCTTTGAAGATTTTGAAAATAAATGTAAGATGCTTCAGCGTCAAAATGGAAAAGATCTACAGAAGAATGACATCATAACCTCTCCGTACATATCGCGTCTTCACGAAAGTACAGTTGTTACCGAATCTGCTCGTCTGTGTTTGTTCGATATTCTCTATTAAGCTATATTAAAGAGAATGGATTGCGATAATATCGTTATCAGAAACTACTAAAGGAGCGGATACTTGTACTGCTGTTAAACATTCTCTTCCTGAAAAAGATATACACTACTGGGCATTAAAATTGCTGCACCAAGAAGAAATGCAGATAATAAGCGGGTATTAATTGGACAAATATACTAGAACTGATATGTGATTACACTTTCACGCAAATCAGTACCCAGAACAACCACCTCTGGCCGTAATAACGGCCTGGATACGACTGAACATTGAGTCAAACAGAGCCTCGATGGCGTGTGCAGGTATAGATGTCCAAGCACCTTCAACACGATACCGCAGTTCATCAAGAGTAGTGATTGGCGTATTGTGACGAGCCAGTTGCTCGCCCACCATTGACCAGATTTTTTCAGTTGGTGAGAGATCTGGAGATGTGTTGGCCAGGGCAGCAGTCGAACATTTTCCGTATCCAGAAAGGCCCGTACAGGACCCGCAATATGTGGTCGTGTATTATCCTGCTGAAATGTAGGATTTCGCAGGGATCGAATGAAGGATAGAGCCACGGGTCGAAACATATCTGAAATGTAATGGCCACTGTTCAAAGTGCCGTCTATGCGAATAAGAGGTGAACGTGACGTGTAACCAGTGGCACCCCATACCATCACGCCGGCTGATAGGCCAGTATGGCGATGAGCGTTCACCGCGATGTCGCCAAACACAGAAGCGACCATCATGATGCTGTAAACAGAACCTGGATTCATCCGAAAAAATAACGTTTTGCCATTCGTGCACCCAGGTAGGGCGACGTTGCGTACACCATCGCAGGCGCTCCTGTGATGCAGCGTCAAGGTAACCGCAGCCATGGTCTCCGAGGTGATAGTTCATGCTGCTGCAAACTTCGTCGAACTGTTGGTGCAGATGGTTGTTGTCTTGCAAACGTCTCCATCTGTTGTCTGAGGGATCGAGACATGGCTGCACGTTCAGTTACAGCTATGCGGATAAGATGCCTGTCATCTCGACTACTAGTGATACGAGGCCATTGGGATCCAGCACTGCGTTCCGTATTGCCCTCCTGAATCCACCGATTCCATATTCTGCAAACATTCATTGGATCGCGACCAACGCGAGCAGCAATGTCGCGATACGGTAAACCGCAATCGCGATAGGTTGCAATTCAACCTTTATCAAAGTCGGAAACGTGATGGTACGCATTTCTGATCCTTACACGAGGCATCACAACAGCGTTTCACCAGGCAACGCCGGTCAACTGCTATTTGTATGTGAGAAATCGGTTGGAAACTTTCCTCGTGTCAGCACTTTGTAAGTGTTGCCACCTTATGTGAAAGCTCTGAAAACTAATCACTTGCATAGCACAGCATATTCTTCCTGTTGGTTGAATATCGCGTCTGTAGCACGTCTTCTTTGTGGTGTAGCAATTTTACTGTAGCATCTACTATCTAGTCTCCAAACCTAGATCTACAATACACGCCACTGCATTTAATGTTCTCAAATTAAATGTATAATAAATATAATTAATACCGCTAATAAATGTGTAAACACGAGAATTGTACAGACTGCCCCACATAACTCTGCCTCCTCAAATATCTCTATAACAACAATAGATAATCGAAAACAGTTTTCACCAACATGCACAGACGACATGGGCTTAGGAAACTAAATACTATGCTAAGTTTTAAAACTTCTTTTAACACAAACTTGTGTTTTTTTAAATGTGGACCTCCTATTATTTTTATGATTTTTTCATGCTATTGATTGCATACGAAATAACAGTGTCCTTTTAAAATACAAAACTTTGTGTTGAAAATATTATTTGTTTACGTTTTAAAATTTCAAATATTGTTTAGTTTCCTAAGCCCGTGGCGTCCATTCATGCTAGTGAAAACAGTTTCCGAATATCTATTGTTATTCCAGAGTTGTCTGAGGTGGCATAGTTAGGCGAGATTGTGTAATTCTCGTGTTTACACATTTATTACTGATATTAATTATATTTATTATACATTTCATTTGAGGACATTAAATGCAGAGTCACGTGTCGTAGATCTATATTTTCGGATATATGTCTGTTACTCTTTGGCCCTTTCCCTCACGTGCAGGGTCGGCTCTGTGTTAAACGCGGATTTGGCCGGATGCCCTTCCTGCCGCCACCCCATGCCCCCCATGAGGAAATGTGTACCCCAAATGACTGCATATAGTGTCATACGTGCGTGAAAGTGTAAAGCGTTACGAAATGTTTGCGAATCGTGTAACTGAGGCGGGACTTGGGGACCAGCCCGATATTCACCTAGAGAGATGTGGAAAACCGCCTAAAAACCACATCCAGGCTGGGCGTCACTCCGACCCCTTTCGTTAATCCGCCGGGCGGATACAAACCGGGGCCGGTACGCCTCCCCGTCTCGGAAAGCTGTGCGTTAGACTACACGGCTAACCGAGCTAGTCGTAGATCTAGATTTTCGAATATATACATATACAATTGCATAAGCCTTAAATCTAGTCACACTCTGGGCACGTTAAATGCATTTTTGTAGGGGAAAAAAAACCGTATCTGTACCATACCTCTTCTATGCCGTGTGCCATTTTAAGATGAGGCTATGATAATTCTTGAACAGATTTTTCATCTGCCAGATACGATTTTGCAATTTGTTCGTGTACCATACCTCTTCTATGCCGTGTGCCATTTTAAGATGAGGCTATCATAATTCTTGAACAGATTTTTCATGTGCCAGATACGATTTTGCAATTTGTTCGTGTAAGTAGGCTGAGTTGTTGCACTGGTCGGCCGTCTAAAAGATCCTCTTACGTCGTGCATGCAAAATTTCATGATGCTCGGTTGCGATGTTTTAAGAAACAAAGCCATATTCGCATTTCTAGTATTAGTTTGGACGTCTGAAATATAAATAAATGAGCATACAGGGTGCGCCTCGGTTGCACCGTAGTAGAGTGCCAGACTACAAATCCAAAGATCGCGGGTTCGATCCCCGCCAGGTCCTCTGATTTTTATCTGTGACATTCCACTTCTTTCACCTCTGGCAGTGTTGCTCATGTGAAAAATAGCAAGTAGCACCGTGGTTCGGAACCCACGTTAAACTGGCTGGGTAAGTCAGTTTGAAGGTCGGAGCAAGGCAACGGCATGCCACCTCCAAACAGGACCATGCCTAGTAAAGCACTGTGGTGTTCAAATCAATCTTCGGATTGTTGACTGCTTTACCTTTTTTTTATTATTATACATGAAATGAATATAAATGAAATGGGAAAAAAATTATTGACCCACAAAAAATCAATGCATTTCTGCCTGTTAATCAGTGTAGGAATTGGTGTGTTTGTTCAGAACTGGCAGTCGGTAAAGTAAGTAAGAAATTCATGTAAGAGGACGTTTAGCGTCCACGTGGGAAGCTGAGCGGTAAGCTGCTCGCTGCAGGCGTGCCACGTGTGGATCGTGGGGTCGCGCTCTTTTGATGGCGCATGCAAAGGTGCAGTTCATTAAAAACCCGTTTGCAATCTCTCGGCTCGCAGAAACAATGGACGGTACGAGGGAGGAGGGGGGGGGGGGGAGAGGCGGGGAGGGGGGGGGGGGAGCGCGGGGCACTTCCGGCAGCAGATGGCGCGGCGGTCGCAGAAAGAACAGAACAGAACGCGTCTTCTCCTACTTCCTCTCCTCTGCTCTTTTCCCTTCCCCTTCCTCTCTCCCCGCTAGTCCATCGTTCCTTTTCTTTCTCCAGTCCGTAACCCAACATGTTAAGAGCAATTTAGCGTCGGCTGGAGAGAGGGCAGGCGGCCTGGAAATGAAAAGCAGCGCTAGCGGCGCCCGCGGGAACGCGCGAGGGTCGAAGCCGGGACCGCGCGCCACGTGGCCGCGGCCGTTTAATTCACCGACAAGTGCTCTGCGGAGGGGAGGCTGAAGAGGTGACTGCTGGCGGACAAAGCGCTACTCTGCTGAAATATTGAGGCGCAGGCCGGCCGTCAAATATTCAAGGCGTTCCCGCGGCATGCCCCAGACCCCCAGACCCCTCGGGCTGAAATCTTGATGCGCTTCCGCGGCCCGTCGCTGGGCGGGCCTTCTTTCGCCCCGCTGATTACCTGTTCCGGATTCCTCACTGGAGACCACCGAGAGCGGGCGTAAAAGGGCCGCAGTCGGTTCCGCCGGGTGCGTCATTATTAATGGCGAAACAGGCGCAAGTGAAAGTGCACCATCATACGAGCAGAAAACATCCCGGTTGAACTTATCCCCAAGAGCAACATTGCTCTGTATTTCTTCCTTTAAATCATCGCACCATCACTCACCGTACGGTGGAAAAAAGCGCGATATCTAGGAGCTGTTGACATAGACGCAGTCGCAGGAACGTCTTTGATGGTCATGGACAACTTGGCCGAGATCGGACATCAACGTTTTCACCTTCCGCCCCGTCTCATTATTCTTGTCTCTATAATGGACTATGAATCTCCAGTCTGGGCCCACAGATCGTGAGGCAAGTCGGCGGAACTTGGTGCTCCACTCTATTTATGCACATAGAACAACACCTGCAGGCTGTTGGTGGGGATATGCCACCTGGATCAGAGAGCAGGCAGCTTGGCTTTGGGCCATGAAAAATAGACAAGACGTAGTGGAGGAGATTAGGAAGTAGCGCAGAAAGTAAGTCCGTAATATTAAGAAGTTTTATTCTCTGTCAGGACCAGTGCGGAAACTGGTAGGAGAAACTACCATCTTCTACCAGACATTCTACATCTACATCTACAACCATACTCCGCAAGCCACCTGACGGTGTGTGGCGGAGGGTACCTTGAGTACCACTAACGATTTTCCCTCCTATTCCAGTCACGAATTGTTCGGTATGCCTCTGTGTGGGCTCAAACCTCTCTGATTTTATCCTCACGGTCTCTTCGCGAGATATACGTAGGAGGGAGCAATATACTGCTAGACTCCTCGGTAAAGGTATGTTCTCGAAACTTCAAAAAAAGCTAGTACCGAGCGACAGAGCGTCTCTCCTGCAGAGTCTTCCACTGGAGTTTGTCGATCATCTCCGTAACGCTTTCACGATTACCAAATGATCCTGTAACGAAGCGCGCTGCTCTCCGTTGGATCTTCTCTACCTCCTCTATCAATCCCACCTGGTACGCGGATCCCACACCGGTGAGCAGTATTCCAGCTGTGGGCGAACAAGTGTACTGTAACCTACTTCCTTTGTTTTCGGACTGCATTTCCTTAGTATTTTTCCAATGAATCCAAGTCTGGATCTGCATTTTGCATTGAGTAAAAACTATCCATATTTGGATTTTTATGGGAAAAAAGCGCAGGTGACCCCCCCGTTTATAAGAAAAGAAAGAGAACTGACCAACACAATTACAGGTCAATATCGTTGACATCAGTTTCATGTAGAATTTTGGAACATATTCTCAGTTCGAATATAGTAAATTTCCTTGAAACGGAAAAGCTTCTTTCTATGAATCAGCACAAGTTTATGAAACATCGTTCGTGTGAAACTCGGCTTGCTCTTTTCTCACATGACATCTTGCGAGCCATGGATGAAGGGCAACAGGCGGATTGAGTTTTCTCGTGTAGTGGCTAGTAGTAGTACAGTGTACCCTTCGCCACGCACCTCACGGTGTATTGCGGAGTATGTAAGTAGATGTAGATGAACTTATCCGCAAGGGTTACTTCGCCCCGTATTTCTTGCTTTAAATCGTCAGCTATGTCGAAAGATGGTCCTGTTGACCATACTTCCCGAACTATCGTTTTCGGCCGCGAATTGTTTAGTTAGCAATATGCGGTAACTTCTACCACCCTCTCAGGCGTTTTAGAGTTAATTCTAAGCGACAAGGTAACTGAAATTGGGTCTTCGGCTCCACATAAAATCACGTGATTTCAGTGGTAGGTCATGCGGTTCTGACCTCCATTCCTAATTCCGAAATGGAGGACATAGTAATAGGTATTTCCGATGTATTAAAGCAGCTGAGAGAGCTAAATACGAAAAAAGTCTGCTGGTCCGGATGCAATACCAGTTCGGTTTTACAAAGGGTATTGTGCGGCGTTGGCCCCCTACGTAGCTTGCATTTATCGCGAATCTTTAATTCTGCGCAAAGTTCCTAGTGATTGGAAAAAAGCGCAGGTGACTCTCGTCTATAAGAAAGGAAAGAGAACTGACGCACACAATTACAGGCCAATATCGTTGACATCAGCTTCATGTAGAATTTTGGAGCATATTCTCAGTTCGAATATAGTAAATTTCCTTGAAACGGAAAAGCTTCTTTCTGTTAATCGACTTCAAAAGGGCGTTCGACGCGGTGCCACACTGCAGACTGCTAACGAAGATACGAGCTTATGGAATAGGTTCACAGATTTGTGACTGGCTGGAAGACTTCCTAAGTAATAGAACGCAGTACGTTGTTTTCGACGGCGAGTGTTCATCAGAGACGAGTGTATCGTCAGGCGTGCCCCAAGGGAGTGTGATAGGACCGCTATTGTTTTCTATCTATATAAATGATCTGATGCACAGAGTAATTTGTAATTTGCGGCTGTTTGCTGATGATGCTGTGGTGTATGGGAGGGTGTCGTCCTTAAATGACTGTAATAGCATACAAGATGACTTAGATAAAATGTATAGATCGTGCGGAAAATCGCAGCAAGCTCTCAATGTAGAAAAATGTACGGTGATGCGCATGGGTAGAAAAACCAATCCCATAATGTTCGAATACAGCATTAGTAGTGAGCGTCTTGATGTTGTCGCGTCGTTCAAATATCTAGGCGTAACATTGCAGAGCGATATGAAATGGAACGAACATGTAAGGACAGTTGTGAGTAAGGCGGACAGTCGACTTTGGTTTGTTGGGAGAATTTTGGGAAGATCTACTTCATCTGTAAAGGAGACCGCGTAGAAAACGCTTGTACGACCACGTCTTGAGCATTGCTCAAGTGTTTCGGACCCGCAGTGGATCAGTTTAAAGGAAGACATAGAAGCAATTCAGAGGCGAGCAGTTAGGTTTGTTACTTGTAGGTTCGACCAATGCGCGTGTGTCACGGAAATTCTCCGGCAACTCAATTGGGGATCGTTGGAGGAAAGACGGCGTTCTCTTCGTGAATTTCTGTTGCTGGCGCCTACTTACATTTCGCGTGGTGATCACAAAGACAAGGAAAAAGTTATGAAAGTGGTTAATAAACCCTCTGCCAGGCACTTAAATGTGATTTGCAGAGTATCTATGTAGATGTAGATGTTGCGCTCAGAAAGAGGGCAGCCCAGCCCGTAGCATGACGATTTACATTGTGCAGCCATTATGCGCTACCAGAAATCACTTTCTTGTTCTCCACGAACACGCAGACGATATCTCCCAGAATGTCTGAACTGACTTCCAGAGACAGCTCGCATGTGACTTTACAGCCAAGTCGAACCATGGCGCCGCACGGAAGACTGGTTGCTGGCACTGACTCAAATCCGCTCTCCCCTGAAACTAAGGATAGACACCGATTATGACCTACATATAGACAGTAGGTAATTAGTTAGTAAGTAGCTTAGTGTTCGATGGTCCCTCTCTGAGAATGAAAAGCCAAAAACGTATCCGTTACACAGGTGCCATGCTATAAGTAGTCCCTATTCGAAGTCACGAAGCTTATCTCATGGCAACAGTTGCTTCTGTTAGTGGCTCGCATCTCGTGACGTCTATTGGTGTCCACATACGTACGAGCTGATGCTGCACTTGCTTTCGTAGCACATCTGCTTCTCGTAGAAGCGGAAACGGGAAATTTAAAACGGGGGAAGTGGCCAGCATCAAGTTGCCGTCTAACAGGTCTAGCAGCAGCGCCTTACTCCGTTAAGGTATATTCAATCACACCAACAAACGTCTATCGGTAATTTCATAAAAATTCCCAAACAGACGAAAAATATCAACAACCACAACGATGGCAACATACATGAAGGTCGCTTTATAAGAGTTTGCATAATATACAATGTAGTAAATTCGAGTTTGGCTGCAGGAAATGATTGTAAGATAATTGGGACAGATGCTCAAACATAACGTCTGTTTGGGTATTTCCATTGTTGGAGCAGACATCGATCTACTGTTGAAAACGAAATTTTGTTCGTTTTATGACGTTTCCAGGCACCGGATATTCCCTCTGTAGGAAGCATCAATTGTGCAAAACGCAGGTAGCCAACAAGAGTGCAGTTCACAGTAGAAGAAGTTTCAGATCATTATTAAAATAAACTCAAGATGAACTATCTAGCCATTTTAGCATCTAAAATTGGAACACAGGTTGCATCATTGTGAACAACTAAAAAAAATGTTCCATGTACATGGTTGGTTCTTGATGCGCCTGCAGCTAGCTCTATGCGTCCACGAGAACCAGAAACCAATAGGTACGGTCTCTCAGCCTTCCAGATACGATTCTGCACTGTGACCTAATGAATAAAATAGCAGTATACGAAATATCAGACCAACTTTCTAAGAGTATAGAGAACACAACACCGTACGAAATTCTCATTGCAGGCTAGTCTTCTGACGCGAAAGTAATTTGTGCCGTATCCCATGGGAATGTTCTATGATCGTTAGTTTTCGCAATACACTGTATATAAATGACGCAGTAGATAATGTTGCAATTTACATGATGCTTCTCGCGGACGAAGCTGTAGTACATTCAGAATTCGCAACGCTTGAAATTTGTAGTGAAATGTGGGAGGTCCTGACCTATCGATGACGAATGGTGAAGGGATTGGCGGTTGATACTGAACTTCACAAATGTAATGTATTGGAATACACAAAAAGAAGGAGCCTGTAGTTTATGTTTACGCAATTGAAGAGCAGTCAATGGAAGGAACTACTTGGATGAAATATCTGGGAGTGTGCATAATGAAGGTTTTGAAGTGGAACGACCACATAAAATTAATCGTGAGTTAGGCCCGAGAATACACAGGTAGCTTATAAAATACTCGGTGGCCAACACCACTACTGCTCATCAGTGTAGGATCTGTACCAGTGAGAAGAACCAAAGAAGAACAAGAAGTTTCGTTACATGTTGATTAAGGAAGCTCTAAAGCGCACCGCCACTGAAGGTTCACGTTTCCCGGACTCTGTGGAGATGATGACATACTTCGTCCAAACCCGCGGTCTTGCCGACCGTTCAGACAACCCGAAGAAAAGCCAGAGCTGAGAATTGCGTTCGAATTTTAAGATGGGTCACTTTGGCGATAGATTTCACCACAATATTGCCAATGCTACGGCGTGTCATCCTACGGGAAGGTCGTCACACCCCTCCTCCCCGATATCCATATTTCGCCTCTTCTTTTCACGTGAAGTGGAGGTCAGAACCACAAGACCTAGCATTAAAACCACGTAATTTTCTATGAAGCCGAAGACAAAATTTCAGTTACCTTGTCGCTTAGAATTGAATCTAAAACGCCTGAGAGGGTGGTAGAAGTTACCGCATACTGCTAACGCGGCCGACTACGATAGTTCGGAGCGTATGTTCAACAGAACGAAGTCCGTTTCATCTTTCGGCACACCTAACCCCCCTCCCCTTTCCCTTCTCTAAGGCGAGTCAACCCTTCTCTAAGGACTTCAAGGCCTGCAAACCAAACGATCGGAATTACACCCCTTTGGGGTGCACAACCACTGCAATGTTTACTATACAGAGTGGAGCCACTAGTTAGCGTTCAAAATCATTAGATGAACTCTGATCACCATCCGATGCTTCAAATCCCGTAGGTGTTGGTTCAGACCTCATGGTCTGCACTCGGCTGTAACGTGATCGCGGGAGGGTGTGAGACAGATACCAGCGTGACTGAAACGACGAACGGTCTCCTATACCATTCCAGTGTGGCAGCACTCTTTGATATCACACTTTCAAGAGGATCACTACCATTGGTAATTCTCTGTCTGACCGTAATGAAAGTAATACTTTTCTATCTCTTTTATAGGTCCTGTATCTTACAGAATTCTGCGTCTTCTTAGAAAGAAGATTTGCATTTTCTACCAACCAACAGCTTTAAAAGATATCTCATTCATAATATTTTATGGATTCCTGTTTATCAACAACTGTACTATATTAAATTAATTTTTTAAAATTAGTCGCAAGTTACATTTGAATATGTTACCTAGTTTCAAATGTCGCAAAGAACACCTTATTCAAACAATATGATATAAAATGTTAAAAATTACATGTCGAATCTAAAAGAAATTAAAATTACAATGATATATATGCCGTGGGCAGATAGTCAAACCTAAAATAGGAACAGCAGCATGCAGAGACTACATGCAGCCCTTTAGCCGTTAGTGACTGTGCTGCTGTTCCTATTTTAGGTATGAATATTCCTTCTTTCCCTCCTTTACTCAGAACTGGTTTTCCATCTGAGTTCTTGATATTCATACAGCTATTTTTCTTGTCTCCAAATGTCTCTTTTATTTTCCTGTAGGCAGTACTGCTTTTCACCTAGTCATACATACTTCTTCATAATTGCATTTGGCTTCCATCCACTCCTGCTTAGCCATTTTGTATTCCCTCTCAATGATATTTCTTAGTCGTCTGTACACCATTTTACCTGCTTCAATAACTGTATTTTTATGTTTTCTGCTTTCATCAATTAAATTTAGTATTTCCTGGGATATCCAAAGAGTTTTTGTAGGTCCTCTGCTGCCTTAACTATTTCACCTCTTAAAGCTACCCATTACTCATATAATGTTTTATTTTCTATCGTTTCTGTCAATTGTTGCCTAAATATCCCTCTGAAACTTCAGTTTCCTCCATTTTATCCAGGTATCATCTCCTTATATACCTTTGTGCAGTTTCTTCAATTTCAGTCTTCAGTTCATATCCAATAAGATGTGCTCAGAGTCCCTATCTACACCTTGATATGTCTTAGAGTTTGAAACCTGGTTCCTAAAACTATGTCTTACCACCATATAATCTATCTGGTACCTTCCGGAGTCTCCTGGTCTCTTTCAACTATACAACCTTCTTTCATGATTCTCGGACGAACTGTCTGTTATGATTAAATTATGTTCTGCATAAAATTCTACCAGGCGGCTTCCTCTTTCATTCCTTTATCCCACTCCATATTCATCTACTATTATTCCTTCCCTTCCTTTTCCTTATACCGAATTCCAGTCCGCCATTGCAATTGAGTGTTACTCTCCCTTAACTGCCTGAATAATTTCCTTTACCTCATCATACATTTCTTTTTTCTTCTCATCATCGGCAGAGCTAGTGAGCATATAAACCTATACTACTGTGATCGGTGTTGGCCTTATGTCTATCTTGACTACAATAATGCGATCACTGCGCTGCTCGTAGTAGTTTACTGCATTCCTATTTTCTTATTCATTGTTAGACCTACACGCAACTGATTTTCTATTTATAATCTTGTACTCGCCTGACCAGAAATGCTGTTCCTCTTTCCATCGAACTTCACTTATCCCCACTATATCTAACTTCAGCCTATCCATTTCCGTTTTTAAATTTTCTAACTTCCCCACCCGATTAAGGGATCTAACATTACACGCTGCGATCCGTAGAATGCCAGTGTTGTCTTTCCTGATGATCACCCGGTATATAGATAGAAAGAAATAGCGGTCCTATAACACTCCCCTGGGGCATGCATGACGATGCACTCGTCTCTGATGAACACTCACCGTCGAGATCATCGTACTGCGTTCTATTCCTTAGGAAGTCTTCCAGCCAGTCACAAATCTGTGAATCTATTCCATAAAATCGTATCTTCGCTTAGCAGTCTGCTGTGTGGCACGGCATCAAACGCCTTTTTGAAGATGAGAAAAACTCAATGCGCCTGTTACCCTTCATCCATGACTCGCAAGATGTCATGTGAGAAAAGGGCTAGCTGAGTTTCACATGAGCGATGTTTCCTAAACCTATGCTGATTCGTAGACAGAAGCTTTTTCGTCTAAAGGAAATTTACTATATTTGAACTGACAATATGCTTAAAAATTATACAGGAAACAAGTCAACGATATTGGTAATCCATCCGGACCAGGAGACTTTTTCAGATTTAGCTCTCTCAGCTGCTTCTCTACACCGGAAATACCTATTACTACGTCCTCCATTTCGGAATTAGTACGCCGATCAAAATTTCAGCTTTCCGTTTGCTTACTTGTATTACTGTCCCGGAATGATAAACGAATGACTGGATAGTGGGCTTTGCACCGCTTATCGATTTTATACAGGGCTATAAGTTTTTCGGGTTCTCGGAAAGATCTTTTGCTAAGGTATGGCTGTGGTAAATATTGTATGCTTCGAGCAGCGACCTTTTTATAGACCCACGTATCTGTACTAACTTCCGCCTGTCAACATTTGCGTATTCTTTTTTGAACCGAGAGTGCAAGTCTTTGGTTACTCAATAGTTTTCTAACATTATTATTATACCACGGTGGATCTTTTCCATCCTTAAAATTAAACTCATTTTTCAGAAGACCTTGTAACCAAGGCGACGCACGCTTTTGTTTATTGCATCCTGTACGCCAGTTGCTGCCACAGCGGTCCGTGCACCCGCCCTCCCCATGCAGCTGGTCTCGTAGAGTTAAGAGACCACTGTGGTCTGCAGCGTGCTGTGGGCGGTCTTAAGACAGGTCGCCGCCGTCAGCGCTCGGCATAATTTAAGTCTTTCCGTGGGCCGGCGCGGCCGGCGCATTAAGAACGAATGGCGAGGCGACTATATCTGACTCCAGCGCGTGGGCAGCTGCAGGATTTTCCACCTTGAACCTGAACTTTGGACCTTGAACTCGTTACACTGGGTCTCAGCAGACGCCCCAAAGAAACGCCGAACAGTAGCCGTCTAAAATTGTCTCCATATACACTCCAGGAAAATGAAAAAAGAACACCATGAATTCATCTACTTTGCAGGGCGAAATTTTATTGACACATCCAGTAGGATGTATGCAACACACGATCACACAGACGGAGACATACGTACGAGAATGCGGATAGCAGAGCGTGCGAAACGCCGACGCTGGTACCGTGCAATTCTATCACGGAGACGATCGTAGAGGCGATAACTGAAGTCTTGCGGAAGGGCCCGTCATGCAGGTTCCTCCTGGTGCTTCAGTTGGGCCAGATTTCATGCCGCTCCTGCAGATTGCTCAATGGAGAAGAGTTCCGGAGATCGATGTGGCCAGGGTAATTGACGTACACCTTTAAGAGCACGTAGGGTGTTACGGGGTACACGTGGATGGGCATTTTCCGTTCGGAACAGCATATAACCTTGATGATGCATGAACTGGATTAAGACGAGTTGAAAGATCGTTTCAGTGTACCGTGCACTGTTCAGTATTCCCTCGACGATCACCAGTGGAGAATGGGCAGTGTAGGGCTTGACTCACGACACCATGATGCTCGATAATGCGTACCGCTACGGCGTATTCTTCAGACACCCCAACGCCGCCTCCAGGCGTGTCGCGATAGGCGCTTGTGGAAGAACGGATGAAGAAGTGTCGTCTTCAGTGATGAATGTCACTTCTCCCTCGGTGCTAATGATAGTCGTGTGTATGTGTTGCGTCGTGCAAGGGAGCGTCAAAATCTGGAGTGTATACGACAAAGGCACATCATGGAATGGGGAGCCGTACCCTACACTGGACGTTCTCCTCTGGTGACCGTCAAGGAAACATTGAACAGTGAGCCGCACGTTGAAACCATCATTCAACCCATCTTGCTACCGTTCATGCATCAACAAGGCGGCATCACCTTCCAATACGACAATGCACGTCCACCTATATCCCGTAGGAGCCAAAGTGGTCTTCAAGGTGTGCGTCAACTACCTTGGCCAGCGCGATCCCCAGATCTCTCCCTAATTGAGAATTTTGGGACCGGATGAAACGTCATCTTGCGAGGTGTGCACAAGCGGCACGAAATGTGACCCTCCTGAGGCACCAGGTGAAAATTTCCTGGCAATCCATTACATCATACTGCATTCGGTACCACTACGATTCTTGCATCGTTGCTAGCTACACGCTACTATCTTCAACATTGCGCATGTTCCAGTGACTATACTCACTTGTTTATGGCTCTGTTGTATGATCGTGTATACACCCTCAAGAAAGTGTCAATAAAATTTCCCTCTGCTACCTCGACGAAGTCATGGAGTTCTTTTTTTATTTTCCAGGAATGTATAAACCACTGAAGACCTAAGAAGGTATGAAAGGCATTCCTAAAGACGGAATGGATTTAAAAAGATTAAATGAAGGAGGAGAATGATTCGTGATCTGCGGTTATGGGAAATAGGATAAAACCGGTTATTTGTTCGAAGCTGGTAACTTCACATTTTATTCCCTAGTCTGGTAACACTTGAAACTGCTAGCAGTTATTCTGCCTGATTTAAATAATCCTCATGACACCCGTAGCTTTTCCTTTTAGTCATTTTTAAAGTTTTGCAGAAATTTAATTCAATGTTGGACCTACTTAGAGTAGTACATCAAGAATAACATTACCTGATAAAAAGTATGTAAGTAATTAATATTCCGATTAAGCATGTTTTTCAGTGTATTTATAGGTTTCTGAAACATATCTTATGATAACTTTCGAACTGTTGAAGCTAAAGCTCATCATCAGTGACGAGGCGTGATTCCACCTCTCTGGGTACGTGAATTTCCAAATCAGCCGGTGTTGGTCGACAGAAAAGCCACAGGCGATCCACCAATTTCCCTTGTATGGGGAGAAGATTGGGACCCATCCTATTTAAGACAGTGAACTTTGACGTGGATTCTTGGAGGAGTTTTATTCAAAGTTGACAGAAGAAGTGCGTCAGTTATGTTACTATGTTACTTTAAGGAAGACGGTGTAACATGCCATACATCGCTGTGTGCATGAGATCTTTACACCAGAGAGCATCATCGTCAAAGGCTAGTGGCCTCGTGGGGTCTAATAAAGGAAAGAGTATACGAACCAAATCAACACACACCTGAAGAACACAGGATCCAGGATGTCTACAATAGCATGACAAGGACTGACGAGGATCTCATCAAGCGTGAAGAGGACGGAGGATACTTTAAGCAGATGAATAATCATATCAACTGAAATATACTTCATTTCATGCTTATGTGTTGACTTTACAGACGGTTTTGCTTGCCGCAAACTGTACTATACCTATATATGAATAAAAATGAACTGCCACGTGTGTGTAACAGCATTTTTATTTGTGTTTGTATATCTCAGGACAACGTTTTGGAAAATCTACCAGGAAACATAAAAAAGAGGAAAACAGGAAGTTTCTTTGTTGTTGTTGTGGTCTTCAGTCCGGAGACTGGTTTGATGCATCTCACCACAATACCCTATCCTGAGCAAGTCTCTTCATCTCTCCATACAACGGCAACCTACATCTGTCTGAATCTGCTTATTGTTCCATTTCTTGGTCTTCCTCTGCGGTTTTACCCCACACACTTCCATCCAACGCCAAATTCACAATTCCTTGATAACAAAACTCATCTACCTCCTTTATTGCTTCGTTTGTTGTTGTTGTGGTCTTCAGTCCGGAGACTGGTTTGATGCAGCTCTCCACAATACCCTATCCTGAGCAAGCCTCGTCATCTCCACATAAGTACGACAACCTACATCTGTCTGAATCTGCTTACTGAATCCATCTCTTGGTCTTCCCCTGCGATTTTTCCCCATACACTTCCCTCCAACGCTAAATTCACAATTCCTTGATGTCTAAGAATGTGTCCTACCAATCTATCCCTTCTTTTAGTCAAGGTATGCCAGAAATTCCTTTTCTTCCCAATTCTGTTCAGTACCTTCTCATTAGTTAAGCGATCCACCCACCTAATCTTCAGCATTCTTCTGTAGCACCATATTTCAAAAGCTTCAATCCTCTTCCTGTCCGCACTGTTTATCGTCCATGTCTCACTCCCATACAAGGCAACACTCCATACAAATGCCTTCAGAAAGGACTTCCTTAGGTTTAAATCAATATTCGATGTTAACAAATTTCTCTTTTTCAAGAACGCTTTCCTACCCATTGCCAGTCTGCATTTTATATCCTCTGTACTGCGACCATCATTTGTTATTTTACTGCCCAAGTAACAAAACTCATCTACCTCCTTTATTGCTTCGTTTCCCAATCTAATTCCTTCAACATCACCTGATTTTCTTACACTGCACTCCATTACCCTAGTTTTGCTCTTGTTAATATTCATCTTATATGCACGTTTCAGCACACTGTCCATTCCGTTCAATTGCTCTTCCAGGTCCTTTGCTGTATCTGACACAATTACTATGTCGTCGGCAAAACGCAATGTTTTTAATTATTCACCCTGAACCTTAATTCCTTCTCCAAATTTCTCCTTGCTTTCCTTTATAGCTTGCTCAATGTACAAATTGAATAACATTGGAGAAAGGCTATAACCCTGTCTTACTCCCTTTCCAACCACTGCATCCCTTTCATGCCCTTCAACTCTGACAACCGCTGTCTGGTGTTTGTACAAACTGTAAATAACCTTACACTCCCTATATTTTACTCCTGCTTGCTTCAGAACTTGAAAGAGTTTATTCCAATCAACATTGTCAAAAGCCTTCTCCAAATCTACAAAAGCTACAAATGTAGGTTTACCTTTTCTTAATCTATCTTCTAGGATAAGCCGTAAAGTGAGCATTGCTTCCCGTGTTCCTACATTTCTCCTGAACCCAAACTGATCTTCCCCGAGGTCGGCTTCTACCAGCTTTTCCATCCTTCTGTATATAATTCGCGTTAATATTTTGCAGCCAAACTGGTGGTTCTGTAGTTTTCACACCTGTCTGCACCTGCTTTCTTAGGGATGGGGATTATAACATATTTCTTAAAGTCTGAGGGTACTTCACCTGTCACATACATCTTACACACCAGGTGAAACAATTTTACATGGCTGGTTCTCCCAGAGACTTCAGTAGCTCTGAGGGAATATCGTCTACTCCAGGGGCCTTGTTTCGACTTACGTCTTTCAGTGGTCTGTCAAATTCATCTCTCAGTATAGTATCTCCTATTTCACCCTCATCTATTTCTTCTCTCCCTTCTACAATATTGCCGCTAAGTTCATTTCCTTCATAGACCCTCTCTATATACTCTTTCCACCTTTCAGCTTTACCTTCTTTGCTGAGAACTGGTTTTCCATCAGTGTCCTTGATATTCATAGAGCTGTTTTTCTTATCTCCAAATGTTTCTTTTATTTTCCTGTAGGCTGTATCTATTTTGCCCTATTTATACATTCTTCTACATCCTTGCATTTGCCTTCTAGCCACTCCTGCTTAGCCATTTTGCACTTCCTGCCAATCTCATTTCTTAGTCGTCTGTACTCCATTTTCCCTGTTCATTTACTGCATTTTTATATTTTCTCCTTTCATCGATTAAATTTAGTATCTCCTGTGATATCCAAGGATTTTTTGTAGGTCTTGCCTTCCTACCTATTTTGTCCTCTGCTACGTTAACTATTTCATCTCTCAATTTTACCCATTCCTCCTCTACTGTTTTATTTTCCCTTGTTTCTGTCAATTGTTGCCTAAAGCTACCTCTGAAATTCTTAAGAACCTCAGGTTCCTTCAATTTATCTAGGTCCCATCTCCTTATTTTCCTACCTTTTTGTAGTTTCTTCAGTTTCAGCCTACAGTTCTTAACCAACAAGTTATGGTCAGAGTCTATATCTAATCCTGGGTATGTTTTACAGTTTAAAACCTGGTTCCGAAATCTGTGTCTTACCATTATAAAATCTATCTGGTATCTCCCGGTGTCCCCTGGTCTCTTCCACGTATACAACCTTCTTTTGTGATTCTTAAACCAGGTGTTTGTTATAACTAAATTATGTTCCGTGCAAAATTCTACCAGGCGGCTTCCTCTTTCATTCCTTTTGCCCAGACCATATTTACCTACTATCTTCCCTTCCCTTCCTTGTCCTACGACCGAATTCCAATTAAGTTTTCCTCTCCCTTAATTGTCTGAATAATTTCCTTTAGCTCCTCATATATATCATCGATCTCCTCATCATATGCATAGCTAGTTGGCATATAAACCTGTACTACTGTGGTCGGTGTTGGCTTCGTATCTATCTTGACTACGATAATGCGATCACTGTGTTGCTCATACTAGTTTACCCGCATTCCTATTTTCTTATTCATTATCCTACCTACTCCTGTAATACCCCCAACTGATTTTGTATTTATAATCCTGTACTCGCCTGACCAGAAATCTTGTTCCTCTTTTCACCGAACTTCACTAATCCCCACTATATCTAACTTCAACCTATCCATTTCCCTTTTTAAATTTTCCAGGTTCCCTGTCCAATTAAAGGATCTAACATTCCACGCTCCGATTCGTAAAATGCCAGTGTTGTCTTTCCTGATGATCACATCCTCCTGAGTAGTCTCCACCCGGAGATCCGAATGGGGGACTATTTTACCTCCGGAATATTTTACCCGAGAGGATGCTATCATCATATGTTCATACAGTAGAGCTGCATGTCCTCGGGAAAAGTAACGGCTGCAGTTTTCCCTTGCTTTCAGCCGTTCGCAGTAACTGTGGCAAATCCACATTAGCTGATGTTACAAGGCCAGCTCAGTCAATCATCCAGACTGTTGCCTCTGTAACTACTGAAAAGGCTGCTGCCCCTCTTCAGGAACCACACGTTTGCCTGACCTCTCCACAGATACCCCTGCGCTGTGGTTGCATTTACGGTACGGCTATCTGTATCGTTGAGGCACGAAAGCCATCCTACCTCGGCAATGTCTGTAGTTCATGGGAGTAGGAAGTTTCGTTATGAACCTGGAAAATTTACCGAGGAAAAAATCGGGACAAATACAAAGGAAGTCGGAAAATAACGATTTGAACGATGGAGAGGATAATTATTTGTATTTTATTTTAGTTTATTTATTTATTTATTTTTCCATTATGTCCTGCAAAAGTTAGAAAGGATAATCGTAAAATAGTAAATTTCGAAGAAAAGTGAACAATTAATAGTTCTGTATGCACTCTCTATCAGAGCTTATTTCAGAAACGATGTATTTGATTTAACTGATCAGTTGCAATATAATCAGTACTTTTAGATTGAGAAGGTTTTCCTGTAACGCACCGTATAATGCATGGCTGATGGTACCTTACAAATTGCAATTAACTCCAACGCCATTTGACCGATCAACAGACTTCATCACCGTTTCACTGATCATCATGAAACACTGCGCAGGTATGCATGTTTTCATGCATGAATCTTGTGTTTGTTTCTGCAAGCCGCAATAGGCTTCGAAACCATCCGATCACTCACCATGAAAGTTGGCAGGCACGTATAATTATTCATTGTGGAGAGGAGGAGGTAGAGAGGGGAAGGAGAAGATGTATGAAGAGTGGAGAAGGCTGACATGGGTAAACAAAGTACGTGGGCGCAGGTGAACATAGTAGAATGGACTATTGAAAGATACTAATGCATGTATAATTAAGGAAGTGTTACTGTGAATTACACATACCGTTGTTTATATGAGAAGTATGTGATAAGTATAGAAACAAGGGAGATGGATTGATGGAATAGGAGGAGGAGGAGGAAGGAGGAGGAGGAGACGAGAGGAGATAGAGGGGCAGGAAGAGATACACAAAGATAGGGACATTGATGTAAAGAATGGGCGGGAGGATATAAACGCAGAGAGGAAGGAGCAGATGGAAAGAGAGTGGGGTGAAGGTGAGTGTCAGAAATATGGGGAGGAGAAGGTAGACAAACGGGGGAGAGAGAGGGGGGGAGGAGAAGGCGATTGGATATAGGAGCAATTTGATAATTTATGCATACCTAATGACCATAGTGCAGAATACCACAGAACGTACCCTTTCGTGTGTGACAGAAACATTTTTATGTAAGAAGAACCTGTCTGCAGTTAATCTGAAAGTTTCGCTTTTGATACCAAGCAGTACTGTGTAAGACAAGCACCTAATTCTGGAATGTTGGGTGCACCAGTCTGTCATTAATGAATGCAAGTTTCAAAGTTTATTACAATTATATGAATAAACCCAGAAGAGCTTGCCCTTGAAGAGGAACTAATTTAAAACAATATTTATTTAAGTATATAACAATAATCATTTGCGCACTAAGGGAGGGCCAGCAAGCAAATACAAGTGGTTAAGTTCAGCAATAATTGACGTTGCACATTTTTCAAGATTTCACAGTAAAGTAGCATTCATAAAACATAAGCCCCAAGCAGCAATAAATACGCTTTGGAAAACGTTTCAGATCGTAAGGAGGGAGAGAATTATAAGAAAGATGGCACCTCGTCAAAACAGACAAACACTCAACTGAAGTCACGTCAAATAGCAAGAAGGCCCAAACCAAGACATCAAGCCACAGACGGAATGTTCTCCCCCACAGAATACTCCAGAAGCAATCTGAAACATCAACCACAACAAATAAAAAGGTGGCAACACAATTTAAATTTACAAATGCATAAAACTGAATAATAATAACGTTCTGAAAATATTAACAGTAAAATCCGTCAATGTAAAAGACTTGAGAGTAAGTTGAGCTTAAACTTGACTAAAATTAGCCACCACGAAGTATTGTTTAAACAGTCCGTGCCACGCTTAACGGACGCAACTCCATAAGGCAGACAGTTATACTGTGGTGGCTCAGTACAAACATCCAGACGTAAACTAGCCAAGAGTAAAATCTGCTATTGCTTACATAAAAAAAAAAAAAATTAGTATAAAACACAGCGGTCGTAGATAATTCGGCGGCCGCGGCGGAGCGGCTGAGCGCATTGAGGCGCTATGCTACGACTCGCGAGGCCGTTCCCCGTCGGGGGTTCGAATCCCCCCTAGGGCATGGATGTTTGTGCCGACTTTAGTATAAGCTAGTTCATAAGTAGTTTGTAAGATTAGGGACTGCATACCCCGTTGTTAAGTCCCATACTCTCTACAAACATTTGAACATTTGATAATTCGGCCAAGATAGATTATGAGCACTGTTGACCGTAAGAGTTATGGTACAATTACTGAGTGGATTCAGAATACTATACAAGCAACATCACAAGCACTGAACTGTTATCCAAAGGTGCCAACCAATGTACACTACCCGGTCAAGCAGTTAAATGTCAACAGCCAAATTCAAACTGCAATATCACGACAGCAGTGCAGATCGTGCAAGTTTTTAGATTAGACACAAAATACAATTGCCAATGCACATTGGTCACATAGCAGACACTTCTGTGAACAAACAGTTTTGTTAAAGAATAGAACATTATAAAATATAAACCGTCCACAGAACATGCACTTAGGTTACAAGTGGTGCAAACAAATCATGGCTGGAAGAACCCCACATGCAATCGAAACGAAGCACTAACTGCCCATACCAAGTGCAGCTACGGAACAACAACAGTCTCATTAATTCGAATGCTCATTGCCAGACAAGCGTACACCAACTGCCATGCCAGAGATGAGTCCTCCGATCGTTGGAAACATGAAAGGTAAACCACTCGGAGAACGATCTATCGAAGTAGCTAGTGGCGGCTGGTGCGCCTGATGACTGGGGGGCTCTATTCTTTCAGTGCCGGATCTTGGTGGCATGACCCCCCTCCCCTTAGCGCACGTCGCGTCGATATTTAGGGCCCACCTCTACATGTTAACAGTTCGAAGGTCGGCACTGGACTGTGTCTTTCCAGGCGTGGCTACTAGTTGCTGCTTCTGTTCTTTTTGCCGCTAAGCGAACCTTTTGGATTCGTCGCTAGTATTTTGTTTACATAAATTAGAATGAATGAAGTACCAAATAGGTTCAAATGAAAGCTTCCTAACAGAAAAGTATTACATTGCTGTTAGCTAATGTTTACTTTCTTAAATATTAATAAATGAAATGTAGGAGTGGTAGCACCGGGCAACCAGTCAGGTCACATCTATGCTACACTGCCGTGCTTTCTCACTGTTTATATATGATCTGGGCCATTTGTTATGCTTTTCCCATCCCTTCCATCGATTACATCATTACTTTGCCTACTGCCAGGTAGCTACTTGGCTACTATAAAATTTACAAGTCCAAACTAGGATACAAAAACTATGAATTCTATTATTCAACCAATAGATATAAAATCGGACTTGTCACACATTAAAGCCGAGTAATTTGTTTTTAAAAGATACTGAACGTTGTAAATAACTGATTGCACTGTTAAGTGACTGTGACAAAATGAATCTGTTACGATGAAGAAACAAGCTACCTTCGGGTGACGTGACACTGTAAGCAGCACTCCTTCCTAATCTTACCCAAGTGCAAAGGCTGCCCTCCCCCACGTCTGCTCTAACAAATACTTGTTTACAACGAAGAGTATAAATGTCATTTACCGTCAAAATTACGACACATGTGCAAAAACGTACAAAGTAAATGAGGCAAGTAACAATAAAAAAGTCATTGTTCCGTATCTGTTAAAAAGAAGATAGGGTTTAAATAAATTGCTTGCAGTGGGTCTCCAACCCACTACCTTCGACAGCGATGCCGCTAACCACACGGCTATTTTTGCTATATGGAGAGTAGTGTCTTCATTAGTATTCATGATGGTATCTTCTGAAGGCTTTTACAGTTGATGCGTCTTTAATTTACAGAAGATATTTTAGTAAATAAGACACTTTTTTAAGAATCTTCAATGCGGCAAAAACAAATAAGAAGGACGGATGTTGCGTTCATGGAGGATTTACGCAAGCGGAATGCGAGGTGCGCATTAGCTTCATTGTCTGGCTTCGGGATCATTTGTACGTAACCGCCAATATTTAAAACGGCGTTTCCTCTCGCCCCTTCCTACCGCGGGAACGCTCATACGTTGCCTCCAAGGGATTCAGAAGAGAAATTGAACCTCAGCCTCGCTGCGGAGCGCACGGTTGCTCGCCGTCGGAGGTTCGATTCCTCCCTGCGGCATGTGTGTGTGTGTGTGTGTGTGTGTGTGTTGTCCTTAGGTTCGTTTACCTTAGTTTAAGTAGTCTGTACGTTACGGACTGATGACCACGCAGTTTGGTCCGATAGAATTATAAACATTTGAACATTTTGATTTGAATTATTTATTTAGAGCAGTATATCAAGAATAACATTACCCGATAAACAGTATGTAAGTAATTGATATTCCGATTAAGCATTTGAACTTCTTTTTTGAACCTCAACCGCGCATGCGCATTGCAACGCTGCATCCACTACCGCGTGCTGTCTTCGCGACGTAAAACGTTTCTCATGCGATAAATATACTTTGAATGTACGTATAAAATGATCTGATAGAAGAAAGAAACGAAGAATGGTAGTTTAAAAACACTTTAAGTTTTTTTCCCCCACGAGCTTTATTCCGGGGTTTTACTGAACCAGTGAACACATAGGATGCACGGCCACTGGAAGTAGGAGAGACCCTCCGGTGAGAGCGACGAAACCGCGAACCTCCGCGGTTCAGCTTTCAGAATTCTTATATTGTGTTTCTGCGACGCTGAAGACTGACCAGGGTGACTGTGCATTCTTGTGAGGCTGAGACGCGACCACAGTGCAGATTGCTCCGCTAATGGGCCAGAAAATAACGGAGATACGGAAAGAAAAGTAATGAGCTAGAAAAGAAAATGAAGTCTCCCCTCCCCTCGCGGCTTAGTTAATTAGTGGAGAAGTCCCGATAAAGAGGACGCGCCGTCCCGGCAGTCTGCAGAGTTTTGCCCGCGTAGGCCGCGGCTCGCGCAGACCTCCGCGGCGGGCCCGTCGCGTCAGTCGGGCCTGTTCGGCGGTGTCGGGCGTTATTTCATTAGGCTGCGGCGCCAATCCCCCGGAATTTCAGGGGGCGCCTTCTAATTTGTACGGAGTGTGAATTTCAGCCAGCCGCTACCTGCTCCCAGGCCGAGAAATTTAATCAATTAGCGGCTAACCCGGCTTTCCGCGTTGCTAACTGCACCGGGGAAATATTTCCCAGCCGCTGTAATAGCGGCGCGCGCCTGCTCTCAAGGTCGCATTGTCTTCCTTAACGCGACACCCGAGCGGCGAGACACCGTGCTCATCTCCTGAGACACCCCGCCGGAGGATATAATCCATCTCCACCTTTTAAACAAATTAACAGAAGGACAGGCAACAAAGCATCTACGAGGCACGTCCAGAAAGTAAGTTCCGTTTCGATTTATCTCCACTGCAGCGCTGCAATTGCAGTTCAAAAATGTTCAAATGTTTGTAGAGTCTATGGGACTTAACTACGGGGTCATCAGTCCCTAACCTTACAAACTACTTATGAACTACTTACAACTAGGGACGGCACAAATATCCATGCCCGAGGGGGAATTCGAACCCCCGACCGTAGTGGCCGTGCAGACCGTGACTGGAGCGCCTCAGTCCACTCGGCCACCTCGGCCGGCGATTGCAGTTCATCAAGGAGAAGAACGTGCGCCATTTGGAGATCGCTGTCAGTTACGTGCGCTCTGTTGTTTGAAATGTCGGCGTTGATTGAAAATCCCGCTGCCTGTGAAATCAGGTCGGTGATTCGGTTTCTGAATGCGAGAAAAGTGAAACCAAGTGAAATTTATCGGCAAATTTGCGATGTTTACGGACGAAATGCGATGAGTGATTCGATGGTGAGAAGATGGGTCCGACAGTTCAAAATGTTTAAATGTTTGTAAATCGTATGGGACTTAACTACGGGGTCATCAGTCCCTAAACTTACAAACTACTTATGAGCTACTTACGAACTAGGACGGCACAAATATCCATGCCCGAGGGGGGATTCGAATCCCCGACCCTAGTGGCCGTGCAGACCGTGACTGAACCGCCTCAGTTCCCTTGGCCACCGCGGCCGGCCCGACAGTTCAATGGCGGGCGTAGTGATGTGCACGATGAAGAATGAAGTGGGCGTCCACCTTTGGTTACAGAAGAAATGGTTCACGCGATTGATGACAAGATCCAGGAAAACCTTAGGTTTACTATTAGTGCTCATCACTTCACCAATGATGACGAGCTGAAAGAAACTGTTTCCAACTGGTTGAAGATACAGGCGGCAGATTTCTATGAAGAAGTTATACAGAACCTGGTGCCACGCTATGACTAATGCCTGCAAAATTTCAGCAGTTATGTGGAAAAGTAGTTTAAGAGTTGTATAATTTTGTGCAATAAAACTTTCTTCTGTATCTGTGTACAATTTCATTTTATTACCAAACGGAACTTACTTTTTGGACGCGCCTCGTATATTTAGCAGTTAATGAAAATGT
Source organism: Locusta migratoria (assembly GCA_026315105.1). Taxonomy (NCBI): domain Eukaryota; kingdom Metazoa; phylum Arthropoda; class Insecta; order Orthoptera; family Acrididae; genus Locusta; species Locusta migratoria. The sequence continues at coordinate 925,944,389 of CM048744.1, read as the reverse complement.
ATCTGAACTATTTTCAGTAGTATCTGCCACATAGCTTGACGATTTTTCTCTAAATCACTGAGTAGCATCGTGTTGTTTCGCCGCAAACATTGTGACAGGGAAACGTGTTAATATCTTGGTTTTCTCACTTCAGCAAGACGGAATAAGGTCATAATAAAATCTTTAAAAACAAAGCATTCTAGTGGTTACGATGAAATATCAACAAAGTTAATTAAAGCATGTTCTTGTGAACTTAGCACAACTTTAAATTATTTGTGTAACCAGTCTATTATAACAGGAACATTTCCTGATCGGCTAAAATATGCGGATATTAAACCTCTATTCAAGAAGGGGATAAAGAGATACGATCAAACTGCAGACCCATTTCACTTTTGCCAGCATTCTCAAAAATTATAGAAAAGATAATGTACAAGCAGCTTCTCAACCACTTAACCATAAATGGCATATTGTCTAGAACACAATTTGGATTTCTGAAAGGTTCCGATATCGAGAAGGCTATTTACACTTAAAATGAGAATGTACTTAATTCATTAGATAATAAATTGCAAGCAGCAGGTATTTTCTGTGATTTGTCAAAGACATTTGATTGTGTGAACCATAACATCCTTTTAAGTAAATTAGAATTCTATGGGGTCACGGGAAATGCAGCAAAATGGTTCAAGTCGTACCTCACTAAGGGTGTCAGTGCAAGTGGCTAGTGAATTTAGCCAACAGTCATCATCGGATTGGGAAGAAATTACATGTGGTGTCCCACAAGGATCCATCTTAGGGACATTTCTTTTTCTTGTGTACATTAATGATCTCTCATCAGTTACACTACCAGAAGCAGAGTTCGTTTTGTTTGCAGATGATACAAGTATTGCAATAAAAAGTACTTCAAGCATAGTTATAGAAAGGTCTGCTAATGATATTTTCATGAACATTAATAAATGGTTTACAGCCAACTCATTGTCATTAAACTTTGAAAAGACTCACTACATGCAGTTCAGAACATGTAAGAGATTTCCTGACAGCATATGCATTAAGTATGAAGAAGAGCAGAAGAAGAGGTTGACAGTATAAAATTCCTGGGATTACAGCATGATAATAATTTTAGTTGGGAGGAGCACACCTCAGAACTGCAGAAACGACTCAACAAATCTATATTTTCAATGCGAGTGTTATCAGACATAGGAGACATAAAAATAACAAAGCTTGCATACTTTGCTTACTTTCATTCCCTAATGTCATATTGTATAATATTTTGGGGTTACTCTTCAAGTCAGTCAAAAGTCTTCCGAGTTCAAAAAACGTGTAATACGTATTATTTGTGGAGTAAATTCGCGGACGTCCTGTAGAAGCCTCTTCAAAGAACTGGGTATATTAAGTACTGCCTCTCAGTACATTTATTCCTAAATGAAATTTTTCATTAATAATATATCCCTTTTCCCAACAAAGAGCTCAGTTTATACATACAATACTAGGAATAAAAATGATCTACACAAGGACTTAAAAGCACTTACTTTAGTTCAAAAAGGGGTCCACTACTCAAGAATACACATTGTCAATAATTTACCATGTAGTATAAAAAATGTAGCTACAAATAAGGATCAGTTTAAGAGGAACGTAAAAGACTTTCCATTCTAGTGGCCAACTCCTTCTACTCCATTAGTGAATTTCTAAATTGTACCAAATGTTGCATGCACTCATACTATATTAGTATTATTATATTTATCAGCTAAAAGAAAAAAAATTATCCTTAAAAATTTATGTATTTGTATTTATATTATAAGTGTATATATTATTAGTATTATCTATTATTCACCTTGTAAATTTTGTTTCTTGACATGTTCCACATCCACGAGGATGGATCTACGGAACGAAAAACTAACCTAATCTAGCAGAAAATGCTCACCCGCCTTGCGTGATGACGGCAGCCGCTGCGTCGGCAAGTTAGAGAGCCTACCGTCAGCGAACTGTGTGTGAGTGAAATGGCTCTCAGACAGAGACGCAGCTAGTAAACATTTAATAACTACACGTATCTCTTTCACAAGAGTGAATAAGGCCGCGGATGAGTCAGCGGTAAAGACACATCGGGCGAACACTGCATTTTCAAAGGGAACACATTCAAACCGTTTCATACGTAATAGCTTCAGCCAATTTTATATAAAAATACTCCCACATTTAGAAGTAGTAGACACTTGGCCTTCTGAATCGACGCTGCCCAGGAGGTAGTCGTCAATTCACTGGCTTAATCGTTGTGCTCAGTCTTTGTCACAGATAGCAGTACATACGGGTAGCTGCTAGAGGCAACTAAGAGATGGAGTCTGGTCGAGGCCATACTTTACACTAAACATCATCTGGGAAGATGGTGATCCGCTGTGCTGACGACTTCACACCTCTATGGTGGCTGCTTGAGGCCAGCGCAGTCTTCAGTGGTTGGTTACTAAAGGCCAATGTTCCTGTCGTCGAGTTAGCACTCTGGTGCTAATCCGGCCAGCCGGTGTCCCGAGTCGGGAACCAGCACGACATCCGAATTCAGAGGGGTCGCTGCATCGATCCATTGGCCGCTGCATAGCCTGGTGAAGGGATAGAGCACTTCACAATAACAGTCTTCGCATCGCTTCCAGACATCGCGGCGCGGCGCGGGAACTACCATCATACGAAACACCAAGGTTGCAGGCCACCTACTGCTCCAGCTCCTGTCGAGCTAGCACCTTCATCAAACTTATGTATTACGAAATAAAATGTGTCAACTATAATTCTGTTTCACTAGCGTCCCTTGGCGCTCCACCAGGTTCCACGCCTCATCCTGACCAAAAGCTGGGAACACACCGCTCGGCCCCAGCAATCTGACGTCACGAATATCTTTACTGTTGCTGCCAGTTTTGATTACTGTTAAAGGTATGAGAAGTTTTTCAATTACAGTATTACAGAATAATCACTGGAATCAGTTACTTCCAAAAAATATCTGGAAGTGGGGATAAGAAGCGAATTGAAGTGGAACGTCTATATGAAACTAGGAGGGGATGCTGCTTATAGTGTATCGTTACCCCAAGGTAGCTTGTTTCTTCATAGTAACAGTTTCTTTTTGTCGCAATCACTCAACAGTGTAATCAGTTTTTTTACTGTGTTTTAGTGTTCATGTGCACATTCATATGTTCTTGGTGTTTATTATCAAAGAAAACTGGACAACGTTCAGTATCTATTAGGAACAAATCACTCAGCGGATTGAAGATTAAATGGAGGTTTAATCCGTCAGCACAGGAAGTAGGTTACAAAACAACATTGTTCAAAAAAATGTTCAAATGTTTGTATAGCTTATGGGACTTAACTACGGGGTCATCAGTTCCTAAACTTACAAACTACTTATGAGCTACTTACGAACTAGGACGGCACAAATATCCATGCCCGAGGGGGGATTCGAACCCCCGACCGTAGTGGCCGTGCAGACCGTGACTGGAGCGCCTCAGTCCCCTCGGCCACCGCGGCCGGCAACAACATTGTTCACACAATTGTTCAGATCAAGTCCCACATGAAAGAGGCAGAGCAAAACGTACCAATATGATAATTACATATATAGAGTAGAATGTCAATGTAGAGTCCTAGTCGCTGTGAAGACAGTAGTGTAATAAATGTAAAGTGGGCTTAGAGCAGCATAATTATTAACGGGCAGATATTGGAACTGCACAATTGTGTGAACAATGTTGTTTGTATAATCTTCGATCTTGATGTATGTAACCTGTTTATGATGATCACTTTCTATTTTCTTATTTATAACACTACATATTGATGTAATAACTTCTTATGTTTTGTTTTGTTTGTTATGATACTGTATTTTACTGCACCACACTTTATTTGTTATTGTTAACTTTTGTATACACAAATTTCGTCGTAACTTGTTAATGACTACACCTTGTAACTTTTTCTTTACACTTGTGTCCAAAGATGTTCAACCAAAGATATTGTACATCCATTAATGGTATTACCAATATCGATAACATAGGTTTCATCGTCTCTGACTCATGTAATTAGCACAAGGCACTCCCTCCATTTTTATTCATAGTCTGTTCTTATTTTTTATGTTGTGTTTGACTGATAGGTTTTATCTAAGATGACCACTGTATTTTTAACACTTTAAGTTAAACTGACTCCTGTTCGTCTCAGCCAGATGTATTTTATTTGATGCATTTTACCATTCAGTTTTAACATCTTGTAAGCATTCTAACTATATGTTAAATCGACATGATTCTCCATTTTCAATCTCTTTACGTGTAATTTTGCTGATTATTACGTTTATTTTGTATTTTTTGTATAGTTTATCCATAAAGATGATCTATTGACCGAAACTGGTAGATATATAAGGTTTTGAATAAACAGCTGATGGGTTTTGAAAATGCATTTCATGAAATATATTACGGCTGTTGACACACGCTTCACCAAAGCATTCAATTTCTATTCACCTACTGAGGTGATCAGCGAACTACAGTGGCAGGCACTGGAAGAGAGACGTTCTGTTTTGCGTTACTGGCTTCTTCCAAAGTTCCGACAACATTCTTTGTTGAAGATTCGGCCACTAGGTAGCTTCATCCTATGCATATCTCGCGAAAAGACCAGGGGGATAAAATTAGAGAGATTAGCGCCTGCCCATAGACATGCCTTCAGTCTTTTAGTTAGCGAATAACAGCAGCAGCAAAACAGCCGTGCACACTGAGGCACAGTGCTGCGACTCACCTCCCCTCCCCCCCGACATAGGTCAATGTATTGTCCTTAGGTTAGTTTAACTTAGTTTAAGTAGTTTGTAAGCTAGGGACATGACTAAACACTTTACCTTATCAAATACAGAACCAGATTCATGAACTAAGTTACCGTTGAATACCTTGCGAATTATTTCTCACCGAAGTTACGACGGATCCTATATTTGACAATCAATTTTAATTCAATTAATTGTTTTGACGAACCAAGGCGGACATTACAGCTATTTCGTTTGTCAGAGGATTACCGATGGACAACGGCGATTTCTGTGATTAGAATTATTTGCAACTTGACCAGTAGTTTGAGAGTAGTGTTACAAAAATGAACACATATGTTGCACAGTCTATATTTGTGTATTATACATATAAAAGACTTCTGTGTGTGTGTTTGTTTGTGTATGTGTACTGACACACGACTGTCCATGACAATCCAATGCTCATGTTATTGAAAAGGGAGTTTGATATCGGCATGTAACAGTCGGTTAGTATAACGACTAAACTCTGCGAAATCTGGAGAAATGTAAAGCTACATAGGCCTATTCAGTGATTTACGATCTGAACTGCATATGAGAAAAACCCCTTTTTTTTTATTTATTCGTCTGACGTTTTAATTGCGTCGTTCATACTTTAATAACGGCGTATAATATCAAATAGTTACGGTTTTTAATCTATTAGCACGTTTACAAAAATCACATTTTACGGGCAATCAACCGAGACCCAAAGATAAAATTTAGTCAACAGTAACACCACGCCTTTTATTACAGTGTCTCACGACCACACTCATTCGATTCCGCCCACGACAGTGTGGATGAAACGCGTTGACGCTTCTATCACCACCGGTGGTGCAGTGGTAACACACCAGTGGCGTAACTAGGACTTGGCTTTGGGGGGGGGGGGGGGGCGGTATAGATCGGCTTGACGAGAAGGATTTTACTCATTTTCCAGACAGACTACCATCTACCACTCGCGTTGAAGAAAGTAATTCACTCCCTTCCAATGAAAGCTTATGGTAAAACACCCCAAGTTTCCAATCTTTATCTTTACCAGATTGCTGTTATACGATTTCCTTTTCTTTTCTTCTCTCTCCCTCTCTCTCTTTTTTCGGGTTCTGGGGTGGGGGGTGGGGGTTCTATCCCTCTCATCCCCCCCATAGTTACGCTGCTGTAACACACTGCTCTCACGTGTCCACCTTTGTCCATTCAAGTTTAGGTTTTCCTTCATTTCCCCTTTGCCGCGGTGGAGTAGCCGAGCGGTCTAAAGCGCCTCGCTGCGGACCGCGCGGTTGCTCGCCGTGGAGGTTCGAGTCCTCCCTGGGGCCTCCTCCTTAGGTAGTTTATCTGGATTTAAGTAGTTTGTAAGCTGCGGACTGATGACTACGCAGTTTGGTCCGATAGATTTACAGACATTTCAACATTTTTTGAACATTTGATTTCCCCAAATCACTTCAGGCAAATGCGGGGATGGCTGATTTTGTTCATCTTGTTTATGAACCATGTGGCTTCAGCCGTATATATAGGAATGAATAATAACACCGTCTGCTTTATGCTCATTTTATTACTTATAGGCAACCAGTTTCAGTGGACAAAGCTATCATCTTCGGGCCCTTATAATATGGTAATCTGCATTTTGCTGACTGGTGTCGCACATTCATGTGACATTATAGCAAGGAGGACCAACAGGAACTGGTAGACGCCAGTTCACCGATCATGAAAGTTTACAGATGGAGGAGGAAATGAACTGAGGAGGTGGACGAGTTCGATGACGGATGAGGAGGTGATTGGTAGAGAAAGATGAACATCTACATCTACGTACATACTCCGCAATTCACTGTACGGTGCGTGGCGGAGGGTACACTGTACCACTACTAGGCATTGCCTTTCCTATTTCACTCCGAAATAGAACGAGGGAAAAAAGAATGCCTATATGCCTCTGAACGAGCCCTAATTTCTCTTAGCTTGTCTTTGTGATCACCACGCGAAATGTAAGTAGGCGGCAGCAAGATCGTACTACACTCAGCTTCAAATTGTGGCCCTCTAAAATTCCTCAACAGAAATTCACGAAGAGAACTTCGTCTTTCCTCCAGCGATCCCCAATTGAGTTGCCGGAGCATTTCCGTGACACTCGCGCATTGGTCGAACTTACCAGTAAAAAACCTAGCTGCTCGCCTCTGAACTGCTTCTATGTCTTCCTTTAAACTGATGTGCTGCGGGTTCGAAACACTTGAGCAATACTCAAGACGTGGTCGTACAAGCGTTTTATAGGCGGTCTCCTTTACAGATGAAGTACATCTTCCCAAAATTCTCGCAATAAACCGAAGTCTGCTGTCCGCCTTACTGACAACTGTCCTTACATGTTCGTTCCATTTCATATCGCTCTGCAATGTTACGCTTAGATACTTGAACGACGCGACAGCATCAAGAAGCTCACTACTAATGCTGTATTCGAACATTATGGGATTGCTTTTTCTACTCATGCGCATCACCTTACATTTTTCTACATTGAGAGCTAGCTGCCATTCTTCGCACCAACTACAAATTTTGTCTAAGTCATCCTGTATGCTATTACAGTCAAATAAAGACGACACCATCCCATACACCACAGCATCATCAGCAAACAGCCGCAAATTAAAACTTACTCTGTCCATCAGATCATTTATATAGATAGAAAATAATATAGGAGAGGGGAGATGAGGTTATGAACAGAGAGAGAGGAGAGAGAGAGAGAGAGAGAGAGAGAGAGAGAGAGAGTGAGAATGGAGAGAAGGAATGGACAGAGAGAGAAGGAAAGAGAAAGTGCACGAGAGACAGACTAAGAATGGGATAAATAAGTACCGGAGAGACCTCGGGTTTTCATCTACTTTATGAAATATGCGTCTATATAAATGGTAAACACGCCATGCCATCTCACATGCAAAATATTCTGACCAGTTAGGGTATAATAATTTTGTTGAGTGTCGAGCGCCATCTGCTTGTGTCATATTTCTCTGGACGTGAATGTCGCGGCACTGGCACGCTAAGACGACCGAAGTCTGCACCACCAGCTGGTGTACAGGTGCTGCATCAGTGACTCGTTGCATTTAATTGCCAGGCAGCACTTTCCAGCGTCCAGATGGGCATCTCGGAGGTCACCTTGGCGAGTTTCGCGAGCAGCTGTAGAACAGAGGGTTTAATCGAGAGCAGCTGCGACAGGTGGCTGCGGTCGATGACCCCGGCAGATGCAGACTGCGCGGTTCTAAGCGCCGGGCGCATCCTGCCAAGAAATGGCACGCCACCTGTTACTAGGCGCCGCTCGCCAATTTGTGACTCTTCCGGGCATCTGTCTGCCTACCGTCTTAATCGCCGTATGGGTGTTTATCGTGCCGGAAATATTCGTCGTGTCAACAACGGCAATTAACTATCCTGCACACCTGTCATTGGGGTACTCATCAGCGAATAGAGGAGGGCAATAAGGCAATGAACTGTACATGTCCACGAAGAAAAGAAAAAGAACCTCCTACCATGCCAGTTATGTTTCGGAAGTTAAAACGTATGGGAACATTCTTTTTCGCACAATATAGATGGTAGTTTGAACCTATTTATTATTGATGAGTGCATGTTTTCGCTGCGATATCCATTAATGAAATCTTGGCAGAGTATTTCTCTGTCGAAAGCTCGTGGGCAGTAAAACACATGACGCGGCTTGTAACCCGAGAAAATTTCATCTATTTATTATTATCTTTGCTTAACTCTGGAACAATCTTCTTACATGGGTATCGGATTTTTGAATTTCTTTATATTTATGGTACGTGAAGTTCAGAATTTTATCCCATTATATGAACATATCTTATTACAATCGATTTGGTTCCAAATTGCTTCAAATTTCTGTAACCAACGTTTGTACGTTTATAGCCTTTACTGTATACCAATCCACTTGTTTGTCTGTACAGAGACCAGAAGAAAGGCATTCAAGCGTCCGAAACCGGTCGTCTAAAATAAATAATTACAAGCAACTGGTTGCTGAATTTTATTAATTTATGTGCTCTTGAAATGGGTTTTGTAAGTTTGCTCCGATGTAAAAGGACAACTATGGAATGTGATTTGTTTCCAGCGTGCACAAACTCTATGGATTGATAGAAGAGAGACTGCCATCTAATACGCGCTGTACCATTAAGCCTCACTTATAGAGTTGCAAATGCACGAGATGGCCCCAGAAACGACACAGGCGGAGATCTAGTGAAAGAGAGACCATGCAACTAGATCTCCTCGTGCGATACAAATGATATGACGTTTTTAATTTTTAAGCATAAGGGACCAAACTGCTGAGGTCATCGGTTTCTACATTTACAAACTATTTAAACTAATAAAACAATTCTGGGTATTAGGCCGCGTCATTTTTTAAACAGCAAATGAATAGCCGACGTTTCGACCACTGTGCAGTTGTCCTCTTCAGGGCGGTTAGCTGTTGGATGCTGCTCAATGTATACCCTTATGTACTGTGAGTTTTTCGGTTATCTGATACCGACGTCATACATTTAAGATGGTGATTGGTTGGCAGTAGCGTATGAGCAGGCTCTTACGTTTGCTACCCTGTAAGTGATTGGTAGGCAAAATTCTCATGTCTGATTGGAAGGCAACAGCCAACCAGCAACTAGCATCCAGAGGATGGTGTTTCCTCCTGAGAACGATCAGGCCTCGCGTCAGTTCTACTGTGGCCCCTGTTTACACAGCAGAGCCCGGGTCAAGTGGAGCCGCTGGCTGGCGCAGCACATAGCGGTTCGCTGGGCAGGGATTGCTGGCAGCCACGTCATATATATATATATATATATATATATATATAATCTGGTCATCTTGTTAAAAAATTGGATATAAAATAAGAAGTGCAACATTGCACTTAGTAACTATATAAAAAAATACTTAAGTTGAAAACATGACAGCTGACTAAGTGCAATGTTGCACTTCTTATTTTATATCCAATTTTTAACAAGATGACCTGATTATATATTGGTAGTTTGCGATCTTGGCTTATCATTTGGAAACTATAAAACGAATTGATCGCCTCCAGACCAGACGATGTCAGGTAGTCTTTAGATTGCTTCTGTTATAACCGAAAAATTCACAGTATCCAACAGCTAACCGCTCTGCAGAGAACCACGGTACAGTGGTCGAAACGTCGGCAATTCCTTTGCTAAGTGTTTACCCAGAAGTGGAAGCCTACGAACTTATATTTAAGTTACGCTTCACACACACACACACACACACACACACACACACACACGCACGCACGCACACACATTCCGGAGGGAGGACTCGACCCTTGAACGGAGCGGCCGCGAAATACGTGACATGGCGCCTGAGACCGCGCGGCCATTTACACGTGTTTAGTCCGTCAAACAAGAAAGATACAACTGAAATGCGTCTGGCAGTAAACGGTGGACTAGGGCACCATCATATATCAGTTATATTGTGAGGTGGCGTTAATATGTAGTCAATTTTTTTATTCCTTTATTTGTCTTTGGGCAGATGGGGAAATTCAATATCGTTTTGATATACTATTGCAATGTCAGAAAATCAGGCCATGCTAAAGGCCTAGATTAGGTAATGAGACAATAAGAGTAGTAGAAGAATTTTGTTATTTGAGTAGCAAGATAACTTCTGTTGGCCGAAGAAGAAAAGCGTTTCTGAAGAAGCGAAATTTGTTAACGTCCAATATTAATTTAAATGTTAGGAAGACCTTTCTGAAAGCATTTGTCTGGGGTGTAGCATTGTATGGGAGTGAAAAGTGGACGATAAGGAGTACAGATAAAAAGTTCATAGAAGCGTTCGAAATGTGGTGCTACAGACGAATGATGAAAATTGGATGGGTAGATCACGTAACTAATGAGGAGGTGCTTAACCGAATCGGGGAGAAAAGGAGTTTCTGGCATACCCTGATTAAGAGAAGGGATAGATTGGTTGGACACATTCTGAGACATCAAGGGATTGTCGACTTAGCATTAGAAGGAAGCGTGTGGGGTAAAAATCGTAGAGGAAGGCCGAGGGACGAATACATTAAGGAGATTCAAAAGGATGTAGGTTGCCGTAAATATTCTCATATGAAGAGGCTCTCACAGGACAGGATAGCGTGGAGAACTGCATGAAACCAGTCTGCGGACTGAAGACCACAACAACATACAATTTAGATTTGATACAATTTCTATTGGGCCATTTCGTCTAAGGAAAAGTCCAATTATAGCAGTTTCTTAATGAATTTTCTACGATTCTTTCCGATATCTATTGCTCTTCAGTTGACAAGCTGGCGACGGCAAGGGGACGGCTGGCGTGTTTTCTCTCACGTAGACTCGACATTTGTGCACATTGGAGTCCATTAATTAGCGTGTTTTGGCATTTGCCTTCTTAGAACTCCTCTGTTGCGAGACTGCCAACTCGGCTGTGGAAGGGGTTTGAAATTACTGGTAGAGCAGGACAATGCTCTACAGACGCACTGCAGGATGCCCGCCAAACTGTCACAACTGCAACACAATCGGGGGTCCCGCCTCAGGGTGAAGTTCGCAGAAATCGAAATAGCACCCTCGCCAGAGCGGCGTGTCGTTTTCACGGTTAGGAATGCCTAGATGGTTTCTCAGAATTTGCCGAGCTGGGTGGTTGTGGAAACGTTCTTCTGCGTGACGAATGTTAAGCAATTTGTTGGGCGCATAGTCGGTCGTCTGGGCCCGCGGGGGCTTGGCGCCTATGGTCAGAAAATTTGTGTATTTTGAGGCCTGGGAAAGAAAGAGAGCGTCCGATAATTCCGGAGAGGTCGTGTACCTGTGGACGGTATTGGCTTTGTGGAAACTTTGCTCGTGTGGAAGGAGCTTGTAGGGGCGTCTGCAGAACGATCTATTGACCCAAGGTCAACACGGATTTAGAAAATATCGTTCATGCGAAACACAACTAGCTCTTTATTCACATGAAGTGATGGGTGCTATCGACAAGGGTTAGCAAATCGATTCCGTATTTCTTGATTTCCAGAAGGCTTTTGACACCGTACCTCACAAACTGATTTTAATCAAATTGCGTGGTTATGGTATATCGCCCCAAATTGGTGATTGGATAGGGGATTTCCTGTCAGAGAGGACACAGTTCGTAGTAATCGATGGTAAGGCATCGACTAAAACAGAGGTGATATCTGGTGTTCCACATGGTAGTTTTATTGGTCCTCTGCTGTTCCTTACTTACATAAACGATTTAAGGGAAAATCTAAGTAGCTCTCTTAGGTTGTTTGCAGATGACGCCGTCATTTGCCGTCTAGTAACATCATCTGAAGATGAAAACCAACTGCAGAACGATCTAAATAAGATATCGCTATGGTGTAAAAATTGTTAATTGACTCTAAATAATGAGAAGTGTGAAATAGTCCACATAAGTACGAAAAGAAATCCGTTAAACTTTGTTTACAAGATAAATCAATCAAAATTGACGACCGTAAACTCCACAAAATACCTAAGAATTACTATTACTTTTAAATTGGAAAGAACACGTAGATAATGTCGTGGGAAAGGCGAACCAGAGACTGCGTTTTATTGGCAGAACTCTTAAAACATGCAACAGAGCTACAAAAGAAACTGCATACACTATGCTTGTCCGTCCTTTTTTGGAGTATTGTAGCCCAGTGTCGGCTCCTTATTAGGTGGGTTTGACGGAGGTCATCGAAAGAGTCCAAAGAAGGGCAGCTCGTTTCGTACTGCCACGATACAGGGGAGACAGCGTTACGGAAATGATACAGGATCTGGGATGGGAATCATTAGAACAACCACGCATATCGCTGCGGCGTGGGCTACTTACGAAACTCCAATCGCCAACATTCTCCTCCGAATGAAAAAAATATATTGTTGACCCCCACTTACATAGGTAGAAATGATCATCAGAATAAAATACGAGAAATCAGAGAGATTCTGGTGTTCTTTCTTCCCGCGCGCTATTCGAAAATTGAATGAGAGGTGAACCCTCTGCCAGGCACTTAAATGTGATTTGAAGAGTATCCCATGTAGATGTAGATGTAGATTCGCCAAAGCTTAGTATTGTGACAGTTTTGTAATCTGTCAGCAGCTCCTTGCAATATCATTGGGCAGGGTATTAGCTGTATATGGTAAGTGGAGCGCTCTTGATCGCGACCAGGGATGCTGGCACTAGGAGAGATTTTTGGTGGATTCGTTTGTAGGTCTCCGCAGTGTGCGGATCGACTTAGGTCTCGAGGTTTACTTGTGCTGTTGTGTGAACTTTGATTTTCGTCCATTAGGTTCGCTTCCGGCGGCCACAGTTGACTTAGGTAATTTGGAAGTTTCTCTTTGAGCTTTCACACTTTGTGGATCGCGCATATATTAAGATTTTGTGTCGCGAGTTTGACTTGGTGATTTGCGCTTGTGAACACTGTTTCACAAGTACACTACGATCCACTTGTCCGCTCGCGATATAAAACTGTGCAGCCATTGTCTGTCTATCAGCGCCGACGCTGTTGGTTAAATATCGTCTCTGCTTCACGGAACGAATTGAGAAAACGGTCGTGTTTTATTTCAACTCTAATCTGCAGTCATCACCTGCCGATGCCGACTCCTGTCTGCATATTTGCTAATGTGTCGCCGGCATTATTGCTATATTTGAAGGATATATTATATTAATAACCGGGGTTATTTTATCAAATTGGGAAACTTCATCTGCCCTTTGAGTTTGTGCATCCGCGGTAGTAATTCGGGTAATTATTCTTTCTGAAAAGGTTTCCTTCTCCCTTGACTCAGCCAGTCATTGGTTGATGTAAATGTGTATAGGCAACGTAATTTTATGTTATTGATTGTCAATTTTCTTTAACTGCTGCGCATAGGATCTCATTATTTCAAAGTATGTGTAATGTTTCGTTAGCTTTGACATGGGACAGGATGAATTGTTTGTGGTAAATAAATTGCACCTGAAGTATATATATTCTTTCAACTGAAAACTTCCCTATCAATCATACTTTTGTAGGGGCATACAGATCTTAGTTAACGTGGGAGTGTACCGAGTAAATTAGGTTTAAAACTGGTGGTACCTCTCATTGTGATATTGGTTAGGAATTTATAAAATAAGTGTTCGACCATATCTACACCACCGAGCAAGTGAGGTCAATAAAAAAAAATATTCCATGTTTTTATAAACATAGTGGCTGCCCTAATTTAACTATCAAAAATATTATCATATCACTTTGATATCTACAAATTACAGAATTAGAAATCAAGTGGGAGTTTGCATAGGCCTACTGAGTACTGTCGCAGTCGACTAAACTCGCACACATAGTAAAGAAGTTTCCACAGTTTACAATATTATCAGTCAAATCATCAATGGCACCCGCAAGAAGGACGTGGATGTGGACGTGGAAGGAAGACTTATGCAAAATACGGTCGTCAATTACCCCAGCCCACACATTCGACCGACAAAGATGCTGATAATTTGCTGTCACCCTACTACCGGGATTCTGAATACTATCTTATAAATGAATACTATGGAAGTCATGGCCTCTTCCGTGAATAGACTAGATCACACAAGTCCCGTAATGATGGTTGCCTGGTGAGTAAATCAGCGACAAAACTGAACCAGATGTGGAAAATCTGATCCTACTAGGTCCTAAAGACGCTGTTACTGATAATGGTAGTAACAACTGTCTTGGAGCCTGAAGTGTGGGGCTATCTGCATCCTACTGACAAGTCAATGACCTTCCACAGTATTAAGCATATCTTCTTCTGAACCTGTCATCCAACATGTCGCGCCGTCCGTCATGATTTACTGCTTCCTTAAACAAACCCTGCCTCTGACATACGGCTTTTATTGGCCGGGTTAAGTCTCCCCGCCCTCCGCCTCGGGAACGGTGTGGAGTACATGTCGTATCTGTGGAATGCCCACCAACAGGCGAAAACACTCTACAGAAACTACCTTGCAGTGGCGCTCATCCATGGCCACCAATGGGCATCAAGGCACTAATTTGCGACTCCATCATTGACTGGAACAATGTGAAGTTAGCATATTGTCATAAACGCATTCCTATGTTCTCCTTTTCTTCTCCATGTTGGAATTGGAATTGAATCCCTTTTTCCTTTAAGAACCATCTGAGTTGGTCGTTACACTCCTGGCTATTAAAATTGGCACACCGCGAAGATGACGTGCTACAAACGTGAAATTCAACCGACAGGGAGAATATACTTTTATATGCAAATGATTAGGTTTTCAGAGCATTCACACAAGGTTGGCGCCCGGTGGCGACACCTCCAACGTGCTCATATGAGGAAAGTTTCCAACCGATTTCTCATACACAAACAGCAGTTGACCGGCGTTGTTGTGATGCCTCGTGTAAGGAAAAGAAATGCTTACCATTACGTTACCGACTTTGATATAGGTAGGATTGTAGCCTATCGCGATTGCGGTTTATCGTATCGCGACATTGCTGCTCTCGTTGGTCGCGATTCACTGACTGTTAGGAGAATATGGAATCGGTGGGTTCAGGAGGACAATACGGAACGCAGTGCTGGATCCCAACGGCCTCGTATCACTAACAGGCGAGATGACAGGCATCTTATCCGCATGGCTGTAACGGATCGTGCAGCCACGTCTCGGGATCGTAAGTCAACAGATGGGGACGTTTGCAAGACGACAACCATCTGCACGAACAGTTCGACGACGTTTGCAGCGGCATGGTCTATCAGCTCGGAGACAATGGCTGCGGTTACCCTTGACGCTGCATCACAGACAGGAGCGCCTGCGATGGTGTGCGCAACGTCGAACCTGGGTGCACGAAGAGCAAAACGTCATTTTTTTTTCAGATGAATCCATGTTCTGTTTACAGCATCACGATGGTCGTATCCGGGTTTGGTGACATCGCGGTGAACGCACATTGGAAGCGTGTATTCGTCATCACCATACTGACGTATCAGCCGGCGTGATGGTATGGGGTGCCATTGCTTACACGTCTAGGTCACCTCTTGTTCGCATCTACGGCACCTTGAACAGTGGCCGTTACATTTTGATCCCTGCGAAATCCTACATTTCAGCAGGCTAATGGACGACCGCATATTGCAAGTCCTTTACGGGCCTTCCTGGATACGGAAAATGTTCGACTGCTGCCCTGGCCAGAACATTCTCCAGATCTCTCAACATTTGAAAACGTCTGGTCAATGGTGGTTGAGCAACTGGCTCTTCACAATACGCCGGTCACTACTCTTGCTGAACTGTGGTATCGTGTTGAAGCTGCATGAGCATCTGTACCTGTACACGCCATCTAAGCACAGTTTGACCGTTATTACGGCCAGAGGTGGTTGTTCTGGGTACTTGTTTCTCAGGATCTATGCACCCAAATTTCGTGAAAATGCAATCACATGGCAGTTATAGTATAATATATTTTTCTAATGAATACGCGTTTATCATATGCATTTCTTCTTGGTATAGCAGTTTTAATGGCCAGTAGTACAGTTCTTTTGTTACCTGCAGAACATTACGAAGAAGGTGACCCCCTTCCCCTTTGGGGTTCTGAAGTAACCTTTAATTTAATCTACCGTTTGAAATTTTCACTTCTCATTACAGTATAGGGATATGAGTTTGTTTTACTTTCGTGAGGATGGAATTTCCAACCAAAAGATTTGTGTTTTTCCCTTTGTAGGAGTGGTTTGCATTTCTTTAATGTTTCCAGCAAAGAGCCTTTTAGTTTCATAGAACCTTGTTTTGTTATTCTTCGGTATGATGGGAAAAAATAAAAAATAAAAAATACAACGTAACCGCCCTCCGCCCGTTTCCATTTGTCTTTCCGTGAATGAACACCATGCTGATTAGAATTCTTAGCCAGTGTTTAGAACAGTGGATTACATTCAATACAAAGGAGACAGCGGATAAGTTAGTCAGACATTAGATTGCCAATTACGATGGAAGAAGAGGGCCCAAGCAAGGAAACCATGCATTCTGTATCTCTGACTGCATGATACAAGATGTATTGGACTGCAATCTCTGTAAGAACGCACGATGGAATCAATAGTCTCTCGCATGGGAACCATGCACTTCCGAATGTAAGTTCAGTAGACCTTTTTTGTTCATATCCTCTCGTCGATCAATACCTAGAATTTATACACGGTGGAAATAATCACTCTATATACCTCGCTGTTGTTGAAGTTTTGGCGATCTGATTTTATCTTCTGGACCAACCACACTCCGTTGTTATTCTGACCGAAGAACTCAAGCGTAAATTTTTATTTTTTCATTTTAAAATCGTGTTGTCAGTTTTTGTGCAACGAGACCAAAATTACAACCTATGAAAGAAAAGAAATCTCCAATTTATTTCTACCAGTACCATCCATTATCATCATCACTATAGAACAAGAAGTAACATACATCATCAAAACCACATCAGTTATTTAGCTAGATAAAAATAATTATGCGTCCTTGAACCGTTATTAATCATGTCGTATTGCGATTCCGTGATTGTTGTCCGCCTTTTTCCATCCAGGAGATGTAAGTGATAGTAATAAAAATAATACTTATAAGTCGTTCTTTGTGTAGGTTCCTGTAGTTATGTCCTAGTTCATGAAACATAAACAACGTAGGAGTGGCCAAGTAAGTGGTTCTGACACTCGGGGTACCATTTACCATGGGATAAAGTTGGGCATCTATGGTATATTCTGAGTTGTGGCCAACTTTGTGCTCACGACAAGGACTATAAAATCCAGCGGTTAGACCCTCTACGTTTGGGAGTAAAACCCAACAGGGCTCTGGGCAAATAAGGCTAGCAACCGTCTTACCGGGTACTATGATCTATGGCAACAATAAGAGCAAAATGCCTCGCACTTTTGGAGGTGACGGAGTCCCACCTATAATTGACAGACGAGGGAAACAATGTGGAATAAGACCGGGAGCTGTTAACAACAACGACGGATACACTGCAAAGAAGTTAGATTAGATTAATACTTGTCCCATAGATCATATATACGACATTTCGTGATTATGTGGAACGTGTAACTTTAGTAAATGTTGTCTATACAAGACAATCAATATTTTAAGGATTTTTTATTTCAATTTTTTTAAAGTTTTATCTAAAAAATTATATACATTGTAGAAGGAGTTACCATTCAGAAATTCCTTTAGTTTCTTTCTAAATACTAGTTGTCTATCTGTCTCTCAGACTTTTGATGCTACTTGGTAAGTGACCGAAGTCTTTCGTGGCAGCATAATTCACTCCTTTCTGTGCCAAAGTTAGATTTAATCTGGAATAGTGAATACCACCCTTTCTCCTAATGTTGTAGCTATGCACACTGCTCTTACTTTGAAATTGGGTCGGATTGTTAATAACAGATTTCATGAGTTGTATACATATATTGTGAAGCTACAGTGAAGATCCCTAGATCCCTAAATAAATGTCTGCAGGATGCTCTTGGGTGGGCTCCAGCAATTATTCTCATTACACGCTTTTGTGCAATGAATACTTTTTTTATTCAATATTGAATTGCCCCAGAATATGATCCCATATGAAAACAGTGAATGAAAATAGGCATAGTAAGCTAATTTACTGGGATGTATATCACCAAAGTTTGCAATGACCCTGATTGCATAAGTAGCTGAACTCAACGTTTCAGGAGATCTTCAATATGTTTCTTCCAATTCAGTCCCTCGTCAATGCAAACACCTAAAAATTTTGAATATTCTACCTTAGCTACAGATTTATGTTCAAAGTCTAAATTTATTAATGGTGTCATGCCATTTACTGTATGAAACTGTGTATACTGGGATTTATCAAAGTTTAATGAAAGTACATTTGTAGAGAAGCACTTAATAAGTTTCTGAAAGATATCATTTACAATTTCATCGGTTAATTCCTGTTTGTCAGGTGTGATGGCTATGCTTGTATCAACAGCAAAAAGAACTAGCTTAGCATCTTCGTGAATTTAGAATGGCAATTCATTATTATATATTAAAAGCAGCTAAGGACACAAGACCGAACCTTGTGGGACCCTATTTCTGATAACTCCTCTGTTAGAGGAATTAATCTATATCATGTGAACTGCTTATTTCAACTTTCTGCACTCTTCCAGTGAAGTGTCATTTAAACCGTTTGTGTACTGTCCCACTCATACCACAATACTTAAGCTTATCTAGAAGAATCCCGTGATTTACACAATCAAAAGCCTTTGGGAGATCACAAAAAATCCGAACTGGTGATATCCGGTTATTCAAAGCATTTAATATTTCATCTGTGAAGGTATATATAGCATTTCAGTTGAAAAGTTTTTGTTTTTTTAACCAAACTGACATTTTCTTAGAACTTTATTTTTCCTAATATGTGAAGCAACTCGAGAATACGTAACTTTTTCAAAAAGTTTGTATAAAGCTGTCAGAAGTGAGATGGAGCGGTAGTTAGTGACATCGGACATATCCCCTTTTTTATGCAAAGGTTTATCGGTAGCATATTTCAGTCTAGCCGGCTAAATACCCCGCTTTAAAGAGCTATTACATATATGACTGAGAATGCTACTTATCTCTTGGGAACATGCTTTTAATACCCTGCTGAAAATGCCATCAATTCCTTATGACTTTTTACTCTTGAGAGAGTTTATTATTTTCCTAATATTAAGGAGAGGTGAGTGGGATTTCAATTGTATCAAATTATGTAGGTGTGACCTCTTCCATTAAGTAATCATTAAACATGTTTTCAACTTCTGACTTTTTGTTAGTAAAGTTTTCATTTGTTTTGATAATAATGCCCTCTTCCTCTGCTCTTGGTTGCCCTGTTTCCCTTTTAATAATATTCCAAATTGTTTTAATTATATTATCAGAGGAACTAAAGCTCACAGAGACTGCTAGTAAGATGGGGTTACACGTTTTAAGTGTTAATGACCTTCGGGTAAATGGAGAGAAATACGACGAAATTGGAGAATACAAGATTTACCTGTCAGGAGTCAAATCAGTAAAACACACAACGGGGTTTAGGGCATAACATTAGGAAAGCCATTGAACCCAGCATAGTTGCAATAAGGTATGTAAACAAACAACTCATGTGGATGGATTCTGTAGTCTCCAGTAAGAAAATTAAGGTGGTGTCAGTACATTTGCCCTGTGAAGGGTTATATCAAGATGAGGTAGACAAATTCTATGACGCACTCATTCATGTACGTGTTAAAGAACAGGGACAGTGTTTTGCTCATTTCAAAGCCAGATGAGGAAATCGCATAGAAAGGTATGGAAAGGTTATGGGTGACTTTGGAGAGGATATGGAAGCCAACAGCTCTTGGATTTCTGTGCCAGTATGGTCTTAATTATAACCAACTCCTATTTTATGCATGGTAACATTCAGCCGGATACTTCGGAAGGCAAGGGAACAAAATCTGTGACTGACCATATTATAAAAGAGCAGGAATTCACGATGTCAGTTAGTCACATGTGTATTCAGAGGAATTTTTTGTGATTCTGATTACTATTTAATATGCACTGAAATTGGTTTTGTGAGGCAAAAGTGGAGGAAGTCCATATCTAGGAGAATAAGAGTGGAGAAGCTTCAAGAAAAGGAAATCAGCCACAACTATGTGACAATGATATCGTAAAGGTAGAAATTAGTTGAACGTAAACATTTACAGTCATTGGAAAAGGATGAACAAGTTACAGGGACACAGTACTAGAAATGGCTAGGATATATCGTAGATGTACAGGTGGAATGAAAAAGTTAAGGCAGCCTGTAAAAGGAAAACAAAAAGGCATATGAAATGGCTTCGTACTAGAACCGACGTAGACAAAGTTATATCTAACAAAGAAATCAAGCGAAACAGATAATTGCAGAAAACATGGGAAGACTTTAGATATTTCGAGTCAAGCCGCTGAAAAACATTATTGGAGTGTAATTAGCAGTCTTAGAAAGGGAGGGATGACGGAGTTAAAAAAAATGTTCAAATGTTTGTATAGTCTATGGGACTTAACTGTGGGTCATCAGTTCCTAAACTTACAAACTACTTATGAACTACTTACGAACTAGGACGGCACAAATATCCATGCCCGAGGGGGGATTCGAACCCCCGACCGTAGTGGCCGTGCTGACCGTGACTGAAGCGCCTCAGTCACCTCGGCCACCGCGGCCGGCGATGACAGAGTTAACAGGTGTTTTGGACAGGTCAGGAAAGCTGCTAGTGAATCCTGTTAATGCCTTGGGCAGGTGGGGGGAATGTAGAAGAGTTGCTCAATGTAGGTGAAAATTAAATCAAATGATCAAACGATTGTAAATCTATGGGAAAAACGGCAGTGGTCGTCAGTCCCTAGACTTATATACTACTTAGCCACACACACACACGCACACACACACACACACACACACACACACACACACACACATATATATATATATATATATATATATATATATATATATATATATATATATATATATATATATATATATACGCGCGCAAGTACTCGTGACCGGGGGAGGACTCGAAACTCCGACGGTGAGCAGACGCGCACTCCGCAGCAAGGTGCCTTACAGCGCACGGACTATCCCGCGCGGCAATGTAGGAGAAAACACGCTCAGTAATGTTTCAGAGTTTAATGTTTAGCTGACTGGGAATAAAAGTTTCTGTTTGGGTCGTACATAATTTTTGACTGAATAAAGGAAAGTGTAGTCTCCAGTAGATACATGGCAGTACGAGTCAACAGTAACGTACTAAACGCAAGCAATTTTCAGTTCGGTTGCGTGCTGCCAAGTGGAACATTAATTTGGCAATCTCTTGTTTTATTCGTGAGCTGTCCATTACAAGTCACGCAGAGAATGGGGAAGGGGCGCGGAGTAAACACCGCGAAGGTGAAACCATCAATCGATGGCTGTTACACCGTTTCCCACATGTCTCTACTTACTGAATAACAATTTGGAGTCCTTCGTGTGTTATCTTGTGGTAGAAAGATATATAGCTTCCAGCGAAACGCGTTTTGTCTTGTGTAAAGCACGCGGTTTCTGAACATTGAGTTGACATTTCTTCGTGGTTAGTGCATAAAATATAGGACAGTCTTGGAATAAGAATATCAATTATGAAATGATAACTATCCGAAAATAACTTTAAAAATATTGCGACTCAAGGTGGACGAGGGCTCATATTTGATTTGAGTGAAATCCCGCACTTTTGCAATAAAATGTATGATTTTTTACTCTGCAGCGAAACGTGCCTCTGAGTTTAGTGATATTTTAAGTTACTTGTGTAACCATTCTTTTATCAGTGGAACATATCATGAATGGCTGAAATACGCTAATGCTAAGTCACTGTATAAGGAAGGAGATAAACAAAGAAAATCAAACTTCCGTCCACATTGCACTTTTGCAGGCATTGTCAAAAGTATGGTGTACAGTGGTCTTCTGAAACATCTGACCACTCATAAAATATTTACCTGTCAGAATTTCGATTTCTAAAGGCTTCTGATATTGAGAAGACAGTGATAATGTACTTAATTCATTAGACAATAAATTATAGCACACTGGTATATTTTGTAATCTGTCAAAGACATTTGACTGTAAATCAAAATTTGCTTTTGAGCAAATTAGAATATTACATCATAACAGGGAATGCTGCATAATGGTTCAAATTGTGCATCTCTAATAGGCAACAAAGGGTGTCAGTAGGAAAGAGATTATACTGAACTATCAGGCCTGATTAAACTGGGAACTAACAACATGTCGGGTCCCCCAAGATCCCATCTTAGAGCCCCCTTCTTTTTCTTGTATATATCAATGCCCTTTCATCAAAACGTACCAGATGACGAGTTTGTTTTATTTGCAGATGACTCACACATTGCAATAAATAATAAATCAAGTATAGTCTCAGACTAGTCAGCGAATGACATTAATAATTGGTTCCTAGTCAATTCTCTGTCGTTAAACCTTAAAAAAAACACATTATATGACTTGTAAATGGTTCCCAGCCAGTATGCCAATATATGCTTAAAATATGACGACAAGGACATAAAAGAACTGGACAAAAACACATTATGTGCAGTTTATGACTTGTGAATGGTTCCCAGCCAGTATGCCTATATATGCTTAAAATATGACGACGAGGACATAAAAGAACTGGACAAATTCTTGGCGACTAAAAGAGTCCCTTTTTGCTATGGCAATGTTGTCAGACAATAGATATAAAAATAACAAAAAAAAGTTAGTGTATTATACGTACTTTCACTCCATAATGTCATTATTTTGTGGGGTAACTCATGAGGCCAAGCTAACGCTTTAGGAGCCCAAAAACGGGTGATACGAATCATCTGCAATTTGAAGAACATCATACAGAGGACTATTTAGAAACTGGGGTACTAACAACTGCTTCCCAATACATTTTTTCTCTAACGAAATTTGTCATTTACGTATATTAACATTACACAACACAACCCATCCGTTGCAAATCTTCTGGTTGATTACTTAACCATGGTTTCGGCATCAACTGTGGAAGCCTCTATTAGAAGTAAAATAAATAAATAAAAATAGTTACATGAAATGAACGATGGTTCTTGAGCAACAGAGCTCACAGGTTAATATATTTATCCTTCGTCATAAAAGTTGAAACTGCAAGGTAAACTCAGAGTAAGGGCATTTGCTAATGGCAGATTCCTAGTATTTTGATGCGAAGTACCGTAATCTATGAGAAAGACAAGCATAGTGCTGACTACCACTTCAATAAACTCACGACAAACTTAAATGCATATTCTACTGACTGGGTAACTTAAGTGTAAAGCTCCACTGTGGGACCGTATTTCCTTGTTCTATGCAATAGGCTCTGTCTCTAACATTAAATAAAATGAAATTAACGAAACTTAATGTAGAATGCTAGCGTCTGAAACGTCTACTTTTCTTCGAAATGTTCTGTTCTAAAGGGTATACAAAAACAAAAGTAGATTGCTGTTAAACTTTCCAGGCCATATCGTTTAGACGCAAATTCTGATCGTCTGCCATACTGTACTAATCTACATCTACTTACATACTCCGCAATCCACCGTAAGGTGCATGAAGGAGGTTACACTGTACCACTACTAGGCATTTCCTTTCCTATTACATCCCAAATAGAACGAGAAAAAAAAAGAATGCCTAAATGCCTCCGTACGAGCCCTAATTTCTCTTATCGTGTCTTTTTTATCATTACGCGAAATGTAAGATCGTTCTACACTCAGATTCAAATTCGGTCCATCCAAATTTCCTCAACAGAATTTCTCTAAAAGAACGTCGTATTTCCTCCAGCGATCCCCGTTTGAGTCCCCGGAGCATTTCCGTGACACTCGTGCATCTGTGTAACCTGCCAGATACGAACAACCTAGCTGCTCGCCTCTGCACTGCTTTCATGTCTTCCTTTAAACTCATCTGCTGTTCTAGGTCCCAAACGCTTGAGCAATACTCAAGTCGTGGTCGTACAAGCGTTTTATACGCAGTCTCCTTTACAGATGAACTACATCTTTCCAAAATTCTCCCAATAAACCGAAGTCGGCTAACCGACTTATTCACAACTGTCCTTACATGTTCGTTCCACTTTATATTGGTCTGCAGTCTTACGCCTAGATATTTGAATGGCGTGACTGCATCAAGAAGCTGACTACTAATGCTGTATTCGAACATGATGGGATATTCATGTACATCACCTTATATTTTTCTCCCTTTAGAAGTAGCTTCCATTCTTCACACCAACTAGAAATTTTGTCTGGTTCATCCTATATCTATTACAATCCCATACACCACAGTATCATAAGGAAACACAGGTAAATTACAAGTTACTCTGTCCATTACGTCACTTACATAGATAGAAAATAATAGCGATCCTCTCTGCTGGGGCATGCCCTATGATACACTCGTACTGATGAACACTCGCCGTCGATAACAACGAACTGCGTTATATTACTTAGCAAGTCTTCTAGCCAGTCACAAATATGTAAATCTTTATGCTCGTAGCAGTTTGCAGTGTGGCACCACGTCAAACGCCTTTTTGAAATCGAGAGAAACACAGTCTGCCACTTCATCCATAGCTCGCAAGATATCATGTGAGAAAAGGGCAAGCTGAGTTTCACACGAACGATGTTTCCTAAACCCGTGCTGCTTCGTAGAAAGAAGCTTATCCGTCTCAGTGATATGTACTATTTTAGAGCTGAGAATATGCCTCAAAATTCTACTGGGAACTGATGTCAACGATATTGACCTGTAATTACGTGGGTCAGTTCTTTTCCTTTCTTATAAACGGAAATCACCTGCGATTTTTTACCAATCACTTGGAATTTTGTGCTGAATTAAACATTCGCGACAAATGCAAGCTACGTAAGTGGCCAATGCGGCATAATACTCTTCGTAAAACCGAATTGATATTCCGTAATTGGTATTCCATCCGGACCAGGAGACTTTTTTGTATTCAGCTCTCCCAGAAGCTTCTCTACCCCGGAGATACTTATTACTACGTATTCCATTTGGGAACTAGTGCTTTGATCAAATGTTGGTACGGTCGTACCGTCCTACTGCGTCTATTATTTCTTAAAATTTAAGTTTAAAACATGAGCTTCCCGTTTGCTGTCTTCTATTACTGCCCCGGAATGATCAACGAGAGACTGAATAGTGGCCTTTGACCCACTTATCGATTTTACATAAGACCAGAATTTTTTCGTGTTCTCGGAAAGAGGTTTTGCTAAGGTATGGCTGTGGTAATTATTGTATGCTTCGCGCATCTATCTTTTTATGTAGACGCACGAATCTCTACTAACTTTTGTCCGTCATTAGTTGTGTGTTCTTTTTTTAACCGAAAGTGCAACAGTCTTGGTCAGTAGTTTTCTACATTATTATAATACTACGGTGGATCATTTCCATTCTTAATGACTTTATAGGCACATATTTCTCTAACACTTTACTTACAATGCATTTGAATTTAGCTTACAATTCCTTTACATCTATTGTACCGCACCTACACGATGCTCACTCATTTTCTGTGATGCTAACAATTGCTTATCGGCTCCTAATTTTCCCGATTGGTTTATTAACTTTGGTCACCATTGACACTATAACGGTATCATGACCACTAATTTCTATCTATATACTGACCTCGTTAATACAATCGGGCCTGTTTGCAGCAATAACGTCTAAAATTTGCCTCTCTATGGTAGTCCATGTACTGACCTTCTACATCTACATAGATCCATTCTTTAATAGCGTGCGGGAAGAAAGAACACCTAAATCGTTCCGTTTTCAATATTTCTCTTATTTTATTGGGGCGGTTATTTCTTCCTATGTAGGTGCATGCTAGCAAAAAATTTTCAAATTGAGAAGTAAAAATCTTTTCACATTCAGAAGTAAAAGTCTGAATGAAATTTCGCAAATAGGTCTCTCCGCAACGAGAAAGTCTTTCTTTTAATGATTTCCATCTCAAATAGTGCAACATTTCCTGACGCTTTCCCCCCTGTAACGCGATAAAACAAAACGTGCTGCCCTTCTCTGAACCTCCGTCAGTAGGGCAACAATACCCTAGGAGAGGACGCACAAGTGTGATGTAGGCTGTCTCATTGGTGGAGCTGTTGCATCTTCGAAGAGTTCTGCCAATGAAACGTAACCTTTGGTTCGCCTTCCCCACAATAATTTCTGTGTTCTCTCCAGTCTAAGTTGTTCGTAATTGTAACTCCTTGGTATTTGGTAGAATTTACGACCTTAAGGTCTGATGATTTATCGTTTAATTAAAGTTCAGCGGATTTCTTTTAGTGGTAATGTGTATTACTTCACACTTTTCATTATTTGGTGATAATTGGCAATTTTCGCTCCATCTGAAAATTTTGTTTAAATCTCTTTGCATTTGCTTTTGATCCTCTGTTGACTTCACTAACCGATAAACACCATCATCCATGAAGAGTCTAAGGGAGCTATTCAGATTGTCTCCTAAATCCTTTAAAATCACAAGGAAAAGTTGGGGTCCTATAACGCTTACTTGGGGCACACCAGATATCACTTCTGTTTTACTCTATGACTTACCATCAGTTACTACGAACTGTCTCCTTTCTGATAAGAAATCGTGAATCCAATCGCGCGATCGGAGCGATATTCCATAAGCACGCAATTTCATGAGAAGCCGCTTGTCTACATCTACATGTGGTGCTTTGCAAATCACATTTAAGTATCTGGCAGACGGTTCATCGAACCACCATTATACTATTTATCTCCCGTTCCAGTGTAGAATAGCGCGCGGGAAGAAAGAACACATGAATCTCTCCGTTCGAGCTCTGATTTCTCGTATTTTATTCTGATGGTCATTTCTACGTATGTAAGTGGGAGTCAACAATATATTTTTGCATTCAGAGGAATGTTGGCGATTGGAGTTTCGTAAGTAGCCCACGCCGCAACGATAAGCGCCGTTGTTGTAATGATTGCCATCCGAGATCCTGTATCATTTCCGTAACACTGTCTCCCCTGTATCGTGACAATACGAAACGAGCTGATCTTCTCTGGACTCTTTCTATGTTCTCCGTCGAACCCACCTGCTAATAATCCCGCACTGGGCAGCAATACTCGAAAAATGGACGGACAAGCGTAAGTGTATGCAGTTTCTTTTGTAGTTCTGTTGCATCTTTTAAGGGTTCTGCCAATAAAAACGCAGTCTCCGGTTCGCTTTTCCCACGACATTATATACGTGTTCTTTCCAATTTAAGTCTGAAGTAATAGTAATTCCTAGGTATTTTGTGGAGTGTACGGCCTTCACTTGTGATTGATTTATCTTGTAAACAAAGTTTAACGGATTCTTTTCGTACTCATGTGGACGACTTCACACTTCTTGTGAGGTACAGCATCCAAAGCCTTCCGGAAATCAGAGGATACCTTGCTCACGGCTGCGGTATGTGAGTGCACTCGTGCTCTCCCGATAATCCATTTGTAGTCTGGGGCAACGATCCAGAGATAAATAAAATTGGTCCCAATCCCCCGGTTCTGACCAAGGTTTTCGGGAGTCTTTCCTTGGTTGTAAGTCGTATGCCGGAACTGGTAAGCCTCTCCCACTTATTTCCAATTGGGATCCCCCTTTGCCCCACTATCAGCTTGTCTGATAATTGGCTGAATAGAACCGCGAATCTTTATGGGCTGGATCTCAAACAGCTCGTTCCACTCTTCGGAGTGGAAAATGAATATGGTTTTTTTTTTTTTTTTTTTTTTTTTTTTTTTTTTTTTTTTTTTTTTTTTTTTTAAAGAAAAAGGAAAGATCTCACAGTGTTTAACTCTCTTAGAAACATGGAATCGATTTCCGATCCCTTGTCGATGGCACTTTCGCGTATTTCCTTCGTTGTGCAGTGGTGTATCTTGGAGTGTTTTGTAAAGTCTCAGGGGGCAGTTACTCGCCAGGGTGATGTGGGACGGAGCAGTGCAGTGCGCCCGCTGAGCAGACAGCGCCACAACTCTGGCCGCTGCCGGAAGCGGCGACTGAAGACCGCGGCTAGGCGGCGGGCGCGGGCGGTCATTTGCATGCCGGCATCCATCTGGCCGGCCGTTTCCGCTTCCGGCGGCGCCACCGGCACTCCTCACTTTCGATATCGCGGCGACACGCGACCGCTCGACCGGGCATCGAGATATCGCAGAAAACTCGCACAGCCGCATCTGCATTTGCCGGAAGGCGGCACGCCGCGCCGGAACGCCGAATGCAGCGCCCCTGCTGGCAAACTGCGTGTCACCGACCCGTTCCCTTTACAAACTTTTTCTGTGCCGCGTATTTCGGCAAATTCATTTGTGTGCAAGACCTTTTTGTGTCGACCCGCGTGCTTAAGGGCTATTTCATTTCGAGCAGGGCAAAAAAGCCAGAAACTTTTTCTTCAGTTTTTAAAGTGTTAATAACTGTACAAATATTAATTCGCAGGTTGCGAGATTTTCCGACTTCAGCTGTTATTCTTTAGTTGGTCTATGCTTTTGCAACGCATGAAAATTTGTGCCGGTGGCCAAGTGGCCAAGAGCTTAAGGTGACCGCTCGCGATAAGTGGGAGTCCTGGGTTCGAGTCCCGATCCGGCACAAATTTTCATGTGTTGCAAAAGCATAGACCAACTAAAGAATAACAGCTAAAGTCGGAAAATCTCGCAACCTGCGAATTAATATTTGTATAATTAACATTTATAGCTGCGGACCATCGGCAATTGTGTTCCTTTAGAACAGAAGTATCATTGTTAATAATTGAATATTTTGTTCATTGAAGCAACTGTTTTTCATTTGGTTTTTAACAGCAACTAGTTGCACTTAAATTGGTGTTTGAACCTGTTTCGCTCACTTCAGTTAAGAAAGTACAGAATTAAGAGCATGGCGGAGAATAGTTTTCCTACAGACTTACGAAATCAACAGTTTCATTCCGATCTTCACGAAATTTTGCACGATTGACCATCAAGACAAGAGGAAGGTCACCGTCTACCTTAAGTTTCATACGGTGCCTGGGGGATGATACCTTGCAACATAAAAATGGATCCCTAAATATCTTGGTCCCTGTTTTGTTTTCGTTATTCTCAGAACAAGGGTGTATGTTATACAACTGGAAAATATAAGAACAGCAAAAAGCGTTTTTCAGTGTGACCCTGTGTTTCTATTTCATTCAAATCTATAGTTTTGATCCGATATTGATGAAATTTTGCCTGCTTGACATTAAAAACAATAGAAGTGTTCTGTATAAAACTGCGTTCGGTGCACGGTGGAGGTTACTTAACTTACGGGCTTTGACAAAACCTATAGTTTTGCTCCGAACTTGATGAATTTTTGCATATATGACTTTTAAACCAAGAAGAAGGTAAAAACTACAAAAAAAAAACAGTCTTGATCGCAAAAAAAACTGTTTTTATTGACCGGTTTCGACCTGATGTAGCTCATCTTCGGAACAAAATGTAGTCCATGTGGCCAACTGGCAGGAGAACAGCCAGGACAGCCCAGCCCAGCCGAGTCCAGCACTGGCCACATGGACTACATTTTATTCCGAAGTTGACCTACATCAGGTCGAAATCGGTCAATAACAACTGTTATTTTTTGCGATCAAGACTATTTTTTGTAATATTAATCACACCAAATAGATCGCTGCTTTTCACCTTGACTATGTCGTCTAAATTAACAAGAGGAAGACCACTGGATACACAAAAGTTTGTATGGTACATGACAGAGCGCACCTTGCAAAAAACTTTGGCGAGAGAGGGAAGGGTGGAAGCCAACAGAAAGAGAGCTGCGAGAGCTTCTAGCGATTGGGAGCGGTTAGCACGCAACAACGTTGTAACTTCCTGGATCTTGCATTCCGTTCGAACTGTTCGTAGGTAACCCGTGTGCACATCGTCTTCTAAACTGTCCCGTCCACGCACAAAACGTCAATGCCACCTAAACACAGCACTGCGACTGAATGAGTCCTCATCTGCTGCATCATTTGGAACGTTTCGACAGTGTGAAACTTTCACTCTGCAGCGGAGTGTGCGCTGATATGAAACTTCCTGGCAGATTAAAATTGTGTGCCGGAACCGGGACTCGAACCTGGGACCTTTGCCTTTCGCGGGCAAGCGCACTACCGACTGTGCTATCCCGACACGACTGACGATGCCGCCTCACAACTTTACTTCTGCCAGTACCTCGCCTCCTACTTTCCAAACTTCACAGAAGTTCTCTTGCAAACACGCAAGACTAGCATTCCTGGAAGAAAGGATATGGTGGAGACATGGCTTAGCCACAGCCTAAGGGATGTTTCCAGAATGAAACTTTCACTCTGCAGCGGAGTGTGCGCTGATATGAAACTTCCTGGCAGTTTAAAATTAAAATTAAAATGTGCGGAGAGAGAACGGCAGAGCAGTGACGGCGAAGGATTTTGCAAATCTTTTTGTTTGAAGAAGGACACAGCAAGGGTACTAGATAAGTGGGATCTTAATGCTATTCGCACGAAAGATGTTTAAATTTTGAAGCGAGGTACTGGGGTGCCTGCGCACTGAGCAGCCGATGGAGAAGGCACAGAATGTGGTAGTCTCGTAGTTTTGTCTGTCCGTAGCACTAATATGATATCGACGAATGTTGCACTTGTAAAGTACACATGGTGTCATTTTTACTCATTACACAGCTGGTTTCAGTCAGTTATGATCATCTTCTGTTCTGAATGCTCTTTTCTAATTAACTAAAAATTGTAATCATTGGCGTGAGTAAAGGGACTCAACACAAATTCCTTTTTCTTGCAAAAGTACATACATATGCTAACTTTCATGACAATCGGTCAAACAGTGTAGAAGTATATTGTTATGTTCAAAATCTTTCTATGGAACTTAATCATTCTGGTTATCAGCTTCATTGCTTTCCATCTACTTAAATTTACCTAAGGACAAGACACACATCCACGCCTGAGGGAGGACTTCCATCTCCGACGGGGAGCAACTGCGTGTACCGTAGCAAAGTGCCTAAGAGCTCAGCCATTCCACCGGGCTGTATTGGAATGTAGCCTTAGCACGCTCCATTTTAAGACGTGCCTAAGATAAACCGGAAACAGATTTTGTTGCCCCATATTAGATTTTATTCCGTGATACCACAAATTTTTTCTGTACACCAGGCATCATGATGTTGTTCATTCGTGTCAGTAGGTCGAGTTGTTTTGCGCGACAACCGGCTAAAAGCTATTTTCCTATCCTGGATAAAGGTACCATATTTCTTTTTATGTATCCCTTACGACGCAAAACTCCAGGCGTAAAAAAAAAAAAAAAATTAAAAAAAATTAAAAAAATAATAATAATAAAAAAATTCGCAGTTATAAAATTAGTCAGGAGTTTTAGTCTACCTCCTAGTCCCCCCTCTGTCCGTTTCCTTGTGTTTCACTCTCTGCACATTTCATCAATAGCGCTAGTGGATTTCTACCTCTACTTTTCTTTTCATACAGTTCAATTCTTATGGCGTGGTATCTCCTGAACAATATAATTTTAAGATTCGTACAAATAAATATTAGGAAACATCTAAATGTATAAATTTATACGTGATGTGTGATGGAGCAGTATTTTATGCATCTTGTTGTATATGTCTTCGTGTCCGCTTGACATCATGCAACCCGGGAGATCTACTGAAAGAATGCAGTCGCCCTTTCCATTTTTATGGTGTGCTACAGCAACCGACTGAAGTCGAAATTCTTGAATGTCTTGGTTGCAAAAATAGGTGTTTTATTTAGATATGAGACATTTCGCACCTTCAAGGCATCTTCAGATATCTTGCCTGCTGTCCCTGTAGCACATAGTAGGTCTTCAACTTATTTACATGGCATGTCTCGGTACTGGTCCTGTTTCTGTCTGGAGCAGCGTTCAAATATGTATTCATTTTGAGTACAGCTTCCCTTGAAGGAAATTTGTTTGGTTCTTCTAAAATGTTCAAATGTTTGTAAATCTATCGGACCAAACTGCGTGGTCATCAGTCCGTAGCTTACAAACTACTTAAACATATGATGTGATTCTTTAGTTTCTCCCGGCGTATTTCATAATCAAAATATCCACGGGTGTACTGCCGGTCTATAGTGTCCAACGGGCACAATATTTCGGCGATCATACATGTCGCCATCATCAGGTGAACTGACGGACTGAGCTCCTGGAAACGCGCCGGCACGGAGATCCGCACGCTACGGCTGCTCGAAGGGAACTGGGTTCTAGCCCGGTAGCGGGCCATTTAAATACCCTCGGCCCGCGCCGCGGCCGCGCAGTGGAACCGAATGCGACGGCGTCTGAGATGACATCGGTCTGAGGGCTCTGTCTGCCGTGGTCGTCACTTCGTTACGTTTGCTAGATTTACTCTTAATTAACCCAATCGCTGGTTCCCAAACTTTGCTAAGATTATAGCCACAGTCACGGTTTATGAGGTCGTCACTTGTGCGAATTTCAATGGCCTCTCTAACGACGCAGTCCCAGTATCTCGACGTCTGTACCAGAATCCTAGTGCTTTCATCCTCCATCGCATGATTCTCCGACAAACAATGTTCAGCGACCGCCGACTTGCTCGGATACATCAATCGTGTGTGCGTCTGGTGTTCAACACATCGATCCTCGACGGTACGCATCGTCTGTCCAATATACGACATTCCACACTGACACGGAATCTGGTACACGCCGGCCTTCCTCAAACCGAGAGCATCTTTAGCGCTCCCCACCAGTGCACGAATTTTATTCGGCGGACAAAAAACCGTTCCAACCTGGTGTTTTTCAAAATGCGGGCGATCTTCCCCGAGAGTGCGCCAGTATATGGAACGAACGCAGTGCCTACATCCTCCCTTGTGTTTTCATCAGTTTCCACAGGTTGTGTTGTAGTGGTTGGGCGGAGAGCCCGCTGAATCTGCCACTCTGAGTACCCATTTTTTCGAAATAACAGTTTTCAGGTGTTCCAATTCCTGGGGTAGACTCTCTGTGTCGGAGATAGTGCGCGCCCTATGTACTAGAGTTTTAAGTACCCCATTCCTCTGTGAAGAGTGGTGACAGCTGTCTGCGTGTAAATACAGATCAGTGTGCGTTGTCTTCCGATATACACTATGACCCAGGGTGCCATCAGCTCTTCTCTTGACCAAGACGTCCAGGAACGGCAATTTACCCTCCGTTTCAGACTCCATAGTGAATTTGATGTTGGGGTGTATGGAGTTCAGATGTGTAAGGAAGTCAAGGAGTTTATCCATACTATGTGGCCAGATGACGAAAGTGTCGTCCACGTAACGGAAAAAGCAAGTAGGTTTCCATTGAGATGATGCCAGGGCTTCCTCCTCGAAATTCTCCATGTACATATTTGCGACCACAGGGGAGAGTGGGCTACCCATGGCGACTCCCTCCGTTTGTTCGTAGTATTCGCCATTGAAAAGAAAGTACGTAGAGGTCAAGACATGCCTAAAAAGTTCGGTGGTCTTCTCGTCGAATTTCTGACCAATCAAATCTCGTGACTCTCGAAGGGGAACCCTCGTAAACAACGAAACTACGTCGAAACTCACCATGATATCTGACTCATCCAGCCTGAAGTTGTTAAGGCGTTTAACAAAATCCACGGAATTACGGATGTGATGAGGGCATTTACCCACATAAGGACTTAATATTCCCGTCAAGTATTTGGCCAACAAATATGTAGGTGCTCTGATGTTACTGACAATGGGACGTAACGGCACCCCATCTTTGTGAGCCTTAGGGAGTCCATAAAGTCTTGGCGGTACCGGACCTTGAGGTAGCAGTTTCTTGGCGACACCCTCCGGTAAGTCCGCATCCTTGAGAAGCGCCCTCGTCTTGTTTTCCACCTTCTTTGTGGGGTCAACGCTGATCTTCTGGTAGGAATCGTCATTTAGCAGGCTCTGCATCTTTTCAGTGTAGTCCTTATGGGAGACAACAACCGTAGCATTGCCTTTGTCAGCCGGTAAGAAAACAATATCAGGGCGCTCCCTCAGGTCACGAATGGCCGCCCTCTCTTTACTAGTAATGTTCGACTTCATAGGCTTGGATTTCGCCGAAATATTGTGCCCGTTGGACACTATATACCGGCAGTACACCCGTGGATATTTTGATTACTTAAACATAGGTAAACTAACCTAAGGACAAACACACACACACACACACCCATCCCCCAAGGAGGACTCGAACCTCCACGGCAAGCAACCGCGCGCTCCGCAGCGAGACTTTTAGATCGCTCGGCTACTCACCGCGGCTTGGTTCTTCTACCTGATATTTGTTTGTCTATTTTATTTTATTTATTTATTTTTGAGGTTCCTACAAACACCACGAATTACATATGTTAGTAACATTCACCTTCTGGCTGGTTTATAGAATAC
Source organism: Locusta migratoria (assembly GCA_026315105.1). Lineage (NCBI taxonomy): Eukaryota > Metazoa > Arthropoda > Insecta > Orthoptera > Acrididae > Locusta > Locusta migratoria. The sequence goes on along the minus strand of CM048744.1, from coordinate 925,909,924 downwards.
CAACTGTGCCTAACTCAGACTCTAATGTTACAATGAAATATTTTTGTTTCTGTTTTTAATTATATTTATGTGGAATTGTTATGTGTTAATAGTGTTCATTGAATTGGTGCGGGCTTAAGGTCTAACTTGTCCTGCTATGGGCGTGCAGTAAATTGTTTGCTCTGACTCTCTCTCTTGTAAAGAAAGGTCTTGCTCTCCTTAACTATTTAACTATTGTTCACCTTGTTTCGGCGTTGTTTTCTGTATCCACTTGCTGGGGTATTGGAACTGCGGGGCTTGAAATTGAATGGTCTAATGTTCTTTATTTTATTAATTTATTTATTTTAAAGAACGTATTCGACATTAGCGTTCCTATTTCATCAGTCAGTCCTTAGTAGCGATAATTATAGTTGGTAGGTAATTCGTTAGGCAGTTTTAAGCCTAATTTTACAGCGAGGTAATTTTAGGAGAACTAATTTTTCTAGGGATTTTCAAAAGCATGATACGTGACTTTACTGAATGAACATTTACAAACGTCTTTGAAAGAATACGTTGAAGTTGCCTCTCCAGAGAGAGTCCAAAATATCTGTTTTGTCATTTCACTTGATTTAAAGCTACAACTCGCCGTTTCAAAGCAACAGTCATTCCGTATCGGTAGTCCTGAAAACAACGGCATCGGTTTCTTGGGAAATTCCCATTAACTTGGTGACGGCCGTCCGCTGCGTTCTAGTTTCACGTTTGTCCTTTTGTCCGCGTGCTGAGGAACGCGTAGTGCGTGTGCCAACAGTAAAATCAAGCATATAAATCACACAGGCCAATAAAACGCCTTTCATTTTACATCGTACGGCCGTTCTGGAAAGTTCCTTGTGGACTGAATCTCGTTGATATTTTACGACTTGAGAATCGAGGTCAAGTGCAACGGCGCACTGTTAAGATGAATTTTTCGATCTCTGGATTCGGAAAATGCACACGGGATTCACTCGTGGTGGTGCTCATCGTTAATTTTTCCCATTTACTTCTCGCCCTATTGGTGCTGCTTACCGATGTAGACCACGGCGCTCCATAGTTTTTAGCCAGATGAGTAAAGGTGTACATTATAACTTTACAAGTGGAGTGTTGCAGTGGATATGTGACTTTCTTGGCCGTTTTTTGTTCAGTGACAAGGAACCAGTTTCTCTAAGTGGGAAGGTAGAAATACACAACGATCGTATCGTGGAGTCGGAGTGAAATATCAAAGAGATTCCTCGAAGTTAAAATTTTTCTGTACTGTGTCTCGAGGTCAAATGTGCGGAGCGTTTTTACTTCACTGAAACTACTGTCATAGAAGTTACTTCTCTGTAAATTTAGCACTCTCTACCGACAGTCTCCTGATCACATGCCATGTCAGTTTCTTTCAGAAAGTCTTACAAAAGATAGTTCCTATCTTCCATCACTGCCCCATTTCCTAGATTTACTGCAATACACTCTGGTAAGTTGTGACCTGCTACCAAAAAAGTGCAACGGTGACGTGACAATTTTGTATCGGATGTCTTGGAACTTTCAGAACAGTTTAATTGTTCAGATAAGCTTTATGGAATAAGCTGCACCCGTACCCCACATACTGGCTAATGTATTTTTAGCTTGTACGATACTCTCCATTTCCGAATACTCTGTTTAGGTTTGGTTCAGTGGGAGCACATGAGGATACTCACTATCAGTCATGGGGTTTACACACATGAAATAATCATTTAAAATTACAAAAAAGTAAACATACTTCATAGTAAAAACGGAAACCATAGCTTACAAACTAGCAGAAAAGGTAATCATGCTGCACTGGCGTTTGGAGTTTGTCGGAAGTGCAATAGTTAAAACGAACGTGAAAAACATTCACGAAACACGCCTGATGGATGTGTTTCAAACTCCAGCAGCCCATAAAATCGGCAGTTGCTGAAAATTGCCTAAAGATAAATTAGGAATTTACAGGAATTGGCTGACGTGAGTGTGTGTTGTGTGTGTGTGTGTGTGTGTGTGTGTTTGTGTGTGGTGCAGATAAACTGTCAGACCTCTACCTACCTATGAATGCATCATTACTTCAGCGGTACTGTTATCTGTGCCAAAGTTTGACACTCCCTGCTGTTGCGTTAGGTGGTTATAAAGTTCTGGCTGCTAAATGTCGACGAAACTGACTGCCCGGTGTCCATACCTTCAGTTATGAGAGCAGGTAACACACTAGTGTTGCAACCCACTTTGGCAGACAAACAGTCTTGGAATGAATGTAGTGTTCCAGTCTCAGATGCTTTAACCGCGGAAAGCTCCCTCTGCACACTGCTGATTTGTTCGTTGACTCTTTCACGACAGTTCGATAACTTTAATTTGTTCAGGGTCTGACTTCCCTCCTTCTGGCTAAATATCATCAACAGTTCTTGGTATAGCATGTTTTAGCTCAGTAATGACTGTCTCGTTAATCTTATTATATTGCAACAAGTCAGTTAATTTATTATCGTAACGGGGTCAATATCGTTTTAGTGATACTCTGAACATCTGTTTTTAATAATTTTATGCTTCATATTTATGGTATTTACAGTATTAACTGTGAATGGGTAAAGTTGAAAATGTGTCCCCAGGTGGGATTCGAACCTGGGTCTTCTGATTGCTTGCACAGCGATCATCAGAACTGCATGGACTACTCTACCTCGCCTCTCGTCACTTAGAATTTCTCAACTGTCCCTGCCCACTATTACCCAAACTCGCGCTTTTTTCAAACTTGCTGCTCGTCATACGCTTATTATAGAGCTTAATAAGCTGATATAATACATAATATTATTATGTATTACACTTATTTGTCCTTAGTAGCCTACTGAGATTTAGTTACACAATAAAATTTAATTTTATTAACATAATAATATAACCTTTGATTTTATTAAACCGAATAATACAACAGTTAAATAAAAACCTAACCGGTGACAAGTGATCTCGGTAATTTAATTTTCTGTCAAGGTTCTGGGTCAGCAGATCCAACGTATTCTAAATGAGGTACAGTAGTTCGTAAATTGTATATTTTCTGAAGTAATTTTGTTTTTCCACGATGAAGGGTGAACAGTCTGGGTCCATCTGGGTAATTCACATTATTATTATTTTACTGTTTATAGCCATAATATCGTACTCCGTACATGCTTCACAAGGAGACTGAAGCTGGTTGCCTAACAACAATAAAAATTTTCTTGTGATCGAGAGTGTGTTCTTTTAAAATATGAAACAACGTAATTTATGTTTCGCTGGCCATTGTTTCAGACTGCGAGTTTTTCCACTGCGAGTTCTTCCCTTAATATGCACATAAAATAAGATTTATTACCTTTCCTTCTATCTCTGCGATGTTATTGCATTAAAAAATCTTGTTTCACAGTTTACGTATTGAAATAGATAAACAGCTACTCTGAGATATTGCCCTGCATAACAAAATAACAGAGATCTCGCTCACTTCTAGCACGATCTTATGCCCACCGTCTTGTCCACATAATTTAATTGTATAAAATTAAATGAAGTTAGTTCTGCTTGATTGAATATGAAAACATTATTTCGGATTACGAAAATAATCACTAGCGGCCAGGACAAAGAAAAATACGAAATATCCTCACCTTTGTTGCCGGCATCGTGATGTGGGTTAAACATAATATTTTGATTTCTCTTTTAAAAAAGTTATAAAAATTATTTACCTTGTTTCCACTACGCTTCTCATATTGTTCTCAATAAAAAATTGTTACAGATTTTTCTTTAAACTGATGTGTTGTTGGCAGAACAAGAAAGACTTTCGCGGCCGGTGTCAGTTTGAATAATTTTCGGTGTCGGGCAGTGTCGTTACAAAACACCAAAGCAAACGAATTGCTTATGTTTCGTCCTCTATGCATCAGTGCTCTGAAGGGCGGTTAATAGCCGCACACATTATTTAAAAGATCAGGTAATTTTATAATGTATCTATGCATAAATTGTATTGTAGTTCCATGATTCTATTCTTTCGAATTTACAGTTTACGTGCCAGATCATAGCAACACATTTTATTATTAGAATACAACTGATTGTCAGATTCTGAAATATTATGGAGCTAGGACAGCAACAAGGAGAAATGACTTGAAAGAAAAATCTTTAAATATTTATTTTTAGTTACTCTGTATTTTCTACACTCATTTCCTTGAAAGTTAAATATTAAAACTGAACTGCATCTTTTCAGTCGAGCATCAGCAATACTTAAAAAAATGTACTTTTCGAAACTGAGAAAAACGATAATTCAAACAACGATAGTGACGTGTTCGCAATGATTCTTCCCCATTACAATATTATATTTCTGCACAAGAGGTGTGAATGTCGTAAACGCAAAAGAATTTGATTACATTAAAGCATTATTGTCAGTTCAAGAATAGTGGAAGTTTTCGAAAAGGCTAATGGTGACCTATCGCATAAGAATGGAACACTACCCTTCAATTAAAAAAAAGGTATTAAATTTAAATGAAATGTCTGAAATAAATATTTTAAATAAACCGAACCAGACTAATTGCCTTGCAGAAGCAATTATATAAATAGAGAACAAGTAATGCCGTTATTTGACTTTACTAGTGTACTATGGATTCAATAAGGTTCTAGAAAATGGTCTCAACCAGAAACCTACAGGGAATAATTTAATGATAAATAAAGCAATAAACTCGTTTGAAATTTGATTTAATCTCCTTCGTAGTATTGTCCTTGGTCAGCATTGCCCTAATATAATGTGGAATCCATTCAGGATGTATTTCTGGAAGGCTTCTTTTGGAAAGATATTTACCTGTTCTGTCGTGGCCCTCTAAATGACTGGTATGGCATCAGAACGTTTTTTCTTTGAACGCAGTTTAAATTTTTTTTTTGTTTTGTTTTTGTTTTTAAGAGGCAGCAGTCGCCTGTTTCTAAATTTGGCGAGTGAAGCAGAACGTGGACAGGTTTTATCCGGTCAGAAACGTACCACTCAAAAACGATGTATGCGACGGCGTGATCAAGCAAAAAGGTGTATGCCCATTTTTCTGATCTTTTCCCTCGTGCCAGTACATCGTTTTGCAAACGTTGTAATACGATCTTGTAAAGTACCGTGTTTACAGTTATTCTTCTTAGAATTACGCCGTGCCCTCAATATTAGAAAAATCAGTGAAGTTTGATAATCGATTTTGGCTTAAATGTCTTTATAAGGTAATAAGAGTCACAGATTTTCTGGGGCGAACTTTCGTCTCATGGACACACTTATAACTGCAAAAAGAATTTCGAAGTTTGCGTAACTAATGAGCAAATTACTAGGGCCATCGGTAGCTTGATTTATACAGTCCCTGATACTGAGGACAACACCCTCACTCATGCCCGACTGAGGACGCGAACTTCCGGCGGGAGCCGCCACCCAGTCCGTGACATGGTGCCTCAGAGCACGCGGCAATCCGCGCGCGCAGCCACAAACTCAAGCTTCATCTCTATTTACACTTCTGGACGTAAAGTATGAATGTAAATGAAGATGATGCTTCCGAGCAGACTGAAACACGGTGTTCCTTTTGCTCATCACTCAGAAGTCTGGTTAGACAACATACATTCCGTCTCATTAGTGTATCATAATAGCTATACTTCCTCGGACCCGTAAGAGATGTATTATTCGCTAAGCTCTTGAAGGATCCATTTTTCCCATGTTTCCTTCTGTTTCTGAGGTTAACGAACGTCCCGAAAGTTGGCCGACTCCTAGCGCCTAATTTCTGACTTCAAATCGCTCATACTACCTGAAAGATTTACAGAAATGTTTTTCAATACCCGAGGGGGTCGCAAGGTCTTGTTCGCGGGGATGGGGGGGAGGGGAGAGGGCGAAGCGTAGGGACCAGGGCAGTAAGGGGAATAACCAAGTGGGGGAGGGAACAGGGAGGGGAGAGGGGTGATTCATCCATGGGAGGGGATCAGGGTTGGTAGAACGGGTATACCAGGGGGTTGTGGGAGTCTATCTTGCGGTTGGTGTATAGGATCCAGATGTGTTCGAGGCATTGGAGGAGATGGGGAAACGGGATTAGGTCATATAGGATCTTCGTGGAGGAGAGCTGGATACGGTACGCGTGGCGGAGGTCATGGCGTTCTAGGAATTGGAGGGTTTTGTAATAAGAAGGGGGAGTGAAAATCTACACGAAATGGAAGCTGCTTCATACGTTGCACGTCTGTGCTACATGGACATCCAGAAGCTCGTCTATGGATCTGAGAATGTCCATGAGGCAACAGCAACCAGCAACGTTGCACAGCTGATGTAGCGCCTCCAACTTGTTTGGTTTGCCAGTTCTCCAAAAGGACGATCCTGCCACTCTGAAGGCCACAGTTTGAGCCATTTCATGCTCTAGGAAGCATGAGTGCTTCACACGTTGATATTACGGCTTTAAACATTCGTTATTTAAGGGAGCACACAGGTGGCGTTCTGTCTTCTTTGACTACGCGCAATCGACGCGACGTTGAAACGACTAGTATTCTAGTATTCTCCAGGTGGCACCTGCCGGCAATGTATCAAAATCGACGTCGTCTTTACGGGTGTACAGAATATGAAAGCAGTCAGATATAGCAATAAGAAACAGCTCCTAACCCTCCAAGAGAATTTCCAAATTCACGTGTTTCTTTTTTATTAAAGTTTGTGTTTGTCTACAACGTATTTTATTAGTTTAAATAGTTTATGGTTGATTATGTTTACTTTTTTATTAAAGCTTCTTATTAAATGACCAAGTAAAACATCAGCAACCATAAACTATTTAAATTAATAAAATACGTTGTAGACAAAGACAAACTTCCCCCAACCTAAAACCCACCACACTATAAAGAAGCATGTTGGTATTTATTCCCATCTTCTTGCATTACTGTACCTCCGAATACCAGTATTGCGTAGTAATAGGTACGGATGTAATTACTCTCTCATCATTTTCTTTTACAAAACTTTTATTATTCTTTTCTCTAATGTGACTACCTGAAGTTTTATCATGTGGCGTTGCAGAGATTTGTTTAATTAGCAACTATTAATTATTTCATGCAAGAGGCGTATTTTTGTAGGTCACATATTAATTAGTATTTATAATAAGACTAATTACATTCTATCTGCCTAATAAAATAGTAGGTATTGTTATGTTTCACAATTAATGACAGGAAAGTTATACCTCCATTAGTTTCTGTATAATTACCGTTCATTCCTAAAGTATTGCTGACAAAACCTATTAAACTATATTTGGAAATGAAGCACTGTTAATACAACAGAGACTTATATATCAATTTACTCAGTACTACTTACGCTACCTTTTACTATAGCAAATAGCATATAAATGTTTACTTTTCCATTATAGTTAGTTTTGTGTACCTAATTACGTAATTTTCATTGTTCAGGAAATATAAATAGGTGAGCTTTCGTGCCATGTAGTGAGTCGTCATTTCGTGTTTGATATGAGGCACACTCCACGTCATTCTGAACTCCGATTTTGAAAAAAAAATATGTTAAATATATTCTGTTTTGATGCCATCACACAACTGTACTAAGCATCTAGCAAATTCTCGCACCATTTGTCAGCTATATAAAGTTGTCAGAACGACATGTTTCGGGACCAATCTTATCCCATTCTCAGGTCCTAAATATCAAAATGAATCAGTCATTAGGCAACTTCCACCTTAAAATGTAAGCAGCATCGGTGGATCATTATGCAATAATCTGACATGTTGTCGGTTTGAAGAACCACTATGAACTGTGCTGCGTAAACTGTATTACTGACGTGTGGAATGTGCGTACCGAGTTGTAGTGACTGTTATTGATGTGACTTGTACGCTGGCCTTAAAAGGGGACAATTGGACACTAATGATACATTGAAGTATTAATGAATACAATTCTATGCGCCGCCTTTGTAGTAGACCAGTTTTGCCCCATGATATTTCAGGCAGAAGTTACCGAGAACGCCGATTCACGAGAATCTACTAGAGGTAACGAACCCAGGCAACGTCACAACATAATATGACCGCATGATAATACAAAAAACCCTTACACATACACACACACACACATACACATACACATACACATACACCTGCAGAGAATCAGAATATATCACACACTTTTAAACACACACACACACACACACACACACACACACACAGCCGGCCATGGTGGCTGAGGGGACTGAGGCGCGCCAGTCTCGGTCTGCACGGCCACTACGGTCGGGGGTTCGAATCCCCCCTCGGGCATGGATATTTGTGCCGTCCTTAGTATTAGCTAGTTCATAAGTAGTTTGTAAGTTTAGGGACTGATGACCCCGTAGTTAAGTCCCATAGGATCTACAAACATTTGAAGACATACACACAGAGCTTCGCTACATGAACTTAACTCATATTTATAAACACACACACAATACAGTCAGAACATCACACACAAATTGCTAGCAGACACCTGTTTTTAGAGGAACAAAACAAGAACATATCTAACAGTGCGGACCAAAGAACTTACAAGCCAATAACACATATACAAACTACAAGGAAAAACAAAACAAAAGACTAACACAGCCCCCACGGCTTCAGAAATGGCGAGTTCCTGGCAAACGTGGAATTGTAAACAGTTTAATTGCAAATAGTGAGAAGTGGCAAATGCTAAAACACATGAAATAAGGCAACATAAATACAAAACGTGAGTAATTATAAATAGTTCGATTTATACAGAATAAAATAAATCCATAGCATGAGAAATGTTCATGATCGAATTTAGTAAAAACCACAGAAAAATGTAAAACGAAAAACAGTTGACCACTGAAGATGCTATAAAATAAAGAGAAAAGCGTCTGCTCTAGAGTATCTTACAGTTGCAAAAGTCGGTAACCTAACCTATACAAAGATTACCTGACATAGTTGGGTCTGGAGGCGATCTACTCGTTTTATAGTTTTCAAAATGACAAGCCAAGATCGCACACTAACAATTTACTAAATGACGACCGGCTTCAGTGCACTGTGTCACCATCATCTGGTCACATATATGTTATAATCCGATCATCTTGTTAAAAAAAAATGGGTACAAAATAACAAGTGCAACATTGCACTTAGTCACTACATAAAAAAATACATAAGTTAAAAACATGAATGTGTCATCTTTTTAACATATACTTTTTATCCAAAAGTCGACACAGTTTCAGCCGACTAGTTGCATAAAATGGATTACATTTATAAACCTTTACTCAGGTTTCGGCAAAATTAATTTTGCCTTCTTCAGAAGTATACATAAAGCTCACATTAAAAAAGTTGTTAAATAAAATGTGGCTGACTCCATGTCAATTGATTAAAAAGTAAAATTTAAAAACAATGTCACATCATAAAATTGTGGAGCCCGTCTACACACAGGTCGAGTGAGCACTGCGTACTGACACAGAGGATCCTGTTCCACCGTTGCTGAATTGCAACCTTGTTTAAAATTTTGATATACTTTTTATATAGTGACTAAGTGCAATATTGCACTTGTTATTTTATACCCATTTTTTTATAACAAGATGACCAGATTATAACGTATATGTGACCAGATAATGGTGACACAGTGCACCGAAACCGGTCGTCATTTAATAAATTGTTAGTGTGCGATCTTGGCTTGTCATTTTGAAAACTATCTAACCTATACAAACTGTATGTTTTCCCGGCATTGTACCAAGCAGTGTGATATGCCATCTACCACTTAGGTATAGAAATTCTTCACGTAATGCGTACAACACTGGTTCCCAGCACTTCCGGGTTAAAGTGGATCTGGCACATTCGAGTGCACCTGACGCGTGTGTTTTATTTAGCGCGCAGTGGCAGCGGTCTAAAGCTGTCGCCGGTCGCGCGGCGCGTTTCCGCGGCAGAGGCAGCCACGGCGCGATTTATCTGCGGGCATTTCTGTGCGCTCAGTAAGGCACCGGCGGCTGTAGCGCGCAAATAGCCACCCAGCGGCCTCTGCGGCTGCCGCGGTGTCGCTGCCTGCCTGTGCCTGCCTGCCTGCTGCGTTTACGGCCGCGTAAATCATGGCGCGCTCTCCTGTCAGCGCACACCGGCTCCACAGGCTGATTCAGCGTGGTGAACAAAACGCGGAACAAAACGCCGTGATCAGGTCAAGGAGAACGGCACACACATAAATAGCCGCTAATTGCGGCACCCTGCAGTAGCTGAATGACTCGAAACCATCTGTTCCTAATACTAATGTTGTGACGAACAGTGCAAATGAAACAAGACCGTACTTCAATGAAGAGAAACATTACTGCCCGAGCCTCACACGCCAATAGCTCGAGCGACTTCTCTCTTTGTAAGCACGCATATCAAGATGTGGCGACGTACTCCAACTTGCCTAATGATGGCCCTTGCCCCAAGCTCGGTAATCGCACCAGTGCAGATGACTGCAGTTCCAGCGCCCTTCTTCTACTCCAGATACCTCTTTCTCGAATACAGTTCATCTACATCTACATAGATACTATGCAAATCACATTCAAGTGCCTGGCAGAGGATTTATTAACCACTTTCATAACTTTTCTCTACCGTTCCATTCTCTAATAGCTCACGGGAAGAAAGAACACCTAAATCGTTCCGTTTTAGATCTGATTTCTCTTATTTCATTGGGATGGTCATGTCTCCGTAAGGAGGTGGGTACTAGCAAAATATTTTCACATTCAGAACTAAAAGTCGATGATTGAAACTTCGCAAACAGATCACGCCGCAATGAATAACGTCTTTCTTTTAATGATTTCCACCCCAATTCGTGCAACATTTCCGTGACGCTTTCCCCCCAGTAACGTGATAGAACAAAACGAGCTGCCCTTCTCTGAACCTTGCCAAGGGGCAACAGTACTCCAGGAGAGGACGCACAAGTGTGATGTAGCCAGTCTCTTTGGTGGAGCTGGTGCATCTTCGAAGCGTTCTGCCGATGAAACGTAACCTTTGGTTCGCCTTACCCACAATATTTCCTATGTATCCTCTCCAGTCATAGTTGTTCGTAATTGTAACTCCTAGGTATTTGGTAGAATCTACGACCTTAAGGTTTGACTGATCTATCGCGTAATTAAAGTTCAGCGGATTTCTTTTAGTGGTCATGTGTATTACTTCACACTTTTCTTTATTTAGTGTCAATTGCACCATGCAGAAATTTTGTCAAAATCGCTTTGCAGTTGCTTTTGATCCCCTGTTGTCTTCACTAACCGATAAACGACAGCATCATCCGCGAACAGTCTAAGGGAGCTATTCAGATTGTCTCCTAAATCATTTATAAACACGAGGAAGATTAGGGACCTATAACGCTTCCCTGTGGAACGCCAGATATCACTTCTGTTTTACTCGATGATTTACCGTCAATTACAACGAACTGTGTTCTTTCTGATAGAAAATCGTGAATCCAATCGCACAATTGGGGAGATATTCCGTAAGCACGCAATTTCATAAGAAGCCGCTTGTGGGGTACAGTGTCAAAAGCCTTCATGAAATCCAAAAATATGGAATCGATTTGAGATCCCTTGTCGATGGCACTTAACACTTCATGTGAATAAAGGGTAAGCTGTATTTCTCAAGAGTGATACTTTCTGAAGCCGTGTGATCAGGCCAAGAAGAACGGCACACACATAAACAACTGCTAATTGCGGCACCCAGCAGTAGCTGAATGACTGGGGACCATCTGTTCCTAATACTTATATTGTGACCAACAGTGCAAATGAAACAAGATCGTACTTGAATGAAGAGGAACATTACTGCCCGAGTCTCACACGCCAATGACTCGAGCGACGGCCCTCTTTGTAAGCACGCATATCAAGATGTGGCGACGTACTCCAACTTGCCTAATGATGGCTCTCGCCCCAAGCTCGCTAAGGCTACGGCCACACTTGCGTTTTCTGAAGCTGGACGCGGAGCGTCTAAAGAAGCAGCTTTAAAAGGCGCCAGGTGGTGGCCACATTCGACCGCGTATAAACAGCGGCTTCTTACAGACCAAAGACGTGAATGTGGCCACATTTGGCTCAGACCTGCATGGGTGACATCGCAGCATTGAGAAATGAATGTATTAAGTAAACAGTCTGCAACAATAATATGTGCTGCATTGTTACTGATTCGACGGAGACGACGTAGACAAAAAAGACGTATTTGGATTCATCCAATAATTGAAGACAGATTGGAGAGGGGAAAATTCACTCTGATACACAACAAACTTAAAGAAATCCCTGAAAAGCTTTTTGAGTACTACAGGATGTCTATTAAGTCATACGAAACTCTGCTGTCTAATGTATCGATTCCTATTACTGGAAGAAATACTCGACTACGTGATTGTATAAGGGCTGAAGAAAAACTATCAGTTACTCTGAGATAAGTGAAGTTTTATTACTTATTTTATTATTTGTTTACATTGCATAAAATGACAGCTAGCCAACCGTCTATTTTTTTGTCTGTTTTTATAATCCACATTTTAAATGTCGAATAAAAATGGTCGAGCTTGAACTTCTAAGATAAATCGTTCGCTATCAAATTCAATTTTTTCCATCTCACTCATCGAAAAAAACTGTAATAACACTTGACTACACACTGCGTTGACAGACTGCACAGATAGGACTGAGTTCACGTGGGAACGCAATGTGAGAAGCGTCTTTTGACGCAGGGAAAGGGCCGCGGACCATCCGACTAGCGTCTGACCTTGAGCATGCGCCTTCCCGTCTGACGCTGGCAGAAAAAGACGCCGTGTGGTCACTACCAATATTCAAATGTTTGTTAAGCTTATGGGACTTAACTACGGGGTCATCAGTCCCTAAACTTACAAACTACTTATGGACTACTTACGAACTAGGACGGCACAAACATCCATGCCCGAGGGTGGATTCGAACCCCCGACTGTAGTGGCCGTGCTGACCGTGACTGGAGCGCCTCAGTCTCCTCGGCCACCGCGGCCGGCTGGCCATTACCGGTCTGCCTATGACTGTGGCGTCTTTCGACGCTGAGCTTCCAGCTTCAAATGTTTATATAGTCTATGGGACTTAATTACGGGGTTATCAGTCCCTAAACTTACAAACTACTTATGAACTACTTACGAACTAGGACGGCACAAACATCCATGCCCGAGGGTGGATTCGAACCCCCGACTGTAGTGGCCGTGCTGACCGTGACTGGAGCGCCTCAGTCTCCTCGGCCACCGCGGCCGGCTGGCCATTACCGGTCTGCCTATGACTGTGGCGTCTTTCGACGCTGAGCTTCCAGCTTCAAATGTTTATATAGTCTATGGGACTTAATTACGGGGTTATCAGTCCCTAAACTTACAAACTACTTATGAACTACTTACGAACTAGGACGGCACAAATATCCATGCCCGAGGGGGGATTCGAACCCCCGACCGTAGTGGCCGTGCAGACCGTGACTGAAGCGCCTCAGTCTCCTCGGCCACCGCGGCCGGCCTTCCAGCTTCAAAAAACGCAAGTGTGGCCGTAGCCTAAGCACGCATATCAAGATGTGGCGACGTACTCCAACTTGCCTAATGATGGCCCTTGCCCCAAACTCGCTAATCGCACCAGTGCAGATGACTGCCGTTCCAGCGCCCTTCTTCTACTCCAGATACGTCTTTCTCGAATACAGTTAGGGTAAGGTGGTACAAATTCGATATAGGTACAATTCTGATCAACATAAATTTTCGCGCCATTTGTCAGTCTCGTAGTGTTTCGTTGTGCGGCATTGTAGTGTAGCAGCTTTCTACAGCTCCTCCTGTCTTTTAAAAGAATATACCACTTTGGGCTACGAAGAGATAAATGTTTTCCCTGTTTAGAGGTAAGTGAAGCTACTTAGTCTAACGAGCTCTTATAAATTTTCTATATAAGGGTGTCTAGATTCTCTACCCAAAATGCAATGTTTGGTACAACGAAGTATGCGCTGGTGCCTGACGGAAAAAGTGCTTTTTATGTGGAAGATCCCCTTAGTCAAAATTCTACTAGGAAGTGATCACAATTGTACCTAGTGTGGTACATTTTCGATCGGTTTTTCTCAATTCTGTAACTTTTGTGTGTGTCTATAACGACATTTGTAATTGTCTAATGTGTTACATATTAGTTAAGCATCCAAGAACAAGTGCTATAATTAAATTACATCTTTTCTCAATATATTTCCAGTTACAATAACATTTGGCCGAAATGATCGAAATTGTACCAACTTACCCTATCTACGAACCACACTTACCCGTCCACGTATGTCGACGGCTCGGCTGGTGTATTCAGCGATGCAATCGAGACTTCCGCCGAATGCGATTGAACACAAACATCCGCATGTTCGCTGGACAGCAGTGTGGTGAGCAGTGCATAATCCTACGCTTACGTCAGATGTCCAGTCCAGCTGGTACAAAACGGTCAATGGAAAGCAGATCTGCCAGACGCGCCTCCACAGGATCCACCTAGCAGCATCGCCATTATGTGCCACGTGTGGCGTGCAAGACGACGACGGCCATCGACTTGTCTGCGGCGAGGCAGGCAATGTTTGGCTTTTGGTCCGCCAGATGTTGGCCTTCTTCACACGCACAACCCCTGCCAATATCACTGCAGAAATGCTCCTCTTCCCCGATAAGGACTACTTCCCACAAGCGAGGACCCACACAGTGACATGGGTTAGCGGACTCGCTAACTACCTTTTTGGAAATGGTGATGAATCCGTTCTCGATTTCTGGAAATACATCAGTGAACGACAGTGCGCAGTTGTCAAGAACCCGAAGCATCAGCAATACTTTTCGAACTTCCTCCAGAGTATATTCCGCGACCTCCCTCGCAGCTAGATCATCCATGCAGGGAGAAGCTGACTTACGTTCCCTAATACCAGATTATCATTGATCGTTACAACGGTAACCCACAAATAATTTCGAGAAGACGTGTGTGGATGATCTAATGATGAATCGCCGCCGCGCGGTTTTTCATTCTCGTGCTGCTAATCAAAGCGATATCCAGTTTTGTGAGGACGTGCTGGTCCGACGGAATCATTAATTTTATTACAAAGATGTCAGAGATATTCTTTTGTTTATGATTGAAGGGCTCCTTCGTTTTAATTACATTGTATTTTTCTCCTTTTTTCTTTTGTTGCTAATTTCTTTAAGATAGCATCACCGATAAACAAAAAGAAAATAAATAAACAAATAAAAAAGAAAAAAAAATTAAAAAAAGGAAAGAAAAAAAGGCTTTTCTTAGATCACGTCCTGCTTCGATTTATTTGTTGTAAGCAGGTACCTAAGAAAATCAGGCGATGCAGAAGGAATTAGATTAGGTAACGGAACAAGAAAGGTGGTAGACGGGTTTTGTTACTTGGGCAGTAAAATAACATATGACGTTCACAGTACATCTATATATGTATCATTATATAAATACGCTAACCCGAAAATTGTGGTACAGGTTAACAATTTATTCGTACAAGAAGGCCAATGAAAGTTACATAATTCGAAATATTGTTTGTTGTAGATTTCAGAAATATAAATATTATGTGTGCATTTAGCCATTAAAAGTGGTAAAAGGAAGTAGAAATTTTCCTATCTACAGCTTGGATAAAGTTCTACATTCTCCAACAATCAGCTCACTGACTGGCTATTCGCCTCGACCAAAGACGCTGTAATGCAGCGCATCTGCAGTTTTGAAATAACGGTGAATATCGAAACATGGAGAGCTCCCAACTTACTTTCTTGTACCGTACAAATGCTTCATTTTCGCAGTGATTAAGATAATATTCAAATGTTTGTTAATCTATCGGTCCAAACTGCGTGGTCATCAGTCCGTAGCTTACAAACTAATTAAACTAGGGTAAACTAACCTAAGGACAAACACACACACCCATGCCGTAGGGGGACTCGAACCTCCGACGGCAAACAACCGCGCGCTCTGCAGCTCGGCTCTCGGCTACTCCACCACGGCTGTGATTAAGAGTGGTGAAAGGAAATGGATGTTTTCATATGAATGCCGATATAAAGGATGATGCGCCGGGAGAGGCATGTAGCGGTCCACGGGTGGAACTATGAGGTCGACATTTTGTCAGCTCTGGTATTCTGAATATTGCAGTACCGAAAGAACATTATTTCTTGGCGTTGTATAAATATACGAACACCGAAATTGTATTCCATTTCAAATATTAGGTTAATGAAAGCTACATAATTCGAAAATGGTATGAGAAGTATATACTTCCGTTTTTATTTGTTGTTATTGTGTCAGGCATTTTCCTTAACACGTGAAAGATATCGTTTCATACCTCCCAATACCGGTTAAATTTTACCAAATATCTCAGCGGCCTCCTATGATAATGTTGGCAAGAGATGCTGAATAGTGAGAATCCTGTGAGTCTTCATTTTAGCCAATCGCTTGACAACGCTGATGTTTTCTCATGGAATCTTCGATTTACGAGGGCTATTATTTTTACTGAGAGGACGAGGGTACATACAAGAACCTGTCTACCATAAAGCAGGAACAGCATTATTTCCTTAGTTCATGGCCTGTACGATACACTAATCGAGTCATTCTATGTCGTTCGAACAAATGGGCAAAGATTTTCTATCGTCTTGTTGATGCTGCCAACATAACCACGCGAGGCCGCCGACAAGATATGTAAAATTGCCCCCCCCCCTCCCCAGTGATCATAGTAAACACAATTGGTCGATTTTCGTCCACAGGCAATACTAGTTTGTCTGTATGTCCTCTATGTGTTCACTGGATTGCAATAAAACTTTGGTGAACTGTTCACCGTTCGCCCACGAAGGTTATTGATCCAAAAACAAAGGAGCACGACACATAGCTCAGGAGATATGACGTCATAAATAAGGAGAGGCCACCGCGTACGGATACCCACATTTATACGTCAATTATTGGGAAATGGGAGTAGTCAGGAATCTGGAACGAAGTTTACATGTAATTTCGGACGTTTTTGAAGCGTTTTGTAACTTACCCCCCCCCCTCCCCCACAGTTCCGCTGTAGATGCCGTAAAACTGTCGCATCAGGCATGATCTTGTATCAAATAAATTTAGCATTACAGATTTGCATGTTACTATTTATTTTTGTCTGAAGGTCTCCCTTAATTCTCTTGCATCCAAAATTAAGCAATCTGTTTACTTTATCTATATATAAGCGAAAGGCCACTCACTCACTCACTGACTAAACACGAAATCTCGAAAACTCCTTCGCCTATAAAGCTGAAATTTGGCAGAAATGTAGTTTATAGGTAGAAAAGAAAGTATTTTGTGATAGGTGCATGGTGGATCATACTTCTACAGACTCACGAAATCTATAGTTTTATTCCGATCTTCACGAAATTTCACACTCTTGACCTTCAAAACAGGAGGAAGTTCACCGTCTACCTATTCATACGGTGCATGGGAGACGGTACTTCGCAATATAAAAATGGATCCGTAAATACCTTGGTGACGCCATAACTTGAGAATGGCTCGACCAATTTCAGAGATCCTTTTTTTTTTTTTTTTTTTTTTTTTTTTTTTTTTTTTTTTTTTTTTTTTTTTTTTTTCGTTATTCTCAGAACAAGGGTTGTATGAAACATAACTGGAATATTAGAGAACAACAAAGTGCGTTTTTCAATGTGACCCTGCGTTTTTACTGCATACAAATCTATAGTTTTGTTTCGATATTGATGAAATTTTGCACACTCTACCTTAAAAACAAGAGGAATGTCACTGTCTGTATAAAATTTCGTTTGGTGCATGGTGGAGGGTACTTAACTTACGGAATTTTACAGAATGCATAGTTTTGCTCCGGTCTTTATGAATATTTGCATACATGACCATTAAACCAATACGAAGATGAATGGGTACATGAATGGAAAGGTGGAAACGAACAGAGAGATTGAAGAGAAAGAGGTGGATGCAGAGAGGGGGGAAGGGGAGGTGGACTACGAGAGTGTAGGAAAAAAACCCGGGCAATGTCGGGTTTACAGCTAGTAGGATATAAAATGCAGAATGTCAATGGGAAGAAAAGAGAAATTTGTTAACATCAAATATTATTTTAAGCGTAAGGAAGTCCTTACTGAAGGCATTTGTGTGGAGTGTGGCCTTCTATGGGAGTGAAACTTGAACGATAAACAGTGCGGACAGGAAAAGGATAGAGGCTTCTGAAATGTGTTGCTACAGAAGAATGCTGAAGATTGGGTGTGTAGCTCGTGTAACTAATGAGAAGGTACTGCACACAATTGGGGAGAAAAGGAATTTCTGGAATAACTTGACTAAAAGAAGGGATCGATTGGTAGGACACATTCTTAGACATTAAGGAATCGTGAATTTAGCATTGGAGGGAAGTGTTTGGGTTCAAAACCGCAGAGGAAGACCAAGAGATGAATATAGTAAGCAGATTCAAATGGATGGGGGTGTCGTTCTTTTGAGGAGATGAAGAGGCTTGCTCAGGATAGACTGGGGTGAAGAGCTGCATCAAACCAGTCTTCGGACTGAAAACCACAACAAAAAGCATGTACATGGTTAAAAAAAAAATAAACTGCTTCAATCTACAACCAAACTTTAATTGAAACTTGTAACATATTCGTTAAACTAGTAATATGCATCAAGTATTGCTACAAACTTAAATTGTTTTGCTGCTTTGTGAATTTAGAGTTTTCGTCTTATTTTCAAGTTCGGTAATCGTAAGGCTAACGCTGTTGCTCAAAGCTGCATGCTACCCTTGTTCACCTAAATAAACAGTGGAGACAGTGATAAAATAGCGGTAGTTGATTTGCAGCCTGTTGTATAATATTGTCTTTTTGAAACAAAACGGGCAGAGGGGCTGATTTTAAATCAGTTTTTGCAGTTTCTATAATTTTGAAATTCAATAAACATTCACAACGCCAGGGCACACTTCAATTCATTTCAGATGGTATAGATATACTTCTGTCGTCACCAGTGAACGAGACAGGAAATTCTCCTTATGCAAGACAGCCGCGCCTCTATGACGCCTTGCTGCGGAGTGCGCGGTTGCTCCTCGTCGGAGGTTCGAGTCCTCTCTTTGGAATGTGTGTGAATGCTCTGAAAAGCTAATCATTTGCATATAACAGCATCTTCTTCCTGTCGGTTAAATTTCGCGTCTGTAGCACCATCTTCATGGTGTATCAAGTTTAATACCACAACGATTTCGGTTTAGTGAGTTGCACAAAGATCATTTATTTTTCAATGAAAATTTCAGGCAAATCAGTTTTGTAGTTTCTGAGAAAATGGGGCATGAATTTTCTTAATTTAACATTGTCGGTATAGGTCCTACCGTTTCACGTTAAGACCAATCCCTCGCCAAAATGCTCAGGAAATGGCTGCATTATATATTGGTGGATATCATCCGCGTACTTTATAGTTTTTCCATTGCTTTCTACTAGCACCTGTGGCGTGCGTTGGCCCCATATAATGCCACCCCAAAACTTCAGGGAACCAACACCTTGCTGATCCCCATCGACGGTGAATCTAAGACGTTCAGGCTGGCCGGGCTGTCTCCAAAACTGTCTTGGTTACAGGCAGATGCTAGTTTCATGCCAATCCTGATGAGTCTTTTCAGCAGGCTTTGGGCCCATGTGTAACAAGCTGCGTGATGTTTAGGTGCCAGCAGCAGCAGGTCATTCTCAATGGAGAGAAGTCTTCCGAAGTAGGAGTTATGTCAGGTGTGCCACAGGGGAGTGTCGTGGGTCCGTTGCTGTTCACGATATATATATAAATGACCTTGCGGATAACATCGGAGGTTTACTGAGGCTTTTTGCAGATGATGCTGTAGTATATAGAGAGGTCGTAACAATGGAAAATTGTACTGAGATGCAGGAGGATCTGCATAGAATTGACGCATGGTGCAGGGAATGGCATTAAATCTCAATGTAGACAAGTGTAACGTGCTGCGAATACACAGAAATAAAGATCCTGTATCATTTAGCTACACTATAGCAGGGCAGCAACTGAAAGCAGTTAATTCCATAAAGTATCTGGGAGTAGTCATTAGGAGGGATTTAAAATTGAACGACAATATAAAATCAATCGTCGGTAAAGCAGATGCAAGACTTAGATTTATTGGAAGAATACTAAGGAAATGCAGTCCGAAAACAAAGGAAGTAGGTTACAGTACACTTGTTCGCCCACAGCTTGAATACTGCTCACCGGTATGGGATCCGTACCAGGTGGGAGTGATAGAGGAGGTAGAAAAGATCCAACGGAGAGCAGCGCGCTTCGTTACAGGATCATTTGGTAATCGTCAAAGCGTTACGGAGATGATCGATAAACTCCAGTGCAGGAGAGACGCTCTGTCGCTCGGTACGGGCGTTTGTCGAAGTTTCGAGAACATACCTTTACCGAGGAGTCTACGTATATCTCGTGAAGACACCGTGAGGATAAAATCAGAGAGATTAGAGCCCACACAGAGGCATACCGACAATCCTTCTTTCCGCGAATAATATGTGACTGGAGTAGGAGGGAAAAATCGATAGTGGTACTCAAGGTATCCTCCGCCACGCACCGTCAGGTGGCTTGCGGAGTATGGTTGTAGATGTAGATGTAGATGAAAGCTGGACCTCATCCTCGATGTCGGAAGCGGCCATGCAGCCTATTACGTCTAAACACGATGTTCTATGGCTGCACGAAAATCATTACTCAGCATGATGGCGTTCCTCTCGTGGTTTCTCCGTGATGAAATAAGTAAGTATCGGTCATGAGGTGCTGTGGTGTCACGTTATAATTCTGCTAATTACAGTGGTATACGCTACAAGGGAAATGTCCTACAGCACGACGTGATCTGCATAAGGTACATTACGTCCAGTAGAAAGCACGCGGATGTAAGGGCGTAGCCTTAGAACGGCAATTAAGTTGTTTGCTTTTGTATTCAAGCTGCCCTGCAGGCTTCATATAATTAATGAACGACCTTATTACATGAATATAATGGCAGCCTGTATCCGTTTTACATATTTCACTCTACCGATTTAAAGCACTTGTTCATTATAAGCGGATCTGCAGAAGATACACAAATTATTATAGAATGTAATTTAGATGCTCCATAATTAACGTTATATGAATATGTATGTGGTAATTTTTGTGCATTTTATGTTTTTAAATCGTTTGGTTCCTACTTTTACTTAATTTTTTTATCATATAATCGAATATTTTTTATTCTTGTATAACGAAATATCAAATTTTCAAAACATTTTTATCTTAACAAAAGCAAAAATCCAGTATTTAAATTACAAAAAAGAACTTTTAATTTATATATAAAATAATAAAACGAATGAGCTTCTGGAGTTACAATTACATGAGCACATCACAGAATTATAGAATCTAACCACTCACAAACAATACAAGGATTATTCTTTACAGTAATATTAGGATCTTTTTATATATATATGAATACTGAGAAGCACCTTTTACTATTGCAAATGCAGTACATGGATCAATATTGTTTGTAGCAACAGGGTTCCACTACAGTGTTGTTTAAGAAGTAGGCGTCGGACATCCTTTCATTTATTAATTCGAAGATAGTTATATAATTTGTTGGATGGAACTACAACTTTTCCTGACTTTGTAATTATTATATCTACTGTTCGGCCACGTTTCACTATTACGATATTTTGAAGAGGTAGTACTATACTACGTATTTGGTAAACGCTATTAAAGAAATGTTAAATTAACTGTCAAAGACACTTTTTTTTACATTTTGTAACTGCAGCACATTATTACATTTTGACAGAGAAAAATTTCCTATACGCCTAATACGGTCATCACTTTAAACTCTACAGTACTTTGGATTTGCACCAAAGACGAGACAGGCCAGTTCTGCGGAATCTAAAAATGGATGAATTGCCACATCATGCGGTAGTGTTCTGCATCTTCTCCTAATGGTCCGATTTCAACGAAACATAGTACAAACACTCTTATCATTAGGAAACAATCACTGTGGGAGTGAAAAGTTCATACTATGACAGGAAAGTTCACATGACAACGTAAACTATGAAAATTACCCTATAATAAACAAGATTCTATTCATTACCTATTCAAGAATGAGAGCACTTGCCGACTTACAAAAAAATTTACACATTATTGGAAACCCTCACGTAATTTTTTGCAACTGATAACCGCTGTTCATTCAGTAAAACTAATGCATTCTGCTTGACGTTATAATGTACTATTTCTATAATACTAAATGTATTCAAGAGACACTTTACAGACAGTAGACACATACATTACACAACATGCCTGAGAAATTATCTCATGGTACGACGTATAGTTCACGAGATATGTCATGAACAATGTGCTTCATGAAATACCGCTCCATCAAGCTTGGAATAATAATTAAGAACATCTTAAATTGGTAAGAATACTTTAAAAATATTATAGGGAAGGCAAACCAAAGACTACATTTTAATGGCAAAACATTTAGAACATACAACAGTGGTACTAAAGAAAATGCCTACACTACACTTGTATGGAGTATTGCTGCTCATTGTGGGTTCAGCACCAAGTGGGACTGACGGGGACGATTTAACGAAAGTTCAGAGAAGGGCAGCCCGTTTTGCATTATCGCAATATAGGGGAGAGGGTGTCACGGATATGAAGCACGAGTTGGGGTGGAAATCATTAAGAGAAAGGAATTCGTTGCGGCGATATTTATTTCCGAAATTTAATTCAACAATTTTCTCTTCCGAACGCGAACATATTTTCTTAGCATTCACATACATAGACACACATGATCATCGTAATAAAATAGCAGGAATCAGAATGAAAACGGGAAAAATTTGGTATGGACATATACCTCTGGTCGTACTTTCGAAAGTAGTGTCCACAAAGTAAGATCCGTTTGGGTATATAAAACTAACGTGTACAGATACAGAAAAAAATATTTATTGTACATAAATCTACAACTGTTAAACTTCTTCCCTACATAGATTCCGAAATTTTGTAGGCAATTGTAGCACAGCACAAGTTTTTGAATCCTGTGCCGCCTGTGTATTCAACCGTGTGGTAAATGTTCTTTCAGCTCGTCAACATCGTTGAAGTGTTGTCCACCAATGACTGGTTTTAGGTATAAGAAGAGGATTACTGTCAAAATATGTTTTTTTTCCACGATAATGCCCGACCTCACGCGGTGAATGTGACCAAACAACTCTTACGGAAATATCAATGGGGCCTGTTTGATTATACTCCATACAGCACGGACCTCGCTCCTAGCGACTTTCATCTCTTCTTACACCTAAAATCTGTCCTTGGTGGTCAACACTTCAACAATGATCACGAGCTGAATGTTACGACACAGTTGATTACACCGGCGGCCACCTTCTATGAAGAAGGCATACAAAAACTTGTGCCACGATATAACAAGTGCCTACAAAATTTCGGAAACTATGTTGAAAAGTAATTTAACAGTTGCAGATTTTTGTGGAATAAATATTTTTTCTGCATCTGTACACGTTTGGTTTATATAACCAACAGGAACTTACTTTGTGGACATACCTCGTGTCATATTTCAGGAGCTGGGACTTCAGAAAATGAAACTTTGTCCCAGTATGCATGATTTAATTTATTACGTCCTTCCTTCCAAGTCCATTCGCAACATTTCATACAGTTTCCTAATACTCCACTCTGTTGTTGTTGTTGTGGTCTTCAGTCCGCGGACTGGTTCGATGCAGCGCTCCACGTTACCCTGTCCTATGCAACTCATCTGAAACTATGTTTGGCAACCTACATCCTTTTGAATCTGCTTAATGTATTCGTCCCTCGGTCTCCCTCCACGATTTTTACCCCACACGCTTCCTTCTAATGATAAGTTGACAATCCCTTGATATCTCAGAATGTGTCCCACCAACCTGTCCCTTCTCTTAGTCAGGAAATGCCAGAAACTCCTTTTCGGTTAAGCAGTTCTTCGTTAGTTACGTGATCTAACCATCTAATTTTTCATCATTAGTATGTAGAACCACATTTCAAAAGCTTCTATCATCTTTTTGTCTGAACTCCTTATCGTATACGTTTCACTTCCATACAATGCTACACTCCAGACAAATGCTTTCAGAAAAGACTTCCTAACATTTACACTTATATTGGATTTTAACAAGTTTCGCTTCTTTAGAAACTCTTCTCTCCCCAGAGCCATTCTGCATTTTATATCTTCTTTACTTCGGCCATCAGAAGTTATCTTGCTACCCAAATAACAAAATTCATCTACTACTTTTATTGTCTCATTACGTCATCTAATTCCTTGAGCAACGCCTGATTTTCTGACATTACATTCCATTACCTTCGTTCTACTCTTGTTAATGTTCATCTTATATCTTCCTTTCAAGACAATGTCCATTCCATTCAATTGGTCTTCCAGATCCTTTGCAGTCTCTGAAAAAATTACTACTCCCTGAACTTTAATCCCGAGTTCGGTTAAGCACCTCCTCATTAGTCATGTGATCTACCCATCTAATCTTTATCATTCGTCTGCAGCACCACATTTTAAAATCTTCTATAATCTTATTGTCTTAACTCTTTATCGTTCACGTTTCACTGCCATACAATGCTACACTCCAGACAAATGCTTTCAGAAAGGACTTCCTAATATTTAAATTAATATTGGATGTTAACAAGTTTCGCTTCTTTAGAAACGCTTTTCTTCCCATAGCCATTCTGCATTTTACATCTTCTTTACTTCGGCCATCAGAAGTTATCTTGCTACCCAACTCACAAACCTCATCTACTGCTTTTATTGTTTCATTACCTAATCTAATTCCTTCAGCATCGCCTGATTTTCTGACATTCCATTCCATTACCCTTGTTTTACTCTTGTTAATGTTCATTTTATATCTTCCTTTCAAGACACTGTCCATTCCATTCAGTTGTTCTTCCAGACTTTGCAGTCTCTGACAAAATTACTATGTCCTCGGCAAACCGCAAAGTTTTTATTTCTTCTCCCTGAACTTCAATTCCCTCTCCAAATTTCTCCTTGCATTCCTTCAAATGCTTTTTCAATGTGCAGATTGAACAACATGGGGGAAACGCTACAATCTTGTCTTACTCCCACTCTACGAACCTGAATATTGTAGGATACATTGTTCGTGACATATGATGTCATCAGAGTTGAGCAGCATAAAAAGGAAACTGAAATGAGTCACTGCGGTAGACGCTTTTCTGTGAGCACACTCTTGCTTCCCGTCGGAGGTTCAAGTCCTCTCTCCGACATGTATCTGATTTTGTGTTTGTGTGTGTGTTGTCTTTAGCATGAGTTACAGTAGTTTGTTAGTCTAGGGACTGATAACAGCAACAATTAAGTCCCGTTGATTTACAAACATTTGGACATTTTGAAATGAGTAGAGAGTAACGTACAATGCGATGGACAGAGAAGGAAGAAGGAGTTGCACTAACATAAGAAAGGAATTAACCCACATCACAGAAACACTGATAGTGCTACATGTATTTAACGCAGGTTGTTTCGACTTTTCATTTTATTTGTGTCTTGTTATGACGCGTGGGCTGTGAGCCAGTCTGAACGAAGAACTTGTTAACTACTGGCTCCGTACATGTCATCAAAGATAAAATCTCGACTTTAGGTACTGTGATATTGTTGATATTGCTCAGATCTCAAGTATGCGAAAAAATGTTCAATCTACTTAAAATGAGTGTGTTGGGGACGAAAGGACTATGTTCTGCATTACTGAAAAGCGTCTGAGCTTCCGTAGGATATTGTAGGGGCGAGTACGCTCAAGTCATGGTCGCATTCAGCGATCTCCGTCACACAGCGTCCGCGTCATCCTGTGACGTTCAGCGCCAGCCACGCCTCACATCGAAGGACGGTAGTGTATGCGACACCTCCGTGCCTTTCTCGTGGTACCTGTCTCGGCTGCCCACACGAGCTGGCTGTATTAATATAAGCCACCCAGTGACGCGCCGGTGGCAATCTGTTGCACCCACTACAACGCTGTGCACTGGAGAACAATCAGCAATAAGGAAACGCTAGTAGGCCATGCCACAGTAAATTGAAAGCGAGGTACTTGTGACTTGCATTTGGAATATACAAGGTCGCTATGAGGTCATACTAGTAGCTACTGAAACTGCTGCTGCTGCTGCTGTCTGTAACTCTATCGGACCAAACTGCGTGGTCATCAATCCGTAGCTTACAAACTACTTAAACCTAGGTAAACTAACCTAAGGACAAACACACACACCCATTCCCCAGGGACGACTTGAAGCTCCACGGCGAGCAACCGCGCGCTCCGCAGCGAGACGCTTTAGACCGCTCGGCTACACCACCGCGGCAGCTACTGAAACATTGTACGAAGTCATTAATTAAAACTTCCGGGCTAAGTTGCCGTGGTCCATCCATCGTTGCCTACTGCGGGCAACATCTTCAAGGGTGTGTCGACTCACCCTTGAAGATGTTGCCCGCAGCAGGCAACGAAACGTCGGGAGTTAGAAGTTTTATGAATGGACCACGGCAACGTAGCCCGGAGGTTTTAATTAATGAAGACGCCGGCCGTGAAAGCCTACATTCTACGATTGTACGAAGTGGTACAGAATATACATGGGTGTCCGAAAAATGCCTCGCGACGGATCGATAAAGGATCTCAGATTGATTCCGTATTTCCAGATGACTTTTGTCACTGTACCTCACAAACGGCTATCAATCAAGTTTCGTGGAATATCGCACCAGATTTGTGACTGGATAGGGGATTTCCTGTCATAGAGGACACAGTTTGTAATAACTGATGGCAAGGCATCGACTAAAACAGAGGTGATATCCGGCATTCGACAGGGTAGTGTTATTGGTCCTCTATTGTTCCTTACCTACAAAAACGATCTGGGAGAAAGTCTGAGCAGCTCTCTTAGGTTGTTTGCAGATGACGCCGTTATTTATTGCTTAGTAAAGTCATCTGAAGATCAGAAACAACTGCAGACAGATCTAAATAAGATACTAGTATTACGTAATAATTGGCAATTGACTCTAAATTATGAGAAGTGTTAAGTCGTGCACATGAGTACGAAAAGATTTCCGTTAAACTTTGTTTACAAGATAAATCAGTCAAATGTGAAAGTCGTAATCTCCACTAAATACGCAAGAATTACTATTACATTAGACTTAAACTGTAAAGAACACGTAGAAAGACTGCGTTTTATTAGCAGAACACTTAAAACATGCAAAAGAACTACTAGAGACTGCATACACCACGCTTGTCCGTCCTCATTTAGAGTATTGATGCACAGCGTGGAATCCTTATCAAGTGGCTTTCACGGAAGTCATCGAAAGAGTCCAAAGTTTTGTATTGCCACGATATAGGGAAGAAAGCGTTACGGAAATGATACGGGATCTGGGATGGGCATCATACAACAACGGCGTTTATCGCTGTGGCGTGGTCTACTTACGAAACTCCAGTCGCCAACATTCCCCTATGAATGCAAAGATTGGTGACTTCGACTTACATAGGTAGAAATGAGCATTAGAATAATATACGATAAATCAGAGCTCGAACGGAGAGGTTCAGAATTTCTTCCCGCGCGCCATTCGAGAATGGAATGGTAGATGAATAGTATATACGTGGTTCGATGAACCCTCTGCCAGGCATTTAAATGTGAGTCGGTGAGTATCCCATGTAAATGTAGATGTAGATGGGGACGGGAAATAATTGAAGTACAGTACAACGTAGTAACAGTTTTCACAACAACATTTTCACTCTGCAGCGTAGTGTTCTTGACGGACTGAAACTGTGTGCCTGAATCTGGATTCGAAACGAGCACCTTTGCCTTTCAAAGGCACATCGCTCTACCGACTTATCGCAGCTCGCTCCACGGTCCTTCCACACAGCTTTCCAAACTCCACAGAAGTTCTTCTTCGAACCTTGCACATATAGCACTCCTGGAAGAAATGGAGAAGGCGCGGCTTAGCCGCAATCGAGGGGATGTTTCCAGAAAGATATTTTCTCTCTGTAGCGCAGCGCACGCTGATATGAAACTTCCTGGAATATTAAAACTTTTTGCCGGAGCCGGGATTCTAATCTGTGACCTTTGTCTTTCGCGGAAAATCACTCTACCGACTGAGCTATCCCGCCAGTACCTGTGAAGTTCAGCGGAAGTTGTGAGACGGACCATGCAGCGTGCTGGGATAGCTCAGTCGGTAGAGCGCATGCCCCCGAAAGGCAAAGGTCGTAGGTTCGAATCCCGTTACGGAACACAGTTTTAATCTGCCAGGATGTTTAATAACTTGTTTACAATGTATTTCTCAAATATGTTTGTTTGTAAATATACCGGACCAAACTGTGGTCATCAGTCCGTAGCTTACAAACTACTGAAACTAAGGTAAACTAACCTAAGGACAAACACACACACCCATGCCCCAGGGAGGACACGAACCTCCGACGGCGTGCAAACCGCGCGCTCCGCAGCGAGGTGTCTTAGACCGCTCGGCTAATCCACCGCGGTTCAAAATATATTCAATACTGCTTCCATGTAAGTAAAAGAAGTAGCTAAAAACGATATCCAGTGTTCTGGAGAATGTTTGCCACCAGTCGAGGTGTAATTGAACGACAAAAGTTCGGACTCAATCTCTTAAATGATCTTTTTCTTTGATCTTCATTCTGTACACCTTGCATTTTACATAACCCCTCACAGAACTATCCATTGGGTTGAGCCTGCAGGCTCGCCGGGCCAGTTTCTAGTTTTCTAGGACCAGTCCACTGGGGGGAAATTGCCATGTTGCCAGTGCCGAACTTGAGTACCAAACTATGGCGGTGAACCTTCATGCATGAAACAATTTGGTTTCCCAGTACTTTGATTTTCATCCAACATTTTTTGGGACATGCAATAACCTGTACCCAAACTCCTTTCACAACCTCCTCTGGCAAGCTCGGACGGCTGCCTCGTTGAACATCCCTTACAATACCCGTTGCTCTGAACTGTGATAGAAACCTTCCAGCCGTTGTGTACGACACTGGCTCTCATTCAGGATGCTTCTTATTAAATTCATATGCAGCGCCTGTTAGAGAAAGCCCTTATCTTCCACATAGAAGAATAATCTCTACCTGTTCTTCAGTGTTCTTAATTTTTCCAGTCCTGTGCGACTGTGGGGATGTCGCAGCGTTCGGTCGCTGATCGCTTGGAAATACAAAGCAATCTGGTGGATCGCATGTGATTCGTGCCTGGCAGGATAGCAGAGGTCGCAGCCGTCTCTTTGTTTAAATGCAACGATGTTGTCATCTGTCACATGACAAAATGTTCAAATGTTTGTAGAGCTTATGGGACTTAACTATGGGGTCATCAGTCCCTAAGCTTACAAACTACTTATGAACTAGCTAATACTAAGGATGGCACAAATATCCATGCCCGAAGGGGGATTCGAACCCCCGACCGTAGTGGCCGTGGAGACCGTGACTGGCACGCTACAGACCGCTTGGCCACCGCGGCCAGCGTAACATGACAATCAGAATACTGACTATGAAGATTGAATATGAAAAAGTACCATAATAACAGATAATCCAACATGGTGTGGATAATTTATATGTATTGCAAACAGTCAAAGGCTTGTTTTAAAACACGCTACAATTATGTCTGAAAAAATGCGATCGTGTTCTATAACTGACGATGATAATTCGACATCGCAGTGCTCATTACATTCTTTGTTTTTTTGTCGTTTATCTGTATGATTAACGTGTCATCATTGCCATGTGTAATAAAGATTTCACATTACAGTTTATAGAATTATTCCCTGAACAGAAATCATTGTGGAAGGATCAATAAAAGGATTATCATGACAAATTAAAATGAGAGAAGTGTCTGGAGTTGTTCAAAAAAGTTAACGAAGTGGACTAAGAAGCAATAATAATAATAATAATAATAATAATAATAATAATAAATAAAATTATAAGTTTCCAACTGTGTTCAATCAGGGTTGATTACATGGTGGAACTTGTGCTCAGCGACTGTATTTGACCTTTAGAAGTTTTCAGCAATCAGTCGTAAGTATTGTCTATTGGCAGCTCTTGATTTCGACCACTGTTTGGTCATTATCAGAGCTTAAAAATTATTAAAATACATAAAACATCAGTACGAACGCAACCTCCAAAATGGAGGTCGAGATGTTTTATGTATTCTAATCGTTTTTAAGCATTGATAATGACCAAACAGTGGTCGAAATATAGATCTGCTAATAAATAATACTTTCTACAAAACTATGTCTAAGACCCGCAGTGGAGTAGCCGAACGGTCTAAGGCGCCTCGCTGCGGAGTGCGCAGTTGCTCGCCGTCGGAGGTTCGAGTCCTCCCTGAGGCATATGTGTGTGTGTGTGTGTGTGTGTGTGTGTGTGTGTGTGTGTGTGTGTGTGGTCCTTAGGTTAGTTTACTTTAGGTTAAAAATAGTTTGTAAGCTACGGACTGATGACCACAAAGTTTGGTCCGATAGATTTACAAACATTTGTATGTTTAAGAAAGAGAACAGGAAGAAGCAAATTTATATAGTGGCAGGGAATGGAACAGACCAGCTGTGGTATTTCTAAGAGATGATGCTGAGCCTTATTCCTTCACAGCCACTTCAATGAGTGTTGGTGAGAAAATTAGGAATTAATTTGTATCTGTCATGGTTACTACTTAGATGTTATAAAATGAGTTTAAATATAGGAGCAGTGATTTTAAGTCAGTGTTAGTTACTATCTTTAATGACAGATTTTCAAGTATCATAGTGCAAAATAAAACAAATTAAAGAATAGAGAACGTATACAGCCGTCGTTACAGGTACATATGTGAAAACTAAACGAAATTGTCTTGACAAGGCATACTGCCAATATCATATAAGAATTCCACAAAGTTCTCTCGAACTGTTTGAGCAGTAGCATTGGATACTGTTCGAATTCTTTGTAGCCCCAATTAGTAACAATGACATCCCGTTTCGATCACGCCTCTGTCACAATCTTCCCTATCAAAGCATTCTGATGACGAGTGTGTGTCTTGACCTTTTTTTTTGTGCGTAAGAAGTTGTGAAGCTTACAACATGCCATACTGCAGATACGTTCTCGAGATTTAAATTTATTTGTCTCTTAAGCACTCTAAATCTTGCAGTTATGATTCCAAATATATTTTCCACTATTCGTCTAGCACGCGACATTCGGTAATTATAAATTATTCGTCTTCTGTTCAGATGGTCCCCGTTGAAAGGTTACAAGAAGTTCTTGCCTAATGGAAAAGTCTCATCGCAAATAAATACGTATGATAGCGTGCATCCTTTCGCCCCGATGGTGGAGGCAGTTTAATAAGATTCTTGTAGAAATATGTATTTTTCATAACACCACCAGCAGATACAAGCCCGTTAGTGGTCTACTTAAAGTATATTAGTTTGTAATTAGCGTCGGCAATTGCATAAAATACCTGACTATGAAACTATATGCAGTTGTAGAAATACGACCCTATATCAGGTAGTGGAGTTATGGCTATATGTTTACCGTCAACTGTTCCAACACAGGAAAATTCCATTTGTTTTCAAATGCTTCAGCAGTTTTCTTCCGCTCTTGTTCTGTTGATGGAAACTGCAATAAATAGAATAAACAGCTTTTGCTACATGTTTTGTTCTATGTGATTTGTTTAAGTTGAATATTTCAACTTCTACCCGAGCTGAAAGAAAAATCACTTTATTAAACGTGTCAAGAATTAATGTTACACCATTTGTCTGGAACAATCTGTCGATATTGTCACCGTGTGAACTTGTGAAATATTTCTTTACCTTAATTTTAAACCTTTAATCAGTAGAAGAACCTTTACTAGTTAAGTTCCTTAAGCTTAACAAACAATACGTCATTAGCTAAATCTAAACACTATTCTGTGTTTTCAGGGCCTTCTTAAATTATGTCACCTTTATTACATTCTGTAAAATCGTCTAATTGCGAAGCGACGTCAGCGTGAAGCTCAAGGAGCTTCGTTAAAGCTTGTGTGTGTGTTTAACAACTCTGTATGCCTTGTACAGTCTGTTCCCTTGTACGGCCTGTTCCCGGCTGAATACAACATCTGCCCGAGGACCTGCGCTCCGTAACACTGGCCAATCAGGATCGTGTTTCACCAATCACGACCGCTGGCGTCAATTACACTGGCGCCAATACCCGGGGCCAGCTGCGCCGCTGCAGGGACTGGTCGCCTCTCTCTGCTCCCAACGGTCGCGACAGAGTTTCTTTCAGAGGATGGAAAAAAATTTAACATCCAATGTTCTGGCAGCGTCTGAAACTATCTATGATGTCTCATTTCTTCTAAAATCTCTTTTAGGAGCAGAGAGAAGGAACTAAATAGATACTTTGATTTGCGATGTTCATTTGAACATTTTACGAATTACAGTCTTCGACAACGAATAGGCATTCGAGACACATAACAAGGTTTTACTAGTACTAGTATTGCCTGAGGTCGAAAATCGACTAATTGTGTTTACAACGGTCACTGCGGGTAAAATTTTACGTATCATTTCGGCGGCCTCGCGTGGTTATGTTGGCAACATCAACAACACGATAGAAAATCTCTGCCCATTTGTTCGAACCACATAGAATGACCCGATTAGTTTATCGTACAGACCATGAAGTAAACAAATAATGCTGTTCCTGCTTTATGGTTGACAGGTTCTGGTATGTACCCTCGTCCGCTCAGTAAAAATAATTGCTCTCGCAA
This sequence comes from Locusta migratoria, assembly GCA_026315105.1. Classification (NCBI taxonomy): domain Eukaryota; kingdom Metazoa; phylum Arthropoda; class Insecta; order Orthoptera; family Acrididae; genus Locusta; species Locusta migratoria. The sequence continues at coordinate 925,877,378 of CM048744.1, read as the reverse complement.
AGCGAAGATTCCATGAGAAAACATCAGCGTCGTCTAGCGATTGGCTAAAATAAAGACTCACAGGATTCTCACTATTCAGCATATGTTGCCAACATCATCATAGGAGGCCGCTGGGATATTTGGTAAAATTTATCCGGCACTGGGAGGTATGGAACGGTATCTTTTACGTGTTAAGGAAAATGCCTGACACAACAACAACAAATAAAACGGAAGTATATACTCGTACTTCTCATACCATTTTCGAATTATATAACTTTAATTAGCCTAATATTTCAAATGAAACTACAATTTCGGTGTTCGTATATTTGTACAACGCCAAGAAATAATGTTATTTCGATACTGCGATATTCAGAATTCCAGAGCTGACAACATGTCGACTTCGTAGTTGCACCCGTGCACCACTACATGCCTCTCCCGGCGCATCACCATTCATATCGGCATTCATATGAAAACATCCCTTTCCTTTAACCACTCTTAATCACTGCGGAAATGAAGCATTTGAACTGCACAAGAAAGTGTGTTGGGATCACTCCATGTTTCGATATTCACTTTTTTTTAATATGTTATTTTAATACTGCAGATGCGTTGCATTGGTCTTTGGTCGAGGCAAATAGCCAATCAGTGACCTGTTTGTTGGAGAATGTAGAACTTGATGCAAGCTGTAGATAAGAAAATTTCTACTTCCTTTTACCACTTTTAATGGCTAAATGCACACAAAATATTTACATTCATGAAATCTACTACAAACAATCTTTCGACTTATGTAACTTTCATTGGCCATCTTGTACGAAGAAATTAGTAATCTGTACCACAATTATCGTGTTAGCGTATTTATATAATGATAACTGGCAACTCGATTTGTAGTTGTTATGGCAATAGATTTTCAGTAAAAGAAAAAAAAACTGGCGGAAAAGGAATGAAGACCCAACCCTATGATTTGACGACTCGGAAAAAGCATTTTATAAAGGATAATTCTGAGGAAAATAGCTGTAAGGTGTAGGTAAGGACGGATGATAAGTAAGGAAGACCAAGAAACGAGAACATACCTGGGAGGACATTGCTATCCTCGGTGAAACAGATGAAGAATTGCAGAACCGTGAAACAAAACATTACAGTCAGAGAAAATAGTAGAGAAGGAAAGTAAATGAAAATTTCGTACCACAAAAAAGATTAAAGGAAGACGTACACCAGATTTAGATAAGGTATCTGAATGGTATGAAAATTAGCAACTGATTGCAAATAATAAAAATTGTGAGGTTTCCATACGGTTACTAAAAGGAAGACGAAGCAAAACGCGTTATATTGTCATAAAGAAGAGGTAACAGAACTACTACAGAAATCTCACGGACTAAGCTTGTCCGACTTCTTTTGCAGTATTGATGCGCTTTGTGGGGTCCTTATCAGGTAGGAACGACGGATGACATTGAAATAATGCAAAAAAGGGCATCTCGCTTTGTATTTTCGCAACGCAGGAAAGAGCATTTCTCAATGAATTAGACACAAATTAGGGTGTAAATTAGTGCAACAACGGCGTTTTTTGTTGAAGCGAAATCTAACTACGAAATTTCAAACGGCAACATGCTCCTCCGAATACAAAAATGTGGTCTGCTCCCACCTACACAAGAAGAAATTATTATCGTAATAAAATGTGAAATTAGATGTGTTTTTCCTTTCCAGGACTCTAAGAGTACAAATGATGAGTAAATCGTGTGAAACAGGTTTTCTTCCAGGAAACTAAGTGTGATTTTCAGATTAGTAATGTAGGTGTAGATGTTGGTGAAGACCTCGATCATGTGTTCAGTATATCTCGGTTCTGTTTCGGGTGGATTAATCCCGCAGTGTTTCTTGTTCATTAACAGTCACACACGATGAAGTGTGTAGGTTTAGTAATTAGGAGTTGTCCAATATGGGTTGTCTAGTATGGATTCAGCAGACGAATGACATATATTTTAGTGGCTTTATGTTGTGGAGCTATTGATCTAACAAACGGAATAAATTGTAAGTACTCTGAAAGCTGAGTTAACGGGAGCTTAGGATGTCGTAGACCCAACCACTTGCAAAAAAACGCTGAAGTGCCTGCAAAATTGTAAGTAGGTTACGAATTCAAGCTTATTGAGCTCTCTCCCATTGATATACTGAGTAAAGTACGAATGTAAGAATTGCATGTTACACTGCTGGAATAATAATAATAACAGTAATAAAAATTGGAAAGTTATCGATTTTGATCCACTGACGTCAGACGCCACTTGTGGAATAGTAGATACACTGATAATGGTTTCAACGTTGTCCGCCAGCACCTAGCATAGCGACTCACCTATCAGCTCCGTCTGTACATACCCTTTAATAGGGAATGTTAACCAGCATAAGGCTCAGTGTGATATTAACTTTTAAAGCAAACAGGTTACATGCCTCGGAGACGCACTCATTCTTCCTATGGCAATTTTTATGAGCAAGTTTTAAAGGGATCAAATGTGGCCTTACGAGTGATGGAATGACCATTTCGGAGAACTGATATCCAAGCTGAGGTTGTGCAACGATTCTGGTTGCAATGGTCACGTGAACATTCTCGCACCCGTAGAACATGGCCCGGTCGTCCAAGCTGTACAGACGTCCGCCAAGATCGCCATATTGTAAGGGCAGCAGTGACAGATCGTGCAGCCACCACAGTACAGATATAGGCCAAGAAATATGTGACGGCAGTGTTACATTTGCAAAAATTATTACCTAAAAAGGAAGAAATTTGAGCGTATAGGAAATTAAATTTCCCATAGAGTTCTGATTTAATGAACTCGAAATTTGCCCTAAACTCGCAAAGTTGCGAAAACTTTTTTCTTAATACATAACAATGAGAAAATATTAAATTAGAAAGTTAAAGGCCCTAAAATTATCAATCGATTCCTTTTTTGTACTTATCGATTGGTTTGTTACGTTGCGAGATATATCGAAAAACACTTTAAAACCTTTAAAAAACTAGATTCCTTATAACTTCTCAACATTCACGTTTACAAACGTATTATTTTACGTTAGCAGGGAAAGAGATAAGTGAAAAAAGTACTTGTTCGAAAAAATTAAAAATATTAAGTATTTACCGAGGTTTTTTTATTTTATTTTTTAACTGAAGGACCTATCGAAAATTGGGTACAGTTGGTAACCATTCTTTCTGATCAGCGAAATGATATCTATTAGATAAGCAAGGTTACAGATTGCTACAGCACAATACAGAGTTCGGTCACAAAAATTCAGAGAACTGAAATAATTCTATTTCATGAAGATTAAAACACGATAAACGTCGTGCAACGGTTCTTTCTACACAGAGGAAAAAGATCTATTTAATGGTAATAACCACTACAGGGAACACGCTAATCGGCGCACATGTGTGCCGACAAATACACAGATTACAAGTTATAATGGACCATTTTTGGGGAAAATTATCACGCCACACTCACTAGGGAACACATTAGCAAATTAGCTATACAATTATTAACCACTCATGTTCACTGAATGATGGAAAAGCTGAAGGCTTAGTATGATATCGTCCACGTGTTCTGTCGACAAAGTACGAACAGTATAGGCACCGCGAGTCCCCGAAAATATTACAATTCAACTACGATAAGAACGCGAAAGACACTGAACATATTTAAACAGGCGAAGAAATGATTTAGAAGTTATAAAGTGGAAGAACTATGCTAACGAAACAACACCAGATCCTCGGAATCAGATTTCAGCAAAACCGACATAAAATTAGCAATCCTGTACGAAATTAAGCAAAATCTCACTACTACACGTAGTGTATCTGTTACTCCCAGAATTAAATTCGCGAAAAGGCATAAGTACGACTATGGAGCCTGAACTAAGTCGAGCCACGAGGCCATAGCCGAACCAAACCCAGAGGTACTTACCCTACCAGGTACCAAGAAGCGAATGAATAGCTCTCTTGACGACTGCCTAGCCGTTACCGAGGAGGGGTAGTGGAGGGGAGCCCAGAGAGCGTCACCGTTCATCAGGCAGGTAACCTGACCAACCCCCAGCCAAGGAGGTTAAGAGAAAGCTACATTAGGAATCTTTGCTAAGACTGGGTTCTGCTCAGCAGTTGGCAAACCAACTTCTCGCCCAGAGACATTCAACACCCAGAGTTTAAAAGAAACGACGACACAAAACAGACGAGGCACGCCTAGCACTTCCTAAACTTTCTTACATACAAAGTTTCATTCATTCTGTGGAAGCCAGGGCCAGTGGGAGCACATCACAGTACACACTAATAGATATTTGGGGCCTCATGTACAATATACTTAGAATTTTACATACAGATAAAACTAAATCAATATATAATGCCTGGTATCTCGCATATTGCAAGTGGAAGCCAGGGCCAGTGGGAGCACATCACAGTACACACTAATAGATATTTGGGGCCTCATGTACAATATACTTAGAATTTTACATACAGATAAAACTAAATCAATATATAATGCCTGGTATCTCGCATATTGCAAGTGGAGTGTCTTGTTATACTAAAAAAAAAAAAAAAAAAAAAAAAAAAAAAAAAAAAAAAAAAAAAAAAAAATGTCTGACGCTCGTCAACATTTGATCTTGGGGAGTCAATTAAATGGAACACGTTATGTGGACGTGTTTCACTATTGTTTCCAACTGACCATTTCTTTTTTGTTATGAAAGAAACTGTCAAAGAATTGTGTTGCTGACATTTTTTCGCAGATTTTAAAACAAATAATGTTGCTCTACGACGTTAATATAAAAGTAAGTTAATATTCTACGTGGAAAAATTAAATATGTCTGTTACTATTCATTTACATTTTTCAGAGCAGTTGGTTTTTATAACAAGATGGAAGTAGAATACACTGAAATAAATGAATCTTCTCCATCTTCATCTTCATTGTTAGTTCAACTGCTCTATTTCCCCTTGCACAGGATAATGTGCACGATACTAAAAAGGAGAAACATAAACCTTATGTTCCTTGGAAATTATTTCCTCAGTTCATTCAGAGATGCAAGACTTTCTTTAAAAAAGGCAGGTTATAATTTTTAAATGCTAATATAGCAGCACTATCAATAGTTTCGACTGATTATTTACTAGTACGTGTCTGTTTGATCATTATGGTATACTCTTTAGGTAAGTAGATCCTGTCGTGGCTTGGTAGGAAACTATATCTGCGAATGGAAGGAATGTTTCACCTTTCTTAATGCCCCATTTGATACAAGTGTTCAACAAAAGCAAATAAATCGAGAAAATGATACAGAAAAGCGCATATCTCTTTTCTTGGCTTTTCTTGGATTTGCCTTCATTGTACATATAAAAGTGTGACATTGCGGTATATAAGCCCAAAACATTGATCCATAGCGTCTCAAATAAAGAATTCTCTGAATAGATATATTTTGTAATAGTAAATTTTTGAATGCAGTGAAACCCCAGCACTCAGATATTATTTTCCATTGCACAGTGTTCAAAAACTTCTTTAATTTTACTGTAAAATATTTTGGACATTCTGCGATTTCTTTGTCCTTTCCTTGAGTGCAGGAAGCATTTCGGAGAAGCAGACATAATTATACCTGGATAAGTAAGTGACTCCTTAATTACTGACTTCCTATTTGAACCTACAATGCTGTTAACACAAGAAAGGATTGTTGCAGTGAGTCAAACCTCAGACGAAAAATTACGCGGGAAACCAAAGCAAGGCAACCAATTGCTTCTTAATTCGATTAAAAACACCTCCACATATTGCAAAACCGGCATCAGTCAGTGAATTATTACCTTTTTGCAAAAAATGAATTTCAGTACTCGCCAGTGACTGCCCTTCTTACGCTTAAATCTGGCTACCCTTCCCCACTCATTTCTAATCTATAATTCATTTTGGTAAAGGACTCCTGACTTTTTTTTATTTGCAATGGCCGATTCGATTCTGCCTATATGCAACAGTTCGTCATTTAGCATTCGACGTAGACCTGGTGCAAGCTATATCGTATAGTGTGACAAGCTGCAATTCTCATTCAATTTTGATGTTTTTTTGGAACAAACTCTGACCTGCTCTGGGAACATGCAGAAAAACCAGATGTTTTTCCATTCTTGCAACAGAAAGGCTCGTTTTGCTGCAACAGCATGCCGTACGTGAAAATCAACGACCTACACAAGGAGTGCACCAACCTCCCTGACCAGCACCATCTACGGTCTCCCCCGAGCACATCGGGTATATTATCGGGAGCCTACTGACGACTCCACAACTCACAACAGTGGCAGAACAATGTGAACAGGTAGAGCAGGCGCGGAAGAGTGTATCGGAAGAGTGGTCTAATGGATGCCATAAACACCACCTGCTTTGCCACCGAGGAGCCCACACCACGTACTAATGAGCGTGTTTCAGTATCGACATACATCTGGTACATCGGTAACGCTTGAGCTACTGATCTGTAGATTAATAATCATTTCAGGTAATCCAGATCCAATGTTTCAACAATAAATCCTGAGTGAAGATGGAAACTCTAAAGGTGGGTTGTCCAAGACGCGGCTGTTACCTGGGATTGCGGCTCGGCCCCCCTCCCTTTTCCGGCCGTGGCGAGTCGGGAGCACGACGCGAGCCGCTGCCGTTTACCAAGGCGCGGCTCCTGGTCGGCGACTCGGGAAATTCATGACGAAAATAAAATTTCCGATTTTTTTGCTGTAAAAAATACTGCATGTTAAGGAAGCAAAGCTACATCAGTTTCCACATTTATTTTTTCGTTACAGATTCTCGTTTTCCTTTAAAAAATTAAAAAGAGCTACTTTCGGTTGTGCATGTTTTTTTCACTTTTTATTACATCTCTGTCGAGTTTGAGGAAACTAACACACACAAAAATTTGGTTTTTGCGTATCTTGTAGTTTCATACCCCAGCTTGATAGCGAAGTGTCTATTATTTCAAAATTCCTCATAGTTACTAAGATACTCCATTTTTAAGTAACAAAAGATTTTTCTGTAGCTTGTTAAATGTATCAACAACAGTTGTAAGACTGTTTGCTGTTTTGATATAATTTATTTCATTCTGACCGGTTTTTGTCCTAAACCATCTTCCAGGGAATATGGAAAACAAAAAGATTTTAAAATATCGATATGTCATCCATACTGTACACGAGACATTTGAATCTAAATGGTACACCATGACATTTATCTTTGTTCATATAAACTAAGATAATTTTTACGGCACGCCACAAAACAGACTGTATTGGTATGATTGAAATTAATGAAAACATTACATTAATTTTGTCATGCATTTCCTTACTCCTGTGGGATCAACTAAACAAAAAATTATTTACCACCGGTCACATTTTTTATTTCCAAAATCCTTAGAGGCCAATACAGCTCGTTTTCCAACCTTCATTTCTCTTATTTCTCCGAATATTTTCAGTCTACTCTTACATATGTCACTAGATTTCCATGAAATCTAAATCTGTTCAACGTAGAAAGGCAATAACTTAATGGCGAGACGAGCTCGTCTTATAAGTGGTTCATATCTTCGGTCCGCTTGGCTCGACATCTTTCAGCCGCTGCCTTGAGTCGTCGCGATTCCCATCGCAACACTGCTCACTGGTGCAGTCCTGCGATTGTCGCCGCATCAGCCGCGCGCCGCACTCCAAAATCAAAGTGCGCATGCGCGAGCAACCAGCCTCTGACGTCACGAGCCGATCCATTGCAGCCGCAGGCTGCAATCGCGCCTTGGACAACCCACCTTAAGGAGGTGTACGACCGTATTTGCCGGCGTGTAAAGACGCACTTTTTCCCTAAAAAAATGGGTCCAAAAACTGGGTGCGTCTTATACGCCAGTTGCAAGTTAAGGCAGGTATCTAAAAGTTCGATTTCTTGTTGAGGATTAAAAATATAAATAAATAAAAACAGAATAATTAACTAAAGAGAGAGAGAGAGAGAAAAAGGGTAAAATGTTGGAAATAAGGTTTTAATCGGGAAAATAATTTTTTTGAGCGGTAAAATGTTTTAAGTGGGAAAATTTGCTTTAAGACTCTCTCTTACATTTTCGTAGTTTATATTTGATATAGGTACATAATATGCATCGAAATAATCGTCAGCAGGTTTATTATGTAGAAAAGGTTAGCAGAATGTTGTACTATTTTTAGTACCAAGTTTAACTGAAACTGGAAACTTATAAGGAGTAGAAACTTCCGACGTAATTTCGTTCATCATAATCGATTTTTTCGGCAATCCTGCTACGGTGTCATTCGTTATTTGAATAATGAAAAACTGCTCACGTAGTTGTCTATGTCTGGTCTGGCGATAATTGAGAATTTGTTCGTATTCTCAAGAGCAAATATGTACACAAGTTTTTTTTTTTTTTTTTTTTTTTTTTTTTTTTTTTTTTTTTTTTTTTTGCGCAGCTTCTACTTCTCACAGTTGTCGTATTTTTGTGGTTATAACATGCTGTGCCCCATACAGTGCACCGACCAGTACAAAGACGCAAACCATTCATCATTCTCACAGTTTAAGGAACATCACAAAAATATTTTCGCTTTCTCCAAACGGGTCGTTTTAAACATTAAAACCCCTATTCGTTGAGCGAAGTCATATTCGGCGCGGTGTCTCAGTGTGTGGTGGGAGCAATCGTAAGCAGTGCCACGTAGGTGGCAATGTCGTAAGAAGTCGTAAGCCTTTACGTCAACCATCGCGACATAGTAGGCGCGCACTGTAAACAGCAACAGGCGAAATATCCGTTTGAATAAGCGCAAACTGTCAAGAAACTTGACTGCGTCAAGTTTATCAGCACTACTTGAAGGCACTGCCTTAGATATTTGATGTACGTGAACAAGTGTATTATGATTATGTATGAAAAAATTGTTGAAATGTCTTGGTCGCAGTTAGCTTTATTTCATGACGCGTTTCGAGACATCATCATCAGACTGTGGTACAAAAGAAGACATGACATATTGCCCCTTCATATAATTTTCTATCTGGTAATTGTGAAAGATTATTCTGCAATCTCAGCTTGTAGCCTATGATGAGCGGCTGTGTCACTGTAACGTCGCAGTGGCCGGGATGCGTATTTTTTAACATTTGTCATGTGTTCTGTGCTGTATTTGGCAACGCCAAATCCTATTCTTTGGCCCTCCCACGCCTCCCTTGTCGTGCGCCCTGTCCCGTTAATGGTTTTTGATGTGCTTGAATTGGCGTTTTATATAATTTTATATGACTTAACTCATTTTGTAGAAATGTCTTTCACGGTTATATATATATTTTATATGACTTAACACATTTTCGTAGAAATGTCTTTCACATTTTTTATGACTGCTCACAGTATATTGTTTTATGTGTAGTTTTATGTGAGGTTTTTTTTCACGCAACTTTCACAGTTTCTATGACTGCACACAGTATAGTATGCCCAAAATGTTTTATGTATAGCTTTATTCACGTAACTTCCAATGCCAACCCTGCGCCATCTGGTGGCGAATGGGGCCTAGGTTACCCGTTACGGTGTTTCCCCCCTCTCACCACAGTTGAGCATGTAAGTATGGTTGAACACCTTCACCAGACATCCATGATGATATTTTAAATTTGTATTCATGAATCTATACCAAGATGGTGTAATTCCCATCGTTTTTTAAAATCTTTTGTAAGTATACATGTATTAATATGGTATATACACCTTATAGATATCATTATTACGTTCTATATACATCCAAAAATGTAATTTTCTTCTTTTGTACCACAGTCTGATGATTATGTCTCGAAACAAAGCTAACTGCGACCAAGACATTTCAACAATTTTTTCATACATGCCAACGTAAGGTCGCGTGTCCAACAAAAATGGATGGTTTTATGAACCAAGTGATATTATGATTATATTGCAATCGATGTATTATGTGCGATTTATTTATTTTTTTCCTAAAAAAAGTCTTAACAGTAGGGTGTGTCTTGTACGTTGTTGCGTCTTATATGTCGGCAAATACGGTAATTTTTATTTTGGGTAATGTACGGAAGTAAATGGAACGTCACTACAAACATAAACATAGCCAAAACCGTGCAGACAAACAAAAATTATACGAAACGAAATATAGCGTCAGGAGGGCTATGCAAGAGGTGTTCAACGAATTAGAAAGTTAAGACTTGGCTGAAAATCCTAAGAAATTTTGGTCTTACTATAAAGCGGTAGGTGGTCAAAATAAAATGTCTAGATTCTCTGTGACGAAACAGAGTATGACCCACTAAAGGCTGAAACAATAAATATCTTTTTCAAAAGCTGTTTCACAAAGGAAGACTGCACTGTAGTCCCTTTTCTAGATTGTCGCACAGACGACAAAATGGAAGATATCGAAATAAATGTCTGAGGGATAGAAAAACAATTAAAACCGCCCAAAAGAGGAAAGGCCGCTGGACCTGATGGGATACCAGTTCGATTTTAGACTACGTGAAGGAACTTGCCCGCCTTCTTGCAGGGTGTCCCGTACGTCTCGAGAAGAGCGTAGCGTTCCAGAAGATTGCAAAATGGCGCAGGTTATCTCTGTTTTCAACCAGGTCTACAGTTCTGCACATCTGTTCAACCAGGAACGTCGAACAGATGTGCAGAACTATAGACCTACATCTCTAACGTCGGTCAGTTGTAGAATTTTGGGACATGTATTATGTTCAAGTATAATGACTTTCCTGAAGACTAGAAATCTACTCTGTAGGAATCAGCATCGGTTTCGAAAAAGGAGATAGTGTGAAACCCAGTTCGCGCTATTCAGGGCCATAGACAGGGGTTCCCAGGTAGATTCTGGGTTTCTTAATTTCCGCAAGGCGTTCGATACAGTTCCCCGCAGTCGTTTAATGAACAAAGTAAGAGCATTTGTACTCTCTCTCAATGGACAGAAGTCTTCCGAAGTAAGTGATGTCAGGTGTGCCACAGGGGAGTGTCGTGGGACCGTTGCTATTCACAATATATGACTATGTGGATAACATCAGAAGTTCATGAGGCTTTTTGCGGATGAGGCTGAAGTATTTCGAGAGGTTGTAACAGTGGAAAACTGGATTGAAATGCAGGAGGATCTGCAACGAATTATCGCATGGTGCAGGGAATGGCAATTGAATCTCAATGTAGACAAGTGCATTGTGCTACGAATACATAAAAAGAATATCAGCTCCACTATGGGAGATCAGCAACTGGAAGCAGTTAATTCCATAAATGATCTGGGAGTAGGCATTAGGAGATTTAAAATGGAACGACGGTATAAAATTCATCGTCGGTAAAGTAATTCTATTACTTTTATCCGAGTCCACAAGGCAGTACATCACAATACAATTTTAAATATTAACTTTCGATCTAGCATAAATAATAGCAACATCACACTTTGTTGGTACAGTACTCTGCCACCAGAATGGCATTATCATTGGCAGCGAACAAGTCTTTCACGGTACAATGTAAACTGAGATTCTTGCATACAAGCAAGTGTTCAGAGTCCTGTCTCTCACCACACTCACAGAGTTCATCGTGATCGATACCCCACATCTTCATATTACTTTTACACTTTGTCACTCCGGTTGAGGGTATTCCAGGTCGCGTACGGGAGATGGCCTCCTGCTGGTAGCTTCTCTTTCGTTGCCCACAGTCCGTCTGGTGACTTGGCGCTGCACAGCTTATGTCCAGGAAACGTCACCACATTTTCGTGGTTTACGAATAGTGTGGGCAGGAGTCAGTATTGGCGGACGTTCAGACCCCTGACTTTGACTACTCAGAGGCATAGAGACGAGATCTCTGGACATTTTGTCGTATCCTACGCTGGTGCCATAGAGGATGGGTTCTTTCTTGTGGAAGTCCACCTTCGTTGAGCTGAACTGGTGGACAACATGCATGAACTGAGGGAATTGAACGAATGGAGTGGCAAGCTTGTTCACCGGACTTAACCCGACTGAGCATGTCTGGGATACATTTATCAGATCCACTGCAGCCAGACGAGCACCTTCCACAACGGCTGCAGAGCTGGATATTGCACTCATGGAAGAATGGCCAGATATGCCTCAATAGCTCATTGATAATATCATACTGTCTATCTACGGATGTGATCAACTGTACTGGTCGTCTGAAGTGATCACATACCACATTAGAGAGCAACGAGAATGACTTTTTCGTTATTATGGTAGTCCCAGAGTGCCTCGCTGTGTTTTGACGAGCAAAGAAGTTCCTGTCCGTCGAGAACTGACCATCTAACTAAACTAAACTCCGTCCGACAGACCTCGAAAGGCATACTGTGTACCGGCCGCCATGTCATCCTCCGCCCGAAGGCGTCATCGGATGCGGTATGGAGGGGTCGTGGTCAGCGCCCCGCACTCTCGGCCGTTCAGTCAGTTTTCGCGTCCAGAGGCGCCACTTCTCAGTCAAGTACCTCCTCAGTTTTCCTCACAAGGGCTGAGTGCACCCCGCTTGCTAACAGCACTCAGCAGACTCGGAAAATAACCCATCCAAGTGCAAGCCAAGCCAGACAGTGCTTAACTTCGGTGATCTGACGGGAACTGTGTGATATTCCTGGCCTGTGGCCACTTCATATTTCTGGCCGCTGGCCGTTTCTTTGCTAACATTGTACGTGTCTTAAATGCGGAAGAAAGACAGATGTGCAGCATATGTTGAAATGTGGGGTGAGGAGCAGTAGCATATGGCACAGTAGGTGCTGGTTCCCGTGGGAAAGCCCGCTTATGTTACTGGTGCTCTCCTCGCATTGGCTGCTGCATTTCACGTCACGTGATTTCTTTTGGAATTACTTTTGTTTATTATAAACTAGATATTAATTATTCAGAGCTGAGAATTTATTATAAATATCTCTCAAGGACAGGCTAGATTTGGACAGTTTAAAAAGTTTAACGTGCCTTCTCTTATTGTAACAAGAGAAGAGCGATTTTGCAGAAGGCGCGCGACGGCCCTGTTTTGGCGCGAAATAGAGCGTCAGGTGCCCTCTCGCAACGCGCCGCAGTTTCAGTCTCGAGCTGACCACTATACGCGCCGGACCGCGCCGGTCATGCGTAAAGATTTTTGCGTAAATGTGATAAGAGTCGAGGTCTCAACATGAACTATGGGCAACATAGGCCGTATCATATTAACAATAGTTGCTAATTTTTTATTATTTATTTAAAAAATGGCATCCCTGACAATTAAAAATCTCGCGAGTCGCTTATTATGCTTCCATCACAAAGAACTTTAGCCTCACTTGTATGCTGTAGAAGAACCAACGACCTGTGTGCTGTCTTCTGCGCTGGGGACACAACTATAGAAGACGACAGGTTAGTCAGAACTCTATGCTTTCCGCAAAGTCTCGGAAAGCAACTACGACACCTCGTGCGTACTGTAGGGCGGTACAAACGCACACTGCTACGCAACAGCATCCGCAAGGATGTGGAGGTTTTAGGTGACTTGTGGGAGGAAGCAGTACTAACTTCTCCGCCCGCAAATAAAACCCTAGGAAGCTTGTAACTGGTGTATCCACTGCGGCACGGCCGTTGGCAGAATTGACCATCATACCACGTCGTACCCTAATCTATATATTCAACTGCAGCTGCCTCAGCGTACGTGTGTTATGCAAACAAAACACATACGGCATCTGTATCCCAATATCCCCTGTCGTTCCATATCAACCTGTATATTTTCGGGGCATCGCTAGATCTTTCCGCGTGAAGTCTTGATACAAAACGAATGGAACGGCGTTGAGTGAGCGCCGGAACGCGCACACCTCGGCAGTGAGCCCGCAGCAGCAGGTGTGTCAGGTGAAAGTGGTTCGGCCCGCGGCGCGGCTGGGGTCGTAAATCCGTGCGCCATCGCCATCGCGAAAGACTGGCCGGGCAATAAAACGCGTCGCCACGCGGCCGCCCGTTTTACGTCTGATTTGAGCGGCCGTCATTTCCGCACCCTAAACACAGCGCCTGCCCTCGGGTCCGGCACCTGCGATCCCAGTAGATTGGTTTCGCTGCGCCTAAAGGCGGAACCGCTCGCTGGACAGCTGGCCAGAAAGACTGCCCACTCACGTCCTGAAAGACGTGCAACACGAACAATGTTCATGTTCCTGTAGCGCAAAATACATCCGCATCTACATCCATACTACGCAAGCCACCTGACTCTATTGTTTGTGGAAAGAATGTCGGTATGCCTCTGAGTGGGCTCTAACCTCTCTGATTTTATCCTCATGATCTCTTCACGAGATATACGAGCAGTATACTGCTAGACTCCTCGGTAAAGCTATGCTCTCGAAACTTTGACAAAAGCCCGTACCGAGCTACAGAGAGTCTCTCTTGCAGTCTTTCACTGGAGTTTATCGATCATCTCCGTAACGCATCTACATCCATACTACGCAAGCCACCTGACTCTATTGTTTGTGGAAAGAATGTCGGTATGCCTCTGAGTGGGCTCTAACCTCTCTGATTTTATCCTCATGATCTCTTCACGAGATATACGAGCAGTATACTGCTAGACTCCTCGGTAAAGCTATGCTCTCGAAACTTTGACAAAAGCCCGTACCGAGCTACAGAGAGTCTCTCTTGCAGTCTTTCACTGGAGTTTATCGATCATCTCCGTAACGCATCTACATCCATACTACGCAAGCCACCTGACTCTATTGTTTGTGGAAAGAATGTCGGTATGCCTCTGAGTGGGCTCTAACCTCTCTGATTTTATCCTCATGATCTCTTCACGAGATATACGAGCAGTATACTGCTAGACTCCTCGGTAAAGCTATGCTCTCGAAACTTTGACAAAAGCCCGTACCGAGCTACAGAGAGTCTCTCTTGCAGTCTTTCACTGGAGTTTATCGATCATCTCCGTAACGCATCTACATCCATACTACGCAAGCCACCTGACTCTATTGTTTGTGGAAAGAATGTCGGTATGCCTCTGAGTGGGCTCTAACCTCTCTGATTTTATCCTCATGATCTCTTCGCGAGATATACGAGCAATATATAGTGTTAGACTCCTCGGTAAAGGTATGCTCTCGAAACTTTGACAAAAGCCCGTACCGAGCTACAGAGAGTCTCTCTTGCAGAGTCTTTCACTGGAGTTTATCGATCATCTCCGTAACGCTTTCACGATTACTAAATTATACTGTAAATAAGCGCGCTGCTCTCTGTTGGATCTTCTCTACATCCTCTATAAACCCCACACCGGTACAGTCCCACACCGATGAGCATTATTCAAGCAGTGGGCGAACAAGTGTATCGTAACCTACTTTCTTTCTTTCGGACTGCATTTCCTGAGGATTCTTCCAATAAATCTCAGTCAGGCATCTGGTTTACCTCTGGATCGCTGTTTAACTTTCAGGGCACTGCATGGAAAAACTGCGGGAGGAACAGTCTTATGCGCAAACTGACGAACACCAAGGGGGGAGCACAGCCTAGCGTCCTCCGCTCATCTGCTCTCGCCCTGTGTTTCTCTCCTGCAGAGTACGCTATTCCAGTATGGCGGAATTCTGCACACGCTAAGCACGTTGACGTGACCTTAAATTAGACAGGACGCATAGTCACATGATGGTTAAGGCCTACTCCTGCCTGTAATATTTTCTCACTCATCGGAACAGCACCACCAGATGTAAGGAGACAGGTAGCAGCGGAGATGGAAAAGAAGAAAAAAAAAAAAGAAAAAAAAGAGAATATCCGAGGCACCCAATGTTCAACCTCTACCATCAAGGCTGAAATTGAGGAAAAGCTTCTTTCTGACAACTTCACCAATCCCAGCATCTGCAGAAGTTTCTTCAAGCATGTTGTCTACCAGTTCAGATCAACGACGGTAGACTTCCACAAGAAAGAACCCATCCTCTATGGCACCAGCGTAGGACACGACGAAATGTCCAGAGATCTCGTCTCTATGCCTCTGAGTAGTCAAAGTACCATTCTGAACGACACAGGGATCTGAACGTCCGCCAATACTGACTCCTGCCCACACCATTCGTCAAGCACGACAATGTGGTGACGTTTCCTGGACATAAGCAGGACTGTTCCTAGATCCGAGTTCTCACCAGATGAGGAAACGGCAATTGTGATCATAAAATGTTGATTCATCTTGAACGGAACCCGTCGCTATTAATTACGACTCCACTCCTAATGTTCCTCTGCTCAGTTTCGGTGGTCTAAATGGTGTGGTGGCTTTAATGGGTCACACACCATAGGCCTCCGTGCGTAGACGACACATTCCCGAAGGCGATTTCGGTATTGATACTGCTCGTCGTGTTGCTATATGGAGGGAACGTTGCAGGTGAGCTGCATTCATCATCCTCCCTCGACGGGGTGTTAAGCGGAGATAAGGGCCATCTCCTCTGATTTTACCCGTGGAGACCTTGACCTTGGCTTCTTTTAACGGATCTTGTTGCCCACTTCCAGGTCGTGGTAATTACACTTTTCGACACTCCAATAACTACAACCACCTCTGTCTGTCCCGCTTCCAATCTTCCTATAGCTCTCCATTCCATAGGTACGTTACTGCACTATCTGAACCCAACTGCCTATGTTTGCTGCTGCGTTTGGTAAACACAAGTCAACACCAATCTGCAGCAACATTCTGTTACTATCACCATATCGGTGGCCGTAATATTTTCGTTCCATTCCTTAGAACCAACAGAAAGTCGTTGAACCATTTTAGTTCATTCTACAAATGACAATACTTCAGAACTTAGATATCTCAACTGGTTCCTAATAGTTTTGACCTTGCACATAGGAGTATCTCTCGCGTGAAGTTCAACATGACTGGTGCGCAGTAGCCACCTGATTGACCTGGGAAGAGAAAAATGTCTGTGTGTTTGACCAGCTCATTGTCCGCCTAAATGTGTATAATAAAAGTGCTAGAAACCATTACCTTCCGCCGGAAGCAGCGCTTAGAGACAACTGCGGGAGTATGTGGACGGATGCAGGACAGCGACAGCGAATATATGACAGGTGATGGATATGCTTCTTGAAGGATTCGCTAAGGAGAAGGCAAGCCACTTTCATCACATGGGAGAAGAAAACTTTTGGCTTACGAAGAGTTTCCGGAGTTCCCTCTCTCCTCGTCCATCAACCCGAAGCGAAACATGTTAGTGCGTAAGCGATGCGTTAATCTTGCAAGCAGAGTGGAGAGTGTCTTACAGAAATTGGCATCAAAGAGATTACTATGCCGGAGGTTTGCATCTGGCGCTTATGCTCGCACTAACTGTCCGATGCGCGTAGGTCCGTGACAGTGTTGCAGATGCGGTTGTGGTCGCTTCGCTCGCTGCGAGAAACTGCATTTGATTTTCCACAAGCTAGTTCGTGCATGTCAGCTCGAATTACCCGACCGTCTGCTCCTTTTACCCGATTACCGATCGGTAACCTGCTACAGGATAGAGGCGTCGGAACGCGATACTGAGGAGTTTCCAAAAACGAAAACTAATACGCGTGTACGAAAAACACTGGTCGTTGCATTGTTTGGGAGAGATATTAGTCAATGATAATTATTGAAGTTATATCGGCTCACCTGTCGTACTAATACAATTAAAACTATTTGAAGGTACGTATTTGCAGAACACAACAACCAGCTTTAGTAAAAGACGATGTTACAAAAATCGCCTAACAGATCTTCGTCCGGTTAGATTAATTTCACAGGCAAAAATTTTGCTCCTTGTGTCAGTAAATTCTGTGCATCCTAAGACAGTGGAGCAAAACAAGACATGCCGATGAAATACGGGCGTTTTTGGCGAATAACCGCGTTATTTAAAACTAGAAGAAGTAACTACAAATAAATGCAAAAGTAAAGAGACTTTCTGATCACCTTTTATATAGACCTGTTTGTCACCGTAGAATAGGGTTCTCAAACGTTTTCAGGACCTTTTAAATATGGAATTCAAGGTGAAGCAGTAAATATTATGTGTGAAATATACACCGTATTTGATTAATAAAATGACACTATTATAGACGAAACGATGTAGTTTCACAATTTAGCCTTACAAGACATTAAGTTTAGTCACTGTAAATGATTATTTTATCCACCAATTTCACATTACACAAGCACCGAAAAAGAAGAAAAAAATTAACAAAACTAATTTAATACAAAACATTTAAGAACGAATTCAGCAAAACAACTTCTGACTGCATTTTTATCACAGAATCTGCATTTACAACCGAAATATTTTGTTTAATGTTTTCGTTTCGAAAATAAGAGGTCTAAGAATTAAGTTGGACTTATGAAGGGAATCCGCAGAAATTTCTGATTAGAGTTTTCCTCTAAATCGCCATTGGAAAATTACCCAGTGTTCCATTTTTAGTGACTCTTACTAACACTTTAGCTTGTATTTCATTCTTTCCACATTAAGATTAACATAAAAAATGTCACTGCTTTTCCTTGGAGTGACGGAGATGAACCATTGGCAAAAATACTACAATTATATCAGCCAACGATCGCAATTCAGCTTCTCTGTCTCTTAACAATCAAGAAATATTAATTTAATTAAAAAATTCTCATTTTTTCCCCGGAATTTTTTGAATTGTTTCGCGGAGCACTAGGTACTTCGTGGAGCACAGTTTGTGGAAGCACAGTTTGTACAAACCTATGCAAATTAGTTTAAGTTAGGCCAGACTAATCTGAAAGTGAAAGTCTTCTATGATAGTGAAATGTGTAATAACAGAGAAAAAACCTAAATAATAAATGTTACAACTGTTTCACAAAAGAAGTTAGTTACTCTTTTAAATACTCTCGTCAGCGACAAAATGACAGGTACCGAAATAAGTGATCAGAACAGCACAGATATCGCTCAACAAAGGAAAGGCCGCTGGAAATGACAGGATACCGGTTCATTTCCACACAAAGTATGCGAAACTATATGCCCCACAACTAACAGAAATGCATCGTAGGCCTCTGGTCGAGGGAATCGTTCTAAATGGTTCAGAAAATAAAAACGACTCCTTCCAGTTTTCAAGAATGGTCGCATAAAACTGTAGACCTATAATTTTAAAATCGCTCTGATTAGTATTTTTGAATAGTTTTATGCTTACGTTTAACGACATTTCTGCATATTGTAAATCTTCTCTGTGGGAATCAATATGGTATATGGGAAGACGTTGCAGCTCCCTTTTATCGTCAAAAAGCAACTTGTAAGAGAACCGCCTTAACTCGGCAAGTCTGCTGCATAATGAACAAAATAGTAGCGTACGGAATGCCAAACAAACTGTGTCGATTAAGAAGTTTCTAGGTAAGAGAACACGACTACATTCTCAACGAAGGGTAATTACGACACGGAAAGGTAGCTTCGAGCGGACCGCAAAGGACCTTTTTGATATTATATAAACAGCCTAATAGCTTAAGTCCTAAGATGCTTTTCGCGGATGATGCTGTAGTATGCAAAGACGCCACAACGCTAGAAAATAACGAAGAAATGTGGGAAGGTCTGCAGAAGGTGTACAATTTGTGCAAGGAGTAATAATTGACATTCACCATAATAAAGTTTGAAGTGTGGCGCGTGTACATGGTGCTCGGAAAGACCCGTTGCAAACTTCGAGTACTTATAGAGGGAAGAGAAAAAAAGTCGAATATGCCTACTGTAAACAAAAATTACCGACTCTGTCATCTTAAAATGTTGCTTATTTTATTTTGCTATTTTGTTCAAAATGTTCAAATGTTTGTATAGTTTATGGGACTTAACTACGGGGTCATCTGTCCCTAAACTTACAAACTACTTACGAACTAGGACGGCACAAATATCCATGCCCGAGGGGGGATTCGAACCCCCGACCGTAGTGGCCGTGCAGACCGTGACTGGAGCGCCTCAGTCCCCTCGGCCACCGCGGCCGGCTTACTATTTAGTTAACCCACTTTGTTATAATATTTTATTTTGTTATCCCACTTTGTTAATCAAAACAAAAGATTGTAAATAAGCTTCAATTCTCCATAACTTTAACGTAATGAATTTGATGTATATAGCACCGGCGTAAACATACCAGTTGCGAAAATGTAAAATGTGTGCAAATGCGGAAGTTATTTAACCAATGCAGGAGATAATTTTATCTCGAGAAATGCAGGTAACAATTCACAATACTTCACTACATGTTTATTGTAAGATCCTTGCATTAACGTCTGCGACAACTTTCTCACCAAAAACTAACAACTGTGTCATTATTCTACGGTTAGGTGAAAAACTGAAGCAGATGTAACACAAATGTATAGTAATACAGTACTCGAAAATGGAGTTATAGCTCCGAAACGCGCCGGACAATAAAAAAAAATAAAATAAAAAAAATTGTTGTGTCTGAAGGCGGCTTATTGTTACTACAATATAACCCTAACCTGTACGGTAGGCCTACAGTCACGGACAGCCCAACACGAAATGTCGATTAATAATGTAATTTTCATTTGTAATTGACAATACTTGATCGAGCACGGTTGACATGTAACCAATGAAAAGTGTGGAGGCAGTAGTAACAGCCAGAATTTTTTCACTTGTATATGTCTATGTTATTAGCAACAAATATGTACTTATTCCAGCGTGGAAACAACGAAAGTTATTGATGATACGTTATTTCAGTGTGGAATGCGTTTGTGGCAGCTAACCTAGGCGCATTTTTAATGCAGCATTTTGTTGTCACTTTTGACTTTGTGCTCAAATTTCACGTGGCAAATGTTTCAGCATACCAACAAGGAAAGTTATCTACGACAACTTATTTCGACGTAGAATGCTATTATGGCAGCTGACCAAGTTGTATTTTTAACAGCAGTATTTTTTCGTCACTTTTATCTTTTTCACCAAATTTCGTCCATCAAGTTCAAAACCAAATCCATCGACAGAAATTTTAAAAGTTTGTAAACTTAATACGCTTAGTAAACACCAGATAAATGGACACTAGACTTTATGAAAACAGTTGTTGCAACACATTAACAGCCGTTGCAAATCCATGAGCATGACTGCTCGTCATAACAATTAGTGTTTACTGTACGTTTCGCAGGTCGTTTAGAACATGAATCTGCATTACAAACAACAAAAATATCCTCACAGCGCACTTTAGTTGTTATTCCGAACCTCAGCTGAAATATTTCGAATGAATCTGTATTATTGACAGTTTCGTGAAATTTCATTATCACATTTTTAGGAAATATGCTTCCAGGATCGTCAATTAGCAACTTCGATAAAATCTGACGGAACATGATGCACATTCGTATTCAATAGTCAATCTTTATTTAAACCGTGTAACTGTAAATACGAGGTTTGGATCTTAAATAGTGGCAACTATTTTTTCACAATCGATAAAAAGCGTTACATGTTTGCACCTTTTACTGTCCTTCAAAGTAATCACCAGAGTTGTGTAGAACCCGTTGCCAGCGATGTGGAAGGCGTAGTGAACCGCAGAGCCTGTTCTGTTGATGGTGCGAATGGAGCGGTCTACTGCCTGTCGAATCTCTGAACAGTTCTAAAGCGAATGCCACGAAGTGGTTCTTCCATTTTCGGACGTAAATCAGTCACAAGGACGAATCCGGGGAGTATGGTGGATGGTACAGTACTTCCCATTCCCATCTACCAATCAGAGCAGCCACAGCTTGCACTGTATGTGACCGCGCATTGTCGTGCAAAATGATGGATACTGTACCATCCACCATATTACCTGGACTTAAATCCTCGTGCCTTTTATGATTCCGAAGATTGAAGAACAACTTCGATGCGTTCACTTCAGGACTGTTTCAGAGATTTGACAGGCAGCAGACCGCTCCATTTGCACCATCAACAGAACAGGCTCTGCTAACGGTATACTACGCTTTACTCATCACTCGCAACGGGTTGTACACAACGCTGGTGACTACTTTGAAGGACAGTAACAGGTGCAAACATGTACGCTTTTGCATTGGTAGTGAATAAATAATTGCCATTATTTAAGTTCCATACCTTGTAGTTAAAATTCTCCAGTGCTTGTAGCATACCAGTCGTCAGCCGATACCGCAAATAACAACATATTACAGATAAATGCACGGTCTTGATTAACGCTTTTTCCAGATCAGCAAGACTCAACTGGGGTCTGCGGGCTACCGCATTGCAAACTATTTATAAAGGAGCAATACTGCCTATATTATCGTACGGCTCACCGATGTGGATAGACGCACTGGAGCCACAATACAACCGTACCAAAATTAATAGAGTCCAACGGTTAATCAATTTAAAAATGGTTAAAGCTTACAGAACGACTCCAGCGAAGCACTTTGTGTTCTTTCAGGTCTCATGCCTATAACACTTAAGATGCAGGAAATAGCTAAATATTATAACCTGCTCAAAACCAAAGACGCCAAACAGACAATCGACATCGCCCTAGAGTACAGAAGCTGGGCACACCCAGCAGACTTTACAAGGATTATTGAGAAGGACGTCAGCAAAACCTACGCTGTTGAAGTATACACAGATGGAAGCAAATCAGACGACGGAGTGGGTTCGGGGATAGCAATATTTGTTAATAAGAGGCTTACTTACCAGATACAGCTAAAACTGTCTAATGAATGCTCGAACAATCAAGCGGAACAATTTGCCATCGTCAATGCTCTTGAGTTCATAAATAAACTCTCGAATACTGATACAACTGCAGTAATTCACACCGACAGCAGAATTACTTTGGACTCTTTGCGAAATCCGAAGAACCACAACTTGTTGATTGAAGACATAAGAAGTAATATCAGAAGGTTGCAGACACACAACTGACTGGTGCATTTCGAATGGGTTAAGGCACATCAAGGGATATGGGGAAATGAAATAGCTGACAACCTTGCTAAAAGAGCAGCTCGATCACGACAGTCAACACGCTATAACAAAATACCTACAAGTGCCGTAAAGAAGAAACTTCGAGAAGAGTTTATGAACAAATGGGACATTGAGTGGCACAGAACAAAAAACGGGGGAAGCACTAAACCGTATTTTCCTACGATCCGGCAACGTTTAATGATTAAACTTCCAATATCTCCGAATTTTACAGCTATGCTAACAGGTCATGGGAAACTGAAAGCCTACTATCAGCGGTTCAAAATAATTGAAGACGGAACGTGCACTTGTAACAGTGCTTTCCAAACTATTGACCACGTGCTTTTTGACTGCTGCAATTTATTGAAAGAGAGGGAACATTTCAGGAAAAAAATAGCTGCCAAAGGAGGAGGATGGCCCGTCAGTAAATATGACTTAGTACATAAATACACTACTGACTTTTACAATTTTTGTAATTCAATAAGATTTCCTAATGTATAAAACTTTTACAATTCTTGTAATTCATTAAGATTTCCTAATGTATAAAATTGTTTGTTCCTTTGTAAACCCTGTCAACTTGTATACTGTACTTGTGTTTGTAAAAACATTTGATGTAACCGCCTGAATCAAACCATCAAACATGTAATATTGCTATGTAATTGGGCATGTTAAATAATAAATAAATAAAAAAAAGGTGGACGCCAGTTCAATTTGTCTCGAACATGGCGGACCTATTGCCACTCTATGAAATTTAAGCTCTTGGCACGCAGTAGTCCTATGCTCAGACACCAGAGTTATACAGGGTGTCCCAAAAAGAATGAACGGATGTTAACATGTAATAATATTGAGGAAAATGTCATTAGGTAACTGAAACAGCCCTAGATGTAATCTGAATGGTCTAGAGTTTCAGAGAAAATTCTGGATCTTGCAGCGAGTCTCGCGCAATATGGCGTCCGTGCAACAGAAGGCGTATAATGTTACTGAATTTAGTCGTAATCAGAGATCGCATTTCAGCGGGCGTTTCATATTCGATTTCATGCTACACCACCATCACCAAAGAACATTCGACAGTGGTATAAACAATTTGAAGAAAAAGGATGCCTATGTAAAGACAAAAGTCCTGGCCAGCCACGCATTCCTGAACAAACAGTGGAACAAATCCGACGAGGATTTGAGCGGAGCCCCCTCAAGTCTACGCGTCGTGCTAGCCGAGAACTGCGCATGACAGTGTTACGTGTGTTACGGTGTCGTTTAGCCCTCAATCCATACCGATTACAACCGGTACAAGCTTTCCGAGATTATGACAAATTGAAGCGACTGGACTTTAGCAATGATACTCTAGAGGACATGGAAGATGACATACAATTATATATTTTGACGACGTTTCAGCCTTCAAAGAATGAAATAAATCGCAATTTGCGATCAGTTATGGCTTCACTGTACTAGGTTTAGATGGAATACCAAAGTGCGGCGAATGAAAATTTGTGCCTGGCAGTGATTCGAACCCGGGATCTCCTGCTTACTAGGCAGACGCGTTGACCACTCCGCCTCCGAGGACAAAGTGACCATTTCGATTGTACTAAACGTAGTACAGTGAAGCCGTAACTGATCGCAAATTGCGATTTATTTCATTCATGACACTTGTATGTCATGGTTGATATTCAGTGATGAGGCAACTTTCCACATTAGCAGTAAGTCATAATGTGCGTATATGGGAGCTCGAAAATCCTCATGAAACTATTGAACAAGAACGTGATTCACCAAAACTGGATGTTTTTTTGTTGTGCTTCGCAGAGCAATATTTATGGACGCCACTTTTTTGAGAAAGAAACCGTAACAGGACAATCATATCTTGCAAATCTATAGAACTGGTTATTTCCACAACTTTGGGGGTTTCATCTATCAGCGAGATGGAGCACCACTGCACTGGCACAACAACCTGCGCAATTTCCTCAATGCCAACGTGCCTGAATGTCGGATACGGCGTATGGAACTACCATACCAGGCCTCCTGGGACCCCTGACTTAACACCATGTGATTTCGTCCTGTGGGGATATGTTAAACAATATGTTTACGTACCTCTCTTACATCGTGACATTGATGAACTAAAAACCAGAATATGAGCTGCTGCAGGTTATAACATTTAAATAGATTTTAAGTAATTACAGTTTATTCTACCGATACTCAGCTTTTTAAAGTTACGATGTATGGGGGTTCTGCTCGCTGCAACATTATTCTCCTGGGGCGTCGTGATAGAAATAAATAGTCGATATGTACAATTTTCACTTCTTCTTTAATCTGATTCAAACTTCTCCACCAAAACAATACAAATTCAATACATCAGAACTTAGCTGGTAGTACTTCCATTCTCAAAACACAGATTGACATGGATTCCAGAGCACTTGACAAACGACTCCAACTCGATCCGCCAAAACTCGAACTCCCCCACGCAAGGCGGAGAGGCAAATATATAACATCGGCAATAATGACGTTACATTATCCATTGTTCATAACAATTGAATATAGTAATTTACAATTAATGAACACAACAGTAAAACATTTCATGTATACAAAAATAATCACAATATAAAATGAAAACTATGCATACAATAATTTTAGATGGCACATGTATTTTTAAGACGCAATTTCCGATCTTTCTGTTAACAACAAAGTGCGATGTTAAATATCAATTAATTTGTTAATGAATACATCATACATGTTCCTAACATATATTGAACTATCAAATGTCATGGCCATTCATAAAATATACTCCAAATCTCAATTCAGTTAATATATACAAAGAATTGAATATTGATAATGTAATAGTCGAAATAACACAATTAGCTGGTCAACACAACTTGTTTATGAGCCTAACATATATACAATGCTATTAATTTTCATTTCTTTTTGTTTTTTACAAAAGATTTTACAATTCGTCTGTTTAAGTCTTGAAATAACATACAATGACGCAACTATTGTTTGTAGAATTGTCTGGAAATAAAATATACGAATCTCTTAATTAATGAAATCTATCACTTGTTTTAATCACAGTATCACCGAGACACTGTCCTACACTGATTCCTACGCTGCCTATTTCGTTTTTAACTAACTTCACACGCAACTTTTATCACTATTGAACCACCCGATTCCGTATCCGACGCAGACGGTATCGTAGGATGACATTGAGATGAGAGGACCAGGCAGACGGTATCGTACGATAAAATTGAGATGAGTGGGTCAGCAGTATCGTTACAAGGTTCAGTGACAGAAGACACCTTACCAACCATTCAGTATGTATAGAGATCACTGGTTATAACATTATTACTGCCCTTGCTTGTAAATATCTCTATCTCTACACATAACACTCGTATCACCACGGGCCGTCACATCTGCCAATACACTGACATTTCATGCCTCGTGTTCCCGATACTACAGCCATCTATATCGTTACCTTTGACCTCTGTCACCTCATTGCATGACGCAGCAGCGCTATCCCGCGGTGCCGGAAGGCGGGTGGCGCGCCGCTAGGGGCATTCCATTAGGGCGGCGCTGCGTGCAGTTAGCCGTAGGTGAGCGGGGCGCTTGCAGACGATCGGAAGCGCTCGCCGCAGGGTGTCGCCTCAAGGCCGAGTGTGCCCGGCGCTTCCGCAGCAATTTCCCGCCCCAGATTGAGGCGGGGGCGGGGGCGGGGGCGGCCGCTAATAGCAGGAAGCGGCGGGGCCCAACCCCAACCCCCTCCTTACTGGGGGGCAGCAGGTCGCGGCGTCAGGCCGCAAGTGTTCGTGAACCTATGAGATCAGTCTTCTGAGGTCATCGGTTCCTAGGCTTTAAAACTAAAACTACTTGACCTCTTCAGTCCCAGTGCCAAGGTTAATTTAAAATTTTGAAAATGTCAATTTCTTTTTGTTTATTAGGTTGCATAGGCACCATATTTCTCTCTTTTGCAATTTGGGACATGTTCATTTTTTCAACGTTGATGGTACACACTTGTGTACCACGGTTTTCAGTCGTAAACATTTTTTTTTTAATTTTCTTAAGGGAACATACTGTATTTAATGGTAAAATTAATTACAGTATGTTGTATTTGTACAATCTACATATTTTATTTACAATAAGAAATTTTACAATACATATAATTACGTAGGCTTCCGCGGCCAAAGTTAGATGACGTAAAAGTTTTCTGGGTGTTGTACCGCGTCATGATGTAAGGCTATTACTTAAATAACATAGCTTATTTTAAAAAAAATATGACTTAATGTCTAAATGAAAGTAATATAAAGTGTAACAACCAGCTCACATCAGTGTACCCAGATGAAGGCCACTGAAACGTTGTCCGAAACGTCGGTTATTTAAGTAATAGCCTTACATCATGACGCGGTACAACACCCAGAAAACTTTTAAGTCATTTACAATACATATTTACAAGTATTTGTTACTGCCAGATGGTTTTGTATGAGACCCCAGGACAACTTTAATCCCAACATGATACAAAATTTCTGATGCGGTTGGTTTGAAACTAAGTGAACTAGTCTGAACAGATTTGAGGTTTGTTAATTATGTCTCAACCTCTCAGAATTCAACTGGAAACAATTCAGTGAAAGATTCAAAGTCTGCTCAGGGTCCACTGGAATCACTTTTCTCTCCAGAGCTGCGCCAATGTCAGGTATGCTAAAAATGTAACGAACAAACCTCGGATAGGCACCAAACCTACGTTTTTCTTAAAATATGACGTGAAAATTTACACATTTTTTTACAAATAAAGAAAGAAACACATTTCTTCAAAGGATAGCAATACTAACCAAATACCTCTTCATGTCAAACCTCTTATGGAT
The DNA here is from genome assembly GCA_026315105.1 of Locusta migratoria. NCBI lineage: Eukaryota > Metazoa > Arthropoda > Insecta > Orthoptera > Acrididae > Locusta > Locusta migratoria. The sequence continues at coordinate 925,849,895 of CM048744.1, read as the reverse complement.
TTTTTAATATCACTATTAATTAAAGCTTCAATGTCTTGAGACTTAATTTCGTTAGGAGCATCACGTGGGGAGTCAGAATTCGAACGCTGGCAATTCATTACAGCAAATAAGTCATCCTCAGATAAAGAATTTGAATATTCTGCAACACTTCCATTTAGTATGCGTGATATCTCTTCATCACTTAGCACATGAGCTGCCAAAATATGGTACGTTATGAAGTACATAGCTATTGTAGAAGTGCACACTAAGAACCAATGTACACAGATGTGTACTATGAAAACATCGGCATTTATTGCCCAGGAAAAAAAAAAAAATCACATTTGCTGTATTTCAGATGATTCTTCAAACTTCACTTATCACTCACTACAACACAGATAAACACATAAAGCTTTATGTATTATTTACTTGTTACTTGCTGCCATAACGACGCTGCCGGACTGCCAGCTTCACTAACACATCAAACTCCTGATTCATGTAGCTCCAGAAGTACTGCTGCAAGGGCTATACAAGTGGCTTTATATGAAGGCACAAATGTACTCGATTGTGCACTCGCAGTCTGAGCACACAAAATACGCCACAGAGAGAGAAAACAGTTTACAAACCAAGGTGCACATATGTGCACTTACAGACTGAACTGGTTAAACCAGCCATACTCAGCCTTTTTCGTACTCGGGCCAAATTCTCGAAAATTATATTTCAAGTCGGTCACAACATTATCACAATACAAAATAACATAGTGAAATAGCTACCACCCTTTGTTTCACCATCAAAATCTATTTCAATACATAACTGTTAATAGAAGAATACGTTGCTTTTGTAAATATAGCTGAACGTGTTGTTAATTAATGTTTTAGAATTTGTGCAGTTGTTCAAATGTTTGTTAAACTTATGGGATTCAACTACGGGGTTATCAATCCCTAAACTTACAACCTACTTATCACCTACCTTATACTACGGACGGTACAAACATCCATGCCCGAGGGGGGATTCGAACCACCGACCATAGCGCCTCAATCCCCGCGGCCACCGCGGCCGGCGTGTAGTTGTTCTTTAGACAAATCATAATTAATTTCGATGAAAGATATGTAAGAACTTATAAAGTTAGAGTTGGCCGCTATGGGCTACCGACGTTTCGGCGGAAGCAGGAAGAAGAGTTCAGAGCTAGGACCAAACCATCTAACAATCAGGAACCTAACAAACCAGTCACATTCACATACCTTGGTGTCAAAAACAACAAACAAAATCTTACGGAATAAGAGATCGAAGAAAGAATTCAAGCTTGGGGAAGATGTCTAGGAGCTATGTACAGTATCATAAGATGTTGTAGTCATCAGTTCGGAGGTACGTTTGACCAGCTCCCCACTCTATCCTGAGCAAGCCTCTTCATCTCCTCATAAGAACGGCAGCCTACATTCATTTGAATCTGCTTACTATGTTCGTCTCTTGGTCTCGCTCAGCCGGCCGCGGTGGCCGAGGGGACTGAGGCACTCCAGTCACGGTCTGCACGGCCACTACTGTCGGGGGTTCGAATCCCCCCTCGGGCATGCATATTTGTGCCGTCCTTAGTATTAGCTAGTTCCTAAGTAGTTTGTAAGTTTAGGGACTGATGGCCCCGTAGTGAAGTCCCATAAACTATACAAACATTTGAACATTTGGTCTCGCTCTGCAATTTTTCCCCCCCACACACTTCCCTCCAATACTAAATTTACGATTCCTTTATGTCTAAGAATGTGTTCTACCAATCGATCCCTTCTTTCAGTCAAGGTAAGTCAAAATTCCTTTTCTCCCCAATACTGTTCATTATCTCTTTATTAGTTACGCAATCTACCCACCTAATCTTCGGCTCTCTTTTGTAGCACCACATTTCAAAAGCCTATTGGTAGTGTGTGAATTTCTTGGTCTGTCAATCTGTTAACACCTCCCACTGGCTTTCCATCATGTAAGGCCGGCCGCGGTGGCCGAGGGGACTGAGGCGCTTCAGTCACGGTCTGCACGGCCATTACGGTCAGGGGTTCGAATCCCCCCTGGGGCATGGATATTTGTGCCGTCCTTAGTTGTAGGTAGTTCATAAGTAGTTTGTAAGTTTAGGGACTGATGACCCCGTAGTTAAGTCCCATAAGCTTAACAAACATTTCAACATTTTTCATCATCTAATAACATTATAAACAAAGGAACACGCTTATAAATATGTCTGCTGTTCGTTTCGATTGTATGACCACAAATTAACACAAATATCTGGTGTAAACAAGGAGTGGAGCTCAGCAGAGATAAAGGGAACGTGGGATGCGAAGTCGGTCGAAGAAATGTCGTTCTTAAAAATATTTCTAAGCATATTTCGAAGAAGTATGCTTAGAAATATTTTTAAGAACGACATTTCTTCTAAGCATATTTCGCCACCCCCATGAACCATATACATGACGAGGTGGGGTGGCTTGCTTGAATCAACGATACAGATAGCAACCACAGCGGAGGGGTATCTGTGGAGAGGCCAGACAAACTTGTGGTTTCTGAAGAGGAGCAGCATTCTTTTCAGTAGTTACAGGGACAACAGTCTGGATGATTGACTGAGCTGGCCTTGTAACATCAGCTAATGTGGCTTTGCCACACAGCTACTGCGAAGGGATGAAAGCAAGGCGAAACTACAGCCGTTACTTTTCCCGAGGACATGAAGCTCTACTGTATGAAAATGTGATGATGGCATCCTCTCGGGTAAAATATTCCGGAGTTAAAATAGTCCCCCATTTGGATCTCCGGGCGGGGATTACTTAGGAGGATGTTGTCATCAGGAAAGACAATACTGGCATTCTACGGATCGGAGCGTGGAATGTTAGATCCCTTAATCGGGTAGGAAAATTAGAAAATTTAAAAGGGAAATGGATAGGTTGAAGTTAGATATAGTGGGGATTAGTGAAGTTCGGTGGCAGGATGAACAGGATTTCTGGTCAGGTGAGTACAAGGAGTAGGACTGATAATGAATAAGAAAATAGGAATGCGAATAAACTACTATGAGCAGCACAGTGATCGCATTATCATTGTCAAGATAGATACGAAGACAAGACCGACAACAGTAGTACAGGTTTATATGCCAACTAGCTCTGCCGATGATGAGGAGGTTGAAGAAATGTATGAGGAGTTAAAGGAAATTACTCAGACAATTAAGGGAGAGGAAAACTTAATTGTGATGGGAGACTGGAATTCGGTAGTAGGAAAAGGAAGAGAAGGGAAAAAAGTAGGTGCATATGGACTGGGCAAAAGAAATGAAAGAGGAAGTCGCCTGGTAGAATTTTGCAAGAAACATGATTCAATCATAACAAACACCTGGTTTAAGAATCACAAAAGAAGGTTGTAAACGTGGAAGAGACCAGGAGACACCGGAAGGTATCAGATAGATTTTATAATGGTAAAACATAGCCTTCGGAACCAGGTTTTAAACTGTAAGACATACCCAGGAGCCGATATAGACTCTGAACTGTAAGCTGAAACTGAAAAAAACTGCAGAAAGGTAGGAAAATAGGGAGATGGAACTTGGATAAATTGAGGGATCCTGAAATTCTTAAGAATTTCACAGGGAGATTTAGGCAACAATTGACAGAAACGGGGGGAAAGAACAGTAGAAGAGGAATGGGTAGCATTGAGAGATGAAAAAGGGAAGGCAGCAGAGGACAAAAAATCTTTGAATATCACAGGAAATACTAAAGTTAATTGATGAAAGGAGAAAATATAAAAATGCCGTAAATGCAACAGGCAAAATGGAGTACAGACGACTAAGAAATGAAATTGACAGGAAGTGCAAAATGGCTAAGCAGGAGTGACTAAAAGCCAAATGCAAATCTGTAGAAGAATGTATAAGAAGGGGAAAATTAGATACTGCCTACAGGAAAATAAAAGAGACATTTGGGGACAAGGAAAACAGCTCTACAAATATCAAGAACTCAGATGGAAAACCTGTTCTCAGCAAAGAACGGAAAGCAGAAAGGTGGAAGGCGTACATAGAGGAGCTCTACAAAGGAAATGAAGACAAGGGAAGAGGAAATAGATCAAGATGAAATAGGAGAGACTATACTGAGAGATGAATTTGACAGAGCCCTGAAAGACCTAGGTCGGAACAAGGCCCCGGGAGTAGATGACATTCCCTCAGAGCTATTAAAGTCTCTGGGAGAGCCAGCCATGACAAAACTTTTTCACCTGGTGTATAAGATGTATGAGACAGGTGAAATACCCTCAGACATTAAGAAAGATGTAATAATCCCCATTCCTAAGAAATCAGGTGGAGATAGATGTGAAAATTACAGAACCATCAGTTTGATAAGTCATGTTTGCAAAATTTTAACACGAATTATCTACAGGAGAATGGAAAAGCTGGTAGAAGGTGAACTCGGGGATTATCAGTTTGTATTCAGTAGGAACGTAGGAACCCGGGAGGCAATACTCACTTTACGACTTATCTTAGAAGATAGATTAAGGAAAGGCAAACCTACATTTTTATCTTTTGTAGATTTAGAGAAAGCTTTTGACAATGTTGACTGGAATACACTCTTTCAAATTCTGAAGTCAGCAGGGGTAAAATACAGGGAAAGGAGAATTATTTACAAGTTGTACAAATGCCAGACCGCAGTTATTAGACTCGAAGGGCATGAAAGGGAAGCATTCGTTGGGAAGGGAGTAAGACAGGGTTGTAGCCTTTCTCTGATGTTATTCAATTTGTACATGGAGCAGGCGGTGAAGGAAAGCAAGGAAACATTTGGGTTAGGGATTATTATTCAGGTTGAAGAAATAAAACATTGCGTTTTGATGATGACATTGTAATTGTGTCAGAGACAGCAAAGGACCTGGAAGAGCAGTTGAATGGAATGGACAGTGTGTTGAAAGCGTATAAAATGAACATTAAGAAGAGCAAAACAAAGATAATGGAATGCAGTTTATAAAATCAGACGATGCTGAAGGAATTAGATTAGGTAATGAAACAATGAAGGTGGTAGATGAGTTTTGTTACTTGGGTAGTAAAATAACATATGACGGTCGCAGTACGGAGGATATAAAACGCAGTATAGCAATGGGAAGAAAAGCATTTTGAAAAAGAGGAATTTGCTAACATCGAATATTAATTTAAGTGTAAGGAAGTCTTTTCTGAAGGCATTTGTGTGGAGTGTTGCCTTGTACGGGAGTGAAACATGGACGATAAACAGTGCGGACAGGAAGAGAATAGAGGCTTTTGAAATGTGGTACTACAGAAGAATGCTGAAGATTAGGTGGGTAGATCGCATGACTAATGATGAGGTTCTGAACAGAATTGATGAGAAAAGGAATTTTTGGCATACCTTGGCTAAAAGAAGGGATCGCTTGGTAGGACACATTCTTAGACATCGGGGAATCGTAAATTTAGCATTGAAGTGTGTGGGGTATAAATGGCAGAGGGAGACAACGAGACGCGTATAGTAAGCAGATTGAAATGGATGTGGGTTGCCGTTCTTATGATGAGATGAATAGTCTTGCTCAGGATAGAGTAGGGTGGAGAGCTGTATCAAACCAGTCTCCGGACTGAAGACCATAACAACAGCATATTTCGATAACACCAACCTAATAAATTACGTAATAAAATAGAATTTTTTCACTATTCTGCCCTACCTCTGCCCTTAAACTGTCACTTTCAATTAAATTTGGAGCTTTCAGAATGCCATCGCAAACGGACCACGTTGAGGCTTACTGAACTTAAGTGGGCCAGTTGGAGCAATTAAAATTATTTGTAGATCAATGAACATATAATTTCTCTTCTTCGTGGCAACATCTGTAAAAATACGCATTTTCATGGAAGAACCAAGCATTTATTTTTGTCTGCCTGAAAAATTATTTACTAAGATCCTTTGTTCCATTATGTTCCATACAGTTTTGATTACATCAAATACACTATGTTCTTGATGAAGATGATTATTTTAATGATCTATAAGAGAACTTTTCAGTAGAAAGCGATAAAGACAACTACTCAAATATCCCACTCGTTTAGCATGAAGAAAATACCTCCGGTAACAAGAAAAGTTAAATGCGAGCAATATTTACGCTACTGCCTGTAAATTCAGGTGATATTGGCTTACGCCAATTAAACTGAGCACTAGAAGCTGAAGAGCGTACGAATTGTATCGAAAATGCGTATTTATACGAGTGAAATTAATCCCGGAAAATCACGTACAGGATAAACTGAATTATTTTAAATAGCCGGTTCCAATTGTTGGCTGAAGGTTAGTATGAGTATACATCGAGGAGGTCGTATTGAAAAAACGATTAATTCTGCCTGAGCTTTATTTTAATACGTTCCCCTGTTGAGCAAGCGCCCTAACGCAGGGACAAGAGGAAAGTTATTTCGTTTACGTCATTTAATCCTGACTTTAAAACAGCATTTCATGATAAACATATATCAAGAAGGTGCTTTAATTTTCTGCACATGTTTGACCCTAATATTTCAGTTTTTATTTAGGAAAGAGAGAACAAAAAATCTGACATTTTTTCCGAAGTATACACCAAACGAGAGGCGTGGGTTACTTGCGAAACTCCAATCGCCAACATTCTCCTCCGAATGCGAAAATATATTGTTGACTCCCACTTACATAGGTAGAAATGATCATCAGAATAAAATAAGATAAATCAGAGCTCGAACAGAGAGATTCAGGTGTTCTTTCTTCCCGCGCGCTATTCGAGAATGGAATGGGAGATAAGTAGTATAATTGTGGTTCGATGAACCCTCTGCCAGGCACTTAAATGTGATTTGCAGAGTATCCCATGTAGATGTAGAACGAAGATTAACAAACTGACTTCACATTCTGGAGGATGATGATTCAAATCCCAGCCATCCAGACTTACGTCTCAGATTAGTTTCCTAAATCGCTTAAATTGAGTGTTTGAATGTTCAGTTTCATGAGAACACGACGTCTTTCCTTGCTCATCGTCTGCTAATCCAAATTTTTCCACCATCTCTAATGACTTCGTCCGGCATCTCTTACTTGGAGCCAGCCGCGGAGGCCGAGCCGTCAGCGGCGCGCCAGTCACGGTCTGCACGGCCACTACGGTCGGGGGTTCGAATCCCCTCTCGGGCATGGATATTTGTGCCGTCCTTAGTACTAGCTAGTTCATAAGTAGTTTGTAAGTTTAGGGACTGATGAACTCGTAGTTAAGTCCCATAAGCTCTCCAAACATTCGAACATTCTTACCTTGAACAGCTACCAACCTGGTGCATCTCCACGAAGCTTAGTATAATAAGACTACACCGGAACTATATATTCTCTAAACCGATATTAAACAACGAGAAATTGATGTATCCCAGAGAATATGGACTAAACTGTACAGGAACCAAAGCAGTTGTGGGAGACTTAGTGACTTGCTGTATATAGAAGGAAAAACTACCACATGCATTTGAGAATTGCCAAGAATGTACTCAATACTGGTGTCCCCTGAATCCACTCAGACTTATTGGTATGAAAATGATAAATTACTTGAATAATACCCAGCCGACCGCGTGGTCTAAGGCGTCATGCTACGAACTGGGCAGCGGGTCCCGCCAGTCCTTCCTGGGGCATGGGCATGAGTGTGCCCTTAGTGTAAGTTAAAGTCTAGAGTCTGATGGCCGTAGCAGTTTGGACCAATAGGTTACAAACGTTTGAACACAGAGCTGGAAATAAATATTAGAGCACCATATTAGTATTTCAGTTGACTCAAAATTTATTGTTAATACAGTGTTTATGGAGTACATGAAATGGTTGCTTTTACAGATAAAAAGCTCAAGCGCTACTTGTAACGGATTTAGCGTTAGGGAACCTGTTTATTTTATCAAATGAAAATCCGCATCTGTGTTTATGAATGTAATAGTAGAAGCACTGCCTATGTACAGCTATTATTATATTTACAGGATATTTCAATATATTAGACAACTACTTTCTCATTCCATTAATTTTTCTGAATGGATCATTTTGTCAAATTTCTCTTGTTTGTAAAACTTTTGTAATAGTAATCAATTGTAGTATTGTGCAATTGTTCATCTTACTTTACCAATTTAATTACTAAAATTTCCTGAGGTTGTTTAGAATATACATAACAGTTTAACATAACCTGTTTACGGTTGGACGTTCATGTTGTATTTATATCAACAAATTTCAGTTATATATAGAAACCTACACTGCTCTAATTGTAATTTGCATACACATCTAATATGTTTTTTATTTAAATTATTTTAAATTAGTTTAAATTATTTTAATTTATGATGAATAATCTGTTATACTTGCTGTTGAATCTTACGGGTTGTATGGTCGTGGTCGAAGAAACATTTCTGCTCCTGATGTTTCGTCCAGAGCTGCGATGGATATCTTCAGAGGTGCTACTGCTAGAGGTGAGTCGGCGAATGTGGTTGGCGCCCCCTCAGACTTAACGTAGCCAATTTATTACTAGCCCAGACATTTCTCACGGAGCCCTGAAGGAAATAAATGTCATTTTATGTGGGCGATTAAAATTGTTTGTGTTGGGGGCTCGAGCTGTGTAATTATAAGAGTTTATATGAACCACTGACATTTTTCTTACACCATTAGCCAATGTAAAATTATCCGTCTGTAAGCTCGCATCGCCTTGTAATCGCAATTGCAAGTGCCAGCGATGATCTCAGACACAGACCTCCTAGTAGTTCAGAATCCACTGCAAGTAACAGATTCGACGTGAGGTATGGAGAGGCTACGCCTAAATAAACCATCAAACACGCGACGTCAGTTGACTACAGAGCACAGTGGAGAGAGGATTCCTGCTGACGAGGCTTCCTGGCTGGCAGTCCACTGTTCCTGATTTAGGACGAGAGTGTATTAAATACGAGAGTGGTATTCCCTAGGAAATATAAATCCAGCAAATATAGCTCGCGGTTTCCATTACAATATCTCCGAACATTTTCCGAACATTGTGCAACATTTGTATGGTTATTTCCTACATTCGTTGATAAATTGTAAGTGCGACGATGATGATAACTTGCTAATTGTTGCGGAGCTGTGTGTACCAGATTATGTGGTTGTTCACGATCCACACGAAGAACTGAAAAAGAGGAGATACTGTGTCGTCAATTTTACAGCATTACGTTCGATTATGTGAAGGAAATGCTCCAATGAAGAGTACTGCCAAACCCACTAAAACGGGAACATATAGGTTATGAAGTTACAAATAAATTTAAGAAATTTAAATGTGAAACACATCCACTGAATGTGGGTCGTGTTCCAATGTGATTTATTCATTAACCTAAAGTGTTTCTCCACCATTAATGTTATCTATCCGTGTGTTAATTATTTTATTCTTTTTATTAATGATCAATGCCACATGTTTATATATGTTTGCCCCATATTTATAAATGTTTCCACCCGTGTGATTGAACTTGTGTATTCGTGTGAATGTGAATGTGTGGTCTTAATATTGACTCACTGTCGCGCAATGGCTTACAGTCGCCGCCTCCCGCTTTTGGCCTCGTTTTTCTGTAGTTAACAACGCATAGCTTCGTTTCAAAATCAAATCAAATGTTTGTATAGTCTATGGGACTTAACTACGGGGTCATCAGTCCCTAAACTTACAAACTACTTATGAACTACTTACGAACTAGGACGGCACAAATATCCATGCCCGAGGGGGGATTCTAACCCCCGACCGTAGTGGCCGTGCGGACCGTGACTGGAGCGCCTCAGTCTCCTCGGCCACCGCGGCCGGCTAGCTTCGTTTGTCGTCTGCGCTGGTGTCTGCTGGATGGCCAGAGACCAGCTTGCTTGGCACGATGACGAGGTGACCGTGTTGTTAGTGTCGTACCAACCTAATCTTGGACGGAAGAGGTGACAGGAGACCTTTCTGGTGGGAGCGGTTGTAGAGGAAACCAGGTAGCGAGGGTTGGTAAACACTAGTCTCTGAACGCACTCTGCGTCGCTTTTAGCGCGCTCTACATCCTGTGTATGGCGGCGGGAGGTTTATCCGAGGCCTTAGAGCATTAGTCTTCACTCTTCATTCTGGCTCCGACGACTGTGGAACTGTGCACTCCGCCGAATCATGCTGAGGCGAAGGCATGCTGTTAGGACTTTGATTTATTTGTGATCATGCAGTCTTGGTTTTTCAGTGACAGTTATTTTGAGTAATTCTTTCACTATGAGAGGCGAAGTGTTTCTTAATTTACAGAACTCGATTAAATTCAGTGCAAATTTATTATTTGCATTTTCATTCCAGTGATGATTGTGTGTCCGGTTTTGCTCAAGTTAGAGTACACCTGTATGGCCTTCAGCCTTCGTGTAAACTTAATATGTTTGAATTTCCTTACTGTTTTAACTAACTTTTCACATCGCGACTGTATCTGCGAGTATGCTAAATATGTCTTAGATTTTCTGATTTGATTCCATCTGTCTTGTCTTTTATGACCGATTGCACCACGTGCATTTGTAACGGTCGTTACTTCGACCTTCAGCCTTGGTTTTCTTAATACTAACAGTCTTCCATACGAATTCTCGCGTGTGCTCTATTCGCTTATTCTGAATTAATTTCCTTCGTAAATTCTATGTAATTCACCATGGACACACACCGAGTGGTACTTAAGAATAGTATGCCACTGTCTTCCCACACATGAGTTCAATTAGTGCACAGTATAATTTAACCATTTCTGATCAAGACGCCCACCATCTCATCAAGACACTGCTGACGCTACGTTTTGCTGCTGATTCAGTGTGTTCCAGGATTGTAATGTAATGCCAAACATTATGCATGTGTCTGTGAATGAATGAATGTGCTTTCATCTACCCACTGTGTATTTGCAAATTTCCTCCCACATTACCTTCATATTCATAAAGGACAGAAACAATTTTATTATGGGCAGTAATTATATGATTTTATTCACTTTTGTAAAAGGTGTGTGCTTAATTTGGTCTCCCCACATTTATTTGCTTGTTATTTCACTGAATAGATTATGAATTTAAAGTATCAAACCTCTGCTTTATGATTTCATGTTCCCCATCCCATGTTTAATTATCTATTCATATATTTTTAACATTAATTTTGTGTTTGTTATAGCTCCGTTAAGGAGCGAGCAGTCTGGTAAATTTCCGTTGTGCATGTACTTTGGCCACTCATAAAGTAGTTTAGAGCAGCAATAAGCGTTTTAACTTACTTTTTCAGATCTCAACTGCCCGAGATCTTGCTTGTTTTAATAACAGGCTACATTCAAAGGGATGGAGGGAAAAAGCACAGTTAAATATTGTAAAGAAGTCGTCGAATGAAATGAAACCGAAGACTGGAATCCTGTGAACAAGAAAACCTTGTATACCAACAATACATTATAACCACAAACGTATTAAGTGCAGTGCATGTTCAGATGTACAGATTTGGAGTGGCATTATGCTGAACAAAACGGCCTGGACTTCATGGCTTTACATCATTTTCTATTGTCGTTAAAAATGAAGCACAAAATTAAGAGTAGAAAGATTACCAAATATGCAACCAAGAACTATGCCAAGAAACTGAAAGAACTTGTATACTGTTCCAGGAAGTTTGATAGAGAAACTAACGTCGAATTCCGACAGTATGAAGACGCCTGTACCATCGGCACGTTATCGTTAGTTGAAGAAGACGATACTAAATTTCCTGTCGACTAGACGCATGCTTCTTCACACTGTTGCACCGTACAATATGCTCCAAACAAAGTAGGATTTCTTTTAGTTACTATGTACTTGTGTTTGCATGAATAAATAGTGCATTTGGTCTGCACGTTCAGCAACAAGTTAATAGGGTACTTACGCAAATCCCGAATGGCAGTGTGAATTACAGCGTGTCAGGCAAAATAGAGAAAAGACTAGTGAAAGATTTGAGTGAACGTTTGATTGTTCCTAATGGGGCCAAAGATGTTTCCTTACTCCTTGACAGCTATACAGGGCATAAGGACCAGGAATTGTACAATTTTAGTGCGAGATTAGACGTGATTACAATTACTCTAGCTTTTAAACCTTTTGTGCTGCCATGGTTGCAGTAATTAAGGGAAACATGAGTTTCAGTAAGATCGATCAGGACTTTGAAGACGGAAAGCCGATAGTCTGAAAGTACACGGTAGAGCAGACAATACAGTGATAATTAGCAACAGACTCCTGCACAGTCGGAACAACGAGATCGCCTTGCGACAGGAAGATCGCCTCGCCCAGCCGCAGTACGCTGTAAGAAGGTTTGAAGTAGTATGGAAGCATCGGTACCTCGAGAGAGAAGCACATGCCCCAGCGCAGTCGTCATGTCACGTAAACAGAGTAGATCGCTAGCTGATTGGCCGGCCCCTGAGGCACTGCCCACTGCGTCATAGCAGGCAGTCACTGAGCTAGCGATCGTGCCGGCTCGGAAATACCTTGCTTACGTCACATGACGACTGCGTTGGGGCCTTCTGTCTCGTAGGCCACGATATCACAGTACTGACGTCACGAGGGACGCAGAAACGGTGGCGAGTACCAGTGGCGAGAGGAACCTAGATGAAGAGCAGGATCTAGAGGGGACCTAGAGCAAGTTCAGCTAAGTAACCCACATTCATTAAATTATTGCAGTTGTCTGTTAGTCTGAGGAACGGATGCACTCGGTGTCTGCTCCAGGTAGACATGGATATACTCTTTCTATCAAGTACACTCCTGGCCATTAAAATTACTGCACCACGAAGTTGACGTGCTACAGACGCGGAATTTAACCGACAGGAAGGAGATGCTGTGATATGCAAATGATTAGCTTTTCAGAGCACCCAACGTTGGCGCTGGTGGCGACACCTACAACTTCAGCAGGATAATGCACGAGTGCATGTTGCAGGACCTGTACGGGCCTTTCTGGATACGGGAAATGTTCGACTGCTTCCCTGGCGAGCACTTTCTCCAGATCTCTCACCAACTGATAACGTCTGGTCAATGGTGGCCGAGCAACTAGCTCGTCACAATACGCCAGTCAGTACTCTTGATGAACTGTGGTATCGTGTTGAAGCTCCATGGGCGTCTGTACCTGTACACGCCATCCAAGCTCTGTTTGACTCAATGCCCATATGTATCAAGGCCGTTATTACGGCTAGCTGAGGTTGTTGTGGGTACTGATTTCTCAGGATCTATGCATCCATACTGCGTGAAAATGTAATCACATGTCAGTTCTAGTATATTATATTTATCCAATGAATACCCGTTTATCATTTGCATTTCTTCTTGGTGTAGCAATTTTAATGGCCAGTAGTGTAGAAACATACACAATCGTGTGGCATGTCTCCTTACAGCTGTGAGTCAGCTAGTTTATTCTCTGTATGTCAGCTGTTAGAATGACGCGGTAGAGCATTCTTGGGAGAAGTAATTTATAGTCCATTCTCTGTATGTTAGAGGTGAGAATGATATGGTAGAACATTTAATGGGAGAACTAAATAAAGAGGCAGCCGACGTGAGACGCTTCCCGTAATAATCAACCTGTATGTGAGCACGCACCACCAACATCCTGCCTCCTCTTCGTTCAGATCACCACTACTAACTGCCTCAGAAGCCTTTAACTCTCTGTCATTCCATTAACAGGTCAATTATTAGGCCCAACCCATTACTGTCGTCAATATTTCAACGCTACGGATGCGTCAGTCAGTGGTTAGATGTCTTTGGTTTTGTCCTGTGGAAAGACTACGATTTTGCAAAATTATACTGATACACAGAGCAGTGTTCTTTACGTGACTGTTTGTCTATTTTCAAAGTCCAGGCTCTCACACATAGCCACCTTCCCTATCCGAAATTTTAGGACATTTTCAGATTACATCTACATCCATACTCCGCAAGCCACCCGCTGGTGTGTGGTGGAGGGTACCTTGAGTTCCACTATGGGTTCTCCTATTCCAGTCACGTATTTTTCGCGGAAAGAAAGATTGTTGGTATGCCTCTGTGTGGACTCTAATCTGTCTGATTTTATCCTCATGATCTCTTCGTGATATATACGTAGGAGGAATCAATATTCTGCTAGACTCCTCGGTAAAGGCATGTTCTCTGAACTTCGACAAAAAGACCTTAATGAGAGACAGAGCGTCTCTCCTACAGAGTCTTCCACTGGAGTTTATCGATCACCTCCGTAACGCTTTCACGATTACTAAATGATCCTGTAACGAAGCGCGCTGCTCTCCGTTGGATCTTCTCTACTTTATCTACAACCCCACCTGGTACGGATCCCACACCAGTGAGCAGCAATCAAGCAATGGGCGAACAAGTGTACCGTAACCTAATTCCTTTGTTTTCGGACTGCATTTCCTTAGGATTCTTTCAATGAATCTAAGTATGGCAATTTATATGGTCGTTCCATTTTAAATCACTCCTAATGCCTACTCCTGGATAATTTATGGAATTAACTGCTTCCAGTTGCTGACCTGGTATATTGTAGCTACATGATAATCTTCCTTTCTATGTATTCGTACCACATTACACTTGTCTACATTGAGATTCAATTGCCATTCTCTTCACCATGCGTCAATTCGATGCAGATCTTCCTGCATTGCAATACAATTTTCCATTGTTACAACCTCTTTATATAATACAACATCGTCCGCAAAAAGCCTAAGTGAACTTCCGATGTTTTCCGCAAGGTCATTTATATAAATTGTGAACAGCAACGGTCCCAGGACACTCCCCTGTGGCACACCTGACAGCACTCTTCATTCGGGAGACTTTTCTCAATTGAGAATGACTTGCTGCATTTTGTTATCTCGGAACTCCTCAATCCAATCACACAATTAGTCTGATAGATCATATGCTCTTACTTTGTTCATTAAACGACTGTGGGGAACTGTATCATACGCTACGCTGAAGTAAAAAAAATAAATAAATAAAAGAAAAGAAAAAAAAAAACAAAAAAAAAACACTGCATCTACCTGAGAATAGCGCGAGCTGGGTTTAACACGATCATCATGTGCAGGATTCGACGGTATTTCCGTGAAAAACTTCGAAAATGTTAAAAAGTTATGAGAGAACACAGGGAAAACTGAATGACTGTAAAACTTGCGTTTATTTGTTGCAACTTATGTGATAGAAATGTCATCTTGGTACTTTTACCTGATAGGGAAGCAAGGAGGAGTTCTACGATGGCAAACCCCGCTTTGTATTTATGGCGTATCCAGAGTGTGACGCGACTGGCCGAGTGACGTGACGTCGGTAGCGCTCACGGCGCCCGCGCGCATACATAAACTTTTTTGCCACTCTTTCCGAATTCGGCCGGCCTGCAAACCCCTCGCTCGTTCGGGGGAGGAGGGGGCCTGTTTGTAAAACTGAATATTCAGCAGCGGCGGCGGCGGCGGCGACTGATGATTGTATTCAAACGCACGGCCATAAACAGGTGTGTCTGCGCTGCCCGCTAAGCCACCGCGGCCGCGACTGGCACGCGCGACCGCGGCGGCCGCCATGTGGGTGTGGGCGTCCACGTGTCACGCACGCGTGCGTTTATGCCTCCAACAGCCGCTACGCACGTGGAAATCGCTACAAGCTAGTTTACTCACCGACAGCAATAAACTGTAAGAAAGCAAATGATGTGCATGGTATCCAACTACACAGCAGGAAATAAAAAACAGCACACCCTTTCCACAATTTTCCCATTCACTCAAGATTGATCTTACGAATGAAGTGTTATTATTAGGCCTGTCCTTAGACTTCATAAAAGAATCTAGATCACTGGCCATTTCAGAAACCAAGCACCGCACAAACTAAACTTTGTTCAAATGTTCAAAGGTTTGTTAAGGGACTTAACTGAGGGGTCATCAGTCCCTAAACTTGCGAACTACTTTGTTGTTGTTGTGGTCTTCAGTCCGGAGACTGGTTTGATGCAGCTCTCCAGCAATACCCTATCCTGAGCAAGCCTCTTCAACTCTACATAAGAACGGCAACCTACATCTGTCTGAATATGCTTACTGTATCCATCTCTTGGTCTTCCTCTGCAGTTTTTACCCCTAAATTCACAATTCCTTGATGTCTAAGAATGTGCCCTACAATCTATCCTTTCTTTTAGTCAAAGTATGCCAGAAATTTCTTTTCTCCCCAATTCTGTTCAGTACCTCCTCATTAGTTACGCGATCCATCCACCTAATCTTCAGCATTCTTCTGTAGCACCACATTTCAAAAGCCTCAATCCTCTTCCTGTCCGCACTGTTTATCGTCCATGTTTCACTCCCATACAAGGCAACACTCCATACAAATGCCTTCAGAAAGGACTTCCTTAAGCTTAAATTAATATTCGATGTTAACAAATATCTCTTTTTCAAGAACGCTTTCTACCCATTGCCATTCTGCATTTTATATCCTCTGTACCGCGACCATCATTTGTTATTTTACTGCCCAAGAACAAACTCATCTACTTCCTTTATTGCTTCGTTACCTAATCTAATTCCTTCAGCATCACCAGTTTTTCTTAGACTGCACTCCATTACCCTTGTTTTGCTCTTGTTAATGTTCATCTTTTATGCACCTTTCAGCACACTGTTCATTCCATTCAATTGCTCTTCCAGGCCCTTTGATGTATCTGACAGAATTACTTATGAACTAATTTATACTAAAGACAGCACAAACGTCCACGCCCGAGGGAGGATTCGAACACCCGACTGGGAGCGGTCTCGCGCATCGGAGCATAGCGCCTCAATGCGCTTGGCCACTCCGCGGCTAAACTTTGTTGAAGCAGTTCCATTTATTATTATTGGTGAATGGCCACATGGGAAAAAGATAAGCAGGTGATTTTCAATATTTTGTAAGGTTCTTCTTCTTATTATTATTATTACTGCAATATTTTGTTTTTCTCCCCAAAGGCCTTTTTTCTTTCTTCGTTCCACTTTGGTCTGCATGGCTATGCTTCCATCACTGGAGTAAATTTTTCATCTGAATGTATCCCTGTATTTGTTATTCCAATTTTTGCTTTTGTCAAATCGTTCTTAATTTCAGTTACCCAGGGTATTGCTGCTTTTGCTGTCGCATAGTCCAATAGACGTTTCGTTAGTTTGTAGATAATCAGTCTAGGTGTCCATAAAACTACATTAGTCTCCTTCTCATGTCACTTTTGATGTTTGATACTTTTTTCGGATGTCTCGATGGATTTTGTGTATCCTGATTCCAGAATGTTTCTAGTAATTTTTCTCTATCTCAATCTTTTTCTAAATCTAGTTTTCTATTCAATGAAGGTGTTCACTTGCATATGTGACTGTCGGTTTGGTAACCGTGTTGTAGTGTCAGATTGTTGTGCCTTTTGATAGGAATTTTTTGTTATATGCAAGAATTCTTTTTTGATTTTCTGTAATCGATTTTTATACTACTTTCTCAAATCCATTTTTCAGTAACTTCGCCGAGATATTTAAAGTCTTTGACTCTGTTGACTACACCATTGTTTTGAGTTTCGGAATATCTTGTTTAGAGCATCAGTCATCTCAAAGGAGTTTTACAGGCATTCTTTGACGGTCTCAATTAGTTTTATTGCTGTTTCTTCACTGTCAGTTACATATCTAAGTCATCTGTGAACGCTAAATAAGGGATGCTCAATTATCTTTTACCTCTTACTTGTTCAGTTGACTTCCAGAAGTTTTGTTTCCTTAGCTCCACTCTCATATATTACAATTTGAGAAAAAATTTCAAGGAGAAGTAGTCAATAAAAGGAATTTATTTTTCACAACACCGAATGGGGAGTGTGTCCAAAATCTTACGCTTCCAACTGCTACAGTACCTACGCTCTGTATTTACCGAGAGGGATAGTGCAGCACACTGAACTCGCATTCGGGGTTCGAATTCACCCCTGGCCATGCAGGCTTCCATATTTACGGTTTAAGTGATTTCTCTAAATCGCTAGAGGCAAATATCAGGATGGTTTCTTTGAAAGCGACGGCCAGTTTCCTTCCGCAACCTTATCGAAACACTTCAGGCTCCTGCTCCCTATTTAACGACCTATTTAACCCATTCTTCGTTCTCCTTCCACTATATTTGTATCGCTGTCGATATTGTTCAGCCAGGGAACCTACAGTTACCCTACAGTTAACAGTTAAAACATAGTGATACAATGATTCACTCTTAGAATCGTCTCTTGTTGAGCAATGTCCAACAGGACGTTGCAGCTGTAAGGTGGTAGTAATGTGAGACTCCTTACATCCACTTAATAAGGGATAATTAGTCATTAACACCTAAATAAGACATCATGTAGGCCTGTTGATATGGAACTGATGATGAAAGCAAAACATAACCGTCTTGTGTTTTATTCACCTATTTGGTGCAGTGGACCCACTGATGAAATCATATTTCTGCCTCGTTTGAGAAGGCTGGGAAACGATCAGGCGGGTTTAGTGGATACGCCGAATAACGGATCTCTGCAACGAATGAGAGGCAAGCACCACGGGCTGACGATAACAAGTGAAACGATCGAGTTGGCTTTGGAGACAGCGAGCAAGGTCACAGTTTGCGCCAAAAGTTGTTGCAACGGCTAGACGTTTGATCGAGGCGATAATGGTGTAGAACCTTCTAGAAGCGTGGCCAACGCAAGCAAATCTTGAAATGTAAGAGCAGGTGAGAAGATTTGTCAAGCTAGAGCCGTGATGGGGCACTGCATGACTTCACAAAAAAGGAGAGTTTGGTGGCGATTGCAAAGATAAATAGCTTTGGCTTTCCCTAGTGAGAGAATGCTCACAAGGAATTACTAGCAAAGCGTTCAGTGAATGATATTGAGGTACGTTTTGAAGGGTTGAATCATTGTGAGAAGTAGTGTGCGTTTCTCCTTAAACAGCGTGACAGTTCATACTTTAGAATTTTTGCCCTGTGATGTGTTAATTGCGTTCACGGAGTAGGAGACTTCTCCGAGTTGTGTCAGGAGACTTTGCTGTTGTTATCTGCAGCACTCAAGCAAACGACCACATTTCTGGAAATCGGTGATACCTGTGCATAGCATTGCTTGACAGGTAACTGTAATCATAGATGTGTCCACCACGCTGTGTTCTAAGCCGTTGTAAATGGTAGATAGCTTAAAACTACCACGCTCATTGAACCAATTGTTGTTAGGGTTGAACAATCGCAGTAAAGTATTTGGATAACTGCATGATGTGCCATTTCTTAGAAGAGCAAATCATAATTAGTGTCATGTATATCTCAGAGTTTCACTATTGCTGATACTCATTCGGTTTTAGTTTAATAAACTTTATTCAATCTTGTCTCTCTTTTACTAGGCAGCATTCCACATTCATAACAGTAAAGTAAGATGTTCTAAATCTTCCTTTTGAATAAATTAGGTAAAATTCTAACGTAAACTAGTAAGTACTAATAGACAGTTCACTTACAAAGGACACCTTTGACCACGAACGCTCGGAACAGCTCGAAACCATGGTTGGAATGACAGGCAACAACAAACAGGAGAGTGGCGTTCGTCCTTTCCATACAGAACCTTGCACTGTACTTCAAGTAACATTTTAACAGAGAGAATCAAAGTAACAAAATATCAATACCATAGGGAGGAAATTATTTGTAACTTAATAGCGTCAATGTATCATTATATAACCAGCTGCGTCAAAACCTCTCAGCTTAAAATACTTATAATAGCTCAAACACAGACACAGACACACACACACACACACAGACACACACACACACACACACACACACACACACACACACACACACACACACACATATATATATATATATATATATATATATATATATATATATATATATATATATATATATATATATATATTGTTGTGAAGCGAGAAATAAGAAAATTGAAAGACAAAAATGACCACCAACTTTCACAGTACAATGTCGAACAGCGATTCTTTAGTATTCACGTGTGGTCAGGCGTAGAAGACACTTTCAACGGTGAATTTTCTAGGCGGATCACGTCTAATTAATTCCAACTTCAATTTTATCAAATCGACTTAGAAGTTCTTATCGTCCAGAATTGCCAAATATTGTTACATAAAAGCCTCCGGAAAAAACAAAGAGACCGTTAGTTGCATGTAGCAAAATCTGTTACCGACAAACAATAAATCTTACCCCTAAGGAAAAGGACACCTCTAAAAAAGTGACAGATACCATGAAAAACATTTAAATTTGTGTGTAATGTGGTTATAAAGTGAAAACTTATCTGTATTCCAACAAGAACGTGTCACTGGTGATGTATGACGCGACGGTTACAGGTTAAATTTACCAACAAAATTGCCTAATGACCCTGTCTAATAAACTGATTAAAGTATGAATTGTAGTGTGATTCTGTCCTTGAAATATATTAAACGCATCTGAGATTGAACCCTGTAAAATAACGTGTATTTGTTTAGAGCGCTACGGATAACACAGTAAATGAAGGTAAACTATTAAGGACGTAATTTCTGCTAACGTTACTTAAAGATTATTTTCAGAAAATGAAATCAGAATATTACACAGAAATGAAACAAACGAACGTACAGCTTAAATACCAATAAAATGTTCCCAAGGCAGAATAATAGTTAAAATTCCTATACATTTTGCCCATGGCAGAATATGTGTAATCCTTTTAACATGAAATGTACAAAAATTCTTCCAATGCATTTTTCCACAGGAAATTGGTGTGCAATCATTTGTAAAGGCAAATCAGATATTTTCGTCGGTACATATGAGGACAATTTTTCAACAATTGTGTTCAAATTATTTTAAATAGTTTCCTAACAAAATATATATGGAACATTGATAGTAGGCATCTTTATTTCTGTAAGAAATACAATGACTTGGCGAATTTTTATGTTTTTGATGTTTTTTTCTGGCTCTCCCCTCCCACCACTTTTCTTCCTCCACTTGCTGCCTGCTCGCCATTCTTTCTTCCACATTGTCACTCCCTTTGTCCACCATGTCCTTGGGCGCCCCTTAGGTCTTTTCCATCCACCTTTAATTTTTTCATAATTTTTGCTAGTCACTGTCCCACATCCTCTTAACCATTTCATTCCCTGTGTTGTTCCTGGACTACAACGTATTAAAGGTTGATTTATACTGTACTTTCTGCATCAATCCTTAAAGTTGCATTTTCGTTGGTGAACAACATGCTTCTAGTATGACATTTTTTTCCGTTTAGTACGGCGTGTAGTCACTTCTGAGGCATTAATCTATCCATCTTGGAGGTTGTGTTGCGTTGCCATTTGTACGTGGCTGAGAGTTTGAGCGTCAGTGTGGTTCCTTTTATTTTATTCCAGCAGTCAGTTGTCTTGTCTTTGGTGCTGTGGCGAAGATTGTGCTAGCATTATTGATCTGAGAGTCTTAACTACAACAAAATAACGTCCAAGTAATAAAACACCTCGATACAAACGAATATGTTGTGCATGAAATACATTCATAAAAAATCAATAGTTCTAGCAAAAATATTAAAAAAAAACATATTTTGCTAGAATGAAACTTTCACTCTGCAGCGGAGTGTGCGCTGATATGAACCTTCCTGGCAGATTAAAATTGTGTGCCGGAACCGGGACTCGAACCTGGGACCTTTGCCTTTCGCTGGCATGTGCTCGTGTCTGGATAGCTCAGTGGTTGGTAGGCTGCTCCAAAATAGCGGATCTGTGGAAATGTATCAAGTTTAAATTGGCAGGATTGCTGTCTCTGAGTGTCAACGACATCAACACGAAGAAACTGGTGTACATGGATGCAAAGGCTTTCCCAGTGTCCAAGACCACCAAGAAGAAGAAATGGATATCAAGAATTTCTAGGATAACTTGGCTCCTTCTTCAAGTTAATGAGCAAGATTTCGTTTTTGGTAACCTTATAAAAGAGTTTTTAGTCATGACTGTTTACCGTTGGAAATTGCGATTCATTTTATTTACGTAACCACCCCCATTAGCTTATTCTTCTCCGGACGTTTAAAGACGGTAACTTATGGGTCACAGTCGTAATTTCCTCTACATTTCGGCACATAACAGCGAAACGGCATTTTGTCAGCAAAAAAGAGATCACACGTTGTTCTCACACATACAAATCGTCCAGCGTAGCGATCACACCGTACACAACACTAATTTACGTAATAAATGCACTCCTGAACGAAAGAATGCACTATAAACAGCGTGCACTGCTAACGTTTACAATCTTTCAGAGGACTCTAAGCCTCTCACCACCGCCATGTTGTGACGTCGTGCGCAGGCTTTCTTCTATAGGGGGTGCTGGCACAGCCCACCGCCTCACACCGGCCAGCCAGTGAGCTACGCGACCGCGGCCTACTCTCCGTGACGTGGCACGCCAGCGCGGAGGCCTTCTCTACAGACGGTGTTGGCTGGAGGCGCTCTTCAGCCTACAGTATATAATACATTAACAGATGACACATGTGTGTAAAGGAGGACAAAATAGGAGAACATAAAAACATAGAAATGGCGAAAAATTGAAGAAAACATTAAGCATAAACAGAGTGATAAAAGTGAATTTCTTATCCACATAAAAGCAACGAAAAATGGCGAGAACAACACTGAGGCACTTAGGGACACGGTTAAAAAAAATCGCACTGACGTGTTTTACTGCCCACTTTAGATTTGTAGTTTTATAAGTTTTTCCAAACATTTAGGACCAAAATAATAATCAAAATAATAAAAACATTAATTAAGAAGATTGTCTGAAACCCTTTTAAACAAAACAAAAAATTGGGGAGCAGCGGGTTTCAAACCACTGACCTCCAGCGTCACAGTCAAACGCATTGCCCACTACGCTACAGCTGACAGTTTCGAATTGTGTTCTCTAATCTTATACTATTAATAGTCGTTGTTAACTGATGCTAATATGGCCTTTGTAGACACTAGATTATCATTTATCGTACGAAGGACGACGTGTTTTTGTTAATTCTTCAGTGTGCCATTGCTTTGAAATGACAACGTGTAAGTTACAATAAGAAAATCATCAAATACGCAACACAAGATGGCGTATGCCACAGAGAGTTCTGGGCGAGGAATATTTTTGCAAATATCTCTCAAACGATACGAGATATGACGAAACCATATGGGAACAAAGTTGTAGAGAATTTTCTCCTCTACAAATTCGGTTATTCAATTTTCCTGTCAGATGCATGGTTAAGCCGTTATTTTCATTTAAATTTCGAGCTGTCAAAAGACGATCGCAAAGGCCCACTTATAGTGTTACTGCCGTAACCTAAAGTGGGCCAATACAGGTGTCGGCTGCGGGATGGCCGTTCGCAGTTTGGTTATAACTCACTGATTAGTGTCACTCCGACGGAACACAGACACAGACACAGACACATGTTAAATTATGACGAACGTGGATGGGGAAGGAGCAAGGAGAAGAGCGAGGGGGATAGGGGGGAAGGTAGCAGAGGAGGGGGAGGGGTGGGGTGAGTAGAGGAGGAGGGAGGAGGAGCCAAAGGGCCATGGGGGAAAGGAGTGCCCTTTCACTGTTTGAAGTTATTCCTATTATACCCTGAAGGTGCCTTCTCCGACCCAGGTTGTTCAGTGGAGCGTCCTCCACGCTCTGTTAAATTTTTGCACGGAAAAGCCCTGCACATACATTTTCATGCTATGTACGGTATATGTTTACAGAGAAAACGGTCCATTTTGCGCCTCGAATGCTGAGTTATCGGGTGGCTGAAGACACGCAGCTACGGGCGACGGCAGCGTTCACGGCGGAACGAGCGCGCTCCACAGCCAGCGGCAGCCGATGTGCGTATATACCGGCCTGTCCACTGTGTGAGCGACTCCGAGCCGCGGGTGCGCTGAGCAGTCGGTCGTGCAGGGGACGCTAATGCCTAGTTTACACGACGATCGAAAGTTCACAAGAAGGATAACTGTCTGCTGCAGCGCTCCAGGCGTACTAACTCGGTACTAATGACGTGCCATCATACAGGCTTGGTTGCGTTAATACGATAAACTTCCGTCTACACGTCTGATTACAACTAATACCAGCGACTGTGCGAAAATACGGGCTTATTACTGTTTGTATACGTGGATTGTTCACGTTTGGGTGTATGTCATAGCTGATAATATTCATGTTAACTCTTTCGTGCACAGCGATATAAGACAAATGGAGATCCTTGTTGCACAATACATTTATATGTTGAACAATTTTATTAAAAAAATGGTGGAATGTAATAGAATTACATTATAAAGAGAATTTTAATAAACATTAAAATAATTTTTTAAAAAGATTTACGAAAACAGTGGTAGTACATTAAGTGTACCCACCATCCTGGGTCGTTATCACTAAAAGCTGCCTCTTCAGCTGACGAACTGTGACCTGAGGGTATTTCTGCATGGAGTTTTGCCACTAACTCATCATTATTTAGAATTTCCCTAAAGTGTTTCTTTACTAACAGAAATGGAAGGTAACGCATTATATGGAAGACCTTTGATGCGTGGTGGTACAAATTTTGAATTAGTCACGAATTATTCATTTTATATAGAATAAACCCAAAAACCGTCGAGTTTACAGTTATTCCAAATGTATAGACATCATTATCTTACCTGTATGAAAGAGATGAATCAACAATATCACACATAAAGACAGACAAATATGCACTTGACCGCAGTGGGGGGGGGGGGGGGTACCCACCAACACTGTACACGCTGTGGGACATACCTGTTACCATAGATGAGCAAAACTACTTGTGAAACCTCTTGGTCATTGTGGTAGCTCCCACCTTACGTACTATGGGTGGTTCAGGAAATTAACTTTCATGCTGGATGAGTCATAGCTACATCATTATATGGTACGATTTTTGTACCACCATATATTTATGCAAGGCTTAATGGTGGAACAGAAAATGTACCACGAACCATGAAAGAGTTAAGAAGCTTACACTGTCGGCGGTTGCAGGAACTGTGGCAATGTTTGTTAGAATACTACAGTGAAGAAGAAATAGAAGTTGGATGTGTCCTTGATTAAGAGTAAGAGACGAAGAATGAGATGTGTACTGCATGCAGATAATGAAGTAACTAATACCAGAGGACCTCAATGAATAGAGTTTTTTTTACTAATATTATGTGCTGAGTGTTTTACTAAGTTGCTTTCGTTCGTTCAAGGACAAAAATACGGCGACAAGAGAGACAGCATATTTCGTCATACTGAAGGTACGAAATACTTTTTACACTTGAGTTACATTTTCAGCTTTGTTAAAGTTATGCGTCAGCTACTTCTTGTAATTGTTATTTTTTGATGGTTCGCTAAACATTGCGGTTTCTGGGGACAGGAGAGTCTTTCGAAAGCCTAGCCTTTGCACAAGAATTTCTGTACCGACTCTTACAAATATTGCTGTTGAAGTACGCACAGCAATTTCATTTTCCGATCCATAATGGGACCTATGGCAACTAAATTTTTCTTTGCTTTTAGCATCATACTTTCGAGATTATCTGCAACAGACGTCCTGACATGCTAAAAATTATAGAATTTTAAAAATATGAAGTTAATCAACAAGACGTATTCAAAATTCATTTAAATCTACACTTTTCTGTTATTTTCTTCATAAATAAGTCATTGTACCTTCTTAAAATAGAAAGGATTTTTTCGGCGATCCTGTATGCCTCAATCTAAAGCGCAATCCCTGCTCTGTTCCACTCCACTGATGCAAGACGTATCATTCCAACAAAACAAGCAACTTCGGAAGGACACGGATATTTTCACACATAAACATGAAAACCCAAAACAAATTCACTTCTGCGCATGCGCACCTACTTTGCTACTAGCAAATTTAGAACCTGTCCTAAAGCCTACTAGCTAGTACGAAACGCCGTCTGCGCTCACGAAATGCTAGTAGTTCCGCGTTTACGTCGCTATATGGCGCGCAACGTGATCTGTTCATTACTAGCGTGATCATCGTGTAAACTGGGCTTAGACGCCGGCCGTCTCTGCAGCGAGTCCTGCCTGACACGGGAGAGACGTTCCCAGTGTCCATCACCTCCCTACTGTCCATATGACGTCCTCTCACGGGACGTGGAAACGCACGTGGAGGAGGACGTGCTGACGTCGCAGCATAGAATACCACGTTCCACTAACCTGCGAAGCGTGGAATAAAGGATCCGGCTTGATAGATTTTTGCTTTGTGGAGTGGAACGTGGTCAGTTAAAAGCGACTTCTCTTTCATGTGACAAGCAGAACTTTTGAGCCGAAATTTTGCAACTGAACTCTGTATTTCGCGCCTTCTTTCATTGTAGCGTACGATGTATGGATATAAACCTTTTTTAAAGCGTCACAAAATTGAGGAACGTTTGACAACACATCAGTTTAGATATGATTTGTAACAATAAATTACCGGAAACTACATTTTCATAGCTTTAAAGGTTATCGTTTTTAATGTGTGTCAGTGTTATAATTTGTATAACGTCAAAGAATATTGTTCCTACACTATGGTATAACGCCATTCTATCAAAGGAACGTCTCTGTGAAGCTAATCGGATGTTCGAATCCTCCATCGGGCATGGGTGTTTGTGCTGTCTTTAGTATAAGTTAGTTCATAAGTAGTTTGTAAGTTTAAGGACGTTTACCCCGCAATTAAGTTCCATAAGCTTAACAAACATTTGAACATTTTGTAAGACGGTGATCACCATGACATCGCTTGCCTGATCAAACTGGTAGCGGCAGGTCTCACCTCCACTGACGATGATGTTCAGAAGCAAAGGGCCTTGGTCACACATGGAAATGAAAGCACCAAAATTTTCCATCCGTTTTCCTTTCTGCTCGTCTTTCAGCTTGTGCGGCACAGATCGGGAGTAGGTGTTCCGCTTAACCACATCATCGTGGACGATGGTATGTGTGGCGTCCTTGCTAAGTCCAATTCCTCCGCATGAAATCAGAGTCCGTCGCCGATCTTGTGCCAGTATTTGTCAAACTTTCTCGATGACTTCTGGGGTTCTGCTTGTCGATGGCCGACCTCAACGTGGCTCAACCTCAGTTTTTTCTTCCCTTCACGGGAGTGTTTCAACCATTCATGAACATATTTTCTGCTCACGGCTTCCCTCCGGTACACGTACACCAACATTCCATGTATCTCTCTTGCATTCTTGCTCAATCTGTAGCAGAACTTGACGTTTGCAAGTTGCTCCATTGTGCTGTGGCACTTCGTTTCACAGTGACTACGTTCAACTGGTCGCAGTGTGTTTACACTGCGAGTCATACATAGTGCATGCTGCGCATCGATTCTCCTCAAGTCTTTGAGGGCCCATGTACATTCGTGCATACATGTGCCAAGTATGACACGATTCACCGTTTTAGACACGCCACTTACATCGTATACTCCCTTCTCTTCTTTTTTCTGTATCTCTCCATATTCCCCTATCTTTGTCCTTATTCTCCTTCTTTCTATTTATTCTTCTCTGTTTTCCTGTTGTTCTCCTCCTCCTCCTCCTCCTCCCCCTCTCCGCCCATTTCCTCCCTCCTCTGTTGCTCATTTCGATCCTCTCCTCCTTCTTCCTGTGCATCTTACCATCACCTTCTTCGTGTTCATTTCCTCCCGCCCCTCTCCCTCAATTTCTTCCATCTCCTTTACCACCTCTTACAACTTAGTTGCTTATTTAGTCTTATGTTCTTGACCAAAAGCTTTGAAATTTTGACACAACGTTGCATTGTTATATGTGTTTTTTTCCTACGCAATAATTTTTACATATATGAATTTATATACATTTCATAATTGGAAAACGATGTTACAAAAAAGCAGGAAGTTACATATATATTGGTTATGCATCATGTACCAAAGAAATAAATATCTAAAAGCCTTCATGTATTCTAATGCAATGTTGTTTCAAAATTTCGAAGCAGTCAAGAACTTTCGGAGATTAACGTTTTGCATACTGTAAAATGATGATATAAGAAAAAATGCTATATACATATGTTAGTATACTTCATTCTTTTGGTCCACTTTCCAAGTCAATATACTGATTTTAGAAAAACAAAATGGCGCCGAAGGATCATAGATTTTCTGTCTCACACATTCCAGCCAGGAATTTCGAATATTAAGGGGACAAATCCTTGAAATGAACTTGCGAGCCAGTACTTAGAAATTACTCCTACGTGTGATGAATGATTTCGTATGGACGTTAGACCCAAGCTGGGATCGTGTTCGGCCGACTTGCGCGTCGATAATGATGAAATGATGATGAGGATGACACAACACTCAGTCCACGAGTGAGAAAATGACCGGGAATCGAACCCAGAGCCTTCTGCGTGGCAATCTACCGCGCTGTCCACTGGACTACGGAAGCGGACACCTGTGAAGGAGAAGATCTTGTTGCTCGCAATATTTTGTATCAAATTGGATTTCTAAGAAAAGTGCATAGTGGAATACCAAAAAATATGTTATGCGCTCATTTTTTGACAACACCATAATACTTATACATAACACTAACACGTTTTCCCTAATATTCAGACTTGGGCAAAACTGCGAGAGCATTGTCACTGCATGAGAGACTCATATTAGGTCATTACGCCGACTGACTAGATCGGTGCGTACATACTTCGTACAGATTTTTACTGAGATGTGCGTTAACAGCCGTAATATACTTTAAAAATGCATATTGCCAACCAGCAGCCGTTTGTTGTATTTACATCTTTATCCGTTTCGGTTATTCACCATCATCAGAAAAGTAAATTAAACAAACTGATTCCGTTGGTACATTTTCTGCCGCAATAGACAGAAGATATACCAACGTCACCATATCTATGTCTATTTGGTTTGACATAGATATGTTGACAGAAAATGTATCAGCCTAATCAGTCTGTTTACTTTTCTGATGATGGTTAATAAAACCATTAAAGTTGTAAATACAATAAACAGCTGATGGTTGGCAGCATGCATTTTTTACAACACTTCGTACAGTTTCGTGTTTTTTCATCTTGGTTAACTTACTGTTATTCCTGTGTTTATTACATGGATTATAAGTTATCAAAATAAAATTTTGCTGTTTAATGCTGATTACCAATTGGCTTTCCTAAGGTCTTTGTGGTAAAATACAGATTCCGCTAATGAACAATGCTGGGAAGTGTGAGTTTATTTGGAATTTACTGGCGGGTTTTAATTCCGGTTCGACTCACAGTTTTAATCTGCCATGAAGTTTCAATCATAAACGAAATTTTCCCACTTCGCGCTATATACACATTAACGCGGTTATTTTATGCACCGTTGTTTGTTTGTAAGCACTGAAATTCTATGCAGTTGATTCTGATGTCGGTATTTAACTAGAGGCCGTTGGCTTCTGGTCATGTCATACCTGGTTCAAGTTGTATCTCGCTAACATGAGACAAAGGGTTCGCCATCATTCATCAACCGATTGGGAAGAAATTACATATGGTGTCCCTCAAGGATTAGTAAGCACAAGGACCATTGCTTTTTCATATGTACATTAATGACCTTCCGTTAGTTACACATCAAGAAGGAGAGTTCGTTTTGTTTGCAGATGATGCAAGTATTGCAAAAACATTTTCAAATGTTTGTAAAGCTTATGGGACTTAATTGCGGGGTCATCAGTCCCTAAACTTACAAACTACTTATGAACTAACTTATAGTTAAGACAACACAAACATCCATGCCCAGGGGATGATTCGCACCTCCGACGCGGGAAGCGTGGCACTCCAGACCGCTACAAGTATTGCAATAAACATGTCGAGCATAGTTCTAGAAAGGTCTGCTAATGATATTTTCATATAAGAGGTTACCATCCAGCAATTACATAAAGAAGAGCAGATCGACGAGGTTGAAATTATTAAATTCCTGGAATTACAGCTTGATAATAAATTCAGTTGAGAGGAGCCTCAACAAATCTGTACCTATTTGCAATTCGAGTGTTATCAGACTTAGGCGATATAAAAATAAAAAAGTCTTACCCACTTTGCTTACATTCATTCCGTGATTCCATGTGATTTTTGGCGTAACTCTTCAAGGCAAGTAAACGTTTTCAGAGTCAATAAACGTGTAATATGAATTATTTGTGGAGAAGCCTCGTCAAAAGGACTGAGTATACTTACTACTGTCTCTCAGTATATTGGGGAGACCGGAGGCCAGTTGACGAGATTAATGAAGATTTTTTTTTAAATTCGTATTTCTAGGTAGCTGCACTATATGCATACTACTAGCGGTCTATACGACTAGGAAGTAAAATATAGTGCACCACGCTTGTGTCGTATCGTTCCCTGTTATACTCTTATGGAGAATTCTCTGTGACGTGTGACGTTGTTGTAATTTTCTACCTCTCTAAATTAAGACTTGAAAGACTAAAAAGCTAAGCATTGTTTTACATTTTGTCATACATGAGTAACTTAAACAATGTGCTTTTCATAAAGTTTCTATCTCATTCATTTTTAAACTGCTTCAATAATTGCAGGTTCTGACATTGTCATTCGAGGTACATTGGCTGGGGCAAGTTGACGAACTCGTCATCTTGTCCCAGATGATGTTTACTGTGTCTGTTTTAGTTTCCGACTGTCTATTTTCGTGTTTCGTCATGACTCACATGGTATCTCTTAACACGTTGAATGTGCGCTACTGTACTCATTTTTGACACTGTATGATCCAGATATGAGGAGAATTTGTAGAAGAAAAAAGTCCTACAGAGGCGAGTGGGGCCGAAATGTTTTGGCTGCTGCAATAATATATATAAAAAAGGGGGAAAGGTCCTGCTTGGGTACAAGAAAAGCTTACAATTTCCACGAAGCAACTCTAAGTCGCCATCTGAACAAAAGAGATGTAAGAATTGAATGTTTGTTTCATACGCGCATGCAATGATCTAAATGTGTGTGTGTGTGTGTGTGTGTGTGAGGGGCGGGGGGGGGGGGTTGTGTCCTCACACTCGCATCACGGACCATGCTGTTGCTACAACAGACAGTCCAAGAAATCCGAGTGAAGAACCTAATCTCCAGTCCTCATAAAAGCTGAATGAAGAAGACAGACCTTTAAGAAGTCCCATCCGGATAAACCAAAATTATGCAGAAGTATTTTCGACTGAAGACCATTTTCAAAAGAAATACCAGTCGTTAGGTAACGTAGAACGTACACTTTACAAATGTGTTAACAAGCACGCCTATGAAAGACAATTTACAGTAGAAAGATTATGGAACAATAACTTCTAAAGCAACAAATCGAAGGACTGGGGATGCTAGAAATAGATTTCCTAAGAAATTAACCTTTTCCTCTTCTTAAAGAAAAAATCCAGAGATGTGTTCACATCAATCAGTGCTTCCGAAGAAATTTTAATGCACTGTCCTGTATGTAATAGAATATATGTAGACACTCCATCAGAAGACTGGATACATTGTTGCATGTGGTTTAGATGGTGGTACAAAGCCTACTCAATGCAGGAGAGAAATTTCTATGTGTTAATCTACATACAACAGTGTTTTAATATTTATTGCAATAAAAATGTATCGCAGTTTCAGAAATTGCCATCTTGCCCCGTGGTCAAAGTCATTTTGCCCCAGTACTGGGGCAAGATGACAGTTTTGCTTTAGTTTTTAAAATTAAGGAAAACTGTGATAATATGAAAATATAATTACTATTAATGCAATAAATACTAGTCTAGCAATATTAGTAATGAGAAGTATTTTTCTAAAAAATGAATTTATAAAAATGTTTAATCTTTAACATCATCAACTTGTCTCAATCTCCCCTTTATGTATATTAATTTCCTAATGAAATTTATCGCCCTCATTCCAACAAACAGTAGAATACATACGTACAGTACTAAGAAGGAAAACGATATACACAAGGACTTAAAAGCACATACTTTAGTTCATAAATGGGTCCACTCTTCAGTATCGAACAATTTACGAGTAACCACAAACAATTTACTTAAAAATAAAGATCAGTTTAAGAGGATCCTGAAAGACTTAATACTGGCAAACTTCTACTCCAATTAAGAATTTTTGAATAGAACCAAGTGATGTGTTGTATGTATTGATGCTATTAATATCATTTGTGGAATATCTATGAATGATGTGTTTTAACTTCGTGACTGTTTCTAATATTTAGGGTTGAGAATAAAAACCGCAACCAGTCACATTATAGACCGTATTATTTAAGTGTTACATGACCGATTTCGTGCTTGTGCCATCTTCAGGTGCTTAAACATTCAGAATTTTATATATGTAGCATTTAGTGCAGTTCACAGTTTGAAAACAAATTATTTGATGAAACTTCCTGGCAGATTAAAATTGTGTGCCGGAACCGGGACTCGAACCTGGGACCTTTGCCTTTCGCGGGCAAGCGCACTACCGACTGTGCTATCCCGACACGACTCACGATGCCGCCTCACAACTTTACTTCCGCCAGTACTCCGCTGCAGAGTGAAAGTTTCATTCTGGAAACATCCCTTAGGCTGTGGCTAAGCCATGTCTCCACCATATCCTTTCTTCCAGGAGTGCTAGTCTTGCATGGTTCGCAGGAGAGCTTCTGTGAAGTTTGGAAAGTTGGAGGCAAGGTACTGCCGGAAGTAAAGTTGTGAGGCGGCATCGTGAGTCGTGTCGGGATAGCACAGTCGGTAGTGCGCTTGCCCGGGAAAGGCAAAGGACCCAGGTTCGAGTCCCGGTTCCGGCACACAATTTTAATCTGCCAGGAAGTTTCATATCAGCGCACACTCCGCTGCAGAGTGAAAGTTTCATTCTGGAAATTATTTGATATTAATAATAGCGAAACCATTTGCAGGTGGCGAGATGACATGAACAAAAACACTGTTTATTACATTTAATTTTGTATTCAAATCGCGATTGTCCATGTGACGCAATTATTACATACTTATGCGAACACATTTTCCTTTGTTAACTTCCTTATTTTTCTGCTTTCAATTTTTTGAGTAAAATTTATCACCATAACTCCACATAAATTTGAATTCACGCCATACACTTTGTTTACTTTTGGATACAGAAATTATGGTCAAAATTCATCTGTTATAAAAACAAACTGTGAGGTAAAATCTTTGTGCTTCTTAGATAAAAGATCTTTAACCAGATCCAAATGTCAACAATGGTGTGAGTTCACATTTCTGTGCAGTATGATGATAAATTCTAGTCAAAAAATGGAAAATATAATATTAATAAAACTAAGTAGGTTAACAAAGGTAAGTGTTTAAAATGTGCGTCACATGTAGAATAGCGATTTCGGTACAAAATTAAATGTAAGTAAACGGTGTTTTTGTTCATGTCATCTCGCCACTTGCAGTTTATTTCGCTATTATTAATACCAAATATTTTCTTTTCAAACAGTGAACTCCACCAAAACGCTACACATTTAGAATTCTGATTGTTTAAGCACCTGAAGATGGACACAAACCCGATACCGGTCGTGTCATAAACAAATAATGTGATGTGATTCTTGAGTTTCTTCTGGCGTATTTGATAATCAAAATATCCACGGATGTACTGCCGGTCTACAGTGTCCAACGGGCACAATATTTCAGCAAACATTTATGTCGCCGTCATCAGGTGAACTGACGGACTGAGCTCCTGGAAACGCGCCGGCACGGAGATCCTCACGCTACGGCAGCGCGAAGGGAACTGGGTTCTAGACTACGTCATCTTAAACGCCGTCGCAATCGGTTCCACTGCGCGACCGCGGCGAGGGACGCGGACCACGGAGACCACGGAGGGGTCGCTCCGCGGGCCGAGGGTATTTAAATGGCCCGCTACCGGGCTAGAACCCAGTTCCCTTCGAGCAGCCGTAGCGTGCGGATCTCCGTGCCGGCGCGTTTCCAGGAGCTCAGTCCGTCAGTTCACCTTATGATAGCGACATGTATGATCGCCGAAATATTGTGCCAGTTGGACACTATAGACCAGCAGTACACGCGTGGATATTTTGATTAAATAATGCGATCTTTAACGTGACTGGTAGCGGTTTTTATTCTGAACCCAATATTATTGTTTCAGCTTGTTAAAAAAGGAAAGAAAAAATATATTAAATATGTTCCACATCCACTAGAATGTAATGTATGGATCTACAGAACGCACAGCTAATCCAGGCTGTTCGTACAGGCTGCACCGCGAGCAGGAGCGCACACGAGCGCTCACTATCTCAGCTCGGAGCTGCAGTGGTGGGGGAAGCTGACTTCATGCACGCCAGTACTCGGCGGGCATAAGGGAACAGACGCGTTCATTGAGTTCTCGTCAATGTATGGTTGTGACAACAAGAAAAGTGTGTAGCCGCCAAAGCCTAGTGCCTACATCTTTATAAGAACTATATCTCTTCACTAACAGAGACTGACGTCCGCAATGTGTAGTGTATCACAACTCTTATTGCACAAAGATATTCGATCTAAAGCGTCATTACGGAAAAAAGGACAGCTTCATTTTTTCCCTTGTGTATCTCACATCCCTACAATTTTTATGAGGTTGCAAATTGGGTCCGTATTTTCTTGACTATCTTTCTAAACTGAAAACCTTAGTATTTGTGCCATTTCTGTTCATAAATGCTGGATCGATCGTTAAGTCACTAATTGTTGCTCCTATTTAGTGCGTTCTGAAACTTTTAAGACAGGCGACTTTTTGTTACTGTAATTATTATCAATTAAGATGGCGTGTTACTCTTTTGCCCGAAGTAAGCTATTATGCCTATACGCAAATGTAGCATTTGTTTGAACAGAGAATACAGCCTACTTTCATCAAAGACCAATATCCTAGTTATGAAATATACTCCTTATGTTGGTTCCATTAAACAGGCATTTAAAAATTTAAGAGTGAACATGCTTTACTAAATGAAACCACGTAATTGATATTCAGGTTCGCAGAACTTTTACATTAATTATAATAACAACAAACATTATCACCGCTGAGGACTGATCTGGCGTCACGTGTCCCGCATTACCATGGGAAAAAATGGCAGGTTCAGTTATAAGTAATTCAGAAACAGTTGTGCCCGCCACGGGAATTGGAATGTGACTGGCAGTTTCACAGTCCAGCCGGCTGCTTCCCTTGCACATACACTTGCCACAGCCGCGTACCCCACGTGACGACTGCTCACGGCTGGGAAGCGGTGCCCCGCAACACAGAGTAACATATACAGAGGAGAAGACCCCCTTAAACCACCGTCCTATGCTCCCCTAGTAGTTCCGTAAGATGCTAGCAGGTGTCAGGCGGATCGCTGGCTTAGGGTACCTCTCGCACGTCAGAGGTTAGCGTGGAGGGGAGGCTGAGGGGAGAGCTTGTGCCGCCTGCCACGAGGCCACGACTGTGTCCAGCTTGCTGGCGTTTGAGGGGAGGTGGTGGTGGGGACAGCCGCTACCTGCTGCCTACTCTGGCAGTTTAAAGAGCTGCTTCTGACCGCAGCGCCATCAAGGGACATCTTACGGAAGGAAACCCTCCCTCCCCGCACCCCTGAGTGTAGGACCGGGCCGTTACGGAGGTTTCCCGTCTGTATATATTTGTCTGTGCCCGCGAGCAAGTGAGCGCTTCCTAGCTCACGGGCGAGGGAGCAAGCTGGAACAGCCTGAGCTAATCTAATCTAATCTTTTGCATTTTCCCTAATGAAATGGAATTCCAGAAATGTTGTTTCGCAGCACATTCTTGACACTGTGGAGCTCAGAATATCGAATTCCCTAATGATTTGCATAATGGAGCGTCCCATGCCCACTACCGTGTCACGACCTAAAATTCTTCCGGAATGCATACCAAAAGTCTCCCAATACCGCCATCTATTTCGGTGCATATCGCTGTTTCACGCCTTTTGGTAGCTCAGAGCGTATAGACTTATTCAGGGCAGAAGAAGTGATGCCAGTTGGCCCTTGTATTAAGTGGATTTTCGCAGTCCCCCGATCGTCGAGGACAATGGAGATTTCTGCGCCGGAACGTTGACCGGCGGCTGTGCTGTCGGCAGCAGGGGGCGTCGGCACTCCAATATTCGCGGTCTCGCCTGGCCGTCTGCTCCGTTCTGTTCTGTTCCGCTGACGCGAGCGCTTATAGCTTATACAGCGACACAGCGCAAGCCGTTGCCGGCAGCCGGCGCCACTGATGTACGGCGGCGATGGCAGGTGGCGCCAGCAGCCACGTCTCAATATGCGCTGTATCTTTCTATCTTCCATCCCAGCCCTGCCGCCATTCTCACCGCACTTCAAAACGCACCGTGCTTGGGGAAACTTGTACTGACCTAGCGTTGCCAGGACGACTAGGTAGATTTTTGGGATTGTGGTTTACTCAAAAGGAAAGTACTCGGGAACGAACAAACACAAATATACCAAAAATCGTGTGAGAGACAGTGGCGGCGCTATGCGTCGGCGACGTCGGCCACCGCCGATGGCCTCTCGCCTGTGGGGGCCTCGAAAACATTGTTAAAATTTTAGTTTTTTTGTTTCTTCTTTTTTTATGTTTAACGGTGCTTTCCAACTGCTACGTTATACAGCGGCGACCTAAATCTAATTTACACTAGCTTAACCAATGGACGAACACAACATTCGTACCCAAGTGTGGGATTCGACCCCCGGCGAGAGCGATCTCGCTCACCGTGGTATGTTGCTTTAGTGAGCTCCGCCATTTCTGTATGAGTGCAGTAGTGATGCAATTTTTCGTTAAATACTTACATAATAATTTCTTCAGTACATTTTAGAAAACGATTTGGAAGAAGTATATCCAAATGTTTTTATAACAATCAGAATCATCCCCCGTTACAGTCAGTACAGCTTCGATCGAAAGAAGCTTCACAAAAGTGAAAATTGATTAAAACTAACTTGAAAAGCAAAATGATCCAAGAAAGACTAACTGCGTTGTCAGTACTATCAACTGAAGTCGAAATAGCGGCTAGTATTAAGATGTGGTCTTAAAAAATTCAGTGAGACGAAAAGGTGAAAAGTTCCTCTAATTTGTGTTAAAACCTTACAGTGAAATTTGTGTTTTGTTTATTGTAATTTTTGTCATTGCAATAATATTCTTATATCATACTATAGAATTTTAGTATAATGATTATTGATGTGTAATTCAGCTCATTTAACATATTCTTCATTAATGAAAAAATGAAAGGGGCCTCGCAAAGACGAGTTCGCCGACGCCCAGTTTTCGTCTAGCGCCGCCACTGGTGAGAGATAATGTAGAGGTCCCTTATTGCACTAGCGATACTCCCGCATCTGCCAGTAAGACTTGCATTTTCTATTACGATTAATAAATCACAGGGTAATCTATTCAGTACTGTAAAGTTGATTTGACATGTCCATGTTTCTCAAACGGACAACTTCATGTCACTTTCTCAGGGTTGCGCTCACCAAGGATAATATTCGTATTAGATTCTGGACAAGTCGCAAGAAATATTGTTTATAGTAGAATTGTGAATTAAATGAATGTATGAATGTTAGATATTATTTTGATTACAATCTTTCTTTCTTTGGATAATGTACTTCAAATTTTGTATATGATGCAAGATAGCCTTGTTTCGTATATATTTCCTGATAAATGTAACATGTAATTAGTAAAAAGAAGATGGAGAGAGGGAGAAGGGATAGGAGAAGTATTAACACAAAGCTGGAATAAATAAATAAATAAATATCCGGGCAGTGCCGGGTTTTCACCTAGTCTAATATATAAAAATTAATATTTGTTTTTCATATTTTAATCGCTGCCGTGCCGCTCATTAGATCACGATGAAACTGTTTCAACTTATAGCTTGCACTTTCGCTTAAATTATATGCATGAATATTTACCTGTAGGATACATAGTTGAGGAGATATGACGACATAAACAATAAAATGCGCGAAACGCAGCTGCATTTCGCGTCAATATTGCACAGTTCCATCTCAACCATTGCACCTATTGCAACCACATTTTATGCACATATTCCACATAGTGAGGTAACAATTTATGTAGGGGCAAGAACCACCTACGACACATAGTTCAGGAAATACGAGTTCATAAATAAGAAGATGCATGAAAACGCCGGGTACTATACCGGGTATTATACCGTGTGTCACATTTACCAAGACATAACGAAGTACCTCTAAACCTACGCATCGTACACAAAAGGGTCCCATAAACAAAATAAATATCTCCAAGGGGACATCTACCGGATCTGAAATCAAAGCATCCCAGCCGCCCCATGAGGGGTAGGGGGTAGCCTTTAAAATCTTAAACATTATTTATTGAAATGGCACTTTTACAGAGGACGTTAAATTAATACATCAATCCTTGCTTTCTTCCTTTCTGTCCAATTTAATTTTATGCGTTCTCATCTCTGCCTTCGGAGCTTCTCCGCATTGTGAGGCTGCTTTCTTTTTATGTCTTCTTCTTACTTGAAAATCGCTGTCTGAATTTTGCTCCTGTGAAAGTTTCTTTTGTGTGTGACCATTATATTGATGTTTGCTTCTTTGAGGTCTTTTAGAGTCTATTTAAACTACACTGGTTGTTCTTTAAGCTTCATTATTTTATTTGTTTCTTTGATGTGTTTTTTTTCTAGAAATTGTAAGACAGTTCACCATATCTGAATATTATTTTGCCAACCCCATCGCCGCTTCTCAAGTAGAAGGACTTTAATTTCAGCACCTTTGTCTGTCTTGTGTTACATTACTGAAAAAGTGCGTTTTATTGTCCACTTTAACGTGTAATGTTTCGAAAAGTGTCATAAATCGCCCTGTGGAAACCGAACATCATTAACACTTTTAATTTTAGCAATATTAGCGGCGCTGTAAGTTTTCGGTGAGCATCACGTACAAAATAACTTTGAAGTTTTTTTCCATTACAACTGCACATAAAATTAAGTGTCAACACACTTATTTACAAGAAAGTAGGTGAAGATCCGGCGTTGTCCGGGTATTTATTCCATACTATAATTAGGCCATCTCCTATCCCGTTCCTCTCTTTCTAAAGAGGTCGGAATAAAAATGTAAACTAGTGTCGAAGGTCAAAGTCTGTATGTAAAGTACCCTACGCCATGCACTGTACAAAATTTTATGTAGACAGTGAAGGTCAAATGTGCATAATTTCTTCAAGGTTGGTGCAATGCGGAATGTGGTCAATTATAGAATGCTAAGAAACTATGGTACAATCTACTTCTTCTTACTTTCCCAGAACTTCTTCATGCGTTGACTGATGGCCTGCCTTTGTTCTATCAGCATTGCCCTCCAAAGAGGGAGGATGAGAAATTTTGCAGAATTGATCCGTAAGACTGAAATTTTGCCTGTCTTGTATGGTGTTTTCTGTGACGTTTTCTCAATTCCCTTTTTGTCTCCTACATCCATCCCGTGATGTTTTTCAATTGGGAAATGAAATTGAAAATTGTCATTCATTCTCTATACGTGTACGTTAAACTTTAGTCCTCTCTTCCTTATTGTGTCTGTGAAGGTTTCTGTTTCTGTACAAATCTTCATTTATTCTCTTCAATCTTCATCCAGTTTTTGTTCTTCTGGTCCTAAAATTTTGCTGAGTATTTTATTTTCTTTCTTCTCTTTTTTCTTCTTGTTCCCCCTTTTTATTTAGTGTTAGACATTCAGATCCATAAGGTGCTTCCGTTTTAATTCCTGTTAAGCAGTGTTTACTTTTTGCCTGAACAATACTGATCTTTTATTACAGGCTACAGTTTTTAGGTGAGTTTGTACGCTAATTCCATTTACCTTGATCTTCCTTTACTTATGATATTATCTAGTTCATTCAATCTATCCTTTCTCCGAAATACGTAAAACTTTCAACTCTTTTGAGTTTCTGTGTTCTGTTTTTATATATTTATCTTTGTTGTGTTTATGTTTAATGTATTCTGTTTTGTCAATGATATTTTTAACCCGGTCTTGGAAGCAGTTCTGTGAAGTGTTGCTATCATTATTTTGCATCTGTTTTGTCCTTGGAAATTATTGCAATGTCGTAAGCAAAACTAGACATATCATTTCACATCCTTCTCTTCGTTGTCCTAGATAAATTCCTTCAATGTTTTTCTCTTTTAATCCTCTTTGCCATTCCCTCATGACTTTGTCTAAGACCAGACTGAAGAAAATTGGTAAGAGTCCATCGCTCTGCCGAACTCCAGTGTTAATCCCGAAAGGTTCAGAAACTTCTCCAAGAATTATTATTTTGTGGTTCAAGCTCTTCTTTCCTTGTGTTTGCTTCCTAATATATGGTAAGGATGGTTATTTCTGCCTTAACCAAACACAGTTTTATTCACGCTAATATGTTTAGGAAAAGTTTCTCCTCAGTGGGTTTTCTTTTTATCACTGAGTTTCTTAATGTCATATAAAGAGTTTTAACATTATGATACCTTACAGTTTTGAGGCTAAATTAATTATATATTTATAGAGATAATAGAAGCTGTGACACATACATTAAAGCCACGTTTTCTGTGTGTGTGTGTGTGGTTTTTTTTTTTTTTTTTCCTGGCTGTCTGACATTTGTATATCAGTTTCAAATGTGATCTAGTATGTCATCTCCAATTAATAATGGTTTCTTTAGGTTTTGTTAGATGCCAGTAAGCTAAAAACGTTGAGGCCTAACTTGAACATATTGCTTTGTCAACTCGTTCTTAAAAGTACACTCTTTGACAAAAAACCTGGCCGCCGGCCGGCCGCCGCTGAGCCTAAGTCCGAGCCGATAGCGATATGGGACAATAAAAGTGGCCGCGCTGATTCGCTCTAAGTCCAGCTATCTGCACAATCTGGCAACACTGCAGACTGAGGGAGTTCCAACAATACTTCTTGTGTGCAGTTAGAAGATACGAGGGTGAGCTACATCCGTGGTCTTGCGGTAAAGTGCGCGACTTGCCTGTTCAGTATTAGCGATCGAAACTGACTGGTGGCAAAAATTTTTAATTCACGTCCATTGTGCATACTGATGTGTAAGGGGAGCATATGCGTAACGTATTTCATTTTTTGATACACTGGTAATAACATTTCGGCCCAGTAACATCGCCGCCTCTGGCCGCAGCACTTGGCAGATCTCTCCGCGGCCCACTCGCCGGCAGCAGCGCTGCCTCGCCCGCTGCCCACAGCGCCTGCCGCCGCTCATCGCCCTGGATACGTAAAACGCTGTAGCGTTGCTGAGTGGTGATCCACAAAAAAGGTTGCGATGTGTATTTCACACAGGATATAACGAAGCACACCACCTATTTTGAATGATGAGCATATAATACTTTAGAGAGGCAAAAAATTGTCATTGTCAAATCCAATGGCACTCTACGATGGTTAGCACTTATTTGTGGTATAAATCTCGATCCTTTTCCTTTCAGAAAAGCCTTTCATGTAATTTGTTATTGTCATCAGTTCATATGTTTTCATCAAGGCACACTATGTAACTCACTAAAATGTTTTAGTGTCGTTGTTTCATTCCTTACGGTAAAGGTATGAACTAAATTATGTGAATACGTTTCAGTGCACTTTCTAAAGCAACACAGGCACACTGCAAGGTTCGTGTCTTCATGTCTTATTTCTACAGGAGATATTTCGCAGCAATGGATGTGAATTCGAATTTCTTCGAAGGCGTTTGTATGGTGAAGCAAAGAAGACATCTAACACCATTTCCATAATTTGAAGTCGACCTTTCTGAAAGACTTATTGTATAAAGCGCTCGTCTCATGCGGGCTTCTAGAGGGGAGTCGCGCATTTTGGTTAATATGCGGCGCTATCTCCTGATAGTTTCCGTCTTCACATTTAGGATGCAGATATTAAATTCGTCCAATGAGTCCGAAACTAGCGTTTAAATTTTTTGAAGCTTTACTGCATTATGATATTTCAGCAAATTACCAGAGAAGCTAAAAATACTGATATTGTCCCTGCAACATAGGACAGATCAAAGACTGAGATATATAAACTTCCATCACGATTTCAGTTTCACCCCCCTCCCCCTAAAAAAAGACTAAAACAAATACTTTTTTAGATATCTACAAAAGCTATTTTTATGAGTTACTGGAAATGAACGTTGCATCGTCCGTCAGTAAACAGTAAGGTATCAAACACTTCGCATCTTGAAAGCGACAGCCCACAATATTCTCAATTCTACTAGCATCTGGCCTCAACTGGCTTTTAGCCATGCATTGAGAAGAAATGCTGATGAATTGATAATTCACCCTCATCAACTTTCAGTGAGAGCTTTTTGTAACAAAACGAAAAAGTAATGCGAACCATCATTTTCTCCAATTATACTAGGCACTGCTGTCCGAAGATGGACTGTATCTATGTCGAGTCTTGTCAAACGCGTCTCACATTCAAGGAATATTACCTAAACGAATTTAGTCCTCATGAAGCTGTAACAAAACAGCGAATTTGGGTGGTTGTGCATATTCGTATGTTTTCTTACTTTGCCGTAATACTTGATGCAATGATGAGAAAAATAGAAATCCATCATCTATCGGTTTCTTCAATTCTTTGGGTAGTCTTCTTTGGTTTATACTCCTTCACTTCGTCGGCGATCTACTGGTTTTATTGAAAATACAGTAATCAAAATTACGTGACTGTTTGACCCACATTTTAATGTCCTTGGTTTTTATTCTGAATGACAGTGATGATTTCTTTTGGACTGGTTCCATATATCTGAGCCTAATTAATGAAATTTTATTCCCATG
Source organism: Locusta migratoria (assembly GCA_026315105.1). Lineage (NCBI taxonomy): Eukaryota > Metazoa > Arthropoda > Insecta > Orthoptera > Acrididae > Locusta > Locusta migratoria. The sequence continues at coordinate 925,807,508 of CM048744.1, read as the reverse complement.
GCAGATGAAAGCAATTAGAACCTTGTGTCTCTATAATGAATTTTCATATGACAAAAATTACCACCTGAAGATGGGTCTTTAAAAACGTGAAAACGGTCGTGGACCTGTAAAGCAACGTTCTTAATAAAAAAACAGCTGACGCGGCTTCAGAATTTATTATTTACTTTATGGGATGATTGAAGTGATTTCCAAATAAGTTGTTCTATCTATATTTAAAATTTTACCATCATTTTAGAACAATTGATAAATTCATTTAAGAAAATGTTCTTTCGTTTTGTTTGTGATGTCACTTGATATTCTTGAAGTAGGTGGCTACAACATCTGCTATGAGGTTTCCAGGAGACAGTTGGCACGGATGATTTTGTTTGACAGTAAGCGGATAAATTTAAGACGTAACGATACGAAACGAAGAGATCCAGTTTTCGCAAAACAACACGGGCTCGATTTCTAAATTGGCTAGTTTTTAAGAAAGTGACTATTATACAGCTAGACATTACTGCTATAAACCCTACCTCATTGATTTACTCACAGCTGAGGCAGATTGCTCGCAACGTGAAAGAGAGTAGGAGTAGTTAATGTATGAAACGACCTTCTTGAACACAAATTCAGTTTACTACGACAATGAGCATATTATGGTGTTAATTTTTCAAAATATTTAATGTAGGTGACAAGAAAAAGTCAACTGACTACAGAATTACATATCGGACACACATCTACATGATGCCGAAGTTGCGAAACAATAGGCCCTACTATAACGTTGGAAAATCTTGATTACATTGATGGCCTGATGAACGAGTTTCCATAACTGGCGTCCTGCATGTTAGGATCCGGATCCGTAATTCCACTCAAGCTCGAGATGCTGTGCTCTCCAAATTGCACATATGTCACGTGGCCAGCTATTTAAAAAAAAACATAAATAAATAAAAAAAATAAAAATAAAAATCAATGAATATGTGGCGATCTTAAGTTTGTGTGTTCTCATAATGACAAGTACGCGTGTGAGTAACCTCTGTGGTGGATAGTAAGTTAACTGATCTTTGCCGTTATTTTCTGATGATAATTTCTATGGATTTTTGCGTTGCTATATCAATAAACATGTGTTATTCTCTGTGGTTTTAATGTCGTGTGAAGTTTTAAATAAAAGTATTCTTGTTAGGCATATTAAGTTTGTTTCACTAATGTGTGGTAGAATTACGACTACATAATTGGTGACTCCCGACTAAGGTTTTGAAGAAATAGGTCTTTTTCTTTTTTTTTGCCTTCCGTCTAAATACTTAATATCAGGCTTTATGATGAGCGACGAAGGCATATCGGAAGAGATCAAACGGCTTCAACATGAAATAAAGAATTTGGAGTTACAGATTTCAAGAAATACGAGTAACAAGCATGTAATGATGAATAGAGAAAATGTTGATTCGACAACTCGGCCGCAATCTGGTGGAAAGGAACTTCCATACAGTACGATGGTTAATTCAAGCGAGTTACAACTTGATACAGCCAGACAAAATTCTGCCAATTTTATCAGTTCACCTACTCAACGGCTGCAATTAAGAGCACCTCCATTTATGCCTTTACAACCACGCACTTGGTTTGCAGTAATGGAGAATATATTTCGTCAGCAAAGGGTTGTAGACGATCATGAGAAATTTACCTTGGTGATTAGTAATCTTGATCAACAAAGCACGACGTTGATATCAGACGTGATAACCGACCCACCATTAGAAGGAGCCTACGGCAGATTAAAAGAAGAGCTTATCTCTCGGTGTTTGAAGTCAGCAGACATAAGAATTAAGCGAGTGCTGTACCAAGAGAGAAGAGGGGACAGAACCCCGTCTGAATTCTGGAGACATTTGTGAGGTTTAGTAGATAGTACTACTGTATCTGACAACTTATTGTTACATGTGTGGCAGCAACAGCTACCAGTACAAGTAAGATCATCGATAGCAGTACTTGAAGAGAAGTCGACGGACGAATTATTACAAGCAGCAGATAGAGTCTACCTGACACAAGAATCTACTGCAACAATGGCAATGACGTCGATAGATGCAACATGTGATAACACACGTTCTCAACACAATTCAGCCGGTGGAACCACTGCAGACTGTGCAGCAGTTAGCCCACGTCACGGATCAAGCATGTCAGATGAAATTAAAGGCTTAAAAGCTTCAATAGAGGCACTGGCAGCACAGCTAAGTACCAGTGTACGACAAAATGACCGAGATGGAAACAGCAGAAGGAGAAGTTGGACAAAGCGTGAAACACGAAGCCAAAAAAGAGAATTCAGCGGACTCTGCTGGTATCATAAGCGATTTGGGAGAGACGCTACAAGATGCACATCACCATGTGCTTACACCACGAACCAGAGAGCATACAATAACAGCGCAGTCTCTACGAGTCAACAGAGTCGACGGTCAATGTATGAAGACATCAATTCGAAAAGGCTGTATGTATCAGATATACGTACCGGTACAAAGTTTTTAGTTGACACAGGGTCTGATATTAGCACGCTTCCTGTCAGCTACGCACCTCACAACAAGCAAGATGGACAACCGAGATTAAAGGCCGTGAATAACTCTGCGATTAATACATATGGACGTAAAGTATGTGACGTTGATGTAGGATTTCCTAATAAATTCACCTGGTCTTTCGTGATTGCAGATTTAGGAGAGCCCATACTAGGTGCAGACTTCCTAACACATTTCAAGTTGGCAGTTGACTTGCAAGGAAAACGTTTACTGAATTTAGAGAAGAACATTGCAACATCAGGCAACAGAGAAAGACAAACTTCTGAGAAGATGCAAGGAATTGATAACGGCCTGTCGACAAGTCAGGTTAACTTTACACAGGTTAAACATAATACAGTGCACTATATACGTACCACACCAGGGCAACCCGTCGCGCTCCGAGCGAGAAGAATTGCACCAGAGAAACTGACAAAAACAAAGGCTATCTTTGAAGAGATGTTACAGGCTGGAACAATCCGTCGGTCAGACAGTCCGTGGTCGTCACCTCTCCATCTGGTTCGCAAGAAGGACGGCTCATGGAGGCCATGTGGTGATTACCGGGCATTAAACTCTCGAACAATTCCTGACAGGTACCCAGTACCTAATTTACAAGACTTTACATACGCACTAGCAGGCGCAAAAGTTTTCAGTGTCCTTGACTGCAAGAAAGCGTACAATCAGATTCCGGTAGCCCCGAGTGACGTACCAAAGACTATTTGAGTTCTTATTCATGCCTTTTGGTTTAAAAAACGCTGCTCAAACATGGCAGCGTTTCGTTGATGAAATACTAAAGGGACTTGCATTTTGTTTTGCTTACTTGGATGACATTTTGGTGTTCTCTCCAAACGTTCAAGTGCATGAACAACATCTACACCAGGTTCGCAACCGATTATCTGACCACGGAGTAGTTTTGAACCACGATAAGTGCATCATAAAACAGGCTGAAATCACATTTCTGGGTCATATTGTTTCAGCAGAAGGCGTTATGCCGAATGCGGAGAAAATCGCAACAATACAGTCGCTACCGAAACCATCAACCTATCGAGAGCTAAGACAGTACTTAGGAATGATAAATTTTTATCGACGTCATCTGCCAGGAACCGCTAAAGTACAAGTACCACTTACTGATGCGCTAACTGGACACGAAGCTACAGGTCGGCGCCTTGTTAATTGGACGTCAGAGATGAATAAAGCATTTAATGACTTGCAGGCGAGTTTAAGTCGTGCAGTGTTGCTTGCACACCCAGTTCCTTACGCACAGCTGGCTATTGTTGTGGACGCAAGTCAGGTAGCAATAGGGGCAGCTCTACAACAACGATTACAAGAACTTTGGCAACCACTAAAATTTTTCTCTCAGAAGTTACAACCAGCGCAGCAGATGTGGAGTGCATACGACAGAGAACTGCTGGCTATCTATGAAGCAATTAAACACTTTCGTCCACAAATTGAGGGTAGACCAGTTACTGTGTTTACAGATCACAAGCCCATAATTGCAGCATTTAAAACTACTAGTGACAAGTGCTCTCCAAGACAGTTTCGTCATATCGAGTTTGTGAGTCAATTTACGACCGACATTAGACATGTGAATGGGGCAGAGAATATAGTTGCTGACTATTTTTCACGGATTTGTGGCATATCAGAAGTTATAGACTATCATAAACTTGCAGAAGAGCAAACCAGAGACCCAGAACTGCAACAACTTTTAAATGATCCATTAACTGGGCTTAAATTTAAACAGATTACCGTACCCAACTGTGATGCTAGACTGTGGTGCGACATGTCACAAGGCAAACTAAGGCCATTTGTGTCTAGTAAATTTCGTAAAACAGCGTTCAACAGTGTTCACGGTCTTGCACATACGGGAGCCAATTCGACAGTTAAGTTGCTGACAGATCGTTTTGTGTGGCCATCAATGAAAAGAGATGCACGTGTTTGGACACGTACATGCATTCCCTGTCAGAAAAGTAAAGTGGGTCGTCATGTGCACGCAGAAGTAGGAGACTTTCAAGGAAATTCAGCTAGATTCTCTCACGTCCATGTCGACTTGGTAGGACCTCTACAGCAGTCAGAAGGTTACAGGTACTTGATTACAGTCATAGACAGGTGCACAAGGTGGGCCGAGGCGATTCCTATAGCCGATATATCAGCAGAGACGACAGCGAAGACGTTTATAGGGACATGGATTGCACGCTTTGGTTGTCCACTCCATGTTACCACTGATCAGGGAAGACAATTTGAATCTGTACTGTTCTTAGAGCTCGCAAGAATGTGTGGTTTTCAGCGGCATCACACGACCACTTACCATCCAGCCAGTAACGGGATGGTCGAACGTTGGCACCGAACTTTGAAAGCAGCATTAATGTGTCACCAAGACAAGTGGACAGAAGCACTGCCTTTGGTGCTGTTAGGGCTGCGGACAGCATTTAAACCCGACATAGGTGCATCAGTTGCAGAAATGGTTTATGGTGAGGCTATTCGCATCCCAACAGACTATTTGATACCAGTGTCACTACCTAGCTCAGAAGAGCTTCCTCAGCTGGTGCGTCAGTTAAGACAACACTGTGCTAAAATACATTGTCCACCACCTTCTCGTCATGGCAACCGTCAGGTATTCGTGCACAAAGATTTAAACACTAGCTCACATGTGATGCTTCGTGTGGATTCTGTCAAAGCTCCTTTACAGCCACCTTATACTGGTCCATTTCAAGTACTAGCAAGAAGTAAACATACCATGGACATATTGTACAATGGTGTTCCGACGAAAGTGTCAATTGAGCGCGTTAAGCCAGCATGGATTATACCTACAACAACAACAGACAATGAACCGATACTGCATGAAGATGTGATCCCAGGGCACGTTGACACGTTACCTCAGACACCTCCTGTGACTTCACCACCACAGAATGAAGCAGAGGCGTCACAGTTGGAAGTTTCACCACCGCAAGATCGTCCGATGCACACAAGAGCTGGGCGTCAGATCAAGTTCAAGTATCAAGACATTCCAGGAGCTCCGCTCTTTAAGGGGGGAGCTGTGTGGCGATCTTAAGTTTGTGTGTTCTCATAATGACAAGTACGCGTGTGAGTAACCTCTGTGGTGGATAGTAAGTTAACTGATCTTTGCCGTTATTTTCTGATGATAATTTCTATGGATTTTTGCGTTGCTATATCAATAAACATGTGTTATTCTCTGTGGTTTTAATGACGTGTGAAGTTTTAAATAAAAGTATTCTTGTTAGGCATATTAAGTTTGTTTCACTAATGTGTGGTAGAATTACGACTACAAATACCTCATTGAGCGTATTACCAGTTTTGGTTCTCGGTTTATGGTTGATTCATATGCAGGACTTATAGTTATGTTTACTGTACTCCATTAACTAACAATAAGACTCACAATTTGTCGCAGAAAAGTCTTCCTAAATACTCAAATTTTGTCCAGTTTGCTTCGAGTTTGCTTCCTGATAAAATAAAATGTCCGCAGGTCAATATGGAAATTACAAGCGACCTGTTATTGACAGAACATCTTGATACGTTAAATAGCGTTCCATTTGAATTATTTGAGCACGTTCCTTGATGAGGTGCTGTCTTTGTTGCCTGCCTCGTTGATTTTTTAAAATGGTACGTTGTCTCATGGCCGGATGCGATGCAGACATAGTTTTAATTGCCGTGTGTTCATTACAGCGCGGTGATAGGTTTCAGAATAAAAACTAAATGGTGACTTTTAGGTGCCAGGTATCTCACGTCGATAGATTATCATTCGATCGGTGTCGTCGCAGATAGCGGACGACATTAATTTACTAACCATTGCAATGTTCAATGCAATTCGTGAATTTCATTTATTTCTTATGTTACAGTCAAAATGCGTAAGTTCCAAGAGGTCTACCGAACATCTGTTAGACTCCTTTTGATGGCTTCCTCTGTTCAGAACAAATGTCCTTTCCCTCCAGCTGGCGCGCTCCGCCTTCTCCGTTTCCAGACGCGCGCGCCTTCGCTCGCTCGTTGTGCCGCATTTACCAAAACGACCGTGGCTGCCGCCACCGCGTCATACCTCTTATCGACTTCAGAAAGTTAATGAAATAAATTACCATTCAAGTTGGTGGCCACTAAACGCTACTGTTAGCGTTACTCATGATGCAAGAACACTTTGTGTTCCAGTGTTATTATGATGTCTGACATAGCTCTTAAAATTTCGAAAATTTATTGGAACTATGCTTAACGCGGTAGCAATTATCGAGTGGACAAAAGTTACTTTATACGTCTTAGTATATTTTAAAACCATGTTTATATGCGTTTTCCATTTGAATGATTATTTAACACTTTTCAAATTTTGTATGTGTGAAATTTTTCAATCAATTTCAAACGTTTTTATGAGAATACAACAGAGACATTCGATACATTTGTTTTATTTCTATTTCACCTAACCCCTCTTATGTATTAGTCACAAAAAGATCGTGAAGGTAAAAAAGATAGGGCGATATGAACTCATACTAAGTCTTACCAGAAATAGTTTTAACGGCGAACCATTCACAACTGGAAGAGAAACAGGCGGAAACTGCAGTTGTATAAAAAGTGCCCTCCACCACACACCCATTAAGAAATGGCGTTAATGAAGCAGTGTCATCCAGTTCTAAGTTGAAAGTTCAAGGTCTCTTGTTCAGAGGGATGTTGGTTTGAAATGAACTGCAAAATTTGTACCAACACACGGAAACATGAACAAAGTTATCCGTTTCGTTAAAAGAAACTTTCCCCGGAAGTTGATGAAGGTAAGTCATCTGTTCCTCAGCATTTTCAATGATGTTGTCGGACTGAAGCCTTACTTAGAATGGGCTTTGGCAGCGCAGCATGGATAAAAGCCAGTTGAAGCAAGCTGTTTGTAGGAATGAGGATATTGTGGGACGGCCAAGAAATTCTTCCTATAGCTTAGCAGTATTGGTTACGATACTAGGCAACTCTGATTGTTCCCTTAGTTTCAGAATTCGAGGTATTTTCCAATATTCATGAGGATATGAGATTAGTCATTGCATTTAAATGACTCTGTTATCCTGAATTAAATTTTCGACCGCAGAAAGATCTACCCCTGCTTAAATTGCAAACAGTTTTGCGTTTTATGTCGGGACTGTGTGTATTAACTGCCAACAAATGTCAGATAACTGAACGAGTAATCTCATTTTAGCTCGGTGGCGCCATTCTCGTTTTCTGATCTACAGCAAGCATAGTTAATTAGTGAGGTATCGTTGTACTAGTGATGTGTGTGGCTTCACGTCTATTTTTCTCCTCTGAAAAATGTCGTAAATGGTATTCAGCAACGAAATACCAAAACTCATTGCAGTGTGTCAACCAAGAGATCGGCATATCTATTGTTATTGTAATCTTTATCATTCTGCTGTAACGCCGTAAACATCATTGATTACTATCATTATTACCATCATTATTATCATTAATTCAGTTGCAAAAGCGTTCTTTCCCATATGGCCAAGAGACCAGAAAGAATGTGTGGTTTGACGAAAAATAGGACCGTAGGAGAAAGTAGGTAAAACGTTTGTAACAATTTCTGTTAAACATCGTGACCACAGATACTAAGCAACAACACATGCAAGTCATAGGTTGTAACGTTCGAAAAATCCACACATGGGTTCGGATTCTCATCATCATTTGTTGGCCCAACAAGGCTGTAACACTACGAAATAAAAAGCTGCTTAGTAGTCTATACATTATATGTATATGTTTGCAGAGGAAAAACCTCAGAATTGCACATTTCCCACATATACAGTTCAGTTTCTCTAGTCATGGCCGTGATTTTAAATATCCAGTCTTCTGAATACTCAAATGAAATAATTACTGTGTTGCACTAATAGTCGGTTAACTATGTTTCTTCTGGCTTTAAAGCAAACCAACACATTTATGTATTCACGTAGAAGACATGAAATATTACTTGCACAGTCGTAAGGCTGCATTTTGAAACGCAGTCGCTGTCTAGTTGCAAAGTTTTTCCAGACGGATGGGGCATCATTGACTTCCAGTAACTTTTCATTACAAAAATTAGCTTTTGTCGAAATGTAACAAAGAAATTGTTTTAGTCTTTTCTTTGGAGGGGGGGGGGATGAAACTGTAATCGTGATGCATGTTTACGTATCTCAGTCTTTGATCTGCCGTATGTTGCAATCACAATATCATTATTTTTTTCTCTAGTCATTTGCTGAAAATATATCATAATGCAGTAAAGCTTCAAAAAATTTAAACGCTAGTTTCGGCCTCATTGGACGAATTTAATATCTGCATCCTAAATGTGACGACGGAAACTATCAGGAGATAGCGCCGCATATTAACCAAAATGCGCGACTCCCCTCTAGAAGCCCAGATGAGACGTGCGCGAAATTTAACTTTTGCACTCAAGGAATGTAGTTATTTGTGTAGGTGACTTTCAGGTTATCTTTCGCGATGCGTTAGAGGCTCAGCATTGAATATGTGAGAGACTTAAGGGCAATATGCGGCAGTGTGTGGTTGGCTGTGTGGTTCTGCTTGTGTCTTGTGATACAAGCCTGGTGTAAGGCGCCAGTTCTAATCCTGGTTGGAGAAATTGCGTTTGGGGATAGAATCTCATTTTAATTCCTGTTATTTTACTTTATGCGCTGCAGATTGCAAGAAGAACTCTTTAACGGATCTTTCAGAAAGGTCGACTTCAAATTATGGAAATGGTATTAGATGTCTTCTTAGCTTCACCATACAAACGCCTTCGAAGAAATTCGAATTGACCTCCATTGATGCGAAATATCTCCTGAAGAAATAAGACATGAAGACACGAACCTTGCAGTGTGCCTGTGTTGCTTTAGAAAGTGCACTGAAACATATTCACATAATTTAGTTCATACCTTTACCGTAAGGAATGAAACAACGACACTAAAACATTTTAGTGAGTTACATAGTGTGCCTTGATGAAAACATATGAACTGATGACAATAACAAATTACATGAAAGGCTTTTCTGAAAGGAAAAGGATCGAGATTTATACCACAAATAAGTGCTAACCATCGTAGAGTGCCATTGGATTGGACAATGTCAATTTTTTGCCTCTCTAAAGTATTATATGCTCATCATGAGTCCCATGAACTATAACTTTAGCTCTTCTTACTTTTTGTGTTTTGATCAGCTTGTAGCACTGTGATTCTTGATGTGCTGTTTCACTGTGTAATGTACACTGTTTGTGTGATGTTTCATTTGTTCAGTCGTTTTCTTTTGTGTGCTCTGGGCGGGAATTACGAATATTGCAGTGACATTAGGCTATGAATGGGATGTGGTTTTGACGCGCGCGCGTGTGTGTGTGCGTGTGCGTGTGTGTTTGTGTGTGTGTGTGTGTGTGTGTGTGTGTGTGTATGAGAGAGAGAGAGAGAGAGAGAGAGAGAGAGAGAGAGAGAGAGAGAGAGAGAGAGAGATAGAGAGGAGGGGGCAGGGGGATTACTTACATGCTGCTTGTGTGTCGTCTTGAGTGCACTGCAACTTGCTACTCAGTTTGTGTCTGACAGTTCATGCAATGGGTTGTGAGTTGTAGGACAAGATTTAACACTGCAAAAATACGACATGCATTTGGGATATGGAGAGTGTAGGGAGAATGCAGTTCGTACTTGTACGATGTTCACATTGTTCAAATATTACGAAGTCTAAGGGACCAATCTCCAGATCTCATCGGTATGGTCTTAAAAACAAATTAATGAAAAGTAATGAAATAAAATGTTTCAGCTTGGTATGCAATGTGGGATGTTTATTTTATTAAAATTCAAAACATATCGATTTCGTCCCAACGACGGGACATCATCAGTGCGTGCTGTTAAAAACAAGGCACCTTAGTAAGACATTAAAATCAAGATAAAATTACATACACCAAGAATGTTACAATTATATAATGGAATTACATACCAGAATTGCAAGTAATGATGACCTATATGCTCTGCTTAAAACAATTTTTCGTCATGTCATGAAAAACATTTAAAAGGTCTTGCCGGTACAAGTCACAAGTATAAAATGAGGTAGCTGCTTACTTACACCTACGCAGCTTAGCCTGTAGATAGCTGGTGCCTGGCGCCCTATTTGTTTAAAATCAATTACATTGCAACATTTAAAAAAAAGTTAAATCATATTAAACGCTTAAGATGACAAAAATTGTGATTCTAGGTGAATTAGAGTTTAACAAATAACATACATAGATTATGCAATATATCATAACAATAAAAATACCATCATCAGCGCCCTCAGGCGGGTAGTTATTAAAACATATCTTAAAAAGTCAAATTTTTCTACATCAATTGCTAAAATTTAAGGTACATTGTATCATGTACAAAATTCTATCTGTTTCAAAAATATTTTTAATTAAGACTAGCATAAAAGGTAAAATCGTTACAAAGCACCATTGCATGTGTGTGTGTGTTGTTTTTAACAACAAGCACTGATGATGTCCCATCATAGGGACGCAATCGATATGTTTTGTATTTTAATAAAATAAACATCTCACATCGCTTACCAAGCTGAAACCTGTTATTTCATTATAATTCTGTGGTGGGCTGGCACAAAATGGAATCACAATTAATGCAAAGCAACTTACGCTAAGCATGCACACCCACGCCAGGGAGAGAACTTGAACCTCCGGCGGGAGGCAGCGCAATACGTTACATGGCCCGTTTGATGGAGCGGTCATTCCCAAGCGGCTTATAAGCTGCATGCGAAAACATTTCGACAATTATCTATCAGGCTCATTCTGAATGAAGTTCCTGATCACATAATTTGTATTTGCTTGTCTCTTCACATTTCAAACATGAATGACATAAAGAGTTTTTACCTCTGTCGTATTCCTGGAGAAAAATCGTCAATACAAACTTCAAAACTTTACAAAAAATACCATATACTTCCGACTTCTGAAACTGCATCATATTCTTTTACAGGCAAAGATCCAGGAAAAATGTCACTGCAATCGCAGCATATGATTGCTCTCTCACAGTTACCCCAGCACTACTCTCCGCGCAAACGCACTTCCGCGTTTAGTAAGAACACTGTCACAAAAGATAAACTGTATTCTGTTGTTGCTAACGTATCCGATCGGAAATGCACCGAGAACGGCCATACAAATAACACCTGTACCTCTCAACGCCTGATAACTCCAAAAATTTAATGGTGTTTATTTTTCTTTCGAAAGAAAACAATCATTATTGTAGCAGTCAGTACAGAGTACCGCCTTGTACAAAACTGTTATTGATCGGTGTACAAACCGCGTCATTTCGGGTAAGATATTAATTACATAATAACATATGACGTAGCCCTGTCCTCCAGTTACATTACACGTCTTTTCAGCACAAGAAACAATATTCGAATTTTTAGTCAGAGAATAAAGGCCTATAGGTTTTTCAGTTATCAATCTGGGAAATAAAGTGATCAGAGATTACAATGCGCGACCGTCACTTACTGCTGCGAAGCCGCGGTGGAGTAGCCGAGCGGTCTAAAGCGTCTCGCTGCCGAGCGTGGAGGTTCGAGTTCTCCCTGGGGCAAGTGTGTGTTGTCCTTAGGTTAGTTTACCTAGGTTTAAGTAGTTTGTAAGCTACGGACTGATGACCACGCAGTTTGGTCCGATAGAATTACAAACAAACAAACTGCTGCGAACTCAGTACCACTGCTACTCTGGAATGCACCAAATTCGTAACATTATGAATGCTAACTACGGCATGTACCCTTTCACAATGCACCCATAACAAAGCGAATGAATGTGACAGTAAAATTTATGGATTATAATCGAAAGAAATGTGGCTCAAACCCACGCCGCTCTGCGCCTACTCCTGATAAATCAGTCGTGTCGCGGCAGTAAAACTGACCTGCGCTATTAACCACGCTGACCTTCCTCTAGCCAACTGCGATCTTTCCGCAAGGCCGAGGCGGACATTAAGAGCTCCCGGCAGATTGTGTGCTTATCTGTAATGGGCGCCGCCTCCCTGATACACCGCTCCATTCTCCCACATCATTTACCTCCACGTCCGACCTATTTCTTAATCCGAGGCCAGACCATTTGGGTGATCCCAAAGGATTAACAAGCCTGGCTATCGTCTACGGAGCTACGTATCCGCTCCATGCCTGTCCAACGACTTACGACGCTCATAACTGTTGTCAGGGTTCGTGGCGGAACTCAGTGAGCAGTAGCCTAGCTCCACACCATCGACTATTTCTTTTTTCATTAATTAAGTAATTAATAATTATTATAATGATACACAAATAATATTGCTTTACACTTGCTGTTATTATTTAGAAATCACAATGAGCTCATTTCGGCCTTTAGCCATTCTCAGGTGCTCTGTAAATACATTTGAAAGGTCTGAATATACATATATGTATTGTAACTGTAGATGGAAGTGGTTTACAATTTCTTAGTTCTTACCTTACATGGAATATCGTATGTGTCACTGCTGTCTTTATTTTTCACCCAGATGTCGATTGGTGCCTCGTTTGTGTCTATGCAGTTTTTATTTTTTACACCTGGATGTCAATAGTGCCTGTTAGTTTCTTACGTTATTTCGATCTTGGCAGCTTGGTTGACAGTGTATTTGCGATATTCCATGTTTACATAGTTACTATTGAAGTGTTTTGTGGAGATCTCTGTTCTAATTTGTTTTATTGGTTATGGTTTTAATTAGGTCTTTTACTAGAATTTTCGATAAATTTCGATGATGTTTTTATGCTTATTAGTAAATTTTCGTAATTATTTTGTTAGTGGTATCGTCTTCATTGTGTTATATCTCTGTAGTACACTGTTTATTTTGTTACTATGGATTTACGTTATTTAGTATCTCTGCTTGAATTTATCCGTTTTCTAACTTTATGATATCAATAAAGTTTTCTATATACTTTTTGTGCTTAAGGTCGGTTTTCCCATTCAGTTAATTTTGAGGGGTACTGTGTGCGTCTAAAAATATTTCTATTTCTTCTAGAACGGTCATGACTGCTCCTTTTTGCGTAATATGTAGGACTTTTAGTTCTTCGTTTATGGGTTTCACGTCGGTTTTTTTCTGTTTTAAGATGTTGAAAGACTGTAGATGGGTTGTTTTCACTGTCTCTGGAGTGTTCTTTAAATCCAATGTTGAAATTTCTGCCGGTTTCACCTATGTAGAATTTATGGCAAGTGTTACACGAAATTTTGTAAATTTGTATATGGGAATTTTTGAGTTGTAGTTGTGGATTTTGTGTTTAAGGTTTTGTCTATTGTGTTATGCAAAGTTGATGTTAGTTTTATTGAATAATTTATTAATGTTGTTTGAGATGTTTCCCAGATAAGTTGTGGTTATATATGTTGCTTTTCTTCGTGTTGCTGTGTGTGTGTTTAGTTTTATTTCTTTATGTATATTAAGTCTGTTTGGTTGTGGTGTTTTGTAGTATAGTTGTGTAATAATTTTTGGATCATAATCGTTTTGTTGAGCTGAGTATTCTAGGATTTTTATTTCTTTCTGAATTGCATTGTCTTCTAGAGGTATATTGTTGAGCATTGTGTGGAAGAATGCAAGTTTGTGGGCTTTAGGATGAAATGAATGTGCATTGATGATACAGTCTGTTGTGGTAGGCTTTCTGTAAATTTTAAAGTGGTGTTAGTTATTGATGTTTTTAATAGTGAGGTCAAGTCGCAGTGCACTCCTCTACGCCTCCATAGGACTGCTACAACTTGATGTTTCTAATTACAGACGTTCAGTTTATTTTTACAATGGCCACCTTCACTCCATTGCCAATCTATGGGTTTTATCGACAATACGGTGGTCAAAATCACACGACTACATGTCCCACATTTTAACGTCCATGTTTTTTATCCTGAAAGACAACCATTTGATTTTGGACTTGGACCCATGTATTTGGCCCTATTGAATTTTTAACCAATTGACGGATGAAACCAACTAGAATGTTGGGACTCAGTAACGAATTATGACGAGAGAATAAAAATTTTAACACCTGAAGATGCGTCTCTACTGACGCGAAACCGGTTGTGGACCTGTACATAAAAGGATCTCAATAAAAACAGCTGAAGCGGCTCCAGAATTTATTGATTGTTTCATAAGAGGACATTTCTATTTCAATTTCCAAAATAGTTGCTTTTATTATATAAAGTCATACAATCATTTTTTTAAACAATTGATAAATTCATAAAAGAAAATGTATTTACTCAGCTGCGGATGCCCCAATTATAAAATAACTTGTAAAAATTAAGTGGTTCATGGTGTAGGTTCCTGTAGTCATGTCCTAGTTCATGAACCACGGGAAACGTATGAGTGGCCAAGTAAGTGGTCCTGACAGTTGGGATACCAGTTACTTTGGAATAAGGTTGGGCATCTCTCAGATGGCAAAGACTACCAAATCCACTGGTTAGTCCCTCAACCGTTAGGGGTAAAACCCAGTGGTGCCCTGGGCGAGTAAGGCTAGCAATCTGCTTCCCATTTACTTCAATATCATGCTGGCAACAATCAGAGCAAAATGCCTCGGACCTTTGGACGTGATGGAGTCCCACCTCTAATTGACAGACCAGGGACTCCTCAGATACGACTTGGCAAACGGTCTGGAATAAGATGGGGAGCTATTAATATCAATGGGGATTACACTGGGAAGAAGTAGAGCTGGCGGAGGCTTCAAGTAAGATGGGGTTAGATGTTTTAGCTGTTAGTGACGTTAGAGAAAGGGGAGAGAAAGAGGACGAAGTCGGAGAATACAAGGTCTTCCTGTCAGGAGTCAAAGTAGGAAGAGCACAGTGGGGTGTAGGATTTTACATCAGGAAAGCAATCGAACCCAGTATAATGTACGTAAATGAACGACTGATGTGGATAGATTTGGCCATCTCCAGCAAGTTAATTAGGATGGTGGCACTGTATTCACCCTGTGAAGGGACAGATCAAGATGAGATGGACAGATTTGACAACGCACTTAGTGATGTAGTTGTTAGAGTGAAGGATAAGGATAGTGTTTTACTCATGGGTGATTTCAACGCTAGGATAGGACATCGAACAGAAGGTTATGAAAAGGTTATGGGTAAGTTTGGAGAAGATATGGAGGCCAACAGGAACGAAAAATAGCTCTTGGATTTCTGTTCAAATATGTGCTTAGTTATTACAAACTCCTTCTTTAACGATAAGGACATTCACCGCTTGGGAAGGAAGGGGAACCAGATCTATCATTGACTATATAGTAACAGACCAGTAATTCAGGAAGACAGTCAAGGACACACTTGTTTTCAGGGGGTTCTTTGATGATACTGATCATTATTTAATCTGCAGTGAAATTGGTTTTATGAGGCCAAAAGAGGAGAAAGTCAGGTCCATGTGTAGAAGGATAAGAGTGGAGAAGCTTCAAGACAATGAAATTAGGCACAAATACATAACAATGATCTCGGAAAGGTAACAGTTAGTTGAAAGTAATGATTTACAGTCACTGGAAGAGGAATGGTCAAGGTACAGGGACACACTGCTGGAAGCAGATAGAGAATGTCTTGGAACAATAATGTGTAAAGGCAGGAAGAGGCAGACAGCTTGGTGAAATGACACAGTCAAGGCAGCCTGTAAAAACAGAAAGAAGGCATTTCAAAAATAGCTCCGTACCAGAAATCAGGCAGTCAGAGAATGTGATATTGAAGAAAGAAATAAAGCCAAACGGATAATTGCAGACTCCAAGCAGAAATCATGGGAAGACTTTGGAAACAAGCTAGAAACTCTGGGTCAAGCAGCGAGAAAACCATTTTGAAGCGTAATTACCAATCTTCGAAAGGGAGGGACGAAGGAATTAACAAGTGTTTTGGACAGGTCAGGAAAGCTGTTAGTCAGTCCTGTGGATGCCTTGAGCAGATGGAGGGAAGCATTGCTCAATGTAGGTGTCAGATTTTCAGGTAGAAGGGATAGGAACGACGATGGAAACAGGATCTCATTTGAGGAAGTTGAGAAAATGGTCAGCAGATTACAGTGCAATAAAGCGGCTGGGGTGGATGAAATTAAGCTGGAACTCGTCAGCCGGCCGCGGTGGCCGAGGGAACTGAGGCGCTCCAGTCACGGTCTGCACGGCCACTACGGTCGGGGGTTCGAATCCCCCCTCGGGCATGGATATTTGTGCCGTCCTAGTTCGTAAGTAGTCCATAAGTAGTTTGTAAGTTTAGGGACTGATGACCCCGTAGTTAAGTCCCATAAGCTTAACAAACATTTGAACATTTGGAACTCGTCAAATACAGTGGAATATCAGGTCTCAGATGGTTACACAGGATAATTGAAAAGGCGTGGGAATCGGACAGGTTCCTTCTGACTGGACGAAAGCGGTAATCACACCAATTTTCAAACATGGAAACAGAAAAGATTGCAAAAACTATCGAGGTATCTCTTTAATTAGCGTTGTAGGCAAAATATTCTCAGGTATTGTTGGAAGGAGAGTGCGAGTATTAATTGAGGACAAGTTAGATGAAAATCAGTGTGGATTTAGGTCTCTTAGAGGCTATCAGGACCAGATCTTTAGCTTACGGCAGGTAATGGAAAAGTGCTATGAGTGGAACACGGAATTGTATCTATGTTTCATAGATCTAGAAAAGGCTTATGACCGTGTTCCTAGGAGGAAGCTACTGTTAGTTCAAGATTATGGTATAGGAGACAAACTTCAGCAGGCAATCAAAGGGCTTTACGTAGACTGTCAGGCTGCGGAGTAGATGGCAAATTAAGCTCATGGTTCAAGGTAGTTTCAGGGGTAAGACAAGGCTGTAACCTGTCACCACTGTTGTTCATACTATTCATGGATCATATGTTGAAAACAGTAGACTGGCAGGGTGGGATTAAAATAGGTCAAAACAAAATAAGCAATCTCGCATAGGCGGATGACTTAGTTGTAATGGCCGATTCGATTGAAAGGTTGCAAACCAATATTTCAGAGCTCGATCAGAGGTGCAAGGATTATGATATGAAGATCAGCATCTCCAAAACGAAAGTAATGTCTGTGGTAAAGAGATTCAAACAGATTGAGTGCCAAATAGGAGGAACAAAGTTATAACAGGTAGATAGTTTCAAGTACCTGAGATGTATTTTCTCACAGGATGGCAACATAGCGAAAGTACTGGAATCGAGGTGCAGCAAAGCTAATGCAGTGAGTGCTCAGCTAAGATCTACTCTCTTCTGCAAGAAGGACGTAAGTACCAAGACTAAGTTAGCGGTGCACCGCTCTATATTTCGACCAACTTTGTGGTATGGGAGTGAAAGTCGGGTGGATACAGGTTACCTTATTTATAAGGTAGAGGTTACAGATATGAAAGTAGCAAGAATGATTGCAGGTACTAATAGATGGGAACATTGGCAGGAGGGTGTCCATAATGAATGAAATCAAAGAAAAACTGGGAATGAACACCATAGCTGAAGCAGTTAGAGCGAACAGACAGACTGAGATGGTGGGGTCATGTTACACGCATGGGAGAAGCAAGGTTACCTAAGAGACTCATGAGCTCGGCAGCGGAGGGTAAGAGGAGTCGAGGTAGACCAAGAAGAAAGTACTTAGATTCGATGCAGAATGTTTTTGAAATAAAAGGCATAACATGAGACGAGGCATCAATGTTAGCATAGAATAGGGGATCATGGAGGAATTTTATTAGAGGTACTATGCTCCAGACTGAACGCTGAAAGGCATAATCAGTCTCTAATGATGATGATGATGATGATGATTAAAAATTAAAAATCTGAATACATTTGAGCGCGGTGGAGAAAAGGGAGGGAGTTTGTTCAGAAAACGATTTGGTCACCCTGTTCTGAGAACACAGCTCGAAGGCTCAGGCCATTCCACGTAAAAACAGGGCACACCACTGTGAAGCACAATAGGCCCAGTGCCGTGTTAACTACTTGCATTCATGGCTTTGTGAGGTCTGCGTCACATGCGAACATTACCATCCGTCCTCACCAACTGAATCACTGTCTAATGACAACGATGTCGACGGGACTTTAAAATCAAGTCATCCTTCCTTCCTTCATTACCAAACGAAATTGAGACTCATCAGCCCGAACGACAGTTTTAGCCTTCTAGGGTCTAATCGATATGCTATCCACATGGGATCTCAAATCGATTCCATATTTATAGACTTCCGGAATGCTTTTCACATTGTACCTCAAAAGCGTCTTCTAAAAAAATTGAGTACTTATGGAATATCTTCACAGTTGTGCGATTGGATTTGTGATTTTCTGTGGGAAAGGACCCAGTACATTGTAACTGACGGAAAGTCATTGTGTAAAACTGAAGTGATATCTGGCGTTTCTTATGGGAGCGTTATAGGGCCATTGTCCGCTTCCGTAGTCCATAGGACAGCGTGGTACGTAGCCACGCAGAGGACCCGGGTTCGATACCCGCTCCGGTCGGAGTTTTTCTCCGTTCGGGGACTGGGTGTTGTCATCATCACTGACACGCACGTCACCGGAATGACTTCAGCCCAAAAGAGACTTGCACCAGGCAGGCTGAACACGACCCCCATTGGGGTCTTACGCCCCTTAGGGTAAGGTTGGGGCAAACGGACATGGGGACAAACGGACAGAACGTAAGCAGATGTGGTGTATTTACCTCGTTGAAGTTGGCAATACCGTTCTTGTGACTCAGATTGTTTCAGTGTAGTATATACGAGAGACTGTGATAAGTGTTGTTTCAAATAACCTATTCAGAACGTCCTTCTGGCTTGTAAACTAACACAGGTAAGCAACATATGCTGTGCAGGCAATGAATTTCTTCAGAATATTGTTCGGGAAATAAGGGTTGTTGTTATTTCAATGAATTCACGGAGGTTCTCTCCTGGTCCGGTGCCGGGCTCCTGCTTCCTTCCACGTGCCAGTATGATGATATGCCTTGGTGGTGCCATCCGTTCTATTTTTACGACACTAACTCAAATACTGCTCAGGTGGGGCAGACGGACACTTGTTCGTGGGGGCAAACGGACACAGTTTTTTCTTAATAAAACAGTTATGGAGGTGCAGCAAAAATCTTTTAACTGACTGATAATTTATTTTTAGTAAATCTTAGTAGTTGTGACTGAATGCTATTCTTATTTACAGAATGGTCCGTAATCGTAAAAGGAACACAGATAGAAGGCCGCAGCCAACACTCTGCATCTATTGTATTTGTCCCAACACAGTACTCACAGGCTACAGCCCCTTGATGTCTCATTCTTTGCTCTACTAAAGACATTTTACAATGAAGCCTGCAAGTTGCATGTCAGAAGAAATCCAGGGAAAGGAATTAATAAAGTGGCACAAGCATGGAACTGTGCAGCTACAGTTGGGAACGCTGTAATTGGCTTCAGTTCAGATGTTCAAATGTTTGTAAATCTATCGGACCAAACTACGTGGTCATCAGTCCGTAGCTTACAAACTACTTAATCCTAGGTAAACTAACGTAAGGAAAACACACACACACATGCCCCAGGGAGGACTCGAACCTCCACGGCGAGCAACCGCGCGCTCCGCAGCCAGACGCTTCAGACCGCTCGGCTACTCCACCGCGGCATTTCGCTTCCGTGTTTGTGGGATGCATCCCTTCAGCCCCAGCCGCTTGCCTGAGCACGTGTTTGCTCGCGCAACTGTGCATGAAGACCCCACCAACAATCCAGTAGGAAATCCTGAGAATCAAACAGCAGACGTGCAGACTGCATAGGCATAATCGAGTGGCGGAACTGAAACTACAGCCAACAAGGGTCACCAAACATGCTGCGAATGAGAGAAGTTTTCAGGACCTCAGTGGTATACCATCGGCTTCAGAATCTGCCAAAACAAACGCAAGATGAGAACATAATTCATTCTGACACGTCCCAGTTCTATTTCTGATCTAAAAGAGAACAAAGCCAGGGCGGCAAACAAGAAGGCAGCGAACAATACCAAATGTGATAACCTTAAGAACTATATGTGCGATGTGTGTAAACAACTACAAAACATGGTGAAAATTGTGTGCAGTGTCTAATCTGTTCTTTCTGGTTTCATGTTGTGTGCGTGTTTCAAATGGAAATGATCCTTACTTAGTTTGCCATAATTGTAACAATGATGACAATGATTAAAAAGTAAAGTGTCCGTTTGCCCCATATGGAGTGTCCGTTTGCCCCTATAGTCGGGGGCAAACGGACATTGGCGCACCATCCATTTGTATCAATTATCCTGGCCTGAAAACAAAATTTAAAAATCAATTAAACATGTATTACTTTTACACAAGGTATAAACTTCTTAGTGATATAAAATAAACATCTGGAATTAGATTTTTTTAAATTACTGTTTTAAAAAATCCACTTATCGTGTCCGTTTGTCCCAAAGTTAACCTAAAAGCCACACGATAATCTTCTACATCTACATCTTCATGCATCCTCCTCAATTCACCGTAAGGTGCGTGACAGAGGGTACACTGTACCACAACTAGGCATTTCCTTTCATATTCCACTCCCAAATAGAACGAGGAAGAAAAGAATGCCTATATGCCTCCGTACGAGCCCTAATTTCTCTTGTGTTTATGATCACTACGCGAAATGTAAGTAGGCGGCAGCAAGATCGTACTACACTTAGCTTCAAATTCTGCTGAAATGAGCTGCTGGGGGGAGGGGGGGGGGGCAGACCCTTCGCTCCGCACTTGGATCCGCCTGTGCCTCAGTGTATCAACATCTACAAAGAAACTCCACAATCTACCCAAAGGTGCATGGCGGACGGTACCTAGTATCACCAGAACGAGGGAAAAAGAATGCTTGTAGACATCTATACAAGCCCTAATCACTATGATCATATCTTTGTGGTCTTTACGTGAAATGTAAGTTGGCAGTCGTTCTAAATTTCTTCAACAGAGTTTCTCGAAAGGAACGTCGTCTTCCCGTTAGCGACTCCCGTTCAAGTTCTCGAAGAACTCGCGCATTGATCGATCCAAACAGTATGTGTATTGAAGCTACGATCAATGTATCGACTAAAAATGCATAAAGATGTGCAAATTCTTCTGTAGGTACTTACGGCAATAACGGAAAACGTTAATTAGGGACAATGCTACCCCTCGCTCAGCATTTGCTATCAAAACAGTTCTGAAACGAGGTGCCATACGATCACTCGCGTATATCTGCGATCTCCACCAGCATCTCCCGACAAAAGAGAGAGCTTGCTCAAGAAGAATTGCTGGAAGCGTCTTCAGTACGACCCTTGGGAAGTTAGGGCGCATTAAGGCAGGAAGTGTTTGAAGGGAGCGGGCGGGTGCGTGAAAAATCTGGGAGAGGCCGGAGCAGGCAGTAGCCAGTGGCGTGCGTGTGTGTGTGGGTGGGTGGGTGGGGCTGCACCCCTGGCGCCGTCTGAGCGCGGGGGCGGCACGGACGCCGGTTTACGAGCACTAAACCAGCAGGGGGCGAGGGTGCAGACGGGGGAGAGAGGGGGTGGCAGCCCCGCCGCCCGCATACGCGCACATCGCCACTCCGGCTCTCCACATCCATGGCACCAGCTCAGCCGGCTCCAAGCGTAACGCGAATAAACCTATCGGACCCACGGTCAACACGGTTCCAAAACTATCGTTCCTACTATTTACTCACGTGAAGTGATCAGAGTGCTGTTCACAAGGGACCTCAAATCGATTTCATCTCTCTAGATTTCCAGGACAGGACCATGCCCAGTAAAGCACTGCAGTGTTCAAGCCAATCGTTGGATTTTAACGGTATTGCGTGCTAATGGAATATCGAATATAATAAATATAGTATGCAGCATTGGTCGTTTTTTTAAAAATGTTTGTATAGTCTATGGGAGTTAACTACGGGGTCATCAGTCCCTAAACTTACAAACTACTTATGAACTACTTACGAACTAGGACGGCACAAATATCCATGCCCAAGGGGGGATTCGAACCCCCGACCGTAGTGGCCTTGAAGACCCTGACTGGAGCGCCTTTGTCCCCTCGGCCACCGCGGCCGGCAGGTCGTTTTTTATTAATGTTTTTGCAGACCGATTTCGAACGCATAATCATCATCCTCAATGCACTAGTCATCGTAATGGCATAATCATATGCCATATTAGCTGAATGTAACAGACTTTTTTCGAACATATCAATGTAGAATGAATCTTTCACTCTGCATCGGAGTGTGCGCTGATATGAAACTTCCTGGCAGATTAAAATTGTGTGCCGCAACCGGGACTCGAACCTGCGACCTTTGCCTTTCGCGGGCAAGCGCACTGCCGACTGTGCTATCCCG
Source organism: Locusta migratoria (assembly GCA_026315105.1). Taxonomy (NCBI): domain Eukaryota; kingdom Metazoa; phylum Arthropoda; class Insecta; order Orthoptera; family Acrididae; genus Locusta; species Locusta migratoria. Next base: position 925,784,816 of record CM048744.1, on the reverse strand, counting down.
ACACGACTCACGATGCCACCTCATAACTTTACTTCCACCAGTTTCATTCTGGAAACATCCCTTAGGCTGTGGCTAAGCCATGTCTCCACCATATCCTTTCTTCCAGGAGTGCTAGGCTTGCATGTTTCGCAGCAGAGCTTTTGTGAAGTTTGGAAACTAGGAGGCGAGGTACTGGCGGAAGTAAAGTTTGAGGCGGCATCGTGAGTCGTGTCGGGATAGCACAGTCGGTAGTGCGCCTGCCCGCGAAAGGCAAAGGTCCCAGGTTCGAGTCCTGGTTCCAGCACACAATTTTAATCTGCCAGGAAGTTTGAATATCGTCTCATTTGTGCGAATATGTTCGTAATTTCCTGCTAGCAAGGATACAGTACATACTGAGGGAGTATTTTTCGAGTATTGCTTCACAGTGTAGGATTCTTATCAGGTGGGTTTGACGGAGGACATCGAAATAGTTCAAAGAAGGGCAGCTTGTGTTGTATTGTCACGATAAAGGGGAGACAGAGTTACGGAAATGATACAGGATCTGGGATACGAATCATTACAACAACGGCACTTATCACTGCGGCGTGGGCTACTTACGAAACTCCAACTGCCAACATTCTCCTCCGAATGCGAAAATATTTTGTTGACTCAGACTTGTAGAAAAGTTCGTCAGAATAAAATACGAGAAATCAGAGCTCGAACGGAGGGATTCTTGTGTGCTTTCTTCCCGCGCGCTATTCGAGAATGGAATGGGAGATAAATAGTAGAAAGATGGTTCGATGAACCCTCTGCCAGGGGAGAGAGGGGGTGGCAGCCCCGCCGCCCGCATACGCGCACATCGCCACTCCGGCTCTCCACATCCATGGCACCAGCTCAGCCGGCTCCAAGCGTAACGCGAATAAACCTATCGGACCCACGGTCAACACGGTTCCAAAACTATCGTTCCTACTATTTACTCACGTGAAGTGATCAGAGTGCTGTTCACAAGGGACCTCAAATCGATTTCATCTCTCTAGATTTCCAGGACAGGACCATGCCCAGTAAAGCACTGCAGTGTTCAAGCCAATCGTTGGATTTTAACGGTATTGCGTGCTAATGGAATATCGAATATAATAAATATAGTATGCAGCATTGGTCGTTTTTTTAAAAATGTTTGTATAGTCTATGGGAGTTAACTACGGGGTCATCAGTCCCTAAACTTACAAACTACTTATGAACTACTTACGAACTAGGACGGCACAAATATCCATGCCCAAGGGGGGATTCGAACCCCCGACCGTAGTGGCCTTGAAGACCCTGACTGGAGCGCCTTTGTCCCCTCGGCCACCGCGGCCGGCAGGTCGTTTTTTATTAATGTTTTTGCAGACCGATTTCGAACGCATAATCATCATCCTCAATGCACTAGTCATCGTAATGGCATAATCATATGCCATATTAGCTGAATGTAACAGACTTTTTTCGAACATATCAATGTAGAATGAATCTTTCACTCTGCATCGGAGTGTGCGCTGATATGAAACTTCCTGGCAGATTAAAATTGTGTGCCGGAACCGGGACTCGAACCTGCGACCTTTGCCTTTCGCGGGCAAGCGCACTGCCGACTGTGCTATCCCGACACGACTCACGATGCCACCTCATAACTTTACTTCCACCAGTTTCATTCTGGAAACATCCCTTAGGCTGTGGCTAAGCCATGTCTCCACCATATCCTTTCTTCCAGGAGTGCTAGGCTTGCATGTTTCGCAGCAGAGCTTTTGTGAAGTTTGGAAACTAGGAGGCGAGGTACTGGCGGAAGTAAAGTTTGAGGCGGCATCGTGAGTCGTGTCGGGATAGCACAGTCGGTAGTGCGCCTGCCCGCGAAAGGCAAAGGTCCCAGGTTCGAGTCCTGGTTCCAGCACACAATTTTAATCTGCCAGGAAGTTTGAATATCGTCTCATTTGTGCGAATATGTTCGTAATTTCCTGCTAGCAAGGATACAGTACATACTGAGGGAGTATTTTTCGAGTATTGCTTCACAGTGTAGGATTCTTATCAGGTGGGTTTGACGGAGGACATCGAAATAGTTCAAAGAAGGGCAGCTTGTGTTGTATTGTCACGATAAAGGGGAGACAGAGTTACGGAAATGATACAGGATCTGGGATACGAATCATTACAACAACGGCACTTATCACTGCGGCGTGGGCTACTTACGAAACTCCAACTGCCAACATTCTCCTCCGAATGCGAAAATATTTTGTTGACTCAGACTTGTAGAAAAGTTCGTCAGAATAAAATACGAGAAATCAGAGCTCGAACGGAGGGATTCTTGTGTGCTTTCTTCCCGCGCGCTATTCGAGAATGGAATGGGAGATAAATAGTAGAAAGATGGTTCGATGAACCCTCTGCCAGGCACTTAAATGTGATTTGCAGAGTATCCCATGTAGATGTAGATGGAAAGGCGATATTTGGCGCTCCCCCACTGTTTGCTGTCTTTATGAATATTTCTTTATTTATTTTTTGCTTGAAAATGCGCTCGGTATAATCAGTACTCCACCCTATTTTACAGGTTATAATTTCCTTAGGAATCACTAAAATAGTTATATATTTTGCAGTAATAATGTTACATAGGTCGAATTCGAAGTATTGAAACATTTGGACCGGGAATCGAATACGGATTTCCCGTTTCGGGCCAGCGGTCGCCTTATCCAATGAGGCTATCCAGACACGCTTCCCTTCCAACCCAAATTCTTAACTTTTAGCCCCCTAATTGGTTAAGGAGACCGCTGGCCCGGCCCATAGCTTGAACGCCCCGAAACTATCGAAATATTTCAGTATTTCGAATTCGTAAAACTACGGCCATTAAAGTGAACAAAATTTGTGCCTGTTACTTCGGACATCTCCGAAGAACAGATACCATATCATTAATTATATTACATAGTTGATTCAAAAGTTTTATTCAGCACCTGAATAAAGAAATAGACAATACAAATGCAACAAAGAAAAGGAAAGCATTATTTAACTTGAAATTCATATTTGACGACTAGAAAAGTTTACTGGAATTACTTTAAATTGAAAGTGTACAAATGCAACGTGGGTCTGTAGTTAATACTGTCTCCAATCACATCAACTAGTTACCTGTGTTCACCCTCATAAACCCAATATTTAGACAAAATTTCTACATGGTGTGAAAATTGGCAATTAACACTAAATAATGAAAAGCGTGAAGTAATACACATGACCACTAAAAGAAATCCGCTGAACTTCAATTACACGATAAATCAATCAAACCTTAAAGTCGTAAATTCTACCAAATACGCAGGAATTACATTTAGGAACAACTTAGAGTGGAGAGAACACACATAAAATACTGTGGGGAAGGCGAACCAAAGGATACGTTTCATTGGCAGACGCTTCAAAGATGCAACAGCTCCACCAAAGACACTGCATAATGAAGCTGAGCACAAAATAACCTACAAGTTGTTACTGTGCTTTGCTAATACATTTGCATATATATGTTATTCTCTTCTGAAGTTCGTCGCTGAGGTCCAAAAAGCTCCTGTACCTTATATGCTATTATTAGTATTCTTATTAAGATAGCGATAATAAATAAATATTATTAAATATTATTGAATTGATATTAAATATGATTGAATGGAAGTTCGTCGTCAATTAAAATTTTTAATTTGTACAAAATAAAATTAATGGGATTATTGAGATCAGATATAGACAGATATTTCAGTCTTACTTAATCACTAATCTTACATATATATTCTTCTAAGGGGCAGCGATCGGATTTTAAGGCAAATATTGCATAACACATTCATTAATAAACAAAATTTTCACTAAGTTTTAAAAATCTGTATTTGTTGTACTTAAGATTCTTTTATACAGACTTCTTACAAATTGAGCATCTTGTACAAACAGAAAAATTCAACTAACTTCAATTATTTCGAGATATGTGAAAGTAATCTTAACATCGCTACACTTCTTCTTGTTCGCTGTTTTCTACCTCATGTAATGTCACATTTATAATGATAAATAAATAACTTTTTATGTAGGACTCTGAAGATTATGACCATACGAGGCGTATTTTTTAAGTTAGTACCGTTTTGAATTTACAAAAAATACGTGCTAAGACATCTCTATAATTTTATTTTTACATGAAAGCCTGTACCTTAATCTACATTTCTACATAATTTCCGTCAATATTGAGGCAATTGCAATAACGTTGTACCAGTGTTTGAATACCCTCCTCACAGAAGTCTGCCGCCTGATTTGTTATCCACAGCATCACAACTCTTTTGACTTCGTCATCGTCTTGAAGACCGCCCAGGTATTTCTTCAAGTGCAGGAACAGCCTGTAGTCAGCTTACTGTAAGAGCGTTGCACAATTCAGAACAAAAGACGTGGCAAGTTGAGCAAGGGCATTCGTTTGCAGCAAGACGATGCCCGTCCGCATGTGGCTAATCAGACCACAGATATCATCTTTTCGATGGGAAACTCTGGATCATCCTCCGTACAGCCCTGATCTGGCGCCAGTGACTGCCATCTCTTCCTGCACTTGAAGAAACACCTGGGCTGACCACATCGTCTTCAAGACGATGACGAAGTTAAAAAAGTTGTGCAGTGGTTAACAAATCAGGCGGCGGACTTCTATGAGTCGGGTATTTAAAAACTGGTACAAGTGCCTTACATCTACATCTACATACATACTCCGCAATCCACCGTAAGGTGCGTGGCGGAGGGTACACTGTACCACTACTAGGCATTTCCTTTCCTATTCCACTCCCAAATAGAACGAGGAAAATAAGAATGCCTATATGCCTCTTATCTTGTCTTTGTAATCACTACGCGAAATATAAGTAGGCGGCAGCGAGATCGTACTACACTCAGCTTCAAATTCCGGCCCTCTAAATTTCCTCAACATAAATTCATGAAAAGAACGTTGTATTTCCTCCAGCGATCCCCAACTGAGTTGCCGGAGCATTTTCGTGACACTCCCGTATTGGTCGAACCTACCAGTAACAAACCTAACTGCTCGCCTCTGAAATGCTTCTATGTCTTCCTTTAAACGGATCTGCTTCGGGTACCAAACATTTGAGCAATACTCAAGACGAGGTCGTACAAGCGTTTTATAGGCGATCTCCTTTACAGATGAAGTACATCTTTCCAAAATTCTCCCAATAAACCGCCTTACTCACAACTGTCCTGACATGTTCGTTCCATTTCATATCGCTCTGCAATGTTACGTCTACATATTTGAACGGCGCGACAGCATCAAGAAGCTCACTTAGTAATATCGACGGAAATTATGTAGAAAAGTAGAGTAAGGTACAGGCTGCCATGTAAAAATAAAATTATTGAGATATTTTAGCACGTCTTTTTCTTAATTTTAAAATGGTACTTACTTTAAAAAAATAATAATAATAAAAATAATAAAATAAAAAAATACAAAAAAAAAACCACACACGCTTCGTAGAAGAAAGAGTGTACAGTGAGTAATATTGGCGGTCTCAGCAGTTAACGCTAATCGCTTTCTAATATCCAGTCCCTGCAATATCAGTGACAGTCGCCCTTCCCTTTGGTCTTTTGCTGGCTGCCGTCATGACAATGGAACCGTCTGAGCGGCGAGAGGTCACGACTGTCGGTTTACGACCACTAAAAGCAGAGGCTGGGGACCGTCGCTCCCCTTGCCAAAGTGCATCATCACGGCAGAGGGGGAGGGCCGCGGGATTTCTCTTTGTATCTTATACTCCCGGAGTTTCCCATTTAATTCAAAGGGTGAAGCGAACCAGGACAATATTTGCATTCATCCTAATGCGATAAACTTAAAATGAGAAATGGCAGAGCAATGTGCAAGAGAGTAGTGGCTCAATGTCATGATGCAGCATCACAGTTTGAAGAATAAACAAAAAATATCGTCTTTTTCTCTACTCAGTTCTCTATTGTGTAGTCGCTTGGGAGGAAAATGCTGGAAGTCTTTTATTCCGTGGCTCCTCCTCCACACTGACGTACATAACACAAACAATATATAAACGTCAACGTATTACTCCAGCTACATGTAAGCAGAAGGGCGATAGGTAGATTGTGTGTTTTGTCTCGATTTCAGGAAGGCGGTGCCGCACTGAAGACTGCACGAAGATACGAGCTTTTGGAGTAGGTCCACAGATTTGTGACTGGCTGGAAGACTTCCTCAGTAATAGAACGCAGTACTTTATTCTCGACGGCGAGTGTTCGTCAGAGACGAATGTATCGATAGGCGTGCCCCAGGGGAGTGTGATAGGACCGCTATTATTTTCGATCTATATAAATGATCTGCTGGACAGAGTAACTTGTAATTTGCGACTGTTTGCTGATGATGCTGTGGTGTATGAGGGGGGTGACGTCATTAATTGACTGTAATAGCATACAGGATGACTTACACAAAATTTCAAGTTGGTTAAAAGAATGGTACTAGCTCTAAATGTAGAAAAATGTACGGTGATGCACATGATAGGGAAAACAATCCCATATTGTTAGAATATAGCTTTTTGATAGAGTTGCGTCGTTCAAATATCTAGGCGTAGCATTGCAGAGCGATATGAAGTGGAACGAACATGTAAGGACAATTGTGAGTAAGGCGCACAGCCGACTTCGGTTTATTGGGAGAATTTTGGGAAGATTTACTTCGTCTGTAAAAAGAGACCACGTATAAATCACTGGTGCGTCCCTGTCTTGCGTATTGCTCAAGTGTTTGGTACCCGCAGCAGATCAGTTTGAAGGAAGACATGGAAGCGGTTTAGAGGCGAGCAGCTAGGTTCGTTATTAGTCGGTTCGACCAATGCGAGAGTGTCACAGAAATGCTCCGGGGATTCAAATGGCCGGCCGCGGTGGCCGAGGGGACTGAGGCGCCCCAGTCACGGTCTGCACGGCCACTACGGTCGGGGGTTCGAATCCCCCCCTAGGGCATGTATTTTTGTGCCGTCCTTAGTCTTAGTTAGTTCATAAGTAGTTTGTAAGTTTAGGGACTGATGACCCCGTAGTTAAGTCCCATAGACTATACAAACATTTGAACATTTTGGATTCAAATGGGAATCGCTGTAGGAAAGACGACTTTCTTTTCGAGAAATTCTCTTCGGGAAATTTTGGACCGGAATTTGAAGCTAGCTGGAGAGCGATGTTCCCGCCGCCTACTTTCCTGAAAGCAACTGTAGCATTGTATGGGAGTGTAACGTGGACGATAAGGAGTTCAATCAAAAAGATGATAGAAACTTCTGAAATGTGGTGCTACAGACGAATGTTAAAGATTAGATGGTTAGATCACGTGGAGGTGCTTAATTGAATTGGGAAGAAAAGGTGTTTCTAGTATATCCTGACTAGGGATATATTGGTGGGACACATTCTGAGACATCAAGGAATCGTCAGCTTAGCACTGGAAGGACGTGTGTGGGGTAAAAAATCGTAGAGGGAGACCGAGGGACGAATACAGTAAGTACATTCAAAATGATGTAGGTTGCCGTACATATTCTCAAATGAAGAGACTTGCAGAGGACAAGGTAGTGTGGAGAGATGCATCAAACCAGTCTGAAGACTGAAGACCACAACAACAACGCGTAAGTCATTTCAAAATAAAGGCAAAGCGAGCAAAAAACGTTACTGAAAATAGACAATCATTCATAATGCATCTAAAAGCCAAGTCAGTATACTGTTACAGCGACGTTCGACACTCTGTATCGTTTACTGTTTTCGATAATTTCATACAAAAGTGCAACAGAGGAAGCATTAAAGCTGGATATCTCATATGATATCTGGAAACTACAGAGACCTAAGATATGTATACATAGTCAGTATTCGCGCGTATATTTTTGTGTGTTTAAATTTCTTATTTGCGTATTTAGTTACCGGACCACAAACTTTTTTAAAAATAAGTGAGCTGTACAAAGTGAAAAGGCTGGGAACCGCCGCTGTAGCATTATTTGTACCAGTTCCCGTAAGATCTGAAATACGCACGGTTGCATTTTCAGCTTCTTTTAACAGCTCGACATCTCGTTGTGTGTGGCAATCATAGCTGCCTACTGGCTTCGTCCGTTGCTTTCATACTACGTTCTGATGAAAGGCGAACTCTTTCAGCGTTTTGAGCTGATAAACCTGGTCCGTCGGTACTTCTTCCTTTCCAGTTTATTTAAACTACCGATACCATCTGCAAACTGTTTGCTTTTGTAGGTGCTTGGCCGTATCACAGACAATATCTTTGCTGCAATGTGACAGCACGACGACAACTGTTGAATTCTAACACACTGAATGACGTCTTTATGGGGTCTATTTTCACGCGTTGTATGTCACCGAAATTTTCGCTTACACATAATCTCACTATACCCCATTTCAAATCTCTGTGCTTGCATGTTGTTGTTGTTGTTGTTGTTGTTGTTGTTGTTGCCTGGTTTGATGCAGCTCTTTACGCTACCCTGTCCTGTGCAAGTCTCTTCATCTGAGAATATGGTCGGCAACATACATCCTTTTGAATCTACGTACTGTATTCGTCCTTCGGTCTCCCTCTACGATTTTTACCCCACACACTTCCTTCCTTACAATTCCTTGATGTCTTAGAATGTGTCCCACCAATCTATCCCTTCTCTGAGAATATTCCAGAAATTCCTTTTCTCCCCAATTCTGTTTAGCACCTCCTCATTAGTTACGTGATCTATCCATCTAATCATCATTTGTCTGTAGCACCACATTTTGAAATCAATACTTAACTTTGAGGAGCTTGTGGTGGTACAAACGTCTTCTGCTGTTACATAGTTTTGGAAGGTATCAGATACTATGATAGTTCTGGCTATGTCCTAAGTAACTGCCGGCCGCGGTGGCCGAGGGGACTGCGGCGCGTCAGTCACGGTCTGCACGGCCACTGCGGTCGGGGGTTCGAATCCCCCCTCGGGCATGGATATTTGTGCCGTCCTTAATATTAGCTAGTTCATAAGTAATTTGTAAGTTTAGGGACTGATGAACCAGTAGTTAGGTCCCATAAGCTATACAAACATATGAACTTTTTCCTAAGTAACTGCTGATTCTCTTCTGTTGAACTTCTGGAACTATATTATTCCTAGGGCTGCCTCGTACTAACTGGGTCTCCCGTACTCTCGTTCATGGCTGTGGTGCACCAGCATATCTAGCAGAGCTCCCTTCTTATTATTGGGCAGCGCGCGACGCAGGCAAAGATGTATCGAGACTGTTGGCTCTCCCGGTGGCTGAGGTACTGTGGAGCTCCTGTCGCCTCTTTTTGAAGTTTCGCGGCGCCTTGTGTACACCGTCGGCGTTGTTACGAATAGCGATGCCACAGAAGGACAGGAACTACTTGTGGTGCAAGAAAAGATGTATTTCGCTGGGAGCAAGTGCAGAACTTTATAGTGGATGATCAGTTGCTGAGCGTCAAGCCACATGGGGACGAGTATTGACATGGAGCTCCAAACCACCTGCAATAAACATGCACACCTCGTTTTCTGAATGGCACGTGGCAGTTTCTGCAATGTTTCACAGTAAGAGCTGAAGATACCTGACACACCTCGGTTCCATTCACAGACGGAAGACTTCTGCAACACAGGAATACGAACGTTAATCCTACTATATGACAAGTTCCGCATTTCTTTTTGACTATTTCCTGTATTTTATGCCAATAAGTTTTTTTTTTCACATAGTGATGACATTATCTGACATCCTAGGCTATGCAGACGGTCTGATAGATTATCTTCAAAAGTAGAAAGCCAAGATCGCAATATAATTATTTATTTTATGACCAGCGTTTTCAATGGGCTATGCCACCATCATCTAGTCATATAAAATTATATAATCTGGTCATCTTACGCTATTTGAAACTACATGCAACATAGCACTTAGTCGAAAAATAAAATACGTGACTGATATCATCAACAGCTTGTAAGATACTCTTACAAGCTGTTGATGATTTAACTTATGTATTTTATTTTTCGACTAAGTGCTACGTAAGTAAGATGACAACATTGTATAATTTTATATGACCAGATGATGGTGGCATAGTCCAATGAAACCGCTGGTCATAAAATAAATAATTATATTGCGATTTTGGCTTTCTACTTTTAAAGAAAATTTTTCAAATAACTGTGTTGTCGTTTTAAAATAGAAAATACGAGAAGTTACTTTATGAATGCTCCTCGTGCATAAGGCGTAAACACAATTGTCCTACAGATTTAACTTACTTCCACTTACTCTTTTTATTACACATTGATTACAGTCTAAGTGACATCGTTTTGTACAGTAGGTAATCAACATCAGCCTCGTAACGTTAATATGTTAATTTATTGCGTAACGCAGTCAGCTGGTTTTATGGCTTTTACTATTCACTTTTTTATTTCTTCTAGAGCTCTTCAAGGAAGCTGTTACAAAAAATCAAAATTATTTGTTTCGATTACTTTGTACAAGTACACCTACGCCCGGTTTCAAGCAGTATTGCTATTTAATTCTGAGTGAGATGCTGTTCCAAATGATTTGAAGAGCCTTTCCATTGTCCGACTTAAAGGGGAACGTCTTGTAGAGAGCGGCAGGGAAAATAATTTGGACTGACAAGGAAGGTATAAAAAACTGACAGTCATTCTCCAACAAAAATATGTTTCAAATGTTTGTAAAGCTTATGGGACTTAACTGCGAGTAATCAGTCCCTAAACTTACAAACTACTTATGAACTTACTTATACTAGAGACGGCACAAACATCCATGCCCGAGGGGGGATTCGAACTCCCGACGGGGAACGGCTTCACGCATCGCAGCAAATCGCTTCAATGCGCTCGGCCGCTCCGCCGCAGCAAAACAAAATAAATAAATAAATAAATAATCTCTACTGGGAACAATACGAGAAAGTCAAAATTAACCAAACGGAAGTATCAGAAGCGAAAATCGGAAGCAGAGTATTTCGGGGTTGTGTATTTCGGTCGCTTTTTTTTAAATCTATTCCGTACGTCTTTAAGGCGGTTAGTACGTCAAGCGGCCCAACTTGAGCCAGGAGAGGCAGGGCAGGACATTTTAATTTCTACTGTCTGTACTTTAGAAATATATTCACAAAACTTTGTCACGATTACCGGGAACTATCAGGATTCACACTCGTAGGAATGGGAGTTCTAAAAAACAATGAAATAATTTGTATTTACATGTGAAATTGCGACATTTTTTCACTTTCTGTTGGCTGCATTTGTTGCTATATTTACACTTTTCTTCATAAGTAAGAGAGATTCTTCGATGACTTTTGCACAACATACAAACCGTACTTTATGTTTAAAAATGTGATAACAATTATGATTGTTAACTATAACGTTTCAGTTTTGTCTAAACATAAAAGTTTGAATATAACAGCTCATTCACTTTCTCATAAATTAGTTTCATACACCTGTAAGTATCGTTTGTATGCTGTGTAAAACTCATCGAAGAATTGCGAAGAAAAGTGTACCTACAGCAACAAATGCAGCCAAAAGGAAGAGCAAAAATAATGAAACTTCACATGTAAATAAAAATTATTTCATTATGTTTTAGAACTGTCACTGCTTATGAGTGTGAATACTGAATTCTTCCCAGTCATACTAATAAAATGTTGTGAATTTATTTATAAAATTATAGACAGTAGAAATTAAAATGTCCAGACGTACCTCTCCTGCCTAACCCCCTGAAAGAAGCTTTACACTATATCAACTGAGTAAAAAAATATGTGATCACGAATATTAGATATACGGATGATATTCCGATCCTGTGGAATGTTATAGGAGGCTCATGAGTACATGTCAATGGTTTTCAATATGTCCTCAAAATAAATGTAACAGAAACTAAGTTAGTGGTATTTAGTAGAAGTAATGATGCAAACGTCAGTTCATCACTTAACAACCGTGAAACTGAACAAATTCACCAGCTCAAATACCTTGACAGGCTAGTAACACCACAATAAAATCTTTAAACACAAAGCATTCTAGTGGTTACGGAAAAATATCAACAAAGTTAATTTCTACATCTACATAGATACTCTGCAAATCACATTTAAGTGCCTGGCAGGGGGTTGGTTCATTAACGAGTTTCATAAGCTTTCTCTATCATTCCTTTCTCTAAAAGCGCGCGGGAAGAAAGAACGCCTAAGTCGTTCCGTTTGTGATCTGATTTCTCTTATTTTTTTGGGATGGTAATGTCTCCCTAAGTAGGTGGGCGCTAGCAAAATATTTTCACATTCAGAAGTAAAAGTCGGTGATTAAAAATTCGCAAACAGATCACGCCGCAATGAATAACGTCTTTCCTTTAATGATTTCCACCCCAATTCGTGAAACATTTCCGTGACGCTTCCCTCCCGGTAACGTGATAAAACAAAACGAGCTGCCCTTCACTGAGCCTTCTCAATATCTTCCGTCAGTCCCACCTGCTGAGGGTCGCACAATGGACAACAGTACTTCAGGAGACGACGTACAAGTGTGATGGAGGCAGTCTCTTTGGTGGAGCTGTTGCATCTTCGAAGCGTTCTGCTAATGAAACGTAATCTTTAGTTCGCTTTCCCCACAATATTTTCTATGTGTTCTCTCCAGTCTAAGTTGTTCGTAATTGTAACTCCTAGGTATTTGGTAGAATTTACGATCTTAAGGTTTGACTGATTTAACGTGTAATTGAAATTCAGCGGGTTTCTTTTATTGGTCATGTGTATTACTTCACACTTTTCTTTATTTAGTGTCAATTGCCAATTTTTGCACCATATAATTTTGTGTAAATCGCATTGCAGTTGCTTTTGATCCTCTGTTGACTTCACTAACCGCTAAACGACAACATCATTCGCGAACATTCTCAAGGATCTCTTCAGATTATCACCTAAATCACCAACAAGGAAGAGTAGGGGACCTATAACGTTTCCATGGGTAACGCCAGATATCAATTTGTTTTACTCGATGACTTACCGTCAATTACAACGAACTGTGACCTTTCTGATGAGAAATCGTGAATCCTATCGCATAATTGGGGAGATATTCCTTAAGCACGCAAATTCATTAGAAGCCGCTTGTGGGGTACAGTGAAAAAATCCTTCCGGAAATCCAGAAATATGGAATCGATTTGAGAACCCTTGTAGATGGCACTTATCACTTCATGTGAATAAAGGGCAAGCTGTGTTTCGCAAGATGACTTTCTGAATCCGTGTTGACTATTGGTCAATAGGTCGTTCTCTTCGAGGTAGTTCATAATGTTCGAACAATGTATATGTTAAGTAATGCTACTGCAAATCGACGTCAATGAGATGGGCCTGTAATTTTGGGGATCACCCTTATTGCCCTTCTTGAATATTGGAGTAACGTGGGCAACTTTCCAGTCTTTGGGTACGGATCTTTCGCTGAGTGATCGGTTGTAAATGATAGCTAAGTACGGAACTATTGCATCAGCATACTCTGAGAGGAATCTAGTTGGTGTACAATCTGGCCCGGAAGATTTGTTTTTGTTTAGTGACTTAAGTTGTTTTACTACTCCAGGAACATCTACTTCTAAGATTCGCATGCTGGCAGCTCATCTTAGATTGAATTCTGTAGTGTTCACTTCGTCTTCTTTGGTGAACGAATTTCGGAATGGTGTGTTTAGTAATTCTGTCTTAGCAGTACTGTCATCGGTAGTGTTACCATTGCTATCGCGTAGTGAAGGTATTGTTTGTGTTTTGCCACTAGTGTACTTCACATATGAAAACAATCTCTTTGGATTTTCTGCGAGATTATGAGACAGGATTTCGTTGTGGTAACTATTGTAGGCTTCTCGCACTGAAGTCCGCGCTAGGTTGCGACTTTCAGTAAAAGATTGCCAGTCTTGTGGATTCTGTGTCTTTTTAATTTTGCATGCGTTTTTCTTTGCTTCTGCAACAGTGATCTTGTGAATGTAGCACAATTTTAATTTATTTGTGTAAAAAGTAAATTATAACTGGAACATTTCCTGATTGGTAAAATATACGGATATGAAACCTCTGTTCAAGAAAGGGGATAAAGAGATACCATCAAACTACAGACTGATTTTACTTTTACGGGCATTCTAAAAAATTCTAGAAAAGGTAATGTACAAGCTACTTCTCAACAACCAAATCTCAAATGACATATTGTCTGAAACACAGTTTGGATTTCTGAAAGGTTCCGATATCGAGAAGGTTACTTCCACCTACAGTGAGAATGTATGGATTTCTGAAAGGTTCCGATATCAAGAAGGTTACTTCCACCTACAGTGAGAATGTACTTAATTCATTAGTTAATAAATTACAAGCAGCTGGTATTATCAAAGGCATTTGATTGTGTGAACCATAATATCCTTTGAAATAAGTTAGAATACTACGGAGACATGGGAATTGCTGCAAAATGGTTCGAGTCATACCTTGCTAACAGGAAACGAAGGGTGTCAGTACAAGGGACTAAAGGGACTAGTGAATTAAGCCAACAGTCATCATCAGAATGGGAAGAAATTACATGTGGTGTCCCTCAAGGACCTCTCTTAGGGCCATTGCTTTTTCTTGTTTCTTTTTCTTGTTTACATTAATGACCTGTCATCAGTTACACTGCCGAAAGCAGAGTTCGTTTTGTTTGCATATGATACAAGTATTGCAATAAATAGTATATGAGCATAGTTTTCTAAAGGTCTACTAATGATATGTTCGTTAGCATCAAGCCAACTCACTGACATTAAACTTGGAAAAGACTCGCTACATGCAGTTCAGAACATGTAAGAGACTACCATCCAGTATATGTATAAAGTATGAAGAAGAGCAGATATAGGAGGTTGACTGTATAAAATTCTTGGGATTACAGCTTGATGATGAATTCAGTTGGGACGAGCAAACCACAGAACTGCAGAAACGACTTAACAAATCTTTATTTGCAATACGAGTGGCAACGGACATAGGAAACATAAAAATAAAAAAGCTTGCATACTTTGCTTAAATGTTCAAATGTTTGTAAAGCTTAAGGAAGTTAACTATGGGGTCATCAGTCCCTAAACTTACAAACTACTTATGAACTACCTTATACTAAAGACGACACAAACATCCATGCCCGAGGGGTATTCGAACCCCTGACGGCGGGCGTCCGCGCGCACCGCAACACGGCGCCCCAGTACGCACGGCTAATCCGCCGCGGCTACTTTGCTTACTTTCATTCCATAATGTCATATGGTATAATGTTATGGGGTAACTAAGTCAAGCAAAATTTTTCAGTGTCCAATAGCGTGTAATACGTATCATTAATTGTGGTGTAAATTCACGGACATCCTGCAGAAGCCTCTTCAAAGAACTAGATACATTAACTACAGCATCTCATTATATTTATTTCTTAATGAAATTTGTCAAAATATTATATCCATTTTCCCAGCAAACAGCTCAGTTCATACCTACAATAATAGGAATAAAAATGATTACACAAGGACTTAAAAGAACTTAGTTCAAAAATCGGTCCACTTGTCAGGAACACATATTTTCAATAATTTACCAACAACCATAAAAAATTTAGCTACAAATAAAGATCAGTTTAAGTGGAGCCTAAAAGACTTTCTAGTGGCCAAACCTTTCTATTCCTTTGACGAATTCTTAAATAGAACCAAATGATGCTTTAATCTGTATTCATACTATTAGTATTATTATACTATCAGCTTATAAAAATGTATGTACCTGTATTAGTATTGCTATATCATCAACTTGTAAAATAAATAAATAAGGCAGAAATGTTCTGCATCCACGAGGATCTTCTCACCACGGATCTATGGAACCAACTAATCTAATCTTATTTAATTGATACGGATGAGGAATTTGAGAACTGAGAATGCCTGCACTACTTTTCGCAAGATGAGTTCTCTGCACTTTTGTAATAATCAACAAAATATAAAGACCTGACAGTGGTAACTAAAGTACTAAACTGGTTAGTATTGCTGTATGGTTCTGGAATATGGACCTTAAAAGTAACAACTGCCAAACGACTTGCAGCCTTTGAAATGTGGTTGCACGAAAAAACGCTGTGAGTACCTAGTCTCATTTCTTGGCGAATAAAAAAGTCCTAAGAAGTTTCGAACAAATTGAGAGTTAATGAAAACAGGAAAAGTTTTCAAAGTAGCTTATCTGGACAACGTATCAAATAAAATATAATTACTACAGGGTAAATTACAGGGAAACGGGGAGTTGGCGAACTACAGTTAAGCAGTTGACCTTCACCGAGACACCAGATATAGTCTTCCGACGGATTGAAAACTGGAGAACCTTATCCGCGGTGACTTTCAACGTCCTGCAGACCGGAAGTGGAACGTGGAGTAGTATTAGTAGGAGGAGGAGGAGGAGGAAGAGGAGAAGAAGAATAAGAAAAGAAGAAGGGAGTGGTGAATCAGTGCAGGTGTGCAAAACCGTTGTGCCAAGATGGCGTAATGGTAAGCGCAATTCCTAGTTAGATGGACAACCAGGATCGAATTCGGGACTTGGTGCAAACTTTCGTACGCTGTTTCAGCCTGAATTCATAAACGGGTATCATTAAATGTTTAGAACATTCATTTTAAATCAAAATGTTATAAACGTCTTGAGTAAATATAAAATAATTCTTTCATTCAGAACTTCATTTGAAAATTGAACCTTGAATGGTTTATGAGCTATGAGTCTCAGAATTGAGATTTTATTGAGTTATGGTAACCTTGTCACTAAAAAAATGCACGTAAGCAACTAGAATGATATTTTCACTCTGCAACGGACTGTGCGCTGATACTGTATTATAATGCCTGGGAGGTTAAAACAGTATTCCGTAACCGGAATTCGAACCTGGGACATTTGTCTTTCGCGGGCAAGCGCTCTACCGACTCTCTTTCTCAAATGTTAAATGGTTTCATACAATCAATAATTCAAAATAAAATGATTCTTTTTAATTAGAAAATTATGATTCACTTTTGTTCACTATAATTTTTAGATGACAAAAAACATAGCATTGAAACAAAAGTATGTAAAATAATCTGCCACAAAGGAGTTTTTAACATGAGACTCGTTAGCTGCTAATCGGTAACTATAGACATTACGCCCTTTTTTAAACACGAAAAAAAGATCTATAGTTTGATACTAATTATCTTCCGACAATACTTATTCTCAGGACATTACAAGTCGATTTTTTAAACTGTAATTGATTGAATCAGTTAGTCCCCAAAAGCGAGCATCTCATTCCAGCTTACATTTCAAATACTGGAAAGGAGCTTAACTAAGACAAGACTGAAAACAATTGTTGTGACATTAAACTATACTAACAACTTTCCATCAGCATTTTATTTGCGGACAAAAAACGTTTGCAGCATTCCTGTGAAAAACCAATCTTTCCTACCATGTACATTAAATGTTTTTGTAATATACACTTTTTAATTTTTTCAGTCTGGAACCCTGCGGCCTTTATTATTATTATTGTTTTGTTTGCCAGATTTTCAGTTTTTATATTCTTCTTCTGTTTAAAACACTTGACCATTGAAATCAGATCAGCTGAGAAGCCTATAAAATTTTAATCTTGACCCTCATTTTCAAAAACAATAGTAAGCATGTTCACAAAACCCCTCTTTAAATTTGGCAGTGATTTTCGTTTTAAATAAGCATCAATTATGTACATTTTGAAGGTGATGAAATCCTTAATGGCAGTACCATCTGTAATTGCAAAAATAAAATTTCCAATAAGCCACATGATACAGTTGTGGATAAAAGTTTCCAGCCAGTAAAGGATATAAGTCCTAAAAGCCGATTCTTGACTCCTTGTGAGAAAGGCCATCTGTCGGCGTAATCAGTGCCACATGGTAAGACGGTTGACAGAAGTAAATCTGGGGCGAAGCGTGTCAACGAAACCACACTGTGAACACAGGTCGGAGACACAGAGCCAATACGGTGGAGTCGTTCGTTGGTAGGCACTACAGCATTAACACTTCAAGGTCTGGGACTTAGTATAACCTTATAGTAGGCCAGATTTTTTATGTCGTTTTTTAAAATATCATAATTTAGGAACGGTTACAGGTAAATCGTTGCAGTTTTTCTGATTTACCACTGTACTTCAAACTATACACTAAACTAATACGTTGTAGTCACGAACTTCACTTATATTTACACTGTGATCACACGTTAGTAGCTAAAACAAAGAATATAAGAAAGTTTTATAGTAGGATTTATTGTAGGTAGCAGGAAAATTGCACTCGTTTATGTTTCATAAAATAACTGACATTTATATACCAAAATCACAAAAATGTTGAATGTTCAAATATTTGTGATCCTCTGGGACCAAACTACCTTTGGTCATCAGTACCTGGTCATACTAAGTTAAACTAACCTACAGACAACACACACACACCCAAGCCCGAGGGAGGATTCTAACCTCAGTAGCGGGAGGTTCTTGTGTCGTTCCAGACAGCTCGGCTACTCCCGCGCGCTTCAACTAAATTACATTAGTCCAACTATTTTTTATAATAGTAACTAACTACCATTCCGAAATCAGCAATGTATTTGACACGTTTCCTCTTGAGATGTCATGTCAAAATCGTCATGAGCTCTTCTTCTGTAAATAAATTAGATATATGTACAACTGGATGAACGGTATTATCGTTAGCATTTTACAATACATTACACGAAAATATCAGAAAGTATAATTTCAGGAAATATGTTATAATTACCTGAAATATCTCTGACATCTTCGGAATTGTCACTAAATTAACCTTTAGGGCTCGTCCGAACTGGGCAACTTCTATCTGTTGTTGATAAACGGAAGACTCGAACTGGGCAACTGTCCCCAAAGTGCCCCCTGAATGGCACGCACGAACTTTTACCTGCTCCGGCTAGTCTGACAGGCGCGCACGAACTGGGCAACTCCCGCCTGCTACTGACAGACCGACTGCACAGTTTCGCAAAATGCTTCCAAATCTAAACCTACCAACTTCGCAACCTCTGCCCCTGTTTGTAGTTCTTAGGAATAATGCACTACTGTGCCAAGGAACAAGATGTAAAAAAACTAACAAATTATACACAAATACAAAGATGTTATTACAAATTTCACATACAAAAATATTTGCAGAAAACAAATGCATTTAGTTTGGCTCATATTCTGCTCACGGCTGCTTTGTATGAAACGCACTTTACAAATTCTAATTTGCAAATTTCACCATTCCGAAGTAATTCTAATTTCTGTTGCAGGAAAGCGTGCCTCTTCCTGGTCTTTCAGTCCGTTGGGATGTTCAAAATGTTTGTATAGCTTATGGGACTTAACTACGGGGTCATCAGTCCCTAAACTTACAAACTACTTATGAACTAGCTAACTCTAAGGACGGCTCAAATATCTATGCCCGAGGGGGAGATTCGAACCCCCGACCGTAGTGGCCGAGCAGACCGTGACTGGCACGCCGCAGTCCCCACGGCCACCGCGGCCGGCCCGTTTGGATGGTGATATTATTTTTTGTAGAGTTGATTCTTATATCAGTTTGTTCATGCTTCATCCATTTCACAAACTGAACGATGTTTTGGTGAGGAGATTCACGTGAAGCATTTAATCGGGAATTTCCGTTGAGAAAATTTACAGGGGCCGGAATTTTAAGCTGAGTGTAGTACGATCTTGCAGCCACCTACTTACATTTCGCGTAGTGATGATAATGACAAGATAAGAGAAATTATGGCTCTTACAGAGTCATATAGGCATTATTGTTTTCCCTCGTTCTATTTGGCAGTGGAATAGGAAGGGAAATGCTTGGTAGTGGTACAGTGTGCCCTAAATAACAGCACACCGCGAATGTTTACCGCAGTACCAGCATCCGAATTCTTCCGTTGCAACAACTCTTCTGTAAAGCTGGCATTTATAACAGTCGCCGATCAATTGTGTATAACCACATTCACTAATAACAGGATGCAAATCGTGACTTTTTGCCGTATTATTCGCTTTCATGTCTTAGCTGAAGTATCAAACGAAACACTATGCGATTCTACAAATATGTCATTCACATGACTGGTCTCATTCACATGACTGACGAATACAGGTGGGGCCATGAAGGCATTGGGTCGGAGCGTCCAGCTACCTGTGAGCCTACGTTGCCCAGTTCGAGTGGGGATTAACTGTCCTTTCCAGAGTACCCTTCTAATGACCACTAAAAGTTGCCCAGTTCGGGTTTGCCCATCCTTTAGACTCCGAATCATTGAATAGATCTGTAAGCGATCGTCTGCACTATGACATCTTGTCGGCACTGCTTACACATGGATGTGTCAGAACATTTCTCTCGCTGGTGCTGCCGTCTAGAGGATTTTTGCATAACTGAACCTTCAAGTTGCATAACGAAACATATGAACTATGAGTATAGCCACGTAGTTTGTCTTCTGTGGATTTCTTACGTCAGTGCGAACGTAGCTCGCAGCCAGACCGCAAAGTGTTGACTACCTTTTCCCCTGGGAGGCAATAGCTGCTAATATTAAGCCATAGCGACTGAGCTATCCAGGCACTCCTCTCGGTGCATCCTCACAGCTTCCGCCTGTAGCTCGCATCCTACTTTTCGGGACAGTTTTAATCTGCTAGGAAGTTTCATATCAGCGCACACTCCGCTGCAGACTGAAAATATCATTCTGGGAACATCCCCTAGGCCGTGGCTAAGCCATGTCTCCACCATATCCTTTTTTCCAGAAGTGCTAGTCCTGTAAGGTTCTCAGGAGAAGTTCTGTGAAGTTGGGAGAGTAGGAGTCGAGATACTGGTGGACGGACCGTGAACCTTGTCCGCGAAAGGCAAAGGTTCCAGGTTAGAATTCCCGTTCTGATACACGGTTTTAATATTACGAAGTTTCACGTAAGCAGCTGTTTATCATAGTTGCGAGTTTGCAAAAAGCTCCGGACGTGAGAAAAATAAACTTCAACCAGAAAATGTAATGCTTCCTGCTGTCCGATTTCAAATTGAAAAGCCTAAAATGTCCAGTGGAAAAGCCTTTCTGGAAACTAAATTCAGACAATGCCAAACTACGTTTTGTATTTTCGCTGAAAATCGCCTAGCTCCATTGGAATGTGTTGAAATAGTCGGCACCTAAAACATTTTTGCCAGTAATTTGCGCCACTGCTACGCTAGACGTACGCGTAATGAAGCCTCCTCCCCTCCCCTGTTAACAGACGGCACAAATGCGCCCCCTCCCCCACGGCACGTAATTGTACACGTCCCTCTCGTTCGATTACGCTCTCGCAAAGAGGGTTCCGAGTGACGACCACCGAGGCTAGATGAAACACCGGTTTGCCCCAAAATCTAAATTTCAGCGTAAAAGCCATCAGATGCCATCGTTAAAATGGAAATTCGAATGTGCATATTAAAATGAAATATTTGAATATTTATGGGTCAAAATGCAAGCAGAACTTTCACGAGGACATATTTTCGTTTATAAACAGCCAAGTACGCCACGTTAAAAAATCGAGTTATTTGCTTCCCTGTCCCTGATGAACTCTGTTATGAGGACGGGGGCGTCTTTCGGGAAAACTGTGCTCACTAAATGCCGAAGCTGTAGCGGAAAACGGAAGAGATTGCATTTCTGGTTATCCTAGTTTGTTTTCCACACAAATTTGAATATTGTTTTGACCATTTCCCATGTTCCACGTTATAGAACAGTGTTCGGTCTTCAAGGCTCGGTCTACGTCTGAAAGGCATACTTAATAGATTATTATGTGAAGTTTCCGTCGGTGCTTGACAGAACATGATAATAATATCAAAAAGGAACAATTTCCTGATTTTCCGCAAAACGTATTTATTCGTCAAAAACCGACTTAGGCAATCATCAGGTGACAACTGGCTGTAGTATACAAGTTTTCAAAGATGTTACAAACATGTTACGATTTACAAAGATGTCGCCACAGAAAATCGACTAGTTCACAGGAAAGTACATATTTATGAGTGTTATTAGCATTAATATAAAAATATAATAATTATATGTAAGGGATCAAAATATTATTTTTGTTGAAAAGGAAAGTTGGAAAATAAAACTTATTTCAGTAGAGGTGTAAAGGGGAACTGGATCTGATCGTTTAATACTAAACTGGCATTCTGAGCCAAATAAGGGGGGGGGGGGGGGGGAACTACACGTGTTAGTGTTAAATATTAGCATCTCGATAAACTACACACCTTTTTATAATTCAGAACAGACTTTGAGAATCGTCGTAGTCTGTGTTGCCGTCGATTGTCAAATTTTGCATTGAAAACGTGTGACAACGTGAAGCCTACTGATGCAACCAATAGATTATACATTACTGCAAATGGTAGATAGTTAAAACCTAAAAATAAAAACAATTTACAAACCAGAATGAAACTTTCACTCTGCAGCGGAGTGTGCGCTGATATTAAACTTCGTGGCAGATTAAAATTGTGTGCTGGAACCGGGACTCGAACTTGGGACCTTTGCCTTTCGCGGGCAAGCGCACTACCGACTGTGCTATCCCGACACGACTCACGATGCCGCCTCACAAATGTACTTCCGCCAATACCTCGCTTCCTACTTTCAAAACTTCACAGAAGCTCTCCTGCGGAACTTGCAAGACTAGCACTCCCAGGAGAGCTTCTGTGAAGTTTGGAAAGTAGGAGGCGAGGTACTGGCGGAAGTAAAGTTGTGAGGCGACATCGTGACTGTGTCGGAATAGCGCAGTCGGTAGTGCGCTTGCCCTCGAAAGGCAAAGGTTCCCGGTTCCAGCACACAATTTTAATCTGCCAGGAAGTTTCAATTTAAAAACCTTTCGAAATAATACTGACACTGAGCTCTGTCATTTTTCACAAGTAATTACGTGCTATTAAGTGGCGTTAATACCGCATTCACAAGCCAAGGTAATTCGTGCGAGTTTAGCTTACAGTGTCAAACATTATATTAAATTAGATTAGTTAGTTCGTTTCATAGATCCCTGTCGATGAGATCCTCGTGGCTGTGGAACATGTCTTTTCCTTTACAATAATATAAAAATACTAATACAGGTACATACATTTTCTTACAAGCAGATAATGTAATCATACTAATAGTATGAATACAGATAAATGCATCATTTGGTTCTATTTAAGAATTCGTCAGTGGAGTAGAATGAGTTGGCCACTAGAAAGCCTTTTAGGCTCCTCTTACACTGATCTTTAATTGTAGCTAAATTTTTTATGGTTGTTGGTAAATTATTGAAAATATGTGTTCCTGAGTAGTGGACCCCTATTTGAACTAAAGTAAGTTCTTGTGTAGATCATTTTTGTTTCTAGTATTGTAGGTGTGAACTGAACTGTTTGTTGGGATAAGAGATATGTTATTTATGACAAATTCCATTAAGGAATAAATATACTGAGAGTCAGTAGTTAATATACCCAATTCTTTGAAGTAGCTTCTGCAGGATGTCCGCGAATTTACACCACAAAAGAGACTAAAACATATTAGTACCTTTTAGTGGCGGATATTATACATTCATCTGATTTTAACCGATTTTAACCGTTTCCAATGGGGTACCTTCTTACGGCAGTATATATCTAATTTCATGGAAACAATAATTATTTCTTAGCCATTTCCTATGACGTTGCCAATTGTTTGCAATTTTTGTGACACTTTTCCCGATAACCAAATTTCGGGCTTCCTAAATGCCTTGAATGTCGATTATGACATGTTAATATTTAAGGTGTTTCAGTGTCCGTAAGGTTTCATTTGTATGTAGTTTTAATCGAATATCATATCTCTTTCATTCCATTTCTACTCTTCTCCATAGAGGTAAATTCCAGATGTTCGTAACTGATGTTACCTAAAACCGCATGTAAGAGTAAACTGGCGTCGAGGTTTTACATAAACAATACCGTGCTGTGAAACTTTCAAATGATGCCATCCTGCAGACTCACTCAGATGCTGTATCTGCTGGTAAGCTGGGCGGTGTCGAGTGGTTTAGCCCTCCCGTCTCTGTACAACACAGTCTGTCCGCTCCGAGCATACATTCTTAAACCGGGTACGACCGAGCACTCTCTCCAACATATAGACTTGTAACAGACGGCCGACCACGGTGGTCGAGGGGACTGAGGCGCTCCAGTCACGGTCTGCACGGCCACTACGGTCGGGAATTCGAATCCCCACCTCGGGCATGGATATTTGTGCCGTCCTTAGGGTTAGCTAGTTCATAAGTAGTTTGTAAGTTTGGGACTGATGACCCCGTAGTTAAGTCCCATAAGCTATACAAACATATGAACATTTCAAACATTTGTAACAGACGTTTGTGGTCGGCCGGCCGCGGTGGCCGAGGGGACTGAGGCGCTCCAGTCACGGTCTGCACGGCCACTATGGTCGGGGGTTCGAGTCCCCCCTCCGGCATGGATATTTGTGCTGTCCATAGTCTTAGTTAGTTCATAAGTAGTTTGTAAGTTTAGGGACTGATAACCCCGTAGTTAAGTCCCATAAGCTATACAAACATTTGAATTTTTTTTTTTTTTTTTTTTTTTTTTTTTTTTTTTTTTTTTGTGGTCGCCGCAGCCCACCTTACTGAGCTGCCGATGTCATAGGCGGCGAAATGAGCATAGCAATTACTACAGCCAGGGTGTTGCAAAAGTCTGGTACGCGAGAAGTAGCACACACGAGCGATCGCTAACTTGCCTGAGAGCTTTGATGGTGGGACAGGTTGATGCCACACACACTACTACCTGGTGGACAAAAGTAAACAGACGCGATCGTTTAGTGATGGTAGCAGAATGTATATTTCTAAATAAATCAGCGGATTTTGCAGACATTTTTCTCTCAGAGTAAATGATGCCCCTTTAAATTCATGACACGGGTGCTGATTTAAAGACATTAAAATGCGTATTGCCATGACCAGCACAGCGATCGCATTATTATTGTCAAGATAGATACGAAGCCAACACCGACAACAGTAGTACAGGTTTATATGCCAACTAGCTCTGCCGATGATGAGGAAATCGAAGAAATATATGAGGAGCTAAAGGAAATTATTCAGACAGTTAAGGGAGAGGAAAACTTATTTGTTATGGGAGACTGGAATTCGGTAGTAGGACAAGGAAGGGAAGGGAAGATAGTAGGTGAATGTGGTCTGGGCAAACGGAATGAAAGAGGAAGCCATCTGGTAGAATTTTGCACAGAACATAATTTAGTTATTACAAACACCTGGTTCAAGAATTATAAAAGAAGGTTATATACGTGGAAGAGACCAATAGACACCGGGAGATACCAGATAGATTTTATAATGGTAAGACATAGATTTCGGAACCAGGTTTTACAGTGTAAGACATACCCAGGGACAGATATAGACTCTGACCATAACTTGTTGGTTATGAACTGTAGGCTGAAACTAAAGAAACTACAAAAAGGTAGGAAAATAAGGAGATGGGACCTGGATAAATTGAAGTAACCTGAGGTTCTTTAGAATTTCAGAGGGATCAATTGACAGAAACAGGGGAAAATAAAACAGTAGAGGAGGAATGGGTAAAATTGAGAGATGAAATAGAGAAGGTAGCAGAGGACAAAATAGGTAGGAAGGCAAGACCTACAAAAAATCCTTGGATATCACAGGAGATACTAAATTTAATCGATGAAAGGGGAAAATATAAAAATGCAGTAAATGAAACAGGCAAAATGGAGTACACACGACTAAGAAATGAGATTGACAGGAAGTGCAAAATGGCTAAACAGGAGTGGCTAGAAGGCAAATGCAAGGATGTAGAAGAATGTATAAATAGGGGAAAAATAGATACAGCCTACAGGAAAATAAAAGAAACATTTGGAGATAAGAAAAACAGCTCTATGAATATCAAGGACACTGATGGAAAACCAGTTCTCAGCAAAGAAGGGAAAGCTGAAAGGTGGAAAGAGTATATAGAGGGGCTCTACAAAGGAAATGAACTTAGAGGCGATGTTGTAGGAAGGGGATGTAGATGAAGATGAAATAGGAGATACTGTACTGAGAGAAGAATTTGACAGAGCCCTGAAAGACCTAATTCGAAACAAGGCCCCTGGAGTAGATGATATTTCCTCAGAGCTACTGAAGTCTCTGGGAGAACCAGCCATGACAAACCTGTTTCACCTGGTGCATAAGATGTATGAGACAGGAGAAGTACTCTCAAACTTTAAGAAAAATGTTATAATCCCCATTCCAAAGAAATCAGGTGCAGACAGGTGTGTAAACTACAGAACCATCAGTCTAATAAGTCATGGTTGCAAAATATTAACACGAATTATATGCAGACGGATGGAAAAGGAGGTAAAAGCCGACCCCGGGGAAGAGCAGTTTGGGTTCAGGGGAAATGTAGGAACACGGGAGGCAATACTCACTTTACGGCTTATCCTAGAATATAGATTAAGAAAAGGCAAACCTACATTTCTAGCTTTTGTAGATTTGGAGAAGGCTTTTGACAATGTTGATTGGAATAAACTCTTTCAAGTTCTGAAGCAAGCAGGAGTAAAATATAGGGAGCGTAAGGTTATTTACAACTTGTACAAAAACCAGACAGCGGTTATCAGAGTTGAAGGGCATGAAAGGGATGCAGTTGTTGGAAAGGGAGTAAGACAGGGTAGTAGTCTTTCTCCATGGTTATTCAATTTGTACATTGAGCAAGCTATAAAGGAAATCAAGGAGAAATTTGGAGAAGGAATTAAAGTTCAGGGCGAAGAATTGAAAACATTGCGTTTTGCCGATGACATTGTAATAATCTCAGAGACAGCAAAAGACCTGGAAGAGCAGTTGAAGGGAATGGACAGTGTGCTGAAAGGTGCATATAAGATGAATATTAACAAGAGCAAAACTAGGGTAATGGAGTGCAGTGAAATGAAATTAGGTGATGCTGAAGGAATTAGATTGGGTAACGAAGCAATAAAGGAGGTAGCTGAGTTTTCTTATTTGGGCAGTAAAATAACAAATGATGGTCGCAGTACAGAGGATATAAAATGCAGGATGGCAATGGGTAGAAAAGCGTTCTTGAAAAAGAGAAATTTGTTAACATCGAATATTGATTTAAGCCTAAGGAAGTCCTTTCTGAGGGCATTTGTATGGAGTGTTGCCTTGTATGGGAGTGAGACATGGACCATAAACAGTACGGACAGGAAGAGGATTGAGGCTTTTGAAATATGGTGCGACAGAAGAATGCTGATGATTAGGTGGGTGGATCGCGTAACTAATGAGGAGGTACTGAACAGAATTGGGGAGAAAAGAAATTTCTGGCATACCTTGACTAAAAGAAGGGATAGATTGGTAGGGCACATTCGTAGACATCAAGGAATTGTGAATTTAGCGTTGGAGGGAAGTGCGCGGGGAAAAAATCGCAGAGTAAGACCAAGAGATGGATACAGTAAGCAGATTCAGACAGATGTAGGTTGCCATTCTTATGTGGAGATGAAGAGGCTTGTTCAGGATAGGGTATTGCGGAGAGCTGCATCAAACCAGTCTCCGGACTGAAGACCGCAACGACAACAAACACTCTTGATTGATTTACACACATGAAATCAAATCGTAGATATTCAGGATCACAGAGCTTTCACAGTAATTATAATAACGTAAGACATAATATTATCATTAAGGACTGAAACGCCGAAAAGCTGTCCAAAATTCGAAAATATTCGGATAAGATTGAAAATTTGTATATTGGGGTCGCTGAATTCGATAAAGTCAATAATTACAAATTGAGGTCCTAATGTACCGAAGTTATTTAATAAAAACATTTTAGATTTTAATATAAATTTGGAAAATGGGGGTATTTGGTATCAGTGATTGCAAGTATACGATTAATTAGATTGAAAAAAGTTTTTACAATAAAAAGACAATAGTGTTCATTCTGAAATTGTGCAAAAAAATTATCGTTACAAAATTCACCTGTATCGTTGTCTGAGACTGATTCATAATTGTCAGGCAAATCAACAACTGATTTCTATTGTAATTGCGATGATAACTCCTGTGTGCTGTATTTAACACACAGTCGTTCAGATCTTCTTCTTTTCAATCGATCACTGGCACCTTAAACACCGTGTAAGGTCGACCAGCCAGGTGCCGTGGAAGATTCAGTAGTTAGAAGCATTATACGAAAAATATAAAATTCAATTAAAAAGGGAAAGCAGTCAACAATCCGAAGATTGGTTTGAACACCACAGTGCTTTACTAGACATGGTTCTGTTTGGAGGTGGTATGCCGTTGCCTTCCTCCGACCTTCGAACTGACTTACCCAGCCAGTTATAGAAAGACCTACAGTTTAACGTGGGTTCCGAACCACGGTGCTACTCGGTACTTTTCACGTGAGCCATACTGCCAGAGGTGAAAGAAGAGGAAAGTGACAGATAAAAATCCCAGGACCTGGCGGTTAGGCACATTCTAATACTAATCGAAAATTTTAAATTAAAAAATGCTCAGCTGCAACAGAGACTGAGCATTTTTTAATTATTCAACACTGTTGCTGCACCAGCCGCCACCACCACCATCATGGAATGGAATGAAATGTATAGAAAATTTTAAAGTAATCGATATTACAAATAGATTTAGTGACCGTAAAAGATGTTGAAGAATTAACCTATTTCTCAGAATTCTGAAAGATGTTTTCTATTTTGATCTCAAACGACAGATTTGTGACATCATGTAATGCATCCCGATGTATTTATCCTGCGAAACCGTGAGCTGCTTGTTCAAATCCGACTCCAAGATATTTTTTATCATGATGTAGATTTCCTTTCGAGTGCATACTAACTGGTTGCCACCCGACACTGGTATGTAAATTAATGCCATGTAAAACTAAACAGAAGCCGATTTAAATTATTTAAACATTTGTAGCTTGATTAACTGTACAGAAATGTTCACATGATTCAATATTGTCTTATTTTGTCAACTCCATTAATTAATGAACACCGCGAAAGTAACATAAGCGGCGACTGATATTGTCGCGTTGAAATGGAAGCAGGCTTGACTTCGAAAGCAACTGAACACTATACTGAAAGCTGGTTTATTACGAATTTGACATACACGCAGCACTAACTTTCTCTCGGGCAGAGTGCTCTGCTATTTATACAAAGACAGAATGTACCAGAAATTAGAAGAACAGTTAACATGAGAAACAAGTAGAATTTACAAGTGAACATAAGAAAAATATAGACCGATCATTCTGGAATAGTTAATTACAAAAAACTAAATTTTTACCGGTTGGTGGGATTGAACCGGCGACCTTCAGCACCGCAGTCGCTGACGCTAGCCCCTTCGCCACGCCGGCAGTCGATTTCCGTGATCTCTAGCAGCAATATTTGACCAGTGTCTTCTATTAACTCTCAAAGTGCATACTGGATACAGAATACCAGTATCTTATCCTTTGCACCCCGTTCTAGCTGGCTCGCCGCGCACTGTCTCAGTAAATATGACAATATAACGAGAATCGCAACAACTCGCAGACAATTCTTGTACATTTTGACGGAAGACATCCTACACTACATATTACACTGTCGTGCATGGCAGACTCTCCAGTGATAATTACTTTTTCGATCATTTAAGACAGATCTAGATGGAGGACATTATGAGGTTACGTTTTGAAATGACTTTTACTAAACACCGAGCATAAATTTATGAGCACTTAACTTACGAACATATCCTATGTAAATTCCTTAACATCCTCCACCAAACATAATTGAAAATGGTCACTTACAACAAACATTATTCACACTTTAAGGACGGCATGTAATCCGAAGCGGTTCTGCGTAGCGTGTGTTCCTCCGTCAACCTCTTCAGTATCAAAGGTAACTTCCCCTTCCTGTGACTTAATAAATAGTGCTGCCCTCTGTCCTTTAAACATGATTGTATGCGACCAGAATTGTGATTTTCATTTTTCGACTTTTGGCCAGTTTTCCGGAATTTTCAGACCACTGTACGCCGTGGCGGAATGGTCGTGCGCACTGAGGCGCCGTGCTGCAGTGCGCACGGCCATTCGCCGTCGGAGGTTCCAGTCCTCCCTCGGGCGTGTGTGTGTGTGTGTGTGTGTGTGTGTGTGTGTGTGTGTGCGTGTGTGCGTGCGTGTGGGTGTGTGTGTTTTATTCTTAGGATAATTTAGTTCAAGTAGCAACAGAGGCAATTAACACTTATACCATATTTTTTGTATAAATGTTAATATTTTATACAGTACGGTTACGGTACGGTTGTCATTTGCGGCTGTTTGCTGATGATGCTGTGGTGTATGGGAGGGTGTCGTCTGTAACTGACTGTAATACCATACAGGATGACTTAGACAAAATTTCTAGTTGGTGCGAAGAATGGCAGCTAGCTCTCAATGTGGAAAATGTAAGGTGATGCGCATGAGTAGAAAACGCAATCCCATACAGCATTAGTAGTGAGCTTCTTGATGCTGTTGCGTCGTTCAAATATCTAGGCGTAACATTGCAGAGCGATATGAAATGGAACGAGCATGTAAGGACAGTTGTGACTGAGGCGGACAGCCGACTTATGTTTATTGGGAGAATTTTGGGAAGATGTACTTCACCTGTAAAGGAGATCGCGTATAAAACGCTTGTCCGACCACGTCTTGAGTATTGCTCAAGTGTTTGGGACCCGCAGCAGATCAGTTTAAAGGAAGACATAGAGGCGGTTCAGAGGCGAGCAGCTAGATTTGTTACCGGTAGGTTCGACCAATGCGCGAGTGTCACGGAAATGCTCCGGCAAATCAATTGGGGATCGCTGGAAGAAAGACACGTTCTTTTCGTGAATTTCTGTTAAGTAAATTTAGAGGGCCGGAATTTGAAGGTGAGTGTAGTACGATCTTGCTGCCGCCTACATACATTTCGCGTAAAGATCACAAAGACAAGATAAATTAGGTCTCGTATGGAGGCATATAGGCATTCTTTTTTTCCTCGTTCGATTTGGGAGTGGAATAGGAAAGAAAATACCTAGTAGTGGTACAGTGTAACCTCCGCCACGCACCTTACGGTGAAATGCGGAGTATGTATGTAGATGTAATCATTTTACTAATAGTTTTAACAAACTACCGTTTAAATTTTTTTTAACGTATGACATTTGTAATTTTAACAAACTGACGTTTAAAGTATGACATTTGTAATTATAACAAACTGATGTTTAATTTTTTTTTAAAGAATGACATTTGTTATTTTATACATCTTTGTTTTACACCTTCAATGATTTAAAACACTGTATGCATGTTTTAATTATATTACCATTTTTATACTTATATCACAAACAGTTTAATAATTTTTATCTCTGGATATATTCAAGAACCCCACTTTTAGGAAAATATTTATATAACAAACAATCTTTCAATATAAGGCCCTAGGTTATTAGGGCTCAAGCCATACCCCCCTCACCCCCCCCCCCCTCTTTCCCTCCCCACCACCACCTGCAACCAAATTATAAGTGCCTACATCAAACTGTAAAACCCAGTACCAATTAGTACTCAACCAGACGAGTTCCGGACGCAACTATAAGGTAAAGAAAAATCTCTCCATTTATGTATAAGTTAGCTATTGTTCAATTAACCCTTAGTAAGTTTATCAAGCCGGCCGCGGTGGCTGAGGAGACTGAGGCGCTTCAGTCACGGTCTGCACGGCCACTACGGTCGGGGGTTCTAATCCCCCCTCGGGCATGGATATTTGTGCCGTCCTTAGGATAAGCTAGATGATAAGTAGTTTGTAAGTTTGGGGACTGATAACTCCGCAGTTAAGTCCCATAACCTTAACAAACATTTGAACATTTTTTTTAAGTTTATCAAATTGTACATTCTTATTTTATTTTTGTTTCTTAGGTCTGAAGATGATCCAAGTGATCGAAACATGTAATTAAACAATTATATTGCAACTATTGACGGAAATAAACATAATTAAAATTAGTTTAAGTAGTTTGTAAGTTTAGGGACCGATGGCCACTGCTGTTGGATCCCATAACTTCACAAACATTTGAACATTTGGGAATTGGAGTGGGGCTGCAGTTTCTCGTGACCTCACAGCACAGCCGGTCGTGTGCACAACACGATCACAGCTCAGGGCCGACAAGCGGTGCATCTCGAGGAAGTAAGTGCTCCCTACCTCACGGGCGAGTGGTCGAGCTGGAACAGCCGTTTGGATGCATCGTTTGTGGTGCAAACGACATCAATCTATAGATCTTACTTCCAATAGGATGCGGTGTTCTCGTCTGTGGTGCATTTCCCTGCTATAGGAACATCACCCAAGTTCTTCTGTAACGAACTTTGATCGGTCCTTGGTACGATGAGGTGTTGGGGGAACATCTGCACACATTTTTGGTGCTTGCAATACCCTGAAGAGTCTATCTACATCTACATCTACAACCATACTCTGACGGTGTGTGGCGGAGGGTACCTTGAGTACCACTATCGATTTCCCTTCTATTCCAGTCACATATTGTTCGCGGAAAGAAGGATTGTCGGTATGCCTCTGTGTGGGCTCTAATCTCTCTGATTTTATCCTCACGGTCTCTTCGCGAGATATACGTAGGAGGGAGCAATATACTTCTAGACTCCTCGGTAAAGGTATGTTCTCGAAACTTCGACAAAAGCCCGTACCGAGCGACAGAGCGTCTCTCCTGCAGAGTCTTCCACTGGAGTTTGTCGATCATCTCCGTAACGCTTTCACGATTACCAAATGATCCTGTAACGTTTGATCTTCTCTACCTCCTCTATCAATCCCACCTGGTACGGATCCCACACCGGTGAGATGTATTCAAGCTGTGGGCGAACAAGTGTACTGTAACCTACTTCGTTTGTTTTCTGACTGCACTTCCTTAGTATTCTTCCAATGAATCTAAGTCTGGCATCTGCTTTGCCGACGGTTGATTTTATATGGTCGTACAATTTTAAATCCCTCCTAATGACTACTCCCAGATACTTTATGGAATTAACCGCTTCCAGTTGCTGCCCTGCTATAGTGTAGCTAAATGATAAAGGATCTTTCTTTCTGTGTATTCGCAGCACATTACACTTGTATACATTGAGATTTAATTGCCTTTCCCTGCACCATGCGTCAATTCTATGCAGATCCTTCTGCATCTCAATACAATTTTCCATTGTTACAACCTCTCTATATACTACAGCATCATCCGCAAAAAGCATCAGTGAACTTCCGATGTTATCCACAAGGTCATTTATATATATATATCGTGAACAGCAATGGACCCACGACACTCCCCTGTGACACACCTGACATAACTCCTACTTCAGAAGACTTCTCTCCATTGAGAATGACCTGCTGCTTTCTGTTATCTAGGAATTCCTCAATCCAATCACACAATTGATCTGATAGACCATATGCTCTTACTTTTTTCATTAAACGTCTTTGGGGAACTGTATCAAACGCCTTGCGGAAGTCGAGGAACACAGCATCTACCTGAGAACCCGTGTCTATGGCCCTCTGAGCCTCGTGGACGAATAGCGCGAGCTGGGTTTCACACAAACGCCTTTTTCGAAACCCATGCTGATTCCTACAGAGCAGATTCCTAGTCTCGAGAAATGTCATTATATTCGAACATAATACATGTTCCAAAATTCTACAACTAAACGACGTTAGAGATTATGACTTTTAAAGATCATAACGCGCCGCCTCATAGCTCTCACACCGTCCGGGAATGGCTCCACGGCTATGCAGGGGAGACTCAGAATTGAATGGCCACCCCGGAGCAGAGATTTGAACCGCATCGAGAGTCTTGGAACGCAGACACCGTGGCATCGACCCTGTGCCCACCAATAGAATTAGCTTTCACTGCGTCCACAGGAGTACCGAGAGCTTGTAGACGCACCGTATCGAGCTGGAAAGTGGCCCAATGGTAACACACTAGACTCGCATTCGGAACTATGGTGGTTCAAATCCACCTCCGGGCATCCAGATTTAGGTTTTCCGTGATTTCCCTAAATCACTCCAGGTAAATGCTGGAATGATTCCTTTCAAAAGGCACGGCCCATTTCCTACCTCATCCTTCCGCAGAAATCCGAGCGCAAGCACCGTCTCAAATGAACACGCTGTCGACTCCTTAGACTCACCGCAGTCAGCAGGGCCAAATGAAGCTCAACAACAGACCGACGCGAGAAATGTAGGCTCTATTTCTCGTTTTGATCAACGTCCAATGCTTATATTAAATACAACTCACGATTCTATCATAATTCATGTAAAATATTTTAGTTTTTTGAAATACGCTACATATAAAAAACATTTCTTAAGAAAGAAAAGAGATTCTAATATGATCGCCATGCTTTTCCTCTGGTAACAAAAGAAACAGCGCAGTCAGGATGAACGTTTGACGCTCCAGCGTCACGTATCGCTACGGGCTAGATTATAATAACGAAAGCTCAATTAAACAATTTATTCGTGGCACGATATTAATTAGTTCTGTCAATCAACAATTATACCTTCATTGTGTGCCGGCAGTCATGGTTGATTATACGTCGACTCTATTAACGCAGAATCAGAGCCGTTGCTTTATAGTTTAATTACGTTAGCTCTTCGGTAATCCTTGTTTGGACGATCTGCGTAATTAATCAGATACGTTTGTTTACATACATTATGTCGTATGACCGTAGCTTTCTGCTACTTCTGCTGTTGCGCTCGAATAACGAGTATTGCATTAACTGTGTCAGATATACTGTTTCCGAAGCTTTGTTGTCTTTCGTTATTTGTACTTATAAAACAAAAACGCTTATCGTGCAAATACGCTGTATTTTCCATTAATCCAGAAAAAAACTCGTAAAAACAATCAAATAAAATGTTCAATTTAGACGTACATACTCCGTAACTGACGGTTGAGTTCATGGTGGAGAATGTTTCATATTTCCAGTTATACGTTTTCCTGTTACATTCGAAAATAAACTGAGGACAAATGAGTTTCTGTGTGCCTCTGTGCGAATCCTAATGTCCCTTATTACGTCCTTGTGAAAATAATATGGGACAGTTTGTCGCAAAATTCTCCAAACTCTCTCAATACGACCACGAGAAAATATCTCCCGTCCTCAAACAAGTTCCATCTAAGCTCTTGAAACTTTGCGCAACATTCTCATGCAGGTGATACATAATTGTTTATGCCCATAACAAATTTGGTGTCCTTTCCAAGACAATATTATGCATTCTTCCCCAAATTATCCGCCAATTCTTTAAATGACTTTTGAACAGTAAATTTGTTCCTCACCCTATGTTCTGTTACTTCCCATATCGGTTCATTTATAATGATACGTAGTGAGTTTGTTGTCCACGGGAGATGTTTGATAATTTTATGATGCTGTAACAATCACGGTTGATACTTTTTCCCTATGTGTATGGGCTCAGTATCGTTTAGCAATGTGACAGCAGTGATAGAAATATGTTTGCCATTGTAAGCTGACTGTTCACTAGGATAGTGATCCCGCTGCGGAGCGCGCGGTTGCTCGCCGCGGAGGTTCGAGTCCTCCCTGGGGCATGGGTGTGTGTGTTTGTCCTTAGGTTAGTTTACGTAGGTTTAAGTAGTTTGTAAGCTACGGACTGATGACCACGCAGTTTGGTCCGATAGATTTACAGACATCTGAACATTTTTTTAGGATTGTGAGCTGCTATCCGACCAGTGAGAGTAAGGATTGAAACGTTTGAATATCACAATATACGAGAGCGTTTTGATAAGTCTGGTAAAAATAAAATAAAAAAAATATTTTATCGGCAAAAACTTTATTTCTCGACATAGTCTCCTTGCAAGGCTATACACTTGCTCCAGCGAGTTTCCAATTTTTTCAACCCATCGGCAAAGTAAACTTTGTCAAAATATGCACAAAAAAAAGTCTGTAACAGCGGCGGACACATCCTCGTTCGATGAAAATTTCTTCCCATCGAGCCAAATATTCAAGTTTGCGAATAAGAAGAGGTCACTCCTATCTAATTATGGTGAATAGGGTGGGTGAGGAACCAATTCGAATCCCAAGTCGTGCACTTTTGCCATTTCGATAGCTGCTGTGCGGGCTGGAACTTTGCTCTGATGAAACAGCACTTTCTTCCGTGCCAATCTTGGACGTTTTTCAATTATTTCCTGTTTCAAGCGATCCAGAAGAGTAGCATAATAGAGACCAGTTATGGATCTGCCTTTTTCCAAATAATCTCTGAGGATTAGACCCCGGGAATCCTAAAAGACTGTGGCCATCACCTTTCCAGCTGACACAACAACCTGCCTTGGTGCACTCTCCCTAATTATCGTCCATTGTTTGGACTGTTGTTTGGTCTCTGGAGTGTAATGGTTGATCCAAGTTTCATCCACAGTTATGAATCTGCTCCTGAACAGTGTGAGATTCTGAGCAGAAATGATCTTTCTTTTTAGTTTTTGGTCCAAAGTGAGCAGGCGCTTCTTCAAGGCTTTTCATGGAGGAGATAATGCACTCATTCTTTTGAGATGCCTACAATGTTAGCTATTTCGCGAACTTTTCATCTTCGATCTTCCCTTACCAAATAATGCATCTTATCGGCTGTCTCCTGTGTGGTGACTTCAACGGGCGGACCGGAGCGTGCTCCATGTTCCGTGCTTCTCCGACCACGTTTAAACTCATTGATCCAAAAGTAAATGGTCTTCGATGTTGGTGCAGAACCCACGTGGACCTCATCCAACTCGGATTCGATCTGTGCAGCTGTACAACACTACAACTTAAAATGATTAATGACCGCACGAAATTCGTTTTTCTCCGTCCTAAGGAACTAACTACGCAGTTACACATCAGCCGGCAGCCAACAATCATACAGTTGCCGTTCGAAAGTTGCTGTAATATCCGTGGAAACGCCAGGCCTATCAACAACAGAGTACGTTACGGAAATTTCCCGCTCTTTCATAGAAATGAACCAGACTTATCAAATCACCCTCGTAGATGTCCAAATCAAATCCTACATGTCTGACTGAATGAAGCAGGCATGACGTATCGTAAACTTGGTTTCGGGTGTTCTCTAGATAAACAAGGTTGTGTGTAGGAACTAATGTAGGCAGTGATTCATCGGACAATACCGCATATTTCCAGTGATCAAATGTCTAGGTTCTATTATCGTGGCACCATTCCTTCGCAACTTTTCATTGACTGTTGTTATTAAGAGTTTAAAACTGCAGCCTTACTATGAATTGTAAGCTCCAGCTATACTATTCTTATCACACAGTATTAATCTAGGTTTTGCAGTCGATTTTCCTGTAGTAGTTGTAATGCTCGTCAGTCGCTGTCAGTTAACTTCGCGTTTCGTGCACTATTGCCCTTCGCCAATGATGTTTAACCGAGTTTTTCGTACGTTTTTCTACATCTACATATTATCCCTTTCTGAGCCAAGGTTGTAGGTGACGTGACAATATAGATACAAAATACATACACTAATTCATTACAAAAAAGAAATTAAATTTATTTTCAAAAATTTTGTACCCACACAACTATCTGTTTTGAGCCTACACTACAAATTTTTATGATCTGCACCATCTTACAGTAACATGCCTTTGAAAGAAATGTCATAATAACTTCACAGGATATTATAAAATCAACTGGCTGACAGTTATGATAGCTTCACATGTCAAAATAAGGGTATCAACACCTTGTCAACAAGTTTTTATTGCCGCCATTGTAAGTGTACTGCAAGTTTGCCGACTGCTGGTACCACACGGTGTAAAAATATGGAACTAAACACGTTACTACAGTCCATCCACGATTGTCTGATGCAGGCTCGAACTTTCTAAGCGAGCAAAACCAGAACCGCACGCGTGTTGTGCGTACAGGGCCTGAAAGGGTTAAAGGTGCGTTGCGGAGGGTACAATGTACCGTACCACTACCAGGTATTTTCTTTCCTATTCTACTCACAAATAGAACGAGGTGAAAAAAGAATGTCTTTATACCTCTGCACGAGCCCTGATTTGACTTATCTTGTCTTTGGGATCTTTACACGTAATGTAAGTAGGTGGCGGCAAGATCGTTATGTAGTCAGCTTCAAATTCCGACCGTCTAAATTTTCTCAACAGAATATCTCGAAAATAACGTTGTCTCTCCTCCAGCTATTTCCACTTGAGTTCCCGAAGCATTTCTGTGACACTCGCGCATTGATCGACCTACGAGTAACGAACCTAGTTGCTCGCCTCTGAACTGCTTCCATGTCTTCCATTACACTTATATGCTTTGGGTACCAAACACTTGAACAATACTCAAGACATAGTCAAGCGATTGTTTTATACGTTGCAGATGAAGCACATCTTTGCAAAATTGTCCCAATACGTCGGCTGTCAGCCTTACTCACAACTGTGATTACATATTTGTTCCATTTCATATGGCTCTGTAATGTTACGCCTAGTTATTTGAACGACGCGACTGAATCAAGCTCACTATTAATGATGTATTCGAGCATTATGACATTGTGTACCCTTCTCACGTGCATCAGCTTAAATGCTTCTGCATTTAGAGGTAGCTGCTATTCTTCATACTAACTAAAAATTTTGCCTAACAGTGAATTATTGACGACGCCCTCCCATACACCACAGTATCATCAGCAAATAGCCGCAAATTACGTGTTACCTTGTCCATCATATCATTTACATAGATAGAAAATAATAGTGGTCCTTCATCTGTCCTGGGGCACGCCTGACTATACACTCGCTTCTGATGAACACTCGCCGTCGAGAACAACGTACTGCATTCTATTACTTAGGAAGTCTTCCAGCCAATCAGAAATCATCATCGAGGATACTGTCGCTAATGAAGTGGTGCCGTTCTTGTCACAGATGCTACCACTAACTACGCAACATCAAGCTGGCCCTTGAGAAGGTCTGAGAAATCAAGCATTTCTCCGATCATTTGTTGGGTCGTCACAGGACAAGACGCATAATATATTACAAGGTAACGTCCAAGACTTTGTACTTCAATTATTTACAGACTGCGCGTCTCAGAGTTAATAGGTACACAGTGCTGCCAACATGTAACAGGACGCAGTACGATACAGCATGGTGTACCTATTACGTTATCCATCTACTGTATCTGTGACCTTGAGCTTAGCGAGACTGGTGCACAAGAGCAAGGCAACTGCATTGGGCTTACTTTCAGGAAATATTTCCCAAGGTGGTCGCTGGCGAGTCTTGTAATGATGAGAGGTTTACTCCTCTCAGTACAAATACAGGCCGCAGTGCAGGAAATTCCTTATTAAAAAAAAAGAGAGATGGAGAGTGTAATATCTTTAGTACTGTTCCATTAAGTTTTGAAAATGATATCTGGAAGTATTTTTCTACTGGGGGTGGGGGTGGGGGGAGGGGATCTCTGTGTGGTTGATGGTCACGTGTTGGTGACATGGTGGGGGACATGTAGATGGCTCAGTGGCCGTCAGCATGTGTAAGAGTGGAAAATAATTACAAAAAATTAAAGTATGACTGCAATTACAGTACAGAGTAATTGTAAATAAATAAATAAAATTAATAATAAAAATTAATAATTAAAAAGTGTTGAATAATTAATCAAAAATTTGTATAATAAGTTTGATATCAATTTGATTATTTTGTGGCCAGAATGCCCAATTGCATTCTACTAACATGTTTTACTACAGCTGATTTCGCCTTGCATAATAAAATGTTCGAGCTAATTTTTCAAAACAGAAAACTCTTGACTATTTTGTAACACACTGTCCCTAGTATGTTAATCACACTACTACTCATCCAATCCATTAATGAGTTCCTAATCGATTCTACAACATTGAATCTACGAATACTACTCCGTATCACTGGCAGTATTTTCGTGTTATATTGGTGTCCAAAAGAACAGACACCACACCAATTAGTAAGTATTTACACACGAAGACGGCATTAACTTGACTTACTTAACCGCAGATGCGGTCTTACATTCGAACTCGCACAGGTATCCGTAATGACGAGTGTGAGAGGGCATGAACGATAGGGGCGCTACAGCTATAGCGTGCGACTTGTCGAAGTTTGGGATGGAGGCTAGCACGGGTAGCCAATGCACAGAGCCAAAAATAAAAAAAGGAAAAAGTAT
This sequence comes from Locusta migratoria, assembly GCA_026315105.1. Classification (NCBI taxonomy): domain Eukaryota; kingdom Metazoa; phylum Arthropoda; class Insecta; order Orthoptera; family Acrididae; genus Locusta; species Locusta migratoria. The sequence continues at coordinate 925,744,958 of CM048744.1, read as the reverse complement.
TTAAGGAGACCGCTGGCCCGAAGCGGGAGACCAGGGTTAGATTCCCGGTCCTGCTCACATGTTGACTTTATGACATTGATTAATTTCAATGCCCTGATGCAGACACTCTCAGTCCATTCCTTACCAATCCTTCTTCCTTACCCTCCTCCCCGACTTCAAGCAAACACTGAAATAATTAATCTATGTTCAGCTAAAAAAATAATATGCTCTGAATTATTCTTTAATTAAAAAAAAAAAAAAAAAAACTGCTGTCGTGTTTTCTTCTCTCTCTGACCGTCAGTGACGTAATTTGTAAGGCTTTGGTTTATGTCTTTCACCTGTGAACCTATGAATTCCGTAATGGACTGAAGACTCACTTTAACTCCGTCGTAGTCAATTGAATTTCAACGGCAGCTTGTGAAACGTACCTACAATATGCCACTGATTATGCCTAGTTACGTAGCCAAAATCGGTGTTTAATAAACAGATTTTCTACGACCGAACTCTGTGTTATTCCCAGTAATTATATCAACAGTTTCTGTGCACGAAATCCAATTATGGATTCAAGCATAGTTAAAATTGCAGTTCTTACAAGGAAAATTAGCTTTTATGGCTTTCGTTGCAGTCCCCTTTCCAATGGTAAATTGTTTTACCCTCAATTACAATGTGATTTCTAACTGTCAACTAATTAAATAAATTTTATAACGCTAGTTCCGAATTGTAGCTGCTAGTTTCAATTTAGTCGTGACCGTCGTACTTACAGTTTGAATCGCCACCACATATTCAGTTGCATCCTCATCCGTTACATTAGATTGATTAATAGGGCAAAAAGGAATTGAAGGATATAAGGAATAAGAAGGTGGAGAGAATTGAAATTTATTTACTCTATTTATTGCTTCTAACAAATCGAAGAATGGTTTCTTATCCTTACGTCTTGCTAGGTATGAAATTAAATGTTACTGGTCTTACTAATCTGTATCATTTATGCTGTGGAAAATCCTATATTGGTAGAGTGGTGTACAAGGGGACAGTTTCTCCAATCCAACATCATTCATACACCGACCTTTCCTGCACGATACTCTACAAAATGAGTACTGCGAGCTGTTCTGATATTTGTATTGCTAGACTTTAAATAATGTACCTCTTGATAGAAACTGCATAGAGGTTTCTTATCACTCCCAAGTAACTCAACACAAGTACCGTAGCTTCCAATGACATTGCGAAAACATCACAAATCAAATAATCATATACGTAGCAGAAAGGGAAGACAACCTCTGACCCTCAAGAAGAATTAAGTTAATCACAGTAAAATACTACAAGACCGGCACAGTAGACGTAGCCAAGTCACGTAGTGCCACATAATCATTCCTGACCTCTTACAAAGAAAACCGATAATCTAACGATAATCTCGGGACAAAATTTGGACCACCCATCTAGAAACCTAATTTTGTTACACTGAGGGTGATTACAGGGGATAGTTAATATGGAAAGAAAGCAAATGTTCAATGGCAATCATGTAGGCCACCACAAAAAATACACTAATTTTTCGTACGTCTCTCATGGTTTGATACCTTGTTCTCTAGCAGTTTACTGTACGCTTCAGTTCTTCGCTATTAAGGCAGATATTTAGCTGCAGGTCGATGGAGCTGATGGTCCATGACTCTTTCAGAAAACATAAATCGTTGACAAAGGTCAACATTTCATACAAAGAAAAGGCAGAAAATGCTAAAGATTTCGGAAAATAATTTAGGCACAGTAGTTTAGAATAGTTATGAAAGCTCACTGAAGGTGATTATTAGCTACTACTGGGGATTGTGGACACAGTATTATAGAAAACTGGAAAACGCATGTTCAGCAAGCTAGTTACAAAGAATGAAAGAAAATTCCTCCATGGATATTGTCACTTATTTTGGAATAGAAACACATACACTTGATATTGAATAATTTTTCCATGATATTCACTCGTAAATTAATATGGGTGTAATTGCTATAGATCAAACGAATAGCGGTGTTTGTTCAAGAGATATTATTTGATTTTATATTAATTGCTCTTGTAATAAAATTGAATACTCTTAGAATTGATGAAATACCTGCTCGATGTAATGAAAAGATTTCTACAGTGAAGCGATGGTACTCGCTGCGACACAGCTAACAGCGTCAGCGTGAGGACATGGAGACCAACTGTATAGTTATAAAGCAGTGAGTGCGTGTTGCGAAGACCCAACAACGCGTGATCTCAAGTGCTTCGAGCAACTCCACAAGAAGCGTTTGCTGATAGTTTCCAACAGCTGTACAGCCGTTGTCAGAAGTGTATTGAACTCAATGACGATTACTCTGAAGGTCAGTAAAGCCATTTTTGTTGCTTCTAGGTCCAGTTTGACTTGTGTGATCCGTGGTATTTTTGATTTGACCCCTTGTACGTATGTTAAAATTCTCTTGGCGAGTTGTTGGTAGCCTGATGATGGCCCCATAAAACCTCAGTCTTCTCTTTCTGTCATCTGCTGCTATGTTTTTCACATATTCTCTGTGGTTTTCATAGAGTGTAATTTGTATCCCCTCCCAGGTTTGGGCCGAGAATTTTCCTCATGATTTTCCTTTCTTCCTTCAGTATGCTATCCATGTCATCTTTTGTATGGATTATTAACGTCTCACTTGCATACAGTATTTCAGGCTTATTACTGCCTGGCAGTGTCTGAATTTTGTGTGAATGGACATAGGTTTTTATTACATATGTGCTTTGTCTTGCTGTACGCTCTATTCATTTCGCTGTAGTTGAATCTTCTATGTTATATTTTATCCTGTAGGCTCAAAGATTTCCCCTAGATATCTGAAGTGCGCCATTTTGTCCATTATGCCGTATTTTGTGTCTGATTTTGTTAAGTTTAATTTTGAGGAGAAAAATTCAGACTTCTCGAAGGAGATTTGGAGCCCATCTTTCACCGCGCATTCTTTTAGCGTCTGTATTTGTCTGGTTGCTTTTGCTTTGTTGTCTCGTCGGCGAAAGCTCTTATTTTGCTCGGTGTCGTCCTAATCGTGTTGGTTTCCAGTGTTCTACAGTTTTCAGTTCTTTCATTACTTTGTCCAGGACTAGGCTGAACAAGAGTGGATATAATCCGTCGCATTGGCATACTCCAGTTTTGATCATGATGGGATAAGAGATTTCACCCATGAATTTCAATTTCGATGTTGTGTCAACTAATGTCTATCTGGTTAGTCGTAACGGTCTTGGGTCGAATCCCTGTCCTTCTAAAACAAGCGTTGTAGGTCAACAGAATCATACACTTGATTGAAAGCTATGAGCCGCGGCGGAGCGGCCGAGCGCATTGACGCGCTGTGCTACGATATGCGAGGTAGTTCCTCGTCCGGGGTTTGAATCCCCCTTCGGGCATGAATGTTTGTGTTGTCTTTAGTATAAGTTAGTTCATAAGTAGTTTGTAAGTTTAGGGACTGTTGACCCACAGTTAAGTGCCATAAGCTATACAAACATTTAAACATTTTTGAAAGCTATGAGTGTAAAATGATTGAAACATTTCTGATGCCATTGTATTTTAGAATTGTTTTAATTCTATGCTAATGTTGCTGTGGTATATGGAAGGGTGTCGTCATCAATTGCCTAATAGCATACAGGATTTCTTAGACGAAATTGCTAGTTTGTGTGAATAATAGCAGCTAGCTCTAAATATAGAAAAATGTAAGATGAAGCAGCGTAGTGAGCGTCTTGATGCAGTCGCCTTGTTCAAATATTTAGGCGTAACGCTGCAGAGCGATATGAAGTGGAACGAACATGTAAAATTAGTTGTGACTTGTGAGTAAGGCACACAACCCACTTATTTTTAATGGGGATGTTTTAGGAAGATGTACTTCATCTCTAAAGGAGACCGCGTATAAAACACTTGTACCACCACGTCTTGAGTATTGCTTAAGTTTTTCGGACCCGAAGCATATCAGTTTAAAGGAATATATGGACGCAGTTCAGAATTGAGCAGCTAGATTCCTTACTGGTTGGTTCGACCAATGCGCGAGTGTCACAGAAATGCTCCAAGAACTCAAATGGGAATCGCTGGAGGAAATACGACATTCTTGAGAAATTCTTTAGAGGAAATTTAGAGGGTCGGAATTTGAAACTGAGAGTAGAACGATCGTCCTGTCGCCTACGTATATTACGCGTAATGATCACATAGACGAGATAAGAGAAATTAAGGCTCGTAGAGAAGCATATATTTTTTCTCCTTTGTTCTATTTGGGAGTTGAATAGGAAAGGAAAGACCAGTAATGGTACAGTGTACCCTCCGCCGCGTACTTTACGGTGAGTTGCGGAGTATATTTGTAGATGTAGCTCTCCTTCAATCTGCAACAGAACTATTCCGTTTTCTACATTTTATGTACTTAGGTTCTAAGATTTGTGACTGACGAGATAAGAATTGACTAAAAAAAACACACCAGAAAAAATCCGCTCCAACTTTTCCTGGTACTTTCATCTTCTAATTGGAGGTATCTCGTGGCAGGGTAATAACAGCATCGTAGAGATTGCAGTGCTGCGCAGTGCGAAAATTCGGATTTGTATATTGGATTTGGCGTGTGTTATCCATGCCATAGATAAAATGCATTAATTCTTTCCGGCTAACTTGCAGCACGATCTACAATGGCACACCAAATTCGTGCATAGCTGACTACCGGCGGAAATAATATGATACCAGGATTAAATTTGCCCAGTCGGTCCATTTTCCGGCATGTGTCATTGCAGGTTGACCTTCAACAGCGGGGGAAAAAAAGGGCCTCGATTCTTTTCGCTCGGTGAAAATAGCGCCGTACAGCTGTCCTGGATGCGGCAGTAGGAGGGCGGGGGCGGTGGCACTGTGCACGCGCGATTGACACGTAATTTGTACCGCGATAGCCGCCGCCGCGCTGACAATTCCGCGATACCGGGACAGCAATCACATCCTTACGGCAGCACCGCAGTCAGCGGACGAGCGTGGGCAGGCAACGCGGCGATTAAACGCGCTGGCGCCGGTCGGCGAGAGTTATTTTCTTATTAGACAGGCGGCGCGATTGCCACAGCCGCCGCTGCCGCCGGCCCGGCGCTCATATCGCTCGCAGCTGCAGCGCGCTGTCCGCTGTCCCCTCCTGCTCTCTTTTTGCCGGCGCGTAGTCCGCCAGTGTTTGAATTTCATCCGCGCGATTTCACTGCAAAGCCAGTGGCCGCTGCTTTATTGCGTTTGGCCGCGCAGAGCGGGCGTTTTTTCCAGCCGGGGCCCTGTTCGACGCTGGAAATACGGCTGCCGTAGTGTCAGCTGTTAGCCACTCCCGGCCGGATAAGGAGCAGCGGTTAAAACGTAAGCTCTGTACGTCTTCCTCTCTGTTTCATTTTCCACCTGTTCCTACAGTGTGTTGTCACACTATCAGTGGCGTCACGTCCTGTGTTCACTGGTTCAGTGAACCCTCCGAAAATTGTCGTGAAAAAACTTTTAAATACATAAATTAAATAAAAAGTCTAAACTATCATTCTTAGTTTCGTTCTTCTATCACATCATTTTATATGCACACTAGATGATCCGGTGAACTTACCTCTTAATAAAAACCATATCATCAGATAGTCTAAGTATAGTGGGCAAATCACGCACACATGTCCAAGATAATGTTCATGTTACATTCGTGGAAATTCAGGGAAGGTTTAAACGGTGATAAAATATGGAAAAATTGCGAGGAAAATTTAGATTTAAAACATGTAAAATAACCCGTATATGGTCAAAGATAAAAATGAATTGCTGTTCGTTAGTCTCGCTAAAACTCGAGAACGGCTGAACCGATTTGGCTGTATATCATTACATAAACCACTGAATCCCTTGTGATGAAATCTGGTGTGGAGATAGCTTGAGCGCAGAAGTACCGCATAAGATACTTTAGAAAGTGTGTAATTCAAGATAATTTTTGATTTGAAGTATACAAAGCGAAATATCGAACAATAATTATTCTCTGGAAAACCTACTTACTCTTTGACTTCTTAACTATTTTTCAGAAGTTATAATTAACTCTTAAAAATGTATTCTCCCTGTTGTAAAAAGTGGATAGAACAGCAGGACAACAGAAGGACCTGTCCTATTTTCTGACCAACTATTCCAAACTTTTACTTCACTCAAACCTTCCTCTAGCTCTGGACGTCGAATGTGCAAAATTTTATCGCAATCAGATGAATGGTACTGATATTTCATAGAAACGTCTCTATTTTTTCTGAATTTTTCGCAGAACTTTTCCAAATTTTTATTTTATAAGAACGTTACTCTTGCTTTGAACGTCAAATATGCAAAAAATTATCGCAATGATATTGATATCCCATTGAAAAAAGCTCTTTAAGTTTCTCGGAATTTTCAAACTTTCCAGGTAACTTTTCCAACTTTTTAGTTCATAACAACGTTCATTTTTCGTTGAACGTCAAATAATCAAACTTTTTATCGCAATCGGATGAACGATTCTCAACTTATAATGTTGAGTACATTTAGAAACACATTGAAAAAAGAATTTGGTTGGAATTTTGTGACTTTCCTTTTCAACTGCCATATTTTATTTTAATTTTTTTATTTTATTTTAGGTTTTTTTTTAACTGAAAACATTTCTAAGGCCATAATGAACAGAAAAAAATACCCCTCTCCGACGTGCGAATAGTCAGTTATAGTGCTGAATTCAATCAAAAACAAATTGAAAAACGCACTTACAGTTTTTCTCAAATTTTCCAATTATCTGGTAGATTTTCCAAAAATTTATTTAATACAAACCTTGTCCTGACAAGCCGTACTCAAGTGATGCTCTTGCAACGATGTGGCTATTGGTTTTCATTCACAGGAAAAAAAAATATATTGCTTTCGTTTTTTCCTACTTTCCGGGAGACTTTTCCAAATTTTTATTTGATGTGAACACTCATCTTCCTTTTGACATGAAATGTACAAAATTTTGTCGCAATTGGACGAACATAATAACTCATTGGGTAAAGCCGTTTCAGGTTATCCCAATTTTCTATTTTTCCGGAGAACTTTTCCATAGTTTATCACCGTTTAAGCCTTCCCTGGCCTTATACGAATATTTCAAGAGTGAAATTAGCCAAATCGGTTCAGCCGTCCTCGAGTTTTAACGAGACTATATATATATATATATATATATATATATATATATATATATATAGATTAAAAGTATTTTTTCGCATGAGAAACGTTTCACGTCGCGGAGACAGAATGTAAACAAGTAGTAGCGCGACCACTTAATATAGGCGTCAGTGACCAAAGCGTTGCAATGCGCATGCGCGGCTGAGGTTCAGTTCCTCTTCTGAATCATTTGGAGGCAGCATACTGACACTTCCACAGTAGGGAGGGGCGAGAGGAAACGCCGCTTTTTAACATTGGAGCTGGTAGAGACACCAGCTCCTGTCTACTCGAGCTCTGGCGGAGCTGCGGCGGAATGGACGAGTGCATTGAGGCGCTATGATTCGACGCGCAAGGCCGTTCCCGGTCGGTGGTTCGAATCCCCCCCTCGGGCATCGATGTTTGTGCTGTTTAGTATAAGTTAGTTCATATGTAGTTTGTAAGTTTAGGGGCTGATGAAACTTCGGTTAAGTCTCATACGCTTTACAAACATTTGAACATTTAAGATTACCTGACATAGTAGGGTTTTGAGGCGATCTGATCGTTTTATAGTTTTCAAAATGAAAATTCAAGATCGCACGTTAATAATTTATTAAATGAGCATCGGTTTCGGCGCACTGTATCACCATCATCTGGTCACATGGTCACATATATGTTATAAACTAGTCAACGTGCTAAAAAAAAAAAAAAAAAAAAAAAAAAAAAAAAAAAAAAAAAAAAAAAAAAAAAAAAAAACGGGGCAACATTGCGCTTAGTAACTATATGAAAAATACAATGGTCAACAATGCAAGCTGTCAGCTAACAGGTAAGGAACTTTCCACCACTTTCTTCACATTTGCAACGCCAAACAGAAGCCACAGCCGGCCGCGGTGGCCGAGGTGACTGAGGCGCTACAGTCACGGTCAGCACGGCCACTACGGTCGGGGGTTCGAATCCCCCCTCGGGCATGGATATTTGTGCCGTCCTAGTTCGTAAGTAGTTCATAATTAGTTTGTAAGCTTAGGGACTGATGATCCCGTAGTTAAGTCCCATAAGTTCTACAAACATTTGAACATTTGAACAGAAGCCACACCGAAAGAAAATTGTTAGTGATTGAAAAGGGCTGTTTTGAATCAGATTCATAAATATACACATACAACCAGCCATAGAAAAGGATAATTTTGCTGAAATGTATCTTTATGTAAAAAGGATTGTTGCATCAGCAACGCTGGAGGAGAGTTTTGAATCGGACCTCACTTTATAGTATACAATCAAAACACTCATGCGTTACTATACAGAGCCGACGAGCCGAGAACACCTGACGTGTGTCACGTAGTTTCTGCTATAAAGACTAGGTGGCGATGTAAGCAGTCAAGGCGCAAGCATAGGTACAGCAATGCACCTGGCTGTGAACATCAGGGTACAGTGTAACTGAATGGCCAGTCAAAGCAATGTGATAAAACGGCTCAATCAAGGAACTTCTCTACCGCATACAACAGATTGCTAAACAGATCAACAAACTATTTTCAACTTCAGAGACGACTTGCATCTGCTCTGGCGCGAACACACATGTGGTCTGTCTCTGTTCGATTAACAATAACCAGGAAAATTTAACGATCAGCAGCGATATACGACGCTGTTCCACAAAACATTTGCTTCGGTAATGACTTACAACCTTTTTTAGGTATTTTTGAAACAACTGTAACCTATACTCTAAATGCTTTAATCACAAAAAAAACTTCCTTGTTTTTGCTGTCAATGGCACGGTGCAATATTCTCAATGTAATGAGAAAGAAAATGGCAGATATTCTTCAAAAGGAAGATGAATCATTTTCCTGACTGTCACCTCTAAAGTATAATGTACAACAACAGAATTGCTTCAAATCTTACCTTTTAGGATATAATGTTCTAATGTTTGTTAAGCTTATGGGACTTAACTACGGGGTCATCAGTCCCTAAACTTACAAACTACTTATGAACTACTTACGAACTAGGACGGCACAAATATCCATGCCCGAGGGGGGATTCGAACCCCCGACCGTAGTGGCCGTGCTGACCGTGACTGGAGCGCCTCAGTCACCTCGGCCACCGCGGCCGGCTTTAGGATATACTTGCAAAAAAAAAAAAAAAAAAAAAAAAAAAAAAAAAAAAAAAAAAAAAAAAAAAGTCTATATAGTCAAATTATGAATATTATTCTCTTATCACTCAAATCTGGAAAAAAGTTTGCATTTACGATAATTCAATTATTTTTGACATTACGTCTTCCACAAAGAAAAACCGACTCATTGAAATCGCAGGTTATCTCTTCACGAGACCATTACTCACACTGTCTCTCTCTCAATGTATAACTCTTGCACTCGGCACCTCGGTAGTGTGTGCTGTCCGTAGTGTACGCTAGTTTTTAAGTCTAGAGACTGATGACTGCAGCAGTCTGGCCCAATAGGTTTAGAAACATTTGATTTGACTCTCCCACTACAGCGACTAGACAGTCGCGCACGCACTCGTGCAGGCAGATTTACAACACTGCCTCCAAAGACGAACTGACTCTGTTGTTGCCAACGTAGAGGAACATAAAAACGAAAAGGTGTCGAAGTCAAGAAAACAAATATGACCTGTACGCTTACAGCGTGTGTTGTAACAATTTGTGACTGTTAATCCTGGACGATGAACAGTTTGGAAAATAACAGCTTGTGAAATATGATGCTACAGATGAATGATGAAGATGGATTGATGATGTAGCCTAAAGAGACACATTGAAGAGAACTGGGGAGAAAAAAAATTAGGCATAACTTGTTTGAAGGAAAGGGTCGGTTCGTAAGATTTATTCGGTGACAGCAAGGGATCACCAAATTACTGCTGGAGAGAAAGGGGGGGGGGTTGTTGAGAGAGACTAACAGATAAAGACATTAATTAGATTCTAAATTATCTTACTAGTTAATCTTCCTGGCAGATTAGTAGTTATTCGGAGACGAAAGGATTTGCAGAGAATGCAGTTCAAATGTCCAAATGTATGTTAAACTAAGGGACCAAATCGCTGACGTCATCGGTCTCTATATTTACAAACTGCTGAAATTAGCTTACGCTAAGAACATCACACATACACGTCCCGGAAGGACGATTCGACTCTCCGATGATGATCGGCCGCGCAATCCGTGGTAAGGTAGCTTAGTGCGCACGGTGATTTCCGCGTGACACAGGACAGAGGAACTTGTAGAACTGCACCAAACAAGTTTTTGGATTAAAGACTTAAACAACAACAAAGGTATAATGCTTACGATCAGCTTAAATTGTGACAGGGAAATGGACATAATGAGCGAACGAAAGACTGCCTCTTATTGTCAGAACACTTCGAAGAAACGGCAAATCGAAATATATTGGCTACGCTAGCCTAGTCCGTCTACAACACTGGAGGTGTACGGTTTGGGATCCTTACGCGGTATGGGATCCCTACAGAGGAGGATTTTCGGAGTGTATCAAAAGAGTTTAAAGAACGATAGCTCATTTTGTATGATCATCATTTAGTGTAAGCAGTGTTTCAGAAACGTCTCTTCATGAGTTACAATTACGAACAACTTAAACTGGAGAGAACACATAGACAATATAGTGGGGAAGGCGAACCAAAGATTACGTTTCATTGGTAGAACGCTTCGAAGATGCACCAGCTCCACCACAGACAATGCCTACATCACACTTCTCCGTTTTCTCCTTGAGAACTGTTGCCCTTTGTGGGACCCTTACCAGGTGGGACTGACGGAAGACATTGAGAAGGTTCAGAGAAGGGCGGCTCGTTTTGTTTTGTCACGTTACGGGGGAGGGGGGGGGAGGAGCGTCACGGAAATGTTGCACGAATTGGGGTGGAAATCATTAAAAGAAAGACGCTATTCACTGCGGCGTGATCTGTTTGCGAAGTTTCAATCGCCGACTTTTACTTCTTAATGTGAAAATATTTTGCTAGTACCCACCTACTTAGGGAGACATGACCATCCCAATAAAATAAGAGAAATCATATCGAAAACGGAAAGATTTAGGTGTTCTTTCTTCCCGCGCGCTATTAAAGAATGGAACGGTAGAGAAAAGTTATGAACGTGGTTAATAAACCCTCTGCCAGGCACTTCCAAATGTGATTTGCAGAATATCTATGTACATGTATATGTATATGACAACACTCTCCTAATCATGTAGCTTCAATAGGCACCGTTTCACCAATATCAGTAAAAGAGATTGTAATGTAGGAAATGATATAAATAAATATCAATTTTTACATTTACTTTTTAAATACGGTAAAATCAGGAAATAACATTTTTCCAGGTGCATAACTTTTCAGTGCTATTATGAATTCAGTGACCTCCACATACCTGATTTATTAACTTGGACAGAGGACAAATCACACGCATTTACATGATATTACTTCCACACATTTCCATTTTCGTTTCATATTAGTCACGTGATTGTTTTCATATATCGATGAGTGTTCTTTTACTTTGGTGAAATAAATTGCAAATGTTCCATAAATGTCATACTTGGTACAGTTTTACAGTAAGGTTGTTCTTCACGACTGCCTGTTCATCCTCGTCAGAAAGTTCTGGAGAGCGCGAAAAAGGTTACTACTCAACTATGCTGATTTACATCTAGTATACGGAAATATTCATCCGACATCTTTATCAATTGCACTAAACGATCGTATTTTGTTAATGAATGCTCTTTCAGACGGCGGACATATTATAAAGACTCTTTCTTTGGTTCGTACTACTGTACACACAGAACACTGAATTTTGAAAGGCTCTGTTTGACTGTTATTCTGTATTTACTGAAGGGTCAGCGACTTTGCTTAACTTTTGACGTCTATGTGATACTTCGTAAAAGGCGGAAGGTCTCTTTCTGACAACAAATTTACCCATTTCTTTTACATTTGAATTTAGTGGTCTCGCGACGACCCGATGCTAGGATCCGATAACCCGGGTTGTCGCAACACGCAGTTTGGGAGGTTCTGGTACGGAGAGTTTCACGAGTGTTCGTCACGAGATTTGCATTGCAGACCATTAAAAGGAAAACGTTTATCATTGCGACCAGATCTTTTCAAGAAATGTCACTCTCTTTCTCTTCGGAATGAAAAAAAATATTTGCGATGTTCATCTACACAGGCAGACAAGATTATTGTAATAAAATAAGAAAAACAGAGGTCACACGGAAGGATTTAAGCGTTCGTTTTTTCCGTGCCCTGTCCGAAATGGAAACCGTAGATAAATAGAGTGTATTTACTTCTATGGCCCCTTCGTCAGGCATTTGAGACACTTTCAAATATATATATATATATATGTGTGTGTGTGTGTGTTCCTTTCTTTTCTCAAAACTTAAATGTCCTTTGTTAAAACTTAAAAACTGCGTATTTTAGCTTTCACATTACTCTACTTACTGCCTTTCCTCCATAGATATAGCATATCTTTTGTAATTCTTGTCTTTGCAAAAGTCCCATATCATGTGGTGACATTATGTGGTAACAATTTTAACATTTTACATAGGACTTGCGAAAAATTTTAATAGTGGCGATTGGAAACTTATTGCTACCGCCTTTTTGGTAAATTATTAGAATTTAGTTTGCTCGTTATTTTCGTTATTTACGTTAAGTGTACCTGTCATGCTAGTGGGGCATCTTTCCATTTTGTTATATAGGCCTTATAGTGCGTTTGACATTATATCGAATCCATTGACAGCTACAATTACAGATTGTAATTATACCAAATAGGTTAAATCCCTGTTATATTACATCTCTGACTGATTAATGATTATCCGACAATTTCAAAATTCGTAACTAAGATGCCTATCTGTATTTATTTCAAAATATTTACAGCGTGATAAGTCTTTGATGCTTTACAACATATTGGCATAGGCGTTACTGCTAATGCGTATACACACAATTTTTTTTAATGTACGATTGATCAGTATGGTTTTTCAAGTTACATGTAACAAATTATTGTCCATACAGCTCTTGTAAATCATTTGTGATGTTTTATTGTTGACGAGTATAGGTCTTAAACTGTAAATCTCTTGTAGAGCGGTAATACTTTATCTTTTTCTGAAGTCTGTTTCTTATTGGCCTCTTTACAAGTCAGAAGACGACTGTATTTAACAATATAAACAAGTCGCCACGTTTCAAATTTATCTTTTTATCGCGGTCTATGCTACTTTAAGATTTTTTTGTGGATAAAAAGGGCTAGTTACAGTTTTAGCTTATTGTATTATGTATGCAGAAGTACACTTCAACAAACAAAAATCACTATTTTGGGTTTATTAACAACCGGTCTCGGCAGATCTGCGTTTCTAACATTTAGTGTAATGCCTCTATATCTAAATAGAACTCCATCATCAGTATTTATTCGTGGACTGCCTCGTTAACACAACATGTTACACAATGGATGGCTTTCTACTGAAATGATGAAGTATTAGACCACGTGGTGGAAACGTCACTGAGTAGCCATAAATATGCAAATGTAGATGTAAATTTCCGGTAACGCTTAAAACAAGCAACTAGTGAGTTTTTGATATGAGGCATACCACGATAAAATATAATACCTGGGATAGTTAAGGTACTTCATTCTTTTTTTCACAAAGCGCAAGCAATTTTACTATATTTTTCTTACGACTAGATAGCACAAATAGGTGATGTAAATATACCTTCGGTTTGAAAGTAAAACACGCGTTAGTTGCAATTATACGATGTGTCAACGGCAGATTCGCAGTGTCATAACGTGAGACTATTCTGGCAAGCACGGTGTATAATCTCATCACGCGGATGCACAACTTTGATGTACGAGCAATGATAATGAAGTATTTGCGGCCTTTGTGGCCCGTTCCATTGGAATGACGGACACGATGCGTTTAGCTTTCACTTCGATGCTAGCGCTGTGAGGGCACGCATTTTAGAAACGAGTGTACCACTGCCTGAAATGACGCGCCGAACGGACGAACTGCACTTTCTGATTCAGATTTTTCCATTTCATTACGGATTCATGAATATGTTAACGCACCAACGTGCGCCGGCTTTTATGGCAGAAAATCCAGCGGTTCATCACTTCTGCCAGTGTCTGATTAACTTCAAACTTTGTTCTTCATGGGAAAGTCACTGTACTGGGTTCTTTTAAATCAGTTTTTCTTTTATGTATAAATAACTAGCTGAAAACCCGGCGTTGCCCGGACATTTATTTACTTATTCAAGCCTTGAGTTAGAACCTTTCCTCTTATCTCTCTCTGTCCATCTCCTTTTTTTTCTAATAACATGTTATATTAATCAGAGAATATATAAGAAATAAGGCTGTCTTGTGTGGCTTGTACAGCATCTAATATGAATAATTTCTTTGGTGAGCCCACCCCTGAGGAAGTGACATAAAGTTATCCGTTTGAGAAACAGTATTGAATAGACTGCCCTGTGATTTATTAATCGTAATAAAAAATGCAAGTCTTCCTGGAAACTGCAGTCTCTGGCAGTTAAAAGCTATATCTGTTGGAAATGGGTATTCGCTGGCTTTATATGTTTCATCCTTTCCTTGTAGCTCTGTAGAAGTCTTTTGCTTTCACCTGCAGCCGTGTGCCCTCCAGAATTCAAAGTTTTCAAGAGCAGTCCGATTTCAGGAATTTCCTTAAGCTGACTGGAATACAAGTGGTAAAAACGTAAATGTATTAATAGAGGTGCATGATATGACAGGTTTTTACCCATCGCAGTATATATGATCTCATATTTATTGAATCAGAGACGCGTATTGTAAGCAGATTCAAGTGGATGTGGGTTGCCGTTCTTATGAGGAGATGAAAAGGCTTGTTCAGGATAGGGTAGGGTGGAGAGGTGCATCAAACCAGTCTCCGGATTGAAGACCGTAACAACAAAATTTATTGAATATTAAAAATGTTCAAATGTTTGTAAAGCTTATGGGACTTAACTACGGGGTCATCAGTCCCTAAACTTACAAACTACTTATGAACCACTTACGAACTAGGACGGCACAAATATCCATGCCCGAGGGGGGATTCGAACCCCCGACCGTAGTGGCCGTGCAGACCGTGACTGAAGCGCCTCAATCTCCTCGGCCACCGCGGCCGGCTATTGAATATTATATTCTGCAATTATATAGTTTTGCAGTCATATATTAATTTGTATAATATATGGAAGTAGATTAGGTAACGAATCAATAAAAGTGGTAAATGAGTTTTGTTACTTATGCAGTAAAATAACATGCGATGGTCGCAATACAAAGGATATAAAATGCCGAATGGCAATGGGAAGAACAGCGTTTTTGAAAAGGAGGAATTTGTTAACATCGAATATTAATTTAAGTGTAAGGAAATCGTTTCTGAAAGCATTTGTGTGGAGTGTTGCGTTGTATGGGAGTGAAATATGGACGATAAACAGTGGGGACAGAAAGAGGATAGAGGTATTCGAAATATGGTGCTACAGAAGAGTGATGAAGATTAGGTGGGTGGATCGCGTGACTAATGAAGAGGTGCTGAACAGAATTGGGGAGAAAAGGAGTTTCTAGTTTCTTGCATACCTTGACTAAAAGAAGCGATCGACTGATAGGACACATTCTTAGAATCGTGAATTTAGCATTGGAGGGAAGTGTGTGGGGTAAAAATCGCAGAGGGAGACCAAGAGATGAATATAGTAAGCAAATTCAAATGGATGTAGGTTGCCATTCTTATGAGGAGATGAATAGGCTTGTTGAGGATAGAGTAGGGTGGAGAGCTGCATCAAACCAATCTCTGGACTGAATACCACAAGTGCTGTATGACGGTAAAATCCGTTGCGAATAGTGTTAGTTGTAAAGAAGTACTAGATTAAAACCTTATGCGTGATGGGACGGTTTTCCATGAAAGTTAATGTTTAAGACCTTATATCTCATGAACTACGTGTCGTGCTCTGATACAATTTCATAATTACATTCAGTTGTATGTGTCTACACTATCTGTAAAATGTCGTGCGACTACAATTTGTAGTGTCGAAATTATAAACTGTAACGTCATACCTAATGCCGTAGGTCTATGAACAACGGACTAGTAGTAAGCCAGAAACTTTTTTCCTTTTGTTACTTTGATGTGGTTGTCAGTTCAAAGGTTTGAAATTATGTTTAAAGTTTATTAGAAATCATTAACTACTGTCATTCTCATATAATGTATTTATAAAATCTTGCCACATTATGTGGCAGTTTCTTGAAACTACTATTGTTTATGACGTTATACCTCCTGAACCATGGGTTGTATGTGATTCTTATACAGACAGCATTGTTACCTCACGGCAAGGAATATTTGTACAGATTTTCTTGAAATCATTCCAGTGGTTTAAGAGTAAAAGTACAACGTTTTCTTTTGATGCAGCAGTTTTTCGTGCCTCTCATTGTTTATGACATATCTCATGAACACTGTGTTGTACGTGATTCTTACACTTATGGCGACCGTCCTCGTGGATTGAAGCTCACGTATGCAAAATGTCATACAGATGGGAACAAAGCTGCAGATTTTTATGCAATACGTATACAAAAGCACATTGACACCACTTTATAAGAAGGTGACGGTCCCCTCTGTCCAGTTTTTTCTTCTAGCATCTAGGTGGTTACAAACCCGAAATTAACAAAAGCTCAATTCACATGATAAGAAATACTAGTACATCCTGGAGGAAGTTATAAAGGTAGAGAATTAGCTGCTGGACTGCTCTGGCAACATCAAAAACGTTAAAAAAAATGTTAAAGTATTCGCTCTAATTGTATATAAAACTCTTACATTTACCAGTAAATGTAACACCCAGAAGATGGCCACTTGCAATAGTGGCCGAAACGTCGGTGAAGTGTTTGATATTTTGACGATGCGGTCCAAAACCCAGAAGAGTTTTATATACAATGACAACGGCCGCGGAAGCCTTCGTTTATATTCGCTCTAATCTTTACCCACATGGTACATAATTTTATGTCCTGTAACTTGACGCAGAGTATAATATAATCTCAGGTCGTACAGCATGAAATTACATGCCACTGAGGTTTAGGATGCTTGCATCTCTGCTTCGGGATATTTACTACTGTAGATACACGCCCCCCTAGAAACCTCACTGCGCTGGGGAATTGGAGTAAGATATCGCGTTGTCGTGATCTTCAGTCTGGAAACTAGTTTGATGTAGATCTTCGTTCTCCCTTATTCTCTGCAAGCCTCATTAAATGTGAATGAGAACGGCAAACTACATCCTTTTGAACCTCCTTTCTGCATTTGTCTGTCGGTCTCCCTCTGCCTTTTCTACGTCACAGACTTCCTTCAGATGCTAAACTGGCACCCATCAAGGAGACGTAGTGATAACACAGTAGATTCTCATTCTCGGGGACGGTAGTTCAAATCCACCTCCACCCACCCAGATTTAGGTTTTCCATGATTTCTCTAAATCACTCCTGGCAAACGGTAGGATGCTTCCTTTGAAAGGGCACGGCCGATTTCCTTCCCCATCCTTATCCAAAAATCAAAGCGTAAGCTCCACCTCTAATAACCACCCTCTCGACGGTATGTTAAACCCTAAGCTTCGTTCCTCTTTCTTAAACTGTCAATTCCTTGATATCTTGGAATAGATCCTACCAATCGAATCATTATTTTAGTTAAGGTATGCCAGAAATATACCAATTCCTTCAATACATCCTAATTAGCTACGCAATGTATCTATCGAATCTCATATGGCACAAAATTTCAAAATCTTCTATCATCTTTTTGTCTGAACACCTTGTGATCCACGTTTCACTTCCGTACAATGACACAATGAAGACAGATGCCCTTAGAAAGTACTTGCTAACGTCTTAATTAATATTCGATGAAACCAATACTTCTTCTTCAGAAATACTTTAGTTGAAAAAATAGAGAAATGTAGGAACACTCACCTTACGACTTACCTTAAAAGACAGATTAAGAACAGGCAAACATACATTTTTAGCTTTTCTAGATTTGGAGAAATCTTTAGACAATGTTGATCGGAATACACTGTTTCAAATTCTGAAGTCAGCGGGAGTAAAATATAGGGAACAAGTAGTTAGTTACAATTTGTAGATTAACCAAATAGCTGTTATTAGAGTTGAAGGGCATGAGAGGGACGCACTGTTTGGCAAGGGAGTAAGAGAGGGTTGTCGCCTCTCTCAGTGTTATTAAATTTGTACATTGAGCAAGCTGTGAAGGATAGCAAAGACAAATATGGAGAAGGCATTAGAGTTCAGGGTGAAGAAATAAAAACATTAGGTTTTGCTGCTCACAAAGTAATTCTGTGAGAGACAGCAAAGGACCTGGAAGCGCAATTGAATGGAATGGACATTATGTTGAAAGGAGCGTATAAGATGAACATT
Organism: Locusta migratoria; assembly: GCA_026315105.1. NCBI lineage: Eukaryota > Metazoa > Arthropoda > Insecta > Orthoptera > Acrididae > Locusta > Locusta migratoria. The sequence goes on along the minus strand of CM048744.1, from coordinate 925,726,519 downwards.
AACAAGAGCAGAAGAACGGTAATGGAACGTAGTCTTAGAAAATCAGGCGAAGAAATTAGATTAGGTAACGAAACAATAAAGGTGGTAGATGAATTCTGTTACTTTGGCAGTAAAATAAGATACGATGGTCGCAGTACAGAGGATATAAAATGCAGAATGGCAATGAGAAGAAATGCTGTTTTTAAGTGGAAGGATATATCAAGGCATCGTACATTTAGCATTGGAGGGAAGTGTGTAGGTTAAAATGGCAGAGGGAAACCAATAGAGGAATCTAGCAAGCAGATTGAGATGGATGTGGTTTGCCGTTCGTACGAGGAGATGAAGTGGCTTGCTCAGGATAGAGTAGGATGGAGATCTGCATCAAATCAATCTCCGGACTGAAGACCACAATAACAAAATATGTTCAAATGTTTGTAAAGAAAAGAGACCAAACTCCTGAGATAATCGGTCCCTCGATTTACAAATTACGAAGCGTGTTTTTTATGTAAGTACCGTTTTGAAATTTAAAAAAAGACGTGCTAAGATATCTCAATAATTTTCTTTTTACTTGGTTGCCCGTACCTTAACCTATTTTTCTACATAATATCCATCAAAATTGAGGCACGTTGTATCAGTTTTGAACACCCTCCTCGTAGAAGTATGTCGCCTGACTTGTTAACCACTTTATCACAACTGTTTTGACTTCTTGAAGACGCTGACCACCCAGGTTATTCTTCAAGTGCAGGAAATCGTAAAGCGTCTGTTTTCTCTCACCTTATTGTCCACTTCCTGCACCAAAATTTTATTAACGACCGAAGGACGCCCACTCCGCTGTACATCATGCACATTTGTGCAGCCATCTTTAAATGCTCTCACCCACTTTCTTACCATTCCATCACTCACAATGTTTTACTTCGTAAACTGCACGGATCTCACGAAGAATATCGATCTCTTTTAGGCCTTTAGCACTAAGAAATCTTATAAAAGCCCGTACTTCATAGTCGGCGGGACTCACGACTATCGGAGGCACCTTAGACACTCAATACACAACGTAAACATAGAACAATCAAACTGTAATGGCGTCAATGCGTAGACAACAGATGTAGGTACGCAGTGCAAATTGAGATATCTTAGCACGTCTTTTTTAAATTTAAAAACGGTACTTACTTAAAAAACACGCCTCGTACTTAAACTAACAATAGACATATTCATGCCGAAGGGGAGCGGCCGTGTAATCCGTTATAACGCGCCTTAGGCTGCACGACCATTCCTGCTTGGTATGCTATAGATGCCTCAGTAATTCTGTATTGTATGTGTTCCCTAATTCGCCCCTCGTACGTTGATGTACTACCGAAAAGAAACTTACCTTCAGATTTTACTTTCTCGTTTCCTAATATAGTTCCTCCAGCGTCACCTGATTTTCTTGGTGTGCATTCCATTACCCTTGTTTTGCTCTTGTTAATATTTATCCCGTACCTTCATTTTGAGGAGCTAAAGGAAATTATTCAGACAATTAAGGGAGAGGAAAACTTGTTATGGGAGACTGGAATTCAGTAGTAGGACAAGGCAGGGAAGGGAAAATAGTAGGTGAAAATGGTCTGGGCAAAAGGAATGAAAGAGGAAGCCGCCTGGTAGAATTTTGCACGGAACATAATTTAGTTATAACAAACACCTGGTTCAAGAATTACAAAAGAAGGTTGTATACGTGGAAGAGACCAGGAGACACCGGAAGATACCAGATAGATTTTATAATGGTAAGACATAGATTTCGGAACCAGGTTTTAAACTGTAAGACATACCCAGGGGGAGATATAGACTCTGACCATAACTTGTTGGTTATGAACTGTAAGCTGAAACTGAAGAATCTACAACAAGGTAGGAAAATAAGGAGATGGGACCTGGATAAATTGAAGGAACCTGAAGTTCTTAAGAATTTCAGAGGGAGCTTTAGGCAACAATTGACAGAAATAATTGACAGGGAAATAAAACGGTAGACGTGGAATGGGTAGCATTGAGAGATGAAATAGTGAAGGCAGAAGAGGACAAAATAGGTAGGAAGGCAAGACCTACAAAAAATCCTTGGATATCACAGGAGACACAAAATTTAATCGATGAAAGGAGAAAATATAAAAATGCTGTAAATGAAACAGGCAAAATGGAGTACAGGCGACTAAGAAATGAGATTGACAGGAAGTGAAAAATGGCTAAGCAGGAGTGGCCAGAAGCCAAATGCAAGGATGTAGAAGAATGTATAAATAAGGGAATAATGGATATAGCCTACAGGAATATAAAAGAAACATTTGGAGATAAGATAAACAGCTCTATGAATATCAAGGACTCTGATGGAAAACCAGTTCTCAGCAAAGAAGGGAAAGCTGAAAGGTGGAAAGAGTATATAGAGAGGCTATATGAAGGCAATGAACTAAGCGGCAATATTGTAGAAAGGGGAGAAGAAGTAGATGAGGATGAAATAGGAGATACTATACTGAGAGATGAATTTGTCAGAGTACTGAAAGACCTAAGTCGAAACAAGGCCCTTGGAGTAGATGATATTCCCTCAGACCTACTGAAGTCTCTGGGAGAACCAGCCATGACAAAACTATTTCACCTGGCGTGTAAGATGTATGAGACAGGTGAAGTACCCTCACACTTTAAGAAAAATGTTATAATCTCCATTCCAAAGAAAGCGGGTGCAGACAGGTGTGAAAACTACAGAACCATCAGTTTAATAAGTCATGGTTGCAAAATATTAACACGAATTATTTACAGAAGGATGGAAAAGCTGGTAGAAGCCGACCTCGGGGAAGATCAGTTTGGGTTCAGGAGAAATGTAGGCAGTCGGGAGGCAATACTCACTTTACGGCTAATCCTAGAAGATAGATTAAGAAAAGGCAAACCTACATTTCTAGCTTTTGTAGATTTGGAGAAGGATTTGACAACGTTGATTGGAATAAACTCTTCAAGTTATGAAGCAATCAGGAGTAAAATATAGGGAGCGTAAGGTTATATACAACTTGTACAAAAACCAGACAGCGGTTGTCAGAGTTGAAGGGCATGAAAGGGATGCAGTGGTTGGGAAGGGAGTAAGATAGGGTTGTAGCCTTTCTCCAATGTTGTTCAAGTTGTACATGGAGCAAGCTATCAAGGAAAGCAAGGAGAAATTTGGTGAAGGAATTAAAGTTCAGGGTGAAGAATTAAAAACGTTGCATTTTGCCGACGACATAGTAATTCCATCAGATACAGCAAAGGACCTGGAGGAGCAATTGAACTGAATGGACATTGTGCTGAAAGATGTATATAAGATGAACATTAACAAGAACAAAACTAGGGTAATGGAGTGCAGTCTAAGAAAATGAGGTGATGCTAAAGGAATTAGATTAGGTAACGAAGCAATAAAGGAGGTAGATGAGTTTTGTTACTTGGGCAGTAAAATCACAAATCATGGTCGCAGTACAGAGGATATAAAATGCAGAATGGCAATGAGTAGAAAAGCGTTCTTGAAAAAGAGAAATTTGTTATCATCGAATATTGATTGAAGCCTAAGGAAGTTCTTTCTGAAGGCATTTGTATGGAGTGTTGCAGTGTATGGGAGTGAAACATGGACGATAAACAGTGCGGACAGGAAGAGCATCGAGTATTTCGAAACGTGGTGCTACGTAAGAATGCTGAAGATTAGGTGGGTGGATCGCGTAACTAACGAGGAGGTACTGAACAGAATTGGGGAGAAAATACTTTGACGAAAAGAAGGGATAAATTGGTAGGGCACATTCTTAGACATCAAGGAATTGTGAATTTAGCGTTGGAGGGAAGTGTGTGGGGTAAAAACCGCAGAGGAAGACGAAGAGATGGATACAATAAACAGATTCAGACGGATGTAGGTTGCCATTCTTATGTGGAGATGAAGAGGCTTGCTCAGGATAGGGTATTGTGGAGAGCTGCATCAAACCAGCCTCCGGACTGAAGACCACAACAACAACCTTCATTTTATGACACTGTCCAATTAGTCCAGTTGCTCTTCCAGATCCTTTACTTACTCTGACATAATTTTTACGTCATCGACAGAACCCAAAGACTTTATATCTTCTTCCTGAACTTTAATTCCGTTTTCAAAAGTCTCCTTCCTTTCTTTCATCGATTGTTCAATGAACAGATTGCATAAGTAAAAATTTATACATGTAAACATTTTTGAACCTGCCAATTAAGTCGAGAAGAAAGTTCTTTTTAATGTCTGTCTTGTTCTGTGACAAGAGCATCTTTTATTCTTGTTCCCAACGTTTATTCTACTTTAGTTGATTAGCTAGTGTAGTTACAATGGCCGCGGTAGAATGGCGGAGGTTAGAGTCCTCCCTCGGGTAAGGGTGTCTTAGTTGTTATTAGTTTAAGTAGTTTGTAAACTAGGGACTGATAACCACATTTGTTAAGTCCCATAGATTCACAAACATTTGAATATTGTAAGCAGGGTTCTGAGCTAGAACTTTACAATTCCCACTAAAATTGAAATAAACCCGGTCTTTGAGAATATTCTAATGCACTACTTCAAATTGTTACTGCAATTAAAGTATAACCAAACAAAGGGTTAATACCTAACAAAATGCTGTTAGATTTCAGGTCCACAGGTCCATCATTGTCTGTACGGCCAACGAGCTATAGCACATAATAAATTGAACTAGAATTTTGGGTGTCAGGTACCCTAAGACTTCTAATCGCTGCTGTTACCACAATGAGTACGTTACTTTAATATCCCAAACCTTCACGTCAGTTCATTATGTGTGGGCATGAAGAGCAATACTCAACAAAGAAGTGTCTTATTCCCGATTCCTTTAAAGTTTGGATATTTTTCACCCAAACTCATCAGTTGAGAAACTTTCTTGCAATATTCTCGTTTTCCATTTTATAGGTATTTTGGTATCTGAGATTACGTCTGTCGAAATTAATTGGTGTGCAGTCTAAGGAAATCGGACGATGCTGAAGAACTTAGATTACGTAACGAAACAATAAAGTTGGTAGATGAGTTCTGTTACTTGGGCAGTAAAATAACATGCGATGGTCGCAGTACAGAGGATGTAAAATACATAATGGCAATGGGAAGAAAAGCGTTTTTGAAAAAGAGAAATTTGTTAACGTCGAATGTTAATGTAAGTGTAAGGAAGTTCTTTCTGAAAAATTTGTTTGGAGTGATGCTTTGTATGTGAGCGAAACATGGACGGTAAACAGCATGGACAGGAAGAGGGTAGAGCCTTTTGGAATCCTGAAGATTAGGTGGGTAGATCGCGTAACTAGTGCAGAGGTACTGAAGAGAATTGGGGAGAAGTGTAATTTTTGGCATACCTTGACTAAAAGAAGGGATCGATTGGTAGGACACATTCTTAGACATCAAGGAATCGTAAATTTAGTAATGGAGGGAAGTGTGTGAGGTAAAACTCGCAGAGGGAGACCAAGAGATGAATACAGTAAGCAAATGGATGTAGGTTGCAGGTCTTATGAAGAGATGAAGAGGCTTGATAAGGATAGAGTAGGGTGGAGAGCTGCATCAAACCCATCTCCGAATCTCCGGACTGAAGTCCACAACAACAACAGCTATTACTGTTACTTCTCGAAACATTAAAGTGTTTATTTGACTGTATTGAATTCGAACAAGTGTGCTAGGCCGTAACGTGCTGTAAGCGTGTCGTCTAATGGACACGTCCAAGCGCTTGTATCGAATATAGGAGCCAACGTAGACCTGTTTATCACCTTGTTTTTGCTAAGGTCGCTTTTAAGATGCGTCCATTCTTCGGACACACGAACCAAGAGCGGCGAGCAAGCTGCACGCGCGCAGATAGTGTTTAGTTCGTTGGAGTTGTGGATTGCAGTTCATAGGAGACACAAGAAAAGAACATTTAGTGTGTAGTGAAGCTGTAAAGATGTCTAAGCGACGAGAAAAATCTCGCTTTTATGGTAGTGAATGTTGCTCGAGTCCATGCCACGCCACACAATCCGAATCGCAGGCTTTTGTTTCCGACTGTTACCCCTCCTTTTCCACCATCTTGACCTAGATCAGGTCTTCCAATCGCGATCCGGGTTCGTACACCCCTTTCCTCACTTCATTCCCTACCTCTCCCTGACGCTTTTTCTTGCCCATCCAATATCCCTCTTTGGTCAATCCCCCGTTTGAAGCTCCATATAACGTTGCCCTTGCTTCGTATGATGCCATAATTGTCAAAGTAGATTCCGCGATTATATTTTTTGGACAAGGAATTAATGGTACCGAATTTTTTTGAATTTTGAAATAAGTTAGTTAAAGTACAGCACAAAATGAACATTAAAGCAAATAAACCGCGGGTTGCATATTAAAGTCGGGCACCATACAAGCAACAGCACGTTATAAGACTTACGGAAAGCATCTAGCTGGATCCTCGCTATTGTAGAAGCTGGAAATAATAACTTTTTTTATTTAATATATGAACGTTGAAGATACTTTCCATAGTAGATCAATGTTCAGACTGTTCACTTCGCTTTTCATTGTTGTGTGACCGTGGGTGGAACATGAAGTTACTGGTAATGATAAAAAATTAAAAAAAAAAATAACAAAAATGATCGGACTTCGCCTGAAATTACAAAAGAAATGACTGCAGGTTCTAAAATCAAGCAAAGTATAGTATAAGGATGATTGATTGATTGAAATTTTGCAGACAATGCGAAGCGATTGTAATGGCGTCTGAACATTAAACTATTACAGAGGCGAAGGAGCTGAAAACAATAGAAAATAAGTATTTGACTTGGAGGGATTCATTTAAATAAAAGCAAAAGAGAGGGGATGGTTTTAAATTTAAGTAATATATTTTTACAACAACTTGCATGACAATACCTGACATTGAATAGATACATGAATGGAAGACGTCCGTACAGAACGAACATAGACAAGAGAGTGAGTAAAACTACTATCTCGGTTCCGTCTTCTCGCTTGTTTGGGAGTAAAAAATGACGAACGAAATTAAATTAGTTGCATTGCGAGTCAGAGGGAACCGGAGGCGATAAGTGTCGCTGATCAAAGATAAACAAAAAATAAATAAAAATTTCAGTGTATCGTTGCATCCACCTGCAATTGCCCTGCGATCCAAAGGCGTTAGTTTCACCACTGACACTCGTTGCACGTTTCTGGCCCTCCTTGCTACTCACTGTGATGCAGAAGTCCTCTACACTGATGGATCCTTGGTAAATGGCAGAGCCAGTTACGCTTTTGTTCATGCCGACCACACAGAACAACGATTCCTGCCACCTGACTGTAGTATTTTCACAGCTGAACTGACCGCCATTTCTCGTGCTCTTGATCACTTTAAAACATGTCCCCGGAAGTCGTATGTCGTGTGCAGCGACTCGCTTAGTGGCCTGCAAGCTTCACTCGGAAAGTCTGGCTGTTCAGTGGACTTTATTTGGACCCCCGGCCACATGGCATCCGCGAAAAGAGCGTGTCGATCGGCTGGCTGAGCTCACCACCACTGCTCCTCCCATGGATATTGGTATCGCAGAACGAGATATCCGATTGGATTTGCGCCACAAGAATTTTGAGGCTTGGAACATACAATGGGCAACACTGAGCACTCCAAACAAGGTCCGAGCGATCAAGTCCTCTACGGCCGTCTGGAAGTCGTCTTTCAGGCCTTCCCGTAGGGACTCTGTTGTCCTATGACGCTTACGTATTGGCCATAAGTGGTTGATACTTGGCTACGTTTTACTTAAAGAGGACCCACCGAATTACCGTTATGGAAGTTTGTTGACAGTGGTCCACATCCTGTCGGACTGTCCGCTTTTAGCCGCCCTGCGGCAGTCTTTTAATCTACCTGCTGCGCCTGCCATCATTTTAGCTGACAATGCCTCAATGTCTGATCGAGTTTTAGATTTTATACGCGCAGCTGGCTTTTATCGTTCTATTTAGTGGTAGGCTCGTGCCTGGTGTTCTTTTGGGTGTTGAGCTTTATTTTATCTTTTTCTTACTTTGATGTCTTATCTTCGGTAGGAACAGGGGACTGATAACCATGTAGTTTAGTCCCCTCTAAACCCCAAAACACTAAGGCGTTCCTGTCACGGTCTGCACGGCCACTACGGTCGGGGGTTCGAATCCCCCCTCGGGCATGGATATTTGTGCCGTCCTTAGTCTTAGCTAGTTCATAAGTAGTTTGTAAGCTTAGGGACTGATGACCCCGTAGTTAAGTCCCATAAGTTCTACAAACATTTGAACATTTGAAACCCCAAAACAACAACAACAACAAAAAACAAAACTACACGTCGACGTCGGTGGCCATAAAAGAAATAATGCAGAACTTATAACAAATTTGAAGTCACAGCAGATAAGTGGTCAATATAAAAAATTTTGTCGAATGCCACCGTCTGACACTGAAAATCTGCTGCAGATGACTGGACCTCTTATTTCCAAAAGAGGTCAGTTATATCCGCTAAGGACAGGTGAGCGTTAATATTTGTTGTACATTATTTATTTCATTGTTATAATTAGGTGTGTGTTTGTCGTTGAGATTCTGATAAAATTAGCAATGATGAATGTGGATTAAAATAGGTTGATTTATTGTTTCTATTATATATATTTTAATATGATGAATTTTTACAGGTTAGAAATAAAACTTCGATTTTTTGCCAATTACATCCATCTTCGCTCTTATTTATCGGCCAAGCATATTCTCTCATATGCTTACTCTAATGGTCCTTGTGCAGAGGATTCAAAATAATGGACTGTTTTCTATATTCACTAGTTAATTTAATTTTAGTCACTTCTGGCAAATCCATATTTAATCACTGGAAAATAAATCACAAAACCTCTTTACTGAGGCCTGACAGCAATTTAAAGACATTAATTACTATGCAATATTTTAGTTCATAGATAAAGCAGACATCAATCTGAATATTAGTTTGAACACCACAGTGGCCTTACTGGACAAGGACCTGTTTGGAGCTGGTATGACGTTGCCTTCCTCCGACCTTTGGTCTAAGGCGTCATCCTAAGGACTGGGCGGCCGCTCCAGCTGGAGGTTCGAGTCCTCTCTAGGGCATGTGTGTGTGTGTGTGTGTGTGTGTGTGTGTGTGTGAGAGAGAGAGAGAGAGAGAGAGAGAGAGAGAGAGAGAGAGAGAGAGAGAGAGCGTGTTGCTCTTAGTGTAAGTTAGTTTAAGTAGTTTGTAAGTCTACGAACTGTTGACGATGGCAGTTTGGTCCAATAGAGGTAGAAAAATTTGAACATTTGAATTTACGTAGCTAGTTTTAGGGGGGACCTACAGTTTAACGTAGATTCCGAACCACAGTGGAACTCGGCATTATTCACACTAACAGCTTTACCAAAGAGTGGAAAAGTGACAGATAAAAATCGTAAGAGTGAGGTGGGGTCAACGCTGTGACCTTTGGATTCATACTCTGACACTAGACAATTCCACCGAGCCATATCCTTGAAATATTTCAATTAATATCGTGAAAAACAATGCTCACACGAGAACTGGAAATGTCAAAAAATTTGCGTTCCCGTCCAAATGTGAACTGTGAAAATTAAAAGTGTTCGTTGGAAAAGCCGATAGGAGATGGATCGTTGTGTGCTGTTTGTCCGGCGTCCAATTATGATGAATTAAATGCGCAACAGCAGAACGCAACTGTAGAGGCACCTTTATTAATCCCTAGAGCCGTGAGTTCTGTTGCCGTTGTTTTGGTGCTTGATAACTGAATATTTGGTTGGATATTACAAAGCATACGTCTTACTTTTTAGAGGCCGAGTTACTAATTTTGGTTCATCACTAATATTTCTTTCTGGAACATGTGTTTATGACTTTATTATTTCATTTCTAAGATTTTAATACTCCTTCTAATTAGTGTTACTGTTCAGTAAGCGCATCTGATTTCTATTCAAATTGTGTGTTATAGGCGTGTATCACTAAGTATTGTGGCTGGGTAGACAAAGCAGTGCTGCAATTGTTACCTGTCTTCTTGTTGAGGTAAGACGGTTCCTTCGATGAGGGTGTCTGTTCTTCCTGACTTCCTGACAGTTAAGATTCAGATATTCATTCTTTTATTAATGCAGTTGACTTTGTTTCTTAACGTAAAAATTCGATTGTTAATAGGTGGCTCCCTCACTATTTGTATTGTTGGTTCTCAGAGTTGAGGTGTTTTTACATCAAGTTGGCGATGTACTAAGGTGATTGTGTTTAACAACCGTGTCTGCCAAGAGCCTATTCTGTTCCCTGCTAGTTTACGCGGTCAGGCGCACTATGGCGCACCACCTCGTGTTTACCGTTCCTATCAGAGACTGTCCGACTACTCCACAATGTGAGGAAAGACTTAATGTGCTCGAAATTGAATATATTAACTATGTTCCATATTCAGCCGCTTGACTCAACCGATCCTGTAAATTGCTGAATGTAGTTAAACTTTAATGATTGTTGTTCTTAGAGTTGCATGTGTGATAATAAAACATACGTATAAACCAGTATCGTGTGTAACTATTTAAATAAATTTTAGTCTTAGTTCTGCCCCATTTAGGTGAATTGAATTACGTTTTACGCTGTCGTGAGTTTTTCAACTTGTGTTTTTAATAAAATTTGAATTTACTGTTTTAAATTTACATTTTTAAATCTTCTTATTCGTTAGTGACCCGATTATAATGACTTTTGTATTCCTTTAAAGTTTCTTTGAACAGAAATTACTCCGATAGCAATCACGGCTAATTATTGTAATACAATTATTTTTAATACAAATGAAGCTCTGGGTTTGGCCTGTGCTTCCTTTAGCGACTCTATTCAAGTCTGGGGTTGTAACTATGTAACACTGATTGTAATCTTGAAAATTGCCTGAGTTTGACGAAGAAGAGAGGCTACGATCTTCTCCAAGTACTATGATGAAGACAATATGGTCACTCAGGGATGATCATTATAATAGTAATATTGATAATTGTAACGTTGTGTGAAGGTCTGGTGTCAATATACTATTAAAAAAAAGTTACACTCCATGATGTAATTATCCGAATGGAACGGAAAACGGTCTTTATGATTTACGTACACAGAAAAAAAAAAAAAAGATTGATATGACAGAAAATGTGGACGATTTATTCAAGAAGTAGAGCTTCACAAACTGAGCGGGTCAATAACGCGTGCGGCCGCTCCCGCCGGAGGTTCGAATTCTTCTTCAGGCATATGTGTCTTTTTGGCGTATAACGGTCTGCGCCGAAAATGGTTTTCAATATTTTGTTCTGCCAAGGTCTGGAGCTTGGTCAGGTGTGTGTCCGCTGCCATGGACCAGACCTCAGAACCATTTTGAGTATAGTCAGTGTCTGTTTCAAATGTTGACTTGTCACAGTTGTTTTGTGTTTAAAATATCCGTTGCGCACATAAGTTTAATGCACTGTTTCTTATTTAATAGTATATACATCAATATCAGGGCCATAATTAAACCAAATTGCTATGTTAATGAACAATTTGTTGTCTGATTTAACAATAGGTTCAACATCCACAACACATACACACACACACACACACACACACACACACACACACACACACACACACACACAGCTTTTATCTGAATTTTTGACTGCGAGAAAGATATTAAAAAACCACAAACCACTTTCTTAATGCTTGACTGTGAGAATTTTATGCAGATCAGTTTCTGATTATTGAAATTTAGTATCATAGTCAATTAACTATCATTTACTATGGCACCAATAACGAAATCTGTTCAACAATATTATTCAAATCAATACTGCACTTTAAATCCACTAATAACTAATTCTCAAATGAAGGAAGTAGGTTAATTTTCTAACTACGTAAATGAAACAGGAAAGAAAGGTCAACTTTGTTACTTATTATTGATAATCAGCATTACATTACCTACATAATACAACTTCTGACTTGCTGGCAAAGCAGCCTCTGCAGCCTCTGCTCTACATCGGAGCCATACACACAACTCAACCGCTCTCTAAGCGAGCTGAACCACAAGTGTTACTCTCTCTCAGCGCGAGCTACAATGCTATGCAATACAAGATCTTTGCCAAAGATGAAACTTCACAGAGTTAAGTACACATATCGATACATACAGTAGAAGCGATATTATACATTTTCTTGCAAGCAAGTTACTCGATACAAAACAGGAGGCACAATATTAGACATTTTCTTACAAAAATAATTTTTTATGGACACGTATCAAGCGTAGAGGATAAAATCGAGGACCTGTATAGTCTCGTCTTGGTTCTTATTCCCAAGCCTTGGTCGTTGAGAAGGGGGTACAATTGAACGTACAATGTGCTACACTTGCTTTTAGCCCTAGTCATTTGTTTCGCAAATGTTAATCTCTTGTCTAGGACTAGTCCAAGATATGTGACAGAGTTGCTCCAATCTAACCCTTTTCTCGATACTGTTATATTTTTGGTTGGGGGTGTGAATTTGTTCGTAAACATAATTGCCACCGACTTATCTGCGTTAACAACAGTTTGCGATGTCGTCTAGGTGTTCCTGCAGCTTTCGAGTAATGAAGTCCAGGTTAATACTGCTTTTGTATACCGCAGTGTCGTCGGCATAAAGAGCAAGTTCGTTTCCTGCCAGTTTTGGAATGTCGTTGGTGTAAATCGAGTACAGTGACGGTGTGTTGTTTTTACTTTAAGTTAGTTTAATTAGTTAGTAAATCTAGCATTCGATCATCAAAGCTGTTTAGTCCCATAGGTTTACTAACATTAGATTTTCTTAAACTTTTGTCAGTAAGATTCGAGGCCGAATATTTATGACGCCACTACAGACGCTATTGTCGGAGGACTACTACGTCAATGGTAATTAATAGGTTAATTATGTTATATATGTGAACATCAAAGACCTAATCTGCTCTGTAAAAGTGACAGGTGGCGTTGTTAAACTGAACAGAAATGAACAAACAGCTATCTCGATAGTGAAATTGTTTTGCAGTGTTGAAGAGAAATGATGTCATATTAAAATACCAGGAAACGTGAGCTACTCAGCATGAACAAAGTGAGTTGATAAGAGGAAACATCTACAATCAAACAGGTAGTCAAAATAGACATCACCTCAATAAGGTTATCTTTTCGTTTTTCACAGAAAGAGCTTGCTAATGTAAAACCAATCTAAAATATTCTTGAATTTTTTGTAAAACCGGAATACCCTGAAGATAAGGCACAACTTCGAAACATGTAGCTAAATAAACAAAACCTACAGTTGTAAAATAATTTGTGAATGGTAACTTTAATAGAAGTAACATTTTAATTATTCACATGCAGTCACAATCGAAAAATTGTCATTATGGCTTTAAATTATTTTGTACAATGGTAGTCGGCGCAAGACGTGCAAGGGCGTTATGGAATTTGCGCTCGGAAACAGCTTGCTGTAGAACAGCATTCATTGATAGTGTAGATCCTGGTTTGCTCTGAACAAAGAAAGAACCGAAAAACATCATAATGCATACAATTCACATGGACAGACTACAATAAAAGAAACATATCAAGACATGCTAGACTCGGGCACTGTAATACAATTGTACTACCAGAACACTCTATGCGTCAGAAAAAAAACACAATCTGAGCATCAAGTGTCACAAACAGGGGAAAAAATAGTACGTAGAACACAGAGATGGTATATAGATGAAGGGACCAACCAAAGAATTATACGAATACACAAAAAGACTTATAGACATGATGATAACTTCGGCTAACATTGTATGGACATACACCTAAGACGAACAGCAACCCACTAACAAAGAGAAGTTTTGATGAACCTAGCAGAAAACTCAGTTAAAAGAAAAAGAAACAGCTGGTTTCAAGATATAGAAGAAGACATCAATAGAGAATAAATAGGGACATGATAAATGGTAGGGACAAATTCAGAAACAAAATTATGAGCTTCAAATTTGAAATAAAAGAAAATAACGTTTAAATGTAATCTTATAGGCAAAAATGTACTGTAATAATAGTAGTAACAATAGAAATTAATAAAGTACTTTGTTTATAAGGCTTGATCATTTTTGCTCTCGGACACCGTTGCAGAAATTCAGAAATAATTGGATTTATTATTGACTGAAAAATCAAAAGCCGTCTAACACAGTATTCTGCGACAATACTATGTGAATTACGCGATAGACAAAATTCTTATAAGATGCGAATTCCTTGTTCTTCTGGGTGCTTCTCGGACTGCCTAAAAAGCCTTTCTGATGCCGGGCCCCTTTCTATCCTAGACAAATGGTTTTTCCGTAACAAAATTCCTATTTTGTTTTCTCAACGGTTCTTCATGTTTTTTGGGGTGCTGAATTCGAATTTCAAGTTTGCAGCCTTCTAGAAGGTCGTCCTTACAATGAGACGCACAAAAATTTTCGTACTTTTGTCAGTTTCTTGCCTTTCTCTCGAAAACTATGCGTTTCTCGAAGATGTCTATGCTGCACAAAATTGAACAACATTTTCTACAAAATGCACTACTGATTTTTGACGAGCGGTATCGGCGCTTAAACTTGCTCAAAAAGAGCAATTTTTTATCCTTCTGCGAAATCGTAAAAAAGCGTCTATTAGCACGCCCTACAACGCGACAAACATACATGATGTCAACGAAACCTCTGAACCACGCGAAAGTCCATTAAATTTCCTACAGAGGACGCCTGCAATATGCCATGTTCTAGTAAGGGAAGAAGCACAAGGCGAATATTACGAGCAATGTCTTCTGCGCCCTATAGTGAAACGCCCCATACCAGCTGCTATCTCTCGTCGGCGCTACAGTTTCGAAGTGTTGTACTGAAAATTGATGTTTTGAATCAGTTGATGAGAGAGTATGTAATCTATATGTATCATGAAATGAGTGTATGACGAGCTCAGGATTGGGTCATAACTTCTTACAGGTTCTCTATCTGGAGAAGAATGAGTGCCTGTAGTGTTACAAAAGACAAGTCGTGTTGTGTTCCCTGTATAAGTAAATACCTGTACTGATGTCATATGCACCGTTATTTTATTCGCCTCCATTTGGCTGTTGCTGGCCCAGGCAATGTTTCTTGGGCACGTGAAGGTCCAGGTAAAGGTTCTTGAGCAACGGAAGGACCAGGAAATCTGTCAGGGACTGTGGAAGATCCAGGCTGAACAGTGAGTTGTTGCTGACTTTCAACTGAAGAAAATGTATTTCAGTGATAAATGATATGGCAGAGAAAAGAAGATTCACACTGCTGCAAAGTTTACAAGATTTAATGCATTCTGTCGCCCCAGCTGCTTCAAACAGTGGTGCTGCAATGGTCTCCTCCAGGTCGTCTTCGTTGTATGTATCCAAACTGTGGTCAACGTTGGAGCACACTTAAAAAGCAGAGGTATAAGCAATAGGTGAAATCAGTCTAACAGGCAACAGCAAACATGGTTTCCAGACTACGCATTGACGCTGCGTCTCAACACACCTTCAGAGTTTTTCTTTAGCTGCTGCAGTGGACTGGAAAGTTCCACTGGTTGTTGACAAAAAATGGGTTGGATCCCATTACTACATTGTAACTCCCAGCTCCAGAGATTCTTATTCAACTTATATCTTATTCAACTTTCATACTCCTCCCTTTGGAATCCCAAAGCGGGACGGAGCTGATGCACCATCCTGAAGTATCCAACAAATAATACAACAGCTTAAGTAATTGCCACCGTAAATGCAAACAAAATTCATACATACATTTATAATGCCAATGTTACTTTTCTTTATCTAACTCGTGAACGAGCCTATACTTCCTACCCCGACTGTGAGACCTCACTATCCGTGAGGCCATTTTCTAAGAAGGCTTACGGCTGTGTGTCTGAGGAAGGACTTTATTTTAACCCTTATAGAGGTTCTATTACACAGAGGCCTCTATGTCTTCCTTGCCAAAAATCGTAATATGGATTGGTGCACCTAACTCCGTTCGGCATTAGGACGCAGTATCTGTATGCTTGTGAAAAATCTCTTATCAATTCGTCACAATACAAGATGGATTGCCATAGTCGATGTAGGATAGACGAGCAGGACTGTTCTGCACGAAACTGTGTCAGCAATGCCAGAGATTGTGCTCAAACATTGACAACAAAAAGTCGCTCTTTTTGAGTAAGCTGTAGTACCGATACCACTTAATAGAAAATTAAACCTGAGTAGAGCATTTTGTAAGAAATGTTGTCTGCTTTAATTTTGTGTAGAATGTACATCTCCTAGAAACACATATTTTTCTAGATCAGTGCTTTCCAAACATTCCCTCATGGCGACACTCTTTTATAGCTTACAGTTTTGCGCGGCACCCTTTCACTAATATTGGCGCGGAACCACTGACACCAACTGCCGGCGTGGCGCAGGGGATAGCGTCACGGACTACGGATCAAAAGGTCGCCGGTTCAATCCCGCCCACCGGCAAAAATTTATTTCTTTGTAATTTACAATTCCAGAAGGTTCTACATCTTTCTTATGTTCACTTGTAAATTCTACTTGTTTCTTATGTTAACTGTTCTTCTAATTTCTGGTAAATTCTGTCTGTGTATAAATAGCAGAGCACTCTGCCTGAGAGGCAGTCAGTGCTGCGTGTATTTGAGTTCGTAATAAACGTGCTTTCAGTATAAGTGCTGTGTTTAGTTGCCTTCGAAGTCAAGCTTGCTTCCATTGCAACGCGACAATATAAATACATTTAGATGGTTCTAGCGGGGGGAGGGGGGCGGGCGACGGAAATAAAGAATCGCTTAAATGTAGTTTGTAAACGAAACTGAAATCCTCGTACGCATTGACATGTTTAATGTTGATCCTGACTGCAGCTATTACGTACATTCATCGCAAGAAAAGGAAACATTAGGAACTACGGAGATCTACAACAGAGTAACACCGCAGACAACAATGCCTAACTGACAGTAATTTTTGCTTCTTCTAAATGCGACCCAACTTCCGAAACGCGAAAACTGCATTTCGGAAGCCGTTTTTCTCTGTCGTGTGTACATGTCAGGGCCACATACGGTTTTGCTGGATCGATTGAAAACCGCATCTCGAAATTAGCTGCTCGGATTTCTGATTTAGACAGCACAGTGGCTGTTCCTTTTCAGTTCAATATTATCACATTATTTTCAGAAATAAAGATGATGTATTTATAACAAGTGATGAATTACTATTTAAGATCTATTGTTAAGTTCTTCCTTCACCACGACCTCGGAAGTCTCGACATATTCGAAAAAATGGATAAATAGTTGTGACAAGTAAGAATATGAATGTCATTTATGGTCCCTGAATTTGAACATACAGGACACTGACAGAAAAAAATATTAACGCATACCAGGGTTCGAACCAACGATCACTACATTTAAAATACTACTCTTCGTTAATCACCCGGCCATACTCCATACTAAACATCGCTACTGAATAGCTTTAGTCAGTGGATAATTGTGACTGCTTTTACAATCTGTGACAGTTTTTACAGCCACTGTGTCACTGACTGACATTTAAGTGTAAGAAACGCTACCGAGGGTGACGTGGCTTTGATAAATCCATTAAAAAACGCTGAGGTGCAGCTTTTTGTGTTATTTTATGAAATGAAATGAGCGTATGGCTTACTTGGCCGGGAGATCCCTTGCAGGTTTGTTCGGCCGCCTTAGTGTAAGTCTTTTTATTTGACGCCGCGTAGGCGACTTACGTGCAAATGATGATGAGATGATGATGATGATTAGGACAAAACACAACACCCAGTCCCCTGCCGGGAATCGAACCCGGGCCTCCTGCATGGTAGTCAGCAACGCTACCGCTGAACTACAGAGGCGGACTGTGTTATTTTTTGACAAGGTTTTTGTTTAGAGTCTACATTTGTTAGTCTCGCGACATCCTTGATACTATTACGCGACACCCCAGGGTGTTGCGACACCCAGTTTGGAAAGCTCTGTATCTAGATATAAGCAATGAGCCGAAAAAAGTACAATATTTTGAGTTTTTTGCGTTTTATTCAGCGCCCCAAAAACATACAGAACCATTGAGAAAAATACTTTCGTAGTTTTGTTACGAAACAGGCTGTTCTGAACACCAACAGACTGGACTACTCGTGCAGTCGTTAGGTGCCCAGTCCTCTCTTCAGCCTACAGCCGTTCGGAGCGCTCGCAACAAAAAGGCGACTAGGACCGCCTGGCCTAGAAAACGTTAGCGAAGCGCGCCACGTTGCCACATCGGGCAGCAGCTGCAGGCTCTTCTTTGAAAACGAGTTCCTAAGCATAGGCCTCGACAGAGCAGCTGATGTATACTGGGCTCAACGTGTCTAAAAGAGGAAGGCTGTTTTCATACTGCGTGTAACGCAGGTCACATACAGTCCTGTCAACAGAACGATAGTGTATGAATCCCATTACGTCTAAGAAGCCTGTGGATTCGATTTGTTAGGCATACATGTGTCTCTTTGTATCGCTGCAGTGGTTAATAATTTTGGTGCTTTATCACAAATGCCGATAAGAACATTTTTCGAAGTTTGCGGTAATAGCTTAGAGCGGATCGTTCTTTATTCATTCATTCAGTTCATAGCGCGGTTGCTCGCCGTGGAGGTTCGAGTCCTCCCTGGGGCATGGGTGTGTGTGTTGTCCTTAGGTTAGTTTACCTAGGTTTAAGTAGTTTGTAAGCTACGGACTGATGACAACGCAGTTTGGTCCGATAGATTTACAAACATTTGAACATTCAGTTTATGTCTCTTTAAAATAGCGTAGCTTTTTTTACAGAGTGATATTTTTAATTTAAAAATGAGCATGATTTGTGTAACAGGATTTAAAAGTACTTTTCCAATCCTCACGATTTTATTGCATCATAAACGTGAAAAATCCTGCATAGGCACTGTGTATCCATTGGTTATGTTTTCGATGATTTCCCAAAAATACCTAAGACCGGAAATCATTCCTCCTCTGCTTTGTCCCAGTTATTTATCCATTCCCCTTCACATTTGTTTACCATTAACCCTGCAAACAGTTTTCCATCATATTCCCGTCAATCGGTTTAGTAGGAAATGGTCATTATTGTCGCGTGATGTTTTAGTTTTTCTCGCATCTCATTGTTTATGACGTCAATCTCATGAATCATGTGTCGTACTACGATAAAATTTCGAACGTACATTCAGTGGTAGGTGTGTTTACTGTCTGTAGCATTTCTCACGCATATAATTGATGGTATAGTTAAGCGGCATATTACGCCTATGGAGAGCGATCGAAAATTTATATAAAACACTTACTTCAGCCAATATGGCTAGTTTGTTTTATTTTATGATTTTTTACCGGTTTCGATGAGTTATCTTCAGAAACAAAAATCACAATCTTCTCCTATTTCAATAAAATAACGAGTTCCTTGTGAAAATGTAATGAAAGAAATAAAACTTCGCAAACGCTTAAAATTTGCATCACCAAAGTGGATCTTCACCTGCCTTCCACACTTAAAAATTGCATGTGTTCTTGCCACAAGTAACAAGAAGACTCTACGGCACTGGGTATGACGTTAGAATTTATAATTTGTACACTACAAATTGTACTCGCAGAACATTTTGCAGACAGTATATACAGGGTGTCCAGAAAAGGACTCACTAATTTCAAAATTATATATCTCGAAAACAAAGATCGATAGAGGAATGCAGTAAACGGCATGCTTATTGTGAAAGCTGTAATACGTTTATACAGCAGTTTGAAATAATAGTTACGAAAGCTGCTAACAGATGGTGCTGCAATCGCCATACGTAATGCCTAGTATAAGTAGTGATCCGAAGCCCAGAGCGACCAGTTCCACTATTGAAACGTGAAAGGAGGTTAGCGTACCGAAGGAAGAGATTAAAACCATGTACTCCATTGAACAACGCGTTTTTCTGGTGCTAGAGTACCACAGATTAGAAGAGAGTCCTACGGCAACAAGGCGAAGTTTTGAAGCACGATTTAATGTTCCAAAAGGACCCGATGCGAAAACCATTCGTACGCTCTTCACAAAATTTCAACTAACAGGCAGCGTAACTGATGATCTAGTGGGGCATGTTGGCCGCAGGCAAACCGCAGTTCCGCCTGGAAATATCGCCACAGTTTCTGGAATTATTCAGCGAAATCAAGTGTCATCCGTCCGTAGACTTGCATCCGAGACTGGTTTGAAGCGTTCCAGCACACAGAAAATAATGAGAAAGACCCAAGACACGTTTCTATTCAAAATTCAAACGCACCAGGCCATACCCGTACGAGCTGTGCAACAAAGGGTTGCCTTGATGCGTGAATAAGCAGAACTGGCGATTTTGGTGTTCCGAAAAGCCATATTGGTGTGGGCTGCAGTATGCAGCAGAGGCATTATTGGCCCTTTTTTCATTCGAGAAACGGTCACTGGTGCACGTTACGTTGCAATTTTGGAACAATTTGTCGCCACACAGCAAGCGTTAGAGGATCGACCAGGTACTGAATATTTTATGCAAGATGGAGCCCAACCACATCGGACCGAACAAGTGTTTCGCTTTCCGGTGCAGGCATGGATGTGACTCCCTATGACTTTGGACGAACTTCAATCTGCGATTTCTTTGCCATGTGAATCCATTTCGGTTGAGACACTACGAAATGTGATGGCGAATTTCATTCTTCGTTTGCGCCACCTCTGTAGTGCCAATGGTCAACATTTTGAAAACATTGTGATGTTTGCAAAGAGTGTTTTCATACGATTATTTCACTTATGTATGCTGAAATGTTCAAATGTTTGTTAAGCTTATGGGACTTAACTACGGGATCATCAGTCCCTAAACTTACAAACTACTTATCAATTACCTTATACTAAAGACGGCACAAATATCCGTGCCCGAGAGGGGATTCGAATCCCCGACCGTAGTGGCCGTGCAGACCGTGACTGGAGCGCCTCAGTCTCCTCGGCCACCGCGGCCGGCTATATATGCTGATATGATTTGTACAGCTTACATCGCCATTTGTTAGCAGCTTTTGTAACTATTATTTCAAACTGTTGTATAAACTTCTTAAAGCTTTCACAATTAACATACCGTTTACTTCATTCCTCTATCGATCTTTGTTTTCGAGATATTTAATTTTGAAATCAGGGAGCCCTTTTCTGGACACCCTGTACATATACAGCTGAATGTACAGATTTTACAGGCATTTATACAAAGCGTATACCTGCAAAATTATACAACTGCCCAACATTTAATTCAATAAATACGAGATCATATACAGGGTGTCCCACTCCACTTTTTCACCCCAGATATCTCTGAAACTACAGGAGATACTGAAAAACGACTTTCACGGTCATGAACGTACGACAGGGCTTACGTAAGTAGATACTAACAGTCTTAAACGTAAAGTATTGATCTCAACACAAACTTTTTTTTAATGGATACCCGATATTATTCCTTAATAAATCAAAAACGAAATCACAAAAAGAACGGCGTTGGTTGCATCAGAATCCGTCAATTACATCGGAGAAACTGCGAAGCGAAGTTGACGTTTGAAATAAATGAAGTGCACAGCTAACGCGTCCCGAGATTCAAGCTAGAGTTGCAGTTGAGTCTCGGACACGCGCTAGCAGCGCGCCTATGTATTTCAAACGTCAACTTCGCTTGATAGTTTCTCCAGATGTAATTGACGCATCGCGATGCAACCAACGCCATTCTTTTTGTGATTTTTCTTGCTATTGATTGCTTAAGAAGTAATGTGGGGTTCTACTTTTAAAAAAAAGTTTGCATTGAAAAAATTTTTCGCGTTTTAAACTTTCTCATAGTACCTACTTTCATAAGCCACTGCCGTACGTCTTGTAGTATCGGAGATATCTGCGGTGAAAAAGTTGAGTGGGGCACACTGTTTATTACACTGTCATATCATGCACCACGTTTTAATACACTTCGTTTTTACTACAAGACCTGTATTCCATTAACGTTTAGGATATTCCTGAAAAGCTGACAGTAATGCTTCCCACTTTGAGCTGTGAAGCACACACGGCTGCAGGCGAAAGCAGTGGACTTCTGTAGAGCTGGAAGGAAAGGAAAAGAATGAAACAGCGCACATCTAACTAATACCCATTATTTCCGTCAGGTATAAATTTTAACTTCAAGAGTCTGCAGTTTCCAGTGTGACTTGCATTTTTTATTATGATTAATAAATCACAGGGCAATATATTAAACACTGCGGGGTGGATTACACATCTCCCTGTTTCTCATACGGACAACATAATGTCGTTTGCTCAAGGGTGAACAAACCAAAGAATTTATTCATGCTAGGTCCTGGACAACTAACCATATGTTTATAATCAAGTTTTGAATTAAATTAATGTTACATGTCCCTTGTATCTTGATGAGTATGTAACTGGTGAAGTTTTACTTATGAAGATGCAGCAAGAAGGGTTGCTGCCTATCGCCTTTCCTCTCATACAGGATCTGTTGTCCTTGGACCGTAAAGGCGTCGGACTTCTTCTCTTGGCAGGTGTTTCGTCGCCTTAGTGACGATTCATTAATTGAAAAGAGGACAGTAGGAAAGTTACAGAACAAATAGGCAGAATTGTGGTGAAATCTGTATTCATAAAAATATGACGAATGTGAGGTAGCCCTGTTACATGTTTAATATTATTTCACAAATAAGATTATTTT
The DNA here is from genome assembly GCA_026315105.1 of Locusta migratoria. Lineage (NCBI taxonomy): Eukaryota > Metazoa > Arthropoda > Insecta > Orthoptera > Acrididae > Locusta > Locusta migratoria. Next base: position 925,703,997 of record CM048744.1, on the reverse strand, counting down.
GCCACGAAACCACCTTGCTGTAGGACAAGGAATTACTTAATAGTCAATAATTAAACACACTTTAAAACAGATACATTTGCAGTCTTCAGAGAGCTTAGAGTGGTTGAATCAGAGAGACTGTTGAAGTCGTAATACTAAAACCAGAGCAGGGGCCAAACGGTCAAGCTTACCTCACTGTAAACTAAATGGTAAGTGTACCGGATGCTTCCACTCGTCCATCATTGTAACAGACGCGGAAGGTCCTCAAAGTCACACGTTCCTAATAGGGCGGTAACTTCCGCCCTAGACTGTCCATGAGGTGGATACCTCGAAGCTCTGCAACCGAATGGCGGTACGTGGCTGTTCCTTGGGCACGGCAGTGTGCTTCCGCTGTTCTAGTCCCTGTAGCTGAACATACAGGTAGGGGAGAGGAACCGTTGGGGAATCTTAGCTCTTGCGGGAGGCACTGTGTCTCGGATACTCAGGTTGGGACACCTGTTTCGTGCGGGGGACAAGGCTAGTACGCCTCTGCCACGGCGTCGCTTCCGGTTGCTTTTAAACTTAACGGCTATAGGAAATTCTCCATTTTGAGGAATTTATAAAAACGGGTAATGTAGAAATTACTCTGTCTGTTCCATTAGATTGTCCTCTAAGTAAGCAATCATTCTGTGATGCTCCTTAGTTGTTTTAATTTTGCTACTTTGTAATTAAGGACCCGTCCGGTCTGTTATTGGTATCTGAGAGTTCGTAATTTTACTGGAAACTCGAATCCGTGGTCGGAATAAAATGTTGAACTTGAGACACGTCCACATAACGTGTTCCATTTAATTGACTCCCCATCAACAAATGTTTACCAGCTTCAAACATTTTTTTTTTTTTTTTTTTTTTTTTTTTTTGAGTGTAGCAAGACACTCCACTCGCAATATGCAAGATACCAGGCATTATATATTGATTTAGTTTTATCTGTATGTAAAATTCTGTCTATGTTGTACATGAGGCCCCAAATGTGTATTCGTGTGTATTGGCCCTGGCTTCCAAGGAATGAATGAAACTTTGTATGTAAGAAAGTTTAGGGAGTGCTAGGCGCGTCTCATCTGATTTGTGTCGTCCTTTCTTTCAAACGCTGGGCGTTGAATGTCTCTGGGTGAGAAGTAGGTTTGCCAACTGCTGAGCAGAACCCAGTCTTAGCAAATTATTTCATTTATCTGAATTTTTGTGACCGAACTCTGTATTGTGCTGCAGCAATCTGTAACCTTGCTTATCTAATAGATATCATTCCTCTGATCAGAAAGGTTACACGATTATATTTTGCGATCTTATTCTCTTCGAAATTCATTTTGTTAATTTTTTGCATATTTTGTGTTCCGACTTAGTAGAGTGTGGTATTGATCTAACAACTTTAACCTTCTGTAGTTATCTTCTCCCTGTGCTAAACGAACGCCAGAGCGACCGTTTTTAGATATTATTTAATGAAATCTTGATTTAATGTATAGTTAGAAGTACTAGGGAAACTTTAACTTCCGTCTGTACACCGCACTTTGTGGTCTTAAACCAAGTGCGTTTGTTTCTGATCGTTTATCATGAGCCTAAGCCACTAGCTTGACACATTATGGAAGCGAAGTACTATTTCATTGTGCGCGAGTGAACCTTCGACCTGCATTCTCCACATCGCCTGGCTGTCGTCTTGGTGTATTGGTGTCAGGTGCATGGTAAGCACCTGCATGGCTTGGCGTATGAATCTGTGTGTGAATGTGCCGCAATTCCTCCGTTCCCCCCTATGAAACGTGATCGTAATTAACCTGTACTCAACTTTGCAGGTGGGCAATTTTAGCGCCAGGTAATTGTGGATATTTTGAATATTTTGTAAGGTATGTTTTTTACTACAATTGTTTTGAACATTAAATTAATTTGTTAAACTATATCCTTTTGTGCTAATTTAAATTCTCCCCTTATCATTTCTTTTGGATTAATGCGGGGTAATTTGTTCATGTATCTTGTGTCTATATTTGTGTTTCCGTTGCCAACATTCATTTTTTATTTAGATCCATGACTGCAGATCATTATTTAATTGTGTGCAGTTTCCTCTAAAGATTGCAGTAAAGGTAGAACTGTTTGCTTAACTTATAGAATCAGAGTTTTGCTTTAGGGAAATGTATACTTCCGCCGCTGTGTGAATATCGCCGTAATTAGATTTTGTGAGCAAGCAGTCAATTGTTACCTTCACAAACACGGCTAGTTAACAGTCAAAAGAACAGCGGGCGAGTTTCAAACTATATTTTGCTCTAATTTCTGTCTTATGGAACAGCCGTTGCAGTCGTGCATTGTGTGCCCTCAAAAAGTCTGTGCTTACAAGTACCTTTCTTTGTTTGGATTCTGCACTTATTATTTTGTACATTGTGGAAGAGAGTCTTATTTTTTAAATATTCTCCTATAAATATGTTTTTAGAAAAAAGGGAGATGGACAGAGACAAAGGGAGAGAAGAGATAGATGAAGTAGTAAGTTGAGGCTTGAATAAATAAATAAATACCCGAGCAATGTCGGGTTTTCAGCTAGTTTATAAATAAAAGTAGTTATACGTTAATAGAAATGAAGAGACGCGGTGCATGTTGAGCTGCAGCAGCTACACTGCTACTCTCTAAACAGACACAAATACACCACAAGTACTATCATAGTGCCCTTGCCGATTACTCTCGTTTACTCATGACCATGGTTAGCAGATTCCTGTAAAGAGTTCGAGGTCGTGTGCTTCAACACAGAAATGTAAGGAGTCCTTTGCACGTTGTCGCATTGATTATACATTTATGCCCTTAATCTTCTGTTGCACAATATCAATTAAAGTAAGAATTTTCCAGTAACAACATTGGAATTATACTTTGCGGTGCCCCTGAATGTAAAATATATGATCATAAACTTTCTAGTATATATATTTTGGGAAATATCGCCCCGTATATTTAAATATATATGGATGTTGTATGTACGTATTAGTTAGTAGAAGGTACACAATTTATGGGGAACAGCGTTCAAAATTTATGATGCTTGGGGTAAAGCACTCAACTGGAAACCAAAGGGTTGCGGTTTCGAAACACGGTCGGACCTCAGATTTTTTCAGTCTGCGTTTTAACGCATCATTCACCAATTAACAATGTGAGGAGTCCCCAGAAACGTCCCGTGGTTCGGATTTCACATTAAGCTGTAGGTCCCCTTTCCCCGGTTGGATAACTGGGGTAGGCTAGGGACACGCAAGTCGCCGAAGTGGCGTCCAATTGAAAGACTTGCACCAGGCCAATGAGCCACACGAAATTATTATAATTATTTAAAAAAGTGCAAAACGGTTGAATGGTTGGTTATATTTCAGTTGTCAAAATGTTACTGCTTTGGATTACATACATGCCTAATTTATACATTCTGAAAATTGTAGAAACAATTTCTATCTAGTACAAAACCAAATACCTGTCACATTTATTACACATTTATTTTTTGACATTTATTATATTTACATCTATGAGATTTTCCACTGCAGTAAGGACAGTGATCGACTAGGTTCTTCCTCATAAAAGCATTTGCTGTATTTGGCTGCCTTCCCTTTTTTGTGCTACTGCCTGCTGAGCTATCCAGCGATTGTCTCTAGTATGGTTTTCTGACCAGCATAAAAATTCAGCAATATCAAACTTGAAACCAAACAAAGCCTTCTGGGTCTTCTAGTAAAGAAGCCAAGCAACAACACAACTCACGTCAGGTATGTACTACGGAGGCGCTCGTGCGGACTTCTACACGTTAGGTCTGTCGTGTTATAGGACGGAAGAAAACATTGGCAGTTCCGGACTTATAAAGGAGGAGTGTAGTGTAAATCCGGATTTACTCAACTGCTGTAAGCAGATGCTGCCATCTGTCGTGATACACGAGAAGCACAGCTGTATATCGAAGTATATACTGTGGTTGAAAGGCACAGTTAATTTACTTGAGCTAATAATATACGTATTTAAATACACGCAGTGGAACGTACACGATCGTCCTTCTGCAGCTAAAATAAATTATGATCTAGAATGTAAAAGATTTAGCTACTACAGTTTCCCATTCACTTAGGGACCATCAGACATGGTGGAAAACCTGGAGTGTCGTTGCAGTCAACTTCATGCTGGCAACGGAGGCACTCAAGTCGGTCGTCTGGGGTGATAGGTGGATGGGACCAAACAGCTAGGTCATCAGTCCCGTCATACAATGATTCCTGCTCTTATTTCCCTCAGTGTCGCTTGTCTGTTAGCGGTGCTCTAAGGCAAAAACTACTGACTGTCGATTACTTCGTTTGGTGAGAATGGCCGAAATTTAGACCCACGTCTGCTGTACTTCTACAGCTGTCTGAAAAGTTTATTATACATGATCCTCTGCGGCCTTCACTACCTCTCAGAGCTACCCATTCTTCTTCTACTGTAGTACTTCCCCCCATATATATATATATATATATATATATATATATATATATATATATATATATATATATATATATATGTTGTTTCACTGTGTTTGCCTCTGTAACTTATAAAATAATATGCGACGGGAAATTTTAATGCGGTTGGTCAACACAAGAAATGTTACACTTTCTGCGGAGCTATGAACATAGTTTATTGTATCATTTTCCGAAGAGTTACAGCACCAAGATATAATTTTTTAAATGGAACGATAGTTTTTATCGTGCATTGGATTCGTTGAAACCAGCTATCTCCAAATCAATTTAAACTACATTCTTATCACTGTTAGTTTGGGAGCTACAACCCTTCAAAGTTTCAGGGGCAGATACCACAAGCACTACGCATAATGCAAGGCGCCTTCTAAATGTGGCGCGGCCGAGTTGTAACGTCTGGTATGCAAGATGTAAGAGACAGGGGAAATAACCTCAGACTTTAAGAAGAATATAGTGATTCCAATTTCGAAGAAACAAAGTACAGACAAATGTGAAAATTAAAGAACTATCAGTTTAACAAGTCATGGTTGCAAAATACTAATACGAATGACTTACGGACGAAAGGAAAACTGGTGGAATCCGAACTTGGGGAAGATCAATTCGGAATTAGGAGAAATGTAGGAACTCGCGAGGCAATATTCACATTACGACTTATCTTAGTAGATACGGAAAGAGAAACCTACGTTTTTAGCATTTGTGGATCTGGAGAATAATATAATTGTTAAGTAAAAATGAACGAAAATCCTACAGTGTCCTGAATTCTATTGATTTATCCTGAAGTTTTTGGGAATTATTATGAAAATGTCTTGAATTTTATTAAAAACAATATGGGAACTGGCATTACAATAGCTGCCTCTACGCGCCATGCTGCGGCGTATTTTACTTGTAGTGTAAGCCCAGCTTAGCACACGTTCCGGTCAGTCCGCGTGCAACCTGGGAGGACACAGCCTCAGACCCCGTGCGTGGCGAGGCGCGCGGTGTCTGGCGGTGCGGCCGCTCGGTGCTGAGGTCATCGACCCCTGACGGCTTTCTTGGCTCCCCGTGACCCACAAACCGGAGGACGCCGTGGCCGGGCCTTTGTTCGGCCACAATGCGGGTGGCCCCCTCCCCTCCCCTCCTCCCACCATCCACACTCCTCTTGGGTTTGCTGGGGACACGACGGTGGCCGCTCCTCTTACCGTGTGTGGAGCGACAGCGAGGCACCGAAGAACGCGGGACGATGCCGCAGATGCCGGTCACAGAAGCGGCCTTCTAAGCTAAGCATCACTCTAAATGGAGGGGGAGACGACCGAATAGAATAAAACCAGCTTAAATTTCATAGAGTGTTTAAAACACGAGTTACAGCGCCCTTTTCGGCAACCCACATTGGCGGTGGTCAGTTCACTTGAGAGATGCCTGTCAGTCGCAGTGGCGCAGCCAGGATATGGTTTTGGAGGGATCGTACTTTTGAAAAAGAAAGCCTATTTTTACACTTTATGTAATTTAACCAATTATACTGCGTTGCACGGGGTCGTGTTATTGGTCCTCTGCTGTTCTTTATTTACATAAACGATTTGGGGGAAAATCTAAGCAGCTCTCTTAGGTTGTTTGCAGATGTCGCCGTCATTTACCGTCTAGTAAAATCATCTGAAGAACAAAACCAACTGCAGAACGATCTAAATAAGATATCACTATGGTGTAAAAATTGGCGATGACTCTAAATAATGAGAAGTGTTAAGTCGTCCATATGAGTACGAAAAAAAATCCGTTTACAAGATAAATCAATCAAAATTGAAGGTGGTAAAGTCCACAAAATACCTAGGAATTACTATTACATCAGACTTTAACTGGAAAGAACACGTAAATAATCTCGTGGGAAAGGCTTTTTATTGGCAGAACCCTTAAAAGATGCAACAGAACTATTAAAGAGACTGCACACACTACGCTTGTCTGTTCTTCTTTGAGTATTGCTGCCCAGTGTGAGATCCTTATCAGGTGGGTTTGACGGAGGACATCGAAAGAGTCCAAAGAAGGGCAGCTTCTTTCATATTGTCACGATACACAGGAGACAGCTTTACGGAAATGATACAGGATCTGGGGTGGGAATTATTACAACAACGGCGCTTATAGTTGCGGCGTGGTCTACTTACGAAACTCCGATCGCCAACATTCTCTTCCGAATGCGAAAATATATTGTTGACTTCCACTTACACAGAAATGATCATTAGAATAAAATACGAGAAACCAGAACTCGAACGCAAAGGGTCTGGTGTTCTTTCTTCCCGCGCTATTCGAGAATAGAATGGGAGATAAATAGTATAAAGTGGTTCGGATTTATTACAAGTGTAGTATTTCATATTTCCGGTGCCGACCTGTTTAAAAAATGGAAACAATAATATATAATAAAATTAAAAAATCTTTGGGAGGTGCTAGGGGGTGCTTCAGCCCCATTAACCCCCCCCCCCATTTCTACTCCCCCCGTTGTCTGCGCCACTGGTCCATCGTATGTTGTTGAAAGTGAAATGCTGTATTTGGTGTATATTGTATTTAGTGTATATTTTCTGTACAATTTTTGCTTCTTCAATATGCCTACAGTGTATTCATCATTTAATACATAAATCGTAGTGTTAACCGACAAATATTTTGAGCAGGAACACCAGTTGGTTTGTTTTTGTATCTCTGTCATCCTATACACAAACAAAATTTCTGGCTAATGGCACATAGCTTTCCCAAAAGTGAAGATTCAGATGACTCTGAAGTACACACCATAAAAAAGGCTCAGTTTTCTGCCTAGCGTTTGTATGATACTTCTTCTGTGGCTGTTGTGATTGATGAAAATCTCATCTGTTGAATATTAAAATAAAATAAACACTTTTGAGTGTCTACACCTTCTTTAATATATTTTTATTTGTTGCATGGTTAACATATAGGCATTGCAAATCGTGAAAGGAAAAGGAACAGCTAGAATTTTTTTTTACTTGTTAAACGTCTGTGTTCGTTGTAGCAAATATCTACGTGTATGAACGTGGCAACGGCGTAAGTTATTAACGATACGTTATGTCGGTGTAGAATGCTTTTGTGGCAGCTGACCCAGGCGCATTTTTTGATTGCAGTATGCTCTTACTTTCGTCTTTGTATTCAAAACTGTCCCATCAAACTTTACTTGTTCCAGCAAGACAACAAAGAAGGTTGTTAATGACGCCTTATTTCGGCGTGGAATTATTTTGTTGCAGCTGACCCAGGCGCCTTTTTAACTGCAATATTTTGTTGTCAATTTCGTCTTTGTACTCAAATTCCGTCAAACAAACCTCACAACTAACCCCTTTAACAGCAATTTTACGAGTATGTGGACTTCATACATTTAATAAGTACCAGATAAAAGTGTACTAGACTTGAAAGTAGTTGTTGCAACACATTGACCACAGATGCAAGTCAATGATCATGATTGTTCATCTTAACAATTACTGTTCACTTGTATAATTTTTGCAGCACTTTTAAACTATGAACTTGCATTATAATTATCAAAAATATTTTCTTAGAGGCTCTTTCGTTGTTGGGGCAAACCTCAGCTGTTATACTTCGAACTGAAAGAGTATTACTGACAGGTTCGTGATTTTCATTACCGCATTTCTTATCCATCTAGCTCACCAATTCGCAGCTTTGATAAAATCTCAAGAAACTTACGGAACGTCATGCATATCTGTACTCAATAGTCGATCTTTATTTAAAACGTGGAACTGTGTAAATAGGTAAAATTCTCTAGTGGGTGTGGCATACCAGCTGTCAGCCGATACCCAAAGTAACATGGCGACGCCAGTTCAATTTGTTTCAAACATGGCGGACCTATCGTCACTCTATAAAATTAAAGCTCGTCGTAATAGAGCTACGTCTGTAGCCAGGTATGGTATTAGCCAACAGCATTCATCAGCTGTTTCCTAATCAATAGAACACGGACTTCTAGAATTTATTATTTATTCATGTCAGAAGCATCGCCTGATTAATACATACATACAGGGTGTTTCACTGTGTTTGCATCTGTAACTTATAAAATAATAGGTGACAGAAAATTTTAATGCGGTAGGTCAACACAAGAAATGTTACACTTTCTGCGGAGCTATGAGCATAGTTTATTATTGTATCATTTTTCAAAGAGTTACACCACAAAGATATATATTTTTTAATGGAACAATAGTTTTTTTTTCTATCGTGTATTGGGTTCATTTAAACCAGCTGCGTTCAAATCAATTAAAACTACATTCCTATCACTGTTAGTTTGAGAGCTATAACCCTTCAACGTTCCGGGGGCGGAGGCTGCGATAGCGTAGCTGACTGGCCGAGCAGCTATCCCCTGGGGCACGGCCCACTGTCTCATGACCACCAGCCAGTGAGCTACGCTGTCGTAGCCTCCGCCCCCTAAACTTTGAAGGGTTGTAGCTCCCAAACTAACAGTGATAGGAATGTAGTTTAAATTGATTTGGACGTAGCTGGTTTCAACGAATCCAGTACAAGATAGAAAAAACTATTGTTCCATTTAGAAAATTATATCATTGTGGTGTAACTCTTTGGAAAATAATACAATAAACTATGTTCATAGCTCCGCAGAAAGTGTAACATTTCTTGTGTTGACCTACCGCATTAAAATTTCCCATCACCTATTATTTTATAAGTTACAGAGGCAAACACACTTAGTGAAACACCCTGTATATTTAGACTAACAGTCATACATAGAATATTTAAAAAAGTGTATAGCATTAAATTGAGGATATTGTTAGTGTAACAATCAAATGTAGGATATTTACAGGGGATAAAGCATTAAATTTCGGATATAAATGTGAGAAGGGATAAAAGTGCAAGAAAAACTGAACTATGGAGTGCTGTGCTAAACATATCTAGCTCAAAAGAATTTGAAATATAATCTAGGTACATATCACATTTAAGTATGAAACTATCAATTACAAGCTAAACCTATCTCCGCCAGAAACACGCAACGTCATTTGCATTTGGCGTTGATGCCTTTAGGTCCTCGTTAGTAAATTGGGCGAGACACGGTGGGAAGGAGAATATATGTGCAGCTATTTTTGGTACTCCTCTTTCACGGTGAATATACTCTACAATGTCCGTACGTAACCTGTTGAGTGCTTTCTAAATTTCCCAGTTATCGTCACAGCCTGTTGCTAGCTCCTGTTTAGGCTCCATGCAGTGTCGATTTGACGTCTTCCTCCAAAGGTCCACTCTGGTTTTGGGCACTTCGTATTTCGTAGATCTGAGGAAATTTCGTCTTGATTTTAATCGCTGATGGGCCGGTTAGTCCCCATGGAGCAGGTGGCGTTCAAAATCTTTGGATTTTAGTCTTTCTTTACATGCCGCTGCCTCCCTGCGGACGACAGGAGGAGCGATGTCAGCCAACTAGATAGTGGTTCTTGTCCGGAGGATTGGGACAACCCTGGGTTTGGCTCCCCAGTTAGAACTTGTCAGCTTATGAATGATGTTATTTCTTCCACGAACTTTTGGTTTCGTATTCAGGCCGTCTAGGGAGTCACGATCATTTGGGTACTTAGTGCGACCAAATGTTGAACGAAGGAATGAAGAACAAGTCAGCCAAAGAAGGGGGACATTCCTCAGTTTTGAGGGACAACTATATTTTTGATTTTAAACCAACAAAAATTTTAACTTTTTTCGTAGCATTGCGTTGACATATTCCTCATTTTTGATCAAGAGTACTATATATCGCAAATATATTCCCTCATCTTTATTGACCATTTCTTTTATAGTCTGTGAACTGAGTACTATATTTACAGGTAAAGGAAAAAAGACAGACAACAAGAAACGAGAAGAAAAGCCTTGAAGGAAAAGACGACCCAGAGTACAACTGTGGTGCCTTCCGAAGAAGTGACATAAGGAAAAAGGTTTAACTTTAAATTGCGTTTCCTGAAAAGTTTGTGCTTTAAAGTTTATGTACCTTTTCAAATACGTTCAAATGTTTGTAAATCTTATGGGACTTGACTGCGGAGTCACCAGTCTCTAAACTTAAAAACAACGTATGAACTAACTTATACTAAAGACAGCACAAACACCCATGCCCGATGGGGGGGGGGGGATTCGAACCCCCGACGGGGCACGACCTCGCGCATCGTAGCATAGCGCCTCAATGCGCTCGGCCGCTCCGCCGCGGCTATGTACCTTTTCCGCAGATTCTATGAATGGTTGTATCAAGAGCAAATTTTGAAATTCTGATTGCGAGTTGCGATACTGGGCAAAGAGCTTGGAATTTTGCATGGATTTAAAATTGTACTGGTGGATTTATAATTGAAAAATTATGAAAATTCTCCTATTTGACCTATGTTGTAATGGCAGATTCGATTGAAAGGTTGCAAACTAATATTTCAGAGCTCGATCAGAAGTGCAAGGATTATAATATGAAGATCAGCGTCTCCAAAACGAAAGTAATGTCTGTGGGAAAGAGATTTAAACAGATTGAGTGCCAAATTGGAGGAACAAAGAACAGGTAGACAGTTTCAAGTACTTGGGATGTATTTTTTCTCAGGATGGCAACATAGTGAAAGAACTGGAATCCAGGAGCAGCAAAGCTAATGCAGTGAGTGCTCAGCTAAGATCTACTCTCTTCTGCAAGAAGGAAGTCAGTACCAAGACTAAGTTAGCAGTGCACCGCTCTATCTTTCGACCAACTTTGTTGTATGGGAGTGAAAGTTGGGTGGATACAGGTTACCTTATTCATAAGGTAGAGGTTACAGATATGAAAGAGTCAAGAATGACTGCAGGTACTAATAGATGGGAACAATGACAGGAGGGTGTCCATAATGAGGAAATCAAAGAAAAACCTAGAATGAACACCACAGATGAAGCAGTTAGAGCGAACAGAGATGGTGGGGTCATGTTTACACGCATGGGAGAAGCAAGGTTATAACTCTACCCGTCCTACACCACCGGGTAGAATATAATTAGAAAAATGACCCGTGTGCCCAATTTTCTTAATTTGGTTGGAAAGCTATCGGAAATGAAGCCGATGATGTAGCGGAGGCTATAACCGGAACGTTGCTGCACCTCTTTGGTAGACAACAACGATCGATAGGAATAAAGAAAGTGGAAGGTAAAATTTGGAATAAAATTATTAATGTTTAAATGAAAAAAAAATGCGAAACAAACGAACCACAAGGATTAATTTGGAAAAAGCGAATAACTTATTGATTTAGGGTCGCCAGCTCGTTGCACGAGCAAATAATTTGCAATATGAAAGTCATAGCCGCCCAAATGCAACATGCAGCAAATCATGCAAAACCCTCACCTTAATACTTACTATTTACAGCTTCAAATAATTAATTGTTTATATAAGTACCAGAAATTATTCTACAGCGAGTATACCATGCGCTTTAGCAATAATCAAATTTTAATTGAACTATTAACTGTACTAATGGCAAGCTCAAAAAATAATTAATGACTTGTCGTGATAACACTGAATATTTAGAAAAGAACCATTTAACCTTCTGATTAACTTTTACTCTTTCTTTAACCAGGAATTATTAGCGTTCAAACACTTGTAAACAATTACTATTCTCACTAGTCAGTAATTGCAAGTTAAAACAAACTTTACCTGAAAATAATATGCAGTGGAAAACAATTAACCTTTTACACTGTTATTGAAATATCTCTTGAAATTGAAAGTTAGTCTAGCAGCTTCGTTCAACTTAGCAAACCTATTGATCAGCAACACTGGCATAAGCTACATTTAGTGATACTTTTCTGAACACATTTTTTTATTAACGACTGTCACATTGTCTTTAATGACTCTGATTTCTAGTTTTCTATAACTTTGTGAATATTCTCGGAAAAACAATGGATGAGGAAGAAACCTGTCTGGACAATGACTATGGGTAATGATTTTTAAACACAGGTTCACAAATAACAGCGTTCGCTATTGAGCAATCATCACTAATACGCTGGTTAGCTGTACATGCTAAGACAAACTTAACAGATCTTACTGAATTTGGTGTGCGACGTGGTGCTGCTGATTGGATACTGTTGACGCTTAACAATTGGCAAACACAGGCTCTTCTTGGCGACGAATGTTAGTTACAATTTTGAGCCCAAAGCATTCCTCTTGATGCATTTATTAATTATTTGAGCTGTGGCCGTATGAATAAATAATATAGCATCTTCGCCGTCTCCTCCACTAGTGCCAATCCAACATGCAGTCTCCTTCACGTACTTTTGCCGTACACCACCGAGCGCACCGTCTCGCGAATCCGTCTGTCCGCCGCTACTTCTCAACAACGACTCTTTCTCGCTGTGGCCTCTGCGCTACCAGCGATAAAACTCCCTACTCAAAGATGATTCTATACAATAGCAAAGTCCTTGCTAACCCAGCGTGTCTACTATATTTACATTATTTTTGACATATATGGAAATTAGCAGGACAATGCAAAGATATTACAGAAACAAAATATACAAATACATAATAAATTAACAAAAATACAAATAATGAGGAAAAATACATAAAGCATCGTTTTATATATCACCCTGTACGCACACATGACTGGACAGCACCGTTGGTCACTGTGTTGTTGTGTCACAAGGTTACCTAAGAGACTCATGACTCGGCAGCGGAGGGTAAGAGGAGTCGAGGTAGACCAAGAAGAAAGTACTTAGATTCGGTGCAGAATGTTTTTGACGTAAAATGCACAACAACAGACGAGGCATCAATGTTAGCATTCAATAGGGGTCATGAAGGAAGTTTATTAGAGGTACTATGCTCCAGACTGAACGCTGAAAGATATAATCAGTGTCTAATGATGATGATGATGATTTTATCAGCGTCGCGCCATATGTTTCTGTAGGTAGACTCTAATGATGATGATGATGATGATGAGAGAAATGTTTTGATCCTTCTGCAAAAATGTCAAAAACGTCTACTCGCACGCCCTACAACGCGAGAAATATACATGCTGTCAACAAAACCTCTGCACCACGTGAAAGTCCATTAAATTTCCTATGGGGGACTAATAGATGGGAACAATTGCAGGAGGGTGTCCATAATGAGGAAATCAAAGAAAAACTGGGAATGAACACCATAGATGAAGCAATTAGAGCGAACAGACTGAGATGGTCATGTAACACGTACGGAAGAAGCAAGGTTACCTAATGTGAGGATACAGGGTTTTAGGTTAGTACCCTCTTTGGTACGTTTTGGTCGAACGATAGTTATCGTTGGTGTGCAGCGAGAGCTGCTGGCAACAATGCTTAGGTTGGAATGTTCTTTGTTTGTTGGCCGGTGTGCGGCAGTCTCCCGCCGACCGCAGAGCAAGGCGATAGCATGTCGGCAGTGAGTTCGTATCCTGCGTTTAGTGGTGGCTAAAGTTTTTGCCATCCGGTCGTATCGCATATGGGTTGCAGTTGCATATTGAAATGTTTCAGTGTGGACTTGTAGACATTCATCGTAGTGGCACGCAGTTATTTAATCAGTGTATTTAAAGGGAAGAGTTTTAAACATTTGTCGTTCCATAATAAAGTAGGTTAACAAAGTTTATTGTTATGGATCAACCTGGTAATTGTCCGCATCCCATACCGTCAAATCATTGGCACAATTATTAAATGATTAAGCATAAAATAGAATGTAACGGCAACTTCGCCCATCGAGGATTAGGTGAACGCAGCTGTGACGTTACACTAAGAGACTCATGAGCTCGGCAACGGAGGGTAAGAGGAGTCGAGGTAGACTAAGAAGAAAGTACTTGGATTCGGTGCAGAATGATTTTGAAGTGAAAGGCATCACATCAGACGAGGCATCAATGTTACCATTCAATAGGGGCTCATGAAGGAATTTTATTAGAGGTACTATGCTCCAGACTGAACGCTGAAAGGCATAATCAGTCTCTAATGATGATGATGATGAGAGAAATGTTTTGATCCTTCTGCAAAAATGTTAAAAACGTCTACTCGCACGCCATACAACGCGAGAAATATACATGCTGTCAACAAAACCTCTGCACCACGTGAAAGTCCATTAAATTTCCTATGGGGGACTAATAGATGGGAACAATGGCAGGAGGGTGTCCATAATGAGGAAATCAAAGAAAAACTGGGAATGAACACCATAGATGAAGCAATTAGAGCGAACAGACTGAGATCGTGGGGGGTCATGTTACACGTATGGGAGAAGCAAGGTTACCTAACACACTCATGAGCTCGGCAGCGGAGGGTAAGAGGAGTCGAGGTAGACCAAGAAGAAAGTACTTGGATTCGGTGCAGAATGATTTTGAAGTGAAAGGCATAACATCAGACGAGGCATCAATGTTAGCATTGAATAGGGGATCATGGAGGAAGTTAATTAGAGGTACTATGCTCCAGACTGAACGCTGAAAGGCATAATCAGTCTCCAATGCTGATGATGATGATATTGAAAATTTATTTATTATATAGGTAGATTAACGGGACTTCTTTTCCTTTAAAAGAAAAAAAGGGCTGAAGTGTTGTATATTTATTACTTTTCTTTTAGAAAGGTCATGATGAATCAGGTTCAGATGTGGCGGGGGATGCAGCCCCATAGCCTTCTCCCCCCCCCCCTAGGTGTAGCCACTGGTTCGATCAGAACAATGCAGTGACAATAACTACTGCTGTACTATGCAGTGTTGTTTGGGCGGAAGGACTGGCAAAACCACGAAAAGCGCTGAATCAAGGAGACACAACATGTTGTAAGGTCCCTGTGGTCCCGACATAGTCGGTTTCATGTAAATTTTTATACTTATGTAAACTCGCCAAAAGTGGCACAGTAATCTTTGGAAGTTCGATTATAGAGTAAGCGGTCTGGCTGTGAGAGAGGGCAGTCAGTAGCAAGTCAGTTGCGAGCTGTGTTGGGAGTCAGTTGCGGAGAGTTGGCTGTTCGGTGAGGTAGCGCGAGGACGCTGTTGGAGAAGGCAGACGTTAAGTATCTGTTGCAGCACGCCAGGATTGTAATGCTTGATGTTAATTTAATTTTATGTTATATTTTTCTACTTAATATTTTTTTTAGAATACATAATGATGATGATTTTATCAGCGTCGCGCCAATGTTTCTGTAGGTAGACTTGTAGGTTAGGTGGGTAACGAAACATAGCTGATGGTTGTGGGTGACCCGCAGCCGGTTGGGCAGTCACGTGGTCGTGCCCCGGTGCCTCTGCTGCACAGTGTCGGCGTGTCTCTGTTCCGTTCTAATGAGCGGCGCAGGGCCCATGGCGTCGTTAAGGGCGTCTGATTAGCCCTAAAGGCTCCCGCGGGCCCTTAACACCGGCCCAGAAATCGTAAACGAGCTATGGAGCCACCGCCACCACCACCAGCAGCTCGTTGAGACAACAAATTACGCTGTTCTTTCCCGCTCGCCTCCGGAAAGTTTTATGGCATCGGCCGCGAAGTAGCTGCAGTAACCCCGGCGTAACGACTGCGCCACCGGCGTATACCAGAAACTGGCCCCGCAGATGCTCAAAGCAAACGTCTTCCTCGACTACGACCAATAGACCGAGAGGAATGCTCAAAATGGTGTAGTCGTTACATCTTAGGTTCGTTTCAGCAGCTGCCCGGGAATTAGGGGAGAGTGGGGCACATTGAGCCACGGGGCACAATGAATCAGGTACCATAATTTCAGTATGAGGTAGTAATTTTTTTCTCTGTGCATATGTTGACAGTACTGCTCTACAGACTTCCATTTGTTTTCTGCTGGATCTGGCATCCACAATTAATTTTCTGCGGGTGTTATGTTATTTTTTCTACAGTGAAGTAATTTTTCGGCGAATTAGATAGAATCAAATTTAGTGACCAAGGATTGAATAAAGTTCAAAGAAAGTAAGTCATTATAAGTAAGGTAAAGCAGTCAACAATCCGAAGATTGGTTTGAACACCACAGTGCTTTACTAGGCATGGTCCTCTTTGGAGATGGTATGCCCTTGCCTTCCTCCGACTTTCGAACTGACTTACCCAGCCAGTTATACGGGGACCTACAGTTTAACAGGGTTCCGAACCACGGTGCTACTCGGTATTTTTCAAATATACATTACTGCCAGAGGTGAAAGAAGTGGAAAGTGACAGATAAAAATCCTAGGACCTGGCGGGGATCGAACCCGCGACCTTTGGATTTGTAGTCTGGCACTCTACCACTGTGCAACCGAGGCGCACAATGATAATCTAACGTCACTAAATAAATTATAACTTTACTGAAATATACAAAAATATATGGAAGACGACAGACGGTCATTATAACAGTATGAATATTGTGTTTAATGTCACATATCTTCAAATAATAACAATGTTCATACATAACCTCACTTGAGCTTTGTTTGAAATATGTAGTGTTGGGGCACATTGAACCAAGCTCTCGCGGGGCACAATGAACCATGGTTCATTGTGCCCCAAGGTGATTCATTCTGCCCCAGGAGTGATTTAATTGTCAAATACAATAACTCTCTACTTTGCGGGTTTCTTAGCATGGGTAAAAACAATTCAAATGTTTGTGTAGCTTATGGGACCTAACTACGGGGTCATCAGTCCCTAAACTTACAAACTACTTATGAACTAGCTAATCCTAAGGACGGCACAAATATCCATGCCCGAGGGAGGATTCGAACCCCCGGCCGTAGTGGCCGTGCACCCCGTGACTGGAGCGCCTCAGTCCCCTCGGCCACCGCGGCCGGCTAGCATGGGTAAAAATTCAAAAAAATGTTCAAATGTTTGTAAATATTATGGGACTTAACTACGGGGTCATCAGTCCCTAAACTTACAAACTACTTATGAACTACTTACGAACTAGGACGGCAGAAATATCCATGCCCGAGGGGGAATTCGAACCCCCGATCTTAGTGGTCGTGCAGATCGTGACTGAAGCGCCTCAGTCCCCTCGGCCACCGCGGCCGGCAGGGTAAAAACTTACGTTAGGTAATTAGGGGTTTTAAATTGCAGAAGTTCAGCAGTCTTATTTTATCAAGTTCGAAGATGGTTCATTCATACCGCAGGAAGACCGACAGGGGTAAAACTGACCATGATGTAATGCAAGAAGCAGTACAGGATGTTCTGGATAAGGGCAACTCAATTCGCCAAGCTGCTAAATCTCATGCAATACCTTACCCTACTCTTCGGCGATACGTTCAAAGCATTAAATGTGGTTCCAGTGGAAGTCTGACACCAAACTATGATAATCGCAGGGTATTTTCTGTGGAGCAGGAGAAAGAAGTCCAATAGGAAGCGTTATGAGCAGGAATCAGATGAAGAAAATAATGAGGTTCATTATGAAGAGAGCGATGACAACCTGGATGAGTCTGATGAATCTGACTACAACTTTGAAGTATTGGACAAAAACCAGAAAAAGATGATTTCGTTTTCACCAAATTTGAACTTAAAAACAAAACACCAGTTTACTATGTGGGGAAAATTTTGAAACCAGAGGATGCTCAGGAGACTATCTGGTAACATTTTTGAGAAAAAGTGAAAAAATGGGAGGGAAGTTCTTTTTCAAGTAAGGGATGAAGCATTTATTCCAGCTAGCAACTTACTTCACGTGCTTCCAAAACCTATTCATGATGGTATGACAAAGAGACAAAAATCGTATTTTAAATTTGGAATCAGCTTCCAGTCAATTGATGTTCGCTAATTTCAAAAGAAGGCCTACAATTTTGTGCCTACAGGTTAATTATATGATGTGTAAGTGGAATATATGTAAACATTAGTTTTAAATTACATTTGACACTTACTTTGTAATCTAAATAGGTTCTACTAAGAAACTCTTTAAACTGGATCATTGTACCCCACATGTGGGGCACTATTAACCATTTACCAATTTTTCTTCAAAGGCTTGTAGCTTAAAACAAATTATTCGTGGAGCAGTCATATAAGACCATTTGATACTTGAATAAGTAACCCTTATAAACTTACAATTACAACTCTGTAATAAAATTATTGGATGAGTAAAACTGAAAAATATTTTTTTTATGGTTCAATGTGCCCCAATCTCCCCTACTCGCGCATGCGTAGAGTTGAAATGAATGTAAGCAGCGCTTTCTTCCGCTTCTGACTACTTGCCGTGTGGCTGTTTGCTGTTTAAGCAATAACCGCCAGCTACCAGATTCTACCCGGAAAAATATTTCTGGTGTGCTTGAGCTGCCAGATTCGCCCATGCGGAGACCTGTCTGAGTTGTAGTGGGAGCAGTCTCCACGTCATCAGTGTTTACGGGGGACTGATGGCCACAGTAGGCTAGTCCCCCTAAAAAACCCCAAATCAACCAGCCAAGCAGTGTTTACGTCTCCATTTGTTTGTCTTCATGTATATCTGTCTTGTCATATGAAAAATCGAGGAAGGCTAATAAAATAATGACAATATTTCAGTTTTCTGCTTATATTTCCACGTTATTAGCATTGTGTTGAACATGCAATTCACACCTGACAGCTCATTTAATATATATTTGGGTTGTTAAAAAATATTATGCGATGTACATGATTTCCGTGGACTTTAATCTACCGGGTGATCAAAAAGTCAGTATAAATCTGAAAACTTAATAAATCACGGAAGAATGTAGATAGAGAGGTAAAAATTGACACACTTGCTTGTAATGACATGGGGATATATTAGAAAAAAAGAGTAAAAAAGTGGCCGACAGATGGCGCTTTATCTGATCAGATGAGAAATAATTAGCATAACAAATTAAGACAAAGCAATGATGTTCTTTACAGGAAACGCGCAATGTGTTCACCATCATTCCTCAACAATAGCTGTAGTCAAGGAATAATGTGAACAGCACTGTAAAGCATGTCCTGAGTTATGGTGAGGCATTGGCGTCGGATGTTGTCTTTCAGTATCCCTAGAGATGTCGGTCTATCACGATACACTTGCGACTTCAGGTAACAGTTAATAATCGCACGGGCTGAGAGGCCAAGCATGACGAAAGTGGCGGCTGAGCACACGATCATCACCAAACGACGCGCGCAAGAGATCTTTCACGCGTATAGCAATACTTTTTTTTCTTTTTTGTTCTAATAAAACTCCATGCCATTCCAAGCATTGTGTCAATTTTTACCTCTCTATCTACATTATTCCGTGATTTATTAAGTTTCCAAATTTATACTGACTTTTTGATCACCTGGTATACTGCGGTTGTTCAGTGAACTAAATCGACATGCTATATTAAAAATATATTTTGTATAATAACCAAGAAGTGTAAATGTTTGTTATTGTTATAATATTTTGTTGATTTGGAGACACGACTCATTATCGAGTGTTCATACAAGATCAAGGATTATTCGAGTTGGAGAGGATTAAAGTTATTTTTGTCGGTTTGCTAAAACCTTTGGCTTTTATCAGTCAACTACAATAAATACTTCTTTATCACATAGGAAGTCAATTTATATGAAACAATATTCCGTACTCTTGCCTTATTTAAACTGTTTGCTGTACTTTAAAGGGCTCTCATATTATTCTGCAATGCATACAGTGTTCATAGATTTCATATTCTGCTATAATAAATAACTAAACATGAGGATATACTTCAAGAAATTGGTATCCTGAAAACCGCACAGAAAATCTTGACATCAGGTACAAATACGTGAAACTGGACATATTCATATTCTCTTAAAGCCGAATAGTGCTTTGAGTCAGACTACGAAATTGTGACAGCTTTGGCTTATCCTCGGATGTGTTGTTTGTTTTATGGGACAATGTAGGATCTGTTAATGTTGTGCATACGAATATTAGTAAATTTTTACTTCAAGATTACAAAGCAGGCGATTTAAATAGGAACTGTGATTAAAATAAATACTTGTATTGACAGGTTTATTAGGAAAAAATGGTTTCTATTAGACGCCTATCATCAATGCAACAACGTGTTTCATACATCTGTGGTATCCTCTCAAGGCTTAAATTTATGTCTTAATTTGTGTTTTTTACGTTTTAAATTTACAGACTGACGTTCTTTGCGAATTTCCGGAATACACCACCAGCAGCACATTGTTCAGTGTTTTATCATTGTATACATTTTCGTTACTTTCTATGTATGGCGTATTAAGTGAAAAGACACACTAATAAAAATGAAAAATAAACCGATGTTGTTCTGCATAATTGATTGGAATTATACAGAAATACCAAAACAATAATGAGGTCGCAGGTCACCTGTTGCTCCACCGGTACGGACGAGAAACCTACCAGAATTGAAAGGCGTTTAAGCAGTGCAGGTTCCAAATACGACTTCATAGCTGCGCATGCGCAATAATAGCGGATTTCTCGGGCTTGAAAGCAGCTTTCTGGCAGCTGCTTAAACGAACCTCTTGTGACTATACCATATTTTGTTGCATTAAAAAGTGGTGAAGTCTCAGTGTGCAAACCTCTGTGTTACCCTTCAGGCCGTACTCAGTGGCAGCCATGTTTAAATGTGCCAAACGAGTTTCCATAGGTTAGAATCTCTGGAGATGCCCTCACACAGAAAAAGTGAAGCCAGCAAACTGCGCACTCCGGCATTTGTCTGTGCCCAAAACATTTGTCGTATGCGTGTGTATAGCAATTCTACTCGTTGAAATGTACGACATATCTAAGTAAATACCCCAATGTGACTGTCACTGTGACGAAATGAGTGCTATGTTCACACAGGGTTTAAGCGAGAGATATTTGTTTTGGGCACAAAAGCATGGCCCCTCTGACTTCAACCAATCCTGTTCTTAGCGCAGATAACGCCCCTTGCTTATCTATTTATTTGGAATTTAAGTCAAAATGCGATGTAGTAGGCTGATATGGAAGTGGATGCGATAAGTAATTTCTTTTTGTTTTTGTATAATAATTCAAAGCAGCCACATTTGAATTTGGCAAGAAATTAAATATTAACATCTATGTTTGGCACGCTTAGACAGCTGAAGTTTGACATATAGGTAGTATAGAGATCAATGGTCGTATTATACGATGCACCTGTGGCGTACACCTATGCAGCAACACCCCAAGCGTGATTATCTGGAACTAAGTACTGTTTCACGTAGGCATATTTCTTGGCGCGAATCTGCGCATGCGCAGTAGACAGCAATAACGCCAATGAAACGCGATGAAAACAGAGCTCTTGTAATCGTTCATTCACACTGCACAAGACCCGAGGGAAACTGCAATTTTCTGGAATTTTTTCATTCAAATTTTTTCTGTGAGCTCGAGGTTCCTGCTTAATGAGAATTTGTCATTTTTTATTAAGTAATTGTTTTTCTCTTACGTAATGAGCACGGAAATGAGAGACGATTGCTCTGAATTACAGACTCTACAGTTTGTTTTATATTATAGTTCAAAGTTTTTGTAACTGAGGTACCAAAATGCTTAGGTCATCGGTTTCTTATACTTAAACACTAATTAAACTAGCTTATACTGAGGCCAACATGCACATAAATGCCCGAGGGAGCACAACCTTACGACGGGAGCGGTCGCGCTATTAAAGACATGGAGCCTCAGTCCGCACGGCCGTCTTAAATTAAGACACTTGGTTGCACAAGTATATGTATGTCTAAATTTCATTTAAACAGCATTTTTCACATGGAGGACACATTTTTGGAACTGTGACAGTAAATCAGATTGGCGAATAACAATTACGAAATACCAGATGTTGGGTTCTACTGTGATAAAAGAAAGGCAGGAGAATATACTGACAGCTAATAAAATAACTAAGTCCCGAAGATCCGCAAGAATTTCTGAACTTCGTGAGGAAGGAGTTGGCCTATTTTGAAAAGCTGTTGTCAGTAAAGTTGTATCCGACTTACCGAGGAATAAACGACTGCTGACATAATGTATTAGGATAAAGCGATCGTGTGGGTTATCAAAACACCTTTCCTCCCTGTACGCCTGAATTAAAACTCAACGGGCCGCGGTGGAGTAGCCGAGCGCTCTAAAGCGTCTCGCTGCGGAGCGCGCGGTAGCTTGCCGTGGGGGTTCGAGTCCTCCCTGGGGCATGTTGTCCTTAGGTTAGTTTACCTAGGTTTAAGTAGTTTGTTCAAATGTTTGTAAATCTACCGGACCAAACTACAAACTACTTAAACCTAGGTAAACTAACCTAAGGACAACACACACACCCATGCCCCAGGAGGACTCGAACCTCCACGGCGAGCAACCGCGCGCTCCGCAGCGAGACTCTTTAGACCGCTCGGCTACTCCACCGCGGCAAGTAGTTTGTAAGCTACGGACTGATGACCACGCAGTTTGGTCCTATAGATTTACAAACATTTGAACATTTGATTTAAAACTCAACGGCTCTGTACCATTTCATTTCTAATGTTTGAAGCAACCAATATAAATATTCCTTTTCACAAAGACCGTAGAAGAAAGATAGATGCCGGCTACAGGAAAATAAAAGAGATATTTGGAGACAAGAAAACCAGCTGTATGAATATCAAGAACTCAGACGAAAAACCAGTACTAAACAAAGAGGGGAAAGATGAACTGTGGAAGGAATATATAGAAGGCCTATAGAAAGGAAAATTGAAGGCAGTATTCTAGAAATGGAAAACGAAGTGTAGGAAGATGAGATAAGTGATATGACACTGCGAGAAGAATTTGATAGAGCGCTGAAGGATTTTAGTCGAAACAAGGCCTCTGGAGTAGATGATATTCCGTCTGAACTGCTGATATCGTCTGGATAGCCAGTCATGAAAAAATTGCCCCACCTGGTAAGCAAAATGTATGAGACGACGAATATCGAATGCCAATTTCTAAGAAAGTAAGCGCAGACAAATGTGAAAATTACAGAACTATCATTTTAATAAGTCATGGTTGCAAAATACTAACACAAAACTTGTGGAATTCAACCTCGGGGAAAATGTTTGGATTTAGGAGAAATGTAGGAACACGGAAGGCAATACTCACATTACGGCTTATCTTAGAAGATAGGCTAAGGAAAGGCAAACATACGTTTTTAGCGTTCGTAGATTTGGAGAAAGAATTTGACAATGTCGACCGGAATACACTCTTTCAAACTCTGAACTTAGCAGGGGAAAAATATAGGGAGCGAAGAGTTATATTCAACCTACACAAAAACCAGACAGCAGTTATTAGTGGAAGGGAAAGAAAGGGACGTAGAGGTTGGGCCTTTCCCGCATGTTGTTCACTCTGTACATTGAGCAAGCAGTGAAGGAATGCAAGGAGAAATTTGGAGAGGGAATTAAAGTTCAGGGAGAAGAAATAAAAAATTAGCAGTTTGCCGATGACATAGTAATTATGTCAGAGACCGCAAAGGATCCGGAACAGCAAATGAATGGTATGGACAGTGTCTTGAAAGGAAGATGTAAGATGGACAGTAACAAGAGTAAAACGAGGGTAATGGAATGTAGTGTCAGAAAATCAGGCGATGCTGAAGGAAATAGATTAGGTAATAAGACAATAAAAGTTGTAGATGAGTTTTGTTATTTGGCAAGAACACACACACAATTTTTAAATCTGCAATACAGATGACGATCCACTTTGGTGATACCAATTTTAATAATTTGACAATGTCCTTTTTCTTATATTACATTTTCACAAGTAACTATTTTATATGAGTCCCAAAGGTTTTTATGAAAGGAGAACTTTGTAAAAAAAAATCATGACGCTGATGGCATAGTTGATCGAAACCGGTAAAAAAAGATAATAATAATAATAAAAAAACAGCAAATAAACTAGCGATATTGACAGAAGTAAGTGTGTTTTATATAATATTTAAAGTCCCACACAGTTGTTATCTGCCAGGAAATTTCTTATCAGCGCACACTCAATGGCAGAGTGAAAATTTCCCTCTGGAAACAAGTACTATACTGTGTTAAATGTTTGTTAAGCTTAAGGGACTTAACTACGGGGTCATCAGTCCCTAAACTTAAAACTACTTATGAACTACCTACAACTAAGGACGGCACAAATATCCATGCCCGAGGGGGGATTCGAACCTCCGACCGTAGTGACCGTGCAGACCGTGACTGAAGCGCCTCAGTCCCATCGGCCACCGCGGCCGGCTCTATACTGTGGTTAAGTCATGTCTCTACCATATTGTTTCTTTCAGGTGCGATAGTCCTGCAAGGTTCACAGGAGACCTTATGTGAAGTTCGGAAATTAGGAGGGGAGGGGGGGGGACTAGGAATAAAGACCGTGAAGAGTGCCGGGTAAGCTCAGTCGTTAGAGGGCTTGATCTTGAAAGGCAAAAGTCCCAGGTTCGTATTCCGGTTCAGTCACACAATTTTAATATGCTACGAAGTTTCCTATTTTTTTTCTTATACGTTTTGTGCATAACATTTCGTTTCCCCCTTCGTCAAGTAAGTTCAGTTAACATCTGCAGACATTTTCCACGTGGTTCTTTTTGAAAGTGGGACTTAAATTATGGGCACCCTGTAAATGATGGCGGTAATATGACGTAAACAAGGTACATCATGTAAAAAGGATTATGGTTGCTCGACTGGAAACACAGAGACTTTAAAGGGGAAATAAAAGTTGCAATTACAAGCACGGGACATTCCATTTCAGGAATCGTCAGGGAATTTAATATTCAGAGAACCAAAGTATCAAATGTGTGCCCAGAATCACAAATTTTAGGCATGAAGTGGCCGTCGGCCTGTAGTCAGTGACCGAGAGCAGGTGCGTTTGCGTAGAGTTTTTAGTGACATCAGACTAGCAAAACTGCGTGAAATAGCCCCAAAAATTAAGGTGGGATATGCGAAGAACGTATAAGCAATCTGATGCTGGCAGGAGGCGACTGAGTCGAATGCCTTTGCTAAGAGCACCACATCGACTGCAGTGCCTCTCGTGGGATCGTGACCGCATTGACTGGACACTAGACGACTGGGAATCAGTGATTCGGTCAGATGGGTCCTGATTTCAGTCGGTAAGACGTGATGTGTTGGAGTGTGGCGCAGCACGAAGCCATAGACTGTGCATCACTTGTGAGCCGGTGCGAGTATGATCTCCCCCTTGTGTATCGACCTATAGGGCCTTGATCGTCTGTTTATCTCTGGCGCGTGTGAACTTTGCCGTGGGCTGTGCCCTGGAGAGGCGAGGGAACCACGTGGTAGTATGTTGACAGTGTGGACCGCGGCGTGAGCAAGTTCGGCGGGAGGCATACACGAAGCGGTGATGTGTGTGGGGAGGTCCGTACGCGGCAACACGGCACAGGGATTGCTGATTTGGTGAAGATTAACGTCGCTTCTCCAGTTTTCTACAAGTGAATGGCTGAGTTCTCTGGTGAGGGACTGTGTATGCCTTACCGGAAAGTGTGGTTTCCGGATTCCGGACGATTTTTCCAAGTTGTCCGTGCGCATGGTGATGCATTTCCTGGGACAACGGCCGACTGGTATGGTATTGCGGGCTGTTACTATGCTTAGCGAACACAGCCTGCTAAAGTTTTGCCGCTTTAATACGAACACGCGATCTGTTAGGTCTCCGACTGAGCCTCCCTTAGTGATACTGTTTCTATTTGAGTGTTGCTGAACTAGTTATCTTGGGAATATTTTGTCTCTCTGCAAGCCAATTGCTCTGACCTTAATTTTGTTTAAAGTTACTTTTGTTCAGAGAACCCATGTGGGGATTTGTTTCACACACCCTTAGCTAATGATTTTAAGCTTCTTGGGAGGGATCGTGTACTTTCTGGCGTCCAAATTCAAGTGTTTTATGTTTGTGTTTTAATGCCTTGCATACTAAGTAGTCATGCCTCTGTGTTATAAAGCCACTTTCTATGTTGGTTGTGGCTGTTGTGGGGCCCTGCCTGGCGTGCTTAGTAGAACTGTCGGCTGCTTCGTTATCTGACTGGCCGCCGTCCGTGTGCTCCTATGGTTGAGGGTACGCCAGTTGGACTTCTGCTTGGGCTCCCACCTTAAGTTATGTGACTGTATATGTCTTTATTATGTAAAGTTTTCACTTAAGTTAATCCACATTATGAACGTTTGATGTCTTAAACGGACGCCAGATTTATTTTTCTGTTTTTCAAGTGATCCTTGTCGTGTAGTCCTTATGGCGAGGTTTCATGATACCGAAGGACTTAAAGTGGCTTGCCTCGTAATTTTCTGTAAGGGATTGATTTAAATTCACTGTGTAATCAAGTTCGAGATTAGTTTTTTCAAATTTATCTTTCTTTTGGAGCCAATGAAATTTTTCATAAACTTATAAAAACTGTGTAGATTTTGTTCCTCTTGGCTGCAGTGTTTGTAAAAGCCGTCCGAAGGTTTAAAGGAGTTTTGTATTTTATTTGCTGTATCCTTTTGGGATTCAGTCTAATATAGTTAAAAGAATCTTTTAGGACTAGTTTTTTTCCTAAAAATGTTAAATCTATTGTTAAATGAACTGTGTGTTTCAGTGAAAGATGTTCAAAACAATCCTTGTGCAGTCCTTCCACAATTCCTGCTTTGTCTTACAAAATCACTCGCTAGCCAGGTGCTGCATAACTGGTGGTATCAACTTGATGACAGCATATTAATTTGGTTGCAAGAAAAATTAGGTTTAGGTCTCACTGTGTTTCCAGATATGCAACAACTGTCTTTCTTTAGTAATCATATTTGCTGCACCTATTTAAATTTTTAGGAGCAAAGTGGTGCCCTGTTCTTAGTTCACAGATTCACACACAGAGGATGCGGCTGTCGAAACTGAGCTGAACTGGTACCGGTCGACATTAGGTTTCGTTTCAGCTATATTTACCGTAGTCAGAATTTTCATCAGGAAATAATAATGAACAAACTCACTGCACACCTGGTGTTAGAACTATGAAAACTAACTGGAGAAGACAAACTACCTATCATACTTTATAAAGCAATTCTGTAAATTTTATTCAAACTACTAAGTTGCCACATGAACTAAAGAATCTTAGCACTAACCCTCACGCTTTCAAATCTAAACTGAAACCTCATGGCTCAC
Organism: Locusta migratoria; assembly: GCA_026315105.1. Taxonomy (NCBI): domain Eukaryota; kingdom Metazoa; phylum Arthropoda; class Insecta; order Orthoptera; family Acrididae; genus Locusta; species Locusta migratoria. The sequence continues at coordinate 925,676,733 of CM048744.1, read as the reverse complement.
TCCTTTTATTCTGTCGAGGAACTCCTAGAAAAGTTAAACAATTAAGGTAAGTCATATTTTTCTTTATTGATTCTGTTCACTTGTCTTAAGATTGTGTCGTGTGTATAGGACTACTTTAAAATTTTCTATTACCATTCTTGTGTAAAAATTCATGTATTGACATATTCCATGACCGTAGAGTCTCACTCCTCAATTGGGTCCTACGGAACAGAAAACCTTGTTATTATTATTAAGGAATACAAGGGATATACTGGCACAGGAGTGCTACAGGTGTTACTAAACGAAAGTGATTAATGAACAATTAGCTGACAAGATTTAAATTTCGCCAAGAATTAACAACGCTACTAACATAGACTTACCATGGAGGAACGTGTTGCTGTTCGTGAATTACACTGTTTGAAGTACACCATGCTAAAATGGAAGGAAAGAAAATGACACAAATTTAACTGTTAAAAATCAAATAGATAATGGCCAACGAAACAGATACTTTCTGTAAATAGCACACAAGAACATTTGTACACAATTCGCCATGTTACGGGCACAAAGCATTTTATTTTAACATTGACTGAAATTAACTTTGTAGATAAGGAAAACATAAATCTGCTACGTCTTCGCTAGCACTCAGGAGTCGTTAATTTGGGGCTGATTGTAGTAGAAGGTAATACTAGAGTGATGGCCAATGACTAAATACTGAACAAATTGTCGAGAATGTTTCGTGTCCTAGATGTGTAATATACGATATTCCCCCGATATCTGAGGATCGGAATAGTGCTGTAAATTTACGTACAAGTCGTAACACACAAATAAATAAATACAATAAAAAGAAAAACAAAGGCTTGGATTTATGCACTCAATGAACACAAAGCACTTGTCGAAAATCAATCCCTTTCGTGGCAAAGTTTAATAAATTTATGTCATCAGATTTTGAAGTAGAATATGAAATATTTAATATCGTTATTTAGCTGCAAAAGGGGAAAAGACAAGGACACAGTTTGATTTACTTAGTGACGTAGGTTTTCGATGTTCTTTGCCATCATCTTGTGGTGGCATATGTTTATACAATGCGGTCATCTCCTTGGTTGATTCCAATGTTCCATATCGACAATAACTAGGGTGGTAGTATTAATAGTCTTTCAGTACTAAGAAAACGTCTAGAGGTTAATTTTTTGGCAAATTCAATTGATGATTCCATAGTTATGTTCTTATCATCATCAGACCAAAATTCTGAAATACTTAAATTTAGATGACAACTGTTGAAACACTTGAATTTGACAAACAATTTACCTTGAGACGTTATCTTGATTATTCAAGTTGCTTGATACCAGCACCGCCAGTTATTTCCGCTACGGAACATTGGAATCAAGCAGTGAGATCACCGCATTGCAAAAATATATGCGACTAGAAGATGTAGGCAAAGCACATCGCAATCTATCGTCAATAAATAAATCAAACTGCGATCTTAACTTTTTTTCCCTTTTGGAGGTAATTAAATACGAGGCGCGCCCAGAAAGTAAGTTCCGTTGCTAATAAAATGAAATTGTACACAGATATAGAAGAAAATTTTATTGCACAAAATTCTACAACTCTTAAACTACTTTTCCACGTAACTGCCGTAATTTTGTAGGCACTTGTCACAGCGTGCCACAAGTTTTTGCATGCATCCTTCACAGAAGGTTGCCGCCTGTGTATTGAACCATGTGGTAAAAGTTCTTTATCATCGTTGAAGTGTTGACCACCAAGGGCAGATTTTGGGTGTAAGTAGAGATGAAAGTCGCTAGGAGAGAGGTCCGAGCTGTATGGAGGATGATCAAACAGGCCCCATTGAAATTTTCGTAAGAATTGTTTGGTCACATTCGGTGTGTGAGGTCAGGCATTTTCGTGAATAAAAACTTATTTTGACAGGAATCCTCTTCTTAAACCTAAAATCTGTCCTTGGTGGACAACACTTCAACGATGATGACGAGCTGAAAGAACATGTTACCACGTGGTTGAATACAGAGGCGGCAACATTCTATGCTATGACAATTGCCTACAAATTTTCGGAAGCTATGTAGAAAAGTAGTTTAACAGTTGTATATTTTTGTACAATAAATATTTTTTTCTGTATCTGTACCCGTTCGTTTTATATAACCAAACGGAACTTACTTTCTGGACGCGCCTCGTATTATAGATCGCCTGCACCGTGCGATGTCAGGTAATGCCAATTTAAAATTCTTCTAGGCAAAATACTTTTGTAATTTCTGTTGGTGTAAAACTGGAAGACGCTAACACAGAAAGCATATCTTAGGCAGGAGTATCTTTAAATTTTCGTAGGCATAAATATGCGCGTCACGAATGCTTTTTGCAGATCTCAGACATCAGAGTAAACGTCTTACTCCTGAAGAGGAGCTCGAAACTTCCAAAGATTTCAAACCATGGCGCAACTCTCTTGGTGCGCACATTTGCTCCCACCGTAAAAAGCGAACGTAATGCCAAACGACACCGTTCGATTAACGTCGTTAAGCCTGGAAATTTTAGCGGCTCTCACTGGGAGCACGTGCGTTTTGCACGGTTTTGTAGCCGCTTTTACTGCTTTAATTTTCCCTGCGCGTACAATACATTCATTAAGTGACTCGTAAAATATTTGCATATATAAATTATGGGGACGGGACGGTGGCAGTTTGCGGCCTGCTGCGGCAGTTACGCCGCCCCTAAACTTGAGCACCGCCGCGCCTGCCGCGCCGCAGCCCAACCGACGCCCGTCCGCCGCGGGTAGCGGCCCTCGCCGGATTAAGGCGCGCGCCGCTCCGCTCGGTCGTAAACGGCTCTCGCTCCCTGTCCCCTTTCCCTTTCCCCTTCGCGGGACCCGAGGAGTGCCGAGGTCGGCCGAGCGGAGCCGATTGGCGTGGCGCTAATTCACGCGTGAAACGCTGCGCGCTGTGCGGATGCGCCTACCTACGCTGCCCTTTGTTCTAGTCCTCTCTTTGTGTCCGAACCGAATATTCGCGACTACCCATGCGTACGGGATAGCGTGCCGCGATAAAAGGGAGCATGCGACGCTGACGATATTCGTTTATATCTCTATAAATTTGTATTCGGTCTGACGGGAGAGTGTCCATACGGCAAACGCTGTTGTGCCGCACCTGTATCGGTACACACAGAAATAAGTAAATAAAAATATGAAAGTTTGAGCGAAAAAGAACCTCATATTTCAGCCTTTCAGTTCAGCATCTAATAAGGGAGGTGATATGACTGGCCGGCCGCGGTGGCCAAGCGGTTTGTGGTGTGCCATTCATTCTCTACATGGCCACTACGGTCGGGGGTTCGAATCTCCCCTCGCGCATAGATATTTGTGCCATCCTTAGCATAAGTCTGTTCATAAGTAAATACAAACGTTGGCTTCCGCGGCAGTTGTCACTAACCAATAAAGTTCTTCCGGGTATGACACCGCGTCGTCATTTTATAAACTATACCGACGTTTCGGCCACTGTTGCAGGCGGCCTTTCTCAGGGTCTGGGTCTGACTGCTGAATGTACGATCGCTTGGGGTTTATATATATCAACGGATGAGGGAGAGGAAGGGGAACGTTGGTTTTCCTTTATTGGTAGTTATAATATTGCACGCCATTGGTGGAAAGGGGCGTCGATGATTGGTGTTTTAATGACTTGTTTTTCATATGATTGGAGGTTGCAAGTTATATTATTGCACGCCATTGGTGGAAAGGGGCGTTGATGATTAGTGTTTTAATAGCTCGTTTTTCATATGATTGGAGGTTCAATTTGGAGAAGAATGCAACCTCCAATCACATGAAAAACAAGCCATTAAAACACCAATCATCAACGCCCCTTTCCACCAATGGCGTGCAATAATATAACCACCATTATAGGAAAACCAACGTCCCACTTCCTCTCCCTCATCCGCTGATATATAAACCCCAAGCTATCGTACATTCAGCAGTCAACAGACCCTAATGACGACGCGGTGTCATACCCCGAAGAATTTTATTGATAGTTCATAAGTAATTTGTAAGTTTAGCGAGTGATGACCCCGTAGTTAAGTCCCATAAGCTCTACAAGCATTTGAACATTTGATATGACTGCTTGACTTAAATCAGAAACTTTTGCATCACCGATGGATGCCATATACCCATTCCTCCAGGACCTACATTGACCCAAATAGGAAAGAAAAGGTCCTTTGAACTGTCATAAGATGTAAACAAAGTTTTCTCGAAAGTTTAATTGAAATAAAGAAATTTGTATCTTCATTTAATACACAATATAGATACACTATGGCTTATGTAGGGTTATATTGACGTTAGCCGGTGGGAAGACAAAGAATACCAACGTTTCATCACATCTCAAGAAAAGTTGCAACGAGAATAGTCATTCAAAGTGATGTGGTAAGCGTATTGTTTTTAAACTACAGGTAGTGTTCATAGCTTGACCGTACATGCCGCCCAAAGAAACAACTGCGGCAGACGAGAGGTATCTGCGAATTCTCGCCCAAAGGAACTCCGATCAGAGTGCCACCACCAGAAACCATACGTTTGTCTGCGAATGGCAAACCACTGTACGAAAAAGACACTACAGAGTTCACTTTGTTCAATAGGGGCATGGAGACGCCCGTCCATTAAATCCAGACACCATGCTGCACTGTACAGTTGGGCCAAAAATCACCAAGAATGAACCATGGAAAACTGGAGATAAGTTCTCTTGACATGTGAATGCCGCGTATGTCTGATAGCAGGTGACCGTGAAAACGTGTGTGGACGGAACATGGTAATGAAAATGAGCGTATGGCTTTCTTGGCCGGGAGAACCCTTGCGGGATTGTTCGGTCGCCTTAGTGTAAGTCTTTTTATTTGACGCCACGTGGGCGACTTACGTGCCAATGATGATGAGATGATGATGATGATTAGGACAAAACACAACACCCAGTCCCCTGTCGGGAATCGAACCCGGGCCTCCTGCGTGGTGGTCAGCGACGCTACTGCTGATGCACGACATTGGCATACCATCCATCAAATACAGCACAGTGATGGATTAAAAATATGTTCAGGGCGGGTACAACGTGGAGTTTTCGCACACCATTGTTGTCAATCAGGGCTCTACAATACATTTATAACGTAGTCCAAACGATTGTTTCACTGTTTCATTTAAATTTTTGGGAAGCAGACATCTTTCGAATTCATTTTTCAGGTGTCTTCAACGATACATTAATTGTATCTGCCTGTCATGTGATGTGTATGAAATAAATACAACTCACACGGTTGAAAAACCTCCCTTCTCAGATACAGCATGATATTTTTTTAATAAAGGATTATGTAAATAATACAGTCTCTATCTCCCACTGTTCGTGAAGTAGCGATAGGCGTGAACAGTGAACATAAATGATGTTGTTGTTGTTGTTGTTATGGGGGGTTTTAGGGGGACTAGACTGCTATGGCCATCAGTCCCCCGCTTCATATCTAGGCGACACATAGAAAAACAGAACCATCAAAAAATGTGCCTGAATGAGATTTAAAACAAAGCAGAATGAAAGAATGCACCGTCAATGAATTATTGACAGAGTCAACACGAGACAATACGAAAGACACCAGACACACAGAAACAAATACGAGACAAAAACGACAGAGCCAGTGAATGTGGTTGACCGACCATGTGTATAAAAAGGGAAAAAGTCAACCACATAGCGTACAAAATAAAAACTGTAGTCTAAAGACACGTCAAAGGGAACATAAAAAATTATCTAAAAGACCACCCAAAGGACTTACAGCAACTGGTAAATCCCCCCAGCACGAAGGAATCGTAAAACCAAATTAGCCACAGAGGCATCGTCGCCGAGCACCAAAGAGAGAGTGTTTGGGAGGTTAAAAGAAATCCGCAGTGGGGCTAAAATGGGACAGTCGAGTAGGAGATGGACCACAGTCAATGGAGCACCACATTGGCACACGGGTGGGTCCTCTCGACGGAGGAGGTGACCATGCGTCAGATGGGTGTGACCAATGCGGAGACGGCAGAGAACCACGGAGTCCCTACGGGATCTCAGCTGCGAGGACTTCCAGACAGATGTTGTGTCCTTTATCGTCCGCAGCTTATTGGGCACGTCCAGAGCGGACCATTCAGAGTTCCACAGTTCGCGTATTTTATTGCGAAGCAACGGGCGGAAGTCTGCTTCTGGGAGGCCAATCCCCAGACGGCGGCAAATGGTAGCCCGTTTGGCTAGATGGTCGACGCTCTCGTTGCCCGGAATGCCTACATGGCCCGGGGTCCAAACGAATGTAACACAGCGACCAGAGTCACCAAGAGCCAGTATCGACTCCTGAATGGCCCTGACCAATGTATGACGAGCATAACACTGATCAAGGGCCTGTAAACCGCTCAGCGAGTCGCTGCAGATCAGGAAGGAGATCCCAGGGCATGTGCGGCATGTGCGGATGTATTTAAGGGCGCGGTATATAGCCACCAGTTCTGCGGTGAAGACGCTGCTGCCGGGTGGCAAAGAGCGTTGTTCAACATAGGCGCCATGCATGTAGGCATATCCAGTGTGGTCGCCATCTCAAGAACCGTTTGTATAAATGACCTCGGAGTTACAGAACTCACGGAGCAGGGCAGAAAACTGATGCCGTAGGACCAGAGGAGAAACAGAGGTCTTCGGCTCACGGGAAAGATCCAACCGAATCCGCGGCCGAGGAACGGTCCAGGGAGGAGCATGGAAAGTCGAGCGGAAGGGACGGTGAAGAGGAAAGGAGTCCAGGGTCGATAGTAGCGATTGGACACGCGCTGCTATCGGGAGTCCCGACCGAGGTCGCCTCTGCGGCAAACGAGTGACCTCCCCCGGAAAGAGGAGTCTGTTATTCGGATGCTGAGGGGTACAGTGAACTCTGGCAGCATACTGGGCGAGTAGTTGTTGGCGCCGGTATCGCAGTGGGGCGACTCCAGCCTCTGCCAAGAGACTTGTGACAGGGCTTGTACGAAAGGCTCCAGTGGCCAGACGGATGCCGGTATGATGCACTGGGTCGAGAACTCGCAGTGCAGATGGAGAGGCTGAGCCGTAGACCTGGCTTCCGTAGTCTAGACGTGACTGCACCAGAGCGTCGTACAGCCGCAGGAGGACAGGGCGTGCTGCCCCCCAGACAGTATGGCTGAGGCAACGAAGGATGTCCAAATGACGTGAACACCGTTGCTTAAGCTGGCGCAGAAGAGGGAACCATGTCAAACGCGAGTCAAAAAGGAGACCCAGGAAACGGTGTGTATCCACAACCTGAAAGAGCTCACCATCAAGGTAGAGCTCCGGATGTGGATGTACCGTGCGTTGGCGACAAAAGTGCATCACCCTGGTTTTCGCAGGGGAAAATGTAAAACCATGGGCAGAAGCCCAATTCTGTGCCCGATGAATGGCTGCCTGCAGTCGTCGTTCAGCTACACTTGTACTAGCGGTGGAATAGTACAGGCAAAAGTCGTCCGCATAGAGGGAGCAAGAAACCGATGGCCCCACTGCAGCCACTAGGCCATTAATGTCCACTAAGAAGAGGGGTACACTTAGGACGGACCCTTGTGGTACCCCATTCTCTTTGGTATGGGAGGAACTGAAGGAGGTGCCAACGCGGACTCTGAAGCGTCGTGAAAGTAAAAAATTCTGAATAAAAATTGGGAAGGAGCCACGGAGACCCCACCCATGTAGTGTGGCAAGGATGTGATGACGCCATGCCGTGTCATATGCTTTCCGGAGGTCGAAAAAGATGGCGACGAGGTGGTGACGTCGGGCGATAGCAGTACGGATCGCTGACTCCAGAGAGAGGAGGTTATCAATGGCAGAGCGACCCTGCCGGAAAGCACCTTGTTGTGGGGCGAGCAGACCCCGATTCTCGAGAACCCACAGCAGTCGCCGGCTCACCAAACGCTCAAAGAGCTTACAAAGAACGTTTGTGAGACTGATAGGACTGTAATTGTCAACGTTCAGTGGATCTGCACCTGGCTTCAACAGAGGGATAACGATGCTCTCCTGGCATTGGGATGGGTACGCTCCCTCGATCCAGAGACGGTTGAAGAAGTCCAAAAGATGGCGTTGCGAGTTTGCAGAAAGATGTTTCAGCATTTGACAGTGGATTCGGTCCGGTCCTGGAGATGTATTGGGGCAACTGGCAAGAATAGTTTTAAATTCCCACTCCGTAAATGGCGCATTGTACGGCTCCTGGCGGTTTGTGCGAAATACCAACTGCTTTCGCTCAGCCCGCTCTTTTAAGGTACAAAAACTTTGGCTGTAGGCAGTAGACGCCGAATTAAGAGCAAAGTGCGCTGCAAAACACTCGGCAATGATGGTCGGGTCGGTATGAATAGTTCCATGGATATAGAGACCCGCGATCCCTGCCGGTGGACGGTAGCCTGATATACGGCGAATCTTCGTCCAAATCTGGCTGGAAGAGACACGGGGTCCAATTGTGGAAACGTATTTTTCCCAGCATGCCTGCTTGTGCTGCCGGATAAGCCGACGTGTCTGGGCCCGAAGACGCTTAAATGCAACCAGGTGGTCAAGGGTGGGGTGGCGCCGGTACTGCTGCAGAGCTCTGCGGCGATTGCGGATAGCTGCTGCTATCTCCAGTGACCACCAGGGCACTGGTCTTCGCCGAGGTAAGGCAGAAGAAGATGGTATCGCGGACTCAGCAGCAGAAACGACAACGGAAATAATTTGGTCTACTGCCATTGTCGCGTCAGCAGGGAGACGGGTATCCAACGTCGCCTCCAGGGCTGTGTGAAGTGGCACTGGGGAACTGTAGGCAGAGGTATGTACATATAGACATACCCCGCCCGACACCCTATTGTAGATCATGCGGTTTCCTGGAGAGCAACACAAAGAGGTGGAAAAGAGCTCATCAGCTGACGCAATTCAGCCAAGTGACTGAAAAAACCGCCACAATTCCATTGGAGGATCAGACTGTCTCCTGGTTGACGGTGCATGAAGATGAAGATGGAAGAGGAGTGGCATGAGCACTCGTCTCTGGATGTGAAGCCTGATCCTCCGTGTCCATGGTATCCCCAAGATCGGCAAATGCTAAATCTTCTGGCGTCGCGAGAAGGATGACATCATCCTCAGGCGCGTCAGGTGCAAGGGCTGGGGGCACTGAGGCCGCCAGTGTATCCTTGCGCTTTACCGTCTTATCTTTCTTGTCTTTTTTGTCTTCCCGTCGTTCCTTTGGCCTACCGAAGGAGGGGGGTTTCTCCAGCGGGGCTTGAGGAGTGTGGGAAGACTGAGAAGCCAGACGGCTTTCCGGCCGAGGGTCCTTCAGCCGCTGGCTAGTGTCCGATTTCTGGGGTGCCATGGTGGGAAGGGGAGAAAAGGTTCCCTTCCCAGAAACAGAAGCAAGAGAAAGGGAACCCTTTTCTGGCTGGGGAGCGGGAGTAGCCACTCCTGACGTGGGGGCAGTACCTGCCCCACAGAAGATGGTGTGCCTCCAGATGTCTGGGAGGCGGAGGTAGAGGGGCGGCCCACAGGGCCCACAGGTGGAGGTACAACAGGGCGAGAAGTGGCCACTGGTGGTGGCGCCATCGTAGTAGCTGCAGAATATGACTTAAGTAAAGATACTGGATGCAGCTTTTCGTACTTCCTCCGAGCCTCTGAGTACGTTAGTCGGTCCAAAGTTTTGTACTCGACTATTTTACGCTCTTTTTGTAGAGCTGGACAGTCCTGCGAACAGGGTGAGTGGTGATCGCCGCAATTAACACAATAAGGAGGAGGCGCACAGACAGTGTCCGGATGGGAGGGACGACCACAGTCCCGACAGGTTGCAGCAGCGTTGCAACGAGAGGACATGTGCCCGAAACGCCAACACTTGAAACATCGCATTGGAGGGGGATGTAAGGTTCGACGTCACATCGATACAACATAACTTTGACCTTTTCGGGCAGATTGTTACCCTCAAAGGCCAACACAAACGCACCAGTGGCCACCCTAATTTCTTTCGGACCCCGAAAAACGCGTCTGACAAAATGTACTCCACGTCTTTGCAGATTTTCGCGTAATTCCTCATCCGTCTGCAGAAAAAGATCTCGATGAAATATCACCCCCTGTACCCTGTTTAAGGATTTTTGGGGCGTTATTGTGACAGGAATATCGCCCAAGTGGTCACACGTTAAGAGGCTTCGTGATTGAGCAGGGGTCTCCGCCTGAATCAGGACCGAACCGTCGCGCAATTTAGACATACCGGCAACTTCGCCAAACCTTTCTTCGAGGTGTTCGACGAAGAACGAAGGCTTAGTTGCCTGGAAAGATTCCCCATCCTGTCTGGTCACAACTAGGTATCGTGGTGAGTAGTGATCAGTCTTCTTCGTGGGCCAACGAAGGAAGGAAACGATTTGGGGTCGTATCGAGCAGCATTGAAATTGAACTTACCCAACTTTGAGACACCTGGCTTAGAGCCAGGATTTTCAGAGGTTTGTTTCCTCTTCATTGCGGAATGTCTGCCCCGATGCCACCCACTCCGAAACAGGGGCTCTCCTCAAGGGCGCCACCCAGCCACAGCAACGCCACCTGGCAGGATGGCCGTTGCCGGGAGTCCTGATGCCCCACAAAGACAAGCATCGACTCCTTGGCATGCTTGATGAGGTCACAGCTCAGGCATCGGCAGTGTGATCCCTGTGCAATTCAGGGGGCTCAACCATGAGGGTACATAACAGCCCCACCACACGGACTGGCTACCGTGCTGGTGACCTAGCGGAGAGGGAGCTACGGCGAGGAAAGGATGTGGAAGGAAAGGGTAGGAATCCGCGCCGTAGGGGCTAGGTTGGGAGTTCTTCCCCAAATGGGGAAATTGACTCACAGTTAGGAAGTCGATAGATGAAATTTACATTGTAATTTTTTAATTTAGCATAAGAGGCCCATGGCCCGTTCCCTTTTATTATTGAGTAATTGAATTTCCTTTCATTTCTGATCCTAATTTACGTTTCAGTGTGTACTGAAATAAATTTCTGCAAATCACATAGGAAATATTCTAGGGAAGGCGAACCAAAGACTTCGTTTCATCGGCAGAACACTTAGAAGATGCAACAGTCCTACTAAAGAAACTGCCTCACTACACTTGTACGTCCGATTTTGGAATATTTCTGCGAATTGTGGGGTCAACACTAGGTGGGACTGACGGAAAATTTAGAGAAAATTAGGAGAAGGGCAGCTCGTTTTGTATTATCGCGATATAGGAAAGGGAGTGTGGGTGGAAATCATTAAAACAAATGCGTTATTTGTTACGGCGAGATCTATATGCAAAATTTCTTTCACCAACTTTCTCTTGAGAATGCGAACATATATTATTAGCACCCTCCTACATAGGCGGACATGATCATCATAATAAAATAAGAGAAATCATATCGAAAACAAAATGATTTAGGTGTTCCTTCTTCCCGCAAGCTACTAGAGAATGAAACTCTAGAGAAATATCATGAAAGTGGTTCGATTAACCCTCTTCCATGCACTTTGTTGAGAGAATTATTAGCAGGTTAGTTAACCCTAGTTTAAGTAGTTTCTAAGCTACGGACTAATAACCAAACAGTTGAGTCCTATTGATTTACAAACATTTGTACACTTGGTTTTGAATCTCGGTTTAACAACTGTGTTGTGGTGTCTGAATTTTGCGCCTTTTAGCACGAATTATTTGCTATTTATATTTTGAACAAGTCCGGATTTTCTGTTTCTTCACTATTACAATCGGTAAGTCACCTGCAAACGGTAAATAAGGAATGTTAAATTTTCCTTTACCTCTTCACAGTTCAATTGTTTTCCAAAAGTGTTGTTTCCTTAGTTCCATTTTTCATTGTTTCAATTCTGCGTCCTAAACTATGTTGAATAGTAGCGGCGGAATACCTTCTACTTGTCATACTACTGTTTTAATTAAGAGTGATTCCGAAATTTCATCTCTGAATTTTATCTTTGATTTCTATCAGTGTTTGTTCAGTCAGTTTACCGGTTTTGGTGTACAGTCAACGGTGTATAGTCAAGAATATTACTTAGAGACTGTCTATAGAATCGTATCCTTTCTTAAAATCAACGGATGTGCAGACAATTGCTTTAAGGTTAAAGATCCGTTCCGGGAATGACCTATTAGGCGAGCGTCTGCTTGGTATTCTGAAATTGTATTTTGTAGTTGTTCTCGTATCCTATTTAGGAGACAGGCAGATAAAATTTTGTAAGTGACTGCTGAAAGAGAAATACCTCTGCAGTTGTTTAAAAATGTTGAAATGTTTGTAAATCTATCCTTTAGCAGACAACAGAAAGGACCTCTAATGTATATTTACGCAACAGCAGGGCAAACACTAGAAGCAATTACTCCCATAAATTTATCGGAGTATGCATAAAGAATGATTTGAAATGGAATAACCATGTAAAATTAATCTCGCGTAAGGAAGATGCCAGACTGTGATTCATTGGATGCATTCCCGGAAAGTGTAGTCCGTCAAATAGGAAGTTTACAAAATTTGGTGTCTGTGTTCACTTACGATGATTGGTCACCACGTTCCAATTTAGGGGCAATTAGGTGCAGTGAACGTATACACTTTTGGTTGCCGTGATACACATTTCATCGGAGTAGGATTGGTTGTGTTATCTAAAACAGTGTCATTGAAAATTAATAACAATACTTTATATACTGGGATTATAAAATTACTTAACTGTAGTATGTTGATCCAAATTAGTACATTTGTGAGCCTTGAAAACTATACTAATCAAATTCTTACGTGGCACTACAAATTTACAAGTATGAAAGATAGAAGTTTTAATGCCATCTGGTAGTTACTAGGCAAGATGTATTAGACATTCAGTCGACAGGCAGATTAGATCCCATAAACAGGATTTTTTTCAAATTTGTTAATAAAGTGCTTACACTCCCCTATCCAATGGATGTTGTCCTAGACTTATACGCTGCTTGCAAGTGATTTTTGCAGTAGAACTTTCCAGCTATATATAAAAGTTATATATACGTTACGTACTAAACAGTAATAATTATTTTTTCAGGGAGTGTGTATGGTGGGCAGTTCTTATTTATTCGTTTCACCTTTGGAAATTCGATACAGTTTTTCTTATTAACACGATCTTCATTTATGACATACAAGAACGTTGTGTGTTTTCTTTATTTATTCCATTTTTATAAATGATAGTTCTCACGACAAAGATAAGAATTTCGCATTTTACTTTCGTCTGATTTGGTACGTTACTTAGAGTAACGCTTTCCTTACAGGGAGTTAGTCTAACTAAAAAAGTGTTGTTCGTGCTCATTTGCAACATTCACTATTAAATATGTAGCCCAGCGTGCGAGTGGTGGATTAGGGGATGTAACAGAAAATTACAATTATAATTCCACAGTGATAAAATAGAGGAAACTGAGCGATTTGCACGACAACGGAGGGCCAGGTATATCATCAGACATATAGCCTCGATCGAAGACTAGCACGATTTGCTATTGGTTTGGTGTTTCCAGTAAACATGTTTTATGAATAAAATGTTCAAATATTATTAAACCTAAGGTACGAAACTGCTGAGGTCATTGGTTACTAGGCTTAAAATTACTCAAATTAACCTAAATAAACTCATGCTAAGAACAACACCCCATACCCATGCCCGGAGGGAGGACTCGAACCTCAGACGGGTGCGGCCGAAGTATCAACGAGATTGCGCCTCACACCGCGGGACATTTCCGGTGCGGTTGTGTTAAGAGTACATCTTTTCTTTTTGGAGACTGTATAATTTCTACTGTGACGGCTATAGATAACCACAATCACATGGCAATTCTCTGTCTGTACTGTCTACATGAATGCACCCATTCGTTCATAAATAAGAGATTAGTGTGGAGCATTACAGACGGTTCGCGATGTAGGCTGATATGAGCATTCTGGCTATTGTTTAGGCATTAGGCGGCAAATCCCTTCCTCCTACCTCTAATGAGTACTTGCTGGCAGCTGTTGGTTCTTCAGAGCAGGGGTCCACAAGTTACTGACAGCGAATTTCTATAGTTATATATCCACAGTAGAAATACCTATTCTTCATACCACCAAAGTATTCAGGGCTTATTTATCAAAATCTACGAGACTATTCTTCACTTTTTTATTTTAAAACTTGCATCTTTCACACATGATGCAGAGGAAGTAAATTAGGGATTGCGGGAAAACGAAGATATTTTATTGCAAGGGAATCGAAGTATATGAAATGTAGTGCTACAAAAGGATTGACATACTGGTAAGAGAAAAGGATGTTTCTGGCAGCAAAGGTGAAGACCGCAACGTGAGAAAAGAACTGATAAGTACCGACAAGATTATAGGAAAAGCTTTTATTCCACTCTAGGAAACTGAGGAGAGTTCAAAATTGTAGGGGAACACAGACTTTGGAATATACCTAACAAGTAACTGAGGATGTTGAATCAAGAACTACTGCGAGATGAAGAGGTTGTCATAGAACATAAATGTTTATACCACCACATCAAAAAAGAGCGATCAGCACAACTGCAAAAAAGTGAGACTATAACTTCGTTTCATAGTTTGTTTTGTTGAGCCACGACAGAAACTAAAATGTTGTTATGATGCAATACCTCAAATGAATATGTGGTGAGTACCTGATGATTGGGTTGTGCCTTCTCTGACAAAAATATGACGAAAGGCGAAATCTAGAGGTGAACACAACCACCTGCTTTTTATTTTTATTATTATTTTTTTATTTTTTTTAAATACTCTGTATATTTGAAGCCACTGAATATTGTTTGTTGTATGTGGTTTAACGCTTATGGTGACAGACATAAATATTATTTATTCAGTTGCCTTCTAACTTTCACACAAAATCAGAATGAAAGCAGTTAAAAATAATACACAATTCGACAAGAAAAACTGTATTCGTTTCCATATGGAAAATACGTTTTCGCATTACAAACAATTCTTTTGGTTTTCTTACTGTCTATAAACGCAGACCTGATATCTTCAACTACTGAATAATGCAGAAGGTCGACAGGGCTGGAGAAGGCGATTGAATTACCGACAGTTTCGCTTACTCCTGGGACACAACAAAGGGTGAAGATAGATAATTTTGATAAATGTAAATAATATCAATGAAATGATGGATTCCATTTCCCACGGAGCAGCCTACTCCATCAAAAGAAATGAAATCTGCGTTAATGGTCTGATGGTCCACTGGATATCGAGGAGGAGAGCTATTACTGCAGTCTGAATATACGCTAAGAAGCTGCCGCTACGGAAACAACCGTATTATTGATGAAAGCGTGGCACTTAAGTTCAACACATTTCCTGGACGACATGTAGGAGAAATGGCGAATGACTGTTCACTCAGCCAACATGTACAAATATATATCTAGCTTCATTGATACAGTGGTACGATATTATATGAACGGTGCGGGATATCATCTGACCAGGTACGTACTACTACAGTATCAATAATGGATCTTCATGGAAGATTAAATTGTGTGCCGGAATCGGGATTCAAACGTGGGACCTTTGCCTTTTGCGGCCATGCGCTCTACTGACTGACCTATCCTGGCACGCTTCACGGTCCGTCCTCACAACTTTACTTCCGCCAGTACCTCGCCTCATACTTTCCAAAATTCACAGACGTTCGCCTTTGAAACTTGCAGGACTAGCACTCCTGGAAGAAAGAATATGGTGGAGACATGGCTTAGCCATAACATAAGGGATGTTTCCAGAATGAAAGTAGTTGGCGAGGTACTGGCAGAAGGAAAGTTGTGAGGCGGCATCGTGAAGCGTGCCGAGATAGCTCAGACGTTAGAGCGCTTGCCCGCGAAAGGCAAAGGTCCCAGGTTTGAATCCCTATTACAGCATACAATTTAATCTGCCAGGAAGTTTCATTATTAATACTGTAGCAGTAAGTACCGCGCTCGGCAGACAATTTTAATCTACCAGGAAGTTGCACATCAGGGCACACTCCGCTGCAGAGTGGAAGTTCCATTTTATTATCAATAATGTTTATCGCCCGTCTCGGTGCTAGTCACGGAACTATTTTTCTGAAGGTGGGTTTGCGCTTTTTCAATCGGAGCCTCTCGGTTGCTACAGTTAAGAAATTGGAATGGTGACCAACCTCTTTGGTCCTTCACTTCCACTTACCAATCAGTTGAAACGTGAGTTGTTTCAGATAGTATGATTTTTGTTCTTTCTGGACCTTCAGGAGTACAATATTTGGAGTACCTCCTACTCGACGGGATATATCATCGAGTGAATTAACAATAACTGTAAATTAAAGTAATTGTGAAAAATAAGTCCGCTCTGGCTGTAATAAATTTTATTTGTACAAAGTAGGACCGGTTTCGTGTCTAAAGGCGCACCTTCAGGTACGCCGTAAGGTGTTAATAAATTGATCTCACAAAGGCTACAATACTAAAAAGAATGCAGTTAATTATAAAATGGAAAAATATTAAAACCGTGGTAATAATACTCACTATGAAGCTTTAGAAAATCATTTTCGTGCCTGTTAGCCACTCACCAGAGTTCAAGCTAACATTATTAAAATTTTGAACGTTTCTACAAACGTCACTGTATGAAACAAAGGCGCATTAAACCTATGGAAAAAATGCACGGCAGTTCAGCGTGAAGTAATGCCATCGATTCTGTTTTTCAATAGTTTCCATACGACTACTACTATCACCGACACCACCATGCCCGACGTTAGCAACAATGTCCCTGCATCAACATGGGAACACGTTGTGATCCTCTGTTGCTGAATCCCTTGTCCAACAATATCTGATTTTAAAAACTTGCGTCTGTCGTCAGACCTGCCATAGATTTCCAGTCGGCCTGCTTCACAGCACATTCCGTAACCAGAGGTGCACAACTAATTCTCTTCATTAGTTCATGGTTTCAGCGTTCTTGCTCTTGGCTTCAGTAAGCAAATGCCGCCGGATTCAGCGTTCCGCAAGTGTTCTTTTTACATGTGCAGCTGTACTCTGCAAGCCCTCTCACGGTGTGTGGCGGAAGGTAGGAGCAATTAAATTTTTTTTCCTTGTTTTTGTTTAGCTTAAGAGAATTTTAAATTCCTTAATATAATAACAAGGTCATTCAAGTAAAAGTAGGTATATAGTCTACGAGTGTTGGAACTTAACTAGTGGCAACTATTTATTCACAACCGATACAAATGTGTTACATGTTTGCACCTGTTACTGTCCTTCAAAGTAGTCAGCAGCGTTGTATAGAACCGTTACCACCGATGTAGAAGGCGTAGTATACCGTTAGTAGAGCCTGTACTGTTGATGGTGTGACTGGAGTTGTCTACTGCCTGTCGAATCTCTAGAACAGTCCTGTAGCGAATGGCACGAAGTGGTTCCTCCATCTTCGGAGTCAAATAAAAGTCACAACGACTTATGTCCGCGTAGTATGGTGGATGGTACAGTACTTCCCAGTCCCATCGACCGAACGGAGAATGCGCAGGCGTTCCTTCAGGATACTAAGCACAGTCGTATGCGCTAATCCGGTTTCGTGGGTGAGCTCAGGAATCGTCTGGCGTCGATCACTGTCCAGAAACGCGCTAACAATATTCACTTTTTCTTCTTCAGAGACTCTTGGACGACATGCCCATATACGTCTGTCACAGTTTTACCGAACGTGCAACCGTTCTGTACGGCAATGCCAATTTTATTCACAACTCTGGGAAAAAAAAGTTGGCGAATCTTATTGGACTTACCTGCGGGTTCATCAGGCCTTAAACTTACAAACTACTTATGAACCACCTTACACTAAAGACAGCACAAACATTCATGTTCGAGGAGGAATTCGAATCCCCGACGAGTAACGGCTTCGTGCATCACAGCATAGCGCCTCAATGCGCTCGGCCTCTCCGCCGTGGCCCTCTTGAAGACCTTGATGATACTGTCGTAGTATACGGTACATTCAGTATTGATCCAACTGCGTTGTTTCTGTTTCGAGACATAGTGACACCGTTACGTTATACCGCTCACTCACATGTGTCTGCGTTTTCCTCTATCGCACACACACCGGTGACGTGGGACGGGCGAGGCCATTTTCTCGGAGGTGAGGTAGGTATGTCAGCTATCTGTGCCATCATCGACGATAGTAAATTCTCCACAGCAGTGTTGCCACTATTTAAGTTCCAACCCACGTATATTTTTCTGCTACTGATGTAGGGATTAGCCCTAACTGCAGCTAAAACACTTACTTGGGCATCGTAATTTATTTCAGGTCGTGGTTGACGTTTCACTTGAGGCTGAACACATACTGTCTCTTTAAATAACGTAACTATCCGACGAAAGGTCCGGACACTTGGATTATGTTTTGCAGGATAACGATCAACATACATAGCACAGGCCCGTTGGGCATTTTGATCACAATAGCCATACACAAACGCCATATCGACCTTTACTGCAGTTGCTAAACGATCCAGTTTAACACGAGTAACGTATCACGAAGCAAATACCGTACGCACTGGCGAAATGTTACGCGATACCACGTATTTATACGTTCGCAACTATCACAGCGCCATCTATCACAAAGCAAAAAAAGTGTTCCAAATAAAACAGTCATATTTATTTACGTACTAGACGAATATGTGACGAAAATGGGGATACCTAATTTTTAAAAATGCAAAAATGTTCAAATGTTTGTTAAGCATAATGGACTTAACTTACAAACTACTTATCAACTAGCTTATCCTAAGGACGGCACAAATATCCATGCCCGAGGGGGGATTCGAACCCCCGAACGTAGTGGCCGTGCAGACCGTGACTGGAGCGCCTCTATCTCCTCGGCCACCGCGGCCGACGTAAAAATGCAGCTGATATCCGTTTGACCTATGTCAGCGCCATCAAGTGGGCCAACCATAGTGCCATCTGTTTTCCCCCTTCAAGCTAGAAAAGTTTTGTTCTGTGTAGTTTTTTCGTTCGATGCTTATTTCATGAGGTATTTGGTCCGGTACCTAATAAGGGACAACCCTTTATAGGGTGAGTCGCGAATGAGGAAACATATTTCGTGCAAATTGTCACACACTTACCTTCAAACAAAAAAACGTTTCCCACATGTTCCGATGTAACTAAATGACAGTGCTATTGAATGGTAAAAATCTGGCAATGTGGTCTTTTGGGTGATACCGTACGCCGACAACAGGGCACAACATGCGAGTGTTGCACGTAGTCTATTTGCTCACGAGAAGGCGAGGCATGCGGCATCAAGCGATGGTCTGCGTGACACTGCGAGCAATGACAGCGTCACATCTATCTCGTATCGTTTTCGCTGGCCGGTATTATGTATCGTGACTATTTGGCATAAGGAAAGGAACTTGAGGAGGGGCTCCACTGCTGTACATGCATGTTTTATAATTTTGTTTTTGTATCCCAGATTCAGTTTGAAAAAAAAGGGTAAATAGACGTAGAATACAAAATACAACTGCACAGGTTTACAAACGGATAAAGTACAGCTGTACAAATGGAAACTAACATAGAAACACATGAATACAAGCTGCAGTGGCGGTTTATAAGTACTGTTCGAAATGACAGCCACGATGTGTATGGAAAAGTTGAACTCTTCGCAGGAAGGATTGTTGAACACGATCCATCATGTCTGTATCTCTTTGCGTAATACCACAGGCATGTTCTATTCTGAATTGAAGGCTGTTAGCAACCTCTCCTTCATAAATTTCAGGTGACCGGACAAAAATAAATCCAGTGGATTCGTGTCTGACGATCTTCCTGGTCATGCTACAGGGCCAGCACGACCAATCCATTTTGAAAGGAAGGCATTGTCCAGGTGGCGTCGCACTGTGCCGCTGAAGTGAGCGGGGGCACCATCATGCATGTACCACAGGCTCATACCGTAGGCCAAACTCACGTCTTTCAACAGTACCGGTAAGATACCGTTCTCCTGTAAGCATTCATGGTAGCACATGTGGCCCTATGAGATGGTGATCAACAATACCACACCAGATATTGACACACATATTACCATGGCATTTTTAATTTCTCATTTCTTTCAAACGCTGGCATATACAAATCAGCACATTGGCGTGTCATGTATCTATAGGTGAATGACATGTCGTGAACGTGAGGCTCGTCGGTATCCCGTTAAATGATTAACAGGTGATTTTGTTTTGTGTACTGAGGAGAAAAAAATTAACAACAGCGAGTCACGTATTATTCATAGCAGCATGCGGTCCTCGACACATTTTTCCTAATTTATAACTCACCCTAACATATATATATATATATATATATATATATATATATATATATATATATATATATTCGAGTGGGGATTCGAACCTCCGACAGGAGAGGCCGCGCATTACGCGCAACATAGCGTCCCACACCGCGCGCCGATTCCCGGACATCGGTGGGAACGTTTATCACAGAACATAATAAAAAGTAATCAAGTCACCAAAATTAATGTAATAAATAAAAAGAAGTTTACATCTTGTAAACAATTTTTATGGTCAGTTTTCATAATCATAGTCAAGAATGTAGCCCCCACGAAGAGTTCGTGAATTGTAAAGCACAAACTCGGGCGTCCTCTGGGCAACGGACGTGTACCAGCTGATCCTTTCACTCCAGAAGCAACATGAAAAACCTACCGAAAAGGACCTTATCAGGCCCCGCATTGACTATAATCTCTGTGAATATGGAAGGCCTATCCGCATGCAAAGAATGCCTATTGCAGGACCTATGTCAGAAACAGAACTCTGATATTCTGTGTCTGCAAGAAAGACAAATAGCACACTCAAATGATCGAAGATAAACGACATGCGACTAGTAGCTGAAAGGCCCCACCGACAGTATGGCAGCGAGAACCTTACCAGGCCGAATCTACAGATCCTCTCTAGCAGTGTACACGACACCACTGAAGTGCTAAGCATTGAGCTTAATAACTGCATATTACATCAGTGTACAAACTACCATCTGTGGACTTTTCCATATCCAATGTGAACAACGTTAATAAAAAGTAAATTAACTTTATAATCGGCGGTTTCAACAGCCACAGCACGCAGTGGGGCTACACAGAAAACAACAATGGTACAGCTGTGATCTGCTGGGCTGAGCTAAATAATTTAAAACTAATACACTATAATAACCGTCCTGCTTTCTACAATACTGGTAGATGGGGCAGAAGGCACAACCCGGACCTCTTCTTTCTTAGCCAAATAACGTCCCAGTGCTCAAAAGGGGTTTGCTCACCAATGTCCAACACCGGTTGATCTGCAGTTAAACCTCATAGTGTACCTTTCCGACGTAGGTACAATTTTAAGAGAGCTGTCTGGACAAGTTTTCAAAACCTCAGGAAAGA
Source organism: Locusta migratoria (assembly GCA_026315105.1). Classification (NCBI taxonomy): domain Eukaryota; kingdom Metazoa; phylum Arthropoda; class Insecta; order Orthoptera; family Acrididae; genus Locusta; species Locusta migratoria. The sequence continues at coordinate 925,655,477 of CM048744.1, read as the reverse complement.
TGCTGTGATACTGAAAACTCTGTGAAGGCCACCCAGTGATGTTTCAAGCAATCGATCCATAGAGGACGCAGAAGTAATTAAGTCGAAGGCCTCTCACCATAACTAGAGGACCAATTGCAACAATACGTGACGCTGTTTGATGCGAACCCTCTATCAGCGATAAATATTAATGCGGACGAACAACTGATCCACTCATTAGCTGCAACCAAGAGAGTGAAACGGCAGCCACAATAGAGGAACTGGGAGTGAAAAGCAGCACTCAGATAGCCTGGACACTTCTTAAACGTCTCAACAATGAAACCCACTTCCTCTCCGGGACATTCTTCAGCCACTGTAGACCAAATGGCCCACCAGCTTCTCAAAAATGGGAAACCCGATACTAAAAATCAGTAAGTCGCTGACCGAAATAGGAATGAACCCCAAAAAACTTCAGATCTGACCACCCCTATCACGATAGCAGATCTGGAAAAAGCTATATCGAAATGCAAGCTAAGAAAGGACTCGGGACTGGATGGGATTTTTGTTGAACAGATTATTTGGACAGAACATTATACATAGGTTATTGAATCTGTTTAACAACTGCATGGAAACGTGTCAGATTCCCACAATCTGGAGGAAGTCTAATTTTACTACAATTCTAAAACCGGGCATAAGTGTTGATGACCTCAGAAATTATCGACCCATATAACTTATTTGTTGTGCCGCACCTGTATCGGTACACAGAGAAATAAGTAAATAAAAATATGAAAGTTTGAGCGAAAAAGAACCTCATATTTCAGCCCTTCAGTTCAGCATCTAATTAGGGAGGTGATATGACTGGCCGGCCGCGGTGGCCAAGCGGTTTACGGTGCGCCAGTCATGGTCTACATGGCCACTACGATCGGGGGCTCGAATCTCCCCTCGAGCATGGATATTTGTGCCGAACTTAGTATAAGCTAGTAGCTAAGTAAATACAAACGTTTATCAGACCCTAGGTTTACTAACTACTTAAACTAACTTAACGCTGAGGACAACACACACACACACACACACACACACACACACACACACACACACACACACACACACACACACGAAAGAGGGAGGACTCGAACATCCGACGGCGAGCACTGCGGGCTCCACAGCAAAGCGCTTTAGAACAGTCGGCCACTTCATCGCGACGATTTGGTAGAGTGCTCCAGGATCGCCTCTCCAAGGCCATGCAAACGTACCTGATCCCTCAACAAGAAGATCCAGGGAGAAGCATCTCAGGTAATTAACCTCACTCAGCTGATTGAAGACCGGAAAATGATTGGTATCGCATTGATATACTTGACAGCCGAAAAAGACATCTTCAATTTATGTCTGCTAATGTAGACGTTGTATGCCAGTACAAGACATTTTAAATTTACTTCTATAATTTGAAGTCGGATACAGAAAAGTGTAAGAGTACACCTGTCGCTGTATCTTACAGTTTGATTTAACGTAATGTATATATCGTCTTAAATTTTTTATTTATTTCATGTATTTTTCATTCCTTGTATGCTAGATATATTTCTTATGTAACGTCATTTTCTATATTGAATCATTTAGTGTAAAAATGTACTATATGTGTAAACCCGCATGAATGCACGGACATACTTATGCTGTAAGTTAGCAATGCGCCAGAGAAAATGTTGAACCTGTTGTAAAGACTGTCTTTGGTACAGAAGTAGTAGCTGTGAATGTCGCGCTGCTGAAGCAGTCGCGGAGCAGACTCGCTATAGGAAACACATAATGTTTTGTTGATGGTGCAGAGGCACGGTAGGCGCAGTGTGGTGCGAGTTTAATGCAATTGCAATAAGCCTGACAGGCGTACTGTTTAATGTATTGAAGGAAGTGCGAAATAAGTCTATTTATACTCGAAAGTGATCGGAGTAATGTTTATTCACGTGTGCAAGAAAAGTAATTGGTTATCAAGTCTATTGTCACCGAGTGCGATCGTTGTTGTAATCACGGAGATTAGAAGGTGTTTCGAGGTGATAGCAATGCATGGAGATTTCAGCCAGACGAGGTGAACAAAGAGTTGTCGATAAAAATAATTTGAACCAGCAGTAAGAGTACCTATTGTAATCATATCTGTCTTGTATGGACTTCACGACGAAGACGACGAAAGAAGATGAGTACTTTTGTAACATTTTATTTTGTATGCATGTAAATGTAGTGTCAACCCAGTCTGAATTTTGGTTCAATTATACATGACTTATTTTGAAACCAGTCTTAATTTTGTAAGTAGTTGTAGTCACCCCATTATCACCATTATTAGATTATGTTGATTATGCAAGCCTGTACATTGACCAACAAGTTCAATCATTTTTCAAAGTAATTACGATCAGTTTTAAAGAAATTGCTAGAGGAGTTAAAGAATTGTTAATCGTGTTACAACCACAGAGACTAGTGAATTAAAGTGCAAAAGAGTGCAAGGGAGTTTGCAAGTAAAGTAAAGATGGTTTCATTTATGTAGAAAGTAACCAAGCTAACAATAGTCAAAGTATTATAGTTGATAAATCAGACTTGACTGAAGTAATTTTTTTATGAAATACGTAAAATGCCAGACTCTGCTCAGCCACTTACAAGCGTACGCTACCCAGGCCCTGGAACCAATTAATCAAAAATAGTTTACGTAAAGTTTTATAAGGAACTATAATGCTTTAAACAATAATATCAAAATTATTGAGAACTTTGACTGTAGTATTTGTGAAGCTCATTGCACCACGGAGTTTCACTGTATTGAGCTATTATCATTGCAATCAGAGTCTATCTGCTATTACAATTTTGATTATAACACGAACACGCCATCACCACTACATGAATTCTGACACTTTTATTAGTGAAGTTGTGATGTTCGTGAATCGTAAGAGGTGCTAGTTGGAGGCTGTAGTCAATGCTAAGTCAGATAGCGCCAAGCTTAATTAATTACCACAGTGACTGTTTCAAGTTAATTAATATCTTTTTTTTTTATTCAAAATTTTAACTTTCATTGCGAAAGTGTTGTTGCGACCCATTAGTTGTGATTTGCTGCAACATTAAATAACGAAATTATTATTACTAGAGTATATTATTACGCATTCTAAATTTTGAGATTATTTGACGACCTCCAACAGGCAATTTTCTTACAAGAGTATGTTCTCTGTGGAATTCCAGAGGAAGCAAAGTAGATGGAGGACTCAGCCTTCCTCACAGCAGCCTACTGGAACCCTTACTTTTAAACATTATACAAACGACCAACGACTGTCAGTTATTACGTTAAACTACATTTACGCTTATAGCCGTGTTTTACTTTCTTCTTCTCTGTCCTTACTATAATAGAATTAACTCTGCCTTCGATTCAATGGATTTCAACAGTGTTTAAAGCCATTTCTTCATTTTATTTCGTGACTAGCGTTTACAACTGCTGTTTTCCAAAAGTTATTGCTTTACTGGGGAATCACGATATGATACCTGCTTTTTATTCCCCTTATTGGTATCAATCCTTGGGGAGGGTTTTTGAAAGGTATTAAATTGTTCAGGGCTTGTATAAAGCCTCTTCGAGGATGTAGGAGGCCCAAAGGGTGCCATATTGAGCTTCTGATTTATGGACATTTCCGCTCCAGTGTTGGAGGTGTGACTGTTGTAGGCTGTAGCCTTCCACAGCACTTCCTGTCAACGATTGCCCGCACTTCATCGAAATAACGGCAGTTTTCAGTTTTTATGGATCGTGCTTTCATCTGTTATATGGAGGTTAGCAGTGTCTTACCATTTAAATAAGCCAGTAATTAATGAAATTCACAGAATCTTATAAATGTCAGGTTGAAAAATAAATAAGTTATGCAAAGAAAAAGTAAGTCAACTATTTGACAGGAAATTAGGGTAAGTAATAAACCATACGAAAGTGCACGTTTACACAACAAAACGTTCCTTCACAGAATTGCTTAAACCTGCTCTCATCGCCATTTTTCATTAATTTTCCGCCGCGGTGGAGTAGCCGAGCGGTCTAAAGCGTCTCGCTGCGGAACGTGCGGTTGCTCGCCGTGGAGGTTCGAGTCCTCCCTGGGGCATGGGTGTGTGTGCGCTTGTCCTTAGGTTAGTTTACCTAGGTTTAAGTAGTTTGTAAGCTACGGACTGATGACCACGCAGTTTGGACCAATAGATTTACAAACATTTGAACATTAATTTTCCGAACAAGAAGAGTAACTTTTATGCTTTCAAATTACACGAAACATCCATAAAGGAAGAATAATCTCCTATAAATGAAGATGTATTTATCTGTTGTCATTTCCAAGACTTAATCTGCCTAGGAGCTGCAATGTTTGAGTAACAAAATGTACTTACATTGCACAAATCAAAAACACGTTTTTCGCGCTAAGGCTTTCACGAAGCTGGAGCCAAAAATGTTTGTGAGAGCCGGTAGTGGATGGCAACACCAGTCTTCCACTGTCGGTAGAGCTATTGCGACAGTAGTCTGAGAAGAGCTCTGCACAAAGGCAACCCAGTCTTCCTTATTTTCTTGTAGTGCCGTCGCTTCTTTCTTTACCTTCTGGAATAAAAAAAAAAGTTCAAATGTTTGTAAATGTATCGGACCAAACTGCGTGGTCATCAGTCCGTAGCTTACAAACTACTTAACCTATGGTAAACTAACCTAAGGACAAACACACACATCCATGCCTCAGAGAGGACTCGAAACACAGCTTGCCCTTATTCACGTGAAATAATAAGTGCTATCGACAAGGGATCTCAAATCGATTCCATGTTTCTGGAGTTCCATAAGGCTTTTGACACTGTACCCCACAAGCTGCTTCTAATGAAATTGCGTGCATATGGAATATCTTCCGAATTGTGCGATTGGATTCACGATTTCCTATTAGAAAGGACACAGTTCGTTGTAATTGACGGTAAGTCATCGAGTAAAACGGAAGTGATATCTGGCGTTCCACAGGGAAGCGTTATAGGTCCCCTACACTTCCTCGTGTTTATAAACGATTTAGGAGACAATCTGAATAGCTGCCTTAGACTGTTCGCGGATGATGCTGTCGTTTATCGGTTAGTGAAGTCAACAGAGGATCAAAAGCAACTGCAAAGTGATTTAGACAAAATTTCTGCATGGTGCGAAAATTGGCAATTGACACTAAATAATGAAAAGTGTGAAGTAATACACATGACCACTAAAATAAATCGTTGAACTTCAATTACGCGATAAATCAGTCAAACCTTAAGGTCGTAAATTCTACTAAATACCTAGGAGTTACATTTACAAACAACTTAGACTGAAGAGATCACATAGAAAATATTGTGGGGAAGGCGAACCAAAGATTACGTTTCATTTGCAGAACGCTTCGAAGATGCACCAGCTCTACCAAAGAGACTGCCTACATCACACCACTTGTGCGTCCTCTCCTGGAGTACTGTTGCCCATTGTGGGACCCTCACCAGGTGGGACTGATGGAAGATATTGAGAAGGTTCAGAGAAGGGCAGCTCGTTTTGTTTTATCACGTTACGGGGGGGGGGGGGAGGGAGCGTCAAGAAAATGTTGCACAAATTGGGGTAGAAATCATTAAAAGAAAGACGTTATACATTGCGGGGTGATCTGTTTGCGAAGTTTCAATCAGCGACTTTTACTTCTGAATGTGAAAATATTTTACTAGCGCCCACCTACTTAGTGAGACATGACCATCCGAATAAAATAAGAGAAGTCAGGTCGAAAACGGAACGATTTAGGTGTTCTTTCTTCCCGCGCGCTATGAGAGAATGGAACGGTAGAGAAAAGTTATGAATGTGGTTAATGAACCCTCTGCCAGGCACTTAAATGTGATTTGCAGAATATCTATGTAGATGTAGATTAACCTCCGACGGCGAACAACCGCGCGCTCTGCAGCGAGGCGCCTTAGAGTGCTCGGCTACTTTACCGCGGCTTCTGGAATCGCGAATGGTTCACGGGGAATAGCTGCCGTGTGAGCTCTAAACTCTTTACCCTCACGGTCTTTCTGCATGAGATGCATAGGAGGATTGACTTTATTGAAAGATACGCCCACGGAACTTTGACAGATGTTGATACTATTATACACGCCTCTTCTGCAGCTTGTACCACTGCAGTTGGCCGATGACCTCCGTGACGCTCACGCGTGTGCTAAATGAACCTTTAACAAAGCGCGATGCTGTTATTTGGATCTGTCTTTTGTATCAACCGTATCTAAAGGATTCTCTACTGACGAAAAATATTAAAGTATTGGTCGTGAGGGACTTGCCCATTTATTTCATGTGGTCGTTTCAATACAAATAGCTGCTTCCGCCTGCCCCCAAATAGTTTGTGGAAGTAACTGTTATAGTGATTGTTCCCCAATTGTGTAGTCATACAGCACAGTGTTTCTATAAATTCTCAACACGTTACCTCATTGCCGGTCAATTACTACTTAATGAATCGTCAATACGCTGCATATCCAATGCATTTTGCCACAGTTTTCCTCCGTTACGATATCTTTGTGTACTACAGCATCATCCGAGAAAAGTATCTCTGCTTCCGACGTTATCTACTAGGTCATCTATATATATTGTGATAAGTAATGGTCCCTTGGGGCAAGCCAGACTACTTTCGCGTTCTCGTTTCTTTGGACTCGAGCCAAAACAGTCTTCTCTTGCTCCAAGTCGTGTATACGAATGATTTTTCCCGCCTTCTGACCATTAAAATCGCTGTAATAAATCCCCAAATACCTTTTCTCTACTTTTGTATTGTATGTACTGTAATTTCATCAAACAGTAACGATGCCTGGAGAAAAACTAAGAATGTCTGTCAGCCTTCCTCTTCCAAAAGTAATACTTACCTCAGACAGGGTTGTCGAGGTTATTATTACGATTGTCATGTTAATTCTTCAGAATGTTATTGAGAGACTCAAAATTTTCAAATGCTTGTAAAACTAAGGGACTGAACTGCTGTGGTTATCGGTCCCTTGAACTAACTTATGCCAAGAGCAACACACACACACACACACACACACACACACACACAAAAACATGCCTGAGGAATGACTGGAACCTCCGACAGCGAGCAACCGCGCGCTCCGCAGCAAGGCGCCTTAGAGCGCGCGGTCACTCCATCACGGCCTTATTGAGAGATTTCGGACAAAGCTAACAGACGATTGATGTCATCTGTACTTGTTGCCTCATAAGGCTCGTTTAATACAGTTTTATATCTCCTCCGTATTATATATTATTACTATCGCGTAAATAATATTTCACTGTTTTCTTAAGGAATGGGTTTAGGAAATAAGTATAGCCAGGAACAACAGAAACTAATGATCCGGAAACAGACTTAAAATTTTTTGTTACTTTGTAATAAAAATTTTCAATCGAATGTTTTTAAACCTGTTGTTGCTGTTGTGGTCTTCAGTCCGAAGACTGGTTTGATGCATCTCTCCATCCTACTCTATCCTGAGCAAGGCTCTTCATCTCCTCATAAGAACGGCAACCTACATCCATTTGAATCTGCTTACCGTATTCACCCATATAATCTTCAGCATTCTTCTGTAGCACCACATTTCAAAAGCCTCTATCCTCTTCCTGTCCACACTGTTTATCACATCAATACCTTCAGAAAGGACTTACTTACAGTTAAATTAATATTCAATATTAACAAATTTCTCTTTTTCAGAAAATCTTTTCTTCCCATTGCCATTCTGCATTTTATATCCTCTGTACTGCGACCATCGCATGTTATTTTAACAAAACTCATCTAACACCTTTATGGTTTCGTTACCTAATCTAATTCCTTAAGCATCGCCCGATTTCCTTGGACTGTACTCCATTACCCTTGTTCTGTTAATGTTCATTTTGTATGCAACTTTCAACACACGGTCCATCCCCTTGAACTGCTCTTCCAGGTCTTTTGCTATCTCTGAGAGAATTACAATGTCATCAGAAAAACGCAATGTTTTTATTTCTTCACCCTTAACATTAATCTATTCTTCAAATTTCTCCTTGGTTTCCTTTATAGCTTGCTCAATGTACAAATTGAATAGCATTGGAGAAAGGCTACAACCCTGTATTACTCCTTCCCCAATCTCTGCATTCCTTACATGCCCTTCAACTCTGATAACTTCTGTCTGGTTTTTGTACAAGTTGTAAATAACCTTCCGTTCCCTATATTTTACTCCTGCTGATTTCAGAATTTGAAAGAGTGTATTCCAATCAACATTGTCTAAAGCTTTCGCCAAATCTACAAAGGCTAGAAATGAAGGTTCCCCTTTCCTTAATCTATCTTCTAAAATAAGCCGTAAAGTGAGGATTGCCCCCCGTGTTCCTACATTTCTCCTGAATCCTGAACTGATCGTCCCCGAGGTCAGCTTCTACCAGCTTTTCCATCTATCTGTAAATAATTCGTATTAAAATTTTGCAACAAAAACATATTAAAATAATGATTCTGTAATTTCCACACCTGTCTGCACCTGCTTTCTTTGGAATGGGGATTATTTCAAATGTTCAAATGTTTGTACAGCTTATGGGACTTAACTACGGGGTTATCAGTCCCCAAACTTACAAACTACTTATGAACTAACTAATACTAAGGATTCGAACCCCCGACCGTAGTTGTCGGGCAGACCGTGACTGGAAGCCTCAGTCCCCTCGGCCACCGCGGCTGGCTGGGGATTATTACATTTTTGTTAAAGTCTGAGTCTATTTCCCCTTACATCTTACGCACCAGGTGAAATAGTTTTATCATGGCTGGTTCTCCCAGAGACTTCATTTGTTCTGAAGGTACGTCATCCACTCCAGGGGCCTTGTTTCGATTTAGGTCTTTCAGGGCTCTGTCATTCTCTCGGTATAGATTTTGGAACCAGATTTTAAACTCTAAGACATACCCAGTGTCAGATATAGTCTCTGACCATAACTGGAACTGGAAAAAAACATACTGCAGAAAGGTAGGAAAATAAGATGGGACCTAGATAAATTAAAGGAACCTGAAGTTCTTGCGAATTTCAGAGGAAACTCTTGGCAACGGTTGATAGGAACGGTGGAAAATACAGGGCGATTAAAGAGTCAGTATAAATTTGAAAAAATAAATCACGGAATAGTGTAGATAGAGAAAAGCAATAATTAGCATAATAAATTAAATCAAATGTATTCTTTATAGGAAATGCTCAATATGATAACCATCATTCCTCAACAATAGCTGTAGTCGAGGAATAATGTAAACAGCACTGTAAAGCATGTCCGGAGTTATGGTGAGGTATTGGCGTCGGATATTGTCTTTCAGCATCCCTAGAGATGTCTGTCGATCACGATTCACTTGCGACTTCAGGTAATCCCAAAGACAATAATCTGGGAAGCCAAGCATGAAAGTGGCGGCTGAGCACACGATCATCACCAAACGACGCGCGCAAGAGATCTTTCACGCGTCTAGCAATATGGGGTGGAGCGCCATGCCGCATAAAAATCGTACGTTCCAGTAGGTATTTATCAGCCAGGCTGGGGATGATGCGATTCTGTAACATATCTGCGTACCTCTCACGGTAGCAGTGACAAAACCAGAATCACGCAGTTCCTCGAAGGAAATAGGACCGATAAAGGTAGATGTGGTAAATCCAACCCATACCGGAACTTTCTCGTCGTGCAATGGAGCACAGAGTAACATATATTCTGTGAATGGAGTTTCCACGATAGTTCTAGGATGTTCGGTGGCCAAAATTCCGCATTTGTGGGCGTTGACAGAACCCTCGGTGCGTGAAATGAGCTTCGTCAGTCCATAACACGTTACTCAACCAATCGTCATCTTCCGCCATCTTTTGGGACGCCCACACCGCGAATGCCCTCCGCTTCATTTAATCGCCAGGCAACTGTTCATGATTTATCTATATACAGAATAATTATAGGTGTGGTGGATATGAAGATTAAGACTCGTGACAAATTTTTCAGTTTATGATAGCTTCAGTACACAGTGAAAGATGTACGTGGTACACAGTGAAACAGCTGCGACTGGTACCATGTGTAGTCACTTACTTTTATTTTAACGTAGATTGAAGAAGTAGGCTTGTTACACAAAATACAGGCACACCCATGACAGTTTATCATGTCGCAGAATGTACTGGTGAGAGTTTCCTTAATGTACTGATACAAACAAATGTGACTTCTTCATTCAGGAAAAGGGGAGTTTATCCATTTAATGTTGAAATTTTTATGAATAACACTTCCTTATGACGGTAGTTTTGGAGCACTGTAAAATTTTTAATGAAATAGTGCTCAGATATGTGTACAACTCTTCGGAAGGTATATGTACAACTCATATATGTGTACAACTCTTTGGAAGGTAATGTGCATAACTTTGAGGCAGCCAGCTGCAGTGAAAGGAGATTCGTGACATGCTAAAAGTTCTTCCCAGAACTACAGCTTGCCATTCCAAAGGTAGAAGTAATATATTAACATCAACACAAGAAAATGCAGCTGCTGAGGAAAATTATTTAAGAAAAACGACAGACATGGAAGAAATGACATCTGAACCGTAAAGAGTGTCAACAATCAGTGCGGAAATTCTATACGTTAAAAGCCGCGCGGGAGTAGCCGAACGGTCTGGATCGCCACGTTACGGATCGCGAGGCCTCCCGCGTCAGACGTTCGAATCCTCCCTCGGGAATGGATGTCTGTGGTGTTCTTAGGTTAGTTTAACTTAGTTTAAGTCGTTTGTAAGACTAGGGACTGATGACCAACGTGGTTTGGCCCCATAAGAATTAAAAACATTTGAACATTTATCTTTGAAACAGAAGCTGGCATTTGATATTATTTACTTGAAATGGACCGTATGATTAGGGACTACATAGAGGTGAAATTCCTAAAGAGTGTATAATTCTTTATCAAAGTCTTCAAGTCAGTTGTTCGTGAAGATTAGTATGAACAAATAAAAAATTTTGTATCCCCAGTTATAGAAGACGTAGCCTGTGTGTCACATAAGGACACTGCAATGATCCTGCCACCAGTGTTGACTGTGGCTACTAAGAGACTGTCCAGCTATATTCGTTTTCCAACTTATTTTAGTATAATGAATATTTACTGGACAAAATTTCTTTTTTGTTAATGTATTTAACAAACATTTATTAATGAAGTCTTCTCGGGTAATCAGCCGACTGATGGCGTCGTCTTGTTGCAACGTTTTGATGAGCTTCATGCTGACAAGACGACGCCATCACTCGCTGATTACCCGAGAAGATTTCATTAATGGAACACGCCGAGAAAGTCTACAATCGAACAAACATTTATTTTTATAAGTCAATCAGGAAATAATAAATTTGAAAGATGAAAACTGTTTCACTGTGTCTGTAGACGGTGCGAGGGTGAAGGTCGGGGTGAGAGTTTAAAATAGGGAAAGTTTAATTTGTAAAACTCACAACCACCAACTGCGAACCAAATTCATAAACATGCAAAAACACTGGAACTGTTTGACTTGTTTTCTAGGGGATGATATCACACGTTCACAGCTTTCCTTCCCTGCATATGATTAACAAAAAATTCATAATAAAGTAAATTCATGTGAGAAAAGGGTGTACTAACTACTATTTTTGGAAACACGTGAAAGTTCACTTTATGTTGTTTATTACACCATATTAAAACCCTGTGGCTGATACGTCTGTACGTCGACACATTTATCAAATGTAGCTCGTGAGCCGCCAAACAAAATGAATATTTGTCGCAAATTGTTTTCACACCATGTGCCTGTCCACCTTGTTCCACCGGCTAAATATTCACAACACACAGTAGCACTCGATACACCTTGGTGCAGTCTACGACGAGCAACCACACTTGGCAATTGCCACACAAAAATCTAAAGTCTCCACCTGGAGATCCACATACCGACTGTGTAGAGCGACGCCGCCAGGCCAGCTACACCACTCGCTCCCGACTCGTCACTTCCTGGGTCGCGCGCGCGCGCGCGCCAAAACCCCAACTACCGTGTATTTTCCCTACGTCATCAACTTCCCCATGTGAGTTGTTCTAACCGAATTGCCAACGTACAGCGCTCAGCCAATACATTTCTAAAACTTTACTTAAAATCAAAATAATTACACTACACATTAAATAAATGTCTTCTTAGGTTTTCACGTTGGTATAAACATTCTTTGTACTATTTATTATAATCATGCAATTTCTTATATCACAGATAATTGATTTAACTGAATATTTCATGATAAAATGCACAATATTAATTGAAAATAAAATGAGAAATAGTTAATATACTATTTTTATAAACAAACATTGCCATGCTGCTTGTGTAATTGTCTTGTATTCATTGGTAATTTATTACTTTTCATTGTCAATTAAACATATTACGCCAGATGTGACTATATCAGCTAATGTATTGTTTATTTATCAACAGGCTATTTTGTAATGAGGGCCTTAAAGGTTCCTAACTGAATTGTATTATTTCAAATGCAAGTAGTATTAGAATATTTTATTTCATGCTGTGCACTACACTGCACCTGGCCCTCGCCATTGTCCCTCTCTCACCTCACCGGAAACGAACCTGGAAAATCCTAAGCTGGAACAAGCCACCCACGTCGGCCTGCTCGCTGGCCTCCCGTCAGCTACAAGCATACAGCAAATCTCAACGTGGAGAATTTTTACCTATGGCCTAACTATAAATATTGTCACCCAACTGCGTACATACATTGCTACCATAATTAATAAGATTAAAATTGTGTAACATTTAGTGCATTGGCATGGTCAATGTTTGCAGTGAACTTCATACCCTTTAATTACAAATGCTATTAATTCCCAATATTTCTATTGGGCGGTAATCTCACAACGGTACACAGTGAAACTATTGCATGTGTTTTTCAAAGCTGAAATTCAACTAATTCACTACAAAATTATTATTATTTTAATTTCAGAATATTGAAAAAGAATTCTTCTTCAAAGGATTGAGGCTATCTGCGATAGAGTTGATAATGTCGCGGCGATATTGTTTTCCTTGTCGATAGAAGAAAGACAAGAATCGAGAGCATTTCTGGTCTATTCTGTTTCTTTTCATTAGATCTTTAGAACTATGAAAAATTCATTCTATAGTTCTGGTAATTTATGATGTACTCTCCATCTACCTACAAACGAATCATCAAATGTGGATATTAAGAAAACGACTACATATAAAGACGATACTGTAATCAATTACTGAACGCTTTGTGCTGTAGTTGGACCTCAGGTGGTGAAAGCTAAGATATTCATTATTTGCTTTTTCTGTGATCGTTACGGGTTATTGGTTCCTGAACAGAAACCCAGACCCAGTTCGCATAATTAAGTGATACTAAAAGATCTGTTGCATTTCCTTCGCTAATTATCAGGTCTTTAGACTCATGTTCGCCGTCTTCAGCTGGCGCTACTGCTGATAGCAGATCGTAGAACGCCAGATGGGTGCACGCGGTTCTGGGCAAACAGGTAACCGAGAAGCGGTTGGCGCGCCGCCTTTCGGTCCTTACGGCGCTGAGTGGACTGTTGACTCCTCTCGTCCAATATTGAATTTTCGGCGGTCCCAGAGGGGTGTCGGCTTGCCGATGGACCTCTCCCCACCCGCCTGCTGTCAGCCGCAGGCGTCGGGTGACACGTTAGCCACACGCCCTCTCCGTCTCTCTCCCTCTCCATTTCGTTGCCTGATGAAGTGGAGCGTCTCTAGAACCACTAACACTGTCCGCTAAAACTTGAATCCCATTCTCTACTAGGTACCGTACTCTCGGTTGTCTACATTGACGGTTACAACAATTGCTACTGCCACGATCATTATTGGACAGTGTCACTAACTTCCATCCACTCCAGTTGCTAATATGCCGTCAAATAAAAGTACTTTCCTATACATTGCATAACAGGTCATCTAAGATAGCGTTTCTAGGTCTTTAATATATGACCTTGTTGTACATAAGTATAATAATATGTGCTAGGTTGTCTGTTTTGTTAATTAATGGCTATCCTTGTTTGTCGCCCTGCTTCTTCTGTTTACATATTGTTATTCTGAATCAGGCATGATGAACATGTGACTTGTCAGTTTAGCATAAGATAAAACAATGTACATATGTCAAGATTTTGAAGTATAACTCGTAAATTTATAGGTTTAGCATATGATAAAGTAATGTACCTATGTCAAGATTTTGAAGAAGTATAATTCGGAAATTTATAGGTTAGCACATAATCCACATTATATACACTTACTTCTCCAACTTTTTATTATTGTTATTATTTCTACTAAAGGATTTGTGAATGTAGGTGGACACAGAAATAATAGTTTTAGGGCACAAACGTAAACATGGATAAAACCTATAAGGGAGTGCCATCTAGGGTTTAAAACAGAAGCTTGTAGAACTATGGTGCTATCTGGTGACTTATATTGTAAATATGAGGTATAAAATGTTCAAATGTTTGTATAGTCTATGGGACTTAACTACGGGGTCATCAGTCCCTAAACTTACAAACTACTTACGAACAACTTACGAACTAGGACGGCACAAATATCCATCCCCGAGGGGGGATTCGAACCCCCGACCGTAGTGGCCGTGAAGACCGTGACTGGAGCGCCTCAGTCTCCTCGGCCACCGCGGCCGGCTATGAGGTATAGCCGCAAATTATCTGGTCAGTCCTCTACTAACTGTTACCAATGAAAGATCTTACTCATGAGCTAAAGACAGTGTGGTTTTACACTGTGTTACAATTACTGTTGATTGTATGTTCAGCCTGCTCAGGTATGAAAGTAAATTCACATGCTAAAATGAGATATATTACTTACTCTCGGCATTTTAAATAGTACTTTGTACTTAATTACAGGTAGACATATGGAGCTCCTTACACAGCACTATCAATGTGACGAAATTTGCTAGACCATTTTCCTTGATCAGAACAATCTGACTTCAAGGTAATTTTAAATTTTGAGTCTTATCCAGTTTTATAAACATATATAAAAAGGGGAGGTAATAATTTTTTTTTAAATATGACTGTACATAACCAGTTAAATAACAGAAAGATAGTACACAATTTATTTTATTTTTAGGTTGAATTGGACTCTCTCTCAACCACATGCTTCTGCACAACTTCCTCCTAATACAGGTGCTGGCCAAAATGATACATATAAGATCATATGTTGTAACACTCTTTTGACCATTTTCAAAATTGTAATTATCTTACTTTTTTGCCTTTTTCTTTGTACTTTTATAAAACACTTATTTACTGTCAAACACTTGAAAATGATGCCATAGTGCATCGAAACTGGTTGTGCATTACACATGAAGTACTAAAAAATTTCCTTTTTTAAGAAGCAACTGTGGTTTGTAATATACTTGTACTCCTTTTTATGTAAAAGGACTTTCACTGTTCGGCCGAACAACCCCGGATGGAGTCTCCCGGCCAATAATGCCATATGAGCATTTCATTTGAATGGCAGTTAGGTCTTCCTTCAGCTAATGGAATCTGGGATTTCGTACTCAACTTTTTCCTTTCCCTTCTCTTCCCAAATTTATTGGAGCTTCTCATCCAGTCACGAATATAGTGACGTTGCCGGGTCGTAATTAGTTGCCTCTTGAAGTTCTCGTTGGTCGGCGCTCTCGGTAACGACTGGCTGAAATAACATGGGGCACAACTAATCTACTACAAATAATGTAGGCGACACGTAGAATTGCAGTTCATGTGTTCATGTCACTTCCATGAATTGTTAGTGCTCAGTTGTCCCCATTTATGACCAGCGTAGAAGTCTCATTAATAACAGTCAGCACAACACAGCACGGACATTACACACATAAATAACTATCTGAAAACCCGGTGCTGTCCGGGCATTTATTTATTCATCCCTGCCACTTTTAGGTATATATTCATTTGTATAAGGGCTGTATGTCTGTAAAATCTTTTGGGAATACAATTAGTAGTAAAGAAGTAATAGATTAAAACTATGTGCGGGAAAGGGCGGTTTTCCATGAACGTTACTGTTCATGTGCTGATATCTCATGAACTATGTGTCATACTGTGATACAATTTAGAAGGTACTCTCAACTATATGCGTGGATACTGTCTGCAAATTTACTGCGGCAACAATTTGTAGTAGAAATTATAAACAGTAATGTCATACCGAACGCAGTAGTTTTATTCCATGAACAGCGGAACGTTATTGTTTATGTGCTCATATCTCATGAACTACGTGTCGGAATGTGATACAATTTAGAAGCTACATTAAACTATGTATGTGTATACTGTCTGTAAAGTTTCCTGTCGCTACAATTTGTTGAGTGGAAATTATAAATTGTAACGTCATAACGAGTGCCGTAGTTTTACTCCATAAACAGCGGAAAAGTGGTAAGCGATAAACTTTTTTCTTTCATCATTTTACTATGTTTTCCAGCGATAAAAAGTTTAATAAAGATTTGAAATTATGTTTAAAGTTTGTTGCAAATCGCTTAGTACTGTCATTCTCATACAGTGCATTTCGAAAGTCTCGCCGCAATATATGGCATTTTTTGCGATTTCTATTGGTTATGACGTAATATCTTCTGAACCATGTGCCGTATGTGATTCTTATCCATCCAGCAATTGTTTCCTCAAGGTAAGGAATGTGTGTACCAAATTTGGTTGAAATCGGTCCAATAGTTTAGGAGAAAATGAGCAGCATTGGCGCAAAATGCAGCAGTTTTTCGCGCATCTTTTTGTTTATGACGTCATATCTCGTGAACTATATACCGTATGTGATTCTTACACTTACGGCGACCGTCCTCATGGATTGAAGCTTACGCGTACAAAATTTCATAAAGATTGAAGCAAAACTGTAGATTTGTATGCAACACGTACAAACATACGGACACTCTGCTTTATATATTAGATACAAATTTACAGAGTAGGTGTGTGGAATACAATAGTTCGAGTGTAGAACTAGTGTGGCACGAATATTAAGAATCAGTTAATATTAACGGTAGAAAATTTTCCACACGACTAGCGCTGAAGAACTTTCACATAATAGTTCGAATGAGATCAGAGTGATGTGGATTGAGCCTTTCATCAGACACGTTGCAAGACTCCTTTACATGGCGCGAAAGCATTCTATTTATAATAGTTTAACAATGACTCAGAAAATTACGTATTGTTAATTGAGTCAATTAAATTAATTATCATGGAAAAAGTTAACAATTACTTGCAACTGGCTATAGTAAAAGATAACGTAAATAATACCGAGTAAATTTATATAATATTTCTTCACCTATTAATATAATTATGTTTCTCAACAATAATTGCGGAATGAACGGTAAGTGTACGGAAACTAATTGGCGAATAACATTCCTAACAGTAATTGTGAGACACAATAATACCTACTTCAATATTATGATAAAAGAGTATATTTAGCCTTTACAGAAATACTAATTAGCATAATATATAACCTTAAAATATGCCTATTGATAGGACTAATTAACATTTGCTAATTATACAAAATCCTGGAGCGGCTAATGTGGCTTTGACATACTGTTACTGCTAACGGCTGAAAGCAAGGGGACACTACAACCGTTACTTTTCCCGACGACATGCAGCTCTACTGTATGAAAATATGATGATAGAATCCTCTTGGGTAAAATATTCTGGAGGTAAAATAGTCCCCCATTCGAATCTCCGAACGGGAACTAGTCAGGAGGATGTTGCCATCAGGAAAGACAATACTGGCATTCTAAGGATCGGAGCGTGGAGTGTTGGAACCCCTAATCGCGTAGGAAGGTTTGAAAATTTAAGAAGGGAAATGGATAGATATTGTGGGCATTAGTGAATTTCGGTGAAGAGAGGAACAGGATTTCTGGTCAGTTGAGTACAGGGTTATCAATACAAAATCAGTCGGGGTGCCACAGGTTAGGTCTAATAATGAATAATAAAATAGAAATGCGGGTAAACCACTACGAGCAGCACAGTTATGGCATATCATATTCAAGATAGATACGAAGCCAACAATGACCACAGTAGAACAGGTTTATATGCCAACTAGCTATGCCAATGATGAGGAGATTAAAGAAATGTATTAGGAGTTAAAGGAAATTATTCAGACAATTAAGGTTGACGATAACGTAGCTCTGATGGTGACTTGAGTTCGGTAGTAGAAAAAGAAAGGGAAGAAAAAATAGTAGGTGAATATGTAGTGTGGAAAATAAATGAAAGAGGAAACCGCCTGATAGTGTTTTGCACGGAACATAATTTAATCATAACAAACACTTGGTTTAAGAATCATGAAAGATGGTTGTATACGTGGAAGATGCCAGAAGACACCGAAAGGTACCAGATGGATTTTATAATGGTAAGACATAGATTTCAGAACAAGGTTTTAAACTGTAAGACAAACTGTAAGACAAATTCTAGGGAAGATATTGACTCTGGCAATATTTCATTGGTCATGAATTGTAGACTAAAACTGAAAAAACTGCAGAAAGGTAGGAAAGTAAGGAGATGGAACCTGGATAAATTGAAGGAAACTGAAGTTCTTGAGAATTTCAGAGGGAACTTAAGGCAACAGGGGAAAAATAAAACATTAAAAGAGGAATGGTAGCTTTGAGAATGAAAGACAGCAGAGGGACAAATAGATAGAAAAGCAAGACTTATAAAAACTGTAAGACAAATTCTAGGGAAGATATTGACTCTGGCAATATTTCATTGGTCATGAATTGTAGACTAAAACTGAAAAAACTGCAGAAAGGTAGGAAAGTAAGGAGATGGAACCTGGATAAATTGAAGGAAACTGAAGTTCTTGAGAATTTCAGAGGGAACTTAAGGCAACAGGGGGAAAATAAAACATTAAAAGAGGAATGGTAGCTTTGAGAATGAAAGACAGCAGAGGGACAAATAGATAGAAAAGCAAGACCTATAGAAACCCATGAGTATCTCAGGAAATATTAAATGTAATTGATGAAAGGAGGAAATGCATTAAGTAAATCAGACAAAATGGAGTGCAGACGACGAAGAAATTAGATTGATAGGAAGTGCAAAATAGCTAAGCAGGGGTGGCTAGAGGCCAAATGCAAGTCTGTAGAAGAATTTATAAATAGCGGAAAAATAGATATCGCCTACAGGAAAATTAAAGAGACATTTGGGAATAAGAAAAACAGCTCTACTAATCTCAAGAACTCAGATGGAAAACCAGTTTTCAGCGAAGAAGGGAAAGTTAAAGGGTGGAAAGAGTACATAGAGGAGCTCTACAAAGGAAATGAACTTAGAGACAATATTTTAGGAAGGGAACAAGAAGTAGATGAAGATGAAATAGGAGATTCTATGAGATGCATTTAACAGAGCCCAGAAAGACCTAGGTCGGAAGAAGGCCCCGGGAGTAGCGACTGAAGAGAGCCAGCCATGACGAAACTATTTCACTTGGTGTGTAAGAGGTATGAGACAGGCGAAGTACCCTCAGACCTTAAGAAAAATGTAATAATCCCCATTCAAAAAATTAAGAAATAAATAAATAAAAATAAAATGATGTGGATTCCTGTAGTCATGTCCTAGTTTATGTACTGCGGGCAAGGTATGAGTGGCCAAGTAAGTGGTCTTGACAGTTGGGATACCAGTTACTTTGGAATAAGGTTGGGCATCTTGGACATATTCTGAGTCGGCCACCTTTGTGCTCAGACGGCAAAGATTACTAAATCCACCGGTTAGTCCCTCAACCGATAGGGGTAAAAACCTGTGGAGCCCTGGGCAAGTAAGGCTAGCAACCTGCTTCCCAGGTACTTCAATATCATGCTGGCAACAATCAGACCAATGTGCCTCGGACCTTGGGAGGTGATGGAGTCCCACCTCTAATTGACAGACCCGACTCCTCTGATACGATTTGGCAAACGATGTGGAATGAGATGGGGACCTATTAATATCAGTGGGGATTACACTGGGAAGAAGGAAGAGCTGGCGGAGGCTTCAAGTGAGATGGGGTTGGAATTTGACGTTAGAGTAAGGGGAGAGAAAGAGGACGAAGTCGGAGAATATTAGGTCTACCTGTCAGGAGTCAAAGGATAGATTTGGCCATCTCCAGTAAGAAAATTAGGATTGTGGCAGTGTATTCACCCTGTTAAGGGACAGATCAAAATGAGATGGACAGATTTTACAACGCACTTAGTGTTGTAGTTGTTAGAGTGAAGGATAAGGATAGTGCTTTACTCATGGGTGATTTCAACGCCAGGATAGGAAATCGGACAGAAGGTTATGGGTAAGTTTGGAGAAGATATGGAGGCCAACAGGAACGGAAAACAGCTCTTGGATTTCTGTTCCAGTATGGGCTTAGTTACCACAAACTCCTTCTTTAAGCATAAGGACATTCACCGCTATACGTGGGAAAGAAGGGAAACCAGATCTATCGTTAACTATATAATAACAGACCAGGAATTAAGAAAGACATTCAAGGACACACGTGTTTTCAGGGGGTTCTTTGATGATACTGATCATTATTTAATCTGCAGTGAAATTGGTTTTGTGAGGCCAAAAGTGCAGAAAGTCAGATCCATGTGTAGAAGGATAAGAGTGGAGAGGCTTCAAGACAAGGAAATTAGGCACAAATACATAACAATGATCTCGGAAAGGTACCATTTAGTTGAATGTAATGATTTAAAGTCACTGGAAGAGGAATGGTCAAGTTACAGTAACATACTACTGCAAGCAGCTAGAGAATGTCGTGGGACAGTAGAAAGAAGCAGACAGCTTGGTGGAATGACACAGTCAAGGCAGCCTGTAAAAAGAAAAAGAAGGCATGGCTTCATACTAGAAATCAAGCAGACAGAAAAAGTTATTTTGAAGCAAGAAACAAATCCAAACGGATAATTGCAGACTCCAAGCAGAGATCATCGGAAGACTTTGGAAACAAGCTAGAAACTCTGGGTCAAGCCGCGGGAAAACCATTTAGGAGGGTAATTAGCAATTTTCAAAAGGGAGGAAAGAAGGAATTAACAAGTGATTTGGACAAGACAGGAAAGCTGGTAGTCAATTCTGTGGATGCCTTGATCAGATGGAGGGAATATTTTGAAGAATTGCTCAATGTGGGTGAAATGTTCAATGATGTGTCAGATTTTTTAAGGTAGAATGGGATGGGAACAACGATAGAAACAGGATCTCATTTAAGTAAGTGGAGAAAAAGGTCAGTAGATTACAGTTCAATAAAGCGGCTGGGGTGGACGAAATTAAGGCGGAACTCGTAAAATACAGTTGAATATCAGGTCTCGAATGGTTACACAGAATAATTGAGAAGGCGTGGAATCGGGACAGGTTCCGTCTGACTGGACGAAAGCGGTAATCACGCCAATTTTCAATTAGCGTTGTAGGCAAAATATTCTCTGCTGTCGTTGAAAGGAGAGTGCGAGTATTAATTAAGGACAAGTTAGATGAAAATCAGTGTGGGTTTAGGCCTCTTAGAGGATGTCAGGACCAGATCTTTAGCTTACGGCAGGTAATGGAAAAGTGCTATGAGTAGAACAGGGAATTGTATCTATGTTTCATAGGTCTAGAAAGGCTTATAACTGTCTTCTTAGGAGGAAGCTACTGTCAGTTCTACAAGATTATGGTATAGGAGGCAAACTTCTGCAGGCAATTAAAGGGCTTTACGTAGACTGCCATGCAGCAGTTAGAGTAGATGGTAAATTCAGGGTAGTTTCAGGGGTAAGGGAAGGCTGTAACCTGTTGTTAATACTATTCATGGATGATATGTTGAAAGCAGTAGACTGGCAGGCAAAACTCACTTTACGGCTTATCCTAGAAGATAGATTAGGAAAAGGCAAACTTACATATCAAGCTTTTGTAGATTTCGAGAAGGCTTTTGACAATGTTGATTGGAATAAATTCTTTCAAGTTCTGAAGCAAGCAGGAGTAAAATGTAGGGAGCGTAAGGTTATTTTCAACTTGTACAAAAACCAAAGAGTTAAAGGGCATGAAAGGGATGCAGTGGTTGGGAATGGAGTAAGACTGGGTTGTAGCCTTTCTCCAATGTTATTCAATTTGTACATCAAGCAAGCTATAAAAGAAAGCAAGGAGACATTTGGAGAAGGTATTAAAGTTCAGGGTGAATAATTAAAAATATTGCGTTTTGCCGACGATATAGTAATTCTGCCAGAGACATCAAAGGAGCTGGAAGAGCAGTTGAACGGACTGGACAGTGTGCTGAAAGGTGCATATAAGGTGAACATTAACAAGACCAAAACTACGGTAATGGAGTGCAGTCTAAGGAAATCAGGTGATGCTGAAGTAATTACATTAGGTAACGAAACAATAAAGGAGGTAGATGAGTTTTGTTACTTGGGCAGTAAAATAACAAATGATGGTCGCAGTACAGAGGATATAAAATGCAGAATGGCAAGGCTAGAAAAGCATTCTTGAAAAAGAGAAATTTTTTAACATCGAATATTGATATAAGCCGAAGGAAGTCCTTTCTGAAGGAATTACTGTGGAGTGTTTTCTTGTATGGGAGTGAAACACATAGGATAAACAGTGAGGACAGGAAGAGGATAGAGGCTTTTGAAATGTGCTACTACAGAAGAATACTGAAGAATACGTGGATGGATCACGTAACTAATGAGGAGGTACAGAACATAATTGGGAAGAAAAGGAATTTCTGGCATACCTTGACTAAAAGAAGGAAGCGATTGTTAGGACACATTCTTAGACATCAAGGAATTGTAAATTTAGCGTTGGAGGGAAGTGTATGGGGTAAAAATCGCAGAGGAAGACCAAGAGATGGATACAGTAAGCAGATTCAGACAGATGTATGTTGCCGTTCTTATGTGGAGCTGAAGAGGCTTGCTCAGGATAGGGTATTGTGGAGAGCTGCATCAAACCAGTTTCCGGACGGGAAACCACAACAACAACATGATCTCATGTTAAAGCAGTGAATGAAAATAGGCATAGTAAGCTAATTTACTGAGATTTATATCACCAAATTTTGCAATGACCCTGATAGCATAAGTAGCTGAACTCAAACGTTTCAGCAGATCTTCAATGTGTTTCTTCCAATTCAATCCCTCGTCAATGAAAACACCTAAAACTTTTGAATATTATACCTTAGCTACGGATTTATGTTCAAAGTCTATATTTATGAATTGTGCCATGTCATTTACTTTATGAAACTGTATGGACTGGGTTTTATCAAAGTTTAATGAGAGTCCATTTGTAGAGAACCACTTAAAAAGTTTCTGAAATATATCATTCACTAATTCATATGTTAATTCCTGTTTGTCAGGCGAAAAATAAATGGTAAAATACTCCGCCTTATCAAAGACAATTCAGTTTATCGGATGTATCCGCACGACAAACATTAATATAATGTTTTATAAATGTGGCGTCACTTCTGATACAGCGGCTATTATATATTTATATTCACGGAATGTATGACATTAACTGCCAATGGATAAAGTTGGACATGTGTACCCAGCCGGGGCCGTGAACCCGGGTTTACTGCTTTCTAGGCAGTTGCGCTGACCTCTACACCACTGACGACACATCGTACTTTTGGTTCCGTTTCGCTTCGTCTTGATCTTTTTGTATTGTTAGACAGGAACGTAGGGATTAGCAGTGTTACTGTATCGTCATATGTTATTTTTATTCAGAGTGCTATGTTGAGCAATGGTCCATTTATATTTGGCTTTGTCGTCATTAGGAACGCCACGGTTCCTGATGGGTGGGTTTGCCGAGTCTCGAGCTTTGTTGTACATCTTCCGGACCTTAGCTTGTAGCTAGCTTGTTGTCTCTCGATGACATGAGACTTTTGTACTGATTCTTGAAGATACCGAGAAGGAAACTGCTAATGGACATGGAACATCCGCCTGGGCGCCTTACTATGTGATGACAGTAGACGCTGGCTGTGTCTCGTCGCTGCATTCTCCCATGCGGCACCTCCAGAATAGGTCTTACGTACAGGCCATTGTCTTTGCTGAGGGTTGAGTACTCGTTCGAGAGTGGGTACAGTGCTACTAACCTGTCCACCTTGAGGCGTACAGCTGTTGTCTGCTCCTGTCAGATGAGCTGGCGATCTAAGATGACACATGAATAGGTGACAGATGCCTTCCAGTCGATGTCGTCCCTGAGCAGTTAGCGTGGCACTTGTGGAGGCCGCCTTCTAGTGAATGTTATTGCCTCACTCTTCTGTTAAGTCTGAGTCTCCACTAAAATGTTCAAATGTTTGTAGAACTTATGGGACTTAACTACAGGGTCATCAATCCCTAAGTTACAAACTACTTATGAACTATCTAAGGACGGCACAAATACCCATGCCCGAGGGGGGATTCGAACCCCCGACCGTAGTGGCCGTGCAGACCATGACTGGAGCGCCTCAGTCCCCTCGGCCACCGCGGCCGACGAGTCTCCACTTAAACGGCCCCTCTTGATGTATGCTTCTTGGAGCTGGCAACGCATGGCTCGTGGCCACCTACTTGTAGTATAACGGCTGTATCGCCTGCGTATATAGCTCTTTCCACTTTTCGTGATTTGGGTAGGTCAGACATATACCCCGTTACATTCCTGGGCCAATTACAGACCCTTGGGGAACTCCAGACTCAATCGGACGAACCGTAGAAAGGCAATCAGAAACTTGCACTGGAAAAGTCATACCCTGTAAAACTGAAGCCATCAGATGTCTCCAGATCTTATATGTAACATCGTTGTGGTTTCTCTGAGAGACATCTTTAATATACCAATGTGATACCATTTTTTAATTTATTATTATATTGCGATGGAACCATTTCTGCTAAAGAGCCATCATTAGACAATTTCCCAATCACATCCTTTGCTGCAAACCCATTGGATCGAAAATTTTTGTTGTTGTTGGGTAACTGAACACACCACGTGCCTCGACTTCGAACAACTCTAACAATTACATACTTGTTTACAAAAGCATGAATCGAGCCACACCGAATGGAGGAGGAAAAATTAGAGATTGATTTTGTATGTTGTTAAAGTCATATAAAGATGAAAATTACTGGCAGATTAAAACAGTGCGCGTGAGTGTGTCACGAATCTCCGACTTGATTAGATTAGTTTTTCGTTCACACAATCAAATACCTTTGATAAATCACACCAAATACCTGCTGCTTGCAATTTACTATCTTATGAATTAAGTAGATTCTCACTGTAGGTGTAAAAAGCCTCTCGATATCGGAACCTTTCAGAAATCCAAATTACTTCTGGACAGTATGCTACCTGTGGTCAGGAGAGTGAGAAACTTCTTGTACATCAACTTTTTGAGAATGCTGGCAAAAGTGAAATCTGTCAGTAATTTGATAGTGTCTCTCTATCGCTGTCTTGAACAGTAACATTCGCATATTTTAGCCAATCAGCCAATGTTCCAGTTACAATATAATGTTTACACAAATAACTTAATAACGTCTACTTTGTGCGAGCAAGTCCTCTGTCGTCTGAGTTATCCAAGAATGACTCACGACCCATTGTCATAGCTTTACTTCTACTAGTACCTCGTCTCACACTTTCCTCACTTCGCAAATCTCCTGTCTTACGGGGGTCGTAGGACTAACAATCCTGCAAAAAAGGATATTGCTAGTACATGGGTTAGCCATAGCCTGGAGGACGTTCCAAAAAAAACTCTTTTCGCTCTGCAGTGGATTGTGCGTTGCTAGTAAACATTCTGTCAGGTAGAAACTGTATTCCACATCCGGGCTCGATCCAGGAACTTTTATGACTATTCAGAATCGCCAGCAACTGTTGTGAGGACGCAATGCTATTTGAAATACTTTAGTAGAATAATATTCTGCCCCGATTCCCTTCTGTTCTTTTATTTGCACCTAAAGCTTGGAAAACATACTAAAGAACATAGTTTTATACATCGTTTTATACATGTTTAAATTGGAAGTCATAACCCGATACTGAGTCGTAGACAGCACTAGAATGATGGGGAAGCTCTTGCTCTCATTACATTCTGTCGCAAATATTCAGTCTCCCTCTTGCTAGAACTGTGACTGCGGAGTCGGGGGTGCCGAGTTCGACTTCCCGTCGAGTACAAAGCTTTCATCTACCACAGAGACTCATTTCAGTGTCCACGCCTCCCCAGAATGAGACGTTTCATTCTGGAAATAGCCGCAGGCAGTAACTCAGCTACTCTTTCCCCCTCCGACAGAGATGCTAATCTAGCGTGATGAACAGCACAGCGTCAGTGAAGTTTCAATAGAAGAATGGAATAGCGAACCAAGGGACGTGTAGCACATCGCATGCGACTTACTTGGTAATGGGGCTCCGCTGTGGAGCCTTTCGTTCCGGCTTCGAATCCAGCTGTAACTTATAACGAAATTTAGAATGATCCCTCTGTGGGTAACAGAGCGTAGATAAATTGGAATTACGTGTACACGTTACTTCGTATACTTGTGTATCACATACAAGCATCTCTCACCCCCCCCCCCCCCTCCACGCCCAGGTTTTGATATTTTTGCGAAATCACTCATTTTTTAGTAATCGGTTTCAACAGGTCAAACTAACTTGGCCGAATCTGTTAGCAGACATTTAAAATTTACATCTACATCTACATGGGATACTCTTCAAATCACATTTAAGTGCCTGGCAGAGGGTTCATCGAACCACCTTTATACTATTATTTAGGCTGTGGCCAAACCATGTCTCCACCATATCCTTTATTCCAGGAATGCTCTTCCTGCAAGATTCTCAATAAAATTTTTGGAAAGTTTTGAAAGCAGGTGGCGAGGTACTGGCGGAATTAAAGCCAAATTATTGTATTGAACAGATCTGTTGGGGCATGGCGTTGAAACCACTAACAGTTCATTTATTGTCCCCCAGATACTATCTGCCGTCGTCGGATCAAAATCGACGTTCTCTTTCTGTTTTATTTTATTTTTCCTGCAGTGCAGAAAATTCAGAAGAACCTCCGGTGAAGTTAAAGTGTAGAACTGCCACAATGACTGTTATCTCCAGAATTGTGCGATTGGATTCACGGTTTCCTATCAGAAAGGATACAATTCGTAGTAATTAACGGTAAGTCAACGAGTAAAACAGAAGTGATATCTGCGTTCCCCAGGGAAGCGTTATACTCTTCCTTGTGTTTACAATCTGAATAGTTCCCTTAGACTGTTCGCGGATAATGCTATCGTTCATCGGTTAACGAAGTCAACAGAGGATGAAAATCAACTGCAAAGCGATTTAGACGAAATTTCTACATGGTGCAAAAATTGGCTATTAACACTGAATAATGAAAAGTGTGAAGTAATACACATGACCACTAAAAGAAATCCGCTGAACTTCAATTACGTGATAAATCAGTCAAACCTTAAGGACGTACACTCTACAAAATACGTAGGAGTTACAATTACGAACAACGCAGACTGGAGAGAACACATAGAAAATATTGTGGTTAAGGCGAACCAAAGGTTACGTTTCATTGGTAGAACACTTCGAAGATGCAACAGCTCTACCAAACAGATTGCCTACATCACACTTGTGCGTCCTCTACTGGAGTACTATTGCCCAATGTGGGACCCTTACCAGGTGGGACTGACGGAGGACATTGAGAAGGTTCGGACAAGGGCAACTCGTTTTGTTTTATCACGTTATAGGGGAAAAAGCGACACGGAAATGTTTCACGGTTTGAGGTGGAAGTCATTAAAAGAACGACGTTATTCGTTTCGGCGAGATCTGTTTGCGAAATTTCAATCACCGACTTTTACTTCAGAATGTGAAAATATTTTGCTAGCTCCCGCCTACATACGAAGACATGACCATCCCAATAAAATAAGAGAAATCAGATCGAAAACGGAACGATTTAGGTGTTCTTTCTTCCAGCGCTCTATTAGAGAATGGAACGGTAGAGAAAAGTTATGAAAGTGGTTAATGAACCCTCTGACAGGCACTTAAATGTGATTTTCAGAGTATCTATGTAGATGTTATGAAAGTTCGACTTTTAAATTCAACTAATTTGTCCTTGTTTAAAATTATATAAATTGGGGTAACTTACTTCGTCTTAGCGTCTCGTATGTGCAAGATCGAAGGCAGCGCAGGTCTGTAGAAACCGGTAATACCGAAAGATTTTGATGTTTGGCATACGTTATTTTTCAGATTATTCTATTCTTTAAAAGTGCGAAAAGTGAATGCGAAACAAAACATGTCAGGTGTACGGTGGACTGCAGTGTCCCCTTGTTGTTGTTGTTGTCTTCAGTCCGGAGACTGGTTTGATGCAGCTCTCCACCCTACTCTATCCTGAGCAAGCCTTTTCATCTCCTCATAAGAACGGCAACCCACATCCAATTGAATCCCTTTTTAAATTTTCTAATTTTCCTACCCGATTAAGGGATCTAACATTCCACGCTACGATCCGTAGAATGCCAGTATTGTCTTTCCTGATGACAACATCCTCCTGAGTAGTCCCCGCCCGGAGATCCGAATGGGGGACTATTTTACCTCCGGAATATTTTACCCGAGAGGATGCCATCATCATATGTTCATACAGTAGAGCTGCATGTCCTCGGGAAAAGTAACGGCTGTAGTTTCCCTACTCCTACGTTACCACCAACTGATTTGATAACCCTGTACTCACCTGACCATAAATCCTGTTGATCCTGCCTCCGAACTTCACTAATCCCTACCATATCTAACTTTAACCTATCCATTTTTCTTTTCAAATTTTCTAGCTTACCTACGCGATTAAGGTTAGGACATTCCACGCTCCGACTTGTAGAATGCCTGTTTTGTGTTTCTTGATGACGACATCCTCCTGAGTTTTCCCCGCCGGGATATCCGAATAGGGGCTATTTTACCTCCGGAATATTTTACCCGAGAAGACGCCATCATCGTATAGTCATACAGTAGAGCTGCATGTCCTCGGGAGAAGTAACGGCTGTAGTTTCCCCTTGCTTTCAGCCGTTCGCAGTAACTGTGTGGCAAAGCCGCATTAGCTGATGTTACACGGCCAGCTCAGTCAATCATCCAGACTATTGCCCCTATAACTACTGAAAAGGCTGTTGCCCCTCTTGAGGAACCACACGTTTGTCTGGCCTCTGGGTCACAAATAATAAACACATGTAAGTCTTCAAACACATTTATTCAATTAGTGTAGATTCAAATTGTCGATAGCCTTAAACACAACTTCACGAGTTGGACGGCTTCTTCTGCACCGCGGCATCTTCCACAGGACCGTACCTCTCGACGGCGGCGCGACGACTGAGCAGCGCAGAGACTAAGTCCCGAAGTCGAGTGGTTATCCCGGACGCGTGCTGTAGTCTCTCTAGCAGCACGCGTACGCTGCTGTGTGTTTATATAGACAAGGTCAGGCGATAACAGATAGTAAACAGCTGAGTCAATAGTTACGAGAGGTATGATCCTGTGGAAGATGCCGCGGTGCAGAGGAAGCCGTCGAATTCGTGCAGTTGTGTTTAAGGCTATCGACAATTTGAATCTTACTAGTGAAACCAATATTGGTGCTCAAGAAATATTGAAAGGACCATCGGTGTTTCGAGGATGTGTTGTGAACTTTTCCATATTTCCAAAAGCTGCGAATCCACAACCTGGCAACGGTTGGTTAACTTTGGCTGTTTTGAGGTGTAATGGAGCTACAGTTAAAGCATTGTCTGGACTAGAGAGTGCAAATACACGTGATGTAATTGCTTATCGTACGTGGAGTGTGTATTGTGATGTTAACAAAGGCTATGGCAAGAGCTATTTGTCTTCTAATATGCCATTTATTATAAGGATCAGGAACCCACGTAGAATCAATGAGATGGAGTCAGTTGCAATTTGGTATAAAGGATTTGGGTGTTGTTCCAGTTTGAAAATAATTGGTGATGTAACACACTATTATAGTAATTGAATAAATGTGTTTGAAGACCTACATGTGTTTATTATTTGTGACCCCCCTTCCTAACATGAAAATTGAATTATTATATATAATAGTTGTCAGTAGCGTCAGCCGAGAACCGGACAAGGGTACATCGAGAACCATTGGCTCAAGGATGCAACAGTTTGATGTAAATTGTTAATATTTGTGGGGGGTTTTGAAGGGGGGCTTCTTTGTTTTCAATTAGGATGATGTATTTTTATGTGTGCCTCCAGGAACCACACCTAAGAAACGGCAAAATTACAGGAATGCCTCACAAATACACAACCATTCACCATACGGACGCTATGGCAGCCATAATCGTCACTAATCCGCAATGCACCATCACACAGATATCTCACCTCTGTACCACGCACCTTGTCACTGTGGAAATAATCATAGGAAGGACTAAGTGGGTAGTTGCCTCAATGTATGCGCAATATTCGCACGACATTGAGCCCTATCTACACTACATAGACTGCCTATCCAATATTACTAATAACAGGCACTTAATCATTGCCACGGACATAAACGCCTGGTCCACTCGTTGGTTCTCTAACACAACTAATGTCAAAGGGAAAATGGTCAACCAACACCTTGACCTCAATAACCTATTGGCGGCTAACTCACCCAACCAACCGCCTACTTACAGAGGACCAGGTGGAACTAGTAGTCGTATAGACATTACAATTGTCAACTCCAAAACCCTTCCACTAGTGACGGGGTGGCGGGTACTTGACGGTGCCATCCATAGCGACCACTATCCCATCATAATACACCTAACATCTACAAGTACACACATCGACGAGACACAACGACGAATGTGTTTTAACAAAGCGGATAGAAGCAAATTACAATATATAATAGAAGACGCTCATATAAATGAATTAAGGGGATCGGTGGACCTAAGAGCTCATGCTCTGACGACCATATTACAGACAGCGCAAAATTCCTCCGTACCGACTGCAAAACTGAACAAAAATAGATCCCCTTGGAACAACAGACTAACTGCACTAAGACAGGACTCAAGACGTAAGAGAACTGGTACCAAAGGGCTAAAACCGAGCAAGAAAAACGATACTGGCAACAACTCTATTTGACAGCCAAAAAGACTTACAAAGACGCACTCTTGCAGACCAGACAACAACACTGGAACACACACATAGAACAACAGATACAAACAAACATATGGGGAGAACCTTTTAAAATTTGCACGGAGCGCATCAAAACACCTTTTGTCCTATCGACACTGAAACGTGAAGACGGCACAAACACCGAGGGATGGAGAAGTTCAGCAGAATATCTGCTAAACAAACTCCTACCTGACGACACCAACACAGATGATGATGCGTTCCACACAACACTCAGACAGAACACCAACACTGAATATGACAACAATGCCGTCACCATTCCTTTTGCACAAGAAGAGGTTGCCATTGCAATCTCCAAACTAAAAAATAGGAAAGCACCAGGCCCTGATGGAGTTTACTCGGAAACCATCAAAATGGCCGCACCACAGATCATACCCTTCATGACCAACTTATTAAATGACGCCTTACGGCTGGGACGGGTACCTGCTCCCTGGAAACTGGCAAATGCAGTGATCATTAAAAAAGCACCTGACAAGGACCCACTGAACCCCAAATCCTATAGGCCAATTTGCCTAATTAACAACCTGGCTAAGATCCAGGAACGTCTCTTGTGCGAACGTATACAGTCGCACAGGGAGCTACTAGGACTTAATCCTACGCAGTATGGTTTCAGACGAGGCAAGTCAATTGATGACGCCCTACATGCGGCAACTGATATGGTCCACTCAACAACACTCAAATACGCTTTGGCCATTCTTGTGGATATTGCTGGCGCCTTTGATAATCTTTGGTGGCCGGCACTGTTCACAAGACTACGGGAGCTAAGGGTACCTAAGGCCCTTTATAACAGTATTTTAGACTACTGCAAAAATAGGGCAGTTGAATGGCGTAAGGACTCTCAAAAGGTAGTAAAGCAAATCACCAAAGGGTGCCCCCAGGGATCGATCTGTGGACCCGTCTTCTGGGACATAACCTTTGAACCACTTCTGAACCTACTGGGGAAACAGGAGTTGGTCAAAGGCACTGTTGCGTATGCAGATGACCTACTTGTTTTGGTAACAGCTGACTCGAGAATGCAATTAGAACACAAGGCAACACATGTCCTGGCAACTATAGGACAATGGTGCACACAGAACAAATTACAGATGGCAGCACATAAGACAGTCTACATATTACTAAAAGGAACCCTAATCAGGGACCCAACAATAAAACACAACAACATCAAAATACGCAGAAAACAAATACACGTTATCTTGGTGTCCAATTGGACGAACGCTTGATCTTTAATGTACATATACGACTGACGACCGACAGGGCCACCAAGATGACTCAAAAACTTGCCAGGCTAAACACCACAACGTACAGACTACCTACACAAACACTACGTATATACCACATAGCCCTCTTCGAGTCAGTAATCTGCTTCGCGGCCAGTTCATGGGCACAGCGTCTGGCACTACAGACCAACATTGCCACTGTTAGGAAAGGTCAAAGAAGTGTCCTATTAAGGCTAACTGGAGCCTTCAACACTACCTCTGACGAAGCTCTCTGCGTGGTACTGGGGATACCACCAATAGACCTTACCATACGACTAAGAGCTGCTATGTACTGGCTGAAGGCGGGGAAATACGACAAGGTCCACGAACTTGTCGGACAAGAGATAACAGAACGGAGGCATCTAATTAAATGGAGAATGGACACATGGCAAAGGGAATGGGAAAACTGCGAGAAAGGAAGACGTGTCTATGACTTTTTCCCGAATATAAGGGAACGTCTTCGAATGGGTCATATCAATCCCAGCCGGGGTATGATCCACTTCCTAACGGGACACGGCCCCTACCCCACACACCTCACACGTGTTGGTCTCAGTGACAATCCATGCTGTACGTGTGGAGAAATTGGGACCCCAGAACACACTGTCATACACTGTCAGCTCTACAAAACACACACTCACACTATGTTTGACACGACTAAAGACCTAAACGAACTAATACGAGATAAGAACGGATGGGACATAATGAACAGGCTGACGGACGAAGTCTCACTACAAAAAAAAAAAAAAAAAAAAAAAAAAAAAAAAAAAAAAAAAACACGAGTACACACAGAACGTAAGACGTAATGCAACACGAAACGCCCACAACAGAAGACAAACCACTTATGATGAATCTGACACTGAAAGCACAAACAGTACAGATTACACCACAGATGACAACCCCGACACAGAGGACGATATAAATACTTGCGAAATGTAACCTACAGATATAGCCAATCATAAGAGTCTCATTAACCTACAGATATAGCCAATCATAAGAGTCTCAAAATGAGAAAACTCCAGGATGGCAGGGCTCGAAGTAAATTCCGAGGCCTCCCACCCTGGACTTTCCTCTTATTCTTCAGACTGTCACTCAAACCAATCTTTCCTATCTTCTATTATTCTCTTCTTAAAATAGTTGATGTTTTTAAGTTGCCTTTCTATTTCCTTATGATAAGTTTTTACGCTTTTCTTTGTATTATTTATATAATTACTGTAAATGTATAAAGAAAATAATGTATCATAGTCGCATAAATGTAACATAGATTTTGTAATCCCGACCAGCTATATACCCAAAGCCAGCTGGTCCGCAAGAAGGGTAAATAAATAATAAAATAAAATAAATAATAAAATATTTTTATGTATATTGAATGCGCCTGGCAGTGTATGCTGCCCGCATAGACAACATGCCGCAAGTGGTAGCACCTACGGTACGGCTATCTGCATCGTTGAGGCACACAAGCCACCCCACCTCGGCAATGTCTGTGGTTCATGGGAAGCAGCAGGTATTCCGCGAGCGTTCTGCTTGACTGGCGTATTGCCGGCGGTCCCCGCCGCCTCCATCAGACGGAAGCAAACATGGCGGTTCCTTGGGAGGTTTTAATTACGCTGGTCCCCGCCGCGCGCACAGATGGCCGCGGGATCGAAATCGAAGGCCCGGCTGTCAGCAGCGGCAGGTATCGCCTTCCACTGCCGGCGCCCTTTGACGTCCAGAAATTGGCTTTTTGTCGCGAGAGGCACAGCCGCAGTTATTACGCTCGCTATGAAGTTGGGCGCGGCCTTTTGGCCGATCTGACCCCCAGACCTCTGAAGCCGGGCTCATCCGTCCGTGTAACACAGACCAAGCCATAATTAAAAGCGGGCACAGTCACAGGGTTCCGCATTATTTACTGGGAGTCTTCGCATTTTTGTAAAACCGTCGTATGGATCTGCTGTCACGCCGGAACCAAGAACGCGATTTTGTCTTTTGACGGTACAGCGACCATTGTCCTTTCTCTGACTCTTAATTACTTTAATTTAATTTCGGTGTCGCACATGCTTTGGAAATTACTGCTTCGCATATTTTGATGCAGAGCATAAAATACTGCATTGAATGTTGTATTGTCTAACACTGCAGCCTGTGTCCGACGCCCAAAGATACGAGAGCTAGATAAGATCTTTTAAAAAAATCGGCAGTCCGACATGGAGATATTAAAAAAAAATATCGGCCCGCAGTCATAGAGAAAGATTGGACGTGATGAAAGTTCAAAAAGTAGTGACACGTCTTAACACGCTGAAAGTAACATTATGCTCTAACACAATTTGTAAACAAAAATTTTTAATATTTACCGAAAAATGCGCAACTGTAATATTAAATAAAAACATCTACATTCGATGTTGCCATATAGATATCGATATTCCGAAAAATAAAATCGACGTTTCTCACCAAAATTATCGATATATGGATATTTCATCAACATCCCTAATACATATTATATGTATTTTATCTATTCTTCTGGGTACATCTAAATGAACAGACTAGACAGATACTACTGTATACAGGGTTTTACAAGGAAAAAAATCGTTTAATACGTTAAGAGGTGGTAGTACGCATCGCAGTACGTTTATAAAAATAAACATGGTTACGAAAACTAAATAGGATTTTCTTCACGAGCTTTCTGCCAGATCAGGACATCTTGACAATATATCGGCGGTTCAAACGGCCGCCATCCTCAGTTGCGTGAGCTGTTTCACCACTGAGTTCAATACGTTTTTTTCTCTCACTCTTTTCTTTTATTGAGTTTTAAAGTCCGGAGAGGGTGGGGGGAATTGGCAACGGCTTACAGGGCGCTCTTTAAAGTCCAGAGAAATACAGTAGTTTGTCAATATAATAAATATATAAAAATGGAGAAAAAAATTGAGATATGTAATGCAGATACGTGATAATTTAAATCACGTCAGGCGAGGTGAAAAACAAAAATGGTAGAAATTGAAAAACGAGCGCCAGTGATATAAAATGTACACTGAAGAAACGGAAACACTGGGGCCTAGATGAAAATTTAAAACGCAGACATCACTACTGCCTTGCCAGTCGTTCGGCGCAAGAAACACGTAAAGTCTACCACCAAACGTAAACCTAAAGGGCGGGGCGGCGGGGCGGCGGGGCGGCGGGGCGGCGGGGGGGGGGGGAGGTACGAGCTCAAGGTCGGGAGGGAGAGGGGGGGGAGATTCAAATGTTCAAATGTTTGTTAAGCTTATGGGACTTAACTACGGGGTCATCAGTCCCTAAACTTACAAACTACTTATGAGCTACTTACGAACTAGGACGGCACGAATATCCATGCCCGAGGGGGGATTCGAACTCCCGACCGTAGTGGCCGTGCTGACCGTGACTGGAGCGCCTCAGTCACCTCGGCCACCGCGGCCGGCAGGGGGGGGGGGGGGAGAGAGAGGGGTGCAGGGGTACACGGAGACCATGGGGAAATGGTAGTGGGAAGGGAAGATGGAGCACCTATACAAGCTGCGGGAGGGGGGGGGGGAGGTTACGATCAGATTTGGTAGGAAGGGTAAATATCAGGAAGGAGGGCATCGGAGGTGACGCAAGTTTCCTGGGATAGAATGTGGTGTGTGTGTGTGTGTGTGTGTGTAGGTGCAGATGGGAGGAGGATAAAGTCGGGACAGCGGAGCAGAGGCCTGTGGTCGACAAGGGGAGACCAGGGGATTATGGGAGTGTATTTTGCGGATGACGTGGGCAATGCGGAGATGTTTGAGGAACAGAAGCAGGTGGGGGAAGGACACGTGTTCGTAAACGATTCGCGTGGTGGATAGGAGGTGGTAGGCGAAGGCGCTCAAGGATCTGGAGGGATTTGTAGAAGGAATGGGAAGCAGAGAGGATCAGACGCATCAGGGAATGGTTGGTGTAAAGGATGGTGGAGGAATTGGAGGCCCCATGTCCTGTGGGAGAGGAGATTGAGGAGGTGGAGTTGGTTGTGGGTTTTCTGTTGGGTGGTTTTTACGTGGGAGTCCAGGTAAGGAAACGATCGACAGTTAGGCCGAGGTACTTGTGGGTGGGGATGTTCAATCCGCGATTGGCGGCGCCTTTACACGCAGCGGACGGCCAACACCGCGTGCGTGAGTATCGACGGTACGACCCTCTATCCAGCAGCGTCCCAGTTGTGGAAGTCGGCGTAATCGATAACTTCCTATTGAGTACTGTTAACTGCTGACAGACCGTTGCTTTTTTCATCTGTAATAAAACTGGTTTCCACATATGGGGAACTTTTGTGACTGTTTGATTGTCAGAGAGACGAATTTCAATAGATTCATTGAACAAACCGTCCCGATAGCGAGACACAGATGCAGTGATTTGTGTTTCATCATAAGTCATTTTCTGACCCTTGGAATGACAGTGCTCAAGTATCGCATATTTATCTGGTTCAGTGTGTCAGTGGTGCTTGGTACACCGATCTTGTATAGTTTTGTCAGACCGAAATAAACCTTCCCACAAAGACAAGGGATTTTGTACACACTGGGCCTCCTCAGTCTTAAATCGCACTTCAAAGAACCCAGGAGTGCTCTAACATAATCAAATGTTCAAATGTTTATAGAGCTTATGGGACTAACTACGGGGTCATCAGTCCCTAAACTTACAAACTACTTATGAACTAGCTAATACTAAGGACGGTACAAATATTCATGCCCGAGGGGGGATTCGAACCCCCGACCGTAGTGGCCGTGCAGACCGTGACTGGAGCGTCTTAGTCCCCTCGGCCACCGCGGCCGGCCAGTGTTCTAACCTTGGCTGGAGAAGGAGAAATCCATTTAATATCGTATCTTTTTAAAAGTCTGACAATTTTTGAAGAAGTGATTCTAGAAACAGGTAGGAAAGCGAACAATTTACGTCATCCAAAGATTCCCGCGAGGGTCTAAACTGAAAGGCACGACAGATCTGTTTGTCTGTATTCCATTCTACTTGAACGCAACTCTAAGACCTTTTTTTTTTTCGCCAACATTCGCAGGACACCAGTACGTTGGTATGGAGGATCACAGCTTAAAAGTTGCGATCCGTGTCCTTGGGCGTCCTGTAAACAGTCTCCCGTTATCTTTTCTGTACACCAAGATATCCATAAACGGCAGCTTTCCGTTCCTTTCAACCTCCATCGTGAACTTGATGCTAGGATGAAAGAAATTAAAAATATTCTTCAAATTGGTTTGGAGAATCTAATAAAACAATTCCGTTTGAGGTCTAGTAGTCAGAGAGTAAAATAAATGCGCTCTCTCACTAAGGCAAAACTAGTATGCTTTTTAATATTATTGGTCGTATTTGTATCAATACGGTGAACAAAATTTGGAAAATTGGGTGTAATACCGACATTGACGCACCTCAGGAGGAATGTGAGGGCACTCAGCAGCTTCCCGTTCTTCTTAGGAAGTTTAAATTCTTTAGAAGTTCAATTATCTCCTCCCCATAGATGGAGATGTTACTAGGTAGGCTTTTCCAGCATAACAACATCTTATATTCTTCATGGGTTTTCTGCCGGATCAGGACGTCATTGTACAGCGTTCCAGTGGTGGAAGTCAACACATACTTATCTGATGCATATTGTACGGTGCACTCAAACTTCGTCCAAAGTTGCTCAATACTGTCAGTGTGAGAGATAAAACTATGTTATTGAGCAGTCAAGGATTCTGATATCTATCCCTTTTCGCTTTTGCTAAATAAGGTCTTCCTACCTTTCTTCAGATTCTTGATATTAAATGAAGCTGTAATGGGCTTATCATCTCTTATTCCCGGATCACAGATTTTTACAGAATCCGCATCATCCATCGATGACGCCTCTTTGATGGAGCGTTTATGGCTACCATCACAAGGTGGAACCTTCCCAATCCCAATTCTATCGTGGTGCACTATGTCTCATGCATAATGACAACAAGGGACCGTCACAACCCACCCCACTTGTCCCCATTGCAAATTCCAACACCTTCACAAGCACTACCCCAACCTTGCCTCCCCGCCTACCAGCAACAACTGTGGCCCTCACCCTATTCCTACAAGTGCAAGTTCATCCCCGTCCCCATCACTGCCGAACTCACGGTTCCTATCCATCCTGTGTATCCCCCCATGCACCCGAACAACTCCCTATGCCCCTCTCCTCCACCATCCAGGATGTCATCCGGTTCATAACCTAGATCCTTCAGAATATTCATTCCTTCAAGCATCCTAACACCTTGAAACAGATCACCCTTGCCACCCGAACCATGTTCCAGCTATAAACCTAAGTCACCTTCTCCCAAAATCACTCCCACTTCACTTTCTCCCGGCTAGATACGCTAGTATAAGCACACCGTAACCTTATTTCCGTCTACCTCTTCCCTCCCCCTCCCTCGCAGACCCCTGTGGTAGGCCCTACCTATATATTTGTGTACTGTAACATCCACTCGCTCACCAACAAACACATTTTTTATGCATACCCTATAACAAAACCCCTTGGATGCCTTCCTTTTAAATGAAACATTTCTTCAACCGTATGATCACATCAGTACCACTCCTTACTTCCTCCATGGCACAGATGGTCCCCTTCCCCTTGCCCGAAGCGGAGTAGTGATTGCAACTCTGCCACCACCCCGTCCGGCTACAACTACTCCTTAACGATCCTACTGAGCACCTGATTTTGTATTACTGCCTTACTCGTCACCATTTACATCTTAAGCACCGCTTCCCTTCCGTATGATTTCGTTTCCCATATTGATCGCTCCTCATGAACTCTGCTACCCTCGTAGTCACTCCAAGCATAGTGCACGCCTGACCTAATCAGGGGATCCTACATTTTTCCACCCGATAGCAAAGGTCGAGAAATTTGAACCCAAGATTAACGCAGAATCGTCCGAACCTCTAGTTTAAGCCTTCCACTCGGATTTAAACCTGAGGACAGTGATCGGTTCCAGAAACGATGCTGCAAATATATAGATCCGCTTTTACCTCGCGAGCGAGGATAGCTATCTTCACCAAATCCGCCAACCACTTGAATTATCCGAGAATGACCTCTGGACCCGGCGACAGCAGTCATTGATTTGCAGCCGGGTGCACCCAGTGCTCTCTATCGCTGCCGACAGTACCTCTTCGACATCTCGCTTGAGAACCCACGGCGAGAAAACAGAGCACACACTGGCATTATTTCCCGCCCTTACCGCTATTTACAAAATGGGCTCTATCGCTCGCATAACATTAGAGCTCCCAGTGACTAGCAAAACTACCCTCTGCGTCTGTCGAACTTATCAGGAGGATTGGCCACAGCAGCAACTCCATCTCCCCAGAGTTTCATGACCCCTGCACAGTTCGCCAATCTCTGTCAGGCAACTGAACACCGACAGGGACGTCAAAAATTGTAATCTCAATGGCAACAGGGGTCGGAGACGTTGCATTAGGCGCTAGAGGTACCCCATCAATTGCCACGTATACCCGGAAAACGCTTCAACCAGGGCAGCAGCTGAAAACTGTGAAAACTGTTTACCGTGGTCAACGTAGCCTCCCACTGCTGACGAACATCAGCCAACTCCTCCCACATCCGTAGACAACAGGCGTAGTCTCTAGCCATATCCCTAAAGTAACTTAAAATTACTAAAAGTAACAAAACACGTGAGAATATAGCATTTGGAAACAAAAGCACTAACGAAGTATACAAAACACGCAAGAATAAAACTCTTAAATGCAGAAGCACAAACTAAATTTACCAACGACTTAAGAGTAAATCTCTTAAGCATAAGCACTAAAAAATTTAAGTAATTTATCGGCAACGAAAAGTGAAGAATTAACGATTCTTTGGTCTCTGTCCATTTCTGCTCTTAGTTGCGTAGATCACGTTCCCAAAGTCTCCCACGTCTAGGGGATTGAGGTCTGTGAAACCCGCAGACGTTTGACGCATCTCCGATCAGTCCAGCGGACCTGAAATTTGCGCGTCAGATGTTCTCACACGTTGTGACGATAGTGTTCTGGTGCGCCATCATGCATGAACCACGTCTCTAATCGTTGCTGACATGGTACTCATCAAACAGGAATGAAAAATTCCGGATACTGTGTCCCATTTGAAGTTTGTGGTAAGACGAATGGCCCTCTTAATCTGTCACCAAGTACGCCGGCCCAAACATTGATCGGTAATCGGTGTTGATGCCCTTATTCCTCAGCTGCTTATAGATTTACATCTACGTAAACACGCTGGTTATGAAAATTCATAACAGCATCTCTTATGAAACCTGAAATCCTTGCGCCGCTTCAGCGTCAGCATAATTGGCTGGTGATTGGAAGGACTGGACCCAAAAGTATAAGTAGAAATTTTCTCGAAATTCGTCCACAATATTTTATTATAATACAAGTTAAGACCTGACATTGCCGTAAGAATAATCAAAGGCATCCAATATATAAGCCAGGCGAGAATTGAAGCACATTTATTAAATTATACAAAGTTAGATTTACAAATTTATATTATCAAGCAATCACGAAAGTCTGTTAAAGAAAATATAGAATTAATTACTCAAAACAAATTGTTTATAAACACAACTCCCAATACCCCAATTGTTTTGGTTTCTCTAATTTATCATACGCCACCAGTACCAGTTAAAGAGAGATTTGATAGTACCGAATCGTGAAGTCGCACACACACAGCATATAAATAGTCCTAGGCAGTAATATGAGACACAATTTAACAGAGTTCATTAATCAGAGTTACCTGGTCGGGCAATACCAAAAAGTACCAATTAATTACATATTAAATCCAAGAATTGAATTAATCTAACATCAGTTGTTACACAATTACCAGAGTACGCCAGTACAAGAACACAAGTGTTGGCATTTGAAAAGGATTAGGTACAACAATCTTATCACTCACGAGGTTACATTTAGTCCACTTGGGCTCGGCTCCCCCAACGGCATCGATCAATCAATGTTCAAAGGACAGTAAGGATACCCGGAAAACCGTTCTACAACAGACTAAGGCTTTGGATGAGAATCAGCTTGGTATTTAACGTAACACACGTACGTAAGAAAGAACAAATTTTAAACTCACATAACTGCAGTTACATAATCAGCACATTATCTGGTACTGACAAGGAATAAAGGTCTGATCGAAGAAGACCCCCAATAATCAGGGTCAATAAATTACACAGAGAAAATTTTTTCTCCTCAGTCGAGGTTGGAATGTTCGTGCCGTGCCAGCTCGATTTTCTTGTACTGGCACCAGGTACCCGTCATGAGAGTATCGATATCTCTTCTTACTTCACCACGGGTGGCGTGACTAGTTTCCTTTGTGTATTTTTAACATTTTGTTGTATGCATTCCCACTACTCTCAGTGGGAGGTGCACTGTTTTCCTGCAACCGGTTAATGATACGATTCTGTTGTTGGTGTCGAGTGTTCGGCTTTGTTCCATCTTTCACTTGATGATTAGATTTTATATACGTGTGTTCGTCGGTCTGACTAGTCCTCGTGATCGAACCCCAGCGGTTACTTTGGTCTAATGTCCGTGTCACGTATGTCTTCTGATAATGAAATTTTCATTTCCGTTCTGTACTAATCCTCTTTGAATTAATATATTTAAACTTACTATTGCTTAGATTGCTAAGAGTACTGAGATATCTATTTGCCGAGTGGCCGTTTGTTACCCCGCTACCTTGCCCGGGGAGCAAGCGTTCTATATTGGTAGGGCCTATTCCTTCCACGAGGAGTTACTGCCACCCGTGGATGTATTTGTGCAGTTTAT
Organism: Locusta migratoria; assembly: GCA_026315105.1. Lineage (NCBI taxonomy): Eukaryota > Metazoa > Arthropoda > Insecta > Orthoptera > Acrididae > Locusta > Locusta migratoria. The sequence goes on along the minus strand of CM048744.1, from coordinate 925,613,594 downwards.
CTTCTAATTACAGATTACTCCCTCCCTTCATTTCCGTTCCGTTCGTAGCTGTGCTCACTAACCGACGTAAGTTTATCTGTTGCTGCCTTTCCTGTACCAATAATGTTTGATAATTGTAAATCTGCTTATCTGTGGTGTCACCCAAAGGTTACAGCATATGTTTTAACTGTTGTTGTGAACTGTTCATTAATGAGCTTGCCCTTATTCAAAATTGGTGTGAATTTACCTGTCATATTTATGGGGCATTATCTAAGTGCACATTATTCTCAATAACTTTGTGCTTGATTAGATTTGTTGCAATGGTGCTACTACCCAATCAGCATGAATCTTGCACCTTTTGAAATTAAGTTTAATAGTAGCTTATTCTACCACTAGCTCCAATTTGTTACCTGTCGGCTTCCTACTTGATTATGATTTTATGCTTTGTTTGGTGGACTTTAATCTACGGTTTATTCTAGCTGCCTTTTCTAATTATACTACCTAAAGTATTATCAATTATTTTCGAGGGAACTATATTGTCAGCTCTGTGCGAGTTTTAATCAAGTCAGCCTTGCTGTTTCAAATAAAGATTTTGTTATCAAAAGTAATAATTACCTGTGTTACCAGCCATTCCATTCCTCACCCGCCCTCCCCCAATTTTCAACGTATCAGTTCGCTAAATGCCTATCCCGATAAACGGACAGAAAGCTTGTCCCAGATAATACTGATATATTTGTTTAAATTTTTGGTGTATATTTTATTATCATTAGTTACCACCAACAAAAATCAGTTTTTTGCAACAATTGCACTGATAGTCTAGTTACAAAAGGACTTCCTTCCAGAAGTATGGCAGGGTAATACTACTACATTTTCAACAGTATTACAACACCCTATGATCCAGTGTGGAAGGACAGAAGGACAGAAATCAAGATACATGAAGAGCTAAATCAAACCTCAGGCATTTTCTTGTTTGTTTTGAGATCTACTGGTAAGTAATCAACGTAATGTTGTAAGAGTACACCTGTCGCTGTATCTTACTTAACTTAATGTATATATTATGTTAAATTTGTTTATTTCGTGTATTTTTCATTTGTTATATGCTAGATATATATTTCTTATGTAACGTCATTCTCTATATTGAATCATTTAGTGTAAACGTGTACTATATGTGTAAACCCACATGAATGCACGGACATTCTTATGCTGTAAGTTAGCAATGCGTCAGAGAAAATGTTGAACCTGTTGTAAAGACTGTCTTTGGCACAGAATTAGTAGCTGTGAGTGTCGCGCTGCTGAAGCAGTCGCGGTGCGGACTCGCCAAAGTAAAGACATAAATGCAGTCGCGGAGCGGACTCGCTATAGTAAACACATAAATGTTTTGTCGATGGTGCAGAGGCACGGTAGGCGCAGTGTGGCGCGAGTTTAAAGAAATCGTAATAAGCCAGAGAGACGTACTGTTTAATGTATGGAAGGAAGTGCGAAATAAGTTTATTTATACTCGATCAGTGTAATCTTTTCCATGTGTGCAAGAAAAGTAATTGTTTGGTATTAAGTCTATTGTCACCGAGTGTGATCGTTGTTGTAGTAAGAGTACCTATTGTAATCATATGTGTCTTCTTTGGACTTCACGACGAAGACGACGAAAGCAGATGAATACTTTTGTAACATTTTATTTTGTATGCATGTAAATGTAGTGTCAACCTAATCAGAACTTTGGTTCAATTATACATGACTTATTTTGAAACCAGTCTTAATTTTGTAAGTAGTTGTAATCACCCCATTATCACCATTATTAGAATATGTTGATTATGCAAGCCTGTATACTGACTAACAAGTTCAATCATTTTCAAAGTAATTACGATCAGACTTAAAGAATTGCTAAGCGTGTTGCAACCACAGAGACTAGTAAATTAAAGTGCAACAGAGTTTGCAAGTAAAGTAAAGTTGGTTTCATTTATGTAGAAAGTGACCAGGCTGACAGTAGTCAAAGTATTATAGTAGTTTTACCAGACTTGACTGAAGTAATTTTTTATGAAATACGTTAAATGCCAAACTCTGCTCAGCCAGTTACACGCGTACGCTACCCAGGCCCTGGAACCTATCTAAAAAAATAGTTTACGTAAAGTTTTATAAGGAACTTGAATGCTTTAAACAATAATATCAAAATTATTGAGAACTTTGACTGTAGTATTTGTGAAGCTCATTGCACCACGGAGTTTCACTGTATTGAGCTATTATCATTGCAATCAGAGTCTATCTGCTATTACAATTTTGATTACAACACGAACACGCCATCACCACTACATGAATTCTGACACATTTATTAGTGCAGTTGTGCTGTTCGTGAATCGTAAGAGGTGCTAGTTGGAGGCTGTAGTCAATGCTAAGTCAGATAGGGCCAAGCTTAATTAATTACTACAGTGACTGTATTAAGTTAATTAATATCAATTTTTTTATTTATTCAAAATTTTTACTTTCACTGCGAAAGTGTTGTTGCGACCCATTAGTTGTGATTTGCTGCAACATTCAATAACGAAATTATTATTACTAGAGTATACTATTACGCATTCTAAATTTTGAGATTATTTGACGACCTCCAACAGGCTATTTTCTTACAATGTTCCTTCCCATCATAATGTGAATCAGTTTTATTTATTCTGGATTTTCGCCCTCTTCTTTGGACAATCATCTTATTTTCTTTAAGTATGGCAGTGACAATGCGACGCCTAATTACGAGGTGATCAATTGGTCCCTCATTGCTCCTGTAAATCTCATCAAAATATTGTTCAAAGTATTCTAAAGGACTCCTGTACAGTATACATTAGTGTCCATTCTACGGTTGATTCAGGCATGCTGTCTTTTGTCCAGTTCTAACTTCCTTCCCTCGCAGAACCTCCCTTTGAAACAGACTCACTTTTATATTTTTTGAGGAAGGAGGAAGGATTACTATCAAGTACTGTCTTATATCCTTTCCTGTCCTTAACCCGGACAAATTGGTCGGTGTATACTTGCTACTTCAGTTTTTCTTTCCTTCCAGCATCAACCCCATTTTCAACCAATCCTTCCTGAGCTTAACAGCCCACTTGGTTCCGTTCTTACCTATTGTTCTGCCTGTGGTTTCCGATACTGTTTTCGACTTTTTGCCAATATTCATTCTGATTTTTGTTTGCTGATGATACCAGGTTGGTAGTGAAGGATGTTGTTTGTAATATAGACATATTATCAAATAATGCAGTTGAAGAGATAAGTTCATGGCTTATGGAAAATAAATTGTTGCTAAATCACAGTAAAGCTCAATTTTTACAATTTCTAACACACAATTCAACAAAAGTTGACATTTCGATTATACATATTGGGCTTGTGATAAGTGAGACTAAACAGTTCATATTTCTAGGTGTTCAGATAGATTGCAAGCTGTCGTCGAAAGCCCATGTTCAGGATCTTGTTCAAACACTAAATTCTGCTTGATTTAAAATTAAAACAATAACTGACATACTTGGTTTCTGAATATGAAAAATTCTCTACTATGCTTAAAATTCACTTATGATTTACGGCGTTATTCTTCGCGGTAACTCTGCTGATTCGAAAAGGATATTTTTGGCTTGGAAACGTACAGTTCGAGCACTATGTGGTGTAAGTTCAGGAACGTCGTGTCGACCCTTCTTCAGTAATCTAGGAATTCTGACATTGGTGTTCCAATACATATTTTCTTTAATGTCGTTTGTTGTTAGTAATATCAGCTTATTCCGACGAGTTGGCAGCTTTCACTCGTGAATACTAGGCGTAAATCGAATCTACATTTGCATCACACCTCCTTCACTTAAGTGCAGAAAGACGTGAAATTTTCTGCAGCATCCATTTTCAATAAGCTGCCACAAGAATCTTACTACAAACTCACGCGCCATACGTCTAAGTTGAAGAGTTAACTTATGGATCACTTCTCTTACTCAGTCGATGAAATCCTGGATAAATTAAAAATTAAGCTAATTCTTTTCTTTCGTTGTTGATTCTCTTAACTTTGGCTTAAGTTTGACATGTGCAAAGAACTTTTTCCTATTACCACTATGTTTAAAATTTCATGTATTAGTGACTTGTTCCATGACCACGGATTCTTGCTCCTCAATTATGTCCTGCGTAACAGAAAAACCATATTATTATTATTATTACATGTCCCACAAACTTGGCTCTGCTGAGTTCGATGTCTCCTGAAATTGTTCCTGTGCAATTGTTGCCTCGGTCTTCGCATCTACATCTCACGAACTCTTTCACGGTCTAATATTTTCCTTAGTATTTTTCTTCTTTCTCGTATATCTGGACCATTTCTACATAGTGTCATCGTTTTAGCAGTATAAATTATTACGTTTCTCACTATTGCCTTGTAGTGTCTGATTTTTGCAGCTGTAGATATATTTCAAATGTTCAAATGTTTGTAGATCTTATTGAACTTAACTATGGGGTCATCAGTTACTAAACTTACAAATTTCTTATGAACTAGCTAATACTAAAGACGGCACAAATATCAATGCCCGAGGGGGGATTCGAGCCCCCGACCGTAGTGGCCGTGCAGAACATGACTGGCGCGCCACACACCGCGCGGCCACTGCGGCCGGCTAGATATATTTCTTTCGTTTTATGTATTTCTGATCTCACAGAAGGCTAACCAAACCTTTTTTATCCTCTCTGTTATTCATTGCTCCTGTTTCTTCCTGTTGTATATTTCCCCAGGTATATTTAAATTTGTCCACATTTTGCTATAGATAATCCTCAGTTCTACCTTTTTAGTTTTCTTGCTCAGATTGACATGTGTCTTTGCGTCTTCTTCTGTCTCATTATATCATCCGCCAAAGGCTAGGCAGTCATCTTGGACGCTTTTTATCCTCCATATGTGTTAGGTATGAACATTTTCTCGTTCAATGTTCACTGCCTGATCATCTGATCATTTCACCCAGTACAATGATGAACGGAACTGGTGACAAACCACCGGTCTTTATTTAGAACTCTTCTGCTACTGGTCCCATGAGTCTCACCCTTGCCTTTGTACCTGAAAGAATGTCCATTTGAGTTCTTGCTTAGTTTCATTTAGTCCTCATTTCTTCAGGATCCTTCCAAGAGTCTGTCGATGTAGTCAAACGCCTTAGAAAAGTCCATGAAGGCTACTACAGCTTTTGTAACTTTTTAATTTTAATTTTTGTTCTTTATTCTTAAAGTCCCTATGTTTCGGGATAAAGTTTCAAAATAAATATCAAATCAGTGCATCATCTTCCCTTTCTCTAATTTCTGGACAATTGTTTTCAACTGTGCTCTCTTGTAATCTGTTCAGGAAAAACTTTTACAGCTCGTCGTAACCGACCTATAATATCTATATACCTTTTATAGTTGTTTGCATACTTTCCCCCATGTTACGCATTGACACTACATTTCACTAAACTTTCATTCTTCCAGCTTTTGGTAACTTCATAGACCTTGAATTTGTATTAACACTTACCACTTACGCGGTTTCATTAATGTCTAGAAATCAGGTTTTGGCTCTTCATTCATCACGAAGTCTAGTTATAAATTATAGGTACAATATGTGCGGTCCTTTCAATTTCTTAAAAGTGCGAAGGACACAAACCTGTGTAACCAGGAACTGCAAATTCCAGTGAAATATGGTCTCATTGGTAACGTATGCAACAGGATGGACATCAATGATTTGGTCGGAAGGTGACCTAATGAGGTGTCGAAACCGGCAGCAATATATATATTTCCCTTCGTCACGCTTTAACTTGAGAATGGTTAGATGGATTTAGCTGATTCTTTTTTTAGTAGTTATGGTACTTCCCAGGACAAAGTTTGTATGAAATAAAATTTCTTCGAAATCTACCACAAAATTTGAGAAAAACCCTTAAATGCGTTTTTCAATATCTCGGTGTATTTTTATTGCTTACAAATCTATAGTTCTTATCTGATTTTGATTAATTTTTGCACACTTTACCTTCAAAATAAAAGGAAGGTCTGTGTATATAAAATTTTGTTCGTCGTATGGCGAAGGGTAATTAGCTTACAGATTTGCATAAAATGTACAGTTTATCTCCGATCTTAATGAAATGTTGTACATTTGACCGCCAAAAGAGGTAAAGATGTCTACACAAAATTTCATACGATGCATGGATAAAGGTAAGGTACTTTACTCACTTAGACAATCGATATGCTCTCACTTCATTTTGGACTGAAAGAGAAGAAAATCCATGGTTTTGCTCCGATCTCGATTAATGTTTTGATACTTGACTTTTAAATTAAGAGGAAGGCCACTGTCTAAATAAATTTTTGAATTGAGTATTGAGTATGGCAAAAGGTACCTCGCAAGAACTTTGTTTCACTGATCACCAAGAAAGTATAGTGTGTGTGTGTGTGTGTGTGTGTGATGAAATTCCAGCATGCAGCGGTTTATTAGGAACAGCAACTTCTTTACTTTTATGATAAATATTTAAAAACAACTAAAGTTGCGCAACATGTTGTTTTTATCGACTAGTTTCGGGCTGGCCTGAACCCATTCTCAAGTTGTCTAAGTCAGTCTAATCTTTAACATACAAAAGGTATATTTTCAAATGTACACAAAGAAAAAATCTTAAAATCAATTTTAGTCATATGCCTGGTGTTATTGATGGAGATACATATCAACGGTGGGGTAACAGAGAGATTAAAGAATATATGGTCTTCCTTCTTCATGACCAGAGATAAAAAAAAAAAATCTACAGCTGCAAAGCTCAGACAATACAAGACAACAGTGAGAAATGCAGTATTGTATGCTACTGTGACGATGATACTAGGAAGAAATGATCGAGAACAAAGAGAAAGACGAAAAATAGCGAGGAAGACACTAGGCCGTAAAAGAGGTGGTGAGAGGTAGATGCGAAGTCCTAGGGAAGAACTGTAGTCGTGCGGGAGTGGTCGCGAGGTCTAAAGGCATCACGGCGAGGACTGGGCGGCCGCTACCTACGCAGGTTCACGTCCTTCCTCGGGCATGGTTGAGTACGTGGCCTACGGAAAAGACAGGCCCCAGCGCAGTTTACATGCCACGTAAGCATGGTAGTTCCGAGCCGGCGCGATCGCTAGCTCAGTGGATGCCCGCTGTGACACAGTGGGCAGTGCCCCAGTGGCCGGTCAATCGGCTAGCGATCGTTCCGGCTCGGAACTACCTTGCTTACGTGGCATGACGACTGCGCTGGGGCCTGTCTTTCTCGTAGGCCTCGGTTGTGTGTGTGTGTGTGTGTGTGTGTGTGTGTGTGTGTGTGTGTTGTCCTTGGAGTAGGTTAGTTTCAGTAAGTAACCCTAGCTAGGGACATGACCATAGCAGTTTGGTCCAATAGGTTAAAATGTTTAAATGTTTGTATAGCTTATGGGACTTAACTACGGGGTCATCATTGTTGAGAAACATATTTAATTATAATAATAGGTGAAGAAATATGAATATAACCAAGACTTGTATATAAATTTAATTTGTATTACTTACGCTATCTTTTACTATAGCCAGTTGCAAGTAATTGTTAACTTTTCCATGATAATTAATTAATGTAATTGACTCAATTAACAATACGTAATTTTCAGAGTAATTGTTAAACTATTGTAAATAGAATGTTTTCGCGCCATGTAAAGGAGTCTTGCAAAGTGTCTGATCGAAGGCTACATGCACAGCACTCTGAAATCATTCGAACCATTATGTAGAAGTTCTTCATGGCGAGTCGTGTGAAAAGAGTTTGTACCGTTATTAAAAATGTTCAAATGTTTGTATAGCCACCTAACTACTGGGTCATCAGTCCCTAAACTTACAAACTACTTACGAAGTAGCTAACACTAAGGACGGCACAAATATCCATCTTGCAGTGAAGGCTTTCACGACCGGCTGAAATAATTGCTGTTGAATCTTCTGGGTTATGTGGTCGTGGTCGAAAAAATATATCTGCTCCTGACGTTTGGTCCATAGCTGCGTTGGACATTTTCAGAGGTGCTACTGGTAGCGGTGAGTCTTGCCGGCAAGACACACCGTTACCAGTAGCACCTCTGAAGATGTCCAGCGCAGCTCTGGACGAAACGTCAGGAGCAGATACATTTCTTCGACTACGGCCACATAACCCGGAAGATTCAACAGCAATTACAAATATCCATGCCCGAGGGGGGATTCGAACGCCCGACCGTAGTGGCCGTGCATACCGTGACTGGCGCGCCGAAGTCCCCTCGGCCGCGGTGAAGTAGCCGAGCGGTCTAAAGCGCCTCGCTGCGGAACGCGCGGTTGCTCGCCGTGGAGGTTCCAGTCCTCCTTGGAGCATGGGTGTGTGTGTTTGTCCTTAGGTTAGTTTACCTAGGTTTAAGTAGTTTGTAAGCTACGGACTGATGACCACGTAGTTTGGTCCGATAGATTTACAAACATTTTGAAGTCCCCTCGGCCACCGCGGCCGGCTACAATAGGTTAACAAACATTTGAACATTTGAAGAAGTGTACAGGAACAATATAGTTGGAGGAGGGGGGGGGGGAGGGAGGAGGAAAGGAGATGAACAAAAATAGACGAGAAGGAGATGGGGAAATGGAAGTGATGGAGATGAATCGTGCGTAAGATGGACGGAGAGAGGAGGGGATAGAAAAATAAATACCCTAGAAACGCAGGGTTTGTAAATGTTAATATGTTTGCAAATCTGTGGTTATCAGTACCTAGGCTTAAAAACTAGTTAAACTAACTTAAACCAACCTAAGGGCAAAACACACCCATCCGAGAGAGGAATCGAACCTCCGACGGTGATCAACTGCGCGCTGGAGTTTCCGGCTAGTCTTCTGTATCACTACGTCCCCCATTCGGGAGTTTGTGCGCTGATCGGACGCCGGTACATTACGTGATGGTGGCCGCTGTGTAAATCGGCTCGCGTGGTTGGCGGCCCTGCGTCAGCGTTGTCGCAGGTCGCCGGCCAGCTCCTCCTCCTCCTCACGGGCGGCGAGGTTGGCCCCCCTGTGAGTGGTGGGTCCGGCGCACGCGACCGCTTTCGCCGGCTCCATCACGCGTGCGCACGCGACGCCGGAATGCGGCCGTACCTCACTTTCGCGATAAACCGACTTCTCTGGGACCGCCCCAACTCCCACTAAAAACTGGGTTACACAGGGCCCAAAGTCAATTACTCAGGGCAGGCGAATGCCAATGTTGGTCGTGACAAACGACAACGCAGGACTACTGAATCTTCTGTGGAATTTAATCCACGCGTTTTAGTCTGTCAGGTAAATAGCTCACGCAGATAATTGCAAGACTTTGTCAAGAGGGAAAATTAATCCATTCATAGGAGAAAAATGGATGTATGAATTGTATGTTCGATATATCTTTCTAAACTACTAGTCCCATTCATACGAATCTTCGTAGATCTCTTCGTCACAGTCAGGAAACACTTAACTCCCAAATGGATTTGAATGGGGGTGAAAAATTGGGGTAGCCCGTGGCTCGTCAATAAGCAGAATTTATTCGTCCACTGAGAACGAGTACACTTACCGACTTGTAACGAATTTCATACTCATTTTCAAACCTTTATGAAAGGTTATCTCGGTGACAAACCCCTACAAAATTATGAAAGAAAGAAAAGGTTCATTTTACGTTTTTCTATACTGTTATGATTTTTGCAAATATCTCGTACAAAAAGTAATAAAATGAAATACATAAATAATTATATAATATTTAATTACATAATAAAAAATTGAATATATAAAATTATGATAGACAATATTTTATTGATTTATATTATTCGTATTATTATTTCTTGTCAAAAATATTGGCAAAAGTGGGCTGATAAACCGGCCAGTACGATTTTTATTTTTATTTTTTTTTATTTCTTTTACTTTTCGGCCTTTCTGGACGATGTATTCAAAGAAATTAAATTACGTCAAAATTTCGTGTTTTACGGGACGCTTTGGTCAATAACGAAACAAATCGCAATAATCATGAATCATGATTCACGACTTTTTATTCTTTTAGGAAAGTTCGTTACTGCGATAGATTTATTCCTACATGGACTCGCTCGGTTAACTGCGTGGTTTAACGCACGGATTTCCGTGACGAGGAGGCGTACCGGCTCTGGTTAGAATCCACCCGGCGGACTAACGAATGGAACCGAAGTGCCGGCCAGCCTGGATGTGGTTTTTAGGTGGTTTTCCACACACCCCGCTAGGTGAATACCGGGCTGGTTCCCACGTTCCGCCCCAATTATCCTATTCAGAAACATTTCGTAACACTTTACACTTTCACACCTTGGGTACAAATTTCCTTTCGGGGGGCATGGGGTGGCGGCAGGAAGGGCATCCGGCCACCCCATAAATATTAACAAAAGTCAAATCCAGATTTTGCAAAAAGTCGGCCCTGCATGTGCGGGAATATATCCAAAGAGAAAGAGAAAAATAGAGATTTATCCCTACATGAAATATCAACGTAAAGTAATTCTTCGAACCTTCCTTAGGAGACTTACAGCAAAAGAATATGACGGTAGAGCTATTTGAAGTATTAAATCTGTATAAGTGTAATTACCAAAATAATGATTATACAAAACTTAAGTCCTAAATAACTTCTACTCGTAAATGTTTCCAAATTGACGCATAATAGCCGAAATACGCGAAAGTGGGGCATTAGATCCGTCACATAAAAGCCGAGATAGGTCATAGTGCAGCACTCTGGCGGCGTCCGGCTATACCTTGAGAGGGAGATTCTGCTCGTTGGTAGCCAAGAAATACGGTGAGAGGTGTCAAGCTATCCATCACTTTGTCCAGTATATGAATCTAATATTTCTCATGGTTAATTCCAGTACAGGGCAGTTGGTGGGACAATTGGTTTGCTTCACAGTCAAGATCCCCTCGGCGTTGCTGCCATCGGAAGGATTCTTTGAAAAAGGCTGACATTTTGAAACTCTGTGGCGGCCGACTTTCCCTTGTAGAAGTTGGGGTGCCGGCGTAACCCTCCAGTCTCAGCTGGTGAACAAAGCGTCTCCCCAAGCCTTTAAGCGGGAGCACTCATTGTAGCAATCCATGCGCGTTACCTTAAATACCTGGTGGACAGCCATGGTGTCAGATGCCAACACACGAACGACCACGTTTTCGCTCGCCCTACCACGTCATTTACGTATGAGTCCTAAAATAGCGGTACCAGGGCGGAGAATAGGGCACACAGTGTTTATTGGCTTCACAGCTACCGACAGAATTTCATTATAGTCGTTAACCTCGGAGGCCTTTTTTTCGTGAGAACGCTGTTCGCGGTACAGAGCCCTGCCCTGTAGAAGACGCGGGGAGACGCTGAATTGGCTCTGCCTTATAGTATTAATATCTAGTGTAATCGATCTTCTGAGCGCGGTGACGCAATTGACCGGCGCTTAGAACATGGAGAACAGGTTTTCTTCGTAGGGAGGAAGAGCGTGTTGGTAGAGTTTTGGGTGGACTTGCTTGCTAGTACTGGAAGAGAGCAGTAGCTCCTCTACCCAAATGGCTTTAGAGTTTTGCTATTTTCGTGCGAGTTTAGTTTGGTGTGTACTAAAGCTTTCGGACTCTGGTTCGAAAGTTTAACTAGTACTCTGAGTCTGACTCTGGCGAGAATATTGTTAAACTGTCCTATATTAGTCGTATCGAAGCGCCAATCGCGATCCACCCTCAGTTCTGTGCGCTCAGCAATACACTAGTTGGTTTGACTAGACATTGCTTAACTTAAAAAAATCGTATATGCTGTGGTTTGCCCTAGGTCACAGCGGCTGATAGTAGGAGATCTACTCCGGAAATAAGAAGCAGATCATAGATTTAGGGTCCCACCTATCACCTGATCTGAGAGATGTACACCAAATCGCTACTGCGGAGTGGGGCAATCTGGACCAACAGCCCATTGTTGATATAGTGGACAGTACGCCATTACAAATCCACGCATGCAAAAGTGCAATCTAGAACACAAATTCACAACTTGTCTATGAGCAATAAAGAGAACTCAAATTTTGTTGCTGTATATCTCTCTTCCATTTCTATGTAAAGTGGCAATAATCCCTATATGCGTTTTGATGCAAAAATTTTTCCTTATGTGTTTACAAGTACGTAATGCCGAGAAGCATACCTTAGAAAATCCGGTAGAGCAGATCAAGGGTAAATGAAACTGATGCAGTGTGACATAAATTTATGTGAAATTAAATAGCTGAAGCTAGTTAACAATGTATTAGAAGTAAGTTTAAATATTACCTATTGTTTAACAGGATGCCAAAATATCCGCTCGGTTAGCCGTGTGGTCTAACGCACCGCTTTCCGAGACGGGAAGACGTACCCAACCCCGGCTTGAATTCGCCCGGCGGATTAACGACAGGGGTCGGAGTGCCGGCCAGCCTGGATGTGGTTTTTAGCCGGTTTTCCACATCCCCATAGGTGAATACCGGGCTGGTCCCCAAGTACCACCTCATTTACACGATTTGAAAACATTTCGTAACACTTCACACTTTCCCACACGTATAACACTATACGCATACGCAGACATTTGGGGTACACATTTCCTCCTAGTGGGCATAGGGTGGCGGCAGGAAGGGCATCCGGCCACTCTGTAAATATTAACACATGCCAAATCCGCGTTTAATTCAGTGCCGACCCTGCATGTGGGGGAAAAGGCTAAAGAGAGACAGGCAGTTTAACAGGATGCCAAAATGTGAAAGAGGGGATCTTGAAAGTGTCACTTGAAAAGAGGGAAGAACGAATGATAATGAAGCGTAAACAGCAGGTGAACAACTAAATGTAATTGGTGAAGATGATGCAGTGAGACACGAAAACTAGAGTGCGAGGTCGGATTTCCATCCCTAGTAAGGCTTATTTGACAGTGTTGTGATAACAGTTATTACTGGGAAAGAATTATCCATTAATGCCTCAACCCTGTGCTTCATGAGCGTCAGAGAAAATGATCATCCAGAAGGTACAGAGATGAATCCTCTATGGAATGTATGTACTGCACTTCACAAAATCGACGTCGTACGCCGTCAAGAAATGTATTGTGCTATGAAAAATAGTAAACAAAAATGGAATGTAAGTGAATCACTTTAACTTCAAAACAGTAGGTCACAATATTTCCCCACTCTGAACATAGCCTTTTGTGCACATTCATACCTAAACTGCCTCCAAACACTTCTGTTTCATCAGCGATAATTGAGTTGCGGCTCTTTCAAGTTTGGATGCCAATATAGGACTTCCTCCCTTGGAGAAAATATATATTGCAGTATTTAATAGGGCACACTGAATTATAATGTCAAATACAGGAGATATGAAGAGCGGGAAGAGAGAGGGGATGGGTGGAGGGGCTGGAAGTATTTCCCTCATATCCTCTATCAAGTGGATTAACATTGTGAATCAAGTGTTTCGAGGCATAACTGGAAATAAGTTAGTACGGTAATACAGAACGGAAGAATAACATTCCAGCGCGTTTCAACTCATGGAGGTCAGTCGTAACTAAAAACTGTAGTTGAAATTTGTAGAATCAATAGTGAAGGACAGGAACCAATGTCTCTATTATACTGTTCAAATTGTATATCGAAAGAATGGAAATGAGCGTATGGCTTTCTTGGCCGGGAGAACCCTTGCAGGTTTGTTCGGTCGCCTTAGTGTAAGTCTTTTTAATTGACGCTGCGTGGGTGACTTACGTGCCAATGACGATGAGATAATGATGATAACACACAAAACCCAGTCCCCCGCCGGGAATCGAACCCGGGCCTCCTGCGTGGTAGTCAGCGACGCTACCGCTGAGCTGCGGAAGCGGACTGTATATCGAAGAAATATAGAGATAGAAGGGAGTTTCACAACTGCAGTTAAATGGTATCGATTCAATACCATAGTACACTTCTGGTCATTAAAATTGCTACACCACGAAGATGACGCGAAATTTAACCGGCAGGAAGACGATGGTATGATATGCAAATGATTAGCTTTTCAGAACTTTCCCACAAGGTTGACACCGGTGGCGACACCTAGAACGTGGTGACATGAGGAAATTTTCCAACCGATTTCTCATACACAAACAGCAGTTGACTGGCGTTGCCTTGTTTATCGTCGTGATACCTCGTGTAAGGAGGAGAAATGTGTACCATCACGTTTCCGACTATGATAAAGGTCGGATTGTAGCCTGTCGCGATTGCGGTGTATCGTATCGCGACACTGCTGCTCGTGTTTGTCGCGATCCAATAACTGTTAGCAGAATATGCAATCGGTGGGTTCAGGAGGGCAATATGAAACGCCGTGCTGGATCCCAACGACCTATCACTGGCAGTCGAGATGACAGGCATCTTATCCGCATGGCTGTAAAGGATCGTGCAGCCACGTCTCGATACCTGAGTCAACAGATGGGGACCTTTGAAACACAACAACCATCTGCACGTACAGTTCGACGACGTTTGCAGCAGCATGTACTATCAGCTCGGAGACCATGGCTGCGGTTACCCTTGACGCTGCATCACAGGAGCGCCTGCGATGCTGTACGCAACGACGAACCTGGGTGCACGAATGGCAAAATGTCATTTTTAGGATGAGTCGAGGTTCTGTTTACAGCACCATGACAGTGGCATTCGTTATTGGCGTAACCGCGGTGAACGCACGTTGGAAGCGTGTATTTGTCATTGCCATACAGGCGTATCACCCGGTGTATGGGGTGCCATTGGTTACACCTCTCGGTCACCTCTTGTTCGCATCGACGGAACATTGAACAGTGGCCGTTACATTTCAGATGTGTGACGATCCGTGGCTCTACCCTCCATTCGATCCCTACGAAACTCTAGCTTTCAGCAGGATAATGCACGACCGCATGTTGCAGGTCCAGTACGGGCCTTTCTGGATACGGAAAATGTTCGACTGCTGCCCTGGACAGCACATTCTAAAGATCTCTCACTAATTGAAAACTTCTGGTCAATGGTGGCCGAGCAACTGGCTCGTCCAATACGCCAGTCACTACCCCTTGATGAAGTGAGGTATCGTGTTGAAGCTCCATGGGCATCTGTACATGTACACACCATCCAAGCTCTGTTTGACTTTGCCCAGGCGTATCAAGGCCGTTATTACGGCCAGAGGTGGTTGTTCTGGGTACTGATTTCTCAGGGTCTATGCACCAAAAGTGCGTGAAAATGTAATCACATGTCAGCTCTACTATAATATATTTGTTCAATGAAACCCGTTTATCATCTGCATTTCTTCTTGGTGTTGCAATTGTAATGGCCAGTAATGTATATTGATGTTATGCTGTTTGTAATCTAGGAAGAATTGTTGGTCGTCCCGAATAGAATGAAAAGCCGGAAGAGCACGAAATATATTTAACGTGTAAATCAAAGAATAATGATTGATGAACGTGACAGAAATGCTATCACACACTTAGCACCAAATTTCAGGACACCGTAAACGATCATTTTAATGAAACATATATTAGGCAAAACAACGTACAAGGAATTAACCATATATTAAGGATTATTAAACACTGTACTTCTGTCTGCTTACTGCAACAACTGTAATTACTGGCGTGGTTGATGAATAATGCATGTCGCCACTGAAATATCCGCGACCTTTCACAAAAAGTAGCCTGGCATTCTGTAGGACCAACTGATCAAAGATAATTTAAGCATACTTGATATGTAAAATATCCTCATTTATCAATGCTAATTACATCATTAGTTTCGGAATAAATATTCGTAAATGGAGCCAGGAATACCCGATTCGTTATATTGCGAGATTCTTTCGTTGACCCTTAGCAGAATATATTCATAACCACAAATTAAAACACAATCCTCTTGATCATTCCAACTGCCAATATCTGTAAAACAGGGTTTTCTTTGTTTCAAGCTGTCAATTACTTTGCTAGTGACGCTTTGCACTTCGTAAATGAAAGCTGCCTATAACAAATAAAATCTTGAATAAGATAAACACCTATGCACCTGTCAAAATCTTATATATTTACAGTAGGTACTCTTCTCTTCCAAGTAACGGTGACATCCATCTTTTATGCTTTAATAATCTCCAAGCAAATCTTACGGCAAATGACTTAGGAATACAATATGAATCTATTGTATTGATTGGTTTGGTATTTGATCACGTAATTAAGATGAATTGTTGAAGTAAAAATAATTATACACAGTAAATTATCTTAATATATATAAAAATGGAGGTTTTGTGCCTCTGTTTCACTCTGCAGCCATAACTACACATGATAAAGGAATTGTGTTTGTGTGTGCTAGTAGGTATCAGTCTCCCATTGTGCACTATGGTGGTAGAGGATTGATAACTATAAGGGGGTGGAATACATAGAAGTTGAAAGTTAGCGATTTATATAATACTAGCTTATATGCCCGTACTTCGCAGCGGTTCTTAAAGAGGGACCTGTGTATCACGGTTTCCTAGGGTTGCGGACCCAGGTCAGCAGAAACAGAATTCTTCTTGGATCGCTCTTTCAGTATACTCAGTTCTCCTACCCAAGATGTCAAATTTAAGTAGAAGTCATTGTCAAAAACGATGAATGTTCATAAAGTTTTTCATACAAAAAATGAAATTAAGTCCGTACTCCGGAACGATGTAATTTCAATGTTAGGTTGTGTTAATAAAGTTAAAACTGTCATGTCTAATTGTTCGTTTGGCGTAAACTACTGAAAACATTTCTATCGTTGAGATGAGAAATACTAATAATAATAACAGCACAATGTATTTTTGTAGTACTAAACTGTTTATCTTTCAGAGTAAGAGTATGCTGAAACGTTAGTATGTTGTAATGTTGCACTGGGGACAATGTAGTTATTCTGTATGCAGTGCAACTCGACGAATGCTGAAAGTTTGGTAATTCAATCAACAGATCAATTCATGTCTATTTAAATAAGACGTCATGGTGGTGTCAATGTGCGATAAAGTAATTTTGGGTAATCGTTGAAGGTATGGCGTCAGCTGATCGTCTGTATAGAACTTTCCAATAAACACAGTATTTACAGTGAATTGTCTTGAATGTTTTAGCAGCATCGGCCACTCTTTCAGCTAATATGTGTCCCCACGTCCTGCAGGGATTACTTCGTAAAGCACGAAGTTGACATCGACCTTGTGTAATAGAAGTATATATTCAGTAGTCGGATTATAACTAAATACAATTGTCTCATCAAAAGAAGACACCTTTCTCTGCCTTAATCTAGTCCGCACCAAAAGTAAGTAATTACAAATTGTAATCACAATATTGTACCGAACAATTATGAAAGCAGAGAGTTTTCTAATGAGTTTGTCGCTCGCATGTGTATATTATCTTTAGTGGTAGGCACAGAGCAGAAATATCTCTGGAGTGAGCATTCAGATGCGCAGACCACATTTTGCGTCATCAACTTTATTGGGAAAAATCTACGAATCGCTGACTTTATCGTGGTCCTTTTTTGTTCGGTTAAGACGGATGACTTTGTACAAATGGCCGTTTTAGCGACGCTTCCTCAACTTTCTTGTTGCTTCTGTGACACATTTATTTAGATATTATTTCATGTTATGTGGTTGTCTGCGAAAAAGAGGTGGGGCTTCATTGCAGCTAATGCAATACAAACCAATCGTAAGAGCAAATACGTGTTTGGAAAGAGTGGATTTGTATCAATATCACGCGGTAATTCCAGCTTAATGTTGAGATGATGCACATAACGCAATGCTCACTCCATAGATATTACTACTCTATGTCTATTTTAGTGGTTGTACCCGTCGAAAGATACACTTCTTTCCTTTCTTGACATTACAAATCATTTGGGATACAGATAGGAAGAAAAAAATTGTGTCCTACCTGGATTAAATTTTACTTGCATCTGTTTAGTTTGCTATCGTTGGCAACGAACTATTCGCTTTAGGATTGTGATTAATTCACTGACCAGAACTGCATAAATTATTTATTTCATCGTTAACATAATGAATTAATCCCCTGATTCTAAGTGACTGAGTTTCGAAAAAGCATTCAACGGCTGTTGCCAACATCGGCACACAACGCCGCCGCCGTAAATACAATTGTACCCCTTCTTGTAGTGTATTACACCATAGATATGAGAATAAAAAAACGCACAACGCCATAATTAGTTATTTGGTGTACTATGTAACTAAAGTCACGTAACTTTGTCCTTCCCTGTACTATGATGTTTTCGAGGAATTCCTAAACAGAATGGATTCAAGGTGTAATAAGTACATACCGAAATCAGAAAGGAAACTACATAAATGCGTGTTTTCTTGCAGAGCTGTCGATTTGTAGCATTGTTCCCAGGGTTGATCGGGGTCTTTTGGTTTGGAACCGAGTGGAGGGTCTGAATCAGAGGCTTCGCCAACTCTGTGACAGTCATGGCTGCAGATTTCTGGATCTGCGTTATCGGGTGGGGAATTATAGGGTGCCACTAGATAGATCAGGGGTGCACTACACTAAGAAAGCGGCTACTCGGGTAGCAGAATACTTGGGGAGTGCACATGGTTTTTTTGAAGGCTAGGCGCTAACTCTGATGAGCACTCGCCTGTCAGCATTCAAACAGCGAATTCAGGCCACGTCCGGAACAAAAATTCGAACATCAAAATATTAACCGCGAACTTACAGAGTATTAGAGACAAAGTTCCCGAATTTGCCACACTGCATGGAAGTTATTGCGCTCAAATAGTTTTAGGCACCTTAAGCTGGCTAAATCACGATGTGGCAAGTTCAGAAATATTTAGCGAAGCGTGGAATGTACATCGAAAAGATAGATCGGATACAACTGGAGGAGGAGTGTTCATCGCTGTGGGCAAAGATATTGTTTCTACTGAGATCGAAGTTGAAAGTTACTGTGAAGTCATCTGGGCACGTATAACAGGTCAAAAAGAAGTAAAGTTAATAGTTGGGTGTTTTTACCGCCCCCCCCCCAGTGCTGCTGTAGCAGTTTTAGAATCATTCAAAGAAAGTCTACACCAGGTAGTGCGTAGGTATCCGGGCCATGTAAAATTAGTTGGAGGAGACTTCAACCTTAAGAATATAGATTGGGACCTTGCTAGTTACATTTCAGGCGGTAAAGACAAGCAGTCTTGCGAGCTACTTTTGGACACATTCTCCGAAAACAGTCTTGAGCAGTTAAACCGGCAACCCACGCACAATGGAAATATTCTAGACCTTATAGCCACTCACGTGAAGTGATAAGTGCCATCGACAACGGATCGCAAATCAATTCCATATTTCTTGATTTCCGGAAGGATTTTGACACTACCTCACAAGCGGCTGCTAACAAAATTGAGTGCTTATAGAATATCGCCCCAGTTGCGTGATTGGATTCCCGATTCCTATCAGAAAGGACACAGTTCGTAGTAATTGACGGTAAGTCATCGAGTAAAACAGAAGTGGTATCTCCCATTCACCTGGGAAGCGTTATAGGTCTTCTACTCTTGTGTTTATAAAAGGTTTAGGAGACAACCTGAGTAGCTCCCTTAGACTGTTCGCGGACGATGCTGTCGTTTATCGGTTAGTGAAGTCAACAGAGGATCAAAAGCAACTGCAAAGCAATTTAGACAAAATTTCCACATAGTGCGAAAATCAGCAATTAACACTAAATAATGAAAAGTGTGAAGTAATACACATGACCACTAAAATAAATTAGCTGAACTTCAATTACGCGATAAATCAAACCTTAAGGTCGTAAATTCTACCAAATACCCAGGAGTTACAATTACGAACAACGTAGACTGGAAAGAACACATAGATA
Source organism: Locusta migratoria (assembly GCA_026315105.1). Lineage (NCBI taxonomy): Eukaryota > Metazoa > Arthropoda > Insecta > Orthoptera > Acrididae > Locusta > Locusta migratoria. The sequence continues at coordinate 925,593,920 of CM048744.1, read as the reverse complement.
ATATAGCGGGGAAGGCGAACCAACGGTTACGTTTCATTGGCAGAACGCTTCGAAGACGCAACAGCTCCACCAAAGAGACTGCCTACATCACACTTGTGCGTCCCCTCCAGTAGTACTGTTGCCCATTGTAGGACCCTCACCAGGTGGGACTGACGGAAGACATTGAGAAGGTTCAGAGAAGGGCAGCTCGTTTTGTTTTCTTACAGGGGGGAAACCGTGACGGAAATGTTGCAGGATTTGAAGTGGAAATCATTAAAAGAACAACATTATTCGTTGCGGCGAGTTATATGTGCAAAATTTCAATCACCGACTTTTACTTCTGAATGTGAAAATATTTTTCTAGCACCCACCTACATAGGGAGACATGGACCATCCCAATACAATAAGAGAAATCAGATCGAAAACGGAACGATGTATGTGTTCTTATCTCCTGCGCGCTATTAGGAATGGAACGGTAGAGAAAGGTTGTGTAAATAGTTAATGAACCCTCTGATAGGCACTTAAATGTGGTTTGCAGTGTATCTATGTAGATGTAGATGGCAGTCCTTTGAGATCTGTTGCTTCCCGTAGCGGAACACTACAAAAAGACGACCACTCCCTTTCTACATCTGTCAGAAAATTTAGGCTGTTGAACGCTGCCCATTCTTTGATGAACTAAGTGCTGCAGAACCTATTGGTAATGGTTTTTTCCGAACTGTTTTCGAGTAGTTATCGCTGATGTCTTTCCACCTCTTCTTACACTGGCAGCCTAGAAAAGAATTATATACATATTTGCTTGTTAATTATCGAAAAAAAACATTATTTGTGTTTGAATTAGTAACAATAACTACGGTTTATATTGTAGTTTTTAGCAACAGGGGAGAGATTGTGTCCCTTGGGTACGGTTTTCGGATATCAGCAAGCTTCGTGAGCATCATAGTTCGTGAAACATTAGACGCTATGTGCAAACACGTGGTACCTACCTTCCTGCATCCTCCATCTCGAGAATCTTTGCGGAAAATTGCAAAAGAATCCTACACAATTTGAAGTTTCCCTAACTGCTGTGCAGCTATTGATGGGGAACACATAAGAATACGATGTCCTTGAATAAAGTGGTTTTCTTTTTTGGAATTACAAAGGCTACGTCTCCATAGTACTTTTGACATTGGTTGATGCGAACTGTAAGATAATTGCAATAGACGTCGGTTCATTTGGGAAAGAAGGAGACAGTAGCATATTTAATAAATCAGCAATGTCAGAAATGATCACGAACGTAGATGTATTTCCAGCATAGTTGCAGCTTTCATTACTCTTTTCAATAAGCAATTTGTTATAGTTGGCGAAGAGGCATTCAACTGTAAAATGTCAGAAAATGCTTTTGGGCTTTAGTGTCAGGTATTTCAGGTGTTTTACACAAATGTGAATCAAAAAATGTTAAAATGTTTCTTGAAGCTTATGGGACATGACTGCGGGGTCATCAGCCCATAAACTTACAGACTACTTATGTACCACCTTATACTAAAGACAGCACAGACTCCATGTCCGAGGGGGATTCGAACCTCCAACGGGGAACGGCCTCGCGCATCCCACCATAGCGCATCAATGTGCTCGGCCGCTCTGCCGCGTCTACACAATCTCCTCAGGTAGGTCTAAATGTTCAAATGTTTGTAATTCTATCGGACCAAACTGCGTGGTCATCAGTCCGTAGCTTACAAACTACTTAAACCTAGGTAAACTAACCTAAGGACAACACACACACACACACCCATGCGCCAGAGAGGACTCGAACCTCCACGGCGAGATACTGCGCGCTCCGCAGCGAGACGCTGTAAACCGCTCGGCTACTCCACCGCGGCCAGGGAGGTCTATTTGGAAGGAAGACCTTTTTATGAAGTAGGCAATGACGTCAGTTTACCACGAAACATAACTACACTGACTTGAAGAGGGCGATTGTCCGTTGCTGAAGGGTTTCGGGTACGAAATAAAAAATGTTAAAATGTTTGTAGAGCTTATGGGAATTAACTACGAGGTCATCAGTCCTAAAACGTACAAACTACTTGCGAACTAGCTTATACTAACGACGGCACAAACATCCATGCCCTAGGGGGGATACGAACACCCGACCGCAGCGGCCGTGCAGACCGTGACTGGCACGCCGCAGACCGCTCGGCCACAGCTGTCGGCGGTACGAAATACATTCAAGAATTACTTCTGTAAACTTAAAAACCAATGAACGCAATTGTGAAAAGAGCTAAGGCTCAAGTAAAGGAAATAAGTTACTGTTCCTGCTCCCAACTGCTATTGTTGCTATCATTTGCCGATAGGAAGAAAGCGTGTATTTTTATAGCTTCGATATTGTAAAATTATGTGTCACAGTACCAAGTAAACAGAATTAAATATAAGTCTACTTCACAAAACATACCTTCTTTTTTCATTGCTTCTCCTATCGTCTTCCACACCTTATCCTTCTAAAATCTGTATGCTTATGATCATAAAAAATAGGGTATCTTTTCAGATAATCAACTAACTGTTCGTCGTCGTCCTCGCTAAAACCTTTCTTCGACATCGCGCTTCGTAGTGTAATGCAGCTGTCACAAACTCGACAGTCGCTGCCGACTGCTGTAGTGCTGTTATATATGCTTTCACCGATCAAATATTAAATGCTCTGAATAACCGGACATCACCCATTGCTATTTTTTGTGATCTTTCAAAGGCATTTGATTGTGTAAATCATGGAATTCTTTTAGATAAGCTTAATTATTATGGTTTGACTGGGGCAGTGCACAAATGGTTTAATTCATACTTAACTAGAAGAATGCAAAAAGTTGAAATAAGTGGTTTATGTAAAGTATAAACATCAGCCGATTCCTCAAACTGGGGGGCTATCAAGGATAGTGTGCCACAGGGTTCGATTTAATTTTCTTGATATACGTAAATCACTTAGCATTCTACATTGATGAAGATGCAAAGTTAGTTGTTTTTGCTGATAATACAAGTATAATAATCACTTGCACAAACAAAGAACTAAGTGATGTAATCGTAAATAATACTTTTCACAAAGTTATTAAGTGGTTGTCTGCATACGGACTCTCCTTAAATTTTGATAAAACACAATATATACAGTTCTGTACAGTAAATGGCACAGTAATTAATATAGCCTTTGAACAGTAGTCCGTAACTAAGGTAGAATTTTCAAAATTTTTAAGTGTGTGCATTGATGAGGGATTAAGCTGGAAGCAACACATAGACGGTCTGCTAAAACGTTTGAGTTCAGCTACGGATGTTGTTAGGTTATTGCAAATTTTGGCATATAAGAATATCAGTAAATTAGCTTACTATTACTATTTTCATTCACTGCTTTCGTATGGCATCATCTTCTGAAGTAATTCATCACTGAGTAAAAAATGTATTCATTGCACAAATGCGTATAATCGGAAAAATTGCTGGAGCCCACCCACGACCATCCTGTAGACATCTATTTTAGGATTTATGTATCCTCACAGTATATATATTCATTTATGGAATTTATTGTTAAGACTCCAACCCAGTTCAAACGTAATAGCAATGCGCACAGCTATAACACCAGGAGAAAGGATGATCTTCACCATGTAGGGCTGAATCTGAGTTTGGCACAGAGAGCGGTAAATTATGCTGCCACGAAACTCATTGGTCACCTACCAAGCAGCATAAGAAGCCTGACAGATAGCCAATTAGCATTTAAAAATGAATTAAAAGAATTTCTCAATACCAACTGCTTCTACTCATTGGATGAGTTTTTAGATATAAATTAGAAAAAAGGTTTCATGTAATAATTTGTGTAATGTAACGTCTTGTACAGACACCCTTCATTAACCTGACACTTTCCACATCATTACGAAGTGTCGTATTCATGATCTATGGAATAAGTATTAATCTAACCTGATATAATCTACTGCCAGACTGCTCCCAGAGCGGTCGATGTTCAAATCAAATGTTTGTAGAGCTTATGGGACTTAACTACGGGGTCAGCAGTCCATAAGCTTACAAACTACTTATGAACTAGCTAAGACTAAAGTTGTTGTTATGGTCTTCAGTCCGGAGACTGGTTTGATGCAGCTCTCCACCCTACTCTATCCTGAGCAAGCCTTTTCATCTCCTCATAAGAACGGCAACCCACATCCACTTGAATCTGCTTACTATACGCGTCTCTTGGTCTCCCTCTGCGATTTTTACCCCACACACTTCCCTCCAATGCTAAATTTACGATTCCTCGATGTCTAAGAATGTGTCCTACCAAGCGATCCCTCCTTTTAGACAGGGTATGCCAAAAATTCCTTTTCTCACCAATTCTTCTGTAGCACCACATTTCAAAAGCCTCTATTCTCTTCCTGTCCGCACTGCTTATCGTCCATGTTTCACTCCCGTACAAGGCAACACTCCACACAAATGCCTTCAGAAAAGACTTCCTTACACTTAAATTAATGTTCGATGTTAGCAAATTTCTCTTTTTCAAAAATGCTTTCCTTCCCATTGCCATTCTGCATTTTATATCCTCTGTACTGCGACCATCACATGTTATTTTACTACCCAAGTAACAAAACTCATCTACCACCTTCATTGTTTCGTTACCTAATCTAATTCCTTCAGCATCGCCCGATTTTATAAGACCGCATTCCATTATTTTTGTTTTGCTCTTGTTAATGTTCATTTTATACGCTCTCTTCAACACACTGTCCATTCCATTCAACTGCTCTTCCAGGTCCTTTGCTGTCTCTGACAGAATTACAATGTCATCCGCAAAACGCAATGTTTTTATTTCTTCCCCCTGAACTTTAATCCCTGTTCCAAATTTTTCCTTGCTTTCCTTCACCGCCTGCTCGATGTACAAATTGAATAACATCGGAGAAAGGCTACAACCCTGTCTTACTCCCTTCCCAACTGAGGCTTCCCTTTCATGCCCTTCGCGTCTAATAACTGCGGTCTGGCTTTTGTACAAGTTATAAATAACTCTCCTTTCCCTATATTTTACCCCTGCTGACTTCAGAATTTGAAACAGTGTATTCCAGTCAACATTGTCAAATGCTTTCTCCAAATCTACAAAAGCTAAAAATGTAGGTTTGCCTTTCCTTAATCTATCTTCTAAGATAAGACGTAAAGTGAGTATTGCCTCCCTGGTTCCTACGTTCCTCCTGAATCCAAACTGATCTTCCCCAAGGTCAGCTTCTACCAGCTTTTCCATTCTCCTGTAGATAATTCGTGTTAAAATTTTGCAACCATGACTTATCAAACTAATGGTTCTGTAATTGTAAGACTAAAGACGGCACAAATATCCATGCCCGAGGGGGATTCGAAACCCGACCGTAGTGGCCATGCAGACCGTGACTTGCGCACCGCAGACCGCTTGGCAGACCGTCTGAAGAGGAGGCCTGTGCGCTCCCGTGCCACGTCACGCAGAGTAGGTCGCGTTCGCGTAGCTCACTGGCTAGCCGCTGTGAGACAGTAGGCTGTGCACCATCAGCCATCAAGTGAGCTACACGATCGCGACCTACTCTGCGTGACGTGACCTGGCGCGTCAGTGCACAGGCATTCTCTTCAGACGGTGTTGGTTCAACGCCATCTGTAATAAAAAAAACTGAGTAAATTCACAACGTACAACCCAGAACGAATATGAACAAACGACCGCAAAGCGTCAATCTCACTGAAGAAATGTATATATAACCAGCACTGTCAATTTTTTTGGACCACTTCATTTTTCCTCTTGCTTCCTATGTTTTTCGCACACTATTGTTAACTGAACACAACTATATTCAGCAAGATTCCGAGTTGTTCATAGGTAACTGCACTTTCTCTGAAAAGTGCATTTGTTCTGTTTCGAGAACATGCCATCAAAAACATAGACACCAATTGTAAACATAGACTTCTTTATCACATGTACATAAACTGGGGAGATACTGTTAACAATGACTGTTGTAAATGACGTATTGATAATACTAACTTTGTATACAGATTAAGTACTAGAGTTATGTGGAATTCAGTATTATCACACTTATTCCGTTTTTGATTTTAGCTTTAATAGAAAACGTAATCACGATTTGAAATAGAATATTTGCCCTTTATTTTAGCGCAGAACAGAGTAACATGAAAAAGTAATATCTAAACTACAGGAAAGTTAATATCATCTACGTTAAAAGCGTCCCCAGCAACCATGTCAGAGACAAACAATTTGGTAGATGCATTTATTGTAATTAATGACTCACAATATATTCCACAAATAGTGAATAAACGTTTATAAAATAAACAAGGTAATTTCTTGCGATGTATACATTCCCCTTCCGTTTCATTAAGGAAATACACTTGCCACAGAAATCCAGGACTTCCTTTATATACGAAACTAACTGTATCAGCAGGTTGTTCAGGATTTTTATTATTACAGTATCCTCCTAGTTTGCGTGCATATGCTTTAGAAGACCATTGTTCAACTCGTTGTAACGTATTTCACGGCATGTTCACGAAATAGAACAAACACACATTTTAGGGGACAATTCTCACATATGCGCAACTCTAAACATTGAAGAACATAGCTCTATTTAATTAATAAGAATGCTCGAGAGCCTTTTAGGATATGTTACACTTTAGGAAATGTTACACTTTCTGCGGAGGTATGAACATAGTTTATTGTATCATTTTCCAAAGAGTTGCAGCACAAAGTTATAATTTTTAAATTGAATAATAGTTTTTTTCTATCGTGCATTGGATTCGTTGAAACCAGCTGCGTCCAAATCAATTTAAACTACATTCCTGTCACTGTTAGTTTGGGAGCCACAACCCTTCAAAGTTTCAGGGGCAGATACCACACGCTGTACATAATACATGGTTGTGTGGTGGGTGATGGATGTTATGGCGGTGGGAAGTTGATTTACGTGAGATGTTCAAATGTGTGTCCATGTTCCTCAATGCATAATGCAATGCGCAGTCGAAAGGATCTGCGGACCAGATGTAATATCGCCGGTGTGACGGAGCGACATGCGTCCTCGATGCGCCGTTTTAGATCATCTGGGGATGTGGGCTCAGTGACATAAACACGAGCCTTTAGATATCCCCACAAGAAAGTATCTACCGGTGTTAAATCAGGTGACCTTGCGGACCATGAATGAAGACCATGGCGCCCAACCAACTTCCTGCAAACCTGTTGTTTTCTTCCACAACAGCACGCGCAGAATGGGCTGGGTGACCATCGTGCTGCCTCTACATATGGACTCTCGTGTGTAGACACACATGTTCAAGGAGACCACCCAAACTGTCGGCTAAAACAGCGCGATATAAGTCACCGGTCAGTGTACCTGGGAAGTAGTGTGGACCGATGATTTCATCCCCAAGGATTCCACACCATACATTAATAGACCACCTATGTTGACGGTCGACACGTCGTACCCACCGAGGATTGTCTGCGACCAAGTAGTACATGTTATGGCGATTCACTGCATCATAATTTGTGAACGTGGACTCATCAGAGAACATAACACTTTGTAAAGACTCCAGCGTGAAATTACGCATGGCACAGAATGTCACTCTTGCACGGAAATCGTTCCCATGCAGCTCCTGGGTCAGTGACAGGCGGTACGGGTGAAACCTGTGGCCGTGTACTACACGCCACACAGATGTGAGACTGACACCAGCGACTGCAGCAAAGGATCGTAAGCTGACATGAGGATCGTGGTGTAGTGCAGCTAAAACAAACACCTCCGTCTCCTCACTTCTTTCAGGTGTTCGTCTGTTACTGTGGCGCATTACCAAGCTGCCTGTTTCCCGGCACATAAGAACGTAATGGCTGCCGGGGCTCTTCGCCTAGGATATCTCACGGCATACGCCGTGGCTGCTTCAGTGGCATCGTGTCGGGGACGAAATAAAAAAAAAAGTTCAACTGTTTGTAGAGCTTATGGGACTTAACTACGGGGTCATCAGTCCCTAAACTGCACAATAAACAATAAACAATGTTCACAGCTCCGCAGAAAGTGTAACATTTCTTGTGTTGACCTACCGCATTAAAACCGGTAACGGCGCTATTTAGTTAATAAATAGCATAAACAAAAGTGGCTGGTTGCTGTCTTCTTTATTATAAGTTTCACCCTGTATAGATAATTGACAGTTTCAACGTGGACGCATTAATTCGCTGGATCTCTTGCGGGAATCAAGTATAAGCTGCGAGTAAGAGGAACTAATGGGCGGGGAGCGCTACTATCGTAGTGTGTTGTAAGTTGGAAATCTATGTTGGAAGGGAAACGTTCCAGGATACCTTAATTGGTGAAGGCGACCGCAGGCCCGAAGAGTTCGAATCACGGTTCAGCACAAATTTTCAGCTTCGTCGTTGAAATTATTGCAGTGCGTTGCAACGGTCGAAATGCTTCAATATTTCGAGTATCACTTCTTGGTGGCAGATAAATAAATAAATAAAAGCTGTAGAACGACGAATCACGTTTCTGGCACACCATTTTAATCTGCCATGAAGTTTCAAGTGTAATTTTGTTGATCACGAAAGCTTTCTTCAAAACTTATATCTTTTTGCTTAGCAACTTTACAAAGCATGAATAAGAAATTGATTCAGTGCAACGCAAACACAGAAAATCTGATTTATGGTTTTGAGGGAATATCAAACTTAGCACGATATATTTACTGGCTGTTTGCTTCTGACCCACAGTTTGGCGTCCTCTTAGGATACGCTGTGTTTCCAATGTCTCCATTGTTTGGTATTGACACAGCTACTCCGGGTACTCTACTGTTCTTTCATGGTAAGTTTATGACTCGTGTGGTGGCTGTTGATAACAGCAAGAGGCATGTACCATGGCTGCCGGGAAGGGAGCATCAGGGAGCAGAAGGTAGCGTTGCAGTGTTGGAAACGTTACCCGTAATTTCGCGTCTGAAGCAGCGTAACTATGGCAGCGCTCTGAAATAAATGGACGTCCTTCAAGTAGTGAAGATGTTTTCTGATGCTGGTATCACCAGATAAAATCGGCGTCATCTCATAACCAGTACACTACTAGTTTCGGCGAACTATGGCATTATTCTCAAGTTGCTATGATTACAAAAAATATTAGAAGATTCAACCACATTGAACAGTGAAAAGAATAATAATCTATATCTATAAATGTGAATGTCTGTTCGGTGTTCGTTTATCACGTCTGAACCACAAGACATAAAGAGCGAAAAATTTGTACAGTTACTAATGTCTACCCGGGGAAGGCTTCAGGCACGGTTTTATGGTGTTCGGATAGCTATATATCCATATATATTAATGTGAATGTCTGTTCGGTGTACGCTTATCACGTCCGAACGACAAGACGCAGAGAGTTAAGTATTTTACAGTTACTAATTTATACCTGAGGAAGATTTTAGGCACGGTTTTATAGCGATTTGATAGATATTTAGTATTTTGAAGACTATAACGCGAAATGCGGAACAATAATTACCTTTTAAAATTATATTTTTTCTTCGAAAATGGTTTTATTGGTGCATTGTGCTTGAGGGTTGATATTGATAAAAGGGTGGAGTATATTGGGATGGAAAGTTATCGGTGTATATAAAATTCTACGTGCGTGTGTGTTAATATTTCGCTCTGCAGCGAAAACTACAGAACACGAATGGTCTGTGTGTAATTGTTGTCCGAAGTCTCCCGTTGTACAACATAGCAGTTCCATGCCGATAGCTATAAGCGGATGGAAGATATGGTGGTTCAAAGTCGTCAATTTATAAAAAAAATGGACTGAAGCTCAGCGATGACGTTTGCGACTCTATAGCGAGGAGGTTACACACAGCGAAACGTGATGCGACGTACCATATCTTTGGTCTATACGTGCTACAATGTCTTCTGCTCTTTCTCTGTAAGGATAAGCATATGAATAAGGAAATATAAGAATAAATAAATAAAACAGTTAAAAACGAAATTTCTTTTAATACATCTCTTTAAAAAAATCGATTTGACGTTTCGCGCATTGTTGTTCTTGTTATGGTCTTTTCAGACAGGAGACTGGTTTGATGCAGCTCTCCACCCTACTCTATCCTGAGCAAGCCTTTTCATCTCCTCATAAGAACGGCAACCCACATCCACTTGAATCTGCTTACTATACGCGTCTCTTGGTCTCCCTATGCGATTTATACCACACACACTTCCCTAAAATGCTAAATTTACGATTCCTCGATGTCTAAGAACGTGTCCTACCAAGCGATCCCTTCTTTTGGTCAGGGTATGCCAAAAATTCCTTTTCTCACCAATTCTGTTCATTACCTCTTCATTATTTATGCGATCTACCAACCTAATCTTCAGCATTCTTCTGTCGCACCACATTTCAAAAGCCTCTATTCTCTTCCTGTCCGCACTGCTTATCGTCCATGTTTCACTCTCGTACAAGGAAACACTCCACACAAATGCCTTCAGAAAAGATTTCCTTACACTTAAATTAATATTCGATGTTAGCAAATTTCTTTTTCAAAAATGCGCATTATCTATCATAATCAACCAACACGCGAGCGGAATCGCAGGTTTAAGCCAGTTTACAATAAAATAATAAAGAGTTTCGGAACACCATATTTACCAAAATGAGAATCGAACCATATGCAACGCTCAAATGTTTCTGTAGAATTCCATATATTAGAAAAAAGTTTACGTAGTTTTGTTAGATAATGTTACAAAAACTGCTGAAAGTGTCCCAAAGCTTTGGAGTTTTACGCTAGAGTTAAATAGTGTCGACATGGCTGACGAAGCTTGGCGAGAGAATTTGTTTCCTCTTTAATCGCCCTTATGCGGCTGTATTATAAGCAGCCATCGGTAATGAGCATTTCACGCTACCAACTCTCCCGCGGCCGAGTGTCTAAATCGCTGCAGAGCAGAGCGTACAACGGCCGCGCCCCGGCCCGCACGTGTGTGGCGCCAGTAAGGCAGTACGTGTATCGAAAATACAATTACCGCGCGAGCCGAATTCCGCTGTGAATGGCGCTTAATTTGACAAGCTTTTAGCAGCCCGCGCACGGTCCACCGGCTCCTTTCTGGCGGGAAGAATGAAATGAAAATTAGCAAGTGGCCGCGCCGCGCCGTCCGATTGGAAACGCGCCTATTAGCATACACAATCCGGCGCCATTGTGCAGCGCGCCAGCTGTTTCCTTGCTCTCGCTGTCGCTCTCGCCTACCTGTCTGTCCTTGCTGGCGCTCTGGTCGTCACACATGCAGATGAAGGGAAGGCTCCGGGGCAGGGAGGACGAAGCGATCGCGCAATATCGTTCGCACCAAACGACTGGGAACCTTCCAGCCAGGTAGTTTTTCCCACACAGCAACAGGTGAATCTGCGTTCATTACGCACAAGTAGCGAAAAGAGTCATTTGTTCTTTCCAGTTTACGAAGTAACTGTACTCTGTTGTGTCTATGTGTTACGGAATTGTATATTGTTTGTATGAGTGCAGGATCTAAGAGGAATCATCGATGACGCATGGAAACCCACTAAAAATAAGCACAGCAGGGATGGATGTAAGCTCACCGACGCCCAGGAATCTGCGTTCATTACACACAAGTTGCGAAAAGGGTCATTTGTTCTTTCCATTTCACGAAGTAACTGTACTCTGTTGTGTCTATGTGTTACGGAATTGTATATTGTTTGTATGAGTGCAGGATCTAAGAGGAATCATCGATGACGCATGGAAACCCACTAAAAATAAGCACAGCAGGGATGGATGTAAGCTCACCGACGCCCAGGAATCTGCGTTCATTACACACAAGTTGCGAAAAGGGTCATTTGTTCTTTCCATTTCACGAAGTAACTGTACTCTGTTGTGTCTATGTGTTACGGAATTGTATATTGTTTGTATGAGTGCAGGATCTAAGAGGAATCATCGATGACGCATGGAAACCCACTAAAAATAAGCACAGCAGGGATGGATGTAAGCTCACCGACGCCCAGGAATCTGCGTTCATTACACACAAGTTGCGAAAAGGGTCATTTGTTCTTTCCATTTCACGAAGTAACTGTACTCTGTTGTGTCTATGTGTTACGGAATTGTATATTGTTTGTATGAGTGCAGGATCTAAGAGGAATCATCGATGACGCATGGAAACCCACTAAAAATAAGCACAGCAGGGATGGATGTAAGCTCACCGACGCCCAGGAATCTGCGTTCATTACACACAAGTTGCGAAAAGGGTCATTTGTTCTTTCCATTTCACGAAGTAACTGTACTCTGTTGTGTCTATGTGTTACGGAATTGTATATTGTTTGTATGAGTGCAGGATCTAAGAGGAATCATCGATGACGCATGGAAACCCACTAAAAATAAGCACAGCAGGGATGGATGTAAGCTCACCGACGCCCAGGAATCTGCGTTCATTACACACAAGTTGCGAAAAGGGTCATTTGTTCTTTCCATTTCACGAAGTAACTGTACTCTGTTGTGTCTATGTGTTACGGAATTGTATATTGTTTGTATGAGTGCAGGATCTAAGAGGAATCATCGATGACGCATGGAAACCCACTAAAAATAAGCACAGCAGGGATGGATGTAAGCTCACCGACGCCCAGGAATCTGCGTTCATTACACACAAGTTGCGAAAAGGGTCATTTGTTCTTTCCATTTCACGAAGTAACTGTACTCTGTTGTGTCTATGTGTTACGGAATTGTATATTGTTTGTATGAGTGCAGGATCTAAGAGGAATCATCGATGACGCATGGAAACCCACTAAAAATAAGCACAGCAGGGATGGATGTAAGCTCACCGACGCCCAGGAATCTGCGTTCATTACACACAAGTTGCGAAAAGGGTCATTTGTTCTTTCCATTTCACGAAGTAACTGTACTCTGTTGTGTCTATGTGTTACGGAATTGTATATTGTTTGTATGAGTGCAGGATCTAAGAGGAATCATCGATGACGCATGGAAACCCACTAAAAATAAGCACAGCAGGGATGGATGTAAGCTCACCGACGCCCAGGAATCTGCGTTCATTACACACAAGTTGCGAAAAGGGTCATTTGTTCTTTCCATTTCACGAAGTAACTGTACTCTGTTGTGTCTATGTGTTACGGAATTGTATATTGTTTGTATGAGTGCAGGATCTAAGAGGAATCATCGATGACGCATGGAAACCCACTAAAAATAAGCACAGCAGGGATGGATGTAAGCTCACCGACGCCCAGGAATCTGCGTTCATTACACACAAGTTGCGAAAAGGGTCATTTGTTCTTTCCATTTCACGAAGTAACTGTACTCTGTTGTGTCTATGTGTTACGGAATTGTATATTGTTTGTATGAGTGCAGGATCTAAGAGGAATCATCGATGACGCATGGAAACCCACTAAAAATAAGCACAGCAGGGATGGATGTAAGCTCACCGACGCCCAGGAATCTGCGTTCATTACACACAAGTTGCGAAAAGGGTCATTTGTTCTTTCCATTTCACGAAGTAACTGTACTCTGTTGTGTCTATGTGTTACGGAATTGTATATTGTTTGTATGAGTGCAGGATCTAAGAGGAATCATCGATGACGCATGGAAACCCACTAAAAATAAGCACAGCAGGGATGGATGTAAGCTCACCGACGCCCAGGAATCTGCGTTCATTACACACAAGTTGCGAAAAGGGTCATTTGTTCTTTCCATTTCACGAAGTAACTGTACTCTGTTGTGTCTATGTGTTACGGAATTGTATATTGTTTGTATGAGTGCAGGATCTAAGAGGAATCATCGATGACGCATGGAAACCCACTAAAAATAAGCACAGCAGGGATGGATGTAAGCTCACCGACGCCCAGGAATCTGCGTTCATTACACACAAGTTGCGAAAAGGGTCATTTGTTCTTTCCATTTCACGAAGTAACTGTACTCTGTTGTGTCTATGTGTTACGGAATTGTATATTGTTTGTATGAGTGCAGGATCTAAGAGGAATCATCGATGACGCATGGAAACCCACTAAAAATAAGCACAGCAGGGATGGATGTAAGCTCACCGACGCCCAGGAATCTGCGTTCATTACACACAAGTTGCGAAAAGGGTCATTTGTTCTTTCCATTTCACGAAGTAACTGTACTCTGTTGTGTCTATGTGTTACGGAATTGTATATTGTTTGTATGAGTGCAGGATCTAAGAGGAATCATCGATGACGCATGGAAACCCACTAAAAATAAGCACAGCAGGGATGGATGTAAGCTCACCGACGCCCAGGAATCTGCGTTCATTACACACAAGTTGCGAAAAGGGTCATTTGTTCTTTCCATTTCACGAAGTAACTGTACTCTGTTGTGTCTATGTGTTACGGAATTGTATATTGTTTGTATGAGTGCAGGATCTAAGAGGAATCATCGATGACGCATGGAAACCCACTAAAAATAAGCACAGCAGGGATGGATGTAAGCTCACCGACGCCCAGGAATCTGCGTTCATTACACACAAGTTGCGAAAAGGGTCATTTGTTCTTTCCATTTCACGAAGTAACTGTACTCTGTTGTGTCTATGTGTTACGGAATTGTATATTGTTTGTATGAGTGCAGGATCTAAGAGGAATCATCGATGACGCATGGAAACCCACTAAAAATAAGCACAGCAGGGATGGATGTAAGCTCACCGACGCCCAGGAATCTGCGTTCATTACACACAAGTTGCGAAAAGGGTCATTTGTTCTTTCCATTTCACGAAGTAACTGTACTCTGTTGTGTCTATGTGTTACGGAATTGTATATTGTTTGTATGAGTGCAGGATCTAAGAGGAATCATCGATGACGCATGGAAACCCACTAAAAATAAGCACAGCAGGGATGGATGTAAGCTCACCGACGCCCAGGAATCTGCGTTCATTACACACAAGTTGCGAAAAGGGTCATTTGTTCTTTCCATTTCACGAAGTAACTGTACTCTGTTGTGTCTATGTGTTACGGAATTGTATATTGTTTGTATGAGTGCAGGATCTAAGAGGAATCATCGATGACGCATGGAAACCCACTAAAAATAAGCACAGCAGGGATGGATGTAAGCTCACCGACGCCCAGGAATCTGCGTTCATTACACACAAGTTGCGAAAAGGGTCATTTGTTCTTTCCATTTCACGAAGTAACTGTACTCTGTTGTGTCTATGTGTTACGGAATTGTATATTGTTTGTATGAGTGCAGGATCTAAGAGGAATCATCGATGACGCATGGAAACCCACTAAAAATAAGCACAGCAGGGATGGCTGTAAGCTCACCGACGCCCAGGAATCTGCGTTCATTACACACAAGTTGCGAAAAGGGTCATTTGTTCTTTCCATTTCACGAAGTAACTGTACTCTGTTGTGTCTATGTGTTACGGAATTGTATATTGTTTGTATGAGTGCAGGATCTAAGAGGAATCATCGATGACGCATGGAAACCCACTAAAAATAAGCACAGCAGGGATGGATGTAAGCTCACCGACGCCCAGGAATCTGCGTTCATTACACACAAGTTGCGAAAAGGGTCATTTGTTCTTTCCATTTCACGAAGTAACTGTACTCTGTTGTGTCTATGTGTTACGGAATTGTATATTGTTTGTATGAGTGCAGGATCTAAGAGGAATCATCGATGACGCATGGAAACCCACTAAAAATAAGCACAGCAGGGATGGCTGTAAGGTCACCGACGCCCAGGAATCTGCGTTCATTACACACAAGTTGCGAAAAGGGTCATTTGTTCTTTCCATTTCACGAAGTAACTGTACTCTGTTGTGTCTATGTGTTACGGAATTGTATATTGTTTGTATGAGTGCAGGATCTAAGAGGAATCATCGATGACGCATGGAAACCCACTAAAAATAAGCACAGCAGGGATGGATGTAAGCTCACCGACGCCCAGGAATCTGCGTTCATTACACACAAGTTGCGAAAAGGGTCATTTGTTCTTTCCATTTCACGAAGTAACTGTACTCTGTTGTGTCTATGTGTTACGGAATTGTATATTGTTTGTATGAGTGCAGGATCTAAGAGGAATCATCGATGACGCATGGAAACCCACTAAAAATAAGCACAGCAGGGATGGCTGTAAGCTCACCGACGCCCAGGAATCTGCGTTCATTACACACAAGTTGCGAAAAGGGTCATTTGTTCTTTCCATTTCACGAAGTAACTGTACTCTGTTGTGTCTATGTGTTACGGAATTGTATATTGTTTGTATGAGTGCAGGATCTAAGAGGAATCATCGATGACGCATGGAAACCCACTAAAAATAAGCACAGCAGGGATGGATGTAAGCTCACCGACGCCCAGGAATCTGCGTTCATTACACACAAGTTGCGAAAAGGGTCATTTGTTCTTTCCATTTCACGAAGTAACTGTACTCTGTTGTGTCTATGTGTTACGGAATTGTATATTGTTTGTATGAGTGCAGGATCTAAGAGGAATCATCGATGACGCATGGAAACCCACTAAAAATAAGCACAGCAGGGATGGATGTAAGCTCACCGACGCCCAGGAATCTGCGTTCATTACACACAAGTTGCGAAAAGGGTCATTTGTTCTTTCCATTTCACGAAGTAACTGTACTCTGTTGTGTCTATGTGTTACGGAATTGTATATTGTTTGTATGAGTGCAGGATCTAAGAGGAATCATCGATGACGCATGGAAACCCACTAAAAATAAGCACAGCAGGGATGGCTGTAAGCTCACCGACGCCCAGGAATCTGCGTTCATTACACACAAGTTGCGAAAAGGGTCATTTGTTCTTTCCATTTCACGAAGTAACTGTACTCTGTTGTGTCTATGTGTTACGGAATTGTATATTGTTTGTATGAGTGCAGGATCTAAGAGGAATCATCGATGACGCATGGAAACCCACTAAAAATAAGCACAGCAGGGATGGATGTAAGCTCACCGACGCCCAGGAATCTGCGTTCATTACACACAAGTTGCGAAAAGGGTCATTTGTTCTTTCCATTTCACGAAGTAACTGTACTCTGTTGTGTCTATGTGTTACGGAATTGTATATTGTTTGTATGAGTGCAGGATCTAAGAGGAATCATCGATGACGCATGGAAACCCACTAAAAATAAGCACAGCAGGGATGGCTGTAAGCTCACCGACGCCCAGGAATCTGCGTTCATTACACACAAGTTGCGAAAAGGGTCATTTGTTCTTTCCATTTCACGAAGTAACTGTACTCTGTTGTGTCTATGTGTTACGGAATTGTATATTGTTTGTATGAGTGCAGGATCTAAGAGGAATCATCGATGACGCATGGAAACCCACTAAAAATAAGCACAGCAGGGATGGATGTAAGCTCACCGACGCCCAGGAATCTGCGTTCATTACACACAAGTTGCGAAAAGGGTCATTTGTTCTTTCCATTTCACGAAGTAACTGTACTCTGTTGTGTCTAT
Source organism: Locusta migratoria (assembly GCA_026315105.1). Classification (NCBI taxonomy): domain Eukaryota; kingdom Metazoa; phylum Arthropoda; class Insecta; order Orthoptera; family Acrididae; genus Locusta; species Locusta migratoria. Next base: position 925,576,605 of record CM048744.1, on the reverse strand, counting down.
GTGTTACGGAATTGTATATTGTTTGTATGAGTGCAGGATCTAAGAGGAATCATCGATGACGCATGGAAACCCACTAAAAATAAGCACAGCAGGGATGGCTGTAAGCTCACCGACGCCCAGGAATCTGCGTTCATTACACACAAGTTGCGAAAAGGGTCATTTGTTCTTTCCATTTCACGAAGTAACTGTACTCTGTTGTGTCTATGTGTTACGGAATTGTATATTGTTTGTATGAGTGCAGGATCTAAGAGGAATCATCGATGACGCATGGAAACCCACTAAAAATAAGCACAGCAGGGATGGATGTAAGCTCACCGACGCCCAGGAATCTGCGTTCATTACACACAAGTTGCGAAAAGGGTCATTTGTTCTTTCCATTTCACGAAGTAACTGTACTCTGTTGTGTCTATGTGTTACGGAATTGTATATTGTTTGTATGAGTGCAGGATCTAAGAGGAATCATCGATGACGCATGGAAACCCACTAAAAATAAGCACAGCAGGGATGGATGTAAGCTCACCGACGCCCAGGAATCTGCGTTCATTACACACAAGTTGCGAAAAGGGTCATTTGTTCTTTCCATTTCACGAAGTAACTGTACTCTGTTGTGTCTATGTGTTACGGAATTGTATATTGTTTGTATGAGTGCAGGATCTAAGAGGAATCATCGATGACGCATGGAAACCCACTAAAAATAAGCACAGCAGGGATGGATGTAAGCTCACCGACGCCCAGGAATCTGCGTTCATTACACACAAGTTGCGAAAAGGGTCATTTGTTCTTTCCATTTCACGAAGTAACTGTACTCTGTTGTGTCTATGTGTTACGGAATTGTATATTGTTTGTATGAGTGCAGGATCTAAGAGGAATCATCGATGACGCATGGAAACCCACTAAAAATAAGCACAGCAGGGATGGATGTAAGCTCACCGACGCCCAGGAATCTGCGTTCATTACACACAAGTTGCGAAAAGGGTCATTTGTTCTTTCCATTTCACGAAGTAACTGTACTCTGTTGTGTCTATGTGTTACGGAATTGTATATTGTTTGTATGAGTGCAGGATCTAAGAGGAATCATCGATGACGCATGGAAACCCACTAAAAATAAGCACAGCAGGGATGGATGTAAGCTCACCGACGCCCAGGAATCTGCGTTCATTACACACAAGTTGCGAAAAGGGTCATTTGTTCTTTCCATTTCACGAAGTAACTGTACTCTGTTGTGTCTATGTGTTACGGAATTGTATATTGTTTGTATGAGTGCAGGATCTAAGAGGAATCATCGATGACGCATGGAAACCCACTAAAAATAAGCACAGCAGGGATGGATGTAAGCTCACCGACGCCCAGGAATCTGCGTTCATTACACACAAGTTGCGAAAAGGGTCATTTGTTCTTTCCATTTCACGAAGTAACTGTACTCTGTTGTGTCTATGTGTTACGGAATTGTATATTGTTTGTATGAGTGCAGGATCTAAGAGGAATCATCGATGACGCATGGAAACCCACTAAAAATAAGCACAGCAGGGATGGATGTAAGCTCACCGACGCCCAGGAATCTGCGTTCATTACACACAAGTTGCGAAAAGGGTCATTTGTTCTTTCCATTTCACGAAGTAACTGTACTCTGTTGTGTCTATGTGTTACGGAATTGTATATTGTTTGTATGAGTGCAGGATCTAAGAGGAATCATCGATGACGCATGGAAACCCACTAAAAATAAGCACAGCAGGGATGGATGTAAGCTCACCGACGCCCAGGAATCTGCGTTCATTACACACAAGTTGCGAAAAGGGTCATTTGTTCTTTCCATTTCACGAAGTAACTGTACTCTGTTGTGTCTATGTGTTACGGAATTGTATATTGTTTGTATGAGTGCAGGATCTAAGAGGAATCATCGATGACGCATGGAAACCCACTAAAAATAAGCACAGCAGGGATGGATGTAAGCTCACCGACGCCCAGGAATCTGCGTTCATTACACACAAGTTGCGAAAAGGGTCATTTGTTCTTTCCATTTCACGAAGTAACTGTACTCTGTTGTGTCTATGTGTTACGGAATTGTATATTGTTTGTATGAGTGCAGGATCTAAGAGGAATCATCGATGACGCATGGAAACCCACTAAAAATAAGCACAGCAGGGATGGATGTAAGCTCACCGACGCCCAGGAATCTGCGTTCATTACACACAAGTTGCGAAAAGGGTCATTTGTTCTTTCCATTTCACGAAGTAACTGTACTCTGTTGTGTCTATGTGTTACGGAATTGTATATTGTTTGTATGAGTGCAGGATCTAAGAGGAATCATCGATGACGCATGGAAACCCACTAAAAATAAGCACAGCAGGGATGGATGTAAGCTCACCGACGCCCAGGAATCTGCGTTCATTACACACAAGTTGCGAAAAGGGTCATTTGTTCTTTCCATTTCACGAAGTAACTGTACTCTGTTGTGTCTATGTGTTACGGAATTGTATATTGTTTGTATGAGTGCAGGATCTAAGAGGAATCATCGATGACGCATGGAAACCCACTAAAAATAAGCACAGCAGGGATGGCTGTAAGCTCACCGACGCCCAGGAATCTGCGTTCATTACACACAAGTTGCGAAAAGGGTCATTTGTTCTTTCCATTTCACGAAGTAACTGTACTCTGTTGTGTCTATGTGTTACGGAATTGTATATTGTTTGTATGAGTGCAGGATCTAAGAGGAATCATCGATGACGCATGGAAACCCACTAAAAATAAGCACAGCAGGGATGGATGTAAGCTCACCGACGCCCAGGAATCTGCGTTCATTACACACAAGTTGCGAAAAGGGTCATTTGTTCTTTCCATTTCACGAAGTAACTGTACTCTGTTGTGTCTATGTGTTACGGAATTGTATATTGTTTGTATGAGTGCAGGATCTAAGAGGAATCATCGATGACGCATGGAAACCCACTAAAAATAAGCACAGCAGGGATGGATGTAAGCTCACCGACGCCCAGGAATCTGCGTTCATTACACACAAGTTGCGAAAAGGGTCATTTGTTCTTTCCATTTCACGAAGTAACTGTACTCTGTTGTGTCTATGTGTTACGGAATTGTATATTGTTTGTATGAGTGCAGGATCTAAGAGGAATCATCGATGACGCATGGAAACCCACTAAAAATAAGCACAGCAGGGATGGCTGTAAGCTCACCGACGCCCAGGAATCTGCGTTCATTACACACAAGTTGCGAAAAGGGTCATTTGTTCTTTCCATTTCACGAAGTAACTGTACTCTGTTGTGTCTATGTGTTACGGAATTGTATATTGTTTGTATGAGTGCAGGATCTAAGAGGAATCATCGATGACGCATGGAAACCCACTAAAAATAAGCACAGCAGGGATGGATGTAAGCTCACCGACGCCCAGGAATCTGCGTTCATTACACACAAGTTGCGAAAAGGGTCATTTGTTCTTTCCATTTCACGAAGTAACTGTACTCTGTTGTGTCTATGTGTTACGGAATTGTATATTGTTTGTATGAGTGCAGGATCTAAGAGGAATCATCGATGACGCATGGAAACCCACTAAAAATAAGCACAGCAGGGATGGCTGTAAGCTCACCGACGCCCAGGAATCTGCGTTCATTACACACAAGTTGCGAAAAGGGTCATTTGTTCTTTCCATTTCACGAAGTAACTGTACTCTGTTGTGTCTATGTGTTACGGAATTGTATATTGTTTGTATGAGTGCAGGATCTAAGAGGAATCATCGATGACGCATGGAAACCCACTAAAAATAAGCACAGCAGGGATGGATGTAAGCTCACCGACGCCCAGGAATCTGCGTTCATTACACACAAGTTGCGAAAAGGGTCATTTGTTCTTTCCATTTCACGAAGTAACTGTACTCTGTTGTGTCTATGTGTTACGGAATTGTATATTGTTTGTATGAGTGCAGGATCTAAGAGGAATCATCGATGACGCATGGAAACCCACTAAAAATAAGCACAGCAGGGATGGATGTAAGCTCACCGACGCCCAGGAATCTGCGTTCATTACACACAAGTTGCGAAAAGGGTCATTTGTTCTTTCCATTTCACGAAGTAACTGTACTCTGTTGTGTCTATGTGTTACGGAATTGTATATTGTTTGTATGAGTGCAGGATCTAAGAGGAATCATCGATGACGCATGGAAACCCACTAAAAATAAGCACAGCAGGGATGGCTGTAAGCTCACCGACGCCCAGGAATCTGCGTTCATTACACACAAGTTGCGAAAAGGGTCATTTGTTCTTTCCATTTCACGAAGTAACTGTACTCTGTTGTGTCTATGTGTTACGGAATTGTATATTGTTTGTATGAGTGCAGGATCTAAGAGGAATCATCGATGACGCATGGAAACCCACTAAAAATAAGCACAGCAGGGATGGATGTAAGCTCACCGACGCCCAGGAATCTGCGTTTATTACACACAAGTTGCGAAAAGGGTCATTTGTTCTTTCAATTTCACGAAGTAACTGTACTCTGTTGTGTCTATCTGTTACGGAATTGTATATTGTTTGTATGAGTGCAGGATCTAAGAGGAATCATCGATGACGCATGGAAACCCACTAAAAATAAGCACAGCAGGGATGGATGTAAGCTCACCGACGCCCAGGAATCTGCGTTCATTTTTTTTTTTTATTTTTTTTTTCTGTTCCATAGGACCCACTTCAGGAGTAAGACTCCATGGTCATGGAACAAGTCAATACATTGTTACACAAGAATGGTAATAGAAAAATTTTAAGTAGTCCTTTGCACACGACAATCTTAAGACAAAGTGAAAAGAATCAATAAAGAAAAAATGAATTAGCTTAATTGTTTAACTTTTCTAGGAGTTCCTCGACAGAATAAAAGGAGTGAGCCACGAGGTAACTCTTCAATTTAGATTTGAAAGCATGTGGATTAGTGCTAAGATTCTTAAGTTCTTGTGGCAGCTTATTGAAAATGGATGCCGCAGAATACTGCACCCCTTTCTGCACAAGTGTTAAGGTGGTGTGGTGCAAATGTAGATTAGACATCTGTCTAGTATTCACCGAGTGAAAGCTACTAACTCGTGGGAATAAGCTGATATTATTAACAACAAACGACATTAAAGAAAAAACGTATTGTGACGCCAGAGTCAAAATTCCCAGACTACTGAAAAGGGGTCGACATGACGTTCGCGAACTTACACAAGATATTGCTCGAACCGCCCGTTTTTGAGCCAGAAATATCCTTTTTGCATCAGGCGAGTTACCCCAAAAAACAATGCCGTACGTCATAAGTGAGTGAAAGTAAGCGAAATAGACTACTTTTCGTGTTGAAAAATCACTTATCTCAGATATTGTTCTAATGGTAAATATAGCAGAATTTAGTTTTGGAACAAGATCCTGAACATGGGCTTTCCATGACAGCTTACTGTCTATATGAACACCTAGAAATTTGAACTGTTCAGTCTCACTTATCACATGCCCATTATGTGTAATCATAATGTCAGATTTCGTCAAATTATGTGTTAGAAATTGTAAGAACTGAGTTTTACTGTGATTTAACATCAACTTATTTTCTATTAGCCATGAACTTATCTCTTGAACTGCATTATTTGATACTGTGTCAATATTAGGAGCAACATCCTTCACTACCAAGCTGGTATCATCAGCAAACAAAAATATTTTACAATCACCTGTTATAGTCGAAGGCATATCATTTATATAAATCAGAAACAGCAATGGTCCCAAAACAGACCCCTGGGGCACCCCATACTTAATTGTGCCCCATTGGGATTGCACGTCATAGCCATTTTCTACACTGCGGAGAATTACCTTCTGTTGTCTATTACTAAAGTAAGAGGTGAACCAGTTGTGGGCTACTCCCCGTATTCCATAATGTTCCAACTTCTGCAACAATATTTTGTGATCAACACAATCAAACGCTTTTGTTAAATCAAAGAAGACGCCTAATGTCCGTAGCCTCTTATTTAACCCATCAAGTGCCTCACAGAGAAACGAAAATATAGCGTTTTCGGTCGTTAAACCACTTCTAAAACCAAACTGTACGTTTGACAGGAAATTATGTGAACTGAAATGATCAATTAATCTTGAATATACAGCCTTTTCAATAACTTTGGAAAAAACCGATGGCATAGAAATAGGTCTATAGTTGTCTACATTATCCCTTTCTCCTTTTTTATAAAGCGGTTTCACTACTGAGTACTTTAATTTGTTAGGAAACTGACCATTCTGAAAGGAAAAATTACAAATGTGGCTTAGTACTGGGCTAACATATGGAGAACAGTACTTAAGAATTCTGCTAGATACCCCATCATATCCACAAGAGTCCTTAGTCTTTAGTGATTTAATTATTGACTCAATCTCACCTATGGAAGTATCATGAAGGATCATTTCAGGTAACAGCCTCGGAAACGCTTTTTCTAAAAACGTTATATGATTACCTGTAGAAACTAGAGTTTTGTTTAGTTCCTCTACTATATTCAGAAAGTGATTATTGAATATTGCACATATATCTAACTTGTCAGTAACAGAAACATTCCTACTACGCACTGACGTTATATCTTCTACCTGCTGCTCCTGACCAGACACTTCCTTCACGACTGACCAGATAGTTTTAATTTTATCCCGAGAGTTTGCTATTCTTTTTGCGTACAACATACTTTTTGCATTCTTAATGACGTTTTTCAGAACCTTACAGTACTGTTTGTAATGAGCTACTGCATCTTCATTCTGACTGCTTCTAACATTTTGATACAACTCCCGCTTAGTTCTACATGATACTCTTATCCCTTTTGTCATCCACCCTGGCTGTCTGTTACTGAAAGTACCCTGTTTTGAGCGTTCTAGCGGAAAGCAACTTTCAAACAGCCTAATAAATGTGTTCAGAAAAGCATTATATTTATCATCTGCATTATCAGCACTATAAACATCCTGCCATTCTTGTTCCTTAATTAGGCTTAAAAAGGTCTCAATTGCAACTGGATTAACTTTTCTGTGTAGTTGATATTTATGTTTAACATTTGTTTGAGAACAAATACTTTTTAGAATTAAAAGTTGGGCATCGTGGTCTGATAGGCCATTTACTATTCTGCTGACAGAGTGCCCCTCTAATAATGAAGAATGAACAAAAATATTGTCAATGGTAGAACTGCTATTTCCTTGCACTCTCGTTGGAAAAAATACTGTTTGCATCATGTTATAGGAATTAAATAGATCTAACAGCTGACTTTTCCTTGAGCTATCACCTACACAATTAATGTTGAAATCTCCACACACAATTAAATTTTTATACTTCCTATACAGTGAACCCAGAACCAATTCCAGCTTGGGCAGAAACATTTTAAAATCTGAGTCAGGGGATCTATAAATAACAACTATTACTAGTTTAGTTCCATTAACATTAACAACTCCTGCACAACATTCAAATATCTGTTCTGTGCAGTGTTTAGAAAAATCGATTGACTCCGATGAAAAATCGTTTTTTACATACATGGCCACTCCCCCACACTGCAAGGAACTCCTAGAGTAGAAGGCAGCTAACCTGTATCCTGGCAAAGGAAGTCTCTTAATTGTCACACCACTTAAAAAGTGCTCTGAAATTCCAATAATGTCAGAATCAGTATCAATAAGCATTTCATTAACTTTATCTCTGATACCCTGTATATTTTGATGAAAAACAGTAATTCCCTTATTACTTATATTCTTAGACTTTGTCAAAGGTGGTTCAATTCTTAGAGGGACTTCCTTTAAGCAGGAATATCTATCAGCTGTCTTCAGTCTAAAAAAGGTGCAGCCCTAGCACCAACTACTACAGGAATTTTTCCATGAGTGAAACCCCCACCCCCTACTACACTGTCACCTATGAGCTTTGCCAACCTCCCCTTCCCATACCTATTGAGGTGCAGACCGTGCCTAGTAAAATCCGACCTTTGGATAGTTTCAACTGGCACCACTGCAATGTGACCCATGCCCTCCGTCATCAGCGCCTTCTCAAGCCCCATGTTAACACGGCTGACAGCCGTATTAAGACAAGGCCTATCATGACGCTGAAACAGCTGCACGAAATGCACATTCGTGCCACCAGTTTCAGTTGCTATCCTTTCCAGATCACCACCTATATCATATCATTACACACAAGTTGCGAAAAGGGTCATTTGTTCTTTCCATTTCACGAAGTAACTGTACTCTGTTGTGTCTATGTGTTACGGAATTGTATATTGTTTGTATGAGTGCAGGATCTAAGAGGAATCATCGATGACGCATGGAAACCCACTAAAAATAAGCACAGCAGGGATGGCTGTAAGCTCACCGACGCCCAGGAATCTGCGTTCATTACACACAAGTTGCGAAAAGGGTCATTTGTTCTTTCCATTTCACGAAGTAACTGTACTCTGTTGTGTCTATGTGTTACGGAATTGTATATTGTTTGTATGAGTGCAGGATCTAAGAGGAATCATCGATGACGCATGGAAACCCACTAAAAATAAGCACAGCAGGGATGGATGTAAGCTCACCGACGCCCAGGAATCTGCGTTCATTACACACAAGTTGCGAAAAGGGTCATTTGTTCTTTCCATTTCACGAAGTAACTGTACTCTGTTGTGTCTATGTGTTACGGAATTGTATATTGTTTGTATGAGTGCAGGATCTAAGAGGAATCATCGATGACGCATGGAAACCCACTAAAAATAAGCACAGCAGGGATGGCTGTAAGCTCACCGACGCCCAGGAATCTGCGTTCATTACACACAAGTTGCGAAAAGGGTCATTTGTTCTTTCCATTTCACGAAGTAACTGTACTCTGTTGTGTCTATGTGTTACGGAATTGTATATTGTTTGTATGAGTGCAGGATCTAAGAGGAATCATCGATGACGCATGGAAACCCACTAAAAATAAGCACAGCAGGGATGGATGTAAGCTCACCGACGCCCAGGAATCTGCGTTCATTACACACAAGTTGCGAAAAGGGTCATTTGTTCTTTCCATTTCACGAAGTAACTGTACTCTGTTGTGTCTATGTGTTACGGAATTGTATATTGTTTGTATGAGTGCAGGATCTAAGAGGAATCATCGATGACGCATGGAAACCCACTAAAAATAAGCACAGCAGGGATGGATGTAAGCTCACCGACGCCCAGGAATCTGCGTTCATTACACACAAGTTGCGAAAAGGGTCATTTGTTCTTTCCATTTCACGAAGTAACTGTACTCTGTTGTGTCTATGTGTTACGGAATTGTATATTGTTTGTATGAGTGCAGGATCTAAGAGGAATCATCGATGACGCATGGAAACCCACTAAAAATAAGCACAGCAGGGATGGATGTAAGCTCACCGACGCCCAGGAATCTGCGTTCATTACACACAAGTTGCGAAAAGGGTCATTTGTTCTTTCCATTTCACGAAGTAACTGTACTCTGTTGTGTCTATGTGTTACGGAATTGTATATTGTTTGTATGAGTGCAGGATCTAAGAGGAATCATCGATGACGCATGGAAACCCACTAAAAATAAGCACAGCAGGGATGGCTGTAAGCTCACCGACGCCCAGGAATCTGCGTTCATTACACACAAGTTGCGAAAAGGGTCATTTGTTCTTTCCATTTCACGAAGTAACTACTCTGTTGTGTCTATGTGTTACGGAATTGTATATTGTTTGTATGAGTGCAGGATCTAAGAGGAATCATCGATGACGCATGGAAACCCACTAAAAATAAGCACAGCAGGGATGGATGTAAGCTCACCGACGCCCAGGAATCTGCGTTCATTACACACAAGTTGCGAAAAGGGTCATTTGTTCTTTCCATTTCACGAAGTAACTGTACTCTGTTGTGTCTATGTGTTACGGAATTGTATATTGTTTGTATGAGTGCAGGATCTAAGAGGAATCATCGATGACGCATGGAAACCCACTAAAAATAAGCACAGCAGGGATGGATGTAAGCTCACCGACGCCCAGGAATCTGCGTTCATTACACACAAGTTGCGAAAAGGGTCATTTGTTCTTTCCATTTCACGAAGTAACTGTACTCTGTTGTGTCTATGTGTTACGGAATTGTATATTGTTTGTATGAGTGCAGGAACTAAGAGGAATCATCGATGACGCATGGAAACCCACTAAAAATAAGCACAGCAGGGATGGCTGTAAGCTCACCGACGCCCAGGAATCTGCGTTCATTACACACAAGTTGCGAAAAGGGTCATTTGTTCTTTCCATTTCACGAAGTAACTGTACTCTGTTGTGTCTATGTGTTACGGAATTGTATATTGTTTGTATGAGTGCAGGATCTAAGAGGAATCATCGATGACGCATGGAAACCCACTAAAAATAAGCACAGCAGGGATGGATGTAAGCTCACCGACGCCCAGGAATCTGCGTTCATTACACACAAGTTGCGAAAAGGGTCATTTGTTCTTTCCATTTCACGAAGTAACTGTACTCTGTTGTGTCTATGTGTTACGGAATTGTATATTGTTTGTATGAGTGCAGGATCTAAGAGGAATCATCGATGACGCATGGAAACCCACTAAAAATAAGCACAGCAGGGATGGCTGTAAGCTCACCGACGCCCAGGAATCTGCGTTCATTACACACAAGTTGCGAAAAGGGTCATTTGTTCTTTCCATTTCACGAAGTAACTGTACTCTGTTGTGTCTATGTGTTACGGAATTGTATATTGTTTGTATGAGTGCAGGATCTAAGAGGAATCATCGATGACGCATGGAAACCCACTAAAAATAAGCACAGCAGGGATGGATGTAAGCTCACCGACGCCCAGGAATCTGCGTTCATTACACACAAGTTGCGAAAAGGGTCATTTGTTCTTTCCATTTCACGAAGTAACTGTACTCTGTTGTGTCTATGTGTTACGGAATTGTATATTGTTTGTATGAGTGCAGGATCTAAGAGGAATCATCGATGACGCATGGAAACCCACTAAAAATAAGCACAGCAGGGATGGATGTAAGCTCACCGACGCCCAGGAATCTGCGTTCATTACACACAAGTTGCGAAAAGGGTCATTTGTTCTTTCCATTTCACGAAGTAACTGTACTCTGTTGTGTCTATGTGTTACGGAATTGTATATTGTTTGTATGAGTGCAGGATCTAAGAGGAATCATCGATGACGCATGGAAACCCACTAAAAATAAGCACAGCAGGGATGGATGTAAGCTCACCGACGCCCAGGAATCTGCGTTCATTACACACAAGTTGCGAAAAGGGTCATTTGTTCTTTCCATTTCACGAAGTAACTGTACTCTGTTGTGTCTATGTGTTACGGAATTGTATATTGTTTGTATGAGTGCAGGATCTAAGAGGAATCATCGATGACGCATGGAAACCCACTAAAAATAAGCACAGCAGGGATGGCTGTAAGCTCACCGACGCCCAGGAATCTGCGTTCATTACACACAAGTTGCGAAAAGGGTCATTTGTTCTTTCCATTTCACGAAGTAACTGTACTCTGTTGTGTCTATGTGTTACGGAATTGTATATTGTTTGTATGAGTGCAGGATCTAAGAGGAATCATCGATGACGCATGGAAACCCACTAAAAATAAGCACAGCAGGGATGGATGTAAGCTCACCGACGCCCAGGAATCTGCGTTCATTACACACAAGTTGCGAAAAGGGTCATTTGTTCTTTCCATTTCACGAAGTAACTGTACTCTGTTGTGTCTATGTGTTACGGAATTGTATATTGTTTGTATGAGTGCAGGATCTAAGAGGAATCATCGATGACGCATGGAAACCCACTAAAAATAAGCACAGCAGGGATGGATGTAAGCTCACCGACGCCCAGGAATCTGCGTTCATTACACACAAGTTGCGAAAAGGGTCATTTGTTCTTTCCATTTCACGAAGTAACTGTACTCTGTTGTGTCTATGTGTTACGGAATTGTATATTGTTTGTATGAGTGCAGGATCTAAGAGGAATCATCGATGACGCATGGAAACCCACTAAAAATAAGCACAGCAGGGATGGATGTAAGCTCACCAACGCCCAGGAATCTGCGTTCATTACACACAAGTTGCGAAAAGGGTCATTTGTTCTTTCCATTTCACGAAGTAACTGTACTCTGTTGTGTCTATGTGTTACGGAATTGTATATTGTTTGTATGAGTGCAGGATCTAAGAGGAATCATCGATGACGCATGGAAACCCACTAAAAATAAGCACAGCAGGGATGGCTGTAAGCTCACCGACGCCCAGGAATCTGCGTTCATTACACACAAGTTGCGAAAAGGGTCATTTGTTCTTTCCATTTCACGAAGTAACTGTACTCTGTTGTGTCTATGTGTTACGGAATTGTATATTGTTTGTATGAGTGCAGGATCTAAGAGGAATCATCGATGACGCATGGAAACCCACTAAAAATAAGCACAGCAGGGATGGATGTAAGCTCACCGACGCCCAGGAATCTGCGTTCATTACACACAAGTTGCGAAAAGGGTCATTTGTTCTTTCCATTTCACGAAGTAACTGTACTCTGTTGTGTCTATGTGTTACGGAATTGTATATTGTTTGTATGAGTGCAGGATCTAAGAGGAATCATCGATGACGCATGGAAACCCACTAAAAATAAGCACAGCAGGGATGGATGTAAGCTCACCGACGCCCAGGAATCTGCGTTCATTACACACAAGTTGCGAAAAGGGTCATTTGTTCTTTCCATTTCACGAAGTAACTGTACTCTGTTGTGTCTATGTGTTACGGAATTGTATATTGTTTGTATGAGTGCAGGATCTAAGAGGAATCATCGATGACGCATGGAAACCCACTAAAAATAAGCACAGCAGGGATGGATGTAAGCTCACCGACGCCCAGGAATCTGCGTTCATTACACACAAGTTGCGAAAAGGGTCATTTGTTCTTTCCATTTCACGAAGTAACTGTACTCTGTTGTGTCTATGTGTTACGGAATTGTATATTGTTTGTATGAGTGCAGGATCTAAGAGGAATCATCGATGACGCATGGAAACCCACTAAAAATAAGCACAGCAGGGATGGCTGTAAGCTCACCGACGCCCAGGAATCTGCGTTCATTACACACAAGTTGCGAAAAGGGTCATTTGTTCTTTCCATTTCACGAAGTAACTGTACTCTGTTGTGTCTATGTGTTACGGAATTGTATATTGTTTGTATGAGTGCAGGATCTAAGAGGAATCATCGATGACGCATGGAAACCCACTAAAAATAAGCACAGCAGGGATGGATGTAAGCTCACCGACGCCCAGGAATCTGCGTTCATTACACACAAGTTGCGAAAAGGGTCATTTGTTCTTTCCATTTCACGAAGTAACTGTACTCTGTTGTGTCTATGTGTTACGGAATTGTATATTGTTTGTATGAGTGCAGGATCTAAGAGGAATCATCGATGACGCATGGAAACCCACTAAAAATAAGCACAGCAGGGATGGATGTAAGCTCACCGACGCCCAGGAATCTGCGTTCATTACACACAAGTTGCGAAAAGGGTCATTTGTTCTTTCCATTTCACGAAGTAACTGTACTCTGTTGTGTCTATGTGTTACGGAATTGTATATTGTTTGTATGAGTGCAGGATCTAAGAGGAATCATCGATGACGCATGGAAACCCACTAAAAATAAGCACAGCAGGGATGGCTGTAAGCTCACCGACGCCCAGGAATCTGCGTTCATTACACACAAGTTGCGAAAAGGGTCATTTGTTCTTTCCATTTCACGAAGTAACTGTACTCTGTTGTGTCTATGTGTTACGGAATTGTATATTGTTTGTATGAGTGCAGGATCTAAGAGGAATCATCGATGACGCATGGAAACCCACTAAAAATAAGCACAGCAGGGATGGATGTAAGCTCACCGACGCCCAGGAATCTGCGTTCATTACACACAAGTTGCGAAAAGGGTCATTTGTTCTTTCCATTTCACGAAGTAACTGTACTCTGTTGTGTCTATGTGTTACGGAATTGTATATTGTTTGTATGAGTGCAGGATCTAAGAGGAATCATCGATGACGCATGGAAACCCACTAAAAATAAGCACAGCAGGGATGGCTGTAAGCTCACCGACGCCCAGGAATCTGCGTTCATTACACACAAGTTGCGAAAAGGGTCATTTGTTCTTTCCATTTCACGAAGTAACTGTACTCTGTTGTGTCTATGTGTTACGGAATTGTATATTGTTTGTATGAGTGCAGGATCTAAGAGGAATCATCGATGACGCATGGAAACCCACTAAAAATAAGCACAGCAGGGATGGCTGTAAGCTCACCGACGCCCAGGAATCTGCGTTCATTACACACAAGTTGCGAAAAGGGTCATTTGTTCTTTCCATTTCACGAAGTAACTGTACTCTGTTGTGTCTATGTGTTACGGAATTGTATATTGTTTGTATGAGTGCAGGATCTAAGAGGAATCATCGATGACGCATGGAAACCCACTAAAAATAAGCACAGCAGGGATGGCTGTAAGCTCACCGACGCCCAGGAATCTGCGTTCATTACACACAAGTTGCGAAAAGGGTCATTTGTTCTTTCCATTTCACGAAGTAACTGTACTCTGTTGTGTCTATGTGTTACGGAATTGTATATTGTTTGTATGAGTGCAGGATCTAAGAGGAATCATCGATGACGCATGGAAACCCACTAAAAATAAGCACAGCAGGGATGGCTGTAAGCTCACCGACGCCCAGGAATCTGCGTTCATTACACACAAGTTGCGAAAAGGGTCATTTGTTCTTTCCATTTCACGAAGTAACTGTACTCTGTTGTGTCTATGTGTTACGGAATTGTATATTGTTTGTATGAGTGCAGGATCTAAGAGGAATCATCGATGACGCATGGAAACCCACTAAAAATAAGCACAGCAGGGATGGCTGTAAGCTCACCGACGCCCAGGAATCTGCGTTCATTACACACAAGTTGCGAAAAGGGTCATTTGTTCTTTCCATTTTACGAAGTAACTGTACTCTGTTGTGTCTATGTGTTACGGAATTGTATATTGTTTGTATGAGTGCAGGATCTAAGAGGAATCATCGATGACGCATGGAAACCCACTAAAAATAAGCACAGCAGGGATGGATGTAAGCTCACCGACGCCCAGGAATCTGCGTTCATTACACACAAGTTGCGAAAAGGGTCATTTGTTCTTTCCATTTCACGAAGTAACTGTACTCTGTTGTGTCTATGTGTTACGGAATTGTATATTGTTTGTATGAGTGCAGGATCTAAGAGGAATCATCGATGACGCATGGAAACCCACTAAAAATAAGCACAGCAGGGATGGATGTAAGCTCACCGACGCCCAGGAATCTGCGTTCATTACACACAAGTTGCGAAAAGGGTCATTTGTTCTTTCCATTTCACGAAGTAACTGTACTCTGTTGTGTCTATGTGTTACGGAATTGTATATTGTTTGTATGAGTGCAGGATCTAAGAGGAATCATCGATGACGCATGGAAACCCACTAAAAATAAGCACAGCAGGGATGGATGTAAGCTCACCGACGCCCAGGAATCTGCGTTCATTACACACAAGTTGCGAAAAGGGTCATTTGTTCTTTCCATTTCACGAAGTAACTGTACTCTGTTGTGTCTATGTGTTACGGAATTGTATATTGTTTGTATGAGTGCAGGATCTAAGAGGAATCATCGATGACGCATGGAAACCCACTAAAAATAAGCACAGCAGGGATGGATGTAAGCTCACCGACGCCCAGGAATCTGCGTTCATTACACACAAGTTGCGAAAAGGGTCATTTGTTCTTTCCATTTCACGAAGTAACTGTACTCTGTTGTGTCTATGTGTTACGGAATTGTATATTGTTTGTATGAGTGCAGGATCTAAGAGGAATCATCGATGACGCATGGAAACCCACTAAAAATAAGCACAGCAGGGATGGCTGTAAGCTCACCGACGCCCAGGAATCTGCGTTCATTACACACAAGTTGCGAAAAGGGTCATTTGTTCTTTCCATTTCACGAAGTAACTGTACTCTGTTGTGTCTATGTGTTACGGAATTGTATATTGTTTGTATGAGTGCAGGATCTAAGAGGAATCATCGATGACGCATGGAAACCCACTAAAAATAAGCACAGCAGGGATGGATGTAAGCTCACCGACGCCCAGGAATCTGCGTTCATTACACACAAGTTGCGAAAAGGGTCATTTGTTCTTTCCATTTCACGAAGTAACTGTACTCTGTTGTGTCTATGTGTTACGGAATTGTATATTGTTTGTATGAGTGCAGGATCTAAGAGGAATCATCGATGACGCATGGAAACCCACTAAAAATAAGCACAGCAGGGATGGCTGTAAGCTCACCGACGCCCAGGAATCTGCGTTCATTACACACAAGTTGCGAAAAGGGTCATTTGTTCTTTCCATTTCACGAAGTAACTGTACTCTGTTGTGTCTATGTGTTACGGAATTGTATATTGTTTGTATGAGTGCAGGATCTAAGAGGAATCATCGATGACGCATGGAAACCCACTAAAAATAAGCACAGCAGGGATGGATGTAAGCTCACCGACGCCCAGGAATCTGCGTTCATTACACACAAGTTGCGAAAAGGGTCATTTGTTCTTTCCATTTCACGAAGTAACTGTACTCTGTTGTGTCTATGTGTTACGGAATTGTATATTGTTTGTATGAGTGCAGGATCTAAGAGGAATCATCGATGACGCATGGAAACCCACTAAAAATAAGCACAGCAGGGATGGATGTAAGCTCACCGACGCCCAGGAATCTGCGTTCATTACACACAAGTTGCGAAAAGGGTCATTTGTTCTTTCCATTTCACGAAGTAACTGTACTCTGTTGTGTCTATGTGTTACGGAATTGTATATTGTTTGTATGAGTGCAGGATCTAAGAGGAATCATCGATGACGCATGGAAACCCACTAAAAATAAGCACAGCAGGGATGGCTGTAAGCTCACCGACGCCCAGGAATCTGCGTTCATTACACACAAGTTGCGAAAAGGGTCATTTGTTCTTTCCATTTCACGAAGTAACTGTACTCTGTTGTGTCTATGTGTTACGGAATTGTATATTGTTTGTATGAGTGCAGGATCTAAGAGGAATCATCGATGACGCATGGAAACCCACTAAAAATAAGCAAACCGGGGTGACTAAAGCTCACCGACGCCCAGGAATCTGCGTTCATTACACACAAGTTGCGAAAAGGGTCATTTGTTCTTTCCATTTCACGAAGTAACTGTACTCTGTTGTGTCTATGTGTTACGGAATTGTATATTGTTTGTATGAGTGCAGGATCTAAGAGGAATCATCGATGACGCATGGAAACCCACTAAAAATAAGCACAGCAGGGATGGCTGTAAGCTCACCGACGCCCAGGAATCTGCGTTCATTACACACAAGTTGCGAAAAGGGTCATTTGTTCTTTCCATTTCACGAAGTAACTGTACTCTGTTGTGTCTATGTGTTACGGAATTGTATATTGTTTGTATGAGTGCAGGATCTAAGAGGAATCATCGATGACGCATGGAAACCCACTAAAAATAAGCACAGCAGGGATGGCTGTAAGCTCACCGACGCCCAGGAATCTGCGTTCATTACACACAAGTTGCGAAAAGGGTCATTTCTTCTTTCCATTTCACGAAGTAACTGTACTCTGTTGTGTCTATGTGTTACGGAATTGTATATTGTTTGTATGAGTGCAGGATCTAAGAGGAATCATCGATGACGCATGGAAACCAACTAAAAATAAGCACAGCAGGGATGGATGTAAGCTCACCGACGCCCAGGAATCTGCGTTCATTACACACAAGTTGCGAAAAGGGTCATTTGTTCTTTCCATTTCACGAAGTAACTGTACTCTGTTGTGTCTATGTGTTACGGAATTGTATATTGTTTGTATGAGTGCAGGATCTAAGAGGAATCATCGATGACGCATGGAAACCCACTAAAAATAAGCACAGCAGGGATGGCTGTAAGCTCACCGACGCCCAGGAATCTGCGTTCATTACACACAAGTTGCGAAAAGGGTCATTTGTTCTTTCCATTTCACGAAGTAACTGTACTCTGTTGTGTCTATGTGTTACGGAATTGTATATTGTTTGTATGAGTGCAGGATCTAAGAGGAATCATCGATGACGCATGGAAACCCACTAAAAATAAGCACAGCAGGGATGGATGTAAGCTCACCGACGCCCAGGAATCTGCGTTCATTACACACAAGTTGCGAAAAGGGTCATTTGTTCTTTCCATTTCACGAAGTAACTGTACTCTGTTGTGTCTATGTGTTACGGAATTGTATATTGTTTGTATGAGTGCAGGATCTAAGAGGAATCATCGATGACGCATGGAAACCCACTAAAAATAAGCACAGCAGGGATGGATGTAAGCTCACCGACGCCCAGGAATGTGCGTTCATTACACACAAGTTGCGAAAAGGGTCATTTGTTCTTTCCATTTCACGAAGTAACTGTACTCTGTTGTGTCTATGTGTTACGGAATTGTATATTGTTTGTATGAGTGCAGGATCTAAGAGGAATCATCGATGACGCATGGAAACCCACTAAAAATAAGCACAGCAGGGATGGCTGTAAGCTCACCGACGCCCAGGAATCTGCGTTCATTACACACAAGTTGCGAAAAGGGTCATTTGTTCTTTCCATTTCACGAAGTAACTGTACTCTGTTGTGTCTATGTGTTACGGAATTGTATATTGTTTGTATGAGTGCAGGATCTAAGAGGAATCATCGATGACGCATGGAAACCCACTAAAAATAAGCACAGCAGGGATGGATGTAAGCTCACCGACGCCCAGGAATCTGCGTTCATTACACACAAGTTGCGAAAAGGGTCATTTGTTCTTTCCATTTCACGAAGTAACTGTACTCTGTTGTGTCTATGTGTTACGGAATTGTATATTGTTTGTATGAGTGCAGGATCTAAGAGGAATCATCGATGACGCATGGAAACCCACTAAAAATAAGCACAGCAGGGATGGCTGTAAGCTCACCGACGCCCAGGAATCTGCGTTCATTACACACAAGTTGCGAAAAGGGTCATTTGTTCTTTCCATTTCACGAAGTAACTGTACTCTGTTGTGTCTATGTGTTACGGAATTGTATATTGTTTGTATGAGTGCAGGATCTAAGAGGAATCATCGATGACGCATGGAAACCCACTAAAAATAAGCACAGCAGGGATGGATGTAAGCTCACCGACGCCCAGGAATCTGCGTTCATTACACACAAGTTGCGAAAAGGGTCATTTGTTCTTTCCATTTCACGAAGTAACTGTACTCTGTTGTGTCTATGTGTTACGGAATTGTATATTGTTTGTATGAGTGCAGGATCTAAGAGGAATCATCGATGACGCATGGAAACCCACTAAAAATAAGCACAGCAGGGATGGATGTAAGCTCACCGACGCCCAGGAATCTGCGTTCATTACACACAAGTTGCGAAAAGGGTCATTTGTTCTTTCCATTTCACGAAGTAACTGTACTCTGTTGTGTCTATGTGTTACGGAATTGTATATTGTTTGTATGAGTGCAGGATCTAAGAGGAATCATCGATGACGCATGGAAACCCACTAAAAATAAGCACAGCAGGGATGGATGTAAGCTCACCGACGCCCAGGAATCTGCGTTCATTACACACAAGTTGCGAAAAGGGTCATTTGTTCTTTCCATTTCACGAAGTAACTGTACTCTGTTGTGTCTATGTGTTACGGAATTGTATATTGTTTGTATGAGTGCAGGATCTAAGAGGAATCATCGATGACGCATGGAAACCCACTAAAAATAAGCACAGCAGGGATGGATGTAAGCTCACCGACGCCCAGGAATCTGCGTTCATTACACACAAGTTGCGAAAAGGGTCATTTGTTCTTTCCATTTCACGAAGTAACTGTACTCTGTTGTGTCTATGTGTTACGGAATTGTATATTGTTTGTATGAGTGCAGGATCTAAGAGGAATCATCGATGACGCATGGAAACCCACTAAAAATAAGCACAGCAGGGATGGATGTAAGCTCACCGACGCCCAGGAATCTGCGTTCATTACACACAAGTTGCGAAAAGGGTCATTTGTTCTTTCCATTTCACGAAGTAACTGTACTCTGTTGTGTCTATGTGTTACGGAATTGTATATTGTTTGTATGAGTGCAGGATCTAAGAGGAATCATCGATGACGCATGGAAACCCACTAAAAATAAGCACAGCAGGGATGGATGTAAGCTCACCGACGCCCAGGAATCTGCGTTCATTACACACAAGTTGCGAAAAGGGTCATTTGTTCTTTCCATTTCACGAAGTAACTGTACTCTGTTGTGTCTATGTGTTACGGAATTGTATATTGTTTGTATGAGTGCAGGATCTAAGAGGAATCATCGATGACGCATGGAAACCCACTAAAAATAAGCACAGCAGGGATGGCTGTAAGCTCACCGACGCCCAGGAATCTGCGTTCATTACACACAAGTTGCGAAAAGGGTCATTTGTTCTTTCCATTTCACGAAGTAACTGTACTCTGTTGTGTCTATGTGTTACGGAATTGTATATTGTTTGTATGAGTGCAGGATCTAAGAGGAATCATCGATGACGCATGGAAACCCACTAAAAATAAGCACAGCAGGGATGGCTGTAAGCTCACCGACGCCCAGGAATCTGCGTTCATTACACACAAGTTGCGAAAAGGGTCATTTGTTCTTTCCATTTCACGAAGTAACTGTACTCTGTTGTGTCTATGTGTTACGGAATTGTATATTGTTTGTATGAGTGCAGGATCTAAGAGGAATCATCGATGACGCATGGAAACCCACTAAAAATAAGCACAGCAGGGATGGATGTAAGCTCACCGACGCCCAGGAATCTGCGTTCATTACACACAAGTTGCGAAAAGGGTCATTTGTTCTTTCCATTTCACGAAGTAACTGTACTCTGTTGTGTCTATGTGTTACGGAATTGTATATTGTTTGTATGAGTGCAGGATCTAAGAGGAATCATCGATGACGCATGGAAACCCACTAAAAATAAGCACAGCAGGGATGGCTGTAAGCTCACCGACGCCCAGGAATCTGCGTTCATTACACACAAGTTGCGAAAAGGGTCATTTGTTCTTTCCATTTCACGAAGTAACTGTACTCTGTTGTGTCTATGTGTTACGGAATTGTATATTGTTTGTATGAGTGCAGGATCTAAGAGGAATCATCGATGACGCATGGAAACCCACTAAAAATAAGCACAGCAGGGATGGATGTAAGCTCACCGACGCCCAGGAATCTGCGTTCATTACACACAAGTTGCGAAAAGGGTCATTTGTTCTTTCCATTTCACGAAGTAACTGTACTCTGTTGTGTCTATGTGTTACGGAATTGTATATTGTTTGTATGAGTGCAGGATCTAAGAGGAATCATCGATGACGCATGGAAACCCACTAAAAATAAGCACAGCAGGGATGGATGTAAGCTCACCGACGCCCAGGAATCTGCGTTCATTACACACAAGTTGCGAAAAGGGTCATTTGTTCTTTCCATTTCACGAAGTAACTGTACTCTGTTGTGTCTATGTGTTACGGAATTGTATATTGTTTGTATGAGTGCAGGATCTAAGAGGAATCATCGATGACGCATGGAAACCCACTAAAAATAAGCACAGCAGGGATGGCTGTAAGCTCACCGACGCCCAGGAATCTGCGTTCATTACACACAAGTTGCGAAAAGGGTCATTTGTTCTTTCCATTTCACGAAGTAACTGTACTCTGTTGTGTCTATGTGTTACGGAATTGTATATTGTTTGTATGAGTGCAGGATCTAAGAGGAATCATCGATGACGCATGGAAACCCACTAAAAATAAGCACAGCAGGGATGGCTGTAAGCTCACCGACGCCCAGGAATCTGCGTTCATTACACACAAGTTGCGAAAAGGGTCATTTGTTCTTTCCATTTCACGAAGTAACTGTACTCTGTTGTGTCTATGTGTTACGGAATTGTATATTGTTTGTATGAGTGCAGGATCTAAGAGGAATCATCGATGACGCATGGAAACCCACTAAAAATAAGCACAGCAGGGATGGATGTAAGCTCACCGACGCCCAGGAATCTGCGTTCATTACACACAAGTTGCGAAAAGGGTCATTTGTTCTTTCCATTTCACGAAGTAACTGTACTCTGTTGTGTCTATGTGTTACGGAATTGTATATTGTTTGTATGAGTGCAGGATCTAAGAGGAATCATCGATGACGCATGGAAACCCACTAAAAATAAGCACAGCAGGGATGGCTGTAAGCTCACCGACGCCCAGGAATCTGCGTTCATTACACACAAGTTGCGAAAAGGGTCATTTGTTCTTTCCATTTCACGAAGTAACTGTACTCTGTTGTGTCTATGTGTTACGGAATTGTATATTGTTTGTATGAGTGCAGGATCTAAGAGGAATCATCGATGACGCATGGAAACCCACTAAAAATAAGCACAGCAGGGATGGATGTAAGCTCACCGACGCCCAGGAATCTGCGTTCATTACACACAAGTTGCGAAAAGGGTCATTTGTTCTTTCCATTTCACGAAGTAACTGTACTCTGTTGTGTCTATGTGTTACGGAATTGTATATTGTTTGTATGAGTGCAGGATCTAAGAGGAATCATCGATGACGCATGGAAACCCACTAAAAATAAGCACAGCAGGGATGGATGTAAGCTCACCGACGCCCAGGAATCTGCGTTCATTACACACAAGTTGCGAAAAGGGTCATTTGTTCTTTCCATTTCACGAAGTAACTGTACTCTGTTGTGTCTATGTGTTACGGAATTGTATATTGTTTGTATGAGTGCAGGATCTAAGAGGAATCATCGATGACGCATGGAAACCCACTAAAAATAAGCACAGCAGGGATGGCTGTAAGCTCACCGACGCCCAGGAATCTGCGTTCATTACACACAAGTTGCGAAAAGGGTCATTTGTTCTTTCCATTTCACGAAGTAACTGTACTCTGTTGTGTCTATGTGTTACGGAATTGTATATTGTTTGTATGAGTGCAGGATCTAAGAGGAATCATCGATGACGCATGGAAACCCACTAAAAATAAGCACAGCAGGGATGGATGTAAGCTCACCGACGCCCAGGAATCTGCGTTCATTACACACAAGTTGCGAAAAGGGTCATTTGTTCTTTCCATTTCACGAAGTAACTGTACTCTGTTGTGTCTATGTGTTACGGAATTGTATATTGTTTGTATGAGTGCAGGATCTAAGAGGAATCATCGATGACGCATGGAAACCCACTAAAAATAAGCACAGCAGGGATGGCTGTAAGCTCACCGACGCCCAGGAATCTGCGTTCATTACACACAAGTTGCGAAAAGGGTCATTTGTTCTTTCCATTTCACGAAGTAACTGTACTCTGTTGTGTCTATGTGTTACGGAATTGTATATTGTTTGTATGAGTGCAGGATCTAAGAGGAATCATCGATGACGCATGGAAACCCACTAAAAATAAGCACAGCAGGGATGGATGTAAGCTCACCGACGCCCAGGAATCTGCGTTCATTACACACAAGTTGCGAAAAGGGTCATTTGTTCTTTCCATTTCACGAAGTAACTGTACTCTGTTGTGTCTATGTGTTACGGAATTGTATATTGTTTGTATGAGTGCAGGATCTAAGAGGAATCATCGATGACGCATGGAAACCCACTAAAAATAAGCACAGCAGGGATGGATGTAAGCTCACCGACGCCCAGGAATCTGCGTTCATTACACACAAGTTGCGAAAAGGGTCATTTGTTCTTTCCATTTCACGAAGTAACTGTACTCTGTTGTGTCTATGTGTTACGGAATTGTATATTGTTTGTATGAGTGCAGGATCTAAGAGGAATCATCGATGACGCATGGAAACCCACTAAAAATAAGCACAGCAGGGATGGATGTAAGCTCACCGACGCCCAGGAATCTGCGTTCATTACACACAAGTTGCGAAAAGGGTCATTTGTTCTTTCCATTTCACGAAGTAACTGTACTCTGTTGTGTCTATGTGTTACGGAATTGTATATTGTTTGTATGAGTGCAGGATCTAAGAGGAATCATCGATGACGCATGGAAACCCACTAAAAATAAGCACAGCAGGGATGGATGTAAGCTCACCGACGCCCAGGAATCTGCGTTCATTACACACAAGTTGCGAAAAGGGTCATTTGTTCTTTCCATTTCACGAAGTAACTGTACTCTGTTGTGTCTATGTGTTACGGAATTGTATATTGTTTGTATGAGTGCAGGATCTAAGAGGAATCATCGATGACGCATGGAAACCCACTAAAAATAAGCACAGCAGGGATGGATGTAAGCTCACCGACGCCCAGGAATCTGCGTTCATTACACACAAGTTGCGAAAAGGGTCATTTGTTCTTTCCATTTGACGAAGTAACTGTACTCTGTTGTGTCTATGTGTTACGGAATTGTATATTGTTTGTATGAGTGCAGGATCTAAGAGGAATCATCGATGACGCATGGAAACCCACTAAAACTAAGCACAGCAGGGATGGATGTAAGCTCACCGACGCCCAGGAATCTGCGTTCATTACACACAAGTTGCGAAAAGGGTCATTTGTTCTTTCCATTTCACGAAGTAACTGTACTCTGTTGTGTCTATGTGTTACGGAATTGTATATTGTTTGTATGAGTGCAGGATCTAAGAGGAATCATCGATGACGCATGGAAACCCACTAAAAATAAGCACAGCAGGGATGGATGTAAGCTCACCGACGCCCAGGAATCTGCGTTCATTACACACAAGTTGCGAAAAGGGTCATTTGTTCTTTCCATTTCACGAAGTAACTGTACTCTGTTGTGTCTATGTGTTACGGAATTGTATATTGTTTGTATGAGTGCAGGATCTAAGAGGAATCATCGATGACGCATGGAAACCCACTAAAAATAAGCACAGCAGGGATGGATGTAAGCTCACCGACGCCCAGGAATCTGCGTTCATTACACACAAGTTGCGAAAAGGGTCATTTGTTCTTTCCATTTCACGAAGTAACTGTACTCTGTTGTGTCTATGTGTTACGGAATTGTATATTGTTTGTATGAGTGCAGGATCTAAGAGGAATCATCGATGACGCATGGAAACCCACTAAAAATAAGCACAGCAGGGATGGATGTAAGCTCACCGACGCCCAGGAATCTGCGTTCATTACACACAAGTTGCGAAAAGGGTCATTTGTTCTTTCCATTTCACGAAGTAACTGTACTCTGTTGTGTCTATGTGTTACGGAATTGTATATTGTTTGTATGAGTGCAGGATCTAAGAGGAATCATCGATGACGCATGGAAACCCACTAAAAATAAGCACAGCAGGGATGGATGTAAGCTCACCGACGCCCAGGAATCTGCGTTCATTACACACAAGTTGCGAAAAGGGTCATTTGTTCTTTCCATTTCACGAAGTAACTGTACTCTGTTGTGTCTATGTGTTACGGAATTGTATATTGTTTGTATGAGTGCAGGATCTAAGAGGAATCATCGATGACGCATGGAAACCCACTAAAAATAAGCACAGCAGGGATGGATGTAAGCTCACCGACGCCCAGGAATCTGCGTTCATTACACACAAGTTGCGAAAAGGGTCATTTGTTCTTTCCATTTCACGAAGTAACTGTACTCTGTTGTGTCTATGTGTTACGGAATTGTATATTGTTTGTATGAGTGCAGGATCTAAGAGGAATCATCGATGACGCATGGAAACCCACTAAAAATAAGCACAGCAGGGATGGATGTAAGCTCACCGACGCCCAGAAATCTGCGTTCATTACACACAAGTTGCGAAAAGGGTCATTTGTTCTTTCCATTTCACGAAGTAACTGTACTCTGTTGTGTCTATGTGTTACGGAATTGTATATTGTTTGTATGAGTGCAGGATCTAAGAGGAATCATCGATGACGCATGGAAGCCCACTAAAAATAAGCACAGCAGGGATGGATGTAAGCTCACCGACGCCCAGGAATCTGCGTTCATTACACACAAGTTGCGAAAAGGGTCATTTGTTCTTTCCATTTCACGAAGTAACTGTACTCTGTTGTGTCTATGTGTTACGGAATTGTATATTGTTTGTATGAGTGCAGGATCTAAGAGGAATCATCGATGACGCATGGAAACCCACTAAAAATAAGCACAGCAGGGATGGATGTAAGCTCACCGACGCCCAGGAATCTGCGTTCATTACACACAAGTTGCGAAAAGGGTTATTTGTTCTTTCCATTTCACGAAGTAACTGTACTCTGTTGTGTCTATGTGTTACGGAATTGTATATTGTTTGTATGAGTGCAGGATCTAAGAGGAATCATCGATGACGCATGGAAACCCACTAAAAATAAGCACAGCAGGGATGGATGTAAGCTCACCGACGCCCAGGAATCTGCGTTCATTACACACAAGTTGCGAAAAGGGTCATTTGTTCTTTCCATTTCACGAAGTAACTGTACTCTGTTGTGTCTATGTGTTACGGAATTGTATATTGTTTGTATGAGTGCAGGATCTAAGAGGAATCATCGATGACGCATGGAAGCCCACTAAAAATAAGCACAGCAGGGATGGATGTAAGCTCACCGACGCCCAGGAATCTGCGTTCATTACACACAAGTTGCGAAAAGGGTCATTTGTTCTTTCCATTTCACGAAGTAACTGTACTCTGTTGTGTCTATGTGTTACGGAATTGTATATTGTTTGTATGAGTGCAGGATCTAAGAGGAATCATCGATGACGCATGGAAACCCACTAAAAATAAGCACAGCAGGGATGGATGTAAGCTCACCGACGCCCAGGAATCTGCGTTCATTACACACAAGTTGCGAAAAGGGTCATTTGTTCTTTCCATTTCACGAAGTAACTGTACTCTGTTGTGTCTATGTGTTACGGAATTGTATATTGTTTGTATGAGTGCAGGATCTAAGAGGAATCATCGATGACGCATGGAAACCCACTAAAAATAAGCACAGCAGGGATGGATGTAAGCTCACCGACGCCCAGGAATCTGCGTTCATTACACACAAGTTGCGAAAAGGGTTATTTGTTCTTTCCATTTCACGAAGTAACTGTACTCTGTTGTGTCTATGTGTTACGGAATTGTATATTGTTTGTATGAGTGCAGGATCTAAGAGGAATCATCGATGACGCATGGAAACCCACTAAAAATAAGCACAGCAGGGATGGATGTAAGCTCACCGACGCCCAGAAATCTGCGTTCATTACACACAAGTTGCGAAAAGGGTCATTTGTTCTTTCCATTTCACGAAGTAACTGTACTCTGTTGTGTCTATGTGTTACGGAATTGTATATTGTTTGTATGAGTGCAGGATCTAAGAGGAATCATCGATGACGCATGGAAGCCCACTAAAAATAAGCACAGCAGGGATGGATGTAAGCTCACCGACGCCCAGGAATCTGCGTTCATTACACACAAGTTGCGAAAAGGGTCATTTGTTCTTTCCATTTCACGAAGTAACTGTACTCTGTTGTGTCTATGTGTTACGGAATTGTATATTGTTTGTATGAGTGCAGGATCTAAGAGGAATCATCGATGACGCATGGAAACCCACTAAAAATAAGCACAGCAGGGATGGATGTAAGCTCACCGACGCCCAGGAATCTGCGTTCATTACACACAAGTTGCGAAAAGGGTTATTTGTTCTTTCCATTTCACGAAGTAACTGTACTCTGTTGTGTCTATGTGTTACGGAATTGTATATTGTTTGTATGAGTGCAGGATCTAAGAGGAATCATCGATGACGCATGGAAACCCACTAAAAATAAGCACAGCAGGGATGGATGTAAGCTCACCGACGCCCAGGAATCTGCGTTCATTACACACAAGTTGCGAAAAGGGTCATTTGTTCTTTCCATTTCACGAAGTAACTGTACTCTGTTGTGTCTATGTGTTACGGAATTGTATATTGTTTGTATGAGTGCAGGATCTAAGAGGAATCATCGATGACGCATGGAAGCCCACTAAAAATAAGCACAGCAGGGATGGATGTAAGCTCACCGACGCCCAGGAATCTGCGTTCATTACACACAAGTTGCGAAAAGGGTCATTTGTTCTTTCCATTTCACGAAGTAACTGTACTCTGTTGTGTCTATGTGTTACGGAATTGTATATTGTTTGTATGAGTGCAGGATCTAAGAGGAATCATCGATGACGCATGGAAACCCACTAAAAATAAGCACAGCAGGGATGGATGTAAGCTCACCGACGCCCAGGAATCTGCGTTCATTACACACAAGTTGCGAAAAGGGTCATTTGTTCTTTCCATTTCACGAAGTAACTGTACTCTGTTGTGTCTATGTGTTACGGAATTGTATATTGTTTGTATGAGTGCAGGATCTAAGAGGAATCATCGATGACGCATGGAAACCCACTAAAAATAAGCACAGCAGGGATGGATGTAAGCTCACCGACGCCCAGGAATCTGCGTTCATTACACACAAGTTGCGAAAAGGGTCATTTGTTCTTTCCATTTCACGAAGTAACTGTACTCTGTTGTGTCTATGTGTTACGGAATTGTATATTGTTTGTATGAGTGCAGGATCTAAGAGGAATCATCGATGACGCATGGAAACCCACTAAAAATAAGCACAGCAGGGATGGATGTAAGCTCACCGACGCCCAGGAATCTGCGTTCATTACACACAAGTTGCGAAAAGGGTTATTTGTTCTTTCCATTTCACGAAGTAACTGTACTCTGTTGTGTCTATGTGTTACGGAATTGTATATTGTTTGTATGAGTGCAGGATCTAAGAGGAATCATCGATGACGCATGGAAACCCACTAAAAATAAGCACAGCAGGGATGGATGTAAGCTCACCGACGCCCAGGAATCTGCGTTCATTACACACAAGTTGCGAAAAGGGTCATTTGTTCTTTCCATTTCACGAAGTAACTGTACTCTGTTG
Organism: Locusta migratoria; assembly: GCA_026315105.1. Lineage (NCBI taxonomy): Eukaryota > Metazoa > Arthropoda > Insecta > Orthoptera > Acrididae > Locusta > Locusta migratoria. The sequence continues at coordinate 925,547,708 of CM048744.1, read as the reverse complement.
TGTCTATGTGTTACGGAATTGTATATTGTTTGTATGAGTGCAGGATCTAAGAGGAATCATCGATGACGCATGGAAGCCCACTAAAAATAAGCACAGCAGGGATGGATGTAAGCTCACCGACGCCCAGGAATCTGCGTTCATTACACACAAGTTGCGAAAAGGGTCATTTGTTCTTTCCATTTCACGAAGTAACTGTACTCTGTTGTGTCTATGTGTTACGGAATTGTATATTGTTTGTATGAGTGCAGGATCTAAGAGGAATCATCGATGACGCATGGAAACCCACTAAAAATAAGCACAGCAGGGATGGCTGTAAGCTCACCGACGCCCAGGAATCTGCGTTCATTACACACAAGTTGCGAAAAGGGTTATTTGTTCTTTCCATTTCACGAAGTAACTGTACTCTGTTGTGTCTATGTGTTACGGAATTGTATATTGTTTGTATGAGTGCAGGATCTAAGAGGAATCATCGATGACGCATGGAAACCCACTAAAAATAAGCACAGCAGGGATGGATGTAAGCTCACCGACGCCCAGAAATCTGCGTTCATTACACACAAGTTGCGAAAAGGGTCATTTGTTCTTTCCATTTCACGAAGTAACTGTACTCTGTTGTGTCTATGTGTTACGGAATTGTATATTGTTTGTATGAGTGCAGGATCTAAGAGGAATCATCGATGACGCATGGAAGCCCACTAAAAATAAGCACAGCAGGGATGGATGTAAGCTCACCGACGCCCAGGAATCTGCGTTCATTACACACAAGTTGCGAAAAGGGTCATTTGTTCTTTCCATTTCACGAAGTAACTGTACTCTGTTGTGTCTATGTGTTACGGAATTGTATATTGTTTGTATGAGTGCAGGATCTAAGAGGAATCATCGATGACGCATGGAAACCCACTAAAAATAAGCACAGCAGGGATGGATGTAAGCTCACCGACGCCCAGGAATCTGCGTTCATTACACACAAGTTGCGAAAAGGGTCATTTGTTCTTTCCATTTCACGAAGTAACTGTACTCTGTTGTGTCTATGTGTTACGGAATTGTATATTGTTTGTATGAGTGCAGGATCTAAGAGGAATCATCGATGACGCATGGAAGCCCACTAAAAATAAGCACAGCAGGGATGGATGTAAGCTCACCGACGCCCAGGAATCTGCGTTCATTACACACAAGTTGCGAAAAGGGTTATTTGTTCTTTCCATTTCACGAAGTAACTGTACTCTGTTGTGTCTATGTGTTACGGAATTGTATATTGTTTGTATGAGTGCAGGATCTAAGAGGAATCATCGATGACGCATGGAAACCCACTAAAAATAAGCACAGCAGGGATGGATGTAAGCTCACCGACGCCCAGGAATCTGCGTTCATTACACACAAGTTGCGAAAAGGGTCATTTGTTCTTTCCATTTCACGAAGTAACTGTACTCTGTTGTGTCTATGTGTTACGGAATTGTATATTGTTTGTATGAGTGCAGGATCTAAGAGGAATCATCGATGACGCATGGAAGCCCACTAAAAATAAGCACAGCAGGGATGGATGTAAGCTCACCGACGCCCAGGAATCTGCGTTCATTACACACAAGTTGCGAAAAGGGTCATTTGTTCTTTCCATTTCACGAAGTAACTGTACTCTGTTGTGTCTATGTGTTACGGAATTGTATATTGTTTGTATGAGTGCAGGATCTAAGAGGAATCATCGATGACGCATGGAAACCCACTAAAAATAAGCACAGCAGGGATGGATGTAAGCTCACCGACGCCCAGGAATCTGCGTTCATTACACACAAGTTGCGAAAAGGGTCATTTGTTCTTTCCATTTCACGAAGTAACTGTACTCTGTTGTGTCTATGTGTTACGGAATTGTATATTGTTTGTATGAGTGCAGGATCTAAGAGGAATCATCGATGACGCATGGAAACCCACTAAAAATAAGCACAGCAGGGATGGATGTAAGCTCACCGACGCCCAGGAATCTGCGTTCATTACACACAAGTTGCGAAAAGGGTTATTTGTTCTTTCCATTTCACGAAGTAACTGTACTCTGTTGTGTCTATGTGTTACGGAATTGTATATTGTTTGTATGAGTGCAGGATCTAAGAGGAATCATCGATGACGCATGGAAACCCACTAAAAATAAGCACAGCAGGGATGGATGTAAGCTCACCGACGCCCAGGAATCTGCGTTCATTACACACAAGTTGCGAAAAGGGTCATTTGTTCTTTCCATTTCACGAAGTAACTGTACTCTGTTGTGTCTATGTGTTACGGAATTGTATATTGTTTGTATGAGTGCAGGATCTAAGAGGAATCATCGATGACGCATGGAAGCCCACTAAAAATAAGCACAGCAGGGATGGATGTAAGCTCACCGACGCCCAGGAATCTGCGTTCATTACACACAAGTTGCGAAAAGGGTCATTTGTTCTTTCCATTTCACGAAGTAACTGTACTCTGTTGTGTCTATGTGTTACGGAATTGTATATTGTTTGTATGAGTGCAGGATCTAAGAGGAATCATCGATGACGCATGGAAACCCACTAAAAATAAGCACAGCAGGGATGGATGTAAGCTCACCGACGCCCAGGAATCTGCGTTCATTACACACAAGTTGCGAAAAGGGTCATTTGTTCTTTCCATTTCACGAAGTAACTGTACTCTGTTGTGTCTATGTGTTACGGAATTGTATATTGTTTGTATGAGTGCAGGATCTAAGAGGAATCATCGATGACGCATGGAAACCCACTAAAAATAAGCACAGCAGGGATGGATGTAAGCTCACCGACGCCCAGGAATCTGCGTTCATTACACACAAGTTGCGAAAAGGGTTATTTGTTCTTTCCATTTCACGAAGTAACTGTACTCTGTTGTGTCTATGTGTTACGGAATTGTATATTGTTTGTATGAGTGCAGGATCTAAGAGGAATCATCGATGACGCATGGAAACCCACTAAAAATAAGCACAGCAGGGATGGATGTAAGCTCACCGACGCCCAGGAATCTGCGTTCATTACACACAAGTTGCGAAAAGGGTCATTTGTTCTTTCCATTTCACGAAGTAACTGTACTCTGTTGTGTCTATGTGTTACGGAATTGTATATTGTTTGTATGAGTGCAGGATCTAAGAGGAATCATCGATGACGCATGGAAACCCACTAAAAATAAGCACAGCAGGGATGGATGTAAGCTCACCGACGCCCAGGAATCTGCGTTCATTACACACAAGTTGCGAAAAGGGTCATTTGTTCTTTCCATTTCACGAAGTAACTGTACTCTGTTGTGTCTATGTGTTACGGAATTGTATATTGTTTGTATGAGTGCAGGATCTAAGAGGAATCATCGATGACGCATGGAAACCCACTAAAAATAAGCACAGCAGGGATGGATGTAAGCTCACCGACGCCCAGGAATCTGCGTTCATTACACACAAGTTGCGAAAAGGGTCATTTGTTCTTTCCATTTCACGAAGTAACTGTACTCTGTTGTGTCTATGTGTTACGGAATTGTATATTGTTTGTATGAGTGCAGGATCTAAGAGGAATCATCGATGACGCATGGAAACCCACTAAAAATAAGCACAGCAGGGATGGATGTAAGCTCACCGACGCCCAGGAATCTGCGTTCATTACACACAAGTTGCGAAAAGGGTCATTTGTTCTTTCCATTTCACGAAGTAACTGTACTCTGTTGTGTCTATGTGTTACGGAATTGTATATTGTTTGTATGAGTGCAGGATCTAAGAGGAATCATCGATGACGCATGGAAACCCACTAAAAATAAGCACAGCAGGGATGGATGTAAGCTCACCGACGCCCAGGAATCTGCGTTCATTACACACAAGTTGCGAAAAGGGTCATTTGTTCTTTCCATTTCACGAAGTAACTGTACTCTGTTGTGTCTATGTGTTACGGAATTGTATATTGTTTGTATGAGTGCAGGATCTAAGAGGAATCATCGATGACGCATGGAAACCCACTAAAAATAAGCACAGCAGGGATGGATGTAAGCTCACCGACGCCCAGGAATCTGCGTTCATTACACACAAGTTGCGAAAAGGGTCATTTGTTCTTTCCATTTCACGAAGTAACTGTACTCTGTTGTGTCTATGTGTTACGGAATTGTATATTGTTTGTATGAGTGCAGGATCTAAGAGGAATCATCGATGACGCATGGAAACCCACTAAAAATAAGCACAGCAGGGATGGATGTAAGCTCACCGACGCCCAGGAATCTGCGTTCATTACACACAAGTTGCGAAAAGGGTCATTTGTTCTTTCCATTTCACGAAGTAACTGTACTCTGTTGTGTCTATGTGTTACGGAATTGTATATTGTTTGTATGAGTGCAGGATCTAAGGGGAATCATCGATGACGCATGGAAGCCCACTAAAAATAAGCACAGCAGGGATGGATGTAAGCTCACCGACGCCCAGGAATCTGCGTTCATTACACACAAGTTGCGAAAAGGGTCATTTGTTCTTTCCATTTCACGAAGTAACTGTACTCTGTTGTGTCTATGTGTTACGGAATTGTATATTGTTTGTATGAGTGCAGGATCTAAGAGGAATCATCGATGACGCATGGAAACCCACTAAAAATAAGCACAGCAGGGATGGATGTAAGCTCACCGACGCCCAGGAATCTGCGTTCATTACACACAAGTTGCGAAAAGGGTTATTTGTTCTTTCCATTTCACGAAGTAACTGTACTCTGTTGTGTCTATGTGTTACGGAATTGTATATTGTTTGTATGAGTGCAGGATCTAAGAGGAATCATCGATGACGCATGGAAACCCACTAAAAATAAGCACAGCAGGGATGGATGTAAGCTCACCGACGCCCAGGAATCTGCGTTCATTACACACAAGTTGCGAAAAGGGTCATTTGTTCTTTCCATTTCACGAAGTAACTGTACTCTGTTGTGTCTATGTGTTACGGAATTGTATATTGTTTGTATGAGTGCAGGATCTAAGAGGAATCATCGATGACGCATGGAAGCCCACTAAAAATAAGCACAGCAGGGATGGATGTAAGCTCACCGACGCCCAGGAATCTGCGTTCATTACACACAAGTTGCGAAAAGGGTCATTTGTTCTTTCCATTTCACGAAGTAACTGTACTCTGTTGTGTCTATGTGTTACGGAATTGTATATTGTTTGTATGAGTGCAGGATCTAAGAGGAATCATCGATGACGCATGGAAACCCACTAAAAATAAGCACAGCAGGGATGGATGTAAGCTCACCGACGCCCAGGAATCTGCGTTCATTACACACAAGTTGCGAAAAGGGTCATTTGTTCTTTCCATTTCACGAAGTAACTGTACTCTGTTGTGTCTATGTGTTACGGAATTGTATATTGTTTGTATGAGTGCAGGATCTAAGAGGAATCATCGATGACGCATGGAAACCCACTAAAAATAAGCACAGCAGGGATGGATGTAAGCTCACCGACGCCCAGGAATCTGCGTTCATTACACACAAGTTGCGAAAAGGGTTATTTGTTCTTTCCATTTCACGAAGTAACTGTACTCTGTTGTGTCTATGTGTTACGGAATTGTATATTGTTTGTATGAGTGCAGGATCTAAGAGGAATCATCGATGACGCATGGAAACCCACTAAAAATAAGCACAGCAGGGATGGATGTAAGCTCACCGACGCCCAGAAATCTGCGTTCATTACACACAAGTTGCGAAAAGGGTCATTTGTTCTTTCCATTTCACGAAGTAACTGTACTCTGTTGTGTCTATGTGTTACGGAATTGTATATTGTTTGTATGAGTGCAGGATCTAAGAGGAATCATCGATGACGCATGGAAGCCCACTAAAAATAAGCACAGCAGGGATGGATGTAAGCTCACCGACGCCCAGGAATCTGCGTTCATTACACACAAGTTGCGAAAAGGGTCATTTGTTCTTTCCATTTCACGAAGTAACTGTACTCTGTTGTGTCTATGTGTTACGGAATTGTATATTGTTTGTATGAGTGCAGGATCTAAGAGGAATCATCGATGACGCATGGAAACCCACTAAAAATAAGCACAGCAGGGATGGATGTAAGCTCACCGACGCCCAGGAATCTGCGTTCATTACACACAAGTTGCGAAAAGGGTTATTTGTTCTTTCCATTTCACGAAGTAACTGTACTCTGTTGTGTCTATGTGTTACGGAATTGTATATTGTTTGTATGAGTGCAGGATCTAAGAGGAATCATCGATGACGCATGGAAACCCACTAAAAATAAGCACAGCAGGGATGGATGTAAGCTCACCGACGCCCAGGAATCTGCGTTCATTACACACAAGTTGCGAAAAGGGTCATTTGTTCTTTCCATTTCACGAAGTAACTGTACTCTGTTGTGTCTATGTGTTACGGAATTGTATATTGTTTGTATGAGTGCAGGATCTAAGAGGAATCATCGATGACGCATGGAAGCCCACTAAAAATAAGCACAGCAGGGATGGATGTAAGCTCACCGACGCCCAGGAATCTGCGTTCATTACACACAAGTTGCGAAAAGGGTCATTTGTTCTTTCCATTTCACGAAGTAACTGTACTCTGTTGTGTCTATGTGTTACGGAATTGTATATTGTTTGTATGAGTGCAGGATCTAAGAGGAATCATCGATGACGCATGGAAACCCACTAAAAATAAGCACAGCAGGGATGGATGTAAGCTCACCGACGCCCAGGAATCTGCGTTCATTACACACAAGTTGCGAAAAGGGTCATTTGTTCTTTCCATTTCACGAAGTAACTGTACTCTGTTGTGTCTATGTGTTACGGAATTGTATATTGTTTGTATGAGTGCAGGATCTAAGAGGAATCATCGATGACGCATGGAAACCCACTAAAAATAAGCACAGCAGGGATGGATGTAAGCTCACCGACGCCCAGGAATCTGCGTTCATTACACACAAGTTGCGAAAAGGGTCATTTGTTCTTTCCATTTCACGAAGTAACTGTACTCTGTTGTGTCTATGTGTTACGGAATTGTATATTGTTTGTATGAGTGCAGGATCTAAGAGGAATCATCGATGACGCATGGAAACCCACTAAAAATAAGCACAGCAGGGATGGATGTAAGCTCACCGACGCCCAGGAATCTGCGTTCATTACACACAAGTTGCGAAAAGGGTTATTTGTTCTTTCCATTTCACGAAGTAACTGTACTCTGTTGTGTCTATGTGTTACGGAATTGTATATTGTTTGTATGAGTGCAGGATCTAAGAGGAATCATCGATGACGCATGGAAACCCACTAAAAATAAGCACAGCAGGGATGGATGTAAGCTCACCGACGCCCAGGAATCTGCGTTCATTACACACAAGTTGCGAAAAGGGTCATTTGTTCTTTCCATTTCACGAAGTAACTGTACTCTGTTGTGTCTATGTGTTACGGAATTGTATATTGTTTGTATGAGTGCAGGATCTAAGAGGAATCATCGATGACGCATGGAAGCCCACTAAAAATAAGCACAGCAGGGATGGATGTAAGCTCACCGACGCCCAGGAATCTGCGTTCATTACACACAAGTTGCGAAAAGGGTCATTTGTTCTTTCCATTTCACGAAGTAACTGTACTCTGTTGTGTCTATGTGTTACGGAATTGTATATTGTTTGTATGAGTGCAGGATCTAAGAGGAATCATCGATGACGCATGGAAACCCACTAAAAATAAGCACAGCAGGGATGGCTGTAAGCTCACCGACGCCCAGGAATCTGCGTTCATTACACACAAGTTGCGAAAAGGGTTATTTGTTCTTTCCATTTCACGAAGTAACTGTACTCTGTTGTGTCTATGTGTTACGGAATTGTATATTGTTTGTATGAGTGCAGGATCTAAGAGGAATCATCGATGACGCATGGAAACCCACTAAAAATAAGCACAGCAGGGATGGATGTAAGCTCACCGACGCCCAGAAATCTGCGTTCATTACACACAAGTTGCGAAAAGGGTCATTTGTTCTTTCCATTTCACGAAGTAACTGTACTCTGTTGTGTCTATGTGTTACGGAATTGTATATTGTTTGTATGAGTGCAGGATCTAAGAGGAATCATCGATGACGCATGGAAGCCCACTAAAAATAAGCACAGCAGGGATGGATGTAAGCTCACCGACGCCCAGGAATCTGCGTTCATTACACACAAGTTGCGAAAAGGGTCATTTGTTCTTTCCATTTCACGAAGTAACTGTACTCTGTTGTGTCTATGTGTTACGGAATTGTATATTGTTTGTATGAGTGCAGGATCTAAGAGGAATCATCGATGACGCATGGAAACCCACTAAAAATAAGCACAGCAGGGATGGATGTAAGCTCACCGACGCCCAGGAATCTGCGTTCATTACACACAAGTTGCGAAAAGGGTCATTTGTTCTTTCCATTTCACGAAGTAACTGTACTCTGTTGTGTCTATGTGTTACGGAATTGTATATTGTTTGTATGAGTGCAGGATCTAAGAGGAATCATCGATGACGCATGGAAGCCCACTAAAAATAAGCACAGCAGGGATGGATGTAAGCTCACCGACGCCCAGGAATCTGCGTTCATTACACACAAGTTGCGAAAAGGGTTATTTGTTCTTTCCATTTCACGAAGTAACTGTACTCTGTTGTGTCTATGTGTTACGGAATTGTATATTGTTTGTATGAGTGCAGGATCTAAGAGGAATCATCGATGACGCATGGAAACCCACTAAAAATAAGCACAGCAGGGATGGATGTAAGCTCACCGACGCCCAGGAATCTGCGTTCATTACACACAAGTTGCGAAAAGGGTCATTTGTTCTTTCCATTTCACGAAGTAACTGTACTCTGTTGTGTCTATGTGTTACGGAATTGTATATTGTTTGTATGAGTGCAGGATCTAAGAGGAATCATCGATGACGCATGGAAGCCCACTAAAAATAAGCACAGCAGGGATGGATGTAAGCTCACCGACGCCCAGGAATCTGCGTTCATTACACACAAGTTGCGAAAAGGGTCATTTGTTCTTTCCATTTCACGAAGTAACTGTACTCTGTTGTGTCTATGTGTTACGGAATTGTATATTGTTTGTATGAGTGCAGGATCTAAGAGGAATCATCGATGACGCATGGAAACCCACTAAAAATAAGCACAGCAGGGATGGATGTAAGCTCACCGACGCCCAGGAATCTGCGTTCATTACACACAAGTTGCGAAAAGGGTCATTTGTTCTTTCCATTTCACGAAGTAACTGTACTCTGTTGTGTCTATGTGTTACGGAATTGTATATTGTTTGTATGAGTGCAGGATCTAAGAGGAATCATCGATGACGCATGGAAACCCACTAAAAATAAGCACAGCAGGGATGGATGTAAGCTCACCGACGCCCAGGAATCTGCGTTCATTACACACAAGTTGCGAAAAGGGTTATTTGTTCTTTCCATTTCACGAAGTAACTGTACTCTGTTGTGTCTATGTGTTACGGAATTGTATATTGTTTGTATGAGTGCAGGATCTAAGAGGAATCATCGATGACGCATGGAAACCCACTAAAAATAAGCACAGCAGGGATGGATGTAAGCTCACCGACGCCCAGGAATCTGCGTTCATTACACACAAGTTGCGAAAAGGGTCATTTGTTCTTTCCATTTCACGAAGTAACTGTACTCTGTTGTGTCTATGTGTTACGGAATTGTATATTGTTTGTATGAGTGCAGGATCTAAGAGGAATCATCGATGACGCATGGAAGCCCACTAAAAATAAGCACAGCAGGGATGGATGTAAGCTCACCGACGCCCAGGAATCTGCGTTCATTACACACAAGTTGCGAAAAGGGTCATTTGTTCTTTCCATTTCACGAAGTAACTGTACTCTGTTGTGTCTATGTGTTACGGAATTGTATATTGTTTGTATGAGTGCAGGATCTAAGAGGAATCATCGATGACGCATGGAAACCCACTAAAAATAAGCACAGCAGGGATGGATGTAAGCTCACCGACGCCCAGGAATCTGCGTTCATTACACACAAGTTGCGAAAAGGGTCATTTGTTCTTTCCATTTCACGAAGTAACTGTACTCTGTTGTGTCTATGTGTTACGGAATTGTATATTGTTTGTATGAGTGCAGGATCTAAGAGGAATCATCGATGACGCATGGAAACCCACTAAAAATAAGCACAGCAGGGATGGATGTAAGCTCACCGACGCCCAGGAATCTGCGTTCATTACACACAAGTTGCGAAAAGGGTTATTTGTTCTTTCCATTTCACGAAGTAACTGTACTCTGTTGTGTCTATGTGTTACGGAATTGTATATTGTTTGTATGAGTGCAGGATCTAAGAGGAATCATCGATGACGCATGGAAACCCACTAAAAATAAGCACAGCAGGGATGGATGTAAGCTCACCGACGCCCAGGAATCTGCGTTCATTACACACAAGTTGCGAAAAGGGTCATTTGTTCTTTCCATTTCACGAAGTAACTGTACTCTGTTGTGTCTATGTGTTACGGAATTGTATATTGTTTGTATGAGTGCAGGATCTAAGAGGAATCATCGATGACGCATGGAAACCCACTAAAAATAAGCACAGCAGGGATGGATGTAAGCTCACCGACGCCCAGGAATCTGCGTTCATTACACACAAGTTGCGAAAAGGGTCATTTGTTCTTTCCATTTCACGAAGTAACTGTACTCTGTTGTGTCTATGTGTTACGGAATTGTATATTGTTTGTATGAGTGCAGGATCTAAGAGGAATCATCGATGACGCATGGAAACCCACTAAAAATAAGCACAGCAGGGATGGATGTAAGCTCACCGACGCCCAGGAATCTGCGTTCATTACACACAAGTTGCGAAAAGGGTCATTTGTTCTTTCCATTTCACGAAGTAACTGTACTCTGTTGTGTCTATGTGTTACGGAATTGTATATTGTTTGTATGAGTGCAGGATCTAAGAGGAATCATCGATGACGCATGGAAACCCACTAAAAATAAGCACAGCAGGGATGGATGTAAGCTCACCGACGCCCAGGAATCTGCGTTCATTACACACAAGTTGCGAAAAGGGTCATTTGTTCTTTCCATTTCACGAAGTAACTGTACTCTGTTGTGTCTATGTGTTACGGAATTGTATATTGTTTGTATGAGTGCAGGATCTAAGAGGAATCATCGATGACGCATGGAAACCCACTAAAAATAAGCACAGCAGGGATGGATGTAAGCTCACCGACGCCCAGGAATCTGCGTTCATTACACACAAGTTGCGAAAAGGGTCATTTGTTCTTTCCATTTCACGAAGTAACTGTACTCTGTTGTGTCTATGTGTTACGGAATTGTATATTGTTTGTATGAGTGCAGGATCTAAGAGGAATCATCGATGACGCATGGAAACCCACTAAAAATAAGCACAGCAGGGATGGATGTAAGCTCACCGACGCCCAGGAATCTGCGTTCATTACACACAAGTTGCGAAAAGGGTCATTTGTTCTTTCCATTTCACGAAGTAACTGTACTCTGTTGTGTCTATGTGTTACGGAATTGTATATTGTTTGTATGAGTGCAGGATCTAAGAGGAATCATCGATGACGCATGGAAACCCACTAAAAATAAGCACAGCAGGGATGGATGTAAGCTCACCGACGCCCAGGAATCTGCGTTCATTACACACAAGTTGCGAAAAGGGTCATTTGTTCTTTCCATTTCACGAAGTAACTGTACTCTGTTGTGTCTATGTGTTACGGAATTGTATATTGTTTGTATGAGTGCAGGATCTAAGAGGAATCATCGATGACGCATGGAAACCCACTAAAAATAAGCACAGCAGGGATGGATGTAAGCTCACCGACGCCCAGGAATCTGCGTTCATTACACACAAGTTGCGAAAAGGGTCATTTGTTCTTTCCATTTCACGAAGTAACTGTACTCTGTTGTGTCTATGTGTTACGGAATTGTATATTGTTTGTATGAGTGCAGGATCTAAGGGGAATCATCGATGACGCATGGAAACCCACTAAAAATAAGCACAGCAGGGATGGATGTAAGCTCACCGACGCCCAGGAATCTGCGTTCATTACACACAAGTTGCGAAAAGGGTCATTTGTTCTTTCCATTTCACGAAGTAACTGTACTCTGTTGTGTCTATGTGTTACGGAATTGTATATTGTTTGTATGAGTGCAGGATCTAAGAGGAATCATCGATGACGCATGGAAACCCACTAAAAATAAGCACAGCAGGGATGGATGTAAGCTCACCGACGCCCAGGAATCTGCGTTCATTACACACAAGTTGCGAAAAGGGTCATTTGTTCTTTCCATTTCACGAAGTAACTGTACTCTGTTGTGTCTATGTGTTACGGAATTGTATATTGTTTGTATGAGTGCAGGATCTAAGAGGAATCATCGATGACGCATGGAAACCCACTAAAAATAAGCACAGCAGGGATGGATGTAAGCTCACCGACGCCCAGGAATCTGCGTTCATTACACACAAGTTGCGAAAAGGGTCATTTGTTCTTTCCATTTCACGAAGTAACTGTACTCTGTTGTGTCTATGTGTTACGGAATTGTATATTGTTTGTATGAGTGCAGGATCTAAGAGGAATCATCGATGACGCATGGAAACCCACTAAAAATAAGCACAGCAGGGATGGATGTAAGCTCACCGACGCCCAGGAATCTGCGTTCATTACACACAAGTTGCGAAAAGGGTCATTTGTTCTTTCCATTTCACGAAGTAACTGTACTCTGTTGTGTCTATGTGTTACGGAATTGTATATTGTTTGTATGAGTGCAGGATCTAAGAGGAATCATCGATGACGCATGGAAACCCACTAAAAATAAGCACAGCAGGGATGGATGTAAGCTCACCGACGCCCAGGAATCTGCGTTCATTACACACAAGTTGCGAAAAGGGTCATTTGTTCTTTCCATTTCACGAAGTAACTGTACTCTGTTGTGTCTATGTGTTACGGAATTGTATATTGTTTGTATGAGTGCAGGATCTAAGAGGAATCATCGATGACGCATGGAAACCCACTAAAAATAAGCACAGCAGGGATGGATGTAAGCTCACCGACGCCCAGGAATCTGCGTTCATTACACACAAGTTGCGAAAAGGGTCATTTGTTCTTTCCATTTCACGAAGTAACTGTACTCTGTTGTGTCTATGTGTTACGGAATTGTATATTGTTTGTATGAGTGCAGGATCTAAGAGGAATCATCGATGACGCATGGAAGCCCACTAAAAATAAGCACAGCAGGGATGGATGTAAGCTCACCGACGCCCAGGAATCTGCGTTCATTACACACAAGTTGCGAAAAGGGTCATTTGTTCTTTCCATTTCACGAAGTAACTGTACTCTGTTGTGTCTATGTGTTACGGAATTGTATATTGTTTGTATGAGTGCAGGATCTAAGAGGAATCATCGATGACGCATGGAAACCCACTAAAAATAAGCACAGCAGGGATGGATGTAAGCTCACCGACGCCCAGGAATCTGCGTTCATTACACACAAGTTGCGAAAAGGGTCATTTGTTCTTTCCATTTCACGAAGTAACTGTACTCTGTTGTGTCTATGTGTTACGGAATTGTATATTGTTTGTATGAGTGCAGGATCTAAGAGGAATCATCGATGACGCATGGAAACCCACTAAAAATAAGCACAGCAGGGATGGATGTAAGCTCACCGACGCCCAGGAATCTGCGTTCATTACACACAAGTTGCGAAAAGGGTCATTTGTTCTTTCCATTTCACGAAGTAACTGTACTCTGTTGTGTCTATGTGTTACGGAATTGTATATTGTTTGTATGAGTGCAGGATCTAAGAGGAATCATCGATGACGCATGGAAACCCACTAAAAATAAGCACAGCAGGGATGGATGTAAGCTCACCGACGCCCAGGAATCTGCGTTCATTACACACAAGTTGCGAAAAGGGTCATTTGTTCTTTCCATTTCACGAAGTAACTGTACTCTGTTGTGTCTATGTGTTACGGAATTGTATATTGTTTGTATGAGTGCAGGATCTAAGAGGAATCATCGATGACGCATGGAAACCCACTAAAAATAAGCACAGCAGGGATGGATGTAAGCTCACCGACGCCCAGGAATCTGCGTTCATTACACACAAGTTGCGAAAAGGGTCATTTGTTCTTTCCATTTCACGAAGTAACTGTACTCTGTTGTGTCTATGTGTTACGGAATTGTATATTGTTTGTATGAGTGCAGGATCTAAGAGGAATCATCGATGACGCATGGAAACCCACTAAAAATAAGCACAGCAGGGATGGATGTAAGCTCACCGACGCCCAGGAATCTGCGTTCATTACACACAAGTTGCGAAAAGGGTCATTTGTTCTTTCCATTTCACGAAGTAACTGTACTCTGTTGTGTCTATGTGTTACGGAATTGTATATTGTTTGTATGAGTGCAGGATCTAAGAGGAATCATCGATGACGCATGGAAACCCACTAAAAATAAGCACAGCAGGGATGGATGTAAGCTCACCGACGCCCAGGAATCTGCGTTCATTACACACAAGTTGCGAAAAGGGTCATTTGTTCTTTCCATTTCACGAAGTAACTGTACTCTGTTGTGTCTATGTGTTACGGAATTGTATATTGTTTGTATGAGTGCAGGATCTAAGAGGAATCATCGATGACGCATGGAAACCCACTAAAAATAAGCACAGCAGGGATGGCTGTAAGCTCACCGACGCCCAGGAATCTGCGTTCATTACACACAAGTTGCGAAAAGGGTCATTTGTTCTTTCCATTTCACGAAGTAACTGTACTCTGTTGTGTCTATGTGTTACGGAATTGTATATTGTTTGTATGAGTGCAGGATCTAAGAGGAATCATCGATGATGCATGGAAACCCACTAAAAATAAGCACAGCAGGGATGGATGTAAGCTCACCGACGCCCAGGAATCTGCGTTCATTACACACAAGTTGCGAAAAGGGTCATTTGTTCTTTCCATTTCACGAAGTAACTGTACTCTGTTGTGTCTATGTGTTACGGAATTGTATATTGTTTGTATGAGTGCAGGATCTAAGAGGAATCATCGATGACGCATGGAAACCCACTAAAAATAAGCACAGCAGGGATGGATGTAAGCTCACCGACGCCCAGGAATCTGCGTTCATTACACACAAGTTGCGAAAAGGGTCATTTGTTCTTTCCATTTCACGAAGTAACTGTACTCTGTTGTGTCTATGTGTTACGGAATTGTATATTGTTTGTATGAGTGCAGGATCTAAGAGGAATCATCGATGACGCATGGAAACCCACTAAAAATAAGCACAGCAGGGATGGATGTAAGCTCACCGACGCCCAGGAATCTGCGTTCATTACACACAAGTTGCGAAAAGGGTCATTTGTTCTTTCCATTTCACGAAGTAACTGTACTCTGTTGTGTCTATGTGTTACGGAATTGTATATTGTTTGTATGAGTGCAGGATCTAAGAGGAATCATCGATGACGCATGGAAACCCACTAAAAATAAGCACAGCAGGGATGGATGTAAGCTCACCGACGCCCAGGAATCTGCGTTCATTACACACAAGTTGCGAAAAGGGTCATTTGTTCTTTCCATTTCACGAAGTAACTGTACTCTGTTGTGTCTATGTGTTACGGAATTGTATATTGTTTGTATGAGTGCAGGATCTAAGAGGAATCATCGATGACGCATGGAAACCCACTAAAAATAAGCACAGCAGGGATGGATGTAAGCTCACCGACGCCCAGGAATCTGCGTTCATTACACACAAGTTGCGAAAAGGGTCATTTGTTCTTTCCATTTCACGAAGTAACTGTACTCTGTTGTGTCTATGTGTTACGGAATTGTATATTGTTTGTATGAGTGCAGGATCTAAGAGGAATCATCGATGACGCATGGAAACCCACTAAAAATAAGCACAGCAGGGATGGATGTAAGCTCACCGACGCCCAGGAATCTGCGTTCATTACACACAAGTTGCGAAAAGGGTCATTTGTTCTTTCCATTTCACGAAGTAACTGTACTCTGTTGTGTCTATGTGTTACGGAATTGTATATTGTTTGTATGAGTGCAGGATCTAAGAGGAATCATCGATGACGCATGGAAACCCACTAAAAATAAGCACAGCAGGGATGGATGTAAGCTCACCGACGCCCAGGAATCTGCGTTCATTACACACAAGTTGCGAAAAGGGTCATTTGTTCTTTCCATTTCACGAAGTAACTGTACTCTGTTGTGTCTATGTGTTACGGAATTGTATATTGTTTGTATGAGTGCAGGATCTAAGAGGAATCATCGATGACGCATGGAAACCCACTAAAAATAAGCACAGCAGGGATGGATGTAAGCTCACCGACGCCCAGGAATCTGCGTTCATTACACACAAGTTGCGAAAAGGGTCATTTGTTCTTTCCATTTCACGAAGTAACTGTACTCTGTTGTGTCTATGTGTTACGGAATTGTATATTGTTTGTATGAGTGCAGGATCTAAGAGGAATCATCGATGACGCATGGAAACCCACTAAAAATAAGCACAGCAGGGATGGATGTAAGCTCACCGACGCCCAGGAATCTGCGTTCATTACACACAAGTTGCGAAAAGGGTCATTTGTTCTTTCCATTTCACGAAGTAACTGTACTCTGTTGTGTCTATGTGTTACGGAATTGTATATTGTTTGTATGAGTGCAGGATCTAAGAGGAATCATCGATGACGCATGGAAACCCACTAAAAATAAGCACAGCAGGGATGGATGTAAGCTCACCGACGCCCAGGAATCTGCGTTCATTACACACAAGTTGCGAAAAGGGTCATTTGTTCTTTCCATTTCACGAAGTAACTGTACTCTGTTGTGTCTATGTGTTACGGAATTGTATATTGTTTGTATGAGTGCAGGATCTAAGAGGAATCATCGATGACGCATGGAAACCCACTAAAAATAAGCACAGCAGGGATGGATGTAAGCTCACCGACGCCCAGGAATCTGCGTTCATTACACACAAGTTGCGAAAAGGGTCATTTGTTCTTTCCATTTCACGAAGTAACTGTACTCTGTTGTGTCTATGTGTTACGGAATTGTATATTGTTTGTATGAGTGCAGGATCTAAGAGGAATCATCGATGACGCATGGAAACCCACTAAAAATAAGCACAGCAGGGATGGATGTAAGCTCACCGACGCCCAGGAATCTGCGTTCATTACACACAAGTTGCGAAAAGGGTCATTTGTTCTTTCCATTTCACGAAGTAACTGTACTCTGTTGTGTCTATGTGTTACGGAATTGTATATTGTTTGTATGAGTGCAGGATCTAAGAGGAATCATCGATGACGCATGGAAACCCACTAAAAATAAGCACAGCAGGGATGGATGTAAGCTCACCGACGCCCAGGAATCTGCGTTCATTACACACAAGTTGCGAAAAGGGTCATTTGTTCTTTCCATTTCACGAAGTAACTGTACTCTGTTGTGTCTATGTGTTACGGAATTGTATATTGTTTGTATGAGTGCAGGATCTAAGAGGAATCATCGATGACGCATGGAAACCCACTAAAAATAAGCACAGCAGGGATGGCTGTAAGCTCACCGACGCCCAGGAATCTGCGTTCATTACACACAAGTTGCGAAAACGGTCATTTGTTCTTTCCATTTCACGAAGTAACTGTACTCTGTTGTGTCTATGTGTTACGGAATTGTATATTGTTTGTATGAGTGCAGGATCTAAGAGGAATCATCGATGACGCATGGAAACCCACTAAAAATAAGCACAGCAGGGATGGATGTAAGCTCACCGACGCCCAGGAATCTGCGTTCATTACACACAAGTTGCGAAAAGGGTCATTTGTTCTTTCCATTTCACGAAGTAACTGTACTCTGTTGTGTCTATGTGTTACGGAATTGTATATTGTTTGTATGAGTGCAGGATCTAAGAGGAATCATCGATGACGCATGGAAACCCACTAAAAATAAGCACAGCAGGGATGGCTGTAAGCTCACCGACGCCCAGGAATCTGCGTTCATTACACACAAGTTGCGAAAAGGGTCATTTGTTCTTTCCATTTCACGAAGTAACTGTACTCTGTTGTGTCTATGTGTTACGGAATTGTATATTGTTTGTATGAGTGCAGCATCTAAGAGGAATCATCGATGACGCATGGAAACCCACTAAAAATAAGCACAGCAGGGATGGCTGTAAGCTCACCGACGCCCAGGAATCTGCGTTCATTACACACAAGTTGCGAAAAGGGTCATTTGTTCTTTCCATTTCACGAAGTAACTGTACTCTGTTGTGTCTATGTGTTACGGAATTGTATATTGTTTGTATGAGTGCAGGATCTAAGAGGAATCATCGATGACGCATGGAAACCCACTAAAAATAAGCACAGCAGGGATGGATGTAAGCTCACCGACGCCCAGGAATCTGCGTTCATTACACACAAGTTGCGAAAAGGGTCATTTGTTCTTTCCATTTCACGAAGTAACTGTACTCTGTTGTGTCTATGTGTTACGGAATTGTATATTGTTTGTATGAGTGCAGGATCTAAGAGGAATCATCGATGACGCATGGAAACCCACTAAAAATAAGCACAGCAGGGATGGATGTAAGCTCACCGACGCCCAGGAATCTGCGTTCATTACACACAAGTTGCGAAAAGGGTCATTTGTTCTTTCCATTTCACGAAGTAACTGTACTCTGTTGTGTCTATGTGTTACGGAATTGTATATTGTTTGTATGAGTGCAGGATCTAAGAGGAATCATCGATGACGCATGGAAACCCACTAAAAATAAGCACAGCAGGGATGGATGTAAGCTCACCGACGCCCAGGAATCTGCGTTCATTACACACAAGTTGCGAAAAGGGTCATTTGTTCTTTCCATTTCACGAAGTAACTGTACTCTGTTGTGTCTATGTGTTACGGAATTGTATATTGTTTGTATGAGTGCAGGATCTAAGAGGAATCATCGATGACGCATGGAAACCCACTAAAAATAAGCACAGCAGGGATGGATGTAAGCTCACCGACGCCCAGGAATCTGCGTTCATTACACACAAGTTGCGAAAAGGGTCATTTGTTCTTTCCATTTCACGAAGTAACTGTACTCTGTTGTGTCTATGTGTTACGGAATTGTATATTGTTTGTATGAGTGCAGGATCTAAGAGGAATCATCGATGACGCATGGAAACCCACTAAAAATAAGCACAGCAGGGATGGCTGTAAGCTCACCGACGCCCAGGAATCTGCGTTCATTACACACAAGTTGCGAAAAGGGTCATTTGTTCTTTCCATTTCACGAAGTAACTGTACTCTGTTGTGTCTATGTGTTACGGAATTGTATATTGTTTGTATGAGTGCAGGATCTAAGAGGAATCATCGATGACGCATGGAAACCCACTAAAAATAAGCACAGCAGGGATGGATGTAAGCTCACCGACGCCCAGGAATCTGCGTTCATTACACACAAGTTGCGAAAAGGGTCATTTGTTCTTTCCATTTCACGAAGTAACTGTACTCTGTTGTGTCTATGTGTTACGGAATTGTATATTGTTTGTATGAGTGCAGGATCTAAGAGGAATCATCGATGACGCATGGAAACCCACTAAAAATAAGCACAGCAGGGATGGATGTAAGCTCACCGACGCCCAGGAATCTGCGTTCATTACACACAAGTTGCGAAAAGGGTCATTTGTTCTTTCCATTTCACGAAGTAACTGTACTCTGTTGTGTCTATGTGTTACGGAATTGTATATTGTTTGTATGAGTGCAGGATCTAAGAGGAATCATCGATGACGCATGGAAACCCACTAAAAATAAGCACAGCAGGGATGGATGTAAGCTCACCGACGCCCAGGAATCTGCGTTCATTACACACAAGTTGCGAAAAGGGTCATTTGTTCTTTCCATTTCACGAAGTAACTGTACTCTGTTGTGTCGATGTGTTACGGAAATGGTATATTGTTTGTATGAGTGCAGGATCTAAGAGGAATTACCGATGACGCATGAAAACCCACTAAAAATTAGCACAGGCAGGGATGGATGTAGGTTCACCGACGCCCAGGACAACATTGTGATTGCACCCCTCCCCCTCCCCCCTCATGTTACTGATTACTTGACGAAATATGATACCTATTTTCAGTGGCGGCTCGTTCAAAATTTGACCAGTGTGCTACAATATTACAAAAATAAACAGGAAACAAAATATACTAAAATAAAAAGTCAACCTTTGTATGATTGCCTTTAATTAAATATCAATTAATACTGTATTGACAGTACGACCTTCAGGGGAATCTATAACAGCGCTGCCAACTGCATGTGTTCACTGCAGGTAGTAAATATAACGTTTAAAAAATATTAATTTTAGACTCAGAGTTATTTGAATATGAGCCTCACACGGGTAGGTTTGAGAGACAACGCGCAAGACGCCTGTGCCAGCGCGCTATTTGACTCTGTATGCCACAATATTCGTCACACACTATTCTTCCGCAGCCGTTACACGCAGTGCGAAGAGAAAATGATAAATATTGATCTGGTGCTGCGGTCGGTCTCAGCAGACATGAATCGCCAGGACTGACGTCACGTCTGCGCATGCGCACTAGCGAACAAACGACTGCGCCGCCTCTCTGCGCACGTACCAGCGCGGCTGAATCCCACTTCAGCACACGGAGCTGGTTTCCAGCTATCGCGGCGAGAGCGCTCCAAAATGCGTTTTCATCCTTATTACTGGCATCCTAATACGCATTGGAAAGGAATTGGCATAATTTTATTGTGATAGCTGGCTCGTATTTCAAGAAAAATGATGTAATTTTATAGCGATTTACGCTTGCATTCGAAGAGAAATGGCATAATTATAGTATTATATTTACAGTGTGGCTGCAGCACATTAGCACATTATCCCCAGCCGCCACTGCCTATTTTCTTAATATACTATGTAGTTCAACTAAGGAACAGGGGAGAAAGTGGAGAACATATTAAACCATACATTAATACAGATACAATTGCAAAATAGTAATAATAATACATATACATGGTGAGTCACTAGCTATTGCCGCCAAGAATATTTACCAAGATCTCGGGGAGTTAAGAATCTACAAATGTAAGTTAAAACGCTCATTGCTGCTCTAAATTACTTTATGAGTGGCCACAGTATATGCACAATGGAAATTTATCTAACTGCTCATTCCTCAAGGAAGCAGCCAGCCAACGTTTTAACAAACACAAAATCAATGTTAAAAAATAAATCAATCAATAATTAAATATGGGATGGGGAGCATGATATCATAAAGAAGAGGTCTGTTACTTTAAAATCATAAACTATTCAGTAAAATAAACAAGCAAATAAATGTGGGGAGACCACATTAAGCACACACCTTGTACAAAAGTGAATTACATCATAAAATTACTTCCCGTAGTAAAATTATTTCAGCGCTTTATGAATATGGAGGTAACGTGAGAAAATTTGCAAACACACAATGGGTAGCTGAAAGCACATACATTCCTTCACAGACACACGCATAAAGCTTGGCAGTACATTACAATCCTGGAGCACATGAAAGCAGCGGCGAAACGAAGCGTCGGCGGCGTCTTGACGAGATGGTGCGCATCTTAAATTATACTGTGCCCTAACAAAGCATACTATTCTTATGTACTACGTGAAGTGCGACCACAGTGAATTACATAGAATTTACAAAGGAAATTAATTCAGAATAACCGAATAGAACACACACGATAATTCGTATAGAAGAAAGTTAGTATTAATAAAACCATGGCTGAAGGCCGAAGTAACGACCCTTATGAAAGCACGTCGTGCAATCAGTCATACAAGACAGGAAAGACGGAATCAAATCGTCTCCATAGCGAAAGAATGACTCAAGAGAACTATAACTGAAAAACCAAGAGTGCCTGATCACAAAGAAATCAAAGTTCTAACAGCAAGTCATCCCCTCAGCATGATTCGGCAGAGTACTTACTTCCACAGTCTTTGGAGCCAGAGTGAACAGTGTAGCTCTAAGGCCACGGAAAAACCTCTCCCTGCCATACACCGGATGTAGAGCGCGCTAAAAGCGACGCAGAGTGTGTTCAGAGACTAGTGTTTACCAACTCTTACTACCTGGCTCCAATGTTATTCAATTTGTACATTGAACAAGCTATAAAGGAAAGCAAGGAGAAATTTGGTGAAGGTATAAAAGTTCAGGGGGAAGAATTAAAAACATTGCGTTTTGCCGATGACATAGTAATTCTGTCAGATACAGCAAAGGACCTGGAAGAGCAATTGAATGGAATGGACAGTGTGCTGAAAGGTGCATATAAGATGAAGATTAACAAGAGCAAAACTAGGGTAATGGAGTGCAGTGTAAGAAAATCAGGTGATGCTGAAGGAATTAGATTGGGAAACGAAGCAATAAAGGAGGTAGATGAGTTTTGTTACTTGGGCAGTAAAATAACAAATGATGGGCGCAGTACAGAGGATATAAAATGCAGAATGGCAATGGGTAGAAAAGCGTTTTTGAAAAAGAGAAATTTGTTAACATCGAATATTGATTTAGGCCTAAGGAAGTCCTTTCTGAGGGCATTTGTATGGAGTGTTGCCTTGTATGGGAGTGAGACATGGACGATAAACAGTGCGGACAGGAAGAGGATTGAGGCTTTTGAAATATGGTGCTACAGAAGAATGCTGAAGATTAGGTGGGTGGATCGCGTAACTAATGAGGCGGTACTGAACAGAATTGGGGAGAAAAGGAATTTCTGGCATACCTTGACTAAAAGAAGGGATAGATTGGTAGGACACATTCTTAGACATCAAGGAATTGTTAATTTAGCGTTGGAGGGAAGTGTGTGGGGAAAAAATCGCAGGGGAAGACCAAGAGATGGATACAGTAAGCAGATTCAGACAGATGTAGGTTGTCGTTCTTATGTGGAGATGAAGAGGCTTGCTCAGGATAGAGTATTGTGGAGAGCTGCATCAAACCAGTCTCCGGACTGAAGACCACAACAACAACAACAACTACCTGGCCAAGACAATTCTCTCTACAACCGCTCCGAGAGAGGTCTTCTGTCACCTCTTTCATCCGGGATTAGGTTGGTACTACGCTAAGAACACGGCCACCTTACCACCTTGCCAAGCAAGCTTGTCTATGGCCATATAGGAGACGCTGGCGCAGACGGCAAACGAAGTCATGCGTTCTTAACTACAGCAAAACGAGGCCTAAAGCGGGAGGCGGCGACTGTCTATATTAAGAGCACACATTGACAGTCACATGATTACAAGTTCACGGGTAGAAACATTTATTAATATGGGGCAAACATATATAAACATGGAGCATTGATCATTAATAAAAAGAATAAAATTATTAACATACTGATAGATAACGTTAATGGTATAGAAATACTTTATATTAATGAATCAATCAAAATGGGACACAACAACGCATTCAGTGGACGTGTTTCAAGATTTTTTTTTTTTTATTTTTTATTTTTTTATTTTTTTGGATGCTATCGATTGGTACTAATTTTCTGATAGCGGCAGCCGAATCCAGTGATGTGTAACAGTAAGGTCTTTGAAGATCCAAAAGGTCGCAGAACGTCCATTTGCAGAAGGTGTTCGATGTGATGACCATTGGTATCAATGCAGTGATGCAATGTACTAATCATGGGTTGAGTTGTATTCCATGTCAGTAAATAGTAAATATCAGCCGAATATAGTGTATCCATCTAACGTGCCGGTAACATCTAAAGACTATTCGGCGGTTGTGCAATACGTTACTAATAAGAACAGTAAGACTAGTATCGCTAAAGCAGGCGAACATGAATGATGTATCCCTTCGATAACAAGAAAATATGCTTCCCATTTACGGAGAATGCCAATGAAATTCAGAGAGGGCTAGAGACTTATACCCTGAAAGATATCCTCAACGTACTCACTCTACATGTCGTACAGTTAAATAATTGTATGACAAAATGAGAACAACTGGAGTTTTTACGTATCAGAAACATATCCGGCAAAAGGAATGTTACTAAAGAGGAAGCGGATCCTTGTGGTACTTTGTCTCAAATCTGCCAAGGGAATCTGCCATGAGCCAGAGTAGAGGTTATTCTGCATCGCCATAAATATCATCTTTACCATACAAGAATTCTATGCGTCGAATGTAATTGTGCCACTGATCTCATTGTCAGATTCAGAGGGATGAAATATTCATTAATCTGATTTTATTTACTGACGAGACACCCTTGACCTAAACAATAAACTAATCCGCGATATAAATTAAACCCTGGAAAGACGAGTGAAAAATTGGCACTCATAATTAGGAAAAGGAGAACTTATTTTTAAGGATATATACTCAAAATGAACTCGGCTAAATGAACCGATCAAATTTTTTGACTACTTTCGGAAAAAGAATCATGGAAGCTATGCTCACTGATAAAAATGGAAAAAATGACCAAATGCAAGACAAGAAGGAAAGATTCCAAGCCAAATTCAAAACAAAGCGACCGATTCAAATCTCTGAAGAAGAATAGACAAGCAAGAGCAGAAAGAATGATATAATACTGGGCTAATAGAAAGGCACAGAACACTATGAAATGATTTATCTGAAGTGTGTGAAAGAAAAAGAAGAATAAATAAATGTCATAGCAAAACGGTTATAGAAAAAGAATCATTTCAAGTTTTTGCCTAATTTTCCCATCATCCATACAACTCGTGAAAGTTTTCTTTGTTTGAACTGTAAAGAACAGCCAATCAGTCCAGTCGTTCTCAATTGCTTCGTTTACAAGCAAACAGATTTAATTTTTATTTGTAAAAATGTAATCATTAACTTCTCCCTATTCAGCTAACCAAATTAACAGGCGACCATCTATAATAGTCAGTTGGAGTGGGAGAGTTCCAGTTCCACTTCGTGACGCAAGGTGGAGATGAAGAATGGGAGAGTGCTGAAAACAGATGTCGATATGAGCAAAGTACTACGTGTAAAACGCGCTGACGAATGCGCCGGGCAGCTCCACAAAGTGTCGCCCTCTGGAGGTGAGGTGGTACCAGCAGCCCGCCCGTCAACAGTCGGAGGGCGGAGCAAAAAGTCGTGTGGAGGGGGAGTGTGGGTGGCGCGTATTTCACTCTTAGGGCGGCCGGCAGCAGCAGCAGTAGGGGATTACCACCGTCCCTCACTGGCCCAGCCGCACGATCTATCTCTGGCGACGTGGCTGTGGACAGCCCTCCACCTGAGTCCCTCTGGTCACCAGGGAGCCGCTATCGTAAGCACAACTTGCCCCAAAAATTCGTTAGATTAGTTGGTTTGTTCCATAGAGCCGTGTTGAGGAGATTCACGTGTTGGAACATGTTGATAATGTAATGATATTGATACAGGGACATACATTTTTTACAAGCTGATAAGATAATAATACCAATAGTATGAATACAGATAAGTGCATCTTTCGGTGCTATTTAGGAATTCGTCAGTGAAGTATGAGTTGGCCACTAGAAAGTCTCTTAGGCTCCTCTTAAACTGATCTTTATTTCTAGCTGTATTTTATAGTTGTCGGTAAATTATTTAAAATATGTGTTGTAGTGGATGCCTTTTTGAACTAAAGTAAATTCTATGAAGCCCTTGTATAGATCATTTTTGTTCCTAGTATTGTAGGTATGAACTGAAATGTTTGTTGGAAAAGGGATACGTTTTTTATGACAAATTTTATTAAGGAATAAATATACTGAGAGGCAGTACATCTACATCTACATAGATACTCTGCAAATCACATTAAAGTGCCTGGCAGAGGGTTCATTAACCACTTTCATAACTTTTCTCTACCGTCCCATTCTCTAATAGCGCGCGGGGAGAAAGAACACCTAAATCGTTCCGTTTTCAATCTCATTTCTCTTATTTTATTGGTATGGTCATTGTCTCCCTAAGTAGGTGAGTGCCAGCAAAATATTTTCGCATTCAGAACTAAAAATCGGTGATTGAAACTTCGCAAACACATCACGCCGCAATGTATAACGTCTTTCTTTTAATGATGTCCACCCCAATTCTTGCAACATTTCCGTGACGCTTTTCCCCCCGTAACGCGATAAAACAAAACGAGCTGCCCTTCTCTGAACCTTCTCAATGTCTTCCGTCAGTCCCACCTGTTGAGGGTCCCACAAGTGGCAACAGTACTCCAGGAGAGGACACACAAGGGTGATGTGGGCAGTCTCGTTGGTGGAGCTGGTGCATCTTCGAAGCGTTCTGCCGATGAAACGTAACCTTGGGTTCGCCTTCCCCACAATATTTTCTATGTGTTCTCTCCAGTCAAAGTTGTTCGTAATTGTAACTCCTAGGTATTTGGTAGAATCTACGACCTTAAGGCTTGACTGATTTATCCCGTAATTAAAGTTCAGCGGATTTCTTTTAGTGGTCATGTGTATTACTTCACACTTTTCTTTATTTAGTGTCAATTGCCAATTTTCGCACCATGCAGAAATTTTGTCTAAATCGCTTTGCAGTTGCTTTTGATCCTCAATTGACTTCACTAATCGATAAACGACAGTATCATCCGCGAACAGTCTAAGGGAGCTATTGAGATTGTCTCCTAAATCGTTTATAACCACGAGGAAGAGCAGGGGACCTATAACGCTTCCCTGTGGATCGCCAGATATCACTTCTGTTTTACTCGATGACTTACCGTCAATTACAACGAACTGTGTTCTTTCTGATAGGAAATCTTGAATCCAATCGCACAATTGGGGAGATATTCCATAAGCACGCAATTTCATAAGAAGCCGCTTGTGGGGTACAGTGTCAAAAGCCTTCCTGAAATCCAGAAATATGGAATCGATTTGAGATCCCTTGTCGATGGCACTTAACACTTCATGTGAATAAAGGGCAATTCAGGGACATGCACTTTTTACAAGCTGATAATGTAATAATACTAATAGTATGAATACAGATAAATGCATCACTTGGTTCTATTTAAGAATTCGCCAGTGGAGTAGAAGAAGTTCACCACTAGAAAGTCTTTTAGGCTCCTCTTAAACGGATCTTTATTTGTAGCTAAATTTTTATGGTTGTTAGTAATTTTGTGTCCCATCCTCGTCGCCACTTTTGTGTCTCGTTTCCGCCGGTTGTGCTGGCTGTCGGTGCAGAGTAGAGAGACCGACACAGGAAGATAGGATACACGGGTGTGCGGGTACGGAGTGAGCAGCCAGTGGGACAGCATAAACTAGAAACACTAAATAAAACTCTTCTGGGTTTTGGACCGCATCGTCAAAATATCAAACACTTCACCGACGTTTCGGCCACTATTGCAAGTGGCCATTGCAAGTAAATGTAACACCCAGAAGATGGCCACTTGCAATAGTGGCCGAAACGTCGGTGAAGTGTTTGATATTTTGACGATGCGGTCCAAAACCCAGAAGAGTTTTATTTACAATGACAACGGCCGCGGAAGCCTTCGTTTACATAGAAACACTAACTTAGTAGAACAAGATGTATATTTCGTAGAAATTATACAATACTTAACTTGGAGGGCAGCCGACTAGTGGAATGCTGGTACATAGTTTAGCTACGTAGATAGAGGCTTGCCTACTGATGAGAGACTTTCCTAGTCCCTGTCTTAATCCCAAGTGACCGATGCAGTTCAGTGGTGGCTACGAGCGGAGTTGTAGCAGAGAGCGCTCGTGGATGACGTCGTAAGAACGCCGCGCCGTGAGTGCATGGCGGCGCGCGGCGAAGGTACGTGGCGCGCACTTCAGACTTGTGCGACACCACAAGTAAATTGTTAAAAATATGTGTTCCTGACTAGTGGACCTCTTTTAGAACTAAAGTAAATGCTTTTAAGTCCTTGTGTAGTTCATTTCCGTAGTACTGTAGGTATGAACTGAGCTGTTTGTTGGAAAAAGGGATACATTATTTATGACAAATTTTATTAAGGAATAAATATACTGAGAGGCAGTAGTTAACATACCCAGTTCTTTGAAGCGGCTACTGCAGGATGTCTGTGAATTTACAACACAAACAATACGTATTACACGCTTTTGGGCTCTGAAAACTCTTGCTTGACTTGAAGAGTTACCCCAAAATATTGTACCATATGAAATTATGGAATGAAAGTAACCAAAGTATGCAAGCATTTTTTTATGTCTCCTATGTCTGATACCACTCGTATTGCAAATACAGATTTGTTAAGTCGTTTCTGCAGTTCTGTGGTGTGCTCCTCCCAACTGAATTCATTATCAAGCTGTAATCACAGGAATTTTTTACTGCCATTCTCTTCTATCAGCAATTACTCATACTTTATGCATATAGTGGATGGGAATTTCTTACATGTTCTGAACTGTATGTAGTTGTCTTTTCCAAGTTTAATGTCAATGAGCTGCCTTTAAACCATTTATTAATGTTAACGAAAATATCATTAGTAGACCTTTCCAGAACTATGCTTGACAAGCTATTTATTGCAATACTTGTATCATCTGCAAACAAAACGAACTCTCCTTCTGGCAGTGTAACTGACGAGAGTCATTAATGTACACAAGAGAAAGCAGTGACCCTAAGATGGATCCTTGTGGGACACCACAAGTAATTTCTTCCCAATCTGATGATGACTGTTGGCTTAAAACACTAATCCCTTGCACTGACAAGTGCAAGTCCCTTGCACATCACAAGAAAGAGAGGTACACTGATAAAATGAAAAGATGAACATGCCTAAAATGCACAAAGAGTGCAAAGCGCTCCCGGCGAGAAGGGCGAACTCGAAGCAATCTCATGTCAGCTTACGAGTCGTTACTGCAGTCGCTAGTCTCAGTCTCACATCTGTGTGGCGTATACTACACGGCCACAGGTTTCACCCGTACTGTCTGTCACTGACCCAGGAGCTTCATGGGAACGGTTTCGGTGCAGTGCGAGAGCTACATTCTGTGAATGAGCCATGCTTAATTTCACGCTGGAATCCTTACAAAGTGTTATATTCTATAATGAGTCCACGTTAAGAAATTATGGTGCAGTGAATCGGCCTAACGTGCCCTACTGGGCCGCAGACAATTCACTGTGGGTACGACCTGTCGAATCGTCAACGTAGGTGGTCTATTAATGTATGGTGTGGAATCCTTGGCGATGAAATCATCGGTCCACACTACTTCCCAGGTACACTGACAGGTGAGTTATATTGCGCTTTTATAGTGGACAGTTAAGGTGGTCTCCTTGAACATGTGGGTCTACACACGAGAGTCCATATGTGGATGCAGGACGATGGTGACCCAGCCCATATTCGGCTCGTGCTCTTATGGAAGAACTAAACAACAGGTTTGCAGGAAAATAGATGGGGCGCCATGGTACTCATACATGGCCCGCAAGGTCGCCCGATTTATTTTCGTGTGCATATCTAAAGAATCGTGTTTATGTCACTGAGCCCACATGTCCTGATGATCTAAGACAGCGCACCGAGGACACCAAGTCGCTCAATGGCAACGGCGATGTTACATCTCGTCCACAGATTCTTTAGAAGGCGCACAGCATTATTCATTCACGAACACGGACTACATCTGAACATCTCATTTAAATCAACTTCCCACCAATAAAACATCCATTTGTCTTATGGATGCATCACAGTTTTTCATGCTGCCAATAATAAACATGTCCTCCATCAGAGTCATTGATTTGACCATATGGTACGTGCAAATGTCGGCGAGGAATCCTGCATTTCTGCTTAAGTCACATTTAGCCATTATATTCTGTTTATACTGTGCCAGGATATCAGGGCCAAGGACTGGTTTGGAGCTTTAATGAGATCGGCGTGATTGAGGAAACCCAACGGTATTATTACAGAAAACCGTTACATGGTGCTAAATAAGTCCTGGGGAGAGATCGAAGGCTCGCTCTAAAGGTATATCTTGGCATCAAAGGTAAAGTAGATATCTTCTGAGCTCAAGGAAGCAGATCTAGTCTGCTTGAAGGCCTGACCTTCAGGTCTCGGCGCATCATAGTATCGTGATACAACATGTGACCACCAATCTGCCTCGTGGGTGGGTTCTGCCAATTGTTTCCGGTTGGTGTTCCATGGTCAGCAGAACCAAGCGACCAGCGAAATGCCGATCCAACAGGCAAGTTACGGGAATACGCGTGCGGAAAGTTTCAACAGCAGGCACGCAGGCAGCCAGGGCAGCCAAACTGAACATTTCTATTCCTCTACACCCGAGGGACGGGCTTCAATACCGACAACGATAGCAGCTTGCGCATTTTACCTTCACAAAGGTGATGTTGTATCACGATACTAATAATGACCTTGAACGCGTGGGCAAAATTAGTTGAAATGATAATTATTTCTACGTAGCACACTGATGTCCATTTCCTGTGATTATGAACTTCCTATCTCCAGTATTTTGAGGTGTTTTTATTTATTTATTTATTCCGTACCATTGTCAATATCCAGCGTTTGGATTATCAGGTACAAAAGGTCTGAATGCCTCAACAGAGGATGTAACAGCTGTATCAAACCCTCTCGAGCCGTATCAGAGCGGGCATTCATGTCAGAAGAAGTGCAAAGTCGTATTAGTGAACGAGCTCATATGCCAAGATCATTATTTTGATATCATATATACGGCTCCGGTACCATTAAAAATGTCTGTTCCTTCGGAACAGATGTTCCATATTAATCGATTCGTTAATGCTAAGACAACATCATCCATCAGACCCGGTTCCGAAATTCTTATCTTCCCCCCCCCCTTTCCACCGTTTGTGCTTCACTTTCTTGATTGAGTACACAGACTGCTACTGATCTACTTGTAACAACATTATACAATGGAAAAAGAGCGTCTGTCGTGTACGCTACACCCGTACTTTAAAAACCGTAGTTGTGGTGCATGGTACATACATGTATCTATCACTTAAGCTGATATATTAAATTCTCTGTCAGTGAGGGCGGATCGATGCTGCCGTAATTTGTGAGGTGGGGTGGGTGACAGTGCACGGAATGGAAACGCCCCACCTGTGGAGAGCAGCGGTGGGCCCTGCCCAGACGTTACCAGAGACCACCTGTGCGCTCACAGCCCACTGCCTGCAGAGCAGGCGTGGCCAAGCACCGCCCCGCCGCGCCCTTGCCACCACCCGCGGCGACGGACGCCTATGCCGCGTCCCTGCCCCGCGCACTGTGCGCAGAGGCGTATGGGGCAGAGTGGCGAGAATATAGCAGTCTCACTCTCACACATGCTCCTGGCATTACAGCGGTGGGGGAAGTAGTTCGCCTGTCAAAACGGCTCGCGCCCAAAGTGCACTGGGAGAAAATGCACCTAAAAATCAATGTTTTTTTTTTTTGTTATTTGTGTTTTAACAAAAAATATTTACTTGTAAGAATGAGTCTCTATAGCCCTCATAGAGGGAAATACCCACCGACTTGAAGAAGAATATCGTAATTCCAATTCCAAAGAAAGCAAGTGCGTACAAGTGTGAAAATTACAGAACTATCAGTTTAACGAGTCATGGTTGCAAAGTACTAACACGAATTATTTACAGACGAATGGATAAACTGGTAGAATCCTACTTTGGGGAAGATCAGTTTGGAAGACGGGAGGCAGTACATTACGACTTAGGTTAAGGAATGGGAAACCTACGTTTTTAGCATTTGTGGAACTGGATAAAGTTTTTGACAATGTTGACTAGAATACACTTTTTAAATTCTGAAGGTTGCAGGGATAAAATTTATGGAACGAAGAGTTACATTAAAGTTGTACAAAGCCAGACAGCAATTGTTAGAATTGGAGGACATGAAAGGTTCGCAGTGGTTACGAAGGGAGTAAGACAGGGTTGTAACCTTTCGCAAATGTTGTTCAATCTGTACATTGAACAAGATATGAAGAAACGCAAGGAGAAATTTCTACATCTTCATACATATTTCGCAATCCTCCTTAAGGTGCGTCGCAGAGGGTGCACTGTAACACTACTAGACATTTCCTTTCCTATTCCACTCCAAATAGAACGAGGAAAAAAAGAATGCCTATATGCCTCCGTGCGAGCCCTAATTTCTACCTTGTCTTTGCGATCACTACGTGAAATGTAAGTAGGCTGCATAAGAGTGAATGAAAGTACTGGGAGAGGGAATATAAACCTTGCGGTTTGCTGATGACATAGTTATCCTGTCAGTGACAGCAAAGAACCTGGAAAAGCAATTAAATGGAATGGATAGTGTCTTGAAATTAAAATATGAACGTTAAAAAGAATAAAACAAGGGAAATGGAATGTAGTGTCCGAAAATCAGGCAATGCTGAGGGAATTAGATTAGGTAATGACACAATAAAGTAGTAGAGTTTGGTTATTTGGGTAGCCACATAACTTCTGATAGCCGAAGTAAACAAGATGTAAAGTGCAGAATGGCTTATGGAAGAAAAGCGTTTCTGACGAAGCGGAATTTGCTGACATCGAATATTAGTTTAAACGTTGGAAAGTCCTTTCTGGAAGCATTTTTGGGACAAAAGGAGATTCTGGCATATCCAAAGAGAAGGAATAGGTTTGTGGGACACAATCTGAGACATCAAGGAATCCTCACCATTAGAAGGAAATGAGTGGGGTAAAAGTCGAAAAGGGAGACCGCGGGACTAATGTGGTTATCAGATTCAAATGGATGTAGGTTGCTGTTCGTATTATCAGATGAAAAGAGTTTCATAGAGCAGGGTAGCGTGGACAGCTGCGGACTGAAGACCACAACACAGTGTGGAAGCGGTCAAAGTCACAACAAATATTTTCTGTTAAGAACTTCTCCATTTTTGTAGGAGATGGTGATCTGCCAGTGAGAGAGTGGGTATGGCAGAAAATTGATGTGGCCCGTTAAAATACTGGAACTGTTTGTGATGAGAGCCCTTTGGGTCTATAGAACACTTTGTCTGCTATTGGAAGGAGGACCTGCCTTGGTAGCTACAGTGATTCGTTTGCAAAAGTGTTAGAATCTGTAATGTTCAGTCGGGACTTTTAACTATGGCAAGGGCTAATGAGTACTAAATTAAGAACTTTCAACTTTTTCCGATAGTAACTGAACGTGTTTTGTATGTAAAGAAGACTATTTTCATTAAGAATAGACTTCAGCTTTAGTTACACAACTAACACATAAAAATTCTTCCCAATTGCATGTAGCATGGCATGGAACTACAAAGAAAGACGCCAGCTGAAAAAGAAAATCTTATCAATGTCCTTCCCAACACACTGTCCACAGTACTTCTGTGCCAATGCGATAACGCGTTCAACAGAAGCTCGTGTCCGACTACCCGCTACAGCGCGCTACAGTCTGTAACATACACACTCTGAACTGCCTGCTCCAGTGCGCATTGTATACATTGTGAGTCATAAATAAGGAAAAATATTTAGTGCTAATTGTCACACAGTGAGCTACAAAGATAAATTCTTTTTCCGCGTGTTCCTGTGTCAATAAATGACAGTGCAATTGAATGGTAAAAATCTGGAAATATGAAATGGACTTTTGGGTGTTACTGTGCGCCGATATTGGTCAAGGGGACAGATCGGCAACAGGGAACAACATGTGAGTCTTATAGGTAGTATAGCCGCCTACGAGAAGGCGAGGCGTGCGGCGTCAAGCGACTGTCTGCGTGACACTGCGAACAGTGATAGCATTCACATCTATCTCGTGCCGTTTTCGCTGGCCGGTATTATGTATCGTGTCTAGATGGCAAAGGGAAAGAAACTTCAGGAGGGATTGCACTACTGTACATGCCAGGTATATAATTTGGCTTTTGTGCCCCAAATTTAGTTTGAAGAAACGAGTACATAGATGCAGATT
This sequence comes from Locusta migratoria, assembly GCA_026315105.1. NCBI lineage: Eukaryota > Metazoa > Arthropoda > Insecta > Orthoptera > Acrididae > Locusta > Locusta migratoria. Next base: position 925,514,012 of record CM048744.1, on the reverse strand, counting down.
ACAAAATACAACTACACATGTATGTGTCAGTTAATACAAACGAATAAAATACAGCTGTGCAGATCGAAGCGAACATAGAAACATATGACCAGAAGCTGTAGTGGCGTTTTATAAGTACTGTTCGAAATGACGGCCACGATGTGTATGGCTCTTGAACTCTTCGCAGGAAGGATTGCTGAACACGATCCATCATGTCTGTATCTCTTTGTTTAATATCACAGGCATGTTGTATTCTGCATTGAAGGCTGTTGGCATCAATAATCTCTTGCTTCATAAATCACAGATTTCAGACGGCCCCACAAAATGAAATCTAGTGGATTCAGGTCTGGCGATCTTGCTGGCCATGCTACAGGGCCTCCATGACCAATCAATTTCCATGAGAAGGCATTGTCCAGATGGCGTCGCAGTATGCCGATGAAGTGAGCGGGGACACCATCATACGTGTAGCAAACTAACGTCTTCCAACAAGCCGGCCGCGGTGGCCGAGGGAACTGAGGCGCTTCAGTCACGGTCTGCACGGCCACTATGGTCGGGGGTTCGAATCGCCCCTCGGGCATGGATATTTGTGCCGTCCTTAGTCTTAGCTAGTTGATAAGTAGTTTGTAAGCTTAGGGACTGATGACCCCATAGTTAAGTCCCATAAGTTCTACAAACATTTGAACATTTTTTTTCTTCCAACAATTCCGGTAATGTAGCATCCAGGAAACGCTGATCTTGCTCTCCTGTAAGCCTGTTGGTAGCACATGTGGACAGATATTGACACCTAATCGTTGGGAGATTTTCTTCCGCCAGTTCGTGCCAATTACGCGAATTCACTATACCCTCCTTCGTCGGTGAACGGTATTGTTGGTGAACAATGCTGGTCTTGGGTCTAGCCCCGTAGGGTAAAGTTGCAGAAGTCCAGCCTCCTCTGGTAGTCTTCCGGCAATAATGCCTGCACCTTCTGTATGCGAAAGGGATGCTAATGGTTTCTATGGAGTACTCGTATAACAGTACTTTGTGACAGTCCGACAGGAGTGGCGAGAGATCGCGTGCTTAATGTTCGGTCCTCCGCAAACGTTTGTAACACATCTTCTTCGTCATCCACTCTGTACGTCGACGGTCGGCCACGACCACTGAATCCCGGAGGTGCTACACATGCACCGTACTCTCGCAAGCTCCTGTACTCAGAGTAAAACATTTTTGCGGGTGGAAGGCGCCTCCTAGGAAACCTATGGTGATACAGTTGCCTCGCAACGTCAGCTCTTCCATCTGCAAGTCCGTAGGTGAGGTGGATATCGGCGTATTCCTCGTTTGTGAAACTTGCGACGGTACTGCAGTAACACTGCGACGCGGCCGTTAGCAGCTGTCGACACGGCGAGACTCGGACAGACTGAGAAGAGCAGAGTTGTTATAAACACGTCATGCACGCCTTGCAGGACAAATATTCCCTAACATGAGACTGTACACTACGTTCCCTCCGTCAACGTGTGATTCACATTTCTGATACAATTTCACATACAATACGATGGGATTTGTTCTTTCTCGTATCTTTCAAACGCTGGCAGATACAAATCGGCTCATTGGTGTTGTCTCTGTGAGTGAATGTGAACGTGAGGCTCGTCGGTATCTCGTTAAATGTTCAAAACGTTTCAAACGTTTGTAGAGCTTATGGGACTTTACTACGGGGTCATGAGTCCCTAAACTTACGAACTACTTATGAACTAGCTAACATCACAGAGTAATATATTTGTCTGTGCTAACACTAAGGACGGCACAAATATCCATGCCCGAGGGGGGGGGGATTCGAACCCCCGACCGTAGTGGCCGTGCAGACCGTGCAGACTGGCGCGCCTCAGTCCCTTCGGCCACCGCGGCCGGCCTCATTAAATGGTTAACAGGTGTTTTTGCTTTATGTACACAGTACACTGAGGAGAACAAAATTAACAACGGTGCATCACGTGTTACTCATAGCAGCATGCGGTCCTCGACACATTTTTCCTCATTTATGCTCACCCTGTATACTGCAGCAGCGCGGACACGTGATCGGCGTCTCGGACGTCTTGCGGCCGCTGTGGGATGCCGTGGATATCGATGGATCGCACGGCGACTGCCGCGACAGTGGCGCCAATAAATGTCGATACATCAGAACAGTGTATGTGATTCTCCGCGCTAGTTTACGAGTGTTGATATGTTATTCGTCGGACTGAGATTTAAACGGTTTTCAGCTGACGATTTTTGTTGTTGTGTGATCATGAAATCGACTTAATGACGCAACATTACCTACGATAATTTAGCTGAGGAATTTGCTCCATTCTAAAGATGAAGTTAACGGATCTGTTCTGATAATTTTAAAAGGTTTATCTCTGTGTAGGACCAGAGATGGAACTTAGACCTCGCTGATTGGGTTCCATCTAAGTCACGATCTAAATATTTGAGAATGTTCCATGGACTTACTACAATAAATAGTTAAGTTCATAATTTGTGTGGTCTATGTTTTCCGTACCAGAAGGTAAATATTATTAGTATAGGTAAACAAGTTCGCACTATAAATTTCCTTAGAGTGAACACTCCACCACACTGGTTTCCTAAAGGAGTAATATCACTCATTTTCTGATACGAAATAATCCAGAAAGGAAAGTTAGGTATATCGTTTGGTCGACATTATCGTCATTAGAGGCGGAACACACGCTCAGATAGTTTTTGTTAGGGAAGGAGAAGGAAATGGTATGTGCCCTTTGCAGGAAACAATTTGTGTGCAGTGATTTAGGAAAATCACGGATAACCTAAATAGGAAAAAATTTCAAATATTACCCCTATGCTGCACATCAAATTAAATTTTCCTCAAAATCAGCAATTGTACCACACAAGGTAACAAAAGAGACCACTAATGTTTATACGTAAATTTATTTTCTGAAATTTGTTTCACATAATTATAAAATTATGGGTGGTATTTTTACATTACCACTAACACATTAAAAGGCGGAGAAGCTGATAAAATAGTGGTATTGTGAGAATACCATTGTGGAGTAAAGGGTTAATCAGAGCTAAGGGGACGTTGTTCTTAACAATATATAGCCCACAGATGCTAATACGGCTATATCAGGTGATTTCAAAAAAAGTAAGGTGACGTATTTAAATGGAGAAATATTTATTTTCGTTCCCTTCAAAGTAATCCCCCTAAGATACAATACACGTGTGACAACGCTTCTTACAAGCCCCTAAGCACTTTTCACAAGCACGTCTTGGTACAGCCTTGAGGTCCAATGATGCCGTTTTATTTCCACAATTGTTGCAAATCTTCTTCTCTTTGGTTTTGGGAACAGGAAAAAGGCGCATGGGAGAAAATCCGGTGAATATCTTGGCTGAGGTGACATTGTCGTTATTTTCGGCCAGAGAAATATCTCACAAGCAGCTGAATTGTCGTGATGCAAAAGCCACGAATTCTTTTTCCACAATTACGGACGTTTTATCGTGTTGCTTCTCGAAAACGGTGCATAAATACTCCTTGTTGACCGTACGACCTTGAGGCGAAAATTCATGTTGCACTACGCCAACGTAAATGACAAAAAACAGTCAGCCGAACTTTGGCATTTAATACAACCTGATGTGCTTTTTTGAGTACTGGCTCTCCGGGAAGCTTCGATTGGGACATTAGGCTTTGCTTTCAAAGTCATAACAGAAACCTATGTTTAGTCATCAATTATGATCCTTTTGAGCAAATCGGGATCATCATTGACGCCATTCAAGAGCTCCTAAGTGACGCTTACGCGACGGTTCTTCTGATCAAAATTGATAAGTTTTGGAACAAACTTCGTTGATACGTGTCTCATCCCCAAAATACCCAGAAAAACTGCGACACGAGCAGACCGATATGACAATATCTCCACCGACTTCTCTTATCGTAAATCGACCACTGTCAATTTTCCTCTCATCTTCGACGTTAGCATCTATCGTCCGTGTCCTAGGCGTCCAGAGCGAGATTCGTCATTGCCATCTTCTTGGCCATCTTCGAAGAGCTTGAAAATCTCGTAAACATTATTTGTTTGGTCCTTGAACCCCATACCAATCAATGAATCAAAACATTATTTTGATCTTTTTACTTAGACGAAACTCACCGTAAGCCACTGTCATCAGTTCAGGTGTTTTGTAGTACTTAATTCCATTTGTCTTGTTGTTGTGGTCTTCAGCCCGGAGACAGGTTTGATGCAGCTCTCCACCCTACTCTATCCTGAGCAAGCTTTTTCATCTCCTCATAACTCTTGCAACCCACATCCATTTGAGTCTGCTTACCGTATTCATCTCTTAGGCTCCCTCTGCGTTTTTACCCCACACACTTTCCTCCAACGCTAAATTCACGATTACTTGACGTCTAAGAATGTGTCCTATCAGTCGATTCCTTCTTTTAGTCAAGTTATGCCAAAAATTCGTTTTCTCCCCAATTCTCTTCAGTACCTCTTCATTAGTTATATGGTCCACCCATGTAATCTTTAGAATTATTCTGTAGCACCACATTTAAAAACCTTCTATCCTCTTCCTGTCCCCACTGTTTATCGTCTTTGTTTCACTACCATACAAGGCAACACTCAACACAAATGCCTTAAGAAAGGACTTCCTTACACTTAAATTAATATTCGATGTGAACAAATTTCTCTCTTTCAAAAACACTTTTCTTTCCATTGCCATTCTGCATTTTATATCCTCTGTACTGCGACCATCGCATGTTATTTTACTGCCCAAGTAACAAAACTCATCTACCACCTTTATTATTTAGTTACCTAATCTAATTCCTTCAGCATGCCTGATTTTCTTAGACTGCATTCTATTACCCTTATTTTGCTCTTGTTAATGTTCATTTTAAACGCACCTGTCAACACACTGTCCATTCCGTTTAACAACTCTTCCACGTCCTTTGCTGTTTCTGACAGCATTAGAGCCGGCCGCGGTGGACGAGGGGACTGAAGCGCTCCAGTCACGGTCTGCACGGTCACTATGGTCGGGGGTTCGAATCCCCCCTCGGGCATGGATATTTGTGCCGTCCTTAGTATTAGCTAGTTCATAAGTGGTTTTTAAGTTAAGTCCTATCTGCTACACAAACATTTAAACATTTGAATTTGAACAGTATTAGAATGTCATAGGCATAACGCAATATTTTTATCTCTTCACCCCGAACTTAAATTCCTTCTCCAAATTTCTCCTTGCTTTCCGTTATAGCCTGCTCAATATACAAATTGAATAACATTGAAGCATGGCTACTATTCTTTCTTACTCTCTCACCAACCTCTGCAACTCTTTCATGCCCAAATTTTTGTAAAAGTTGTAAATAATCTTAGGTTCCCTATATTTTACTCCTGCTGATTTCAAAATTTGAAATAGTCTATTTCATTTAACACACAATATTTGATTTCGCCGAGCACACTAAAACACGTCTAATCTTTCTGTCTGTAAAAATAGAATGCTCTAAACTGAAACTGTGAATAAATGTTCGGATCATGTAGGCAACAAAGAAAAAAAGCTTTTGATAATCGTATGTACGTTGTCCGCGCAACTGAAAAAGTCACCTTTCATTTTGAACAGCCGTCGTATCATTTCCAAATATTATGCTCAGAATCCAGGCCTTGAATAGTACTTCATATATAAATGTAGGGCGTGATGGTGCTGCTGTACCATAGGCCCATGACACCTTAAATTTATGTATGAAGTTTTACCCCAGACCTGGATACTGAAGATCATATTTCGAAACGTGTCAATAACCGTATTGCCTCATTACCACCTATGGCCTATACATTTTTGACAACAGCGTCCTTTTAATTCTGGTTACTATTTGAAATTTTTGATAATGGACACATCTAACACGGAAGAGTCTAAGTTACGTCTGAAATAATAGAAATGGCCAAGGGCTGGTTTGAACCGCCGTCATCGTGTATGCCAGTCCTCGAACCTCGCTCGGTACAAATTGACCAGCTACGCACATAACTGGTTTTTACAGTGTGGCCACGACATTGTGAATATTAACCTCGACTTCCTCTGCGTCGGTCGATGCGGCCACGGAAGACTCTAAGTTACGTCTGAAATAACAGAAATGGCCAAGGGCTGGTTTGAAGCGCCGTCATCGTGTATGCCAGTCCTTGAACCTCGCCCGGTACAAATTGACCAACTACGCACATAACTGGTTTTTGCAGTGTGGCCACGACATTCTGAATATTAACCTCGACTTCCTCTGCGTCGGTCGATGCGGCCACGGAAGACTCTAAGTTACGTCTGAAATAACAGAAATGGCCAAGGGCTGGTTTGAAGCGCCGTCATCGTGTATGGCAGTCCTCGAACCTCGCCCGGTACAAAATGACCAACTACACACATAACTGGTTTTTGCAGTGTGGCCACGACATTCTGAATATTAACCTCCACTTCCTCTGCGTCGGTCGATGCGGCCACGGAAGACTCTAAGTTACGTCTGAAATAACAGAAATGGCCAAGGGCTAGTTTGAAACGCCGTCATCGTGTATGCCAGTCCTCGAACCTCGCCCGGTACAAAATGACCAACTACGCACATAACTGGTTTTTGCAGTGTGGCCACGACATTCTGAATATTAACCTCGACTTCCTCTGCATTGGTCGATGCGGCCACGGAAGACTCTAAGTTACGTCTGAAATAACAGAAATGGCCAAGGGCTAGTTTGAAGTGCCGTCATCGTGTATGCCAGTCCTCGAACCTCGCCCAGTACAAATTGACCAGCTACACACATAACTGGTTTTTACAGTGTGGCCACGACATTGTGAATATTAACCTCGAATTCCTCCGCGTTGGTCAATGCAGCCACGGAAGACTCTAAGTTATGTCTGAAATAAACAGAAATGGCCAAGGGCTGGTTTGAGTCGCCATCATCGTGTATGCCAGTACTCGAACCTCGCCCAGTACAAAATGACCAATTACACACATAACTGGTTTTTGTAGTGTGGCCACGACATTGTGAATATTAACCTTGACTTCCTCCGCGTCGGTTGATGCGGCCACGGAAGACTCTAAGTTATGTCTGAAATAAACAGAAATGGCCAAGGGCTGGTTTGAAGCGCCGTCATCGTGTATGCCAGTCCTCGAACCTCGCCCAGTACAAAATGACCAACTACGCACATAACTGGTTTTTGCAGTGTGGCCAAGACATTCTGAATATTAACCTCGACTTCCTCTGTGTCGGTCGATGCGGCCACGGAAGACTCTGAGTTACGTCTGAAATAACAGAAATGGCCAAGGGCTGGTTTGAAGCGCCGTCATCGTGTATGCCAGTCCTCGAACCTTGCCCAGTACAAAATGACCAACTACGCACATAACTGGTTTTTGCATTGTGGCCACGACATTCTGAATATTAACCTCGAATTCCTCTGCGTCGGTCGATGCGGCCACGGAAGGCTCTAAGTTACGTCTGAAATAAAAAGAAATGGCCAAGGGCTGATTTGAAGCGCCGTCATCGTGTATGCCAGTACTCGAACCTCGCCCGGTACAAAATGACCAACTACGCACATAACTGGTTTTTGCAGTGTGGCCACGACATTCTGAATATTAACCTCGACTTCCTCCGTGTCGGTCGATTCGGCCATGGAAGACTCTAAGTTACGTCTGAAATAAACAGAAATGGCCAAGGGCTGGTTTGAAGCGCCGTCATCGTGTATGCCAGTCCTCGAACCTCGCCCGGTACAAAATGACCAACTACACACATAACTGGCTTTTGCAGTGTGGCCACGACATTGTGAATATTAACCTCGAATTCCTCTGCGTCGGGCGATGCGGCCACGGAAGACTCTAAGTTACGTCTGAAATAAACAGAAATGGCCAAGGGTGGGTTTCAATCGCCGTCATCGTGTATGCGAATCCTCGAACCTCGCCCGGTACAAAATGACCAAATACGCACATAACTGATTTTTGCAGTGTTGCCACGACATTGTGAATATTAACCTCGAATTCCTCCACGTCGGTCAATGCGGCCAGTTAAGTCTGACATAAACAGAAATGGCCAAGGGCTGGTTTGAACCGCCGTCATCCTGTATGCCAGTCGTCGAACCTCGCCCTGTACAAAATGACAAACTACGCACATAAGTGGTTTATGCAGTGTGGCCACGACATTGTGAATATTAACCTTGTCTTCCTCCGCGTCGGTCGATGCGACCATGGAAGACCTTAAGTTACGTCTGAAATAAACAGAAATTGCCAAGGGCGGGTTTGAATCGCCGTCATCGTGTATGCGCGTCCTCGAACCTCGCTCGTTACAAAATGACCAACTGCGCATATAAATGGTTTTTGCAGTGTGGCCACGACATTCTGAATATTAACCTCGACTTCGTTTGCGTCGGTCAATGCGGCCAGTTACGTCTGACATAAACAGAAATGGCGAAGGGCTGGTTTGAACCGCCGTCATCGTGTATGCGAGTCCTCGAACCTCGCCCGGTACAAAATGACCAACTACGCACTGGTTTTGCAGTGTTGCCACGACATTCTGAATATTAACCTCGACTTCCTCTGCGTCGGTCGATGCGGCCACGGAAGACTAAGTTACGTCTGAAATAAACAGAAACGGCCAAGGGCTGGTTTGAACCGCCGTCATCGTGTATGCCAGTCCTCGAACCACGCCCGGTACAAAATGACCAACTAAGCACATAACTGGTTTTTGCAGTGGCCACGACATTGTGAATATTAACCCCGACTTCCTCCGCGTTGGTTGATGCGGCCAGTGTACCCGCCGGGCAGACCGCGGCTCAATAAACTTTGTTTACGCAGGCGCAGGCGGCCTATCAGGTCAGCGGGCGTGATGACAGCTGCGTCACGCACAAACGGGCCGCGCATTCATTAGGCCCGTCCGGCGGCGGCCAATTACGTCACGTTCCGATATTGCCTTTCCCTTTTAATAACCGAACGGTTGCCGGCGGCGACGCGGCTGCCGATGGACGATCGCCGTGACATCTGTCGGGCCGCATTAAAACTCCGCTCCCTCCACCCGCTGTCCAAACGCCGCCCGAATCACTGTGAGTTTTATAGGCACCACCGTTCCGTCTTCCGTTTGTTTGCAGATGCCGTCGTGATGTGACAAAATATTGCCGTGTGCCTTCCGAAGAGCCGCGTGGTGCAACGCAGTGGCGTAACTAGGACTTGGCTTTGGAGGGGGGGGGGGGGAGGATAGATCTGCTTGACGAGGAAAATTTTAGTCAGTTTCCAGACAGACTACCATCTACCACTCCCGTTGAAGAAACTAATTCACTCCCTTCCAATGAAAGCTTATGGTAAAACACCCCAAGTTTTAAATCTTTACCTTTGCCTTTGTTATACGATTTCTATTTTTTCCTATCTCTCTCTCTCTCTCTCTCTCTCTTTTTTCGGGTTCTGGTGGGATTCTATCCTCCTCATCCCCCCATAGTTACGCCACTGGTGCAACGGTTAGCGTATCAGATCGCTGTGCTTGCGATCGCTAGCGGAACAACTTTGTTTGTTTGTATTTACTACTAGCTGAGAACCCGGCGTTTCCCGGGTATTTATTTATTTATTCGAGCCTTGAGTTGGTATTTTTCCTTTCCACTCTCTCTCTGTCCACCTCCTTTTTTTTTCTAAAAACATGTTACATTTATCAGAGGATATATAAGAAATAAGAAATCGCACGTAAAAATGCACTCGTTTCGAAGAATCAAATCGCGAAATTCAACAATAATGAATGTAATAATATCAAAGATCGATCACTTGCTGTAATGCCCGAAACGTCAAATCGATTTTATAAAGAGATGTATTAAAAGAAATTTCTTTTTTACTGCTTTATTTATTTGTTATATTTCCTTATTCGTATGCTAATCATTACAGAGAAAGAATTGAAGACATTCTATCACCCAGAGACCAAAGATATGGTCTGTAGCATCACGCTTCGCTATATGTAACCTCCTTGCTAAAGAGTCGCAAACGTCATCGTTCGCCTTCGAATTTTTTTAATAATTTGACGACTTTAAACCACGGGCAACATATGAGTGGCCAAGTAAGTGATCCTGACGGTATACCAGTTACTTTGGTATAAGGTTGGGCATCTCGGACATATTCTGAGTCGTGGCCACCTTTTGTGCTCAGACGGCAGAGACTACCATAGCCACCGTTTAGTCCCTCAACCGTTAGGGGAAAACCCAGTGGGGCCCTGGGCAAGTAAGGCTAGCAACCAGCTTCCCAGGTACTTCAATATCATGCTTGGCAACAATCAGAGCAAAATGCCTCGGACCTTTGGAGGTGATGGAGTCCCACCTCTAATTGACAGACCAGGGACTCCTCAGATACGACTTGGGAAACAATCTGGAATGAGATGGGGAGCTATTAATATCAATGGGGATTACAATGGGAAGAAGGTAGAGCTGGCGGAGGCTTCAAGTAAGATGGGGTTAGATGTTTTAGCTGTTAGTGATGAGAGAAAGAGGATGAAGTCATAGAATACAAGGTCTACCTGTCAGGAGTCAAAGTAGGAAGAGCACAGTGTTTTACTCATGGGTGATTTCAACGCCAGGATAGGAAATCGAACAGAAGGTTATCTAAAGGTTATGGGTAAGTTTGGAGAGGATATGGAAGCCAACAGGAACGGAAAACAGCTCTTGGATTTCTGTTCCAGTATGGGATTGGTTATCACAAACTCCTTCTTTAAGCACAAGGACATTCACCGCAATACTTGGGAAGGAAGGGAGACCAGATCTATCATTGACTATATAATAACAGACCAGGAATTCAGGAAGACAGTCAAGGACACACGTGTTTTCAGGGGGTTCTTTGATGATACTGATCATTATTTAATCTACAGTGAAATTGATTTGTGAGGCCAAAAGAACAGAAAGTCAGGTCCATGTGTAGGATAAGAGTGGAGAAGCTTCAAGACAAGGAAATTAGGCACAAATACATAACAATGATCTCGGAAAGGTACCAGTGAGTTGAATGTAATGATTTACAGTTACTGGAAGAGGAATGGTCAAGGTACAGGGACACACTACTGGAAGCAGCTAGAGAATGTCTTGTAACAGTAGTGTGTAAAGGCAAGAAGAAGCAGACAGCTTGGTGGAATGACACGGTCAAGGCAGCCTGTAAAAAGAAAAAGAAGGCATTTCAAAAGTGGCTCCATACTAGAAATCAGCCAGACAGAGAAAGTTATGTTGAAGAAAGAAACAAAGCCAAACGGATAATTGCAGACTCCAAGCAGAAATCATGGGAAGACTTTGGAAACAAGCTAGAAACTCTGAGTGAAGCCGCGGGAAAACCATTTTGGAGCGTAATTAGCAATCTTCGAAAGGGAGGGAGAAGGAATTAACAAATGTTTTTGACAGGTCAGGAAAGCTGCTAGTCAGTCCTGTGGATGCCTTGAGCAGATGGAGGGAATATTTTGAAGAATTGTCTAATGTAGGTGAAACGTCCAATGATGTGTCAGATTTTCAGGTAGAATGGGATAGGAGCGACGATGGAAACAGGATCTCATTTGAGGAAGTGGAGAAAATGGTCAGTAGATTACAGTGCAATAAATCGGCTGGGGTGGATGAAATTAAGCCGGAACTCGTCAAATACAGTGGAATATGGTTACACAAGATAATTAAAAAGGCGTGGGAATCGGGACAGGTTCCGTCTGACTAGACGAAAGCGGTAATCGCGCCATTTTTTAAACATGGGAACAGAAAAGATTGTAACAGCTATCGAGGTATCTCCTTAATTAGCGTTGCAGGCAAAATATTCTCAGGTATTGTTGAAAGGAGAGTGCGAGTATTAATTGAGGACAAGTTAGATGAAAATCAGTGTGGGTTTAGGCCTCTTAGAGGCTGTCAGGACCAGATCTTTAGCCTACGGCAGGTAATGGAAAAGTGCTATGAGTGAAACGGGGAATTGTATCTATGTTTCTAAGATCTGGAAAAGGCTTACGACCGTGTTCCTAGGAGGACGCTACAGTCAGTTCTTCAAGATTATGGTGTAGGAGGCAAAATTTTGCAAGCAATTAAAGGGCTTTACGTAGACTGTCAGGCAGCAGTTAGACTAGATGGCAAATTAAGCTCATTGTTCAGGGTAGTTTCAGGGGTAAGACAAGGCTGTAACCTGTCACCACTGTTGTTCATACTATTCATGGATCATATGTTGAAAACAGTAGACTGGCAGGGCGGGATTAAAATAGGTCAAAACAAAATAAGCAGTCTCGCATATGCGGATGACTTAGTTGTAATGGCAGATTCGATTGAACGGTTGCAAACTAATATTTCAGAGCTCGATCACAGGTGCAAGGATTATGATATCAAGATCAACATCTCCAAAACGAAAGTAATGTCTGCGGGAAAGAGATTTAAACAAATCGAGTGCCAAATAGGAGGAACAAAGTTAGAACAGGTAGACAGTTTCAACTACCTGGGATGTATTTTCTCACAGGATGGCAACATAGTGAAAGAACTGGAATCGAGGTGCAGCAAAGCTAATGCAGTGAGTGCTCGGTTAAGATCTACTCTCTTCTGCAAGAAGGAAGTAAGTACCAAGACTAAGTTAGCGGTGCACCGCTCTATCTTTCGGCCAACTTTGTTGTATGGGAGTGAAAGTTGGGTGGATACTTTATTTATAAGGTAGAGGTTCAAATGTTCAAATGTTTGTAGAGCTTATAGGACTTAACTACGGGGTCATCAGTCCCTAAACTTACAAACTACTTATGAATTAACTAATACTAAGGACGACACAAATATCCATGCCCGAGGGGGGATTCGAACCACCGACCATAGTGGCTGTGCAGACCGTGACTGGAGCGCTTCAGTCCCCTCGGCCACCGCGGCCGGCAAGGTAGAGGTTACAGATATGAATGTAGCAAGAATGATTGCAGTAACTAATAGATGGGAACAATGGCAGGAGGATGTCCATAATGAGGAAATTAAGGAAAAACTGGGAATGAACACCATTGATGAAGCAGTTAGAGCGAACAATTTGGTGGGGTCATGTTACACGCATGGGAGAAGCAAGGTTACCTAAGAGACTCATGAGCTCGGCAGCGGAGGTGGTAGACCAAGAAGAAGGTACTTAGATTCGGTGCAGAATGATTTTGAAGTAAAAGGCATAACATCAGATGCGGCATCAATGTTAGCATTGAATAGGGGATGATGGAGGAATTTTATTAGAGGTACTTTGCTTCAGACTGAACGCTGAAAGTCATAATCATCTCTAATGATGATGATGATGATGCTGATGATAGAGAGGGCATAGAGAGAAGAATACTGGTCATTATATTTACTACGTCATTCACAACAGAGGCGAACATAAAATTATGGAATATGAACAGTATTTACATACAGAATATTACAAACAACATAGGAGGAAAAGCCATCGAAAATACTTTAGAAATAGATTAAAAGCATTGTTCAAGAGACAGGGAGTGGGATAAGGCAAAATAAAGAATACATGCTAAAGCAGGGGACAGCTGCTGAGGGTGAAGTACGGTGGGGAATTAGTGAGCCCCATGGCCGCTACGGTACCCGTGAAGGCCTCAGAAGAACCCAGAAACGGCAATGCAACTGCCGAAAAACGTAACTTGACAGAAACACATAACGAGTAACTCAATTACTGGACAAAATTCCCGATCAAGTATCTGGTAAAGGGAAATACGTTAGAAGTTGTTATAGAACTTTCTAAGAATATTTTGATGAAATTGTGCATAGTTTAGATTAAATTAAATAGTTTACATTACATAGTTTATGAGATAAGCTATTCATCGTTTTCTTCGGAATCAGCTTCTCAATTTTATTATTGTGTTTACGTCAGGTGTCTCCCTTACAATTGTTCACTTTGTTGGCTTTGTCTTTGAACGACTTTCATTGGTTCACAAACGAGTTCTACATGAAGCTCCACGACCTTTCCTTGCAACCAACTTCTGTCTGATATTCCAGCCAAGAAAAGTCTTTCAAAAACCATTAGGGTTATAAGTAGATGGAAATATGTTACTACTCCACATCATAAGTTGTGAAGAGTGTCATTTAGTATTGCATCAATGTTGCATTAACGTTTAAATTGTTGAATTTATTTCAATTGTAAAACTATTGTACGTGGGTCATTTTTAAAGTAAGAATCGATTTGTAGGGTAGTAAGACAAACTTATATATATGTAAACTCAAATTGTATCACAAATTAAAATATGCACTTTTTCAGTAATAAAAATAGTAATCATGAACATTTAAGCGTTTGTGAAGTAACCAGCTTTTGAATCACAGCAACAAAGAATCGTACCGCCTGACCATCACCTTTTTTGTGAGGAAATTGGTTATAACACAGTGATTAGCTTGTGTAAATTTTTGATACAACTAGTCAAAAGTGAAGGTCCCGATTTGCCAATTTGCATTGTCAGCTACATGTGTCTTCATTCATGGCAGTAGACCGTCCTGACCTAAACAGGCGCTTCACTATTGACGACTTGCATCGGTAATTTCCACAAGTTCCAAGATAATAAGTTCATGACGTAGTCCCTCATAAGCTATACTATAACGTTAGCAGGCAGAGGTATTTGAAATTGGAATTCAAAAGCTTGTGACATGACTTGATATTGTTTAAAAGTTCACGGTGATGACGTTGACAAGTGAAAAAATGTGCATATTGTAGTTTGAAATACAATTTACGTTCATAAATAAAATTTCTGTTGCTACATTACTAATCAGTTCTTACTGTGGTTGCCAGAAGTCTCTTTTTCGGATTAAGAAAATGAGCAAACCGAAAATTGCTTTCGTGACACCAGTTTAATCCAGGTTTTGAGAAGCCAAAAAAATAATCGTATACCCTCTATCACTTCTCAAAATTCTGTCTTGGAATTCTATTTATCTGTTGCTGTAAAGAAAAATGATGGTTTCTGTTCATTTGTTGCACCTGCCACACCCTATAAAGGGCTTCAGTGAGCGGTAGCGCCGCTTTCCATTGCTTTGTGTTAGGATTCATTCAGTTAATAAAATTCAGCTACAGGGTTCTCTGTCTGAGACTGATTGTGCTTAATTCGTTTCTGAGTGAGTATGAAGTGAGGTCCAATAGTGAAAGAGAAACTGTTCATTTCAAGTAAAATGTACAGAATCTTACATCGAGCGGGAAAGAAATGACAGTGAAGTGAAATGTGAAATATATAAATCTTACTTTCCTACGTTTTGGTAAGATGCGAGTTGAAGTCATTACATATTTTACAAAATGCGTGTTAAACCATCAGTTGTTTATTAATTTCTTAAAACTCTACTAATTTCGGTCTTAGATCATAATCATAGATAAACTACACAAAAATAAAAGTAATTAATGTACACAATAAGGAAGAAAGTAGAAAGCACACAATAGGATGGAAAAGTGGAAGTATCATGACTACTTAAAACAGTTTTATAAATACGACAAAGTTACACAATGATGTCATCCACATGTTTCCAAGCAATCGGTCTACATGAAAAGTTATAATGACAATTAAAAGGTGATACACAGCTTCCAACATTAGCACCATCCATATCAATGTCGAGTTACGAAGTGACAAATCGACGGTGATCGTCATCTCAAAAAGGTTTACAACAAGATATATATGTCAGGATATACATAAGAATATTATATATGTATAATTGTAACGTGCAATTTTATTTAAAAAACGGATTTCAATAGAGTTCTTGTCTCTAAAAGAAGAAGTGATGACATTATTACTCTCTATTTATGATCTACTCCATACTGCTATTTAATACATATTTAATGTATAGGTAGTTTTACTCTTCCTTTTTGAAATACGACTAAGTCTGCACGACAGTGGGTGTAAAGTTGTTTATATTGCATTTGTCTAATCTGTTGTAATACCTTATACGTATTTATAACACTATTTTAAGTAGTCATGGTACTTCCAAATTTACATGGTATTGTATGCAATTCAGCTTCTACTTTCTTCCTTATTGTGTACATTAATTATTTTTATTCTGTACTTCCGTGTAATTTATCTATAATGATGGTACACGACCGGAAATAGCAATTTTTTAAGGATTTAATAAACTGCTGATGGCTTAAGATGTATTTTATGTTACGTTTCTGTTTTACATGGAGCACGGTTAGACACTATTACTAAGGATAATTTAGGCAGCGTAGCGCATAAATGAAACATGTAATGTCGCAGCATTTTAAAAAGGAAAAAATGGAATTGGAGTTTTGTTTCATAGGAACAATATGCTATCATACCGCTAAAAATGTAGATACTGCTCTCCTAGGCTAAGCTAAAAACATTATAATGATTGTGAAACAGAAAAGTGTCTGACGTTGGAAAAGCGAAAACAGCACTTCTGAAATCAGTTTTAGCACCCGATACTATCAAATAACTATGCGACGACCCTTCACTTTGTTGTTGTTGTGGTCTTCAGTCCGCAGACTGGTTTGATGCATCTCTCCACGCTACCCTGTCCTGTGCAAGTCTCTTCATCTGAGAATACGTTCGGCAACCTACATCCTTTTGAATCTGCTTACTGTATTCGTCCCTCGGTCTCCCTCTACGATTTTACCCCATACGCTTCCTTCTAATGCTAAGTTGACAATTCCTTGATGTCTTAGAATGTGTCCAACCAGTCTATCCCTTCTCTTAGTCAGGATATGCCAGAAACTCATTTTCCCCACGATTCGGTTAAGCACCTTCTCATTAGTTACGTCATCTACCCATCTAATTTTCATCATTCGTCCGTAGCACCACATTTCAAAAGCTTTTATCATCTTTTTATCTGTACTCCTTATCGTCCACGTTTCACTTCCATACAGTGCTACACTACAGACAAATGCTTTTAGAAAGGACTTCCTAACATTTAAATTAATATTGGATGTCAACATGTTTCTTCTTTAGAAACGCTGTTCTTCCCATAGCCATTCGGCATTTTATATCTTCTTTACTTCGGCCATCAGAAGTTATCTTGCTACTCAAATAACAAAATTCATCTACTACTTTTATTGTCTCATTACCTAATCTAATTCCTTCAAATCGCCTGATTTTCTGACATTGCATTCCATTACCTAGGTTTTACTCTTGTTAATGTTCATCTTATATCTTCCTTTCAAGACACTGTCCATCCCATTCAATTGCTCTTCCAGATCTTATGCGGTCTCTGACAGAATTACTATGTCATCGTCAAACCGCAATGTTTTTATTTCTTCTCCCTACACTTTAATGCCCTCTCCAAATTTCTCCTTCCATTCCTTCACTGCCTGCTCAATGTACAGATTGGACAACATTGGGGAAAGGCTTCAACCCTGTCTTACTCCCTTCCCAACCTTTACGTCCCTTTCTTGCCCTTAGACTTTAATAATCGCTGTCTGGTTTTTGTATAGGTTGAATATAACTCTTCGCTCACTATATTTTACCCCTGTTACCTTCAGAATTTGGAATAGTGTATTCCATTCGACATTGTCTAAAGCTTTCTCTAAATAGACAAACGCTAAAAGCGTAGGTTTCCCCTTCCTTAGCCTATCTTCTAAGCAGTGGCGTAACTAGGACTTGGATTTGGGGGGTGGGGGGGGGTGGGAATAGATCTGCTTAACGAGCAAAATTTGTCAGTTTCCATTCCAGACAGACTACCATCTACCACTCCCGTTGAAGAAACTGATTCACTCCCTTCCAATGAAAGATAAGGTAAAACACCAAAAGTTTCAAATCTTACCTTTACCAGATTGCTGTTATACGTTTTTTTTTTTTTGTTTTTTTTTTTTTTTGGGGGGGGGGGGGTGGGGGTGGGGGTGGGGGTTCTGGGGGTCTGGGGTTCTATCCCCCTCATTCCCCCCATAGTTACGCCACTGCTTCTAAGTCGTAATGTGAGTATTGCCTTCCGTTTTGCTACATTTTTCCTAAATACAAACTGATCTTCTCCGAGGTCGGATTCCACAAGTTTTTCCATTCATCTGTAAATAATTCGTGTTAGTATTTTGCAACCATTACTTATTAAACTGATAGTTCTGTAATTTTCACACTTGTCTGCTCTTGCTTTCTTTGTAATTGGAATTACTATATTCTCCTTGAATCTTTAATGTACTTCCCCTACACCCCTCGCACACTCACATTGAGAGGGGGGAAATATCTAGTTCCTAATGATCATGCGAGGAGGAAGCAGCAGGTAAGTTACCAACCATGCTTCGGCCAAAACAGCCTAGGGGCCTCAGAGACAGAAATAACCTGCACTAGAGCTGCGATACGTGACCGATCGCCTGACAGCACGTCACGTCACCCCGCCATTGTTCTCGCGTTCACCCGTTGTTGTCATCCTGCCGTACACCTGCCCCGAACAAAAGCGAGTGGCAGCAGAGGTACGCGCGCGCACCGCGTAAAACTCGTTAACGACCTCAAAGATACCGTTCTGTCCGCTCAACAATCCCCTGCAGCGGAATAAAAGGCCGAACCTCTTTTTATGGGCCGTTTCTCCGTTTAAACAGGGCGGAATGAAACGACGGCGTAAAGCGGCTGTTAACGATCAGGGCCGGGCGGGCTCTCACGCCGATGAGCGCTGCGCCCGGGCCGAACCAGCCACCGGTAAATCACGGGCCACACATGCCACTCCTCCGCCCGCTTCCCAGAATTCTCACTTTCCGCGAGTTCCACCAGAATACGTGTCTGAGCCGGCCGCGGTGGCCGAGGTGACTGAGG
Source organism: Locusta migratoria (assembly GCA_026315105.1). NCBI lineage: Eukaryota > Metazoa > Arthropoda > Insecta > Orthoptera > Acrididae > Locusta > Locusta migratoria. Next base: position 925,495,413 of record CM048744.1, on the reverse strand, counting down.
CGCTCCAGTCATGGTCAGCACGGCCACTACGGTCGGGGGTTCGAATCCCCCCTCGGGCATGGATATTTGTGCCGTCCTTAGGATAAGCTAGTTGATAAGTAGTTTGTAAGTTTAGGGACTGATGACCCCGTAGTCGGGTCCCATAAGCTTAACAAACATTTGAATTTGACAACCACCAACTACTCTCGGAGCATGAAACGAAAATTCAGTATGACGTTATCACAGCAGTGCCGCGTAAAATTACCACACGAAAATAAGGTGCACTCAACTATGGTTGCGTCACTGTGATGCGACCTTTTAATATTGGCTATAGATCAACAGTTGGCACCAGTTCTCGAGTTAACAGAAATTATGGGTCCGTGGTCTTTTAATATGACCATCTCCCCGTAACGAAAGTTATTTAAAATCCAAAGTATCAAGAACTTACTCTGGTATTTCTAATTATTTCAGGTACATTGAGACTTCGAGAGGAAGTAAATTTATGTCGTTATTATGGTCTTCAGTGCGGAGACTGGTTTAATGCACTTCTCCACCCTACTCTATCCCAAGCAAGCCTCTTCATCACCTCATAAGAAAGGCAACACAAAACCATATGAATCCGTTACTTATATTCATCTCCTGGTCTCCGTCTGCGATATTTCCCTCACATGCTTCCCTCCAATGTTAAATTTACGATTCCTTGATGTCTAAGAATGTGTCCTACAAATCGATCCCTACGTACGCCAAAATTTCCTTTTCTCACCAATTCTGTTCAGTACCTCTCCCTTAGTTACGCGATCTACCCACCTAATCTTCAGCATTCTTCTGTAGCACCAAATTTCAAAAGCCTCTATCCCCTACCTGTCCGCACTGTTTATCGCCCAATTTTCACTCTCGTACAAGGCAACTCTCCACACAAATGCCTTCAGGAAGGACTTCCTTACACTTAAATTAATAATCGATGTTAGCAATTTCACATTTTCGAAAATTATTTTCTTTTCATTGCCATTCTGCATTTTATATCCTCTGTACTGCGACCGTCATATGTTATTTTACTGCCCAAGTAACAAAACTCATCTACCATCTTGGTTGTTTCGTTACTTCATCTAATTCCTTCAGCATCGCCTGATTTTCTAAGACTACATTCCATGATCCTTGTTTTGCTCTTGTTAATGTTCATCTCATACGCTTCTTTAACACACTGTCCTTTCCTTTCAATTGCTCATCCAGGTCCTTTTCTGTCTCACAGAATTACAGTGTCATCCCAACCACTGCATCCCTTTCATGTCCTTCAACTCTAATAAGAGCTGTTTCGTTAATGTACAAGTTGTACACTTGTAGGGAACCTTCCGTTCCCTGTATTTTACTCATGCTGACTTCAGAATTTGAAAGACTGTATCCCATAAACATTCACAAACGCTTTCTTCAAATCTACAAAAGCTAGAAGTGTAACGTTTGCCTTTCCTCAATCTATCTACTATCTACTATTAAGATCGCAAAGTGAGTATTGCCTCCCCTACATTTCTCATGATTCCGAATTGATCTTCCCAGAGGTCAACATCTATCAGCCTTTCCATTCTTTTGTAAATTCTTGTTAAAATTTTGCACGACTTATTAAACTAATGGTTCTGCAATTTTCCCACTTGCCTGCTTTCTCAAAGTATTTTGCCTGTCTTATACATCTTACGAGGTGAAATAGTTTTGTCATTGCTGGTTCTCCCAGAATTCAGTCGCTACGAGGGTATGTCATCTACTCCAGGGGCCTTGTTCCGACTTAGATCTTTCAGTGGTCTGTCAAATTCATCTCTCAGTGTAGAATCTCCTATTTCATCTTCATCTACTTCCTCTTCCCTGCCTACAATATTGTCTCGAAGTTCATTTCCGTTGTAGAGCCCCTCTGTATACTCCAACCACCTTTCAGCTTTACCTTCTTTACTCAGAACTGGTTTTCCATCCGCGTTCTTGATATCCATACAGCTCTTTTTCTTTTCTCCAAATGTCTTTTATTTTCCTATAGGCGGTATTTATTTTTTCCCCAGTAATACATTCTTTTATACATTTGCATTTGGCTTCTAACCATCCCTCCTTCGCCATTTTGCACTTCCTGCCAATTTCATTTCTTACTCATTGGTACTGCTTTGTTTACTGCATTTTTATATCTTCTCCTTTCATCAATTGAATTTAGTATTTCCTGTGAGATCCAAGTATTGTTTGTAGCTCTTGCCGTTTTACCTATTTCATCCTCTGCTTCATTCACTATTTCATATCTTAAAGCTACCCATTTATCTTCTACTGCTTTATTTTCCCCGTTTTTGTCAATTGTTGCCTAAATCTCCCTCTGAAATTCATTACGTGCAATACTGTGCTACAATCCTAGATACTTGAAATTTCGTTCAAGTTGAGGCCGACGTTTGTTACCAGTATACTTCTTTTTGCTACCTAGGCCTTCTTCTGCTGCTTTTTATGTTCTCTTTATGTCTTCGGCTGATTCCAGTCTATTAGGTTGCGCCTTTTTTCTGTTTCTTTCATGTAAAACGTCGACTGAGATACTAATTATGATTTTCAATTATTTCTTGTTGTTAACTATTGTATTCACCAATCATCGTGTCTTCCTTTAGCAAAGAATAGGGGAAAGAAAGTTCGCAGAAACAAATAGGTCCAGACACTTTATCAATCCCATAATTTGTAACATATACATGAGCCAGATTACAACAGTAAGTAGTGCTTCGTTCAAATGTTTGTAAATTACTGTGGTCATCGGTCCCTAGGCTTAAAAAATACTAAAACCGACTTATGGTAAGGACAAAAAATACGACCATGCCCGCGGAAGGATTCGAACCTCCGACTGCGAGCAGCGCCACGCTCCGCAGTTAGGCGCCTAGCAACGGTCAGCCACTCCAATGCACCGTAGAAGTTCGAACTCAGTGACGTATTGTTTTGCACATGTTCACGGAATGTATGACATTAACTGCGAATGGTGAAATTGAAAATCAGTACACCGCCGGGATTCGAACCCAGGTCTCCTGCCTTCTTGACGGTTGTGCTAAACCCTAAACTACTTTTTTTTCCTTGCTCCCTTTTACCCCGTCTTTACGCTCGCCAACGTTTGACTTCTCGGCCCGGCTTCATCGCCTTGAAACTAAGGATTTTCTGAAGGTAAATAAAACGTCTTCCTGGTAAATATAATTGGGCTAGTTTGTATTGTGTCACTCAACCTTAAGTGTAATTATTTCGTGTACCTTAAATACACTGAACAATAAGTATCAAACAATTCATGTCCAGATACATATTTTGTCTCGATATATATCAAAGACATAAATCTGAAGTACATGCACTGAATTAAAATTGGTGGTTCGGCCAGAGTCCAACATAAGAGTCGCGAAACTCCCAGTGATTTTCTGCAACTTCTGCAGCGCTGCCAAGCGGCTGGGTGGTAAAAATACACCGCGAAACGCTTCAGTAATGAATTTGTATTTGGACTAAAGCAGCACTTTCAAAATAACTTCGTATTTACGAGCTTTTGTGGCGCTATAGATTGTAGCAACAAACAAGAATATAATTCGGAAATCTCTTTTGCAAATGATGCTCAAACGTAACAGAATAATATTACGAATAACAAGTGTTCGTTTACGGTGGTTAGTTACACTTTTAGGCATAGAAGTAAATCTTTAACAATTTATTCACGTCCAAATTTCTGCTCTTAATCAGAATCGCAAATACTTGACCACTATTTCGTAATATTACTTCTGAATACAAGTAAAGTGTGAATGCCTGCTTAGGTTCGTACCTCACCTTCACAAAAATAATAACCCTGTGTACTAACATATTTTGGCGGTTACCTACTAGTTTAATAAAGTGAATACGTAGCTACAAATAAATAGTATGTCCATACATAAACTGTTAATGTTAGCATGTCACATTCTTGAAGATATTCAGTTTGATACCTGCCAAGAGGCTAAAAAATTAGGTACATTAAATGCATACAAGAAAGGGGAAGGTGGAGAAATCAGAGCTCGAACGGAGAGATTCAGGTGTTCTTTCTTCCCGCGTGCTATTCGAGAATGGAATGGGAGATAAATAGTATAATGGTGCTTCGATGAACCCTCTGCCAGGCATTTAAATGTTATTTGCAGAGTATCCCATGTAGATGTAGAGGGTGTAAACGACGATGTAGAATCTAATCTTCTAGAATGTAAAAACGTGTGTACTTTTGAAAATATTACAATGTCCGAAATTCGCTAAAACGAAACTGTGGAACATGTCAATACGCAATGAGCACGCGAACATAATCATAATCCGTTCCTTTTATGTACTTCAGCACATCAGCTTGCATTTCAAAAGATTTTTGATGATATTAATATGACTTGGGTATTGTGAAGTGTATGAATTTCAGTGCACTGACAGTTTGATAAATTATAGACTACCATTACCAGAAGCCGTGATATTACTTCAGTGATGTTTTCATATTTGTATTAGAAAGTTCACTTCAACGTTCAGTGACCAGGGAGTATGACAGTAACAGCATTATAAACGGCAACTTCTGAGTTTCCATCATTCCATTCTACAGTTATTACCTACTGGCCGCTTGGAACGCTAGTCTCGCTTCGGCTGCAATTGTTTTCCTAGAGAGTATCGCGACAGTCTGTGTTACGGCTGTGTGCCTGATATACAAGGCAGGATCGTCCCCACTACCGTTCATTGCTGGGGTGCTATTCCGCTATTGGACAGCCTTGACAACATTGCTACGTATGTATGTAGCGACTTTGTGGCAGAATTAAAGTTCGTGTCTTGGAGACAGACGTGCCTTAATTCGTGCACTCGTCGTATACATTATGTCACGGTGACGTAGAAGTATAGCGCCTGCTTAGTAAGGAGGCAGTCTCAGGTTAGAAACCCGGACGTGGTACAAATTTTAATTCAGTGCCTCTCTTCCAGATTTATATCTTTGAGAAATAAGTGTTGAATAAATTTTAAACTTCTAAAACGGCGTACAATTCCTTCTGACCGTGTAAATCTAGTACATCAACATCTACATACATACTCCGCATTCCACCGTAAGGTCCGTGGCGGAGGGCACACTGTACCACTACTAGGCATTTCCTTTCTTACTCCACTCCCATATAGAACGAGGAAAAAAAGAATGCCTATATGCCTCCGTACGTCTCTTATTTTGTCTTTCTGATCACTACGCGAAATATAACCAGGTGGCAGCAAGATCATACTACACTCAGTTTCAAATTCCGGTCCTCTAAATTTCCTCAACAGAAATTCACGGAAAGAACGTCGTCTTTCCTCCAGCGATCCCCCATTGAGTTGCCAGAGCATTTCTGTGACACTCGCGTATTGGTCGAACCTACCAGTAACAAACCTAGCTGCTCGCCTCTGAACTGCCTCTATGTGTTCCTTTTAACTGATCTGCTGCGGGTCCCAAACACTTGAGCAATACTCAATACGTGGTCGAGCATTTTATATGCGGTCTCTTTTACAGGTGAAGTACATCTTCCCAAAATTCCTCCAATAAACCGAAGTTGGCTGTCTGCCTTACTCACAACTGCCCTCCCCTGTTCGTTCCATTTCATATCGCTCTGCAATGTTACGCCTAGATATTTGAACGACGCAACAGCATCAAGAAGCTCACTACTAATGCTGTCTTCGAACATTATGGGATTGTTTTTCCTCCTCATGCGCATCACCTTACATTTTTCTACATTGAGAGCTAGCTGCCATTCTTCAAACCAACTAGAAATTTTGTCTAAGTCATCCTGTATGCTATTACAGTCAGTTAAAGACGGCACCCTCCCATACACCACAGCATCATCAGCAAACAGCCGGAAATTACAAGTTACTCTGTCCATCAGATCATTTATATAGATAGAAAATAATAGCGGTCTTATCATACTCCCCTGGGTACGCCTGACGATACACTCGTCTCTGATGAACACTCGCCGTCGAGAACAGCGTACTGCGTTCTTTTACTTAGGAAAACTTCCAGCCAGCCACAAATCTGTGAACCTATTCCATCAGCTCGTACCTTCGTTAGCAGTCTGCAGTGTGGCACCGCGTCGAACGCCTTTTTGAAGTCGAGAAAAACACAATCCGCCTGTTGCCCTTCACCCATGGCTCGCAAGATGTCATGTGCCGTCCTTAGGATTAGCTAGTTCATAAGTAGTTTGTAAGTTTAGGGACTGATGATCCCGTAATTAAGTCCCATAAGCTATACAAACATTTGACCTTTTTTTTTTTTTTTTTTTTTTTTTTTTTTTTTTTTTTCCACATGTACGATGTTTCCTAAACCGTGCTGATTCATAGAAAGAAGCTTTTCCGTTTCAAGTAAATTTCGCTAGCATTCGAGAAGAGGCCTGTCATGCATCTGTATAAAAGAAATGCTCGCATGGTGGCAAACATGAGACTGCGTTTGAATAGAAAGAGAAATTACAGTGTCGCGAAGTCTCCTTCGTCCTTACAGAGTTAGTGGGCCCTCGGATGTCCTTATCCGAGGATTCAGGACCTCCGTGATGGTTCTGCCTCGCCCCGCACACTGTGCCGGATTACGTGTAAGTGGCACAAGTTCGCAGTGCGCCTCTGGTCCGTATTATAGTCCCAGATAAGTAGACCTCTTAGGTCCTCAAGTGCCGGGGCTGGCGCCAATAAGAGAGCTCCGAATGGGCCTCCTTTTGTAGGGCTTCGCGGCTGGGCCGAGATGGGCGATAGGGCTGCGCGAAGGAAGCGCGCCGCGTCTCCTGTATATATATATATATATACATGGCGGGAACGGGTCTGGCGGCTGGTGGCGCGCCAAATGGTAATATTATTCAGGGCGGCCCACTTAACCCCCTCGTGTATCCTCGCCAGATTGCCCCGTCGCGGTCCGCCACCAGTTTAATTCAGTTTCTGGATGTCTGCCCGATATCCTCCCTCGAGGCAATTACGAGCACAAATTATATACTTCTGCGACCGTATGCACTTGTGTCGGCAGTCACCGTTAATTGTGAGACACGGCAGCTTTGCTTTTTATAAATCAGCTATGAACTCCCGGAATTTAAAAAAAAATCAAAGAAGAAAAGTCCTACCCCTCGTAGGATGGCTGGCTTAGGGCCATAAGGTGCCAGGTGTTAAGAAATTTTGTAGCTGGGAGGACACGTGACAAGTGGAATGGGTGGTAAAACATAACAGATGGTGTAGCATACTGAATTACTGTGAGAAATTGCGCCAAAGCTACCCAGAAGCATTCTCATTGGCTGCCCCCTACCTCTGGTCCCCTCTATGTTTCTTTAGTAATACAAATTACTGGGAGAACCAGCCATGACAAACCTGTTTCACCTGGTGTGTAAGATGTATGAGACAGGTGAAGTACCCTCAGACTTTAAGAAAAATGTTATAATCCCCATCCCAAAGAAAGCAGGCGTAGACAGGTGTGAAAACTACAGAACCATCAGTTTAATAAGTCATGGTTGCAAAATATTAACATGAATTATTTACAGAAGGATGGAAAAGCTGGTAGAAGCCGACCTCGGGGAAGATCAGTTTGGGTTCAGGAGAAATGTAGGAACACGGTAGGCAATACTCACTTTACGGCTTATCCTAGAAGATAGATTAAGAAAGGCAAACCTACATTTCTAGCTTTTGTAGATTTGGAAAAGGCTTTTGACAGTGTTGATTGGAATAAACTCTTTCAAGCAAGCAGGAGTAAAAAATTGGGAGCGTAAGGTTATTTACAACTTGTACAAAAACCAGACAGCGGTTGTCAGAGTTGAAGGGCATGAAAGGGATGCAGTGGTTGGAAAGGGAGTAAGACAGGGTTGTAGCCTTTCTCCAATGTTATTCAATTTGTACATTGAGCAAGCTATAAAGGAGGGAAAAGATAAATTTGGAGAAGGAATTAAAGTTCAGGAGGAAGAATTAAAAACATTGCGTTTTGCCGACGACATAGTAATTCTGTCAGATACAGCAAAGGACCTGGAACAGCAGTTGGACGCAATGGACAGTGTGCTGAAAGGTGCATGTAAGATGAAGATTAACAAGAGCAAAACTAGGGTAATGGAGTGCAGTCTAAGAAAATCAGTTCATGCTGAAGGAATTAGATTAGGTAACGAAGCAATAAAGCAGGTAGATGAGTTTTGTTACTTGGGAAGTAAATTAACAAATGATGGTCGCAGAACAGAGGATATAAAATGCAGAATGGCAATGGGTAGAAAAGCGTTAATGAAAAAGAGAAATTTGTTAACATCGAATATTGATTTAAGGCTAAGGAAGTCCTTTCTGAAGGCATTTGTATGGGGTGTTGCCTTGTATGGGAGTTAAACATGGACGATAAACAGTGCGGACAGGAAGAGGATTGAGGCTTTTGAAATGTGGTGTTACAGAAGAATGCTGAAAATTAGGCGGGTGGATCGCGAAACTAATGAGGAGGTTCTGAACACAATTGGTGAGAAGAGAAATTTCTGGCATACTTTGACTAAAGGAAGGGACCGATTGGTAGGACACATTCTTAGACATTAAGAAATTGTGAATTTAGCGTTGGAGGGAAGTGTGTGGGGTAAAAGCCGCAGAGGAAGACCAAGAGATGGATACAGTAAGCAGATTCAGACAGATGTAGGTTGCCATTCTTATGTGGAGATGAAGAGGCTTGCTCAGGATAGGGTATTGTGGAGAGCTGCATCAAACCAGTCTCCGGACTGAAGACCACAACAACAACAACAATGTATAGAAATTGATATGTTTTAGTGTAAATATTACGTTTAAAGGTATATTATGGTGTGTTTTGTTTATTTAGAAAATATTTAATTATGTAAAACAAATGAATAACTATGTTGGAAAAGTGGCGCTTCCCGCCAAAAGTAAGAGTACGCGGGAACGGCACGGCAAGGTAGCAGGCATTTCCATGCAAGTGTTCAGAGCGAGATTTCCGCACGACAGACCAGCAAGTATGGAACTAGGAAGATTAACAGTTACGAGGCGCGTCCAGAAAGTTAGTTCCGTTTGGTAATAAAATGAAACTGTTCACATATACAGAAGAAATTTTTATTGCACAAAATTCTACAACTCTTAAAACTACTTTTCCACATAACTGCCAAAATTTTGTAGGCACTTGTCATAGCGTGCCACAAGTTTTTGCTTGCATCCTTCACATAAGGTTGCCGCCTGTGTATTTAACCATGTGGTAACAGCTCTTTATCATCGTTGAAGTGTTAACCACCAAGGACAGATTTTAGGTGTAAGAAGAGATGAAAGTCAGTAGGAGAGGTCCGAGCTGTATGGAGGATGATCAAACAGGTCACATTGAAATTTCCGTAAGAATTATGTGGTCACATTCGGTGTGTGGAGTCAGGCATTATCGTGAAAAAATCTTTTGACAGTAATCCTCTTCTTACACCTAAAATCTGTCTTTCGTGGACAACACTTCAACGATGATGACGACGTGAAAGAACATGTTACCACATGGTTGAATGCACAGGCGGCATAATTCTATGAAAAAGGCACACAAAACCTTGTGCCATGCTATGACAATTGCCTACAATATTTCGGAAGCTATGTAGAAAAGTAGTTTAACAGTTGTAGATTTTTGTACAATCAATATCTTTTCTGTATCTGTACCCGTTCGGTTTATATAACCAAACGGAACTTACTTTCTGGACGCGCCTCGTATGTTCCAATGAAATTTTTGTACAAGTGTATAACAAGGAACAGTGTGATATATGTTGTTTCGCGGCATAACAATAAATTATGAAACAACTGGCATCCCGACTTCTTGAAATATTAACTACGAGCCTAGTCTCCAGTTTCAAAGCTTCCACAGCACATTACGTGAAGAGAAGAAGATCCACGACCTGTGCGCTGCTTCTGCGTGGGCACATCAGACATAACGAAGAAGCCAGGTTAGTGACCAGAAAATTTTACTACACGCACTGACGATGCAGGTAGTTCTACGGCCCTCACGTGCAGTGCTACGCGATTAAATCTCGCGACATTGGCAAGAGTGTGGTAGCAATATCGCCAAGGGAAGTGTCGGAGTGAGAGAAAGGGACAGAATTTAGGCGAAGGCCAACTAACTTTTATCTAAAGCTCTTTCCACGTATCATTCATCACTTAAATCCCGCCGTACCCGTTTCTATTCCCCACTTCAGAAACAATTATCACTAAGACCAACTGGTGTACTATACCAAATAGTGGAAAATTATCTATCAAAACAGCCAGAATTCACAAATGCTGTAAATACAGTTCATGTTAGAGGCACTACAGGACACATCCTATTCAACAGCAAAGGCACAAATGCATTAAGTAACAGTGGGGTTTATAAAATCACATGCAATGACTGAAGAAAACTGTATATATATCAAACTGGCAGGGAAATTGAAATTAGACTGACTGGAAATTACAGAAGGCACACCACCTTTGCTGATCACGTTCTGGAAAAAAGGCACAGCTACGACGTCCACAAAGAAGTGCTTCATATAGCCAACAAAGGCAGGAGACTAAACCTGTTATAAACAAACATTTCGCCGAAACCCCCAGCTCTCGCTAAACGACCAAGTACATTTGAGCACATGCCCACTGTTAAGCTTCGCATAATGTAATTAAAACAGCTACCTACCACAGACCCTCATAATATTACAGTCCCCATTCCTACCTTGTTTACTTTTAGACTTTAAAATCAAAACAATACCTACAATAAATTGTATAGTCTATTTTGAACAGTGCTGACACGTGGGCGTATCTTACCACTTTTGCTCAACCAATACTATAATGCTTTTTCTTTGTCGGATAATGTAAGTCTAGTTGCTGGTGTTGCTTTTGGGAGATAATTGATGATGGTACCTGGTACTATCACTCGAAGAGTCTTAATGTGTGCAACTTTCTACCGTTTATTCGCCGTCTTTAGATTCACAGTCTGCAATATCAAGTGTTTCAGTCGTTTCTAGCCACATGTCTGCGCTATTTACATGCTCGCTAGAACTACCATGTCGCACATCACATAGTCTTTATGCGTGTTTTCTGTTGATTGCTTCATTTGGCGTCTGTGGTATATCTCCATGGCAAGCAGCAAAACATTTACAGGGTATGCCATCACCTGTGAGGGGAGATTGAATATTTACCGTAAAGTGCCTTGCGGAGTATAGATGTAGATGTACAGAATATCCTTCACATCTCTAATCAGTTTCAGGACGCTATGTTTCGAAATACGTACCAGAAATGAAAAGGAAGTGCATGCCACAGAACGAATATTCGTTTCCCCTTTCCACCAAAATCGTGCAACGATATTCCTCTTGAGTGAACGCCGCGATAAGACTGCCGCACCTCCCGACCATGCGCTCAACGCTTACCATAACAACAGCTCGAGTCTCGCCATTTCCAGGGGTGGCCAGCCGTCACCGCAAGCGCCAAGCAGGAAAAACAGCAATTTTCGTGATTTTTTTAGGTGACTTGCAGGTCATGTCAGCAACTACCATTCTGCATACAGACTTCCTTCAATGTTGACTAACAGTGCTAAAAAAACAATACATGTTTCGGCATGACAAGTCTGACCATTCCCTTCTAAGACCAAATATTGGAAAATTATCTACCAAAATAGCTAGTATTCTCAAATGCTGTAAATATAGAACTTCATTTTATGTAAGAGGCACTGCAGCTCACATCCTATTCAACAGCAAAGGCACAAATAATGCATTAAGTAACAGTGGTGTATATAAGTCAAACAGGCAGGGTAGTTGAAATTAGACTGACTAAATATGAACGTAGCAGGAGATAACAGAAGGCAAACTACATCTTTACTGATCACGTTCTGAAAGAAGGACACAGCTACCAGGTCCACATAGAAGTGCTTCATATAGCCAACAGAGGCAGGAAACTAAACCTGTTAGAAGCACTGGAAATAAACAAACATTTAGCCGAAAATTCTCAGCTATTGCTAAATGACCAAGTACAGTTGAGCACATCCCCGCTATTAAGCTTCACATAATGTAATCAACACAGCTACCTACCACAGACCATCGTAATGTCACACATACAGTCCCCATTCCTGTCTTGTTTACTTTTAGACTTTAAAATCAAAACAATACCTATAATAAATTGTATAGTAATATGAAATGTAATTTAAATATGTGAGTCTTGTCAGATTCTGTCAAATAAGTGAATTGTAAACTCAGTGTAGAAAACGCAGCAGTGAGAGAGCTGATTCGCTCCGTGAAAGCGATCCTACGATAATTAATAAATACGATAATAATAAATTCGTTGACAAATGTAGCTGATACGTTATTTACAACATTCTTTCCAAGTAGCTATGAAATAGACAGAAATACATATATGGTTTAGAACACGTAAAACTTTTATATCTTGTAATTACCGCAAAAATGCGAAATATTGATAACATGTTCCAAAAATAGCTATTTTGTGCACCAAGAACATACAAGCAAATACGACATATGACAGCCCTGCGAATCACAGACGTTGTTAGACGTCCATAGACAAAACTCGGTCGATGTTAGGAAAGAATCAGGCCTTATATCAGTATATATTTCGAGTCGTGCCACGCATATTTAATCACCTTTTGAAACCGTGGGGAGGAAAACTGATAATGTACGACTGATTGCAACTTGAGAATATTGTCACGGTGATAGACAGGAAACTGCAGAGATTTGCACACAATAATTTTCTCTGTTAGTTTTCTATAAAATGCCTTCCACTGGCGGAAAAATTCTCGTTCGTCGTGTCGGGTGGAATCTGAAGTATCTCTACTTCTTTGTCAGGTTGAGCTCGAAATACAGCTTTTAATGAATTAGAACTTTTATGACCTGACCACGAATCAAGAAGGAGAAGAGATTTCCCTAACCTGAATTATTCAAATGTTCAAATGTTTGTTAAGCTTATGGGACTTAACTACGGGGTTATCAGTCCCTAAACTTACAAACTACTTATCAACTAGCTTATCCTAAGGACGGCACAAATATCCATGCCCGAGGTGGGATTCGAACCCCTGACCATAGTGCCTGAATTATTATTGGAGATAGTATACTGTTCCATTAGCCAATTTTTTTCTAGATAATAAGCAAAAGATTTTAACGTACAATTTCAAAACACTACATGTAATTGTATGCCCCCTAACAGAAATATTATTAGGTGGTGCAATTTATGGGCAAGTCAAAATTAATGAATATTCAAGTAAAATAGAAATGAGTCTGTATGTGGTTACTTGTGAAACATGTGTGCTTATTAATTAAACAGGTGTTAACTGTAGTCATGGCACATATTGTCTTGTGTCTAATCAACAGAGCCTAATTTGAAAATGAATTTAAAAACTTATTTCGTCGTAAACGAAATTGTAAAAAAAAACCATTAACTTATGGAAACTTTTAAAACATTCTTCTACGAGTATCACTGAGAAACATAATTCATAATAAAAAGTCTGAAAAATTTTAACTATGGGATATGACATACTGGTCACTTCCTGCTCACACACTTCCTTCTAATGCTACGTTGACGATTCCACGATTCCTTGATGTCTTAGAATGTGTCCTACCAAACTATCCCTCCTCATAAGATATGCCACAAACGCAGTTTGGTCACTTAAATTTACAAACATTTGAACTTGGGAATAATATGACTCTGAATGTGTCCTACCAATCGATTCCTTCTTTTAGTCAAGATATGACAGGACTTTATTTCTCCCCAATTTTGTTCAGTATCTTGTCATTAGTTACGTGATCTATCCACCTAACTTATAGTATTCGTCTGTAACAGCACATTTCAAAAGACGCTATCCTCTTCTTGTGTAACCTGTTTATCGTCCAAATTTCACTCCTGTATATGGCTGCACACCACATAAATGCTTTAAGAAACACATCCTGGCGCTTAAATTAATATTCAATGATAACAAATTTCTCATTTTCAGAGACGCTTGTCTTCCGATAAGTATTCTGCATTTTATATCACCTTCACTTAACCTTGTTAATGTTCGTCTTTTAAGCTTCTTTCAAGATTGTAGATTCCATTCCGTTGCTCTTACAAGTCGTTTCCTGTCTGACAGAATTTCAATATCATCGGTAGTTGTGGTATCACAGTTAAAGAATACACTGAGATGACTTAAGTCACTGGAAACATTTTAATATCGTACAAGTCTACTGACCGAAGGTAAACACGGATTTAGAAAACCACGTTCTTGTAAAACATGATTTACTCTCTACTCACATGCAGTGACGAGATTTCGTGTTAGAGGAGTTAGAGTTCTCAGTAATTAATTTTATGGCATTGACTAAAGCAAATGTGACATCTGGAGTTCAGAAAGGTATTAATTCTCTGCTCTTCGTTATTTATGTAATCAATCTACGAGACAAATAGAGCTGCCCTGTAACGTTATTTGCAGTTTATTCTCTCATTTATCGTCTTGTAAAGTCATCTAAGGATCCAAAGCTATAGATAAATCATCTGCAAGGAGCGAAAATTGGCAACTGATCGTAAATAATGGAAAGTGTGAAGTCATTTACAAGAGTACTAAAAGTAATCCCTTAAACTTTCTCTGCAGGATAAATTAACTCAATCTGCATGCCGCGAACAAAATTCAAAACAAAAACGCAACAGAACTAGTATATTGCGCTTCTCCGTCCTCTTTTGGAGTATTTCTATTTGCAGTGTAGAATTCTAGTCAGTAAGAATAGACGAAAGACATTTAGAAAGTACAAAGAAAGTAAGATCGTTTTATATTATCCCGATAGAAGGAAGAGAGTGGCACGGAAATGGTACAAGAGTTCGGCTGGGGATCATTACAACAACGCGTAGCAATTGCGTTTTTCATTGGGTTGAAATCACAAAATTTGGATCGCTAACTTTTTTCTCGGATGCGAAAATATTTTGTTAACTCCCACCGATTGTTATTGTTCTCGTTGTTGTGGTCTCCAATCCTGAGACTGGTTTGATGCAGCACGCCACACTAACTGTCCTGTACAAGCCTTTCACCTCTGAACGAGAACGGCAAAATATATCTAGCCAGACCTGCTTACTGTATTCGACTCTCTGTCTCACTCTGCGATATTAACACCATACACTTCAGTACATGCTAAATTGATGATTCCTTGATGACTAAGAGTGAGTCCAACCAATCAATCCTTTTTCTTACAAGGAATGGTCATGCCGAAACATGTATTGATTTTTTTAATTACAGTTAACATTGAAGGAAGTCCATATGCAGAATGTTAGCTGCTGAGATGACCTGGAAGTCACCTAAAAAAAATAAAAAGAAAATAATAATAATAATAATAATAATAATCACGAAAATGGCTGTTTTTCCTACTTGGCGCTAGCGGTGACGGCTGGCCACCCCTGGAAATGGCGAGTAGCGAGTTGTTTTATGGTGAGCGTCGTGCGCATGGTCGGGAGGTGCGGCCGTCTTATCGCGGCAATCACTAGAGAGTAATATCGTTGCACAGTTTTGATGGAAAGGGGGGACGAATATTCGTTTCTGTGGCATGCACTTCCTTTTCATTTCTGGTACGTATTTTGAAACATACCGCCCTGAAACTGGTTAGAGATGTGGACGATATTCTGTACATCTACACTCCGCAAGCCACTTTACGGTGAACACTCAATCTCCCGCACAGGTGATGGCAAACCCTGTAAATGTTTTGCTGCTTGCCATGAAGATATACCACAGACGCCAAATGAAGCAATCACGTGTGAAGACTATGTGATGTGCAACGTGGTAGTTAAACTTCTAGACGAGCATGTAAATAGCGCAGACATGTAGCTAGAAACGACTGAAATACTGTGAATCTACAGACGACGAAGAAACGGAAGAAAGTTGCACACATGAAGACTCTTCGAGTGATAGTGCCACGTACCATCATCAATTATCTCCGAAAGCAACACCAGCCACTACAATTACATTATCAGACAAAGAAAAAGCGGTGAAGTATTGGTTGAACGAAAGTGGAAAGAAACGCCTACGCGTCAGTAATGTTCAAAATAGGTATCACTTTGTCCGTTCTGAACGTAAATTGTATAGATGGAAAAAGGAAGTCGCTGGACGACGTAATAGTCGACTGGAAATTGCGACAGAGATAAATGCGCGACTTTTTCAGCAAGTTATCGATGTCAGACGACAGTCATTGAGTGTCAGCGGCACAACTTTGCGTTACTGGGCGTTAGAGAATGCAAACGCGATAGGCGCTAAAGACTTTACAGCTTCTTAAAGTTGGATTAGTCGCTTCGAAAGATCACATAAAATTGTGGCACGAAAATAATAAAATTTGTATCGAGACACAGGTCGGAAAATGAAGTGACTCGAATGGAAATCATAGAAGCTTTTCTTACGACCGAAAAAATAAGATCGCTAGTTTTAGTGGAAAGAACACTGTCATTCAAAGGAGAAAAACATACTGATGCAATTGCGCAGTCCACGACTGCACTCACCCATTCATACACTATAATGCCCATAATTAGTCTGGATGGAACATGCTGCCTAAACATATGTGTGTCTTCAAGAGAAAACTGGACGTTTTGGACGTGTCAAACAAACAATGTTCTACGCAGACAATCTTGTAGTAGACGCATCGAAGTCTGGAAAAATGGGAAATGATACCGTTACACTTTTCATGCGTCATGCTTTTCTTCCGTTCTGCGGGAACAAATCTCTTCTGCTTCTAGATTCGTGGTCAGGTCATAAAAGTTCTGTCATTAAAAGCCGTATTTCTAACTTACCCTGACAAAGAAGTAGAGATACTTCGGTTTCCACCTGGCCCGACGAACATAATTCAACCGTTAGACAGCGTAGCGAGAGAGGTCAGGCAGTTACAAGCGCAAAGCATGCGACAATAATGTCATACTTCATAAAAGTTTTTACAGATTTCCAGGTCATGTAAGCAGCTAGCAGGCTGCATACAGACTTCCTTCATGTTAACTCGCAGTGGTAAAAATAGCAACACAGGTTTCGAGATGACAAGTCTGACCATTCCCTTGTAAGTATTTCATACTTTGGGATGAGATGGACATTAATTCGTAATACTGTGTCAGGAAACAGTTCAAAATCAGCCATTAGAACGACAAGTAAGTTATCGTGTGTTCTACATCCACATTTACGTTCTTCAAACCGTTGTTAATTACTGTGAAGTGTGTAACAAAGGGTTCATCTCACAGTAACGATTATTAATAATTTTTGTTTTGTTGACGTACGGAGTGCGGAAAAAATACTGTTCGTCTATCTTCATGAGTCTGCAAGTTTTTTTTTTTTTTTCTCTGGGACAGTCCGCCATAGATCAAAGATAGCCTACCTGCAGACATTTGTGCTAACTTCTGTTGCACATTTCCCCAGCATTCTGCCGATATGTAGTCGGTGTCATGTATGAAATGTCTCAAGAGCAATTGCTTTACATTGGTTTTATTGTTCAAATGTTTGTATAGCTTATGGGACTTAACTACGGAGTCATCAGCCCCTAAACTTACAAACTACTTACGAACTAGCTAACACTAAGGACGGCACAAATATCCATGCCCGAGGGGGGATTCGAACCCCCGACCGTAGTGCCTGTGCAGACCGTGACTGACGCGCCGCAGTCCCCTCGGCGGCCGGCTTGCTTTTATTTGAAGCAAAATTAAATAGCCATTAAGTCACCAAATAATTCATTTGCTAGCCAAATTTAGTCTCCAGTCGCCAGAAAGCTAGAATAGCTACTATTATAAGAAAAAAATCGCACTGACGTGCATTACGGCCCACTTTAGATTTGTAGTTTTATACGTTTTTGCAAACATTTTGGACCAAAATAATAATGTAAACAATAACAAATTAATTAATAAGAGTGTCTGAAACCGTTTTAGGTAGTGACGGGTTTTGAGCTATTGACCTTCAGCGTCACAGTTCAACACATTGTCCACTACACTACAGCCAACATTAACAATTTGCGTTCTTTAATCTCTCACTATTCATGGCCGTTGTTAACTGATGCTAATATGGCTTTTGTAGACACTAAATAATCATTTATTGTACGAAGAACGACGTGTTTGTGTTAATTCTTCAGTGCGTTGTTGCTTTGAAATGACAACTTGTAAGTTAAAATAAGAAAATCATCAAATACGCAACGCAAGATGGTTTATGCCAGAGAGAGTTCTGGGCGAGGAATGTCACGTGACATCTGCGAACGACTGGTTTTCGTTAATTCAGTGAAAGGTGTCAAAACTCTGTTATTTTTGCAACTATCTCTCAAACGATACGAGATATGAAAAAACCACGAGGGAACAAAGTTGTAGTGTACAAGACTTGCCTCCGTCCGGTCATGCGGCAGTTTCTTGCTGTCGTCACCAGACATCGGTTGTGTCTTAAATGGCACCATCCCGACTGTGGAAGTATCGGGAGGGGATCTTGCACAATATGGGAAGACTAGTGATTTGTCGTATAACGTAAATGTACCTAAATTTTAACTAAATTTCGTAAGTTTCGGTTTCGGCCGAAACTAGAAGGTCCGAAAATTCGATTAAGGTTTCTGTTTCGGCCGCAAAATATGTTTCGGTCGAACTCTACAGGAAATAATAGCAATAAAACACCGAAAACCGGTTATTTAAAAAACCGGTTATCTTGAGCAATTTTCACAGTGCGGTTCCTTTTTGTTTTGCTTATTGAGGATATTAAACAACTTGCTTGAGCGAGGATTTCTTCCGCGAAAGGATTTCTGTTATACAAAGTATAGTATTCATCCAGAAGAGCAGCTGTTGCAGGACTGAGCCCCTGTATGTAATTTGTTCTGCATCCTCTAGGGATTGACGCACGCGAGCAGAGTTTGATGAGATCAACGAAGCTTTCATATTCTTCTGGGACTGGGCTGATAGCTTGGACCCTCTCTTCCAGAAGTTCGGTAAATTTGGACCAGTTTGCCTTCTTGAAGTTGTATCGCCTTTTAAATTTAATGTGTTGAGGCCTTACTGCAGCTAACATGCTACATACTATTGGGCGATGCTGAGTGTTTGGGATTGGATTGCCAATGGATTTAGAGCATTGGTGTGCTATGCTTTCGCTGATGAAGAGGAGATCAGGGTTATATCCTTGGCGCCATCTTCCACTGTTGTAGGAGGGAGGAAGTTTACTGTCATGGATTAATGCAAGGTGACAAGATTCGGCCCATGCAAGTACACCTTGTCCATTCCCATCGTCCTGCTTATAACCCCAGACAGTGCTGTGACTGTCAAAATCGCCGATAACGAAAGCAGCTTTTGAATCGGTGAAGTTTTGTGGAGGGTTGAAGGAAAAGTCCACACTTGGTGGTTTATAGACTGAGGTCACTGTGTAATGATCGAACTCCACTGTTACGATTTCAACATCATTCACCTCTGTTTGGTTTGTTGTTCTTATTTCAGGTTTGGCTTACCAAAAAACTGCACTTCCACCAGAAGGTGGCTAGTTGAAATGATGAACAGCTGTATGTCGGGATGTAAAATCCCAAAAATATGGAGAAAGTCCAAAGTCATAGCCATCTTGAAACTGGGGAAAACACCAAATGACCCTAAGAATTATAGACCGATCTCTCTGTTGTGCCACCTGTTTAAGATTTTCGAAAGAATGATACTCCACAGGCTCTCCGACACAGTCGACCCGCTTCTAGCAACAAGCTGGCTTCAGACCAGGGAAGAGCTGCACAGCACAAGTGCTGAGACTGACGCAACATATTGAAGATGGTTTTGAGAACAAACTGATAACGGGAGCAGTCTTCATAGACCTATCCGCAGCCTACGACACAATCACCGGCGACTGCTAACCAAACTATATAACATTTGCAAGGACTACAACCTAACATGTATGATAGGTAATCTTCTCCAAAACCTGAGATTTTTTCGTGGAGTTCCAGGGACAGAAAAGCCGATGGAGAAATCAAAAACAAGGTCTTCCACAGGGTAGCGTTCTGGCCCCTATGCTCTTCAATACATACACCAATGACCAACCCCTTCTTCGAGATACCCAGAACTTCATATATGCAGACGACCGTACTATCACCGCCCAAGCAGACAATTTTGAGAGTTTAGAAAAATAGCTATCACGAGCCCTAGAAGAGCTCACAGCATATTATAGGAAAAACCAACTCAAACCCAATCCTTCAAAAACTCAAACCTGTGCTTTTCATCTAAAGAACAAGGAGGCGTCAAGGCCCCTACAGATAAACTGGGAAGGTATTTCACTAAAACACAACGCCACCCCTAAATATCTGGGTGTGACTCTTGACCGAAACGCTTACGTACAAAGAGCATTGCATGAACACCGAATGCAAAGTAGCTGCTAGGAATAATATCGTTCGCAAGCTCGCAGGCTCAAACTGGGGAGCACAACCCAATACATTAAGAACCTCATCCCAGTCCCTGTGTTGCTCAGCTGCAGAATACGCGTGCCCAGTATGGTACAACTCATGCCATGCTAAACGAGTGGATGTGGCTCTAAACGAAAGCTGCCGCATCGTCACGGGATGTCTAAGGCCAACGCCAGTTGAAAAACTATACTGCCTGGCTGGTATAGCGCCACCTGGGATTAGAAGGGAAGTCACAGCCAGAATGGAACGAACAAAGGCATCGAAATTATCAACCCATCCCCTTTCTGATTATCAGCCAGCCCATAGCAGACTCAAATCATGGAAAAGCTTTCTGTGTGCAACGACGGAGCTCGACAAATCACCACAACTGACCAGGCTGGAGATGTGGAGAGCAAAGATCGGGGACCTTGGTGGCTGGATGACCCCACAGGAAGCACTCCCACCTGGCTATGAGGAGGACTGTATGACGTGGAAGTCCCTCAATAGACTGCGGACCAACGTCACAAGATCCAAAGTCAACATGAGAAGGTGGGGCCTCTCTGATGCATCTGTCATGTGTGAGTGTGGAAAAGAACAAACCACGGAGCATCTGGTACAGTGTGAGCTTTGTCCAGCCTGCTGTACCATGCAGGACCTGACTGGTGCTACCCGTAATGCATGCGATGTAGCCAGATTTTGGGCTAGCATAGTTTAATGCTTTTCCTGGGGAAAAGACCTTTTGAACTGTTATCACTGTTACTTGTAAATATGTGTACTATTAATGGTTAATTTGTATTTATATTCATTGATCTTAATTTTTTTTTTTTGTGTGTTTTCATGTTATGTTTGTACAACATGCTTCTGACACGAATAAATAAATAAAAAAAACAGTGCGGTTAAACTGGAAATAAAAAAACCGTTGTAACCGAAAACCGGTTGTTTCAGCAATAACCGCCATCCCTACTGGCTACCCTCCCTGCTGACATGTCCGCCGCCCGGAGGTACAAGTTCCAGTTCGCGCATGCGCGGTGGAGGAGGTCCCGCGCGCGCCATGCAGCCAGTGTTTTCCGAAGGCGGTCAATTACTGGCGCGTGGGACGACGCCGTGCCCGGCGCGTCATCTGGCGCGGCGAGAGTGTTATGGGCGCTGGCGCCAGTCCAGACCGCGGTGGATGACGCCAGCGGCCGGCCGGCCACGGTTATGAGCCCAGGTCTGCCTGCCCTTATATTACGCGCAGCGGCCGTCAGTCACGTGACACGCCTGGCGCCAGTACATCTCGCCTTATGAAGGCCGGTTGCGCCTCCTCACCAGCCGGGAATGTGCTCATCTCGGCACTCGTCGCCCTTCTCCCAGTGGACATTGCGACTGGGGGCGATCTGATTTATACGAGGTGCATTCAAGTTCTAAGGCCTCCGATTGTTTTTCTAATTTACTCACCAGAAATCGATGAAACTGGCGTTATTTCTCTACATAATCGCCCTGCAGACGTACACATTTTTCACACCGCTGACGCCATGATTCCATGGCAGCGGCGAAGGCTTCTTTAGGAGTCCGTTATGACCACTGGAAAATCGCTGAATCGATGAAACAGGCGTTATTCTCGACATAATCGCCCTGCACACGTACACATTTTTCACACCGCTGACGCCATGATTCCATGGCAGCGGCGAAGGCTTCCTTAGGAGTCCGTTTTGACCACTGGAAAATCGCTGAATCGATGAAACAGGCGTTATTCTCGACATAATCGCCCTGCACACGTACACATTTTTCACACCGCTGACGCCATGATTCCATGGCAGCGGCGAAGGCTACCTTAGGAGTCTGTTTTGACCACTGGAAAATCGCTGAATCGATGAAACTGGCGTTACTTCTCGACATAATCGCCCTGCAGACGTACACATTTTTCACACCGCTGACGCCATGATTCCATGGCAGCGGCGAAGGCTTCTTTAGGAGTCCGTTTTGACCACTGGAAAATCGCTGAATCGATGAAACAGGCTTTATTCTCGACATAATCGCCCTGCAGACGTACACATTTTTCACACCGCTGACGCCATGATTCCATGGCAGCGGCGAAGGCTTCTTTAGGAGTCCGTTTTGACCACTGGAAAATCGCTGAATCGATGAAACTGGCGTTACTTCTCGACATAATCGCCCTGCACACGTACACATTTTTCACACCGCTGACGCCATGATTCCATGGCAGCGGCGAAGGCTTCCTTAGGAGTCCGTTTTGACCACTGGAAAATCGCTGAATCTATGAAACTGGCGTTATTTCTCTACATAATCGCCCTGCAGACGTACACATTTTTCACACCGCTGACGCCATGATTCCATGGCAGCGGCCGAGGCTTCTTTAGGAGTCCGTTTTGACCACTGGAAAATCGCTGAATCGATGAAACTGGCGTTACTTCTCGACATAATCGCCCTGCAGACGTACACATTTTTCACATCGCTGACGCCATGATTCCATGGCAGAGGCGAAGGCTTCTTTAGGAGTCTGTTTTGACCACTGGGAAATCGCTGAGGCAATAGCAGCACGGCTGGTGAATGTGCGGCCACGGAGAGTGTCTTTCATTGATGGAAAAAGCCAAAAGTCACTAGGAGCCAGGTCAGGTGAGTAGGGAGCATGAGGAATCACTTCAAAGTTGTTATCACGAAGAAACTGTTGCGTAACGTTAGCTCGATGTGCGGGTGCGTTGTCTTGGTGAAACAGCACACGCACAGCCCTTCTCGGACGACCTTTTTTTATTTTTTTTATTTTTATTTTTTTTTTTATTTTTTTTTTTTTATTTATTTTTTTTTTTTATTTTTATTTTTTTTTTTTTTTTTTTTTTGCAGGTTGGAATTTGTTCTTCAAAACATTTTCGTAGGATGCACCTTTTACCGCAGTGCCCTTTGGAACGCAATGGGTAAGGTTACGCCCACGCTGTCCCAGAACATGGACACCATTTTTCAGCACTGGCGGTTACCCGAAATTTTTTTGGTGGCGTTGAATCTGTGTGCTTCCATTGAGCTGACTGGCGCTTTGTTACTGAATTGAAAAATGGCATCCACGTCTCATCCATTGTCACAACCGACGAAAAGAAAGTCCCATACATGCTGTCGTTGCGCATCAACATTGCTTGGCAATATGTCACACGGGCAGCCTTGTGGTCGTCCGTCAGCATTCGAGGCCCCCACCTGGATGACACTTTTCGCTTTTTCAGGTCGTCATGCAGGATTGTGTGCACAGAAGCCACAGAAATGCCAACTCTGGAGGCGATCTGTTCAGCAGTCATTCGGCGATCCCCCAAAACAATTCTATCCACTTTCTCGATCATGTCGTAAGACCGGCTTGTGCGAGCCCGAGGTTGTGTCGGTTTGTTGTCACGATGTTCTGCCTTCATTAAACTGTCGCATCCAAGAACACACTTTCGACACATCCATAACTCCATCACCACATGTCTCCTTCAACTGTCGATGAATTTCAATTGGTGTCACACCACGCAAATTCAGAAAACGAATGACTGCACGCTGTTCAAGTAATTACAATAATAGAAAAGGGTCAATCGAGTCCGCGATACGGCCCTACAGTATTGACCAATGACGTCATATCTGTGTTAAAAAGGGTAGTATGTTTACAAGCAAAACATACATTAAAGATTACGATTTCGTATTTAAAAAGTGATCTGTAGCCTCTCTCTGATGGTTAGGTATAGGTGACCAGAGTGGTTTTATTTTTCGCAATTGAGCACCGAAGACGCGAATTTTTCGGCGGGTACCTTGTGATATTACAGATAGGATTAGATGGTACAATTTCGATCATTTCGGACAAATGTCATTGTAACTGGAAATATATTGAGAAAGTAAATAATTTTAACTATTTCACTTGTTCCCGGATGTTTAATGAATATGTAACACAAATATCAGACAGTTGCAATTGTTGGTATAAACACTAGAAAAGGTTACAGAATTCAGAAAAATCGATCGAAAATGTACCACACTAGGTACAATTATGATCACTTCCTCGTACAATTTTGTTAATGGGCATCTTCCACATAGAAAGCACTTTTTCCTTAAGGCACCAATGAACACTTCGTGGTAGCAAACATTGAATATTTAGCAGCGAATCCAATCTTCCTTAATCAGAAAATGTATAAGAGCACGTTGAACTAAGTAGCTTCACTTACCTCTTAAAAGAAAAAAAATATCTCCGTAGCACAAAGTGGTGTATTCTTGGAAAAGACAGGAGGCGCTGTAGAAAACTGCTACGCTACAACGCCACCTAACGAGACACCATGAAAATGACAAATGGCGCGAAAACTTATGTTCATCGGAATTGTACCTATATCGAATTTGTACCACCTTACCCTACAGGGGCAAACTGATTGTTTCCATGTAAAAGGCGGGATTTGCCAGGCTGTTAGGTTCCCCAGCCGGCCGGGTACCAGTTTGGAACTAGTGAATGGGATACAGCAGGTAGTCAGAGGTTCCCTAATGTGCTCGGAAACAGGAAGCAACTGTCTTGATTGAGCGAGGGAGGCTATTCGAGATTGCAACTGAAATACAATATAGCCACAAACATTATTCTAAAAATCCATATAAAATCAGCGAATGATCATATGGTAAATATAATTATATGAAAGGATTCAGGAGACTTGGGAGAATGAAACGCCGCAATTACAAACAGATAAAAAGCCGATAAATGTAACTACTATAATAATAACATTATAAGACTTATATTTACAATTATTGATATGTATTGTTTATCAGTAACAGATTAAGGACCAAATGGGCAGCATTGTACCACAGTACCTATCTTAAAAGACGTACCAAGTTATTTCCGTATTCTTTCAATAAACTTTGTTTTACTCTCTTGTTCTGTTTTTCCCTTGAGGTAATAATATTCTTGTCTCAGAACATAGATTCCACCACAGAAACACAAAACATGAACCCAGAAAAGCGTTTTACATTTATATATGTATTTTATAATATTTATCATTACTTATAGTAACATACGTTTTTTATGTTGTAGACTGCCACTTAAATATTTCATGGCCGACTAAAAATAGAAGATATGCAGCTGATAATTTATATATGAACAATTATATGTATTTGTGAACAAGAACTGAATATATTTACATAAAAGTCATGATAAATTAAATATTAATTGTGTAACTATATTTCGATGGCAGCAGTATATTTGAACCTTAAGACGCCACACTTAATGGCTATCTGAGCAATGAGCTTCAGTCTCAACCGTTTTTATAGTATTGTTAAATGTAAACAACATTTGTAGGGAGGCGGTCAAAGCATTTAATTCTGTGATATTAAAATGTATAATATTGTGGAAGGGAAATTTTATTTTAAAGATGAGGCGTTAGGATGCGCGGAAGGATACAATTTTGAGAGCAGTGAGAGCATGCTTTTGAACGCTTGGGAAGGTACTCGTAACTTGGACGTGGTGGTGAATAGTTGTGACGCATTTTTAAAGAGTTATCATTAAAAGAAAAAATTGGCGGAGTACTAAATTAGGACAGGCAGCGAATTATGGCAGAACAAACATCAAGTTGAGCAAGTAAATTGAAATATTACACAATGAATGCATTATTATCGCTTTAAAGGACGAGTATTAACAATTTTTTTCCTTGTAAAGTACCGAGTTATATGTAAAATTTCATCCACTGAGTAAGAGGAGTTGTCATTCAGAAATTCTTTTTTCCGTTTTAGATAGTAGTTGACTATCTGTCAGACTTCTGATGCTACTCGGTAAGTGACCAAAGATTTTTGCACTTGTGGAAACGTAATTTCCTTCTGTGCCAAATTTAGGTTTAACCTTGAATAGTGAAGATAATCATTTCTCCTACTGTTGTCAATACCAGCATTGTAGATTCACACACATTGCCATTCTTTTTATTCTGGTTTAAATTAATAACAACAAATATTGTGAAGATTCCTAGATCGTTAAATAAATATCTGTAGGATCTTGGGTGAGCTTCTTCAATTATTCAGATCACATGCTTTTATGCAATTGATGCAATTTTCATCCCTAAATATGATTACATACGGAAGGAATGGATGGAAAAAACTAAGTAATCTAATTTACTGCGTTTCTTATCGTCAAATTTTGCTCTAGCCTTAGTAGCATAACTAAATACACTTAAATGTTTATTCTTCCAATTAAATCTCTTTTCAATGCACACACCTAAATATTTAAACACCTTGACTGCCGGACATGTAACCCAAATGTTCAAATATTTGTAAAGCTTATGAGACTTAACTGCGGGATCATCTGTCGCTAAAAATACGACCTACTTATGAACTAACTTATACTAAAGATAGCACAAATATCTATGCCCGAGGGGGAATTCGATCCCCTACGCGGGAGGCCGTGCGATCCGCAACATGGCGCTCCAGACCGCTCGGCTACTCGCGCGCAGCCCATGTTAACCATTCCATACCTTATAATGCCAGACATTCTGCATGCAGGAGTAAGCCGGGCTGCATTTTGTTTCCTTATCTTCTGTCTGGCACAACGAAATGTCTGTTCTTTCAAATGAGCAAGAAGGTCCCTGTCCTCGAAACATGAAAACCAGAATTGAACACACAGCATCTAATTCGCATACAATTCTGACACCTAGGGCCCCACTTTGCAAACAGTCTGTATAAGTCCACCCCTCTGTAGAGTCACTACTATATGATGCTGTGGCGCCCCTCAGGGAAAATATTTTGCGGTTATGCATTCATCTTGGAAGCACTACATTCATTTTATGAACCTAAAAAAAAAAAAAAAAAAAAAAAAAAAAATAAAAAAAAAAAAAAAATAAAATCATTGTTCAGAAAATCGAAAGAACATACAAAACAATCGGTTCAAGAATCATCAAATTCGAAATACTCACTAGCAATCTGACGCAATTCTTCTTGCGCAAAGACTGGATAACCATCTGAATGGTCGATTTCGTCGTCCTATATATATATATATATATATATATATATATATATATATATATATATATAGGCTGTTTTAGACACTAGATTTACCAAGTAAGGCATTTAAGACAGAACTATACCGTCAATAAACTTCTGCTTGTGTTTAAAAGCACAAAAACCGAAGATTACTTCAAATGAGATGCTCGGCATTCTACAGAAATTTCCATTTCCCATCAATTGACGAGACTGTCAAAGTGTTAAGTATTATTCCATAAGTACACATTTCTGTTCAAAGCCTGTATTTAGGAGGTGGTAGTATAGATGGAGGTTCCAGTCAGGGTCCACGGTTTGTCAGTCCCAAGCCCTGGACCCCTCGACCGGCGGCGGCGCCTGCAAAGTCGATCATGTCTACGACTACCCAAACTACAGCAGGAATACAAAATTACTAGAACATCATTAGAGTTCGACCCTATAAATATAAGTAAAAAATTCTCAGATTCAGACGATCTACCGATGTTTAGCATTGGAAACGTCACCAACATTGATCTTGATCTTTTTCAAAAGCTACTACTGTATGTCTAGCAAAAGGTCGAATCACGTTATTCTTTATAAAAAAAAAAAATAAATAAATAAAAAAATGTTCAAATGGGAATTAACGACGGGGTCATCAGTCCCTAAACTTACAAACTACTTATGAACTAGCAAATACTAAGGACTGCACAAATATCCATGCCCGAGGGGGGATTCGAACTCCCGACCGTAGTGGCCGTGCAAACCGTGACTGGCGCGCCTCAGTCTCCTTGGCCACCGCGGCCTGCTATTCTTTATATACGATATAAAAATACCATGCAGAAGTATTAACATGCCAAAACCGCGAATATTAATTTATTTTTCTAACGACCGGTTTCGACAGACTTAGGGTAACATTATCTGGTCACTTGTGTCTTAAGTTTTCGTTTTGTGAAGGCGCATGATATTAAAATGGTACGTCAGCCATTAAATTATTTAATTTTTACAAATGGTACGTCACACATAAAACGGTTTAAATACTTAAAACACATACTCCATTGTGTCAGAGCGCCTTTGTTGGAAGTAGGCGCCCTGTCAATATGACACAATGGAGAAGGTGTTTGAAGTATTTTACATCCACATCTAAATGGGATACTCTGCATATCACATTTAAGTGCCTGTCAGAGGCTTCATAGAACCTCCGTTATACTATTTATCTCCCATTCCATTGTCGAATATTGCGCGGGAAGAAAGAACACCTGAATCTCTCCATTCGAGCTCTGATTTCTCGTATTTTATACTGATGATTATTTCTACCTATGTAAGTGGGAGTCAACAATATATTTTCGCATTCGGAGGAGAATGTTGGCGAATGGAGTTTCGTAAGTAGCCCACACCGCAGCGATAAGGACTGTTGTTGTAATGATTCCCATCCCAGACCATGTATCATTTCCGTAATGCTGTCTCCCCTGTATCGTGACAATACAAAACGAGCTTCCCTTCTTTGAACAGTTTCGATGTCCTCCGTCAAACCCACCTGATAAGGATCCCACACTGGGCAACAATACTTCAAAAATGGACGGACAAGCGTAGGGTATGCAGTTTCTTGTGTAGTTATGTTGCATCATTTAAGGCTTCTACCGATGAAACGCAGTCTCTGGTTCGCCTTTCCCACGACATTTTCTACGTGTTCTTTCCAGTTTAAATCTGAAGTAATAGTAATTCCCAAGTATTTTGTGGAGTTTACGACCGTCAATTTTGTTTGATTTATCTTGTAAACAAAGTTTAACGAATTTCTTTTCGTACTCATGTGGACAGCTTCACACTTCTCATTATTTAGAGTCAATTGCCAATTTTTACACCATAGTGATATCTTATTCAGATCGTTCTGCAGTTCGTTTTGATCTTCAGATGATTTTACTAGACGGCAAATGACGGGGTCATCTGCAAACAACCTAAGAGAGCTACCTAGATTTTCCCCTGAATCGTTTATGTAAATAAGGAACAGCAGAGGACCAATGACACTAACCTGTGGAACGCCCTATATCACCTTTGTTTTAGTCGATGCCTTACCATCGATTACTACGAACTGTGTCCTGTCTGACAGGAAATCCCCTATCCAATCGCAGATTTGGGGCGATATACCATAACCACGCTATTTGAATAAAAACCGTTTGTGAGGTACGGCGTCAAAAGCCTCCTGGCAATCAAGAAATACGAAACCGATTAGCAAACCCGTTTCGATAGCACCCATCACTTCGTGTGAATAATGAGCTAGTTGTGTTTCGCATGAAACTGTTTTATGTGTGACGTACCATTTGTCAAAGCTAAGTGTTTTATGACTGACGTACCATTTTAATGTCATGCGCCTTCACGAAACGATAACAAACGAGAGAAGTGGCCAGATAATGATATCCTAAGTCAGTGTTTTCCAAAATTTCCCTCAAGCAATACCCTTTTAAACCTTACAGTTTTGCGCGACACCCTTTCACCAATACTGTATATATACATATGGTAGAATTTAGATGGTTCTAACGGAGGTCGTGGGGGTGGGAGGGGGGGGGGGACGGAGATAAAGTATCGCTTAAATATAGTTTGTAAACTAAACCGAAATCCTCGTACGCATTGACACATTTAATTTTGATCCTGACTGCAGCAATTACGTACACTCGTCGCAAGAAAAGGAAATATTAGGAACTACGTAGATACACAATTCACGCAGTAATACTTGCTTCTTTACATGCGACCCAACTTCTGAAACACGAAAACTGAATTTCGGAAACCGGTTTTCGCTGTCATGTGTGCATGTCAGGGCCAGATACGGTATTGCTGGATCGACTGAAAACGGCATCTGGAAATTAGCTGCTTGGATTTCTGATTTAGACAGTTTAGACAGATTTAAGTTTAATATTATCACATTATTTTCAGAAATAAAGAGGTTGTATTTATGACAAGTGATGACTTGTAATTTAAGTTCTAGTGTTAGGTTCTTGCTTCACCATGACCTCGGAAGTTCCGACATATTCGGAAAAAATGGATACATATTTGTGACATGTAAGAATATAGATGTCATTTCTGGTCCCATAATCTGTTACATGCAGGATACTGAGAGAAAAATATATTAACGGATACCAGGGTTCGAACCAACGATCAATGCATTTGAAATACTACTCTCCGGTAATCACCAGGCCAAACTCCATACTAAACATCGCTACTGAGTAGCTTTAGTCAGTGGACAATTGTGACTGATTTTACAATCTGTGATAGCTTGTACAGCTACTGTGTCATTGATTGACATTTGATTGTAAGAAACGCTATCGAGGGTGGCGTGGCTTTGATAAATCCATTAAAAACGGTCAGGTGCAGCTTCTTCAGAAGGAAAGCAGACTACAGTACAAGCAGCTGCCAGTTCCAGCAAACTGCACAAGGAAAGAGTTGTTATCGGGTATCAGCAGCAGCTCTGCGTATGTGCAGTTTGCTGGCAACTGGCAACTGGCAGCTGCTTGAACGAGCCCTGAGTGTCTACTGCTGCTGAAGCAGAGCTGCCGCCTAGCAGCTGAGCACGCAATTAATGTGCACCGATCATTCCTATAATACGTGACCTGTGATGCATTGAATTAAGAGAAGGATGATTCGCTGCAGGCGAGTCTTCAGGGAAGTATGAAGAGAAGAATTTTTCTGTTATTTTAAGACACATTTTTTGTTTAGAGCCTAAAGTTTTTAGTCTCGCGACACCCATGATACTACTACGCGACACCCAGTTTGGAAAGCTCTGTCCTAAGTGTATCGAAACCGGTCGTCAGAAAAATAAATTAATATCTGCGATACTTCAAAGTAAAGAGATCGCCGTCCTACTATGGAAAAATTAAAAGACCACGCAAATTTTGATCGTAATCAGTGACCCACATGTCCTGTCCTTGTTAGTCGAATTTGGCGTAACGTGATTTTCAAACGAACAGAGTTATTGTTCGCAGTAATTTGCCTCTTCCTGGTAAAAATTAGCATTGCAGATAGTCATCGGTATAAAAGCGCCGTCTAAATAGGAGAGGAGGAGGGCGTGTCCGCTTCCTACGGCGCGGCGAGAGTCCTGCGCGTCCTGCGGCCAAGGACGCGGCGGTCCTTCTTGTTGCTCGCGCGCAGTCTGCCCGGTCGTAAATCCTGAGCTGCCCTCTCGTCCTCCTTGCGGCTCTCGCTCCGCGGTTTTTACTTTGGGACGCCAGAAGGTTAAGGAAGTGAGTCGAAGGCCGGCGGCAGCGGACAAAAAGCGTCGCCCAGTGCGCAACAGGAAGTGCTGCTGCCATACGCGGCCGCGGAATGCGCAGCGCGCCTTTGTTTCTGCTGCAGCAGGTGATCGCAGCGGGGAGCGAGCACAAATGTCGCAGCTGTTGCGAGGGACGTGGGCAGCTGCGCGCCTGTAGCAAATGTAGCGTCGCAGGTAGCGATGTCACCAGAGATAACTACACCACTATCCATACAGTCACGGCCAGAGGAGCGCTGACAGTTGGCAAACCCAGTGGCGATAGGTGCGCCATGTTCGAGGCAAACGGGACTGGCGCTCACCATGTTATTTGGGGTATCGGCTGACAGCTGGAATGCCACACCCATGGAGGTAAAAAAGAGGGGAGAGGGCATGACGTCACAAACTTGAAGCCATGCTTGAAGCTGACTAAGCTCCGCAAACTAGCTCCGCCATTACACTCTGTTCAAAACATTACTTTTCTGCTGAGCTGCTGTGTAGAGTTGACGAACATTTGTAATCGATCTATGTGGGTTATTTATGGTTGTACTAACCGTTTTGACAGCACTAGTAAGTTGAAGAGAATCACGTTCTATTCGGACCTGTGAGTCTTTTGAACAAACAAACATAGCTGGCAACCGGCTTCATAGAGCAGTACAGCAGACGCCCGTAATGAAATGCCCCCTCCTATTACCTCCATGGCCACGCCTACTCAAGAATTTTACCTATTTACACAGTTCCACGATTTAAATAAAGACTAAGTACTGAATACGATGTACATCACGATCTGTCGGTGTCTCCAGACTTCACGAACACTACGAAACGACAAGCCTGATAGAGTATTTCCTAAAATGTGGGATTGAAACCTCACGAACCTGTTGGTAATACAGTTACAGTTCGAACAGTAAGTTGAGGTTTGTAACAATAAAGAAAGTGCAGCTTTGAAAATATTTGTGTTGATTATTATGCAAACACATGTTCCGAATGTGTTGCGAAACGTGCCCAGAGAACAGTAATTGATATGACGAACAATCATCTACTTGTAAATCTACATAAATAATCTGCAAATTACATTGTAGTTCACTTTCATTTTTCTACCGTTCCATCCTCTAATAGCTAAAAGGAACATCTAAATATTTCCGTTTTAGATCACTCTCATTTTCTCTTTCTTTTAACGATTTCCACCCGAATTTGTAAATAATTTCTGTGACACTTTCTCCCTCATATCGCGGTATTATAAAACGAGCTTCCCTTCTCTGAATTTTCTCTAAATCGTCCCTCAGTCCCATTTGCTGAGGCTCACACAATGTGCAGCAATTGGACGCACAAGTGTAGTGTAGGCTGTTTCATTAGTAGAATTGCTCCATCCTCTAAGTGCCCTGTCGATGAAACGTAGCCTTTGGTTCTCCTTTCCTATAATATTTTTAGTGTTTTCTTTCCAATTTATCCTTGTAATTGTAATTTCTAGGTATTTTAATTTACGGCCTATAGATTTGACGATTTATAGTGTAATTAAAGTTTAACGTATTTCAGTCAGTTCTCATATGGATGTCTTCACACTTTCCATTACTTAGGGTCAATTGCCAATTTTTGCACCATGCAGATATCTTATCTCTATCATTTTGTATGTGCTTTTGGTCTTCTCGTAACTTCACTGACCAGTAACTGACAGCAACATCCGCGAGCAGTCAACAAAGCTTCTCACATTGCCTCTTAATCTTTATATACAAATCAGAATGTCCGTATGTGTGTTTGTCTGTTCGTTTGTATGTACGTATTGCATACAAATCTACAGTTTCGTTCCAATCTTTATGAAATTTTGCACACGTAAGCTTCAATCCATGAGGACGGTCGCCGTGAGTGTATGGATCACGTACAACACATAGTTCACAAGATATGACGTCATAAAAATGAGATGCGAGAAAAACTGCTGCATATGCGCCAATGTTACACATTTCCTCCTAAACCACTGAACAGATTTCAACCAAATTTGGTACACTTCTTCCTTACCGTAAGGTACCAATTCTGTAATGATAAAAACCAAATACGACAAATGGTTCAGGAGATATAACGTCATAGAAAATAGGAGTTGCAAGAAACTGCCACATAATGCGACGAGACTCTATAAATACACTATTGGAGAATGACAATACTCAGCGACTTGCAATTAAGGAACACTTTCGGTGATTTGAAACCACTCCAAGAAATGTTTTTCGCCTTTTTTCCTAAAAGGGTTTCGGGCAGTCTTATTAATTAACTAGAGGTATGTTATTCAATATTTAGAGTTGTACATATGTAAGAATGCTCCCTCTAAATTGCGTGATTATTCTATTTTGTGAACATGCCCTGAAATACGTAACAACTAATTGAAAAATGGTCTTCTGAAGCATATGCATGTAAACTGGGTGGATACTGTAATAACGAAATTTTAAACAACGAGCTGTTCTCGTCAGCGTAGAATAAAACCGGCACTGTTTAGTTTACTGGCATAGTGGCCTGAAGGAGAATAAGCCTGCACCCACACAATGCTTAGCTGTCGGTCAGGCGCCCCGATCGAGTAAGGTTGCTCGTTCCGAGCATTCATACTCGAGGAAGTCATGTCGGAGAGCGACGCATTCAAGCTAATAAGAGTTAGCGCAATCTCGAATATCCTGATGTCTACTCGGATATCATGAGCGTGCGGTTTGTGACGTCAGAAGCTCGACTCGTTGACCGCACACATTCAAATACACACCTGCTTGCAGACAGTCTTAAGGTTGTCTTCAGAGGCATGTGAGGCATTTCTGCATGTTCTAAATGCCGTTTTTCCTCTGGGATCCCGCATCCACTGTATGACTGGTAACACCAATTCTTTAAATTACAATAATAAAATATGGGGAAGATCGGTAATTATTTAATTTTATTTTTATTGCGTCAGATGGCTAGTTTCAACGGATTAGCGGACTCACGTCAGGTTCGATTATGGCAGTGAAATCTCTTGAAACTGGCCACCTGATGTAATAAAATAACATAATTAGCTATTTTGGTATTTTATGGCATAATTGAAGATCGCGATACAGCCCGTCGGCTTGGACCAATGACGTTATATCTGAGTCTCAGAATATATGCTACATAGATACATAAACTAGCAAAAATTCAAATGTTCAAATGTTTGTTAAGCTTATGGGACTTAACTACGGGGTCATCAGTCCCTAAACTTACAAACTACTTATGAACTAGCTAACACTAAGGACGACACAAATATCCATACCCGAGGGGGGATTCGAACCCCCGACCGTAGTGGCCGTGCAGACCGTGACTGAAGCGCCTCAGTCCCCTCTGCCACCGCGGCCGGCCATAAACTAGCAGAACAACACTATCAACGAATATAAACATACGGGATAACATCGTAATACTTATTTATTGTGATAGTAAATAATCTGTGATTATCATCGTAAATTACAGATTACCACAACAGAATGTACCATCGATCACAGGTTGCGACTTTCCTATCGGTTCTCACCAATAAGACTTGGGAAATATATAACTCAGGGTAGTAAAATTTTATGGCTCGTTGTCTCTGTTCATAGCTTCTATGTCCTAAACAGCTACCCAATCTGTTTCACCAAGAATAATAATTAATCTGCAATTTAGCCAGTCTATCAATCTGCATATGATGACGTGAAAATATATTTAACAAACATAAATTAAACCTCTGAATGACTAACCAAATGGATTCTAAGATAAAGAAGTGATGCTGTCGCTTGTACAGGTTTACATGGATAGTATGTTATTTCATTTGCTTATTTGCCTTGCGGCAGGTTCTGACTTCATAGCTCTCCATACTCCTCTGTCACCTGCTATCCTCTTCCTTCTTCGGAACCCTCTACGGGCTCTGCTGTTGTCATGCCTTTTTCTCCTCTCTTCCCCGCAACGAAATCTTCAGTTGCTTCAACTAGAATGCAATCCATTCTCAGATTGTGACCGGCCCAGTTTATCTTCATTCTTCACTGTAAGTAACAACCTCCATTCTTCTCAATCTCATTTTGCGAGCTTACACACGAATTTTCCAAGCACAAACTAGGAATAAACACACTATTCTGTTCAGGGTGACACAATCCGTTATTTCCTTCAGTTGGCTCGAGTCCCCAGTACTACAGCACGAATAAATAAATAAATAAACTAAACAACACAAATCACCCATTCACAGCCTTTGTTTGTTTTGGGTTTCGTGAAATGCGGCTTTAGACCCTATTTTATTATACAAACTGGCTGCGTCAGGTCTAGGGGCCAGACACACCTACTGCGATTTCCCCAAAATGTTTAGCCTTAAATAAATGCAGGCAGGAACAAAACTAATAGCAGAAACGACACATTCACATTTAACTAGTTTGATGTTTTTTCCACCTAATATCTGTCAGTGAATATTTGTTACACCTGACTTCAGAGCAATGCCGAGTTCCCTAAAGCTCTTACTTAAACTTGACTGAATAGTTTCTAAGTCACAAAATCGCTAAATAAAAATTAAAGTCTAGCAACAATCCTGAGAAAGTCTTAGTTCCAATGCCTTGAATATAGTTTAAGTCCATGAAGCACCACCGAAGACTTTTTCCAAGTCCCATAGAAGCAGAATAAAATCAGTTTTCAAAGCACCACAGAACAAATATTTGTAAGTTCCACACTAGAACACGTTGCTGAAATTTTACAAGTCCTCAAGCGACTCCACAGTCACCAACATAATGAGACATCTTGTCTGTCAAACCGACAGCAACAGACTGCTCCTAATTAACCAAAATGGCCACCGTAAGTACCCTCGCTGGATTACTCTGAAGTCAAATCAGTATCTTATTTTAACTAAATTTCGTTCAAATGTTCAAATGTTTGTATAGCTTATGGGACTTTACGGGGTCATCAGTCCCTAAACTTACAAACTAGCTAATACTAAGGACGGCGCAAATATCCATGCCCGAGGGGGGATTCGAACCCCCGACCGTAGTGGCCGTGCAGATCGTGACTGGAGCGCCTCAGTCCCCTCGGCCACCGCGGCCGAACAAAATTTCGTCTTTTACGTAAAATACAAATGAAATAAATACATGTTATGACAGAATTCGAGGAAAATTTTTCGCTGTAACAGAATATGACGTCAAAAACATTGTACATATCGTAGTTTTGCGTTAACACAAAATAAAATTTTTGTACATTTGCTTTTTCAGCATTTAAACTGAGATTATTCACTGTACTAATGATACTTTGGTTTCATTAACTATTTACTTAAGTATAATTTACCGTACTGCCGCTAATACTACAGTTATTATTGTTTATTTATTAAAAATCCAACTTTTATACCTGGAAACCATGTTACTGGTCTCTAATTCAAATTTACTGAATTTGCGCAGAAAACTAAATATACATCTTAATAGTTCTCACTTAGATCTATCATTTGACACCTTCTACGTAATATTTGGTTAAGCCGATTCCAAGATATATCGTTTACAATATTGTTATTTCATAATGATTTTTGTTTCACTATTACTCAAAAACTATTAAAGTGACATGAGGCGAGTTTACATCAGCGCATCCGTCTAGTCTGTATCTTTAAAATGAGCCTACGCGCTTCTTTGTATCACATATACTTATTATAGTTATTAATTTTTAAATGGTTTATTGCATATTTCTCGAAGGCCTAACAGGAATTCTCCCC
This sequence comes from Locusta migratoria, assembly GCA_026315105.1. Taxonomy (NCBI): domain Eukaryota; kingdom Metazoa; phylum Arthropoda; class Insecta; order Orthoptera; family Acrididae; genus Locusta; species Locusta migratoria. The sequence continues at coordinate 925,458,347 of CM048744.1, read as the reverse complement.
CCTTTCGCCATTCACTGCATAACGGCCTGGATTTTCCAGTCACGTGTCTGTACACAAAGCGAGCGACCAGACGCTCGTTTGATAGACGAGACGTACTGCTATGTATTGACTAACCACTGAACTATGGCGACTCAGTAGCTGTCAAAACACATCACGATTCCCGCACATGTGCGCGATTTACCAGAGAATTGCAGAATTCAAGTGTCCCCACGAAACTGTCCCCTCACAAGTTGATCACTATTCGTCTCTGTACCCACATTTCCATGCTCCAATTTTCTTCTCACCCGTCTTTCTCAATGTACCTACCCTGTAAAAGGTCACTGTTCATATACGTAGTTTGCTGTTGTTTTTGTTATTGTGATCTTCAGTCTGCAGATTGGTTTGATGCAGCTCTACACGGTCCCCTATCATATGCAAGCCACTTCATCTCCGAATAAGAAAGCCAAACTGCACCCCTTTCAACCTGCTTACTATATTCGTCTCGTGATTCCCCTCTGCAATATTTACTCCACACACTTCCCGCCAACGCTAAATAGTCGATTCCTTGATGTTTCAGAATGATTCCCAGTAAACAATCCCTTCTTACAGTTCAGATATGCCAATATTTCCTTTCTCCCAATTCTGTTTAGCATCTCTTGATTAATTACTCGATCTTCACATATAATTGTCGGTATTCCTCTGTAGCACCACATCACCAAAGTTTCTATAATCGTTTTGTTTCAAATCCTTCTTGTTCACGGTTCACTCCTGTACATTGGTACACTCGAGACAAATGTTTTAAGAAATGAATTCCTAACGTTTAAATTCATATTTTATGTCAGCAAATTTCTCTTCTTCGGCAGTCCTTGTCTTCCCATTACCATTATGTTATGTTTCGAAAAATGTAAGTGTGCCTCGATTGTACAGTGGTAGAGTTCCAGACTACCAATCCAAAAGTCGCGGGTTCGATCCCCGCGAGGTGCTAGGATTTTTATCTGACACTTTCCACTTCTTTCACCTCTAGCAGTATTGTTCATGTGAATAATACCGAGTAGCACCGTGGTTTGAAACCCACGTTAAACTTTAGGTCCCCCTATAACTGGCTGGGTTAAGTCAGTTCGAAGGTCGGAGGAAGGCAACGGCATACCACCTCCAAACAGGACTTGCCTAGTAAAGCACTGTGGTGTTCAAACCAATCTTCGGACTGTTGACTGCTTTACTTTTTACCTTTACTGACCTTCGAAGTGATCGCCCTGGCTATAATACACTTCTGACATCGGTTCTAAAGCTGTTGGAAACTGTCAGCAAACGCTTCTTGTGAAATCTCTCAAAGAAATGAAGTCGCGCCTTGTTGGATCTCTGCAACAGTTGCAAAGAGTAATCCTTTCAGGGCTTTCATTCTCAAAGACAGCCGCCGATCATCCGCAAGCATCTTTTATGTTGTCTGGGACTGGCACTGTGGACGGTCCACCCAAACGTAGCTCATTTCCGACACCTTCTTTTTCGTCTCTAAAGCGTTTGAACAACTCAAACACAGATTGCAACTTTCACTCTGCAGCGGAATGTGCGCTGGTATGAAACTTCCTGGCAGATTAAAATTGTGTGCCGAAACCGGGACTCGAACCTGAGACCTTTGTCTTTCGCGGGCAACCTCACTACCGACTGTGCTATCCCGACACGACTCACGATGCCGCCTCACCACTTTACTTTCGCCAGTACCTCGCCTCCTACTTTCCAAACGTCACAGAAGCTCTCCTGCGAACCATGCAAGACTAGCACTCCTGGAAGAAAGGGTATGTGGCGACATGGCTTAGCCACAGCCTAAGGTAGTCTTGCATGGTTCGCAGGAGAGCTTCTGTGAAGTTTGGAAAGTAGGAGGCGAGGTACTGGCGGAAGTAAAGTTGTGGGGCGGCTTCGTGAGTCGTGTCGGTATAGCACAGTCGGTAGTGCACTTGCCCGCGAAAGAAAAAGGTCCCTGGTTCAAGTCCCGCTTCCGGCACACAATTTTAATCTGCCAGGAAGTTTCAACTCAAATACAGACGTTTCGCTCGCCGCTTCAACACCATACACTTGTACTAACAACCCATGCGTCTCCATCGCCGTATTGCCTAATTTGAAACAAAACGTGATGTCGACGCGTTGCTCCGTTTCTTGCTCCATTCTGCAACGACACGAGTTCTCACTTTGACCCTGCTAGCTGCGTCGCAGCGTGTACCACCGCTTCACTGCAGTGCTTTGCAGGACAGGGGTCGCCTGTTGAAATATATCTTCTTTACTTCGCCCGTGCAAAGTAGATACGTGGTCTTAGTGTCCCCGCTGCTGAGTGCAACATGTCAATTATACGGGAACATACAGTGGATTCCGATCCACGGTACACTTTTTGGGGGGGGGGGGGGGGGGGAGGGGGGGTCAACAGACAACGGAAAATCGAAAGAAATGATGATCGGTAAAAACTGAAGCTGAACGACAAAGCAACCCAGACATTCGATTCTACAGTGAGGAGAACACCATCTGGCGGTGCTGCCCATTGAAATAAATTTTTTGGAAGCCTCGCGTCTGCCTTTGGGCACGCAGCAAATTTTCGACGGCTGGTGCCTCGTAGCGAAATATTCCGGCGGTGTCCAGAAGCGGACACAAGGCCGGAACCCGTTGGAGTTGGCGTCGTCGTTCTTGCGGAACGCGCGGCTTCTTCTTGTTTCTGCTGGCGCCACTTTTTGTGGCCCGAAATAGCTGCTTCCAGCTCCCTTTCTCTTTTTTGCAAGGATTCTTGGATGACCAGCAAGAAAGCTATAGCGTCCAGTTATTTATGTGAAGAAAAAAAAAAGGAGTTTTTCGCTGTGTTACTCTGATACTCCACCTTTGTTTCCGTAGCAGCTGCGCAGAAACGAATTGAATCTTGCCTCCCTCCCCCCCCCACCCCCTGCATGTTTGTTTCTACACTGAGGATGTCACAGGATGAACCAAAACTACGGCATTGATTGAAATTTGTGGACATAATGTCACATACGACTGTTACACTATTAAATTGTCATTACATTCGGAAGTGATCTTTAACATCAGTATTACGTATGCCGCAACGAGTAACTTCAGTCTAACAAATTTTCGTAAATTTTTTCACTGAATATTTATTTACTTACCTTTTATTTATTGTGCGTGGCCTCCTACCCTCCTACGAAATAACCTCCTCGACATTGATACACCACACCGTATGTGATTTTTCTTGAATGTCGTCTAACGCTGCAAGTCGTCTTCCTTTCAACTTTATATTTTTATTTAGTTATTTCTTCGTTTCGGCCATCTAAGGACCACGCACCAATTTCAATGTTTCCTCCTTTGTTTTCCTCCAGTATTCTTTCATCTTTTCACTATGCATCCTTTTTCTCTCTTCAGAACACTTTACTCCTGTCTTCTTCTCCCTCCTGCCTTGGAATCCTTCCATTTTAACACTTTCTCCTTAAATGTTTCTCTTTCTGTTGCATCTTTTTCACTTATATTGTTTCTTTCCAAATCTTTGCTAACTTCTTCAATACATGCTATTGTTGACTTCTTTTCTCAGAGCAATTTAAATAGGCATATGTTTGGTTAACGTGTTGCTGTTCATTCGGTATAAATGTCCAAAAAATAGCAGTCGCCTCTTCCGTAGTGTTTCGGTTATGTTTTCTATGTTGCGATAAACTTCTGCGTTACTTCTTAGTTTTCATACCTCTTTATTTCTTAGTGGACCAAGTATTTTTCCAATGATTTTTCTTTCTAGTTTATGTAATTTGTAACTCGGTACTAAACATTCACTATCTTTACTACTGTGTTGTAGTGCAGTATTTTCAGATTTTTAGACAGAGACCTTTTGTTGTAAATGTTCCTGGTTATACCACACGCTCTCTCCATTTTATGTTCTCTTTCTTCTACAGCAAATTTTTCTAAGTCTTTTTCCTGAATCATTTCTCCCAAATAATAAAATCTATTTACCCTCTCTATCGGCCCAATATCTGTTAGTAGGATTTCTGGAGCATTTTTTATGTTTGTCATAAATTTTGTTTTCTCTACAGAAATTCTTAAACCTGCTTTGTTGGCTATTTCTTCCAAGAGATTATTTTATGTTATTTTATTTATTTATTTTACGGTGGAAATAAAAAAGGAAATGTCCGCAGGTCCAGGTCTGGAGAATATGGAAGGTGAGGCAACGCAGCTTTTTGTTCAATAACGACGCACCGACGAGTTGAATGCTCGTGATGCAGGAGCTATGCATTATCTCATCATGTTTCAGGTCGTCATTTCGTTCATTTCGATACTACCATTGAATAACAGTTTGTATCTGTCGCACGAATTCACGATGAACTTGAAGCTTTCAGCATGGCTCTGACATTTGACCTGGTTTTGGAGAACCTTTCTCTTAAAGAACATATCGTTTTTATTTGCGTGATTCAAAAGCTTTTCGGAGATTGCGATGCGCTGGTATTTCTGGTCTAGACTCACTAGCAGTGGGACAAACTAGACGGCAACGTGATGCATGTCGAGATGCTGCGTTAGAATTGCATGATGCCATCCAATTGAAATGCCATATTCACCTGCTGTCTCTCGAAAAGTTAGTTTTCTACTGGCTTGCACAGACGTTCCTGACAGGTGCGTCATCATCATCATCATCATCATGATCAATGGACGTTGAAGGGTGTTCCGAACGAAGCTCATCCTTAACTTCTGTCCAGTCAGGTTTCGACTTAGGCACTCCTCACTAAAGGCTTCGTAAATCATTTAGTGCTCTCTGTAAAGCTTTTCTCGAGTTTCACACAAACTTTAATACAGACCCATTGCCCCTACAACTCTTGGAAAATGTCACGTGATACTTTCATGTGAAATATGAATGCCACAACAGCCTAAAATTAGTATGACAGGCAGATTTACCAGCAATTTTGCGAATAACGAGCAGTAGAGACCTTAAATGTGGAGTCTTTCATTTTGTTTTTTAATTTTCGTCCTTCGGTCTCAGTAATAATTACCACTACTATCACTAGTTTACTGGTCACTAATTGGAGAAGGGGTGTAATTTTATTTCGGGTGGTAGGGAAAATTACCTTGCTCGGTAGGATTCTGTTCATAGCTTCTCTGGAAACTTGTTCTTCAGCGAGCTCTAGAGCAGCAGCAGCTGCGGAGGCACCTGGGGGAGCTGGCTTGAGGAGAGAAATACATCAAAGAGAACTCAACAAAGTCTGATAATACGGCTTGCTCCAGGTAGGGCGTGCACCGAGGCAAGGGCTGGTTTCGCAATACTGGCTGTCTATGAACGCGGCTTACACAGTGCAGCACCGCCATTGCTGTAGGATATGTTACGTATGTTACGTGAAGGACCCTCGTGTTCTCCTCGCCTTGCTGGCGAATCAAGTCAGTCAACCTCTACATCTCAAATCACTCTGCAAATCACATTTAAGTGCCTGGCAGAGGCTTCATCGAACCACCTTTATACCATTTATCTCCCATTCCATTCTCGAATAGCGCGCGGGAAGAAAGAACACCTGAAGCTCTGATTTCTCCTATTTTATTCTGATGATCATTTCTACCTATGTAATTGGTAGTCAACTATCTATTTTCTCATTCAGATGAGAATGTTGGTGATGGGAGTTTCATAAGTAGCCCACGCCGCAGCGATAAAAGCCGTTGTAGTGATTCCCATTCCAGATCCTATATCATTTCATTGACTCTGTCTCCCGTGTACCGTGTCAATAAAAAACGAGCTGCCCTTCTTTGGACTCTTTCAATGTCCTCCGTCAAATCCATCTGATATGAATGGTATGAATCGCATAATGGACAGCAATACTCACAAAAAATGACAAACGTAGTGTACGCTTTTTCCTTAGTGTTTGTGTTGCATCTTTTAAGGGTTCTGGCAATAAAACGCAGTCTCTGGGTTGCCTTTCCCACATTACCTACATCTTCTTTCCAGTTTAGGTCTGACGTAATAGTAATTCCTAGGTATTTAGTGGAGTTTACGGCCTTCACTTTTGATTGTATTATCTTGCAAACAAAATTTAACGGATTTATTTTCGCACTCATGTGGTCGACTTCACACTTCTCATTATTTTGAGTCAATTGCTAATTTTTAGACTATAGTGATATCTTATTTAGATCGTTCTGCAGTTGAACTTGAGATGACTTTAATAGTCGGTAAATGACTACGTCATCTGCAACAACCTAAGAAAGCTGCTTAGATTCTCCCAAATCGTTTACGTAAATAAGGAACAGCAGATGACCAGTTGCACTACCCCGTGGAACGCCCGATATCACCTCTGTTTCAGTCGATGCCTTACCATCGATTACTACAAACTGTGTTCTCTCTGACACCAAATCCCCTATTCAGTTGCAAATTTAGGGCGATATAGCATAACCACGCAATTTGATTAAAAGCCCTTCGTGAGGTACGGTGTCGAAAGCCTACTTGAAATCAAGAAATAAGGAATCAATTTGAGATCCCTTGACGATAGCAGTCATCACTTCGCATGAGTAAAGAGCTAGTTGTTATTTAAAAGAACGATATTTTCTAAATTCGTGTTGACCTTGGGTCAATAGATCATTCTGTTAGAGATAATTCATAATATTTGAGTACACTTGAAAGTGTGCGAATAGATTTTTTCCTATAGGCGTGGCGTCAGAGGGGGCGGAATGATGTTACCACCACTGCTCAAAATTTGTCTAGAGTATTCCACTGCCGGGCTCAAAATAGTAACCTGAGAAACACGAACCGTTGGAAATAGGAAGGACCACAATTGACAGCCGTCTTACCTCATAAACGCTGGCAGATGGGGTTCTCCCTTTCTATCAAGAGCGCAAACGCAGCTTAAGACACTTCCTTCTTACCACAAATGATTTCGAAATGCTCGTGTAGCCAAGTCTGTTCATCAAACACCATGTTGAGCCTGATTCCACTCTGCTTGCTGTGAGACAAACACCTGATCGACCAAGGGATCCACGTAATTCTTCGATGCAAACAACAAGGAGCTAACCTTACTATGCAGTTATATGGATCACACAAATCAAAGTTGATAGTGTTCACTTCAAAATTTTCTTAACAGTCTATGAAACTAGTTCGTTATCTGATATTTGCACCATCCTTTACTAAATTTTTATGAGCAGGTTTCTCAGTATTCTTATTTCAGCGAAGTCCAAATTGTAAGTTCCATGACAACCACGCTTGTCTGGAGCCACAGCTCGATGTTTCTACAACAGCCACAGCAAGCACTGGTATAGTAATGTGTCGTCGTCGCTATAACTAGAGAATGTTAAAAGAATGTTTGAAGCTCTGTCTTTTGTTGTTCAGTTAACTAAAGTCAAATGGCATATCAAAAGTTGCTTGTTCCTACTTCTATATAATTCCGTGATTATACATTCACAAATCTGAATCAATTTTTCGTAAAATTTTGTTCTCGAAAGTTAGAGATACTGTTACTATACTGTTCTTTCCTCGTTTTACCAAAACGTGTTTCCTTAAACTGTGTATGTGGTTTACGATAGTTACACGTTGTATCTTGTAGTAAATGTTGTTCCTCGACTTATTTTGTTATGATAAATATTTTAAAGGAACCTCCTTTTTCATTTCAGTAGATTTATTTTCCCGTTTTCTTCTGAATCACAAATTTAATAATTAATTATTGATAAAGTAGTGCCCAATGTAGAGACTTGTCTGTAGAGGGAAATCCCGTTTAAATACAAATGACAGTAATTGGTAACGCAAAGAGAATTAAGCAACCTTACACCTTTTTACAGTCATTGGAGTTTGATTTAGAGCCACAACATTTTAATTCACGTCGTTAAAGATATAACACCCGCACATACAACAACTAACCGTGCTCATTGCGCTCTGTCATCTCGAAACTTGCGGGCTGTAGGGCACAAAAGCACTAATCAATAACTAAAAGTCATATGACAATGAAACTTCCGGGAGTTACATATTCAACACAGGCGTCTGTCATGCTGGGTTCTCACAAGCAACTAAATTGAGAGAGCAACGCGTGTCTTTTTGCAATTGCACTGTGAGCTATCATTCACATAGAACTTCACAAATACAGCTTTCAATATGGCGTCCACAGTCTCAGCTGATCGTGATTGGCACACATTTCATTCGCGGCCAAACTACTATTGCCACGAAGTGTTTTCTTATCTGATTCGACATTTTAGCCGCGAACAGTGACGCGAAAACTCGAATGCAAACTCAATGATACGAAATAAAATGGTTCGAAATACCCGGCGAGGTGACAGTCGAATTCGACATTTCGTGATGGGGGAAGAAAGTGGCGAAACAAAGTACAACCAAGTTGAACTTTTTATTGCGTGGAAAAAGTAGAGCCTCTTCAGTGGCACTACTAAAACCAGAAAGTTTACTCTTGCTACTGAAATACAACTTCACTATGTAACTAGCTGTTGCGCCATTAGTGTTTGTCTGAACCCGTCTTAAGGATGCCAACTTAATTTCGTTCCAACACTATTGCCGTGAAATTACGATTGCTCGCAAATTTTTCTAAAGTCTTTGTATGAAAGACACCAAAAGTGGCTTGGGTAACTGCGGGTGGGATGGCGCACATATTAAAACTAAATTTCCATGGTGTACTCTTTAGTACAACTTATTTTTGTACAACTGAACAATCAGTTTTTTACTACATGTCTTGTTATTTATTTACTTTAATATTTAAACGTAATGTTGACTACATAATGATTGTGTGCCAGACCACCACAATATTATAATGAAAATAACAAATTTTCAAGTAGGTGACGTGATGTAAAATATTTATTTAAGAATATCACTGCTGTAAAAACAAAATAATTTCATGAGCCAGACATTAATACAACATTAAAAAAGCACGCCAAGAATATTACGACTGTGTAAAGAAATTACATACCACATTCGAGTCCTGAGGATTCATATCGGCAGCAAAAAACATTTAAAAGTCAAATCCATAAAACATGTAGATAAAAAGGCCTTTCCAGTGCGTGTTACAAATTTTAAACTGGGCTAGCTTCTTACAGTCACATACAGAGCTTAGCTTGCAGGCATTGCTGCCTGGCGCCCTCTTTGAGAAGTTTATTGCACTGTTATATTTCAAAAAGCAAGAAACAGTAAATGCATGGGAAGGAGTACACGAAGAACATTAAACATTAAAAAAAAAATAACTGACCACCCTATTATGTTGCATCATGTCAAATTTCAATCTAATTCTTTTATTTCGTACAACAGCCGCAAATACCATATTTATTTTACTTCTTGCTATTTATTTGTTATTAGATGGGATGTGTTAACAGTAACCTACATGAATTGTAATTTTATACATGGATGCACTATGAGATGTAAAGAAAGTTGGCCAGTAGAATCTACACATCCTATAAAACTGGCTGTATTTGTGTATGTGTGTATGTATGTTCCTTATCTCCTCCTAAAGTACTGGACTTATTTCAACGAAACTCGGTACACATGTTCCCTACTGGCAGGCAACAATCGCTGTGGGGGTAAGAATTACCTATGACACATACGTCAGGAGATATGAGTCATAAACAATGTCATCCGTGAGAAACGGCTGCATCATGCGATAATACTCTACATCTGGTGAACTAATGGACCGATTTCTACCAAATTTGGTAAATTATTCTTTAAGATCAGGAATCATTTGCTATCATGGCAAAAAGCACCTACACAATATCACATCATAAACGATTAAAATCTCCTCATTCATTCATCGCAGACAGTTTCCTAATATTACACCCTACAAATCTGGAAAATTATATGATTGTAGACAGAGAAAGAAAGTTGATGGACATGGAAAAGAGATGCAGAAGGAAATGGAAAAGGACGGTGCAGGGAATGGATAGAAAGAGAGGTGACAAAAGGAAATGTGCGCAGGAGGGAAAAAATATACCCGGGCATGAAATGTTCGAAATGTTTGAACAGCTAATGGGACTACGGGGTCATCAGTCCCTAAACTTACAAACTACTTATGAACTAGCTAAGACTAAGGACGGCACAAATATTCATGCCCGAGGAGGGGGGGGGGTTCGAACCCCCGACCGTAGTGGCCGTGCAGACCGTGATTGGAGCGCCTCAGTCCCCTCGGCCACAGCGGCGGGCTACCCAGGCATGCCGGGTTTCACAGATAGTACTATAATAAAAACACGTCAGATGGCGTGTAGTGTAGTTTCCTTCACAATAGTTTATTACCATAAATTGTTATCCCAAATACATCCTCTACATTTAATGATGTTTTTTATAAATTTGTTACACCAGATACACTGAAATCTTTCAACTTTATCAGTTAACATAAGCATTTTTTGACGTTTTACTATATGGTATAAAATATACTCCCCTGGAGATGCTGAGAAATTTTAATTTCAGTTATTTAAAAAAAAATGTGTAGTCCACGTATTTTTAAATTCTATTTGTACCTTATATCGTTTTGTATAGGTGTAATGTTTATGGCTTTTTCAAATACAACAACCTAATAATAAACTTATCAAATAAAGAGGGCTCCAGGCAGCAAATGCCTGCAGGATAAGCTGTGTAGGTGACTGTATGCAGCTAGCGCAGTTTAAACTTGTAAGATGCACTAGAGAGACCTGTTTATCTACATGTTTTATGGATTTGACTGTTCAATGTTTTTTTGCATTGTACATCAGTCCTCAGGACTGTAACATGGTATTTAATTTATTTATACAGTAGTAATACTGTTGGCGTGCTTTCTAAATGTTCTTTTAATGTCTGACTATTGGAACCTGTTTCTACAGCACTGACGGACAAATTTCTGGGTCGTGTAACGAATGGAAACTAGCACGTAATGTAGAAAAATGTAAGGTGTTGCAGATGAGTAGGAGAAACAAAACCGTGATGTTCGAATACAGCGTTAGTAGCGCGCTGCTTGTCAGAGCCGCGTCAATTAAATATCTAGGCGTAACGCAGCACAGCGGTATGAAATGGAACGAGCATGTAAGGACAGTCATGGGGAAGGCAAATGGTCGACTTCGCTTTACTGGGAGAATTTTGGGAAGGTGTCTGTAAAGAAAACGGTTGTACGACCACATCTTGAATATTGCTCAAGTGTTTGGGGTCCCCACCAAATCGGTTTAAGTGAGGACACAGAGGAAGTTCAGAGACGTGCAGCGAGGAGTGTAACTGGTAGATTCGATCAATGCGCGAGTGTTACTGAAATGCTTCTGGAACTCAAATGAGAGTCACTGGAGGGGAGGCGACGTTCTTTTCGAGAAGCAATGTTGAGGAAACTTAGTCGGCCGGAATTTGAGGGGGCTGCAGACCGATTCTACTGCCGCCAAGCTACATTTCGCGGAAAGACCACAAAGAAAAGATTAGAGAAGTTAGGGCTCGTACGGATGCATACAAGTATTCGTTTTTCCCTCGTTGTACATGGGAATGGAACAGGAAAGCCAGTATCAGAGTAGTGATACGGAGTACTCTCCGCCCCGCATATTTGGGTGGAGTGTGGACTACGTCTGTAAAGGTACATGATGTTCATTCATTTGAACAAAATCAATATGCGACATTTGTAAATAAATATTTTATATCACATCACCAAGCTAGAAATTTGTTATCATTATTTAAACATAATCTTTGACCACAAAACAATGTTTTCATTGCGGTGGCTATCCGTTATTTTACGGGTGATATGCTAAAACCGCTGATTTGCAGTTTGTAAGTCAAAACCTGTACGGTACATGTGTATTTATAACTACACTTTTCTTTATAAGTTGCGATGGTGGAGATGAAACATGAAGTGTTGACGATATGAGTTTCAACAATAACTTACTTAAACATGTACAAATATTTGTAAAGCCACAGGACAAACTTCATGAGTCATCAGTTCCTAAACATACAAACTACGTAAACTAACTTATGCTCAAGACAAATTACACACCCATGTCCGAGGGAGGACCCAAATCTCCGACGGGGAGTAGACGCACACTCCGCAGCAAGGCGCCTTACAGTGCTCGGCCACTGCACCGCGGTAAGATAGAACATCTTTATGTTCAGTTAACACAGTAATTCCAAGTGACGTATGGAAGAAAAAAAGCTTGGCCCACGTTCAGTTCCCATTACTTCTTCTTGGTGCCAAAACAGCCTACTGCCATGGAATCTATACAAGATGGACTTTTAATAGCCTGGCGTGAGAACCCGACACAGGGCGTTCATTATAAGTTATGAACAGTCAACTGTTGCTTCTGAAAGAGCATATTTATATCTCTATAGTTTGTCATTTATTGATCCTGGTTGACAATCGTACTCCTAGACACCCCCTCCAAACAATTTATCGTCGCTATTGTGTAGTTATAGTTCAATGAATGATAGTATCCATCGACGACTACATTTTAAGCACCGTATACACTCATCTTTGGTGGATGATATTTTAGAACACTGTTAAATAAGAAATTTGGAAGAGGAGAAACTATGTAGCCACTAAATGGATATGATGATTCCTATAACTGCTGTAAACACAAACATTGACAGTTTTATCGGTAACTCTTCCAAACATTTAATCATTATTTTCATTGTTCAAACAACTGACGGGTATGCTGCCGGGTGACGTCGTCGACAACCGCCGATATTTCGGCAGGAGAACACCCTGCCATTCTCAGGGCACAATTGCACTTAAGGAAACAATGTGCAAGCGTATTTAATACCTCGGTTTGCAAAGGGTAAACAAGGAAGATAACACACACAGTAAAAGTCACTGCAGAGTCAACACAACCAAAGACGACCAAACATCAAAAATATCGATAGTGACTTAATCAACATGTGAGGCAGCATTAATTGTGTCCCTCTGTACTTGTACGAGATACAGTGCCGGATTCGAAGCAGAATTTAAACAAAAACCACCATCTATGTTTATACGGTCGCTTGCTAGTTTAATTTCAACAGCTTCCTTAATAACACTATCCCAATAGGTGGAAGTGCATGCCAGAATCTCCGTGTTCTTGTATTCCATAGGATGACCGGTACCAAGACAGTGTTCTGTAACAGCGGATTTGTTTGGCTGTTGTAGGCGCGTGTAACGTTGATGTTCAATACACCGGTGTTCCACAGTTCTGATTGTCTGACTAATATATGACATGCCACAACAGCAAGGAATACGATATACACCTGCCTTAAGCAAACCAAGATCATCCTTTACGGGCCCCAACAGGGCCTTTGTCGTAGGAGGTGGTCGAAAAACACATTTCACATCATATTCCCGCAAAATTGTTGGAAATGCTTCCTGCGTAAGGCAAAAAGGCCATACATTTAGGCGCCACTTCATTACTATCGTCACTCACCCGTTGCACAGAAGGCTGATAGCGCAATGCACATTTTATCTGTCCGTCACTATAACCATTCTGACGGAAGATCTCCTCGAGATGTGACAACTCAGCTTACAAACTTTCATGGTCTGAAATGACATGTGCCCTGTGAACCAACGTACGAAGTACTCGTTCACGCCGAGCTGGATGGTGACAACTATCAGCTCGCAGATACAAATCAGTATGAGTAGGCTTCCTATAAACGAAATGTCCCAATGTACCATCAACCTTCCTTCTGACCAACACGTCAAGGAAGACAGTCATTCTTTTCTACCTCCATAGTGAACTGAATATTCGGGTGGATTGAATTTAGGTGTTCCAAAAAACTGCTTAAATTCTCACTACTATGGGGCCAAACGTCAAAAGTGTCGTCTACATATCTGAAACAACACACAGGTTTAAGAGTCGCTGACACTGAAGCACGTTCCTCGAAATCCTCCATAAACAAATTTGCCACAATAGGCGACAACGGGCTTCCTATTGCAACTCCATCAGTTTGTTCATAGTACTGACCATTGAATAAAAAGTAAGTGGAAGTCAGCACATGTCGAAAAAGATTTGTTAACTCGACACCAAACTTAACCTCAATTAGCTGCAACGAATCTGACAGAGGAACGCGAGTGAAGAGAGACACAACATCAAAACTCATTAAAATATGAGAGTCATTCAAACGCAATCCCTGCAGTCGACGTAAGAAATCCGCCGAGTTCTTAATGTGCTGTTCACACCTGCCTACCATTGGACGCAACAAACTAGCAAGATGTTTAGTTACACGATATGTCAAAGCACCAATGTTAGACACTATAGGCCTCAAAGGAATGTTCTGTTTGTGGACCTTAGGAAGGCCATACAATCTAGGTGGTACAGCACAGTAAGAATTAAGATTCTTGATGGTCTCCTGTGAGAAAGGACTTTTCTTCAGTTTCTCTCAATACACTACTTGGAAACGAAATCTAATTGACGACGAGTAAAGTGGATCCTTTCACGGACAAGAGCTAAGCCAGCACGTTGCTTGATGGAGAAGGCTTTCGACAATGTCGATTAGAATAAACTCTTTCAAGTTCTGAAGAAAGCAGGAGTAAAATATAGGGAACGAAAGGTTATTTACAACTTGTACAAAAACCAGACAGCGGTTGTTGGAGTTGAAGGGCATGAAAGGGATGCAGTGGTTGGGATGGGAGTGAGACAGGGTTGTAGCCTTTCTCCAAAGTTATTTAATTTGTACTTGAGAAAGCTATAAAAGAAAGCAAAGAGAAATTTTGGGTAAGAAAGTTCAGTGTGAAGAAATAAAAACATTGCGTTTTGCCGATGACAGTGTAATTCTGTCAGAGACAGCAAATGACCTGGAAGAGCAGTTGAACGGAATGGACAATGTGCTGAAAGGTGCATATAAGGTGAACATTAACAAGAGCAAAACGAGGGTCATGGAGTGCAGTTTAAGAAAATCAGGTGATGCTGAAGGAATTAGATTAGGTAATTAAACAATAAAGCAGGTAGATGAGTTTTGTTACTTGCGCAGTAAAGTAGCAAATGATGGTCGCAGTACAGAGGCTATAAAATGCAGAATGGTAATGGGTAGAAAACAGTTCTTGAAAAAGAGAAATTTGTTAACGTCGAATATTGATTTAAGCCTAAGGAAGTTCTTCCTGAAGGCATCTGTATTAAGTGTTGCCTTGTATGGGAGTGAAACATAGACGATAAACAGTGTGGTCAGGAAGAGGATAGAAGGTTTTGAAACGTGGTGCTACAGAAGAATGCTGAAGATTAGGTGAGTGCTACAGAAGAATGCTAATGATTAGGTGAGTGAATCACGTAAAGGAATTTCTGGCATACCTTGACTAAAAGAAGGGATCAACTGATAGGGCATATTCTTAGACGTCAAGGAATCGTGAATTTAGCATTGGAGGGAAATGTTTGGGGTAAAAACCGCAGAGGAAGGCCAAGAGATGGATACAGTAAGCAGATTCAGACAGATGTAGGTAGCCGTTCTTATGTGGAATAGGAGAGGCTTGCTCAGGATAGGGTATTGTGGAGAGCTGCATCAAACCAGTCTCAGGACTGAAGACCACAACCACAAACAGCAGAGTTAATAAATTTTTACCTCTCTGTAGAACAGGATTTTTGATTTTACTGACAAACTGCTTAATACCATATTCCTGTACCCGGTGAGTTCATTTAGCAGTAACTATATATTTTATACCTACAGAAGTGGTCGTTCGTTTCATTCTGAGCACAATTAAAAACCTCTTGCCTGTCTTGCATTGAAATATGAACTGCTTTCCGTTGTCTAGCCTCCATGTCATGGTTATTTGTTCCACCTGCAGAGCTAACCGTTTTATGGTACAAAACATTGCAGATCAATTCCGTAATTGTCGTACCACTGATGGCAAGTGTTAACAGCTAATGTGGCACTTATACACACTACATTATCTTTGCTTATCGACACTTGGTTGTAAATGATTCGCATTGGGAGCGCACGTTTGTCAAAAATAAATAATTCGGCGAGAACTAGGATGAAGAAAAACTGCCTAGCATAGTTACCGCTACTGACAGTGGGTCACTCCAGTAGCAATCATTCAGCGAAATCATCACGGGTATTTTGTTGATAATTTAATCGGGGTGACAGCTGAGTTAATGGGTTGTTCTCCAGCTATGTTGCCGCAATTTTCCTACTTGTCGTATTCGCCTGAAGATGGCAAGTATGAAACGAGCTGAAACATTGCCGGAGAACGACCCATTGACTCGACTGTCAACTCGGCAAGCTTTTGTCAACAAGGTTCGGTGAGAAATACTGCATTCTCACATATTCTGAACATTGAATAATTTTTTAGGGGCCTCCATTCCCAAAAATACATTCAGCCCACCATCATCTTTCGGTGTCGTTGTTTACGCTTCTTGCTTTGTTTCTTTGTTTGGTGTAATATTGAGACACATACTGTTAGTCCTCGGTGGTGGGCAAATACAGGTTTCCTCTGGTTTTGCGTGACACAGCCAAAACGTTTCCACTGGATACTATAGTTTGAGCTGCACTGCTTTGGTTTAGCTCTTCTGCTAGCTTGATATGATATTACGATGTGTGATTTCATTGAGGACCGGAACTGTGGCTTAACTAAAATGCAATTACGTTTAACTTCATTTCATCGATGTTTTATGACCAACTCATAAGTGAACAGTTAAAGCAATACACGGCGCTTTACTGTCGTGTCAAATAAAACTGTAGCTAGTTACGCTGAGACATTACCAGTAGTGAGTAAGTGTGTGTGTGTGTGTGTGTGTGTGTGTGTGTATGTGTCTGTGTGTTTTAGCGGAGTCCAGTTTCGAACCGGTACCCAAGTGGCATCGCGTTCGTCAGTAGGTGTCCTTGACCGAAGATGCCGCTGCAGCCCTACCTGCTCCAAGGTCGACATGTACAACTTGTGTGTGTGTGTGTGTGTGTCTGTTTGTGGTGTGCGTGTGTTACTGCGTGCCTGTGTGAAGGACATCAGAGCTCAAATTAACTGTAGGAAATACCCTAAACTGCAGCCTCACTGATTATTAAACGTAATCCTTTTAATCTGAAAATTATTTTATTCTTCTGCCAGATGACCCAAAAGAACGTTAAAATTCGGAAACGCACTGTCGCTCTGTACTCCCTAACTCAGCAAACGCCTGTGAACTACGACGGTACGTTTCTCTCCACTCCGTTCACGTATGGGGCGTGGAATTGTGACTGCTTAAATAACGTTTGCGCACTAAAATCTGGTTTATCTTTTCTCGCTACCCTTAATTGCCCGATATACAATGGTACGCAGCATATTCCTAGTCTCCTCACCTAACTACATTCTTTGAAAATCCTTAGTTAGGCTTCCCAGAGATAGTTGGTGGCTCTCTTCAAAGGGGGTTGGACCACAGAAACCATGTATTGCTTTGAGGTGGCAAATTAACGAGGTTCGTGGCATCTTTATTTATAAGATTGTTGTAGTAACGAGAACATGCAATTAAATTCAATATAACTAGACGACCCATGCGAATAGTTCGTACCGTAAGTGGAATGATAAAAAGTTAGGGAAAAATGGATGTAAAGTTGAATGTTCACCCATAGCTTTCTTCAGAATCAACCAATGTAGGTGTTTAAAAGCGCAAATGAAAGAGCTTGATCCGCTGAGTGCTGTTAGGCCAAAAAGAATTGCGTACCTTAATTAGAATCTAAGATATCGTAAATCAAACCGATTAAAATATTCAGTGCAAGGACAGAAGGTTACCGCGTTTGAATAAAAATAAAGGATGAAGATACTTAAGTTAATTCTAATACTTGATGATAAATCTGGGAAGGAGTACCTTTCGTTTAAAACGAAAATGAAGCAAATCGGTCGGATAGAACGGCCTGACTGACTGACAGTAACTGGACATGCGAGTATCAAATTCCTGGAATCTTATTTTGAAATAATAGTTATAAAAGTGAACAAAACATGTTAAGAATTTTTATTGATTTTAACCGCTGGCGTTAGTGAAGCCCGTGATGTGTCGAGTGGAGATCGCACTACCAGGCCTCTAGGCCTCTTCCCCTTGCTTGATTAGGGTGAGTCCCCTTGCATCTCGACATCTTCTTTTCGTGTGGCAGAGCATGATTCATTGTTTGACCACGTACGTAGTGTTACTGAACCATTTTTTAAAAAGTTTTAATAAATTCTACTTCGATGAATCAAAACTAATTTTTGTAGCAAGAAAATTGGTCCATCTCGGGGTAAATGACCCTCCAATTTTCACTCCCCCTCCAATCCACCTAGGCTCCTTTTTGTCTTCTTATCAACGGATACTTTTATAACAAAAATCATTAAAATCGCTTAATTAATCTCTAAGCAGAAATGACAAATTCGCAACCAGCCACTGTTTTGAAATTATTTTAGTCCACGAACTAGTTTTCGAACCTATTAAAGTTCATCATCCGATGGAGGAGCACAAACAGAATTACATTTTAATGTGGATAGCAGCATACTGGGTGCTGGCTCTGTGACAAAACAGATAAACGAACTTTAATGTATTGCCATGGGTGATGTTTATATTTGTAACGAAAATATGTGTCTGTAACTTACTGCGGTGGTATGAATGGCTTTATAGATGTTAACCACCAGGCAGCTTGGAGCAATGAAGTGGCCACAGAACGTACATATATATATATATATATATATATATATATATATATATATATATATATATATATATATATATATATTGTTTTGACACTGTAAATACTCAGCATCCAGCGAGTGCTGTGCAGTTGTTACTTGCTGCAAAGAACTTCACACAGAGATATGACTCTCTTCACACAGATAACGTTATTTGAGTATATACAACACAATACATTGTAAACAATAAGCTTCTAAACGACTAGACTGAAATGAAAAAATAGTGACTGGTTGCGGATTTGTCATTTCTATTGAATAAACAGTCACGGGTTCTAAAACATCCATTATGGATAAGTTGATAAGTTTAATCTCTAAGTTACCGCAATTTTTTTCACTTTAACCACAATTTTGGAGGGACCGTTTCGCCCCTTCAATATATTTTACCACAGCTAAGGGAAAAAATACATGACCCTTAATTTGAAAAAAAAAAAAAAAAAAAAAAAAAAAAAAAAAAAAAAAAAAACCAAAGGGCGACACTTCCGTAGATTTACTTGTGGAAGACGGAAAGCAGTGCGGCGTTCCCGACCTGGACACATCAAGGCGCTACCGTCGCGTTGCTCGATAACTAAACGACCTAGCCGCGGTCGACTGCGTGTAGTATCGAGCTGTGATACTACATTGTTGGTGACCATGGATATTTCGTTCAGAAAGAACAACATATAGAAACAAATCGAAACCAAAAATGAAAACAAGGTGTCATGTGCCAGATAAAAATTTTGCTTTTAGAATCATGCGAAATTGACGAGCAAAATTAAAACTATTTCCCTGTTTACAAAAGATTAGATCCGCCGTTTATATTTTTCCTGTCGAATGCACCCATTATCAATTGAAATTAGCTCAGATGACGTAACTGCGTGTACCACTGGCTGCCAGGAATTGCAGAGTTCTGGCATCTTTAGGTTATATTATTAAGTAACTAGAGGAACCGTGCGAATACTTTACACCGTTAGTGGAACGACTATAAAGCTGGGGAAAAATGGAAGTAAAGTTGAATGTTCACGCATAGCTTTCTTCAGAATCAATCAATGCAAGTGTTTAAAAGTGCAAATGAAAGAGTTTGATCAGCTGAGTGTTGTTAGGTCAAAAAGAACTGCGTATCTTAATTAGAACCGAAGATATCGTAAAACAAACCGATTAAAGTATTCAATGCAAGGACAGAAGTTTACCACGTTTGAATAAAAATGAAGGATGCAGAGACTTAATTCTGATACTTGATGACAAATCTGCGAATGAATGCCTTTCCCTTTCGTTTAAAACAAAAATGAAGAAAATCGGGCGTGTAGTTTGGTCTGGCCACCTGACTTTAATTTTCGTGGATTCTTTTAATATATAAGATGAGAACGGACAATGAAATTCACGACCGGGTGGCAACCAAGAACAAAATCATCTACATATATACTCCGCAATCCACAGTAAGGTGCGTGTCGGACGACACACTGTACCACTACTACGCATTTTCTTTCCTATTCCACTCCAAATTAGAACGAGGGAAAAGGAATGTGTATATGCCTCCGTACGAGACCTAATTTCTCTTAACTTTGTGATGTTTACGCGTAATGTAAGTACGCTGCATTCATCTTCAAATGCCGGTCCTCTACATTTCCTCAACAGAATTTCACGAAAGGTACGTCGTCTTTCCTCCAGCGATCTCCATTTGCGTTCCCCGAGCATATCTGTGACACTCGCTAATTGGCCGAACCTACCAGTAACGAACCTAGCTGCTCGCCTCTGAACTGCTTCCATGTCTTCCTGTAAGCTGATCTGCTGCGGATCCCAAACACTTGAGCAATACTTGTACATTATCAAAGGGCATGAAAGGGATGCAGTAGTTGGGAAGGGAGTAAGAGAGATTGTAGCCTTTCCCCAAAGTTATTCAATTTGTATACTGAACAAGCTGTTGACGAAATCAAGGAGAAATTTGGATAATGAATTAAAATTCAGAGGGTAGAAATAAAAATATTGCGTTTTGCCGATGACATACCGAAAGTGGTAGTTTAGGCCATGACAGCGGAAAAATAGTAAGCCAAAAACTTTCTTCGTTTCATCATATTGCTGTGGTTGTCAGCAAGAAAAAGTGTAATAAAGGTTTGAAATGATGTTTAATGTGTGTTGTAAATCTCTAAGCACTGTCATTATCATACAATGTGTGAATAAAACCTCATCACACGATGTGGCACTTTCTTGTGATTCCTATTGTTTATGACGTTATATCTCCTGGACCATATGTGTATGTGGTTCTTATCCCTACAGCAATTGTTACCTCTCGGTAAGGAATATGTGTACCAAATTTTGTTGAAAGCGGTTCAGTGGTTTTGGAGAAAATGAGCAGCATTGTCGCTTGATGCAGCAGTTTTCCGTGCGTCTCATTGTTTATGACGTCATATCTCGTGAATCATGTTTTGTACGTGATTCTTATATTTAAGACGACCGTTCTCATGGATTCAAGCTTACGTGTAGAAAATTTCATAAAGCTTGGGAATAAAACTGTAGATTTGTATGCAGTACGCACACACAAACATATACACAAACACACGGACACACTGCTTTATATATGAAGATTTTCTCTGAAAAGTGAATGTCTGTTAGTAAAGATTTTACTGTTTACATGTGATGTACAGAGACTATTTGTGTGTTATTAAAAACATTTTGATCGTTTCAGTGTTACGTTTATCCAATAAAGATTTTTCTATAAATGCTAAGCTGTTACTCTCTGGCAATTACATAACACAGATTGCTTCTCCACGGTTCTAATCGACCTTGTATCATTGCAGCCGGCCGCGGTGGCCGCGGGGACTGAGGCACTTCAGTCACGGTCTGCACGGCCACTACAGTCGGGGGTTCGAATCCCCCCTCGGGCATGGATATTTGTGCCGTTCTAGTTCGTAAGTAGTTCATAAGTAGTTTGTAAATTTAGGGACTGATGACCCCGTAGTTAAGTCCCTTAGACTATACAGACATTTGAACATTGTATCATTGCATTCGTGTTCATGAATTTCATTATTGATGAAACCATGGACTTCTTGATCACGGTTTAATCTGAAATAGTTCTTTAATTTTTCATCATCAAATATCTTAATTAAAGTGGATTCCCAATAATTTAGTCTTTTTAATCACGCATGCAATTTTCAACAATTTTGTCCATTACATGGATGTAACAACACCGTTCCGAGCAAACAATCAGAATCGGCACCCGATTCTCAGCCTGTATCTGTTAACATAGCATACGTACTTGGCATCTCTGTCAGAGCTGAAGTTCCGCTGCAAACTGCGTTCTGGAACTGCGATCCAACTTGGGCCGTGACACACGCCCCAAAACTGTTCAAATGTTTGTAAATCTATGGACGTAACTGCCTGGTTATTAGTCCCCAGCTTACGATCTACACGGAAAGTGAGAACTTATGAGATTACCCATGATTCACCAGTCACGCCATCCGCCTACAGTGTAGACGCGTCCACTTGCACAAGATGCACGCATACGATCGCTAGTAGACGGAATAGGATGGATCCTATTCTCACGCGTATGGAAGTGTTTCGCGCATGCGCAGGCGACCGAATGGGGAACCCAGCTGACAAACGAAGTCAAGTCGGGAATTTGTTTGAGAATGTGAACTTGTCTCCTGCTCAGAGGAACGTAGTTTATCGACTTAGTCGTAAGTATTTTAGGAGGTGATACTACAGAGGAATTGCATTAAAAGTTTGATATAACCTGTGTACAATTTTTATTGAATACAGAGATATAGCTGTTAATATGAAATCCAAACAAACGTAGAGCAAATGTAAATCAAGAAATTATGACTGATTTATCCGTCGGTTCTTGATAGTACAACATCACACTTACTTAAAAGTAGAATTTTGTGTATGTTCTACACGTTCATTTCCACGTAGTTACCCGGTTTTCTGTTTAATAGGACATATTCAGACTTTAAACTACGTCGAAAACAGGTTATTTAAATAGAAGTCAATATGATGTTCTACCAAGAACCGACGAAAGAATCAGTCAAAATATCGAAATCAGTTTGTTGTACATACCAAGAGCTGTATCTCTGTACCCAGTAAAAATTGGTATCACGTTATATGAAATTTTAACTGCAAACCGTCTTTATTACCATCTTCTAAAATATTTGCTATTTTTCCTAAAACATGCTGTAGTTAGTAGATGAAACATTAAGTTTTTGGTGAGCATTATTTATAGCTTAATCAAAGTGAAAGGTCTACGTATAGACACCTGAGCTTGTTCATCATATACATAGGCGCCACAAACCGCAGGGGCTGGAAGTATGTAATCGCATTTTATAATGCATACGTTAACACATGTGAGGGACGTAGTTACGCAAGAACTGCACGAAAAAAATTAAATACAGTTTCACAGTGGCAGTTTAAAACACAAATAAATGTTTTAATCATCACAATATATAATACAGTTTCGAAAAGTGATGTTAACGAGGAGATTCATTTGCTGTAAGTTGACAACAAACGAAGTAGATGCGTGAAACAGACGACTCAACAAATGCGTACCGTTTGAACGCTTCTTCGTAGTTCACCGGTCTACCGCAACGACTTCCTTGGGCCTGTTGCACGTCTCGTATAGAAATGGCTTTAAAGTAAGGTAAACTAACCTAAGACAACAGATACATCCATGACCGAGGGAGGACTCGAAACCCCGACGGCGCGCGCACCGCATCACGGCGCCTCAGTGTGCACGGCTACTCCGGCGCGCCACTCCGTCCGGAATTTGACGCAAGTCACCCTGTGTCACCTCATGGAGCTGAGTCTCATCTCGCGGTCTGCCTTAGTATTGACGCGAACGCAATGGTGCAAACCTGCAACATGATGCAGTGTACAGCACAGTCTTCATATTAGGACTACTTTGTCCACCCCTTGTATATCACACGTTTTCGACAGCCGTTGCGAAATCTTCTCAGCAGTGAGGCGGTACTGTATACCACGTAGATGAACCGTGAGAATAAACAAGAATGGCCGGGCAGTGCAGGGGTCTCCAGACGCCGCCACAGGACCAGCTGGAGAAGACCGCCGGCCAGTATTGGCCTGGAGACGGCAGCTGCAGACGCCACGAAATTGGAAGCTGTGTGGCCGAGCTCAAAGGCGGCCGGCCTCCTGATGAATGGAGAGGCCGGGCGGCCACACGTGCAGCGCAAACCCATACGCCAGATGAAAATGGCCGCCGCCGCGAATTTAATAAAGTTTGCCTTTCATAAAGCGCCGGCTGGCCAAAGGGCCTCAGGATTACTGGCCGCTTCTTCATCCCGCAGCCCGAGCCGCGGATGCGACGCTCCCCTCTCCAAACTTGCCGCCGCCGCGCAAAGAATTCTTTCTCGGAATTTGTCAGTGGCAGAAATGTCCAGCGCGGCCTCTCAAGGAGGAGGATACAACGTGAAAGGTAAGCTTTGAGATGCGCTCCGACGTTTCTTGGAGACTGTGACGAAGTAGGGAGTAACTGGTCAGTGGTAACACTTCTGCGGATTTCGGGAGCAGTAAAGATGGCCAACCGTGCACTGATTTTTCTCAACGTTACTAAATATCTTTGTACAGTGCTCAAAACTATTAGAGGAACAGGTAAAATGTTCAAATGTTTGTAAAGCTTATGGAACTTAACTGCGTGGTCATCAGTCCCTAAACTTATACTAAAGACAACACAAACATCCATGCCCGAGAGAGGATTCGAACCTCAAAAGCAGAAGGCCGCACGATCCGAAACGTGGTGCTCCAGAACGCTCGGCTACTCCCGCGCGGCGGAACAGATATCATAGATATCGCGATAGTACAAAACGAGCTGTCCTTCAGTGAACTTTCTCTAAATCGTCTTTAAGTCCCACGTGGTGGGGATTCGACAGTGCGCAGCAATACTTCAAAACATGATGCACAATTGTTGTGTAGGCAGTTTCTTTAGTGCAACTCTTGCAACTTCTGCGTGTTCTACCAAGCAAACGTAGTCTTTGGTTCGATTTCCCTACAATATTTTCTATGCATTCTTTCCGATTTCAGTTGTTTGTAATTTTTACTTTTAGGTATTTAGTTGAATTTACGGCCTGTTGTTTTAACTGATTTATCGTGTAAATGAAGATTCGTTGAGTGGTGATATTATCAAGGGTCAATTGACATTTTTTACACCACGGAGCTATCTTATCTAAATATGACACCCGAGAGCATTATGGCTATAAACATCCCACTTTTAAGGTTCACGCAGTTGGCACTCTAGAAGTTATGTCCGTAGGTTATCTGTGGGCCGTAGACATTGTAACCATTATCATTACATCTACTATCCGCCGTGGCATTCGCCGCTGTCGGATCAAAATCGTTGTCCTCTGTCTAGGTGTTCTAAGTTTCCGGCAAAGTAGTATGAAATACTAAATAGACACAATATTCATTAATAACGAAAAGATTCGGGAAGTTTCTATATATCTTCCATCCGAATGTGACATATTCTTTTACCAAAACATCCGCCGATTTATACGACGATGTTGGAGCTGTAAGCTTGGTCTTCACTCACTTTTCTAAAACTTCAGATAAAGGTCCAATTATCTACATCTACAGATAGCAATCCATCGTTAAGTGCGTGGTAGAGGGTACACTGTACCACTACTAGGGATTTCCTTTCCTATTCCATTCCCAAATAGGAGGGGAAAAAAGAATGTTTATACGCCGCTGTACGAGCCCTAATTTCTATTGTCTTTCTCATCCTTACGCGAGATGTAAGTAGGTGGCAGCGAGATAATTCTACACTCAGGTTAAAATTCTGGCCATCTAAATTTCCTCAACATAATTTCCCTAAAAAAAAAAGGCCGTCTTTCCTCCAGTGATTCCCATTTCAGTTTCCAGAGCATTTCTATGACACTCTCGCATTGGTCGAACCTACCAGTAACACACCTAGCTGCTCACCTCTGAACTGCTTCTATGTCTTCCTTTAAATTGGTCTGCTGCGAGTCTCAAACACTTGAACAATACTCAAGACGTGGTCGTGCAAGCGTTTTATACGCGGTCTCCTTTACAGATGTAGTAAATCTTAACAAAATTCTCCCAATAAACCAACTCGGCTGTGTGGCTTACAACTGTCCTCACACGTTCGTTCCATTTCACATCGCTCTGCAATGTTAAGTCTAGATATTAAAATGACGCGACTGCACCAAGACGCTCACTACTTATGCTGTATTGTGCTTTATTATGGGATTGTTTTTCCTACTCATGCGCATCACCTTATATTTGTCTACATTTAGAGCTAGCTGCTATTCTCCACAAAAACTAGACATTTTTTCTAAGGCATCCTCCATGCTTTTACAGTCAATTAAAGACCACGCCCTCCCATACAGAACAGCACCATCAGCAAACAGCCGCAAATTACAGGTCACTCTGTCCATGTGATCATTTATATAGATCCCCTGGGGCACGTTTGACTATAAACTCGTCTCTGATGAACACTCGCCGTCGAGAACAACATACTGCGTTTTATTACTCACAAGGGAATGGTCAGACTTGTTATGCCGAAATATGTATTGATTTTTTAGCACTGTTAGTTAACATTGAAGGAAGTCTGTATGCTGCTGACATGACCTGGAAGTCACCTAAAAAAAATCACGAAAATGGCTGTTTTTCCTGCTTGGCGCTTGCGGTGACGGCTGGCCACCCCTGAAAATGGAGTGTCGCGAGCTGTTGTAGTGAGCGTTGTGCGCATGGTCGGGAGGTACGGCCGTCTTATCGCGGTGTTCACTAAAGAGGAATATCGTTGCACGGTTTTGGTGGAAAGGGGAAACGAATATTCGTTTCTGTGGCTTGCATTTCCTTTTCATTTCTGGTACATATTTATTATTTATTCTATAAATCTATACTCCGCAAGCCACTTTATAGTGAACATTCTATCTCCCCTCAAACGCTGTAAATGTTTTGCTGCTTGCCATGGAGATATACCACAGACGCTAAATGAAGCAATCAACCGAAAACACGCGTGAAGATGCGACATGGTAGTTAAACTTCTAGACGAGCATGGAAACAGCGCAGATTTGTGCCTAGAAACGACTGAAACACTGGATATTGCAGACTGTGAATCTACAGACGGCGAAGAAACGGAAGAAAGTTGCGCACATGAAGACTCTTCGACTGATAGTGCCTTGTACCCTCATCAATTATCTCCGAAAGCAACACCGGCAACTATAATTACATTATCAGACAAAGAAAAAGTGGTGAAATATAGGTAGAACGAAAGTGGTAAGAAACGCCTAGTTGTCAGTACTGTTCGAAATAGGTATCGCGTTGTCCGTTCTGAACGTGAATTGTATAGATGGAAAAAGGAAGTCACTGGACGAGGTAAGAGTCGACTGGAAATTTCGACGGACATAAATGCGCTACTTTTTGAGCAATTTACCGATGTCAGACGACAGTCACTGAGTGTAAGCGACACAACTTTGCGTGATTGGTCGTTAGAGATTGCCAACGCGATAGGCGCTGAAAAATGTAGAGCTTCTCAGAGTTGGATTAGTCGCTTTAAAAGAACAAATAAAATTGTGGTAATGTCGCTAGTGTAGGAGATTTGGAAAGCATTAATAGTCTTGAGTGGTTATCGCATGTGGCTTCTAAGTGAAGCTGAATCTGATACGCAATTGACTCTTCGTTGCCATCGTAAGCTTCAAGGTGTTGAAACTGTTGATATTTGGGTTAAAAGACATTATACATATGAATGAGTAAATTTCGTTGGTAATTGTACTGTAGGTCTATGTTATCATATCTTGAATTACAAAAATTGGATATTGACATTAGCAACGCCCCGTGTTTATACTCTTTTTTTCGGATCTCAGTGTTTGCTTTGATACTGGAACGTAAATGTTGTTGTTAGCCATGGTTCATGGAAGGATTCAAAAGGTATTATACTAACTGAAGAGTTAAGAAAGTTTTTGCAGGTAAAGTTTATATGAAAGGCGTATGTTGAAGTATTATTTCAATCACAACAACAGCAAGTCGTTCGATATTGTTAAACAAATGTGTAATGTCTTGTGCCTTAGATTGCAAACTTTTCCTCTCTATTGCAGTTGTCAGTAATTCGCTTACTGACGAACTCGCTTCTAACACGTTTTCGCCGAGAGCGGTGTCCCCTATAGGCTAGGCAGTGTTCAATGCAGAGGTGGCTGGCGGGAGACCGAAAAAGTTTGCAAGGGGCATACAGTGGGTTGACGCATACTAAAGATGATGAATTTATGCGAGTAAGTTCTCATCACAGTTAAAGCTATAACTCCCTATACCTCCACTGTCATTACTATCTTACAGATTTAAGAGACCTACAATTCACACAAGCAGTCACTTCGAAAGAACGTAAAATATTTGGTTTGTCATATTGGTCACTTTAACAATGCTGGAAATAGGTCAATCAAAAGTGGATTATTCCGTTATTTTTATGTATTTTATTTTGGATAAATTCTCGATAAAAATAATGAAAATTCGCATTACTGTACATATATCTATTTGTGTTTTTAGAATCTTACTGTATGGGATCTAAATGTATAAGTATCTAGCACTTGTCGTCCAGTGCTGCACATTGCACCTAAATCTTTCAAAGTATTTGTTGCAAAAATTTAGTTACGATTTCGTAAAAGCTATTGGGTTATTTCTGACATTTTCTCCCTTTTGGTGCTTCATAAGATGTCTGGACCTTTTTGAGCTGTGTCGTCCCAGGACTGTGAAGTGTTTTATCAAGAAATTAGAAAGCTAGTTTTTCTTACAATTAAAGTAATTTCCAGAAGAGCCATAAAACTTCTGATGCTTGCTCGAGGCTTTGAAACATGCTCCAACATTCTCAATCAATCTCAGCTTTCTCTCTGGAAAAGCTTGACATTGACGATTCTGTTTTCTCCCACACTGATCTCATTAAGCAATATCTGAACAGTAAATTCGTACCATTCAGGATCTTCTCTGATACAGTTCCAAGGCTTGCGTGAATTTCTGAAGATACATGCGAGTTTTCATATTACCTACATTTTATTTGCACGTCACTCACTATATCACCTTGATCGATTCCCCTGAACATAATGCTGAAGTAGTATGTATGACTTTATCTTCATATTTGGAAGCTATTAGGATTCGTATTAGTGGAGGTTTGTAGAAGAACTTTTGGGATACCAGCATTTTGACACGTACAATACTTTTTTGTAGCCAAGTCGTTGTGAAATAGAGAGAATAAAGAAAACACAGCCGTGTATATTACGGCACTTTTCACAAATAAAATATTGTTAACTGGTTATTGTCTGTCATTTTAATAAGGGGAAATATAGTTACTGGATACTGTCATTTTTACAAATATGAATTTCAGAACACATCGAAACATCAATCTGTATATTACTCATGGACACTTACAACTAACAAATGACAGACCTGTTTCTCCTTCACTGAGTGGTAACAGCCAGTAAGACACTGGTGTAGTTCTTATTCCGACTGTGTGACTTTCTACCGGTATCTCCTGAGCCCACCGAAGAGTGCCTATTTATGACCATCGGGATAAGGTATTCAAACCATTTTAAGACCTTATTAGTTGTTCACCAATCTTAAAAAATGTGTCCATGTTAGGCGCCAAGCGCCAGTTGGGGGCTGGTGGAGCGCCAGCCACAACAAAATTACGTTACCAGTCAAGTCCGAATCTTCACACGTAACGTAATCAGTGACGATGCATAATATAACTTCATCAGCCTCCCCCTTTAACCCCACATGTAATGTTAATAAAACAAACTGTTGCATCCTTGATCCCCTGGTTCGCGATAAACATCAATGGTACTCGCAACAGTTTTGTATCTGTATAATATGACAACACAAAGGATTCTAAAAAATCTGATTGGCTGCAGTAATGAAGGAGTTGTCGTAAAATCCTTTATTTTTCTCTTTTCGCTGACGCGTTTCGGGACCAGTCCATCATCGGAGCGCCTGGTGACAAAGTACAGATACACTATATACAGGAAAAAATAGTTCCAAAGACAAAAAAAGAAAAAAAAAATTAAAACCCATCTCTGGCATTTACAAGAAAGATTGGAGAATCTGTCTTCCAAAAAGTGACTAATGCAACAGCGCCCCAGGACAAGTCATGCACAGAAAAATACATTTCTTTATCATACAAAGGTTCTCTCTCTGACAGAATCGCTTACGCTTTTCGCAAAATTAATGTCAAGGTAGGATTTCGAACGAACCATAAATTGGGGAGAATTTTACGGCATAGCGTAGAACCAATGCCTGATAGATTCTGTAAATCAGTTGTATACAAAATTGTATGTGGACCTTGCAATTAATTTTATATCGGACAAACGTGAAGGGAGTTTTATACTAGATACCGGGAACACGGTTATGCTACTAACTACAGTGCTTTAGGAGATCACTTAAGGGAAATAAACCATAAGCTACGAAATAAAGAGGCAGATTTGTCTATTTTGCTTATTGGTACGTAGGGTATTACCATAGATATCCTTGAAGAGTTACAAATTTGGACTAGTTATCATATAATAAAGAATGGTTAACAAATGACCAAATTTTTGGTTCCAGGCAGTGGTATTTCGATCGGTTTAACAACCCAGGTTTTCTTGAATGACCGATTTTTGTGCTCTCTTCCTGTGCGGAGGTTTCCCTAAGTTTATTCTGTTATTTGTCCTTTGATTAGATATTGGTGGTGCGTTTACTTCTTCCCCTCCTATGGAGAGATTTAAAACAAAAGTAGAAGTGTAGGTTCTAAATATGTTGTTTTATTGTTTTACAACTATTTTCCATTATTGAAAATTTTTTTAACTAACTCGCCGTTGAGTTCTTTCTATCTTTGTAAATTTTGTTAACTTCTGCGGCCATACATAGAAAGCGCCTATGCTACGCCTAAGTTGCTGAATAGTATACTTTCCATTCAGTGGTATTTGCATGTGATACATCGAACTAGTAACTTATATTAAAGTACAGCTGATGTTGACCGTTAATGTATTATGACTTTTTACATGCATCTTTTCCCGTTCTCCATTCAGGAGAAGTATGTATCTTATAACGGTAAATACCAGAGATTTTTTAAAATAATTTTGGTCTTTGTAATTATTTTTACCTACATATACTGTATCCTGTACTTTGTCACTAGGCGCTCCGATGTTTGGCTGGACCCTAAACGCGTTAGCAAAAAGAGAAAAATAAACGATTTTACAACATTTACAACTCCTTCATTACTGCAACCAATCAGATTTTTTAGAATCCTTTGTGTTGTCATATTAATAATGGCTGCCTACCTCTACCAGGACTTTAAGTCTGATTTGCTGTATACTTTATTTTGCTTTACGTTATATTCATGTGTCCGCAATGTTTCATTGTATTTTATATACATTTCAGTAGGAAGGGGGGAGGACTGCACATACTTTATTACGACAAATAATAATGTATGAAAATACATTGTAATGATGGTTTAGGGTCACCAAGTGGGAATATTTAGTAAAACAATTTATTTTTTCCGTCGGAGTTGTACGATTTTGAAGTCGTTGCCATCAACAAATCTTGTATTTATTATGAGATCGTGATCCATATCTCAACCATTCTGACTAATATCTCATTTACTTGTTAATAATATACAAGATATAATGATGGCAGTCTACATGTGCTGAAACCGGTAATAAAGAGTTTTTCAGGAGATGTCACTTAAACTGTGTTTTTTCACAGTTTGAAATCAACGTATGAAGCTACACCAAGTGAACAACATTCCGTAGTTCTCGGAAATATTATAATCTTAAGCGGCTCCTAGACTGAGAATAATATTGTACTGTAATATTGTACAATATGTATACGGTTGCTACAGGAGTCACACTATTAGTAACACGATCTAAGACTTGCAAATACGGCGGATTCTGATGCCAGCCGTTACATAGTTCTTGGCCTGGCTTTGCGATCACGCAAGGAAATGATGAAGCGTAGGTACATGAAGGAATAGCTTAGGAGCAGAGGAAGAAGGACGGTAGAGAATTTACCAAGTGATATGAGGATAAGCCAGCCTGCACTATGAGAAAGGTCTGATTATGAAAGCTTGTTCATTACACCAGGTAGTTGTGAATCTGCATAGCAGTACATCCATTTTTAAATATTATAGGTACACACATTCTTATTTTTATTGTGATAAAAATTTCTTGTTTTTACAAAAGTTAAATTAACAATTTATTGCTTCTAGTTGGCCTACTAAGCTTAGTCAACACGAAATCAACTTTTCGATGCTCTCGTAATTATTTTCAATTTTTCCCTATACTTTATTCACAATCAATTCAATTTATTTTCAATTGAATGTTATCTGCTATCTGATAAATTTCCTTGTATTTTGAAGTGCTGCTACAATTGCTATAATTTTTTTTTTCTTTCTATAATCAGGTGACTTCACACGTCATAAGGCACGCACGCTCCTAAATACTTCCAATAATTCTCAAATGAATGTAGTTTCTCGTGATTTCAAACCCGTTTCAGTTGCACCACAACAAATTATACAGTTTAGCAGATGAGCTTCTACTGACAAAGATAAACATTTTTCGTAAGACAGTGTGCAAACAGACAGTCTGCTCACTAAAACCTAATTTCATTACATGCGTCAGTATACTGTGCAATAAATATTGACAATCAATCTCAAGTCTCTCTCTCTCCCTCCCTCCCTCTCTCTCTCTCTCTCTCTCTCTCTCTCTCTCTCTCTCTCTCTCTCTCTCTCTCTCTCTCCGTCTTTATTCTTTTAGTCAACTCTTCATGACCTCATGAACCAAAGCACCTCAGTTTTCTCTCTCCTGTACTTTCTCTTGTAAATCTTCCTTGTTGGAACACATTGCTTCTGTGATGACATCGATCCATCTCCTCTTCTTCTAGTGCCTTCGATATTCCCCAGCATTAATGTTTTCTTCCAGTGAAGCATATCTTCGCATTATGTGTCCAAAGAAGGTACGCTTGTGTTTTAATATTAGACCTTCCAGGGAACAATCGGTTTTATATGCTCTAATATTCATCGGCTGCTGCTCTTTGCCATCCATGCAACTCGAAGAATTTTCTCCCAGAACCACAATTCAAAAGAGTCAATTCTTCGATCCATACAACCGGATTCATGTTACGAATCTTTCTTCCTGAAGTTATATTCCTGGACCACATAACCTTGTCAAGATTCGACATCGCCTTTCTACCGGCCAAAAAGCGTCTCCTGATTTCGTGGCTGCCGTCGCCATCATCAGAGATCTGGGAACCGAGATAATTGAACGTGACCTCCATGCATTCTACTCCTATATCCCATGAATTGACAGGTGTATTTACCATATTTTACTTCACATTCAGCCGAGATTGGCCTTTTCACTTTCGTCTTTCACCTTCAGCAAGAGACTTTTTATCACTTCTTCACATTCCGACAACAGTATAATTTTCGTATATTTTCCTGGAGTAATAACTGTTCATCCTCTTCATGGTTTTGCAGTCGGATTTCATCTTTCTTCTGACACTATTTCAGCGGTCCACCTGGCTGAATATGGTGTCCTGGTGAAATGCTGAAATATCGTGTCAGGAGATCGATGAAATCCGACCGCAAAGCCGTGAAGGCAATAAACAGTATGGTATGTTCTGTTTGTCTGAGGGTGTTAACATTTATTCCAGCTATCTTAATTCCCGTCTCTTCATCATCTATCCTGACGTTCCTCAGAACATGCTCAGCATAAAAATTGAATACGGTGACAACATGCAGCCTTCACGGACCCTTTTCTGAATATGCATCTATTTTATTGTTCCGAACAAAGTTCACATTGTGGTTTCTTGGTGTCTTATGAATGAGGTGAAATGATACTCCCATGTTTCTGAGTACGTCCCTTCATTTCAAAAACGTATTTGACGTGTTGCCAGACCGCAGATTGCTAACGAAGATACGTTGATATGGAACAGGTTCACAGATTTGTGTCTGACTGGAAGGGGTCCTAAGTAACAGAAAGAAGTAAATTGTTCTCTACGGTGACTGTCTGATGCACACGAGTACATGAGTATGAAAACAATGCCATAATGTTCGAATACAGCATTGGTAGTGAGCTTCCTGATGTAGTCGTGTCATTCAAATATCTAGAAGTAACAGTGCGACATGAAATGGAACCAAATGTATAAGGACACTTGTGAGGAAGGCGGACAGCAGACTTCGGTTTATTGGAAGAATTTTGGGAAGATGTACTTCATCTGTAAAGGAGACCTCGTATAAAACGCTTGTACGACCACGACTTCAGAATTGCTCAAGTGTTTGGGACCCGCAGCAGATCAGTTTCATGGAAGACAAGTAAGCAGTTCAGTGGCGAGCAGCTAGGTTCTTTACTGGTAGGTTCGACCAATGCGCGAGTGTCACGGAAATGCTCCGAGAACTGAAATGGGGATCGCTGGAGGAAAGACAACGTCCCTTTCGAGAAATTACGTTGAGAAAATTTAGAGGGCCGGAATGTGAAGCTGATTGTAGAACGATTTCCCTTCCGCCTACTTACATTTCGCCTAAAGATCACAAAGACAAGAGATATTATGGCTTGTACGGAGGCATATAGGCACTCTTTTTTTTTTCCTCGTTCTGTTTGGGAGTGGAATAAGAAAAGAAATTTGACTGAAAATCCTAAGAGATTTTGGTCATATATTAAATATACTAGGGGCAAAACACAAACAATAGCCTCACTACATGATAGTAATGGCGATCCTGCCGATGACAGCGCTACTAAAGCTTTTAGAAACTCATTCACCAAAGAAGACGAAATTAATATCCAGATTTCTAATTACGAACAGAGGCCGTAATGAGTAACGTAGAAGTAGATATCATCGGAGTAGTGAAGCAACTAAAATCACTTAAAAAGAACAAGTCTTCTGGTCCGGATTGTATACCCATTAGATTTGTATCTGATTATGCTGGGCTTTTGGAACATATCCTGTATTCAAATATTATGAATTATTTCGAACAGAACAATCTATTGACCCAAGGTCGACTTGGATTTAGAAAATATCGTTCATGCGGAACACAACAAGCTCTTTACTCACACGAAGTGATGTGTGCTATCGATTCCGTATTTCTTGATTTCTAGAAGGCTTTTGACACCGTACCTCACAAACGGCTTTTAATCAAATTGCGTGGTTATGGTATATCGCCCCAAATTTGCGACTGGATAGGTGATTTCCTTTCAGTTAGTACACAGTTCGTAGTAATCGATAGTAAGGCATCGACTAAAACAGAGGTGATATCGGGTGTTCCACAGGGTAGTGTTATTGGTCCTCTGCTGTTCCTTATTTACATAAACGATTTAGGGGAAAATCTAAGTATCCTTCTTAGGTTGTTTGCAGATGACGCCGTCATTTACCGTGTAGTAAAATCATCTGAAAATCAAAACCAACTGCAGAACGATCTGAATAAGATATCAGTATGGTGTAAAAATTGGCAGTTGACTCTAAATAATGAGAAGTGTGAAGTCGTCCACATGAGTACCAAAAGAAAACCGTTAAACTTTGTTAACAAGATAAATCAATCAAATATTAAGGTCGTAAACTCCAAAAAATACCTGGGAATTACAATTTCTTCTGACTTAAATTGGAAAGAACACGTAGATAATGTCGTGGGTAAGGCGAGTTTCATTGGCAGAACTCTTAAAAGATGCAACAGAAGTACAAAAGAAACTGAATTCACTGTGCTTGTCCATCATTTTATGGAGTATTGTTGCCCAGTGTGGGATCTTTACCTGGTGGGTTTAACGGAGGACGTCGAAAAAGTCCAAAGAAGGGCAGCGCGTTTCGTATTGTCACGATACAGGGGAGACAGCGTTACGGAAATGATACAGGATCTGGGATGGAAATCATTACAACAACGGCGCTTATCACTGCGGCGTGGGCTATTTACGAAACTACAATCGCCATCTTTCTTCTCCTAATGCGAAAATATATCGTTGACTCCCTTCTTCCCGAGCGCTATTCGAGAGTGGAATGGAAG
Organism: Locusta migratoria; assembly: GCA_026315105.1. Lineage (NCBI taxonomy): Eukaryota > Metazoa > Arthropoda > Insecta > Orthoptera > Acrididae > Locusta > Locusta migratoria. The sequence goes on along the minus strand of CM048744.1, from coordinate 925,422,941 downwards.
ATAAAATAGTATAACGGTGGTTCGATGAACACTATGCCAGGCAAATAAATCTGATTTGTAGAGTATCCTATGTAGATGAAATGCCCTGTAGTGGTACAGTGTACCCTCCGCAACGCAAGTTACGATGGATTGCGGAGTATATATGTTGATGTAGATTTGTTGTGATCGACGCAGTCAAAATCATTGGCATAACCCATAAAGCAGAGGTACACGTCTTCCTGGAATTCTCTCATTTTTTTCCGTAATCCACCGAATGTTGACACTCCAAGGACCATTTTTTATCTTTGTTCTTTATTGATACAACAATCCATTGCGTATAATTAAATGGGTCCTACTTGATACAACTCTATTCTACTTTATTACTTTACTTTTTATTAATTAATTACTGATTTAATCTAATGTGGTGTTGTTTTCTGTTGTTTTCAATACACTGTGCCTGTTTTGTTGATATTGGGGGTCTGTGAGTTGGGGATGCTCTGCCATGTTGTGCCCACTTTCTTGCTGTAATTGTTGTTGTTGTTGTTGTGTGTGTGTTGTGCATGTCCCCCCATCTGCAGTGTTTACAGGTGTGCCAGAAGATACAAACCTACCGGTGTTCGCGAACTAAATCCGACGAACATGCCCCTGGCACTGAGCTGGCCCTTTACACTGCAGTGCCTTGTGGTTGTATCCTGTGTGTGTTTCTACATCTAACTTACATCTAACTTAACAACTAGCGTCGCATCCGGTCTGCTGCGTCCATTCCTCCTGATCCAGGGTGCGGCGGATTCCGGCGGCACGGTCTGGCACAGCTGTCACATCCTGGAAATGTCTACACTTGATTCAGGTATTCATACCTGACGAATTCAGAGGTGACATTTGTCATTTCATTGTTGTTATGGTCTTCAGTCCGGAGTCTGGTTTGATGTAGCTCTCCACCCTACTCTATCCTGAGCAAGCCTTTTCATCTCTTCATAAGAATGGCAACCCACATCCATTTGAATCTGCTTGCTATACGTTTCTCTTGGTCTCCCTCTGCGATTTTTACCCCACACACTTCCCTCCAATGCTAAATTTACGATTCCTCGATGTCTAAGAATGTGTCCTACCAAGTGATCCCTTCTTTTAGTCAGGATATGCCAAAAATACCTTTTCTCACCAATTCTGTTCAGTACCTCTTCATTAGTTATGCGATCTACCCACCTAATCTTCGGCATTCTTCTGTAGCACCACATTTCAAAAGCCTCTATTCTCTTCCTGTCCGCACTGCTTACCGTACATGTTTCACTCCCGTACAAGGTAACACTCCACACAAATGCCTTCAGAAAAGACTTCCTTACACTTCAATTAATATTCGATGTTAGCAAATTTCTCCTTTTCAAAAATGCTTTTCCTCCCATTGCCATTCTGCATTTTATATCCTCTGTACTGCGACCATTATTTGTTATTTTACTGCCCAAGTAACAGAACTCATCTACCTCCTTTATTGTTTCGTTACCTAATCTAATTCCTTCAGCATCACCTGATTTTCTTAGACTGCACTCCATTACCCTTGTTTTACTCTTGTTAATATTCATCTTATATGCACCTTTCAGCACACTGTCCATTCCGCTCAACTGCTCTTCCAGGTCCTTTGCTGTCTCTGACATAATTACAATGTCATCAGCAAAACGCAATGTTTTTATTTCCTCCCCCTGAACTTTAATCCCTATTCCAAATTTTTCCTTGCTTTCCTTCACCGCCTGCTCGATGTACAAAATGAATAACATCGGAGAAAGGCTACAACCCTGTCTTACTCCTTTCCCAACAGATGCTTCCCTTTCATGCCCTTCGAGTCTAATAACTGCGGTCTGGCTTTTTGTACAAGTTGTGAATAACTCTCGTTTCCCTATATTTTACTCCTGCAGACTTCAGAATTTGAAAGAGTGTATTCCAGTCATCATTGTCAAATGCTTTCTCCAAATCTACGAAAGCTAAAAATGTAGGTTTGCCTTTCCTTAATCTAAGATGAGACGTAAAGTGAGTATTGCCTCCCGGGTTCCTATGTTCCTCCTGAATCCAAACTGATCTTCCCGGAGGTCAGCTTCTATAAGGATGTTGAATGTGTCTTCAGATCTTAGTAATTGTGGTAGTTGTTGTCTGTGTTCCGATACCAGGCTGTCGTATGTGGGGAACTCAAACACGACGTGTTGTTGTGTACCGACAGACCGAGGAGTCGCCCGTTTCCCAAATCGACATAAGTATGTCGGATATGGGCCATGGCCAGTGAGGAAATGTATGAGTCGCCGGGTTGGATTGAAGTACGTCATCTTCAGCCTCTCCCCGACATCTGTCAGGAAACGGCGAGTTCTTCTCCCCGTCTTCTCCCGATCCCAGATTTCTTGCCACATCTAACGTTGTCTTAGCTTTACTGCTGCTTTTTCGTGTTCCCAAGATTTCCTCCACCTTCTGCATTTTTCCTTTCTTGATCCAGTACCCAGCTGCCTCGAATATTAATTTAAGTGTAAGGAAGTCTTTTCTGAAGGCATTTGTGTGGAGTGTTGCCTTGTACGGGAGTGAAACATGGACGATAAGCAGTGCGGACAGGAAGAGAATAGAGGCTTTTGAAATGTGGTGCTACAGAAGAATGCTGAAGATTAGGTGGGTACATCACATAACTAATGAAGAGGTACTGAACAAAATTGGTGAGAAAAGGAATTTTTGGCATACCCTGACTAAAAGAAGGGATCGCTTTTAGGACACATTCTTAGACATCGAGGAATCGTAAATTTAGCATTGGAGGGAAGTGTGTGGGATAAAAATCGCAGAGGGAGGCCAAGAGACGCGTATAGTAACCAGATTCAAGTGGATGTGGGTTGCCGTTCTTATGAGGAGATGAAAAGGCTTGCTCAGGATAGAGTAGGGTTGAGAGCTGCATCAAACCAGTCTCCGGACTGAAGAGCATAACAACAACACCCAGCTGCCAGCCCTCTTATTCTAATATCAATGGGACAGAGTCGCATCAATATCAGAAGAGAGCCGCCTGGTTACGCGAAATTGCAGCAAGGGGTGTTTTGTTATCCAGGAGAGCTTCCCATCCACTCTCAGAGACCGGATTTGTAGTTTGCGGGCCTGCGGTGCTCGCTGTGGATTTACAATTAGAGCAGCAGGCGCGCAGAGAAAGTGCGGCCGCTGCGCTCCGCTCCGCTCGGCTGCGGCCACCGTCTAATTGCAGCGTAATGGCCAGGTGTCGGGCTGTCAGCGCCAGCCGCCTCCACTTCCCCCCCTGCCACGCTGCTGCAGACACGGCCCGCTACCAATTTGTCGCCGGCCTGCAGCTCCGCACGGCAGGGTGAGCGCGGCGACAGTCCACCGCACTCTCGCGTAGCGCCACAAGCCCGCAAATGCGAGAGCATATGCAGAGGTCGCCAGCCCAGGTGGGCAACGCAGGGGCACATCGGCTTTTACATTTATTATTCAGACACATGTAGAGGGGGTCCGGAAGTTGAAGAGTCATTTTGTCATATCACGGCTGCCACCCATACGTTTTGGCTCACTTTCGCATACAAAAGTAAACAGGGCCTATGTGTTGACTGGTTCAGTGAACCCCGGAAAAAAGCTCGTCGTGAGAAGAAGTAAATAAATCATCATCATCATCATCATCATTAGAGAATGACTATACCTTTCAGCGTTCAGTCTGGAGCACAGTACCTCTAATAAAATTCCTCCATGATCCCCCAATTCAATGCTAACATTGATGCCTCGTCTGATGTTATGCCTTTTACTTCAAAATCATTCTGCACCGAATCTAAGTACTTTCTTCTTGGTCTACCTCGACTGCTCTTACCCTCCGCTGCCGAGCTCATGAGTCTCCCATGCGTGTAACGTATCCCCACCATCTCAGTCTGGTATATTGGAGGAGGAGTGATAAAAAGGGGTCAGTACCCCGAGAGGCATCAGTTTCTTGCTACAAAAATTAGTTTTGATTCATCGAAGTAGAATTTATTAAAACTTCAACGAAAAACGTGGCCAAACAATGAATCGTGGTCTGACACACGAATAGAAGATTGCGAGATGCAAGGAGACTCACCCTAATCAAGCAGCGGGAAGAGACGTAAAGCTGGCCGTGCGACCTATACCCGGCACATCACAAGCGACGCTAACGCCGGCGGATAAAATCAATAAACATTCTTAACACGTTTTGTTCACTTTTATTAGTTGTTAATTCAAGAGAAGAGTTTACAGGAATTTGATACTCGCTTATTGAGTTACTGTCTACTCAAGAAATTTTTCAAGTCTTCGTCCGCTGTGCTGGATCATACGTATTGAATTATGAGATTCTGATTTAAAATTCTGATTCAGTGACTAAATTACATTGTATTAAAGAGGTGAAACAGTCAAAAATATAGATTCACAAGCTGTTTCTTGGGCAGCAATATTAGGGTTGATTACTCTTCAAATATTTATATATGTAAAAGAAACAATAAATACGTGTTGAACCGTTGCGAGTCGATATACCGCGTGGCGTTGTGGCGTTTTCCTCTTCTCTCTCTCTCTCTCTCTCTTTTTCTCAAAACCGAGAAGTGGTATCTCTGGAGGGTCACATGGCGTACGCGGGAGAAGCGGCAGTTGGGAAGGCGACGAGCGCCACTCAGGTACGGGGAGAAAAGTTAACACCGACCGTGGACCACGTGCTTAGCTGACGGTGTGTGGCTGCAGCAGCGTTTATTATACGACGGGCCCGGTGAGCTGGCCTCGGGCTGCTGTAGTGCGAGTTCAGGAAGGCCCTGCATTGATTTCAGACGGTACCTTCCTCGCCCTGGCCTGTGGGACGCTCGTGTTGTCTATATCTACATCTACATAGATACTCTGCAAATCACATTTAAGTGCCTGGCAGAGGGTTCATTAACAAATTTCATAACTTTTCTCTACCGTTCCATTGTCCAATAGCGCGCGGGAAAAAAGAACACCTAAATCGTTCCCTTTTCGATCTGATTTTTCTTATTTTATTGGCGTGGTCATGTCTTCCTAAGTAGGTGGGTGCTAGCAAAATATTTTCACATTCATAAGTAAAAGTTGGTGATTGAAACTTCGCAAACAGATCACGCCCAATTCGTGCAACATTTCCGTGACACTTTCCCCCCCGTAACGTGATAAAACAAAACGAGCTGCCCTTCTCTGAACCTTCTCAATGTCTTCCGTCAGTCCCACCCACACGGTGAGGGTCCCACAAGGGGCAACAGTACTCCAGGAGAGGACGCACAAAGCCGGCCGCGGTGGCTGAGGAGACTGAGGCGCTTCAGTCACGGTCTGCACGGCCACTACGGTCGGGGGTTCGAATCCCCCCTCGGGCATGGATATTTGTGCCGCCCTTAGTTGTAGCTAGTTCGTAAGTAGTTTGTAAGTTTAGGGACTGATGACCCCTTAGTTAAGTCCCATAAGCTCTACAAACATTTGAACATTTTTTTAGGACGCACGAGTGTGATGTAGGCAATCTCTTTGGTGGAGCTGGTGTATCTTCGAAGCGTTCTGCCAATGAAACGTAACCTTTGGTTCGCCTTCCCCACAATATGAGTCTCTTAGCTAACCTTGCTTCTCCCATGCGTGTAACATGACCCCACCATCTCAGTCTGTTCGCTGTAACTGCTTCATCTGTGGTGTTCATTCCAAGTTTTTCTTTGATTTCCTCATTGTGGACACCCTCCTGCCATTGTTCACATCTATTAGTACCTGCAATCATTCTTGCTACTTTCATTTGTGTAACCTCTACCTTATGAATAAGGTAACCTATATCCACCCAACTTTCACTCCCATGCAACAAAGTTGGTCGAAAGATAGAGCGGTGCACAGCTAACTTAGTATTGGTACTGACTTCCTTCTTGCAAAAGAGTATAGATCTTAGCTGAGCACTCACTGCATTAGCTTTGCTGCACCTCGATTCCAGTTCTTTCACTCTTTTGCCATCCTATGAAAAAATACATTCCAGGTACTTGAAACTGTCTACCTGTTCTAACTTTGTTCCTCCTATTTGTCACTCAATCTGTTTAAATCTCTTTCCCACAGACATTACTTTTGTTTTGGAGATGCTGATCTTCATATCATAATCCTTGCATCTCTGATCGAGCTCTGAAATATTAGTTTGCAAACTTTCAATCGAATCGGCCATTACAACTAAGTCATCCGCATATGCGAGACTGCTTATTTTGTTTTCACCTACTTTAATCCCGCCCTGCCAGTCTACTGTTTTCAACATATGATCCATGAATAGTATGAACAACAGTGGTGACAGGTTACAGCCTTGTCTTACCCCTGAAACTACCCTGAACCATCTACTCTAACTGCTGCCTGACAGTCTACGTAAAGCCTTTTAATTACCTGCAGAAGTTTGCATCCTATACCATAATCTTGTAGAACTGACAGTAGCTTCCTCCTAAGAACACGGTCATAAGCCTTTTCTAGATCTATGAATCATATATACAATTCCCTGTCACACTCATAGCACTTTTCCATTACCTGCCGTAAGCTAAAGATCTGGTCCTGACAGCCTCTAAGAGGACTAAACCCACACTGATTTTCATCTAACTTGTCCTCAATTAATACTCTCACTCTCCTTTCAACAATACCTGAGAATATTTTTCCTACAACGCTAATTAAAGAAATACCTTCATAGTTGTTACAATCTTTTCTGTTTACATGTTTGAAAATGAATGATTATCGCTTTCGTCCAGTCAGACCTGTCCCGATTCCCACGCCTTTCAATTATCCTGTGCAACCATTTGAGACCTGATATTCCACTGTATTTAACCGGTTCCGGCTTAATATCATCCACACCCCAACCGCTTTATTGCACTGTAATCTACTGACCATTTTCTCGACTTCTTCAAATGAGATCCTGTTTCCATCGTCGATCCTATCCCATTCTACCTGAAAATCTGACAAATCATTGAAGGTTTCTCCTAAATAAATAAATAAGATATATGTTTAAAGTATCATTTTTCCCTTAAAACGTCTGGGCTGGTAGGCCGTGGTCCATGGATAAAACTGTCCCCTCACGTTTCGTCTTCAGCTGTGGAAGACATCTTCGGAGGCTAAGTGGCAACTGCGATGGGGCCTCGAGGGAGCGCCGCATATATAGGCAGTGTAGGGGATACCACAGTGTATCACGTGACGGCGGCTGACCAACTATCTCTGGTAACTGAAGTTGGCACTTAGCCTCCGAAGATGTCTTCCGCAGCTGAAGACGAAACGTTAGAGAAGAGTTTTATCCGTAGAAACCTATGATGAAGAAAGGAGCAAAGCCAAACATAGTTGCTGCATCGAAGCAGAAATCACGGAAAAACTTTGGAAACAGATTGGTAGCGAGGATCAAGCCGCTGGTAAATCTTTCTAAAGTGTAATGTTTTCTAAAGGGGGGAAGGAGGATGTACGAATGTTTTGGACAGGTTATGCTGAATCCTGTGGATACCTTCGCCAGATGAAGGCAATTTTTTCAAGAGTTGCTAGATGTAGCTGAAACCGCATTAGGCAAAATTTCAGATTCCGATGTACAATGAGAGAGAATTGATGATGGAAAGAGGATCCCATTCGAGGAAGTGTAGAAAATGGTCAATACATTTCCGTGTAGTTAAGCGGCTGGTTGAAATTAAGTCGAAATTCATCAAAAACAGTGAAATATCAGTTTCGAAGCGTGGAAACAGGAAAGATTGTAACATCTAAATAGGTACCTCTTTAATTAGCGTTGTGTGCAAAATGTTCTCAGGTATTGTTTAAATGAGAGTAGAGTATTAGTTCAAGTTGGATGAACATCGGTGTAGGTTTCGACCTGTTAAACGCTGTCAGCTTCAGCTTACTTCATGTAATGGAGAACTGATATGACTGGAACTGGGAGTTGTATCAGTATTTTATATATCTATGAAAGGTTTGTAGATGACGTTATTGTCAGTTCTACGACATTACATCTACATACATACTCCGCAATTCACCGTAAGGTGCGTGGCGGAGGGTACACTGTACCACTACTAGGCATTTCCTTTCCTATTCCACTCCCAAATTGAACGAGGAAAAAAAGAATGCCTATATGCCTCCGTACGAGCCCTAATTTCTCTTATCTTGTCTTTGTGATCTTTACGCGAAATGTAAGTAGGCGGCAGCAAGATCGTACTACACTCAGCTTCAAATTCCGGCCCTCTAAATTTACTTAACAGAAATTCACGAAAAGAACGTCGTCTTTCATCCAGCGATCCCCAATTGAGTTGCCGGAGCATTTCCGTGACACTCGCGCATTGGTCGAACCTACCAGTAACAAATCTAGCTGCTCGCGTCTGAACCGCCTCTATGTCTTCCTTCAAACCGATCTGCTGCGGGTCCCAAATACTTGAGCAATATTCAAGACGTGGTCGTACAAGCGTTTTATACGCGGTCTCCTTTACAGGTGAAGTACATCTTCCCAAAATTCTCCCAATAAACCGAAGTCGGCTGTCTGCCTTACTCACAACTGTCCTTACATGGTCGTTCCATTTCATATCGCTCTGCGATGTTACGCCTAGATATTTGAACGACGCGACCGCATCAAGAAGCTCACTACTGATGCTGTATTCGAACATTATAGGATTGTTTTTTCTACTCATGCGCATCACCTTACATTTTTCTACATTGAGAGCTAGCTGCCATTCTTCGCACCAACTAGAAATTTTGTCTACGTCAACCTGTATGCTATTACAGTCAGTTACAGACGACACCCTCCCATACACCACAGCATCATCAGCAAACAGCCGCAAATTACAACTTACTCTGTCCATCAGATCATTTATATAGATAGAAAATAATAGCGGTCCTATCACACTCCCCTGGGGCACGCCTGACGATACACTCGTCTCTGATGAACACTCGCCGTCGAGAACAACGTACTGCGTTCTATTACTTAGGAAGTCTTCCAGCCAGTCACAAATCTGTGAACCTATTCAATAAGCTCGTATCTTCGTTAGCAGTCTGCAGTGTGGCACCGTGTCGAACGCCTTTTGAAGTCGAGAAAAACACAATCCGCATGTTGCCCTTCGTCCATGGCTCGCAAGATGTCATGTGAGAAAAGGGCAAGCTGAGTTTCACATGAACGATGTTTCCTAAACCCGTGCTGATTCATGGAAAGAAGCTTTTCCGTTTCAAGGAAATTTACTATATTCGAACTGAGAATATGCTCCAAAATTCTACATGAAACTGATGTCAACGATATTGGCCTGTAATTGTATGGGTCAGTTCTCTTTCCTTTCTTATACACGGGAGTCACCTGCGCTTTTTTCCAATCACTAGGAACTTTGCGCTGAATTAAAGATTCGCTATAAATGCAAGCTAAGTAGGGGGCCAATGCCGCAGAATAGTCTTTGTAAAACCGAACTGGTATTCCATCCGGACCAGCTGACTTTTTCGTATTTAGCTCTCTTAGCTGCTTCTCTACACCGGAAATACCTATTGCTATGTCCCCCATTTCGGAATTAGTACGTTGATCAAATGATGTTATATTTGTGCGGTCCTCCTGCGTGAAAGATTTCTTAAAGGTTAAATTTAGAAGTTCTGCTTTCCGTTTGCTTCTTCTGTTACTGCGCCGGAATTATCAACTAGTGACTGGACAGTGGGCTTTGACCCGCTTATCGATTTTACATAGGACCAGAATTTTTTCGGGTTCTCGGAAAGATCTTTTGCTAAGGTATGGCTGTGATAATTATTCTATGCTTCACGCATCGATCTTTTTATAGACGCACGAATCTCTACTAACTTTTGCCTGTCATCATTTGCGTGTTCTTTTTTGAATCGAGAGTGCAACAGCCTTTGCTTTCTCAGCAGCTTTCTAACATTATTATTATACCACGGTGGATCTTTTCCATCCTTAATCGTCTTCACTGGCACATATTTCTCTAACCCTTTATTAACAATGCACTTAAATTTAGTCCACAATTCCTCTACATCCATAGTCCCAGAATTAAACGATGCCCATTCAACATTATGGAATAGGAAGCAAGCAATTAAAGCAATTAAAGTCAGGCAGCATTTAGTTGACTGTAAGTTGTGTTCGTGGTTCAGGGTAACTTCAGGTGTGAGACAAAGCTGTAACCTGTCACCACCGTTTCTCATTTTATTTGTGGATAATGTTTTGATTTACAGGATGAGATTAAAAGAGATGAAAAAAAAAATAGTTGTCTTCCATATCCGGATGAGTTAGTGGTGTGCCGCGTAGGGGTAGCCGACAGTTCTAAGGCGCGCGGTTGCTCGCCGTCAGAGGTTCGAGACCTCCGTGGGGCATGGGTGTGAGTAATATGTTGTCCTTAGGTTATTTTAAATTGTTTGTAAGGCTAGGGACGAATAACGAAATAAGTTAGGTTCCACAGATTAAAAAAAAAAATATATATCATTTTGAATTTGACTGAAAGGATACAAACCAAGCCGGTGATGGCAGATTGGACTGACAGGTTGCGAACTAATATTTTACAGCTAGAGCAGAGATTTGCTATGGTATAAAGATCAACATCTCCCAAAAGTAATGTCATCGACGCTTCCGGCGAGGTATCACTGGGTGTTTCGGACTGTGGGAATTTGCCTCAAATTTATTAGAAGTTATTTCGATACCTCCACCCGGCTAATATAACTCGTTGCAGCCGGTAGTGTGATGACGGGTTCTGTTTTATACAACTTGTAACCAAATAGAACGGTCTAGGGCATTAATGAATATTATATCTCGACTATTTCGTGTTAATTTTACACGGCGGGAGCAATTATCCTTCGAATGCGCACATCTTACGTAAATTTTGTTTAAATATTTTTTTCTGATGACGTCCGCATTAGTTCATATTGCAACCTGGTATAGTTTTTACTAATATACTAATTTACTACGCAACATGTGGACTGAATAAATTGTGTGGGAACTAAACCTAACAGCAAGAGCTCTTTTCGAGGACAGCGACGCCTGACCGCTATGCAAAACGCGGTACTCCAGAGTTGAATGAAATGCAGAGGAAACAGGCGCATAGGTAACCACTTATCAGTAGTCTGTTATTAGAATATCACGCTACTGAATGTACTTCTTTATACACAGGCTGGAAAGAGTTATGGGGGAGAAGTGACGAAGCTGGCTTAAACTACTGCAATGGTGCAGAATTTCAGCTGTGCAACTAGTTCTTCCGTCTCTATGACTCATAGTAATATATGTTGTATAATTTTGAATGTTAAAATTTTTATAGTATTAATTATTTAACACAAAGCTATGAGGTATTATGTTTTCTTTGTTGCGCGGGAGACGTCGAGTTCATGAGCGAACTGCCAATTGCTCTTTGCCCAACGCGAAAATTTCATGTTACCGGCCGGCTGATGTTGAGTCCTTACGAGAGAGATCATACTTTGTGTTATATATCAATTTGTTGTGACTTAAGAAAATAAAAAAAAAAATACAAACTACTTATGAACTACTTACGAACTAGAACGGCACAAATATCCATGCCCGAGGGGGGATTCGAACACCCGACCGTAGTGGCCGTGTAGACAGTGACTGAAGCGCCTCAGTCCCCTCGGCCACCGCGGCCGGCTAAGAAAATAAAACGGTGAATTTTACTTCAAGTGTCAGTGTTAATAGAACAGTTATTTCAGCTGTTGAGAAGAACGTGCATTTATATATTGTGCTGAAACTATATTACGAAGTTATTTACAGAGTTTTCTTGGACTTTAGAGAAGTTTAAGGACTCAGCTATAATTTATTGATTAAAAGACAGTGAGTTCGTATTTTACAAATCGATATATTTTGTCAACTGATTCAACGAACAATATCTGTGGTTTACAAAACATATGACGGAATTTAGCAAGGATTTTTTTAATTTTATTTTATATATATATATATATATATATATATATATATATATATATATATATATATATATATATATATATATATTTGAGAAAATTTTACAGAACTATATACCAAATTTTGAACTTAGAATTATTTTGTTTTAGGAACAGTTATATTTTCTCTTATCTTGCACAAGAACCTAGAAAAGAACATTTAAAGAATTTTTACTATAATTGAACAGTGAAGTTTCAGTTATACTTCGAGTGTAGTGGAATGGCCAGGATCGAAGTCCAACCCGATCATACTGATGAACTTTACTTTTGACCCTACCGGCCGTGTCCCACTACACCTGGAAGGTACACAGCGTACATCTCGCCCGCCTTCGGCAATCAGTCACGAGACATCCCTCGACTGAAACCTTTTGCGAAGGTATTCGATAATTGTCTTATTATAACTCATGCGTTGTCATTGCAAAGCAATGGTTTACTAAGAATTGTCAATAACACGTTCTTCCGAGGACAATGAATTATAATCCAATGTCTAAAAATGCCATTTTAGCACTTAACACCTGCCATCGATGGTACGAGAATTACGGATTACTCTCGCAGCTGTTCGCCGTAGTGTAATGGGCGGCGAATTAGTTTGTGATGTACGAACATATCAGACGGTCGTTCGAAACTTGCTAGGACAGTGTTCTCCGTCAGAGTTGCCAGCGTGGTAGCTCAGCACGCTCGGTCAGAGGGTTCGACGCACTCTGTAACGAAAAATATGAGTGAACGACGGAACGATAAAAATACAACAAACCAAAGCCGGCAAAGGACCGATCAAACTGAAGAAATAGGGCTCAACGCCATCTGTAATTATAATAATAAAATGTAAATTCTCAACGAGCAACCCATAACGAACCTGAAAAAACTACTGCGAAGGATCGATTTACCTGCAGAACAAGAAAATAAAAATAAAATAGTAAAAAAACCGTCACTGGCACTTTTCCTTTGTTATTATTATTATTGTTATTATTATTATTATTATTCATCTTCCTTCCTGAAAGGTTTTCGCACACTCTGTTAATTGAACACAACTATACTGCAAGATATCGAATTGTTCAGAGGTATCAGCTGTTTCTCTTAAAAGTGCATTTGTTCTATTTTGTGAATATATCATGAAATACATACCAATGATTGGAAACGTAGAATAAGCGCACATTTTGAGGGAGCACTCTTACATTTGCACATCTCTAAATATTGCAGTTCGTAGCTCTATTTAAGTAATTAAAAAGAGTGCCCGAACCCCTTTTAGGAGCCAAGGCGAAAAAAAAAATGGTACTGTGGGTTTCGAACTATCGAGCATGTCCATCACTACCTAACACGCTGCACACTTCACTACGGCGAACAATTATAAAACTGTTACTTAATTCTCGTATTATTGATGCTAACTGTTAATATCGCATTTTTAGACACTAAATTATAATTTATCGTACTTAGAACGACGTGTATTTGTTAATTCTTCAATGCGCCATTGCTTTGAAATGACAACTCTAAGTTATAATAAGAAAATCATAAAATACAGGAAGCAATATGGCGTATTCCAGAGAGAGTTCCGGACGATGAATGTCACATGACATTTCCGAACGCCTAGTTTACGTAAAATCAAGTGACGGAGTCAAAACTCCGATATTTTTGCAAATATTTCTGAAACTATGCGAAATATGAATAACACATAACAGAGCAAAGTTGTAGCGAATTTTCTCCTCTACAAACTTGTTTAATCAGTTTTCGTGTCAGATGAGCGTTTAATCCTTATTTTTAATTAAAATTTCGAGCTGTCAAAAGACGATCGCAAAGGCCCAGCCGCGCTGGAGTAGCCGAGCGGTCTAAGGCGCCTGGCTGCGGAGCGCCAGATAGATCGCCGTCGGAGGTTCGAGCCCTCCCTTGGTATGGGTGCGTGTGATGTCGTTATGTTAGTTTACCTTAGTTTAAGTAGTTTGTAAGCTACGGACTGATGATCATACAGTTTGCTCCTATAGATTTACAAAACATTTGAACATTTGAAAGGCCCACTGTAACCCAAAGCGGACCAAAACAATTAAAATTTTTAATGTTGCTGAAAATTCTAATATGACTTATATGCGATATACATATTTACGTAACATAAAGGTTTCATGAATACTCTAATCTTACGCAGTTTAATAAACAAACGAATTTCAAGACTTTTGCCGGCCGCGGTGGCCGAGGGGACTGCGGCGCGTCAGTCACGGTCTGCACGGCCACTACGGTCGGGGGTTCGAATCCCCCCTCGGGCATGGATATTTGTGCCGTCCTTATTGTTAGCTAGTTCATAAGTAGTTTTAAGTTTAGGGACTGATGACCCCGTAGTTACGTCCCATAAGCTATACAAACATTTGAAAATTTTTTTCAAGACTTTTTTGAAGATAAGAGAACATTCTTTGAATTGTGAATATACTGAAATAGCGAGACAATAAAAGCAGTAGGTGAGTTTTGTTATTTGGGTAGCACAATTACTTCTAATACCCGAAATAAATAAAATTCCATTATATGCAACATGAGGGCATTTTTATAAGTAATTCTTAACCGAATGAACTTTCACTCTGCAGCGGAGTATGCGCTTATATGAAACTTCCTGGAAGATTAAAATTGTGTGCCGGAACCGGGACTCGAACCTGGGACCTTTGTCTTTCGCGGGCAAACGCTCTACCGACTGAACTATCCCGACACGACTCACGATGCCGCCTCACAACTTTAGAGCGCTTGCCCGCGAAAGGCAAAGGTCCCAGGTTCGAGTCCCAGTTCCGGCACACAATTTTAATCTGCAAGGAATTTCCAATTCTTAACCGTTTTTTATAAATGAATTTTCACTGTAATTTCATTCGATATAAAATTCAACAGTCTACTACACCGTTGAATTATCTCATAATGTTGTTCACTGCCAGTAATTAAATGTAACCCCTTATCATAAAATACTATGTCCTATATCCATCCCTGACACACATGGAATAGGTTGTTCAAAGCTATATGATTGAAACCAGTGGAAAGTTTTCAACACATAAAGCCGAAAACTTCACACTGGTAATATTTGGCTATATTTATGTAATAAATTTTTATTATTGAGTAAAAGTAATTGTACAGCGCTACACAAAGTGCTTCAGTAATGACACCCATTGTGAATCCATTGCTCCCCCTAGCACGTAAAAGTCTAATATATATATATGACATTCCTCTGAGTGTTGTAATTTTTACCAAGGTTTTCAAATTATACTGTGTTCTTATTTAATAATTTTGAATGCAGAATTCCAAATTTTAGCACAACTGTAATAATAAGAAATGGTTTTTTGTGCTGCTCTCTGGTATCCATAGCGTGTAAATGACAAGTTATTTTTGATCCTGAGAATTTTTATTTTAATGGGAGTTTTGCACATTTTGTACATCTATTAATTACAAATAGTCAAAAGCTTCTTCGACGCAGTAAAGAGGGCGCTAGCGCTGTATAAGTAGCGAGCCCACTTGCAGAGACTTCGTAACCAGCAAGCTCAGTTTAACGTACACGTTTGTAACGAAGCATGTTGGGATATATTCCCATCCGTTGCATTACTGAACCTCCAGATACCAATGTTGTATAATAATAGGTACCAATGTAATTAGTCTATTAACATTTTCTTCTCCGAAACTTTTGTTAATCTTTTTCTAACGTGGATAGCTAGTTATTTTCTATTATTTGACGTCTCAAGGTTTGTTTAGTTATCAAATGTTAATTAGTTCATACAAGAGGCGTATTGTTGTAGGTCATCATATATTAGACTAATATGTATTTCTGTTAAGGCTAAGTAAATTCTTTTCTACTAATATTTAAAAAGATTACATTACGTTTCGCAATTACTGCATCGAAAGCCTGGCCCTCATTAATTTCTGTATAATTACGGTTTATTACCCATTTATGGTTGAGAAATATAATTAGTTATATTAATAGGTACATCAATTTCTTCAGTATTATTTTCGTTTTTACTATAGCCTGTTGCAGGTAATTGTTAACTTTTCCATTATAATTAATTTAATGGGCTCAATTAACAATACGTAATGTTCAGAATCATTGTTAAACCATTATAAATATGATGCTTTCATGCCATGTAAATGGGTCTGGTTTCATCTTTGATTGGATCCACAATCCAAGCCAATAGGGAGACTTGTTTCGTGATGTATCTGGGGCACAGTGCACGACACTTTGGATTCCGGTTATGAACAATTATGTAAAAAATCTTTATTTTAGTCGTGATTAAAAGCTACTTCTTCATATTTGTGCCACACTAAATGTACACTTTTGTGTTCCACATAAGAACTGTGAAAATTCGTATTATTGACGTGTAGATATGCGTACTGGTTTGTAGTAACTGTTAATAATGAGACTTATTTGCTGGCCATAAATGGGGACAACTGGGGACTAATTGTTCATTAAAGTGTCAGTGAACTGCAATTCTACGTGTCGCCTACATTACTTGTAGTAGACTAGTTTTGCCGCATGTTATTTCAGAGAGTCGTTACAGAGCGCGACGATCAACATGAGCTTCGAGAGACAACGAACAACGACCCGGTAATGTCACAACCTGACACATAAAATGTTGATTAACAAGGAAAGTACTTCGGATCGAACAAACATATCTGTATGAACGTTTGCTTACAGGATCTCTACGTACATCTCAATGTGCTGTTGGGTGTCGATTTTATGCAAAACTATGCAATCATGTTCTAGATAGCACTGTAGATATAATTGTAGACGCCAAACGTAATGCAGATATCTGAACTATAACTTACGTAATAATCATCGTACATGTTCTCTAGCGTATTGTCATCAAAAGCCGTGATGATAGTTGCTACTTTAACCTTCTTCTCGGAAGACTGTTGGTATTCACTGCCAATGCTTCCATCGGCTCTTCCCGCACTTACCGTAGCACTACCACTTGCAATGAGTTGTTCGTTGTTATCATCGCTATTATCATCATTATGTGTTGGTGTTACAACAGTATCTAACTTATGCTCATATTTCTGTACCATAACAGATAAGAGAAAGCATGCGAATAATTCATATTCTACACTAATACCATCTTCACGAATAATAGTTCTTCGAAACTTCATCTCAACCAATTGCAATACTTTAGCAGGATTGATTGTCAATCGACGCTCCATCTGACGCTTCACCACACAAATGTCACAAAACGCAACTTCGAGAGCACACTGCACCGTCCCTTTTGGCAAACCGACAGGTCAAAGTGCAATGTGGCAAGGCACACGCAAAGGCCTCTAACGGACGACTGCAGAGTTTTGCAAATGCGGGAGTGTCACTAGTGCAATAAGGGAACTTTACATTATCTCTCGTACGATTTTGATGTATATGTGTTTGTTCGAGCCCAAGTACTTTCCTTGTAAGTAAAATGTATACGTTTTAACGTGGGATGTATCAGATCTTTGTGTCATTTTGTAATCCAATTAACATCTGCTGCTCATAGAAAGATGTGATGATTTTTGGCATAGATTTGTAACATTAATGTACCAGTCTAAAATTCTTTTTAGAATTATGTAATGTTTTCTGAAGTAATCAAGTTTCTAAGGTCTTTGAGTTGTCAATGATAAAGTCTTTGCATTAACTGTGATGTATGTTACTTTAGAACTTATTTATCGGCAAAACGTTATTTTACTTGTGTTGGTTATATAGCAATTTTGAAATAATATTTACTGTAATGCCTGTATAGAGATGAAATCTGAACCAAACGCAGGGCATATAGTAGGGAATGTTAAATGTAAAGCCTTGAGTACTTTCTCGTTGCTGAAGTGGAAGGCGCCAAATCTTGACGCGCAAAGATAGTCGCGGAGGTTCGAATCCTCCATCGGGCAAGGATGTGTGTGTTGACCTTAGGTTAGTTTAACATAGTTTAAGTAGTTTGTAAGACTAGGGACTGATGACCAACGTAGTTTGGTCCCATTTGAACAATTGGCCTAGGATGCTGGCGGTGTATCCATTTGAATGTTGTATTGGAAATCTGGGTACAATACGGAATTCAACGATACCAAGAAGAAAATACAGTGCCGTACAGGAAGAGCCACACTTAACAACAACTCGCCGCAAGTTGTGCAATCACGCAACTGCTCCGATCCAGCACGGAATATCCAGAAAGGTTACGTACTTAGAATTGTAATGCGAATGAATCAGATAAATTGTGATAAGTTTTGCCAATAATTATTCTGTTGAACGACAATTGTGTTATAACTGTGACTTATCACATACCTTGTCAGGTTCCTACCCAAACATTTATACATTCGAGTGTCCAAAAATGTTCAATACTACAAGTGAAAGTGGCTTATTAATGTATTAGTTATAGATTTAGATGATTTAGCTTGGTTTTGAGTCATATAAGTGAAGTTCAGTGAAAGACGATTGCATAATATCTTTTAGTAGTTCAAGGTTGCACTTCTGTGTTTAAAAGTAAAGTCAGTGAGAAAGCAAGAAATAACAAATTAGTCAAATTAACAGTAAACAATTTAAAGATAAATAGAATAACCAGTAAATATTTGACCATTATAGTTGGCTGTTTGAAGACACTAGCACAGTATATATTTTTCATGAAAATCAACCATATCGAATTAATATTTACTAAAAAATTATAAACATATATTAAAGCATATGTCTGAATAGTTGGTGATTCTAAGAAGGATAAAGAAAAATAATTTTATACTATAACAGTTTAAGGGCCTCCAATACACCCATAGAAAATTCACTATAAAAATTTCATAAAAAATATTGATATAATCCTGGAACAACCAGTAGATCATTAGAAAGTTTTGGTTGTTAATTTTGTGTATTTTATGTTTGCTATACAAAAAGTGATTGAACTAGGGGAACCTATGCCCAAAAATTCTTTACTGGTAATGAAGTAACAGTAGGGTGTCCACAATCCACTATGATATAAGACAGTAGTCTAGTACTTTTGTCTGCCTTGTAGGCAATATTTTTGTTTATGCAAAGTCTCAGAAATTTAAGTAGTCGTTAACGTGACATTTTCTGATTGTCTGTGTAAAGTTTCGTTGAAGCAATGATAGTAACACGTTTGATTAAGTCTTGGTTATTAATTTTAACAGTTTAATGGCTAATTGGGTTGGCGACCGTAAAAATATAGTCTAACTGTGTACTGTAGTTTAAGGAGGCCCTTTATTTTATGAGTTTATCAATACAGAAATGCTAGGGGAAGCTGGTACAATTTCGATCATTTCGGACAAATGTTATTGTAACTGGAAGTATATTGAGAAAAGAAATAATTTTAACTATGGCACTGGTTCTTGGATGTTGAATGAATATGTAACATAAATATTAGGCAATTACACATGTTGGTATAAACACAAAAAAGGTTACAGAATTGAGAAAAATCTATCGAAAATGTATCAGACTAGGTACAATTGTGATCACTTCCTAGTAAAATTTTGATTACGGGCATCGTCCACATAAAAAGCAACTTTTCCCTCAGGCACTAACGCATACTTCGTGGTATGAAACATTGCGATTTTGGCAGCGAATCCAGTCACCCTTAACTAGAATATTTGTAATTGCCCGTTAGATTAAGTAGATTCACTTACCTCTTATAAGGAAAAAATATATATAACTCCTTAGCACAAAGTGATGTCTTCTTGGAAAAGACAGGAGGAGCTGTGGAAACCTGCTACACTACAACACCACACAACGAGACATTACGAGACTGACAAATGGCACTAAAACTTACGTTGATCGTAGTTGTACCTATATCGAATTTGTACCACCTTACCATATGCCTGCGGGAGATGACTTGTCTGTAGGTAAACACCGGTTCAGTTTAAAAATTGCCACCACGGGTAGTGACCTTGCATATCTTAAGTGTGTTGCACGGTACGTTTACGTATGCAGATCTGGCAACAGATCAGAGCAAGATTACAGATTCAGTACTGAAGGTGGTTTACTCAGCAAACGAAATTGACTTGCTATAATAAAAGCAAATGATTTCTACGAGCAATGCTGCTTGTTTCAGTATTTATAAAAACTATGCTTTATGTTGTCGGACGTCGTTGTAACTACTGTCGTTACATCTATCCCAGCTGGCATCATCGTCGCCCGATCAAAATCGGCATCGTCATTCCAGGTGTTCTAATTTTTTTTCCAGCGGTGTATTTTTCACACCTCGCCACCTCTTTAGTGAGTTGTACTCACAAGGAAAGTACTTGGGCTCGAAGAAACACATATACACCAAAATCGTATGAGAGATAATGTAAAGGTCTCTTATTGCACTAGTGATACTCCCGCATCTGCAAAACTCTGCAGTCGTCCGTTAGAGGCCTCTGCGTGTGCCATGCCGCATTGCACTTTGACCTGTCGGTTCGCCAGTAGGGACGGTGCAGTGTGCCTCCGAAGTCGCGTTTTGTGACTTTATTTGTGTGGTGAAGCGTCAGATGGGGCGGCGATTGCTAATCAATCCTGCTAATGTATTGCGATTGGTTGAGATGAAGTTACGAAAAACCCTTCTTCGTGAAGATTGTAATAGTGTAGAAGATGAATCATTCGCATGCTTTCTCGTATGTGTTATGGTACAGAAAAATGAGCATAAGTTAGATACTGTTGTAACACTAACACATAATGATGATAATAGAGATGATAATGACGAACAACTCATTGCAAGCGGTAGTGCTTCGGTAAGTGCGAGAGGAGGCGATGGAAGCAGTGGCAGTGAATACCAACAGTCTTCCGAGAAGAAGGTTAAAGTTGCAACTATCATCACGGCTTTTGAGGACAATATGCTAGAGAACATGTACGATGATTATTACATAAATTATAGTTAAGATATTTGCATTACGTATGACGTCTACAATTACATCAACAGTGCTATCTAGAACATGATTGCAAAGCTTTGCATAAAATCGACACCCACCAGCACATTGAGGTGTACGTAGAGATCCTGTAAGCAAACTTTCATAGCCGTCCGCGGTGGCCAAGGGGACTGAGGTGCTTCAGTCACGGTCTGCACCTCCGGCCATCCAGACTTAGGTTTTCCGTAATATGCTTAAATCAGTTCAGGAAAATGCCGGGTTGGTTCCTTTGAAAGGGCATGGAGGATTTCCTTCCACATCCTGATCCAAAAAAAAATCCGACTACAAGCTCTTTCTATAATGACCAAGCTGTCGATGGGACGTTAAACCCATTGCTCCCTTCCTGTGTGCACAATTTCTTCTTGTGAATTTAGCTGCTTATTGTCACAAAAAGATGCTGTCACGAGTATTCTGACATTGGTAATTGGGCTTTGTATTGTTTTAGCTAATGCAAACACATATTATTCAATGAATAGAGTTGTTTTATTTATATAGCGTTCAAAAATGTGCTCGAGACTTTTCTAGTCCCGACAGTTGGTTGTAGGAATTATATGAAAACATGCAAAATATGTCGTTCCACCAGGTCTGAAGATCAGGCTCATTTCAGTTGTTCTAATACAGGGACGGCCACAAAACCGACCCGCAAGCAGCTGTGCTGTCTGAGATGGAACTAGAGAGGAATGAATTGCAGAGTCGGCGCTTTGAAAGGATAGTACTGCCGGGCACGGAACACAGAACCGACTTGTAAACTAAGTTTCATGTTTAAAATGTTCAACTGTTTGTAAATCTATGGGACCAAACTGCGCCGGCCGCGGTGGCCGAGGGGACTGAGGCGCTCCAGTCACGGTCTGCACGGCCACTGCGGTCGGGGGTTCGAATCCCCCCCTCGGGCATGGATATTTGTGCCGTCCTTAGGATAAGCTAGTTGTTAAGTAGTTTGTAAGTTTAGGGACTGATAACACCTTAGCTAAGTCCCATAAGCTTCTTTATTTTTTTTATTTTTTTAACTTTCATACAGATATGTTTGTTCGAGCCCAAGTACTTTCGTTGTCAGATATTGTTCTGCAGTCGCCTTCAAGGAAGAGCACCACGATTACGCAAGGTATGGAGCGGTCTCCGTGCTGCGCAGTTCCCGGCGGCGCCTTGAGACTGGTGGAGCTGACGCAGGCACCGGCTGTGGGCTGTAGGCTGAGCCCCCAGGGAGCGGGCGCACACCCAAAAGCGCGAGCCCACTTATTACCCATATCTCACAAAGGCTTCTCTATAAATGCTTTCATTTACTGGCATCTTCGCCGAGTAACGGCGCTTTCCATTGTGTTTGAAATATAGCCGCGCCGGTGAGCAGCGCCCGTAAAGGGGGATCGTAACTGTTTTAATAGGTTATGGCCGTAAAGATGCGTAACGGTGCTGCGTTAACGGCTGAAAGCGAAACTACAAAGTGGCGGAGGGGGCGGCCGATAGATTCGCAGATAACCTTTAGTGCGCACTCGAGCCGCACCTGTCGTAAAAGTGCTACTTTACGGCCGCGAATAGCGCCGCCGGATGCGGCCGTCTCTTCCAGGAAATAACCAATCTTTCGGCCGCCGTTTAAATCTTCCCTCCACGACGTGTCACCCCCGAGTGTCCGCCCCGAGCTCTGCTGCGAGCATAGCAGGTGGCGGTCGCACAGACAGTAGTTGTCATCACGCTGCTGTTATGCAAGTAAGACCGGCTGTTCGTCGTGCGTTACTTGCAAACACAGATGGAGAATACACTGTCGGAATAAATAATAGTACACCTGGAAAGACACCGTCAATTTTGATCTAATGTCGGCAGATGCAAGCTCGGTGATCGTACTGGCCATTAAAATTGCTACACCAAGAAGAAATACAGATGATATACGTGTGTTCATTGGACAGATATATTATACTAGAACTGACATGTGATCACATTTTCACGCAATTAGGGTGCATGGATCCTGAGAAATCAGTACTCAGAACAACCACCTCTTGCCGTAATAACGGCCTTGATACGCCTGGGCATTGAGTCAAACAGAGCTTGGATGGCGTGTACAGTTACAGATGTCCATGCAGCTTCAACACGATACCACAGCTCACCAAGAGTAGTGACTGGTATAATGTAATGAGCCAGTTGCTCGGCCACCATTGACCAGACGTTTTCACTTCGTGAGAGATCTGGAAAGTGTGCTGGCCAGGGCAGTAGTCGAACATTTTCCGCATCCAGAAAGACCCGTACAGGACCTGCAACATGCGGTCGTGCATTATCCTGCTGAAATGTAGGATCTCGTAGGGATCGAATAGAGGCTAGAGCCACGGGTCGTAACACATCTGAAATGTAACGGCCACTGTTCAAAGTGCCGTCGATGCGAACAAGAAGTGTCCGGGACGTGTAACCAATGGCATCCCATACCATCACGCCAGGTGATACGCCAGTATGGCGATGACCAAAACACGCTTCCAATTTGTGTTCACCGCAATGTCGCAAAAAATGAATGCGACCATCATCATGCTGTAAACAGAACCTGGATTCATCCGAAAAAATGACGTTTGGCCATTCGTGCACCAAGGTTCGCCGTTGCGTACACCATCGAAAGGTTTGGTTTATTTTTATGAAGTTAATGTTTATTAAGGTTGATGGTCTTATAATTTTTATTTTAATGATTTCAAGGGTGAGTTTATAAAAATATTGATTCTGGGTATCACTGTTGGAAATATTTTTCTATCCTGTCTGTGATGCAGCGTCAGGGGTTACCGCAGCCATGGTCTCCGAGCTGATAGCCCATGCTGCTGCAAATGTCGTCGAACTGTTCGTGCAGATGGTTGTTGTCTTGCAAACGTCCCCATCTATTAACTCAGGGATCGAGACGTGACTGCACGAACCGTTACAGTCATGCGGATAAGATGTCTATCATCTCGACTGCTAGTCGTACGAGGCCGTTGCAATCCAGCACGCCGTTCCGTATTGCCATCCTGAACCCACCGATTCCATATTCTGCTAGATCGCGACCAACGCGAGAAACAATGTCGCGATACGATAAACCGCAATCGCGATAGGCTACAACCCCACATTTATCAAAGTCGGAAACGTGATGGTACGCATTTCGCCTCCTTACAGGAGGCATCACAAGAACATTTCACCAGGCAACGCCGGTCAACTACTGTTTGTGTATCAGAAATCGCTTGGAAACTTTCCTCTTGTAATCAAGTTGTAGGAATCGCCACCGGCGCCAATCTTGTGTGAATGCTCTGAAAAGCTAATCATTTGCATATCACAGCATCTTCTTTCTGTAGGTTAAATTTCACGTCTGTAGCACGTTATCTTCGTGGTGTAGCAATTTTAATGGCCAGTAGTGTAGATGTAGCCTGTGGCGGATTTACGAGTACCTGAGTTGGTCGGAGCGTAGGGCCTCGTCAATCATTTCATAATAATTTCCACCATCAAAAAATAAGTGGTCTTCAAAGTCTGCCGAAATAACTTCAAGATTTCTAAAGAAATGAGCAGCCAGCACTTTTAATATGTCTTCCACCGGTACTTTTGTAAAAAGAGAGACCACGTCGAACTGACTATTATGTCATTCGGTCCTATAATCAAGGTGGAAATTATTATGAAATTGACGGAACAGCCATGGTTTGGCACTGTCACCAGCCATTGCAACTTATTCACGGAGGACTTTGAAGAAAGAGAGTTCGTCCTTCTTGCTTCTTCAGGTATATTGACGATACATTTTTAATCTGGCCACACGGGGATGAAGCACTGCAGCAGTTCGTTGATCAATACAAAGGAATACACCACAACATAAGATTTATAGTGGAAGTAGGGAAAGACGGGAAACTACCCTTCTAGGACGTGTTGGTTGAACGATCGAAATTTAGACGGAGGACATGAACACTGTATACAGAATGCCGACGCATACAGAACCAGAAAGGAACAAGAGCATGTAGGATTAACAGTAGCTGAGACATTAGTAACTGATGGGCATATTGTGGCAAATCTATTTAATATGTGCAAGAAATGACTTCTCGAATTCGTGGACTACCGATATAGCAAAGGTGGTGTGAACAAGTCGTACAATTGCTGCTGGGAACTTCAAATCAGCTGTTGTTATATATTGATGGTAGTTCTCTTAATGTTAAGTGAAAGACACACAATAATGTGTATTGTAAAAAATAAAATGATGACACACAGTTGCTTTAGTGCCGAGCAGGCACTCATTGACAGGCAGCGAACAACTGTAATATAATTATAGAACACTAAAGTCATGGTGAGAACATAATACACAGTGTGAATACAAGAAATTAAATGTCAAAATAATTGGTTACATAGTTGTACATGCTGGCATAAGTGTCATAAGTGTCACCCGAAAACAATAATAAAGTCGTAATGACACATCCGAAACATATATGCGATAAATAAGTAATAAAGAATTTAAAAAAAATTATATCGAGATTCACAGAATAATAGGGCCAGGCAAACTGCACATGCACACTGATAATAGGTACAATAAAATTTACGAAAATATCATCAGTTGGTATACAAGATGAAGGTATTTGCATGACCTAATTTATTATTTGTAGTTTTACTGACACAAACCTACCCTCAGGAATACATAAACAATTTTTTACAACAAACAGATATACAACATATAGGAAAAATTCAGTTGCCCAATGCCTAGGTGAAAATTTAGAAACAAAAAATTTTTGTATAGAGCAACATATAGAAGCATGTGCCTGTGAGCTTAAACTGAAGGGCGATTCTTTTATAATTGTCACAGTGTATAAGCCCCCCTCAGGAAACTTTCATTTATTCCTGGAATACTTGGATGCCATGTTATGCTATCTGTCAGATAGGGGGAAGCAAATTATTATCTATGGGGATTTCAATGTTGATTCACTGCAAGAGTGTAATAAGAAGAATGACCTGGTAGTCTTACTCGGTTCTTTCAATTTGACATCTGTTACTGATTTTCCTACTCGGGTAGCAAAGAACAGCAGCACACTGATAGACAATTTTTTTTATAGACCAAGATAGGTTTAACAACATTAGTGCATGTCCTGTTGAGAATGGTCTTTCTGATCATGGTGCACAGCTAGTTACATTATATGAAATAGCTCCTTTCTGTAATTTTAATCATTCCTTCAAAGTTGTTCGTACAATTAATGATTCGACAATTAGAAATTTCACGGAAAGTCTTCAGCAGTTAGATTGGGATGAAGTGTACAAGGAACCTGATGCTAATTTAAAATACAATTTATTTCATGATACTTTTGTAAAGGTATTTGATAACTGTTTCCCCAAGAAATTAGTCAAATTTAATTGTAAGGAACCAAGCAAAAAATCATGGCTCACCAAAGGTATAAAAATATCTTGTAACCGGAAAAGGGAACTGTATGTGACAGAAAGAGAGAGTAGTGACCCAGAAATACTCAACTATTATAAAAACTACTGTTCTGTATTAAGGAATGTTATTAAAAAAATCCAAAAGCATGTGCATCATGTCTGAGATTAGTACATCAAATAATAAAATTAAAACAATCTGGAATATTATAACAAGGGAGACATGGCAACCAAGAACACAGGAAGACAGCATTACCATCAAAGTGAATGAAAAAATTACAAACAAAAAGTCAGAAGTTGAAAACACTTTTAATAATTATTTTTTAAATGTTGTGGAGAATATAGGATCCAAATTTTCATTAGAAGAAGCTAGCCAGTTAATGGTACAGGGCGTACCTAGATAGTTTGATACAATGGAAATCCCACCCACCTCTCAATCTGAAATTAGGAAATTAATAAACTCTCTCAAGAGTAAAAGCTCTCATGGCAGGGTATTAAAAGCTTGTTCCCAAGAAAAATGTAGGATTCTTAGCCACAATTGTAATAGCTCACTGGAGCAGGGTATTTTCCCTGATAAACTGAAATATGCTATTGTCAAACAACTTCATAAAAAAAGGTGATACATTGGATGTCAACAACTACCGCCCAATCTCACTTCTGACTGCTCTATCAAAAATTCTTGAAAAAGTAATGTATTCCAGAGTAACTTCATATATTAATAAAAACAAAGTTCCAACAAAATGTCCGTTTGGTTTCCAGAAAGGCTTTTCAACAGAGAATGCAATACACAGTTTCACTATGAAATATTAAATGCTCTGGATAACCGTAAATCACCCGTTGGGATTTTTTGTTATCTATCAAAGGTCTTTGATTGTGTTAACCATGGAATTCTTCTAAATAAGCTTAAGTACTGTAGTATGAGTGGGAAAGTGCACAAATAGTTTAAATCATACCTAACAGGAAGAGTTCAAACTGGGGAACTATCAAGCACGGGGTGCCATATGGTTCAGTACTGGGTCCTTTGCTGTTCTTAATATACATTAATGATTTGCCTTTCTATATTCATGAAGATGCCAAGCTAGTTCTCTTTGCTGATGATACAAGTATCGCTATCACACCTGAATCAAAGGAATTAACTGATGAAATTGTCAATGAAGAATTTCAGAGAATTATTAGGTGGTTACTGTAAATTGACTATCTTTAAATTTTGAAAAAACACAATATATTCAGTTTCACACAATAAATAGCATCACACCATTAATTAATATTGATTTCAACCAGAAATCTATAGCTAAGGTAGAATATTCAAAATTTTTAGGTTTATGCATTGATGAGGGGTTGAATTGGAAGATCTGCTGAAACGTTTGAGCTCAGCTACTTATGCTATTAGGGTGATTGCAAACTTTGGTGATGTACAACTCAGTAAACTAGCATACTATGTCTACTTTCATTCTCTGCTTTCTTATGGCATCATATTCTGGGGCAATTCATCATTTATTAAGAAAGTATTCTTTGCCCAAAGGGGGGTCATCAGAATAATTGCTGGAGCCCACGCAAGATCATCCTGCAGACATTTATTTAAGGATCTAGGAATATTCACAGTAGCTTCACAATATATATATATATATATATATATATATATATATATATATATATATATATATATATATCGGCCATGGCCTTCTTCAGAAAATAGAGCACTCACGCAATCACACAGGCACACAACACAGTCATACAACCATCACCTCCGACTGCCGCACTTCGAATCACGCTCTGCAGCGAATTGGGGACGGGAGGGGAGGGGAGGGGGAGGGGATAGAAAGGTTACGTCACGGTGGTGGGGATGGGTTAGATGGAAATAATGAGATGCAGCTTAGGAATGGAGTGGGGAGGCGGGTGAGGGGAGAAAATAAAATAAAATAATAAAAAAAGGTAAGTAAAAAAAGTAAAATAAATATATATATAGAGAAAATGCATGCACACTGCAAGTACACAAGACCGCATACACACGCATGCGTGCGCGCGCACACACACACACACACACACACACACACACACACACACACACACACACACACGATCACACATTCACACACCACTCAAAATAGGTGAGGTTTGGGATAGAGAGGTAGGAACTGTAAGGTATGGAAAAATATATATAGGGAAGTTATCGTAGGTTGAGGCCTGGTTGATTTCGGGATCGGAGAATGTATTGTAGGGATAACTCCCATCTGTGCAGTTCAGAAAAGTTGGTGGTGGATGGGAGGATCCAGATGGCTCGGGTTGTGAAGCAGCCATTGAAATCAAGCATGTGCTCCGCTGCATGCTGTGCCACAGGGTGGTCCACCTTGTTTTTGGCCACAGTTTGGCGGTGGCCATTCATCCTAATGGACAGCTGGTTGGTGGTCATGCCAATATAGAAAGCTGTACAGTGCTTGCAGCACAGCTGGTAAATTACGTGGCTGCTTTCACAAGTGGCCCGGCCTCTGATAGGGTAGGATAAGCCTGTGACAGGACTGGAATAGGAAGTGCTGGGTGGGTGGATTGGACAGGTCTTGCAGCGGGGTCTTCCACAAGGAAATGATCCCTGTGGCAGTGAGCTGGGTTTTGGGGTGGCATAAGGATGAACTAGGATGTTGTGAAGGTTGGGAGGGCGACGGAACACCACTTTAGGAGGGGTGGGAAGGATCTTGGGCAGGATGTCTCTCATTTCAGGGCACGAGGATAGAAAATCAAAACCTTGACGAAGGATGGAATTTAGTTGTTCGAGACCAGGGTAGTACTGGGTGACAAGGGGAGCGCTCTTTTGTGGATGGTTACCGGTACTGGTATTAGGAAGAGGATTTGGGTTGTGTGAGGATATGGCACGGGAGATTTGTTTGCGGACTAGGTCTGTGGGGTAGTTTCTGTTTGTGAAGGCCTTTGTGAGACCTTCAGCATATTCAGAAAGGGAATTCTTGTCACTGCAGATATGCCGTCCACGGGTGGCCAGGCTGTAAGGGAGGGATTTTTTGACATGGAAGGGATGGCAACTGTCAAAATGTAGGTACTGTTGGTGGTTGGTAGGTTTAATATGGACGGAAGTGTGGATGGAGCCATCAGTGAGGTGGAGGTTGACATCCAGGAATGTGGCATGGTTGGTTGAGGAAGACCAGGTGAAGTGGATGGGAGAGAAGGAATTGAGGTTCTGAAGAAAGGAGGATAGGGTGTCCTGGCCCTGAGTCCAGATCATGAAAATATCATCAATGAACCGGAACCAGACCAGAGGTTTGAGGTTTTGGGATGCTAGGAAAGATTCCTCCAGACGGCCCATGAACAGGTTGGCATAGGAGGGTGCCATGCGGGTGCCCATAGCTGTGCCTTGGATTTGATGGTAAACTTTCCCCTCAAAGGAAAAGTAGTTGTTAAGTAGGATGAAATTGGTAAGGGTTATGAGGAATGAGGTTTCAGGCTTGCGTTCAGAGGGACGTTGGGAGAGGTAGTGTTCCAGAGCGGCAAGGCCATGGGCATGTGGGATGTTGGTGTATAGGGAGGTGGCAACCCAAATCCTCTTCCTAATACCAGTACCGGTAACCATCCACAAAAGAGCGCTCCCCTTGTCACCCAGTACTACCCTGGTCTCGAACAACTAAATTCCATCCTTCGTCAAGGTTTTGATTTTCTATCCTCGTGCCCTGAAATGAGAGACATCCTGCCCAAGATCCTTCCCACCCCTCCTAAAGTGGTGTTCCGTCGCCCTCCCAACCTTCACAACATCCTAGTTCATCCTTATGCCACCCCAAAACCCAGCTCACTGCCACAGGGATCATTTCCTTGTGGAAGACCCCGCTGCAAGACCTGTCCAATCCACCCACCCAGCACTTCCTATTCCAGTCCTGTCACAGGCTTATCCTACCCTATCAGAGGCCGGGCCACTTGTGAAAGCAGCCACGTAATTTACCAGCTGTGCTGCAAGCACTGTACAGCTTTCTATATTGGCATGACCACCAACCAGCTGTCCATTAGGATGAATGGCCACCGCCAAACTGTGGCCAAAAACAAGGTGGACCACCCTGTGGCACAGCATGCAGCGGAGCACATGCTTGATTTCAATGGCTGCTTCACAACCCGAGCCATCTGGATCCTCCCATCCACCACTAACTTTTCTGAACTGCACAGATGGGAGTTATCCCTACAATACATTCTCCGATCCCGAAATCAACCAGGCCTCAACCTACGATAACTTCCCTATATATATTTTTCCATACCTTACAGTTCCTACCTCTCTATCCCAAACCTCGCCTATTTTGAGTGGTGTGTGAATGTGTGATCGTGTGTGTGTGTGTGTGTGTGTGTGTGTGTGTGTGTGTGTGTGTGTGCGCGCGCACGCATGCGTGTGTATGCGGTCTTGTGTACTTGCAGTGTGCATGCATTTTCTCTATATATATATTTATTTTACTTTTTTTACTTACCTTTTTTTATTATTTTATTTTATTTTCTCCCCTCACCCGCCTCCCCACTCCATTCCTAAGCTGCATCTCATTATTTCCATCTAACCCATCCCCACCACCGTGACGTAACCTTTCTATCCCCTCCCCCTCCCCTCCCCTCCCGTCCCCAATTCGCTGCAGAGCGTGATTCGAAGTGCGGCAGTCGGAGGTGATGGTTGTATGACTGTGTTGTGTGCCTGTGTGATTGCGTGAGTGCTCTATTTTCTGAAGAAGGCCATGGCCGATAGCTGAACGTTTTGTATGTGTGTGTCTTTTGTATGTGCCTGTCACAGCTCGTCGCCACGTCTTTGCGGTGAGTTGTAAACTGTCCTCACTATATTATTAATTCCAACCTGGACTTTCCATTTTTATATATATACATATTCACTTATGAAATTTGTTATTAACAATCTAACTGAATTCAAATGTAATAGCAGTGTGCATAGCTACAACACTAGGAGATAGAGTGGTCTACACTATTCAAGGTTAAATTTAGCTCTGTCACAGAAAGGGGTTAATTATTCTGCCACAAAAGTCTTTGGTCACTTACCAAGTAGTATCAAAATTCTGACAGATAGCCGACTAGCATTTAAAAATAAATTAAGAGAATTTCTGAATGGCAATTCCTTCTACACATTAGATGAATTTCTAGATAAAAGTTAGTACTTTAGGAAAAAATAAAAAATAAAATAAAAAAATAAAAATAAAAAAATAAAAAAATAAAGTAAATTATTCAAATATTGAGTGTCATGTAATATTATGTATAGACACATTTCATTTAACTGACACGTTCCACATCATTACGAAGAGTCGTATTCATGATCTATGGAACAAGTATTAATCTAATCTAATCTAGGTTAATATCAGTGTTACGCTTCAGTGTCGTCAACCTGTATCTTGTGTTATTGGCACGCTTCACCTAGGCATTGGACAACTGAATTTTTCCTGTATATTTTATTTACAGATAATGTATTTGGTATTAGATTGTGTTTAATAGCTCATACGTGAAGGTTGAACACTAGTCTTTCTAAACTTTAAGTTGTAATAGAAACTGACATACTTTGGTCTTATGCCTATCTATGTCTCATGTTACGTTTACCGCCCACCAAAACCTTGGGCTACGGAATGGTTGTTTCACCTGTATTTTATGTAATAAAAAACTCTATTTGTACGTGACTTTAGATTAGGTATAATAGTAAAATTTTAATTTATCAACACCTAGCTATGATTAATAACTGTTAGTGTTGCGCTTTAGTGTCGTCAACCTTCACCTAGGCATTGGGCAACTGAATTTTTCCTATATACTGTATGTTTGTTGTAAAAAATTGTTTACGTATTCCTGAGAGTAGCTTAGTGTCAGTAAAACTGTAAATAATAAATTAGGTCATGCAAATACCTTCATCATGTATACCAACTGATGATATTTTCGTAAATTTTATTGTACCTATTATCAGTGTGCATGTGCAGTTTGCCTGGCCCTATTATTCTGTGAATCTCGATGTAATTTTTTTTTTAATTCTTTATTACTTATGTATCGCATACAAGTTTCGGTTGTGTCATTACGATTCTATTATTGTTTTCGGGTGACACTTAAGCCACCTGTTTGAAGCATGTACAACTATGTAATTCTTTATTTTGACATTACCTTTATTGTATTTTCGAATATTGTATTGAAATTTTGTGATGTGTTTTTAGCTTTGACGCCACTGTTAGACAACACGTTTTTTTTCGTGCGCTTGTAGCCAAGATTGTCTGATATCTTATATATTTTATAATATATTTTCATATCTTTGTCATGAACGCCTCCTATAGGCACAAATGTCGAACTCTGCAAGCAGCCATCTCACGATAGTATATGTCAGTCGCCTGCAGCAGCGAACCATGTTTTTATGTGTTATTTTTAGTCGCAATGTACCATGGACTTTTACTCGAATGTAACTGGTTCTAGCCTGTTGTTGCATTTACTGTGTACAGGTAATCTATATCATCTGTTGGGCTATCCTGTAATTCACACTGTGTATTATGTTCTCACCATGATTTTAGTGTTTTATAATTATATTACAGTTGTTTCGCTGTTTGTCAATGAGCATCTACTGGCCTAGAGTCGCAAGACTGCTAGGCGAACGACAAAAGGCGATTTTTTACATTGTACTTTTGTCGTTTATAGGGCTTTGCAGCAAATTCGGGCGTGCCTCCGCCACTGCCATCAATACAGTTCCAGCCCAGCAATTGCAGCACTGCGCCGCCGCCGTCAAACCAGTTGCAGCCCAGCGCTTGCAGTGCCGCTGCCAACACAGTCGCCGCCAACTAGCGGTCACTGCCTGGCACCTGCAGCTTGGCCGCCGCAGCAGCACCAACCTCAGCCCCACCGCCATCGTCGATGACCCGTTGTCGCCGTCGGCCTTGTTCCTCAATCCGGACTGCAGACCTTCAGCACGAGACGCCCATGGCGTCCTCATCGTCCCCATCTTCAACTGCATCCTCCCCCTCAACCGCACCACCTGCACCGCCAACCCATCTTCAAATTTCGATGCCCTCTGTTCCTACAATAACCCTGCCCCCCGTCCATACTACACCTATCATCCTCACTACCACCCCCTCCCTCGCCTCAACAACAATCACTTGCAGCCCCTCAGGCCTTCCCCAAACTACCATCCCGCTCCATGTTATCCTTTCCGCTTCCCCATCCCCCTCCTGTCCTGTCTACCTCCTGCTCACCGCCCCCTACAATGCACCGATAAACCCCGCTCGCGTAACGCACCGCAGAGCCACGGTGGCAGATACGCCGCAGTCGACCCCGCCCCCACCCCCCATCCACCTCCGGTCGAAATCCTGCTGGATCCCATTTCCCATCTGGCCCCTTCTACCTATGCGTCTGTCACCGCCTCTGCTCCCACCTCCGCACCTGCCCCCACCAACCATACTGGCGTCATCCCCAAGCGCACCCAGATACAAGGAATTGCGGACCCTTCCCCGCCTCCACCAAGTCCAAAAAAGCTGTCCCCTCCCCCTCCTCCTCCCCCTCCTGCCGACCCTATGGACACCGCCCCCATCCCCCCACACCAGCAACCTGACCTATTCACATATGTACTGTCCCATCCTGATCCCAGATTCCTCGCTCACAAAAACCTCTCCATCCAAATCCGCAAATACTTCCCCAACGCCCCCATCTCCCGAATTATTCCCCGCCGGGACTCTGTCCTCCTGAAATCCCCTAGCCCCACCCTCCACACCGACATCCTCACCTGCATCCCCAAGGTCCTTTTCGGCCGCCATGTCACCCTCAACCCTACTATACAGCCTCCTCTGCCCTGTCAACCGCCTCCTCCTGCAGCCCTCCGACGCTCACTGGCGTGATCACAAGGCTTAGTCCTTTGATCACGGAGGAAGAGGTGTTGGAACAACTAAACTCCCACCCAGACATCTCCATCCGGTCCGCCAAGCGGATCCACATTGATTCCGAATCCGAATCTTCCCTTGACCGCCTATTACTCGAGGGTGCGCTGAACTACGATCGCCGCCACACGGTAGAACCCTCCCGATCCCCCTCCCCCCCACAATCCACAATCCTACCGCTGCGCCAGGTGCGTCATTTATAAGAACCACCTGACGCAGCACTGCAAAAGCCCTCCCACATGTCCCCACTGCAAAGACTCCCACCTCCACAAACACTGCCCAAACTTCACCTCCCCCCCCCACCTGCAACACCTGTGGCGGTCCCCACCCAACCTATTCTTACAAGTGCAAATCCATCCCTTCCCCTGCTCCTTCCAAACCCGATTATGATTTGATTTGATTTGATTTTTCCAGGGAAGCCAAAACAGACTTGGTCTAACCCGCCACTGCCCGCAATGAAATAAAGTTTATTGTGCGGTATTGCTCCCTGTTTATCTAGTAAAGCCAACCAATGCCCTTGAGCAGAGCAAGGAGTCCCTTTACCAGTTCTTTATTAGACACAATTTCATCGGGTCTAGTTGTCCCAAACGTTCTGTGCCTTTTACTTTCCAATGCAATGCATTTGAAGATTAGATGTGATGGACTTTCATCACCATCATCACAGATCCTACATTTAGGGTCCACTTCTGTTACTCCCATTGTATGTAAGTGTTTTTTGAAATTCCCATGGCCTGTCAGCAATCCAACCATGAGTCTAATCTCTCCCCAGATCAGACCCAGGATTGCAGAGCTTCTTTTAAAACATGGCTTTGGCATCATTACCTTGCCATGTTTTTGTTGGTAGACTTTGGTCCAATATTCTACGTGCTGTCTTCTGAGCCAGTTACGTAGCTCCAATTTGATCATTGCCTTGGTGATTGTCAGGACAGGTTCCGGTCCAATAAATGGAGTCTCTGCCCCCATCCTGGCTAATCTGTCGGCATGTTCGTTGCCACTGATCCCCGAGTGGCCAGGGACCCACAATAGGTTTACTCTATTGCTTTCCCCTAGCTCCACCAGAACCCTGGGACATTCTGCAACAATTTTAGACCTTGTTGCAGGAGCTACCAGTGATCTCAGGGCTGCCTGGCTGTCTGAATAGATATAGATGCTACGATCTTTGTAGCACCTACGCAAATTCTCCTCCACATACGCCCTGATTGCAGTGATTTCGGCCTGTTATAATGAGGCCAGTTTTCCTAGAGAGATGTCGGTGTCGAACTATTTTTCCCACTGCTCCCTACTTCCAATTGTTATGTTGAAAGGCTTGTTGAAGCAGTATGGGGTTATAATATAGTCGGCTGGCATTTCCCCAACCTTTCCTATATTTACCTCACTCACTATTTTAGTGTGTGATTCTGGATATCCCAAAGAGTTCCAGTTGTTGCCAGATTTGAGTCTGCCTCCATCTTGACCCAAAGGTCAAGGGGGCATATCCAGCATGGTTTCCATCCCAACAGTTGGTGTGCTGCTAATTCCGCCTGTTATGGCTAAGCAGGCTAGTCTCTGCACCTTACCAAGCTCCTTAGCAGCAACCTGCTGTTCTACCTTCTTCCACCACACGACCGCCCCATAGGTGATCCTGGGTCTAATCACTGAGGTGTATATCCAGTGCATTCCCTTGGGGCTCAGGCCCAATTTTTTTCCACAAGCTCTCCTGGTACTCACAAGAGTACCTTTTGCCTTGGAGCAAATATTCCTGATGTGAGGGGTCCATGTCAGTTTCTCATCTAGGGTAACCCCTAGATATTTCACTGTCCCCTTCACAGGTAGCGCTTCATTGAAAAATTTTAGATTCCAACTTGAATGTTGTATATGCTTCTTTGTGAATCGTACAACAACAGTCTTCTTAGGACTAACCCCCAGATCCTGTTTTCTGCGCCATTCTTGCACAATGTCCAAAGCACCTTTTGCCATATTCTTTACTGTGTCAGCAAATTTGCCAAGTATTACTATGACAAGATCATCTGCGTATCCTTGGCAAAAGTACTGCCTAGAGTTTAATTTTCCACCACTAGATTCCACAATAGAGGGGAAAGAACTCCTCCTTGCGGGCAACCCCTAGTGGTGTTGATTACCATTTTTTCATTCATCATGGTAGCTTCTACCTTTCTTCCACTGAGCATTGCCCTAGTCCACCTACATATAGTGGACCCTAGGTCATGCACCTCTGCTGCCCTAACCATGGAATCGAAGGTCGTGTTGCGAAAAGCCCCCTCGATGTCCAGGAAGATACAGAGGGCTATTTCCTGAAAGTGTAGTGCTTTCTCCACCCAACCCAATGAGTTGGTGGAGAGCTGCCTCACATGATTTACCCGGCTGATATGCATGTTGGTTTGAATGAAGAGGAGCCCTACTTAACCTCCTTTCTCCAACATGCACATTAACCAGCTTTTTCAATCTCTTAAGAATGAAGGAGGACAGGTGATTGGTCTCTTATCCTTGGCCTTGGTATGATCAATTTTCCCTGGTTTAGGAATGAAGACAACCTTCACAGCCCTCCAGGCATTGGGAATGATTTCTGCTGCTAGGCTAACCCTGAATAACCTGCATAGGAATCTAATAAGATTTTCAGGAGAGCTGGAAAGATTCCCTTGGGGCCAGGTGACTTGAACGGTTGAAATGTTCCCATCGTCCATCGGACCTTACTGCAATTGACACACTCCTTGGCCAAATCCCAGTCCTCTTCGTGAATACCTGAGAACCTTTGTCTCTCAGGAATCGCATTCTGGTCTCAGTTATCCCCCAGAGTATATTGAGGAAAGTGAGTCTTGAGGAGCTGTGGTGTCTTTGTATGCTCCCCATCCTCCTTCCTCAATGTTCCTCCTGGATTAGTTGGTACCCTAGTGAGGATTTTAAAGTCTCGCTTGAGTGGCCGTGCCCTCCACTTCCTCACAGAATACCTTCCAGGATGCCTCCTTTGCCCGTCTGAAGGAAAGGTCGTAATTGACCAGAGCCTCACGATTCTTTGCCTATTGTCCCTTGCGCCTCGCAAGTGTTAAACAGTCTTTGTACCTGTTTCCTTTGCATTTCCAGGTTATTATTCCACCAAGGCACACTACTATTTGTGCACTTCTTGGTGATTTAGCAGTTATCCTGCTATGAGGTTACAGCCTCTGCTACTTCGTCAAACTCTGCTGGATTCCTTATCGAAGTTTTAATTTCCTATAAGTCTCCTAGTCCGTTTTCCTGGGGTTCCTATAGGCCATGGTCTGTCTGGTTCCCATTTCAACTCTGAATTTAATATACATGTGATCTGATGAGGATGGCTCCAGGACCACATGCCACTGTTTGACGTAACTTCCCATCATCATGGAACCAAAAGTTATGTCAATTACTTCTTCCCTTCTACTGTTCCTGAATGTGGGTTCATCACCCCTATTCAGGATCTCCAAGTTGTTAGATAGGAGATATTCAAGAAGGTGCTCACCTCTACTGTTGGTGTCATTGCTGCCCCATGATAGATTGTGGGCATTGGCAACACATCCCACCACCAGTTCGTCACCTTCCAAAGGAGGAGGAGAGCTGTCTTCGTAAGGAAGGTATGCTGAGGCCAAAACAATTTCCCTCGTGATCAGGTTACCTCCAGTACCACCGAGGCCCGATACACCCCCTTTGTATAAATAGGGTTCTTGTATCAGGGCCACGTCCACCTCCTGTCTCCCCAGACGACGGCTCAGGGCAGCAGTGGCCCCTTTACTGTGCTGCAGGTTTATCTGCAGCACTTCCAGTCCTCATCTTGCTGCCATTATTGCCTGACGGCGACCTGCGAGAACCCTAAAAACAGTTTCAGCCCTTGCTCTCGCCTGCCTTCAGGGACTTCTCTCGGACCTCCACCAACAGGGTTCGTCCTTCCAGAATGACCTTTTGGTTAATTACCCTCCAATCCTCTGTCGAGACTTTTGGGTTTTGGACCCTTATTTTCTCAAACAGAATCTTTGGAGGGACATTCTTAAGGATCTTTGGTACCCATATTGATACCTTTGCGGTCTTCAGGAGTTCGGTTGGTGTCTTGACCAGCAGCTTCGCATCCTCCCACGGGGATATCATGGGCACCTTGTCCTTAAGCCATTCTGCTGAGTGCACCCCCTCGCAGACAAAAATGAGGGCACCACGATCTAGATAGACCCTCCTGAATTTGGGTCCTGGACCAGCGTCCCCCCCAATCTCTTCAAAGAGGGCCATCTGCACGAGCTCCTCCTGTTGCGAGGTGATGCTCACCAGTGTATATCCTTCTTGGAAAACCACCATTCTAAAGACCGAGACTGCAGTACTATAGGTCTGTTTCCCTATTTCCTGCCTCAGCATTTTAGGATCACGCTTGTCCAGAGAGGAGGGAGTCTTAGATTCCTCCCTAACCCTCTTGCCACCTGTCTTTGACGTCGAGGGGGTCTGTGTGTCCCCTTCGAACTGAGGCAGTTTCTTTTCAGGGGTCTTGGGCTCAAGCTCTTTTGATTCCCTCCACTTATGTTTAGGAAGCCATTCTTTTCCTTCCTTTTGCTTCTGTTCCTTGAGAAGTTTCCTCCTCTGAGCCCCAGACAAGGCCTTAATCCTAATCTGGTCCAACTTCTCTGTTACAGTTCACAGTTCTTGCTCAGGTCTAGACCCTGACTGAGAAGTAGGAGTGCACTCTATTGGTCCTGCTCCCATTGTCTGAGTATCTGAGGTCTCAGATTCTTTTAAAATAATTTTTCTCCGTGTTCATCTTAGTCCCACGAGATTTGGGGATTTATATGGTCCACACCATGATAACCCTGCGCAGTGCAGGGCTACTTACTCAGGGAGGTCGCCCAGTATCCCTGAGGCTCCTTTCGAGACACATCCACCCATGTGTCACGCACCCCTCGGCACGGATCGCATCACACCTTGGGTTGGGAAAGGAATTGGGAAAGGACTGCGAGAGGATAAGGAAGACAGGACATTGAGGGGCACGCTAGGTCTGATCCATCAGCTGAGGCCTTTCCGGCAGTAGGTTCTCTACCTTTGGTATAGCCCTCTGCTTCACGCGGATACGCAGTCCTCTCCACCCGCACGGACAGTGCTTCATCAAGGTGGTGTCCACCGGAGAGGTTCCAAACCCGAACTCACCGTCCTCATCCGCCCCATAGATCCTCCAATGCACCCCAATCAATCCTTGGTTCCCCCCTACCACTGAAGATGTTATCCGGTTTGTAACCTCAGTCCTCGCCACCATCCACCTTTCCAATGACCCCACACCCTCCACCAGATTTCACTGGCCGCTAGGTCTGTGTTCAATCTGAACACCTTTGCCATCTTCTCCCATGCCCACTCCAACCATGCCTTCTCCCACCTAGAGATCCAAGTTCTCTCTCGTCCCACTCTCTCCCCTCCCCACCTCTCCCCTTCCCAACACTCCCTCTTCTAACCCATTATGGCAGGCCCATACTATACCCTCCTCTACCACAACATCCACTCACTCCCAGCCAACAAGAACCTTTTCCTACACACTCTTTCCCAACACCGCGTGGACGCCTTCCTGCTCAACGAGACCTTGCTCCAAGCCCATCGTCCCATCAACACAAATCCCCACCCCTAGCCCGAGGCAGAGTGGCGATTTGCCATCTCCATCACCACCCCCGTCTGGCTCCACCCTCTCCTCAATGACCCTGTTGCGGGTTAACTTTTGATATATTTATAAATCTTTTATATTCATTGATGTTCCATGATTTATGTTACGTATTCTGTGATGTATTATTCTCTGAAATAAACAGTGGTTGTTAAGTATTGGAATCACGGTGTTGTGTGTTCGTCATATTTGGTGCCGAAACTTGTGAAAAAATTACGATTTTTTACGCAATTTTGACGATAAAAAGCTTACTTCACGCTGCTGGAAGCGGGATACGACGTCGGACCACATCACAAGATAAGTCTATTCCAATATAATACGATTTTATGAACTCCTTGCCTCAAAAGAAACGTCTT
The DNA here is from genome assembly GCA_026315105.1 of Locusta migratoria. Taxonomy (NCBI): domain Eukaryota; kingdom Metazoa; phylum Arthropoda; class Insecta; order Orthoptera; family Acrididae; genus Locusta; species Locusta migratoria. Next base: position 925,383,084 of record CM048744.1, on the reverse strand, counting down.
AAAATATTGTCTGTTGATGTCATTGAATCCAAACTAACATAGTTTGTTATCACAGGGTTTGCCATGGTGTTTGACTTACACCCACTAAGAATCCAACCCATAGTTGAAGGTATCAGTACAATGGATGGTGTTAAGCGAATAGGAGGGGAATCTTTAATGATTTTCCAATAGTGATCTGCTCCAATAAGGATCTCAATAGGAAGATCTTCTGTGTCGTCCTTTGGGTCTGCTAACTGAAGTGACCCTAATAGATGGAAGACATTTGTTTCAAACCGTGTTACAGAAATACAAAAATTAACAAATCCATCACAGTGGAGACATTGCCCCGGTGATCAAAACCCAGCTGATCTACTCTCCAGAGGTACCACAGCAGACAAACTTCAAAATTCCATTACATGGTTCCACGGTCCTGCTTGGTTAACAAAGAACAGAATGCATTGGCCAAGACTTAGGCAGAAAAACTTAGATTATTCCTTGCCAGAAAGAAAGAAACAAACAAAACAAGTCTTCATGGTAAAAACAAGACCTCCAATTTTAACAGCTACACGATATAGTAACTATTACAAACTGTTACGAGTTACAGGATGGATTCTTCGTTTTAAACGACAATTAATGAAACAAAATAAGACATTAGGAGAATTAACAGCAACAGAATTGCAAGAAGCACGTACTTATTGGATTCGTATTGTTCAACAACAACATTTTGCAGTTGAACTGCATGCTCTGCATAACAACTTGCCTCTGCCACAAAATTCTAAAATAGCTCGTTTTAATCCATTCCTGGATGATGGCCTTATTCGTATTGGTGGACGTCTACAGTTTGCAAAATTAACAAGAGAACAAATTCACCCAATACTTCTTGATGGACACATTTCACTCATTTACTAATCCGGCAGACTCACATTCGTCTGCACCACCTTGGGGTAAACATAGTGTTATCTGAGCTGAGGACAGAATTCTGGATTCTTAGAGCTCGTCAGACAATAAAACGTGTTCTACACTGTTGCCTACCTTGCAAGATGGTGAAAGCTCGTTCTGTTCAAGAAATAGAGGCTCCATTACCCACGGGTCTCAGCATTGAAACCATTTGAAGTCACAGGACATATAACAAAGAAAGCATATATTGCTCTATTCACTTGTGCAACAACACGTGCCTTACATTTGGAATTATGCTCAGATATGTCAACTGATAAATTTCTTCAAGCTCTACAAAGATTTGTGGGAAGAAGAGGCGTGCCTAGTACAATTTACACTGATAATGCTACTACCTTCCATTCCACCCACACAGAACTAAAAGAGCTCTGGCAGGCTCTCATGGCCAACAAAACATACAAGTACCTTGCTCAGCAATCTATAACATGGAGATTCATTACCCCACACGCGCCTTGGTGGGGAGGATTTTGGGAACGAATGGTGGGTTCAGTCAAACGCTGCCTGAGAAAGGTTTTAGGACAGTCACAGATAGATGAAGAAGGTCTCAGCACAATCCTGGTCAGCATAGAAGCAGCACTAAATTCAAGACCAATCACACAAGGAGGAGAAGAAACTGAGCCACTGACACCTGCACATTTTCTTGTAGGTGAGCGACTGACAACGTTGCCCACAGGTCCAGAACCGACTGTCAGGAAGGATTTGTCCAAGGAGTTCCAACGGCAGCAACACATGGTAGAGCATTTCTGGAACAGGTGGAAGAAAGAATACCTGATCCTGCTCAAAAACTTCCATGAAACTCATCAACCTAGGACAGGTTCTGGGAGACTACATTTGGGTGATGTTGTACTTCTAAAGGAAGATGTTCGTCCACGTCACATGTGGAAGAAGGCGCGGATAGAAGATCTTCATGAGGGAAGAGATGGGAAGATACGAACTGTCACGTTACGAACTTCAGATGGAACCATAATCTCACGGCCCATTCAGCTGGTCATTCCTCTGGAAATTGACCAGGGTGCGGGTTAACTTTTGATATATTTATAAATCTTTTATATTCATTGATGTTCCATGATTTATGTTACGTATTCTGTGATGTATTATTCTCTGAAATAAACAGTGGTTGTTAAGTGTTGGAATCACGGTGTTGTGTGTTCGTCATAGACCCTACCGAACATCTGATCCTCAGCCTCTTTCTTCCCTCCCCCACTGTCACCGTTGCCACTATTTACATCTGCCACAACTCTCCTATCCCATACGCTTTCCTCTCCCACATTGACTGCACCTTCCGACCTACGTGATTGCCGCCGACCTCAACCTTCATTCCCATCATCTCGCTGAACTCCAGTGGTGGCATCAGTTTGGTACCACCTCGCTCCGGAACGACATCCTTCCCCATCCAACCCACCCCAAATTCATCTCCCAACCTTCTGGGGCGCATCACAGCGGACGTCCTTGACCTAATAGGCAGTGACCACGCCCCTATCCTACTTACCTTTGACCACCGCCCCCACCCTGCCCGCGCTTTTTGTCCTATGCCTCCTCCCAAAATTGTCCACGATTATTCCCGCGCCGACTGGGATGCCTACCGTTGCTCCATGTGGCAAGCCACCCACTCCCCCTCCATACTCCCACCGATATTGATTGTGCCTCCTCCTTCCTCCAGCAGACCGTTGCTGACATGGTCCACGCCCATATCTCCACCCGGGCGATTTATCCTCACCGTCCTACCCTTCCTCCACAGGCCGTCCTTCTCCTCCACTATTCCCGCCGTCTGTACCACTCCTTCCTCTGTACCCATGATGGGGATATACACCAACGCCATCAGCAACTCCAAAGACACATAAGAAATCTTTTGTCTGCGAAGAAACGGCGGGACTGGCACCAGACATGCACCCGCCTCAATTCTCTCCTCCCTGTCAACTCCTCCAAGTACTGGCATGCCTTCTGCCGCCTTACTGGCAGTCACTTCCCCCCCCCCCCCCCCGCACTTCCCACTCCTCCATGATGACCGTCCTTTTCCTGACAACGCCAGTAAGGCAGAACACTTTGCCTCCTACCTCTCTGACGTCTTTTCCATTCCTGACGATCCCCTTTTTTGAGTACTCTCTATTCCCGGACGTCCATGAGCGAACCGATACCTCCTCTCGTCAGCTCGCCCCTGGCTTCCAGTACTTGGACCACATTCCTCCCTCAGAATTGAACACTCCTATTACTGCCCGTGACATAATCAACACAAAACGAAACACCTCCCCTGGTCACGACCGGCTGACCTACCGCCACCTCCGCGCCTGCCCCTCTCCTTCCACGAAGCTCTTGCCACCCTATACAATGTCATCCTTTTCACTGGCTTTTACCCCAACCTGTGGAAGACCTCTCACATTCTCATGTTCCTCAAACTCGACAAGCCCCCATCGCAGACCTCATCCTACCGTCCCATCAGCCTTACCTCCGTGTTCAGCAAGGTCCTGGAAACCATCCTTTCCCATTGTATCCACCAGCACCTCCACTGCCACCAGTTCCATCCCTTTTCCCAATGTGGCTTCTGACCCTGCTTCTCTGCTGATGACCAGCTCCTTCGCCTGACTAATCTCCTCTCCCTCCAACTCAATTCCTGTCGCTCCGGAATTTTTGTATCCCTCGACATCCAAAAAGCCTAGGAGCTTGTATGGCATTCTGGTCTCCTCTTCAAGATCCAGTTCTATGCCCTTCCAATAAATTACGTCCGCCTCATAGCTTCCTTCCTCACCCGCCGCCCCTCCTATGTCACTATCTGCAACTCCGACTCCCGTTTGTTCTACCCCTCTGTTGGGCTGCCCCAAGGCTCCATCCCCTCTCCCCTCCTCTATCTCCTTTATTCTGCCAACATGCCACAACCCCAACCTCATGTCTATCTCCTGCAATATGCTGATGACACCGCCTTCCTAGCCCTCGCCCCGTCTCTAGCCCTTTCCCAGTTTTTGCTCCAGTCCCACCTCACCGAGTTCGCCTAACCAGTGGCTCCTACCCTTAAATCCAGACAAATCCCAGGCAATCGACATAGGTCGTACCACCCGCTCCTTCTGTCTCTACGACTTCTATCTTACCCTCCACAACCACCCAATCCGTCACACCACCACCCTCAAATACCTTGGCCTGACTCTTGACTGCAAACTTTCCTGGACGCTGTACGTCAAATCCCTCCGTGAGAAAGCTCTGCCCCGCCTCAATCTCCTTTAACTCCTTACCGGCCTAATGCGGGGCCTCCACCCTTCCACTGTCCTTCACACCTATAAATCCATCATGTGCCCCGTCCTCTGTTCCTTCCACCCCACCTGGATATCAGCCCCTCCTACCTTTTACAAACCCTTACAAATCCTGGAACGCCACACCCTCCACCTTGCATACTGTATCCGACTCCCTTCCCCCACACGGATCCTCTATGAACTAATCCCCTTCCCTCCTCTCGAACAACACCTCAAACATCTCAGACTCCTTTACACTACCCTCTGGTATACCCTGCCACGCCTCCACCAAACTATCCCTCCCAGCCTTCACCTACATACACTCCGTATTCTTTCCCAGGGCAACTTCCGCACCATTGCCTTACCGGATAACGAACTTCGTCCCGATATCTACCCCTCCTACCAACTCTGATCCCTTCCTTGTGGTGTCAGCGCCCCTCCCCCTCCCCCAACCCCTCCTTTCCCCCCGCTTGGCTGCCCCCATGGCTCGCTCACCCCCTTCCCTCCCTTCCACTCCAGTCTCCCCTCCCCCGTGCTTCCCCCATCCCTCTCCCATCCCTTCCCCCTCGCCACCCTCCCCCGTCCCGTGGGGGTGTCTTGACATTTTAATTAGTGCTCCAGACTGTTTGTGATTAGTGATCTTTGATGTGTTTTTAACTTGTGCTTCGTTTTATGAATATAATGTATGTCTTTTATCGCCGCTTACTCTGTCCTCCAAATATTTGTAAATTTGTCTTTTCACTGTTTCTCCAATTTTCACCTTGTCTGTCATTTTAACTCTACAAATTTTATTCTGTGTTTTATGTTCATTTCCAGTTATCATTACATGTATTTCTCAGGGCTGAAGAGCAGCCACCGAAGCTACTGCCAGACTGCTGCCTGAAGTACAGGTAGCATTAAAACATCAATAAAGGAAAAAAAATCTGTCAATGAGGGTTTGCTTGGTGCTAAAGCAGTGGTGTGTCATCATCTTATTTTTGACAACACACATTATTATGAGAACCACCATTGAACATCTAATAACAGCTGATTTGAAGTTTCCAGCAGAAATTGTACGACATGTCCAACAGTTGTGTCACACCACCTTTGTTATTGGTCGGCCATTTGGTAAACCACGAATTCGAGAAGTCACTTCCTACACATGTGCACCGTAGTTTTTAATGTAGGCCTGTCACTTGATAATGGCAACAAGTATTGCCGAAACTAGTAGTGAAATAATTTTGCTTTAAATGTTATCTGGAATACATTTCTTTGGGAAGTATTTCATTCTTTCTCCTATGTTATTCAATTTCTATATTGAGCAGGCTATACAGAAAAGTAAGGATAAATTTGAAGAAGGAATTAAAGTTCAGGATGAAGATATAAGAACATTGCGTTTTGACAAAAGACCTGGAGGAGCAGTTGAACGGAATGGACAGAGTTTGAAAGGTGCGTATAAAATGAACATTAAAAAGAGCAAACCAACGGTAATGGAATGCAGCCTAAAAAAATTGGGCGACGCTGACGGAATTAGATTATCTCTGTAAGTGCAAGAAAATAGGTAATCATAAAATCAGCTTTTAATATTAATTGGGCAGCAAATAAACGACAACAATATTTAAGTAATAACACCTGATGATGGCCTAAGGCTGAAATAAGCTTATAGTGAGATAATAAAGTTCTAAAGCAGTGTAAAATAATTTATAATTATTGTGGTATTGAACATGACGCTCAAAGACATACTCTGCACTGCGGGCCCCAGAGAACGAAAAAAAAATTCTTTCGGTTTAGAATGTTTCAAAATAAGTACATTCATGAGCCCCGCCAACCGGTGAAAGTCGTTTACAGTAGCTGTTGTTGTTCCAAGTGATATTTAGGATGAGCACGATAGCTGGGACACCCTGTATAAGATATAACACGAGAAATACCGTCTACAGAAGTGCAATTTATTCGTTAAGAGAAATATGATAGAAACATAATTCTGAATAAAAATATAACTGACTTATGAATCTGAACTCTACTTCCTTTCCTTTGAATTTTCTACAACCATAAGCAACACAAACTTCATCGTTATGTATTTATTAAAGTAATCAATCGTTCTTCACTTTTTTCAAAGGACACAAGATTCAGAACAACACCGTCTATACGTAAGGAGTTACCAAGATAACTGTAAATGGATCGTCATGATTTCCACAGATCCAAACCACTACAGTGTTAAAAATTGAGATCACAGGGCGGGACACATTAATCTCAAAGCTACCTGGATATTGAACTATAGTGGTCTGAGTGTGCCAGCTATAGATATAGTCATATTTAGCTTCTTGCCAAATTCAAATATGGCAGCTATTAAGTATTATAAGAAAACCAAAAGAAAATACTTTTCGATTCCGCTCCCATAACAATCTATTACATGGAATATTGACTAAAAATTCAAATGAGGATGTAAGGAAGCAATTTTGCTGATGATACAGGCAGGATTATCACACCCAACAAAGAAGAATTTACTCATGAAAATGTAAATGATATATTTCAGAGAATTATTAAGTGATTCTCTGCAAATCGACTCTTATTAAATTTTGATAAAACACAGTATATACAGTTCCATACGGTAAATGTCATGACACCATTAACAAAGATAATCTGTTAACATAAATCTCTAGCTAAGGTAGAAAATTCAAAGTTTTCAGGTGTTTACATTGATGAGACATTGAATTGGAAGCAACACATTGATGATGTACTGAAACGTTTGAGTTCAGTAATTATGCTATTGGGGTTATTGGAAATTTTGCTGACAAACATCTCAGTAACTTAACTTACTACGCCTACTTTCGTTCACTGGTTTCACATGGCATCATATAAAATGGTCAGTGATGACCAGAAAGTATTCACTGCACAAAAGCGTGTCATTATAATAATTTCTAGAGCCCAAAGATCATTCTGCAGACACTTGTTTAAGGATCTAGGGAACTTGGCAGCAGCTTCACAATATATTTTTTTATTGCTTACAAAATAGCAGTTGCATAGTTAAGAACACTAGGAGAAAAGATGGTCTTCTACACTTGTCAATGTTCAACCTAAATTTGGCACAATAGTCTTTGGTCACTAACCAAATTACATCAGATGTCTGAGAGATAGACGACCATCATTTAAAAACAAACTGAAAGAATTTCTGAAAACTACATCTACTAAGTAGATGAATTTTAACATATAAATTGGGGGTTAGGGACTGATAACCCCGCAGTTAAGTCCCTTAAGCTTAACAAACATTTGAACAACATTTAAATTAGGATTATATATATATATATATATATATATATATATATATATATATATATAATGTTGTGTGTCATGTAATGTTCTCTTCTACTAAATTGACACGTTTCACATCATTAAGAGATCTCGTATAAGTGATGTATGGAACAAGTATCAATAAAATCTGCACTACCTACTCCTTGCACTGAAGCGGAGTATCACTTACACTAAAGGGTGCAAATAAATTCTCCCTGTCTCAAAGGAGAAGCTGTTCGGTCCTCTTCAAGAAACTGCCAACGGACTGGTCGTCCGGTTACTCTCGCAGTAAAACGGACTGAAATATGACCAGAAACACTCGCTCGAATTAGCTGTCCGTCGTAGATACGCTTCGGATGGCGAATATTCTGTCGGACGCGATGAGAATAAAAGTAATTTTGCAACTTATGGGTCGGATAAATTTCGCTCGGAGGACGCGGCCGATAGTTGGGGATGCAAATAACGCGTGACGGAGCGCGCCTCCCTGGCCCGTAAATCGGGCTGCCCGAGCCGAGCGAGGAGGGCGTCATAAAAGTTTTATAACTACCGCGAGGTGGACGCTTCACAATCGCTTGATAGATACCCCGTACTGCAGCTCACCGTTCAAACTGAAAACAGTCCACAGAGGCAGTGCGTATGCGTAGGCAATATGGGATGGCGTCTTGCGGCACAGATTGTCTTACTCAGTCGCGGACACGCTGCTAAGGAAATTGACCGAACGACGCCCAGGGGGGTGTAAATGTGACTCGCGCCAGCACCCCCTGTTGTGGGTTAACTTTTGATATATTTGTAAATCTTTTTATATATATTGATGTTCCATGATTTATGTTATGTATTCTGTGATGTATTATTATTCTCTAAAATAAAAACAGTGGTTGTTAAGTATTGGAATCACGGTGTTGTGTGTTCGTCATATTTGGTTCCGAAACTTGTGAAAAAATTACGATTTTTTACGTAATTTTCACGATAAAAAGCTTACTTCACGCTGCTGGAAGCGGGATACGACGTCGGACCACATCACAAGATAAGTCTATTCCAATATAATACGATTTTATGAACTCCTTGCCTCAAAAGAATGTTAGCAGTAACGGCATAATTCACGAACTTTGCTTATATCAAAAGTGTGAAATCTTTCGGTTTGAATACCTAATTGATAGGAAAAGATTCAATTACGCTTACGCCAACACAAAAGCAGTTCCGTAATAATGCCAGACGAGATAGATACCGGGAAACAGCTAACAAACTTCAAAAGAAAAAGAACTAGGGAGAGGACGAATGCTACGCGGTTTTGTACGGCTGTCGATGAACTTACGACAGAAAGTCCAATGGACGATTTTGAACACTACATAGAACGTCTTCAAGATTCCTTAGAGAAGCTCACTTCCTTAGATGACATTATTCACGACCTCTTAAGTGATGATGGATATGACGCAGACGTATCTATCTGTGAGGAATATATAGACAAAATCAAACACGCAATACATAAGGCTACAAAAGCAATCAATTGCAAGCTTTCAGCCGTAACATCGCAAATGAATATCACGTCACCTAAAGTTCCCATACACTCCACTGCAGGCATGCATTCAGTCAAGCTACCTGCCATTAAGCTTGAACCATTTTGTGGAGATATCGAAATGTGGTCCCGCTTCTGGGAGCAATTTGAATCAACTATTGATAAAGACCCATCGCTTTCTACAGTTAATAAACATGTTTTCCTTCGAGGGTATCTGTTAGGAGAACCGAAGTTGTTAGTAGATGGAATACCTATTACAGCTAACACATACGAAGAGACAAAGAAAATTTTACTGCATCGGTACGGAGATAACAACCGTATTATACAGGCGCACCTCGATTATTTGGATGCGCTAAAGCCAGTACAGTCAGAGACACCTGAAACGCTGAACTGTACATTCCTAGCGTGTAACCGCCGTATTCAAGCGCTGCGTGCTCTGGGGGAAGATGTTGTAGCTTACGGCAAAGTTCTCACACCGAAGATTTTACGAGCATTTCCTGCCGAAATGTGTCAAAAATGGGTTATTCATGCGAAAAGAACCGAAATATCGGAAGGAGATGTACTGAAATTACTTAGTTTTTTGGAGGAAGAAGTTCAGGGTGCTCTTACTGCACAAAAAATTCGCGGAGAACAGAACTATCTTCCAACTACACGCCCACTGCTGCGACATTTCACATAAATTCAAAACAAGCTAAAACCTCTCGGAAAATTAAACAAGATGTACAACCATATTGTATATTTTGTGACGCTCGCACTCATTGGGCTCAAGACTGCAATATAGTAACAGACATCCAACAACGTATTGACAAATTAAAGCAAGATAATCGTTGTTTTATATGCCTACAACGAGGTCATAATGCTAAAACCTGCAGTAAGAGGGGGAAGGTTTCGTGTTCTAAGTGCAAGAAACGTCACCATAAAGCGATTTGTACTGACACTACTACTTCTAATTCACCTTCTCAGCAAGTTACCACTACTTCTGTAGGGAAAATTGACGTAAATTCAGAAGATTTTACATATCTTCAGACAGCTCTAGTTTGGGTCAGTGGACCAACAGGATTAAGCAGACTCACTCGCTGTGTTCTAGATAGTGGCAGTCAGTCAAGTTTCATTTCAAAGTTTCTCATTGATGAACTAGATTTAAAAACTTTAGAACATCGTGACATATCTGTCAATGCCTTTGAAATACCATGTGTAACTTCAATGTGTCGTAGAGTTGTAGAATTCACTCTGAAAGGGATATTTAAAAATTCCACAATATCTCTGACTGCATTTGAAAGCACATACTCATTTGCTGCTCACCCAACTGTCCCACCTGAAATAACAAAACAAGTGTATGATCGAAAACTTCAGTTAGCAGACCCAAAGGACGACACAGAAGATCTTCCTATTGAGATCCTTATTGGAGCAGATCACTATTGGAAAATCATTAAAGATTCCCCTCCTATTCGCTTAACACCATCCATTGTACTGATACCTTCAACTATGGGTTGGATTCTTAGTGGGTGTAAGTCAAACACCATGGCAAACCCTGTGATAACAAACTATGTTAGTTTGGATTCAATGACATCAACAGACAATATTTTAAGACGTTTCTGGGATTTATAAACAATGGGAATCACAGAGGACCAAACAAAGACTCCAAATCCGAAAGAACTAGCTTTATTGCACGATTTCTCAAAATATTACTGCATTGAAAACAATAGGAGAGTGGTTTCTTTACCTAGAAAACCCAACATTATTGTGCCTAATAATTTATCACTAACAGAGAATAGATTTATTTCACTGGAGAAAAAGATTACAAAGGACACTAACTTAAAACACATTTATGAAATGCAAATGATAGACCACATAAGAAAGGGACATGTAGAGGTTGCCCCTCCTGAACAAACATCAAATGACATATTTTATTTGCCACATCATGCAGTAAAGAAAGAAAGGTTAGGTATTATCAAATGGAAGATTGTATTTGATGGTTCTTCCCACGAAAATGCTGTACATTCACTGAATGACTCTTTGGAAATTGGCCCTAATTTACTTCCGGATATTCTTTCAATATTATTAAGATTCCGCTTATATCCAGTTGCTTTAATTGCTGATATTAAACAAGCTTTTCTACAGTTAGTTCTACATAGAAAAGACCGAGACTAAACAAGGTTTTTTTGGTATAAAGTAATCATGGATCAACAAGGAAACTACATTACAACGAATGAAAAGATTACATACCGCTTCACCCGACTACCTTTTGGACTAACTTGTAGCCCCTTTCTACTTGCAGCCACACTAAAAGAACTTGCTACAATGTACAAAAGAAATTTTCCTCAAGCTGCTTTTCTTGTTGAAAATAACATGTATATGGATGACTTTGTAGCAGGTGCTGAAGATGACAATGCTGTGACTTCCTTATATTATGAACTTACCTCACTTATGTGTATCATTAGCCTACCAATGGCAAAATGGGCCACAAACTCAAAACAACTGATTGAAATTTGGCAATCAGAAGGTTTCATAAACGTTACAGATACAGAGGTTCTAGGAATTCACTGGAATACATCGACTGATATGTTCAGTATTATTCACATTAATGTCATAAACTATATTAGAGATCGTCCTGCCACTAAGCGAGAAGTTCTTAGAAGCACTGCAAGATTCTATGACCCACTGGGTCTCTTGTCACCTGTCTCTGTCACTGCAAAAATAATTTTCCAGAAAATTTGGTCAAGAGGGATTGAATGGGATGAGCTGTTGCCTCCTGATATTGGTAAACGTTGGCAAATGTGGGTGTCTACCTTACCATCATGTTTGGACATGAAAGTCCCTCGATGGGTTGGTGTTTCTGAAGAGACAAAAACAGAAATACATGTCTTTTCAGATGCATCAGAAAAGGCCTATGGAGCAGTGCTTTATCTACGATGCAGCACTTCAAACATGACATCAGTCAATTTAGTTTGCAGTAAAAACAGATTAGCCCCAATCAAGAAAATAACTCTTCCGCGACTAGAACTTCTGGCAACACTCCTTGGGTCGAGGTTACTTCACTATTTCTGCAAGGCCACACACTATGACGCAAATAACGCAACACTGTGGACTGACTCAACTGTAGCCTTAGGATGGATACAACATGACCCTAATCGATGGAAGACATTTGTTTCAAACCGTGTTACAGAAATACAAAAATTAACAAATCCATCACAGTGGAGACATTGCCCCAGTGATCAAAACCCAGCTGATCTACTCTCCAGAGGTACCACAGCAGACAAACTTCAAAATTCCATTACATGGTTCTACGGGCCTGCTTGGTTAACAAAGAACAGAATGCGTTGGCCAAGACTTAGGCAGAAAAACTTAGATTATTCCTTGCCAGAGAGAAAGAAACAAACAAACCAAGTCTTCATGGTAAAAACAAGACCCCCGATTTTAACAGCTACACGGTATAGTAACTATTACAAACTGTTAAGAGTTACAGGCTGGATTCTTCGTTTTAAACGACAGTTAATGAAACAAAATAAGACATTAGGAAATTAACAGCAATAGAATTGCAAGAAGCACGAACTTATTGGATTCGTATTGTCCAACAACAACATTTTGCAGTTGAACTGCATGCTCTGCATAACAACTTGCCTCTGCCACAAAATTCTAAAATAGTTCGTTTTAATCCATTCCTGGATGATGGCCTTATTCGTATTGGTGGACGTCTACAGTTTGCAAAATTAACAAGAGAACAAATTCACCCAATACTTCTTGATGGACAGCATCATTTCACTCATTTAATAATCCGGCAGACTCACATTCGTCTGCACCACCTTGAGGTAAACATAGTGTTATCTGAGCTGAGGACAGAATTCTGGATTCTTAGAGCTCGTCAGACAATAAAACGTGTTCTACACTGTTGCCTACCTTGCAAGATGGTGAAAGCTCGTTCTGTTCAAGAAATAGAGGCTCCATTACCCACGGGTCTTAGCATTGAAACCATTTGAAGTCACAGGACATATAACAAAGAAAGCATATATTGCTCTATTCACTTGTGCAACAACACGTGCCTTACATTTGGAATTATGCTCAGATATGTCAACTGATAAATTTCTTCAAGCTCTACAAAGATTTGTGGGAAGAAGAGGCGTGCCTAGTACAATTTACACTGATAATGCTACTACCTTCCATTCCAACCACACAGAACTAAAGGAGTTCTGGCAGGCTCTCATGGCCAGCAAAACATACAAGTACCTTGCTCAGCAATCTATAACATGGAGATTCATTACCCCACACGCGGCTTGGTGAGGAGGATTTTGGGAACGAATGGTGGGTTCAGTCAAATGTTGCCTGAGAAAGGTTTTCGGACAGTCACAGATAGATGAAGAAGGTCTCAGCACAATCCTGGTCAGCATAGAAGCAGCACTAAATTCAAGACCAATTACACAAGGAGGAGAAGAAACTGAGCCACTGACACCTGCACATTTTCTTGTAGGTGAGCGACTGACAACGTTGCCCACAGGTTCAGAACCGACAGCCAGAAAGGATTTGTCCAAGGAGTTCCAACGGCAGCAACACATGGTAGAGCATTTCTGGAACAGGTGGAAGAAAGAATACCTGATCCTGCTCAAAAACTTCCATCAAACTCATCAGCCTAGGACAGGTTCTGGGAGACTACATTTGGGTGATGTTGTACTTCTAAAGGAAGATGTTCGTCCACGTCACATGTGGAAGCAGGCGCGGATAGAAGATCTTCATGAGGGAAGAGATGGGAAGATACGAACTGTCACGTCACGAACTTCAGATGGAACCATAATCTCAAGGCCCATTCAGCTGGTCATTCCTCTTGAAATTGACCAGGGTGGGGAGGATGTTGCGGGTTAACTTTTGATATATTTGCAAATCTTTTTATATATATTGATGTTCCATGATTTATGTTATGTATTCTGTGATGTATTATTATTCTCTAAAATAAAACAGTGGTTGTTAAGTATTGGAATCACGGTGTTGTGTGTTCGTCATACCCCCTATAGAAGAAAGCCTGCGCACGACGTCACAACATGGCGACGATGAGAGGCTTAGAGTCCTCTGAAAGATTGTAAACATTAGCAGAACACGCTGTTTATAGTGTATTCTTTCGTTCAGGAGTGTATTTATTACGTAAATTGGTGTGATCGCTACGCTGGACGATTTTTGTGTGTGTAAGAACAAAGTGTGATCTCTTTTCTTACTGGCAAAATGCCGTTTCGCTGTTCTGTGCCGAAGTGTAGAGGAAGTTACGACTGTGGCCGAAAAGTTACCGTCTTTAAACGTCCAGAGAAGAAGAAATGGATGTCAAGAATTCCCAGGATTGGCTCCCTCTTCAAGTTAATGAGTAAGTTTTCGTTTTTGTTTAACCTTATAAAAGAGTTTTAAGTCATGACTGTTTACCATTGGATATTTCGAATCATTTTATTTACGTAACCACCCCCATTAGCTTATTTTTCTCCGGACGTTTAAAGACGGTAATTTTTGGGCCACAGTCGTAATTTCCCCTACATTTCGTCAGAGAACAGCGAAACGCCACTTTGTCAGTAAAAAAGAGATCACACGTTGTTCTCTCACACACACAAATCGTTCAGGGTAGCGATCACGCCGTACACAAAACCAATTTACGTTATAAATACACTCCGGGACGAAAGAATGCACTATAAACAGCGTGCTCTGCTAATGTTTACAATCGTTCAGAGGACTCTAAGCCTCTCACCGCCGCCATGTTGTCGTGCGCAGGCTTTCTTCTATAGGGGGTGCTGCTTCTGTGACGTCACCTGGCAGCAAGCGCCGAGCAGTTGCGGCAGTACCCGTATGAAACGTCCGAGCTGGATTTCAGGAAGGCTTTTGACACTGTACCGCACAAGTGGCTTCATATGAAATTGCGTGCTTATGGAATATCTCCCCAATTGTGCGATTGGATTCACGATTTCCTATCAGAAAGAACACAGTTTGTTGTAATTGACGGTAAATCATCGAGTAAAACAGAAGTGATATCTGGCGTTCCACAGGGAAGCGTTATAGGTCCCCTACTCTTCCTCGTGTTTATAAATGATTTAGGAGTCAAACTGAATAGCTCCCTTAGACTGTTCGCGGATGATGCTGTCGTTTATCGCTTAGTGAAGTCAACTGAGGATCAAAAGCAACTGCAAAGCGATTTAGACAAAATTTCTGCATGGTGCGAAAATTGGTAATTCAAAATGTTCAAATATTTGTAAAGCTTATGTGACTTAACTAAGGGGTCATCAGTCCCTAAATTTACATACTATTTATGAACTACTTACGAACTAGGACGGCACAAATATCCATGCCCGAGGGGGGATTCGAACCCCCGACCGTAGTGGCCGTGCAGACCGTGACTGAAGCGCCTCAGTCCCCTCGGCCACCGCGGCCGGCAATTGGCAATTGACACTAAATAAAGAAAAGTGTGAAGTAATACACATAACCACTAAAAGAAATCCGCTGAACTTTAATTACGCGATAAATCAGTCAAACTTTAAGGTCGTAGATTCTACCAAATACCTAGGAGTTACAATTACGAACAACTTTGACTGGAGAAAACACATAGAAAATATTGCGGGGAAGGCGAACCAAAGCTTACGTTTCATCGGCAGAACGCTTCGAAGATGCACCAGCTCCACCAAAGAGACTGCCTACATCACACTTGTGCGTCCTCTCCTGGAGTACTGTTGCCCCTTGTGGGACCCTCACCAGGTGGGACTGACGGAAGACATTGAGAAGGTTCAGAGAGGGGCAGCTCGTTTTTTTTTTTTTTTTTTTTTTTTTTTTTATCACGTTACGGGGGGGGGGAGCGTCACTGAAATGTTGCAAGAATTGGGGTGGAAATCATTGAAAGAAAGACGTTATTAATTGCGGCGTGATCTGTTTGCGAAGTTTCAATCACCGACTTTTAGTTCTGAATGTGAAAATATTTTGCTAGCACCCACCTACTTAGGGAGACATGACCATCCCAATAAAATAAGATAAATCAGATCGAAAACGGAACGATTTAGGTGTTCTTTCTTCCCGCGCGCTATTAGAGAATGGAACGGTAGAGAAAAGTTATGAAAGTGGTTAATGAACCCTCTGCCAGGCACTTGAATGTGATTTGCAGAGTATCTACGTAGATGTAGATGAAGTTGTGTTTTGCGCTCACTCGTTTCGTGACCTGTTACGTTTTCGGATAGAAAGTAGCTTTCTTGTATTAGGAAACAATTTTTCCATATATTCTTTCTGTAATTATAAGAATACTTCGTATTGTGCTGTTGCGGAGTGCAATAACAGTGGACGCAAAACGGAAGGCATTTTGTAGCATCGGTTTCCAAAAAACGAGGAACTTCAGCGCATATGGATCTCTCGCTGTAAACGATAAGACGAGATAAATGTCAAAAATGCCAGAATTTGTTCCGAACATTTTTGTGAAGCCGATTGATAAAATTGTATGTATGAAAATAGTATGCAGTTCAAAGTTCATAGTAATTAAATGAGTGAAACAAAAGCATTAATACGAAAATCGGCCGCTAAGTTTGCGTTGTAACGAAAGTTATTTTACCTAATATATAAAAATGAAGGCCTCTCTTTGTCCGTATGCTGTACCTGTCAATGTCATTCAGTAGATTGCGATAAAACTTCGCCAATTTATTACATGAACTAGCGTCATGGTTATAGGCATAGTAAAATTTCGAAATTCTCACTCTAAGCGGGTGAAATAATGATATCACATGAAACAGAAGCACATTTTTTCTCTGTCTGTCCGTTTAACCTCCTACAACTCGAGAACTACTGAACGTATCGTGATGGGGTTTCTTTTAAATTGTAGATTTCACAAAGGTATAAAACAAAGTCCGCGTGACTTTTACGAGTGAAGCATATGTACCATTTTCCTCTCCTAAGGTGCTGGGACCGGATGGCTTCAGACTACATAAATAGGGATTGTGGGAAATCTACAAAAGTGCTCTCATGGACTTTATTTTAGATCTTTATGAGCTCTACAATTTAAAGAAAGCCCCATCACGATACGTTCAGTGGTTCTCGAGTTAAATGTTTCAAATGTTCAAATGTTTGTATAGTTTATGGGACTTAACTACGGGGTCATCAGTCCCTAAACTTACAAACTACTTATGAACTACCTACAACTAAGGACGGCACAAATATCCATGCCCGAGGGGGGATTCAAACCCCCGACCGTAGTGGCCGTGCAGACCGTGACTGGAGCGCCTCAGTCCCCTCGGACACCGCGGCCGGCTTGCTTTTTCAGTCCTTTGTATGTTAGTATACGTATATATTAATCGCAAGCGTGTTCCACTGCTTAAAAGCAATGTTTTTTGTTGAATGAGACAAGAAAAGACGGAGAAAATGTGTTCACGTCGGCCTTATAATGCAGCGGCTAGCTGCCGAGTGACGTAATACAGCGCTAACCAATGACAGTGAAGAAGCCCAAACTGACATACCTTTCTAGTCTATCTACCTTGAACGACGCCGGCGCCCATAGCGACGAGAAAGGCATGTAGGAGATTAACAACCATTTGAATTATTGGTCCACTTTAGGTTAGGTATACTAAAGCCCTTTCTATACGTGACGTGCGACCAACACCACATATACTCCATTCACCGAAACGAGAGACGTACTGTAAACACAGAAAGGCGCGTGACCACAGCGCTACCGTCGAGGGGTATACAAGGCAGGGGCCGGCCGCGGTGGCCGAGGGGACTGAGGCGCTTTAGTCACGGTCTGCACGGCCACTACGGTCGGGGGCTCGAATCCCCCCTCGGGCATGAATATTTGTGCCGTCCTTAGTTGTAGGTAGTTCATAAGTAGTTTGTAAGGTTAGGGACTGATGACCCCGTAGTTCAGTCCCTTAAGCTTAACGAACATTTGAACGTTTTGAACAAGGCAGGGGCGCACAGTCAGCGTTGCCATCTCAATTGCAGGTGTGATTTCGTTAGTGCGTGTTCTACAGCGGCGATTTCAGGATCTCTTTCAGTTCATCTTAAAGATGCTTGAATCACTAGTTGAGCCTTCGAGAAGTGGTTCTAAGGTGTTCTTCCTCGGCTTGCAGTTATTGTTGTTGATAACGCGCCGTACCATTATCGTAGAAAAGAAAAAGTTCCCAGTGCGAATTCCAATAAGGACGAAATATCAGAGTGGCTAAAATCTAAAAACCTCGATTTTGAAGACGGTATGTTGAAAAAATAACTTCAGATATATTTCAAAATTACAGAACACTGCACAACGAATACGCGATAGATGAAATGGCGAAGAATGCAGGGAAAACTGTTCTTAGAATCCCTCCGCACCGCTGTGAATTAAACGCCATCGACTAAGTGTGGGTCAGAATCAAAAGCTATGTTGCAGCGAAAGACGA
The DNA here is from genome assembly GCA_026315105.1 of Locusta migratoria. NCBI lineage: Eukaryota > Metazoa > Arthropoda > Insecta > Orthoptera > Acrididae > Locusta > Locusta migratoria. The sequence goes on along the minus strand of CM048744.1, from coordinate 925,364,788 downwards.
AACATAAAAAATGCAGGAAGTTAAAGAACTGCAAGAAGAAGCAGTAAAAACAGTGACTTCAGAAGTTTGGAACAAGTGCGTCCTCCGTGTCGAATTTTTAGTTGAAAGTCAAATGTGGAAATTGTAGAGGAGAGAGAGGGAGGAGCGGTTTGGTATAAACCTCAATGAAAACAGAATGAACCTTGCTTCGCCGTCCTTTACCATTATTATTATTGTGAATGTTATTACAAACTATGTATGAATGGAGCGTTGGGTAAACAACCTGTATGAAAATAAATCTGTTTTGACAGAATGAATTCAGTTTCATCGTACTTTTAACATTATTCTAACTGGCTTTGAATCTTCCATGTCGTGCTTTATTTCGTTACATTGTTGTCCAGGTTTCTTAGGGTCCGTTATGACGTCAGCTCGGCAGCCAGCCGACGCCACCAGCTGCAAAGCCTGCGCCAAGGATTTTGTACACCTCTTCGTATCACGCGGACACCAAATGCTTTCTCTGGAAACTATCGTAGTCGCTCACGTGACACTGTTTACGTATCGTCTCAGCTCTTGGTGAACGGACTATAGAGAGAAGGCTGCGGCGCTCTCGTGTGACGTCAGGCAGTGTAGGTTGCGCGCGCATAACTAACTGGGTAGCTGCTGGGACACGGCCCAGTATGCCGAAGCAGCCAGCCAGTCAGCTATGCGTGCGCAACCTACTCTGCCTGACGTCACACGAGAGCGCCGCGGTCTTCTCTCAACGTGGTGGTGGTGCGACACGCTCTAGAAAGTCATCAGCTGCAGAGCTCCTTGCGATAGACCACCGAACTACAAAGAAGCGTTTACACGGTAAACGTTTGTCGAGTTGTCTGTTTCACGTGTCTACTTGGTTTGTTGTAAACTTAGAACAAATTAATCGCCGATTTAAGATCACTTTTCGAGACTGTCAATATATGTTGTGGACAATGTAATGATAAAAATATTTATTGCCGGCCGCGGTGGCCGAGGGAACTGAGGCGCTTCAGTCACGGTCTGCACGGCCACTACGGTCGGGGGTTCGAATCCCCCCTCGGGCATGGATATTTGTGCCGTCCTTAGTTGTAGGTAGTTCATAAGTAGTTTGTACGTTTAGGGACTGATGACCACGTAGTTAAGTCCCTTAAGTTTAACAAGAATTTGAACATTTGAAAATATTTGTGTTTCAGACTGCCACTGTAAAACTGTATTTGTTTTCGTGCAGTTCATGCGTAACTACGTCGCTTACATTTGTAAGCGACCTCATTATAATATGCGATTACATACTTTCAGGCCGTGCGGTTTGAAGCGCCTATGTATATGATGAACAAGCTCAGGCGTCTATGAAGGTCTGTCTATACATAGAATTTTCACTGTGACAAAGCTTCAAATAATGCACACAAAAAACAAATATTTCAGCTGTTAACTACAGCATGTTGCAGGAAAAATAGCAAATATTTTCGGTGATGGTAATAAAGACGAATTGCAGTTAAAATGCCACATAACGCGTGTCCAGTTTTTGTTGGCTACAGGAATAAAACTTTTAGTATGTAATCCAAATAAACTTAAAGCAAGTACAAATTTGGATATTTTGACTGATTCTTTCGTCGGTTCTTGGTAGGTCATCATTTAAATAACCGCTTTTCGACGACTTTAAAGTCTGAAGATGACCTAGTAAGTCGAAAACCGGGTAACCAAGTGGAAATGAACTTGTAGAAAATACACAAAACTGTACTTTGTAATCAGTCTGATGTTGTACTACCAAGAACCGACGGAAACATCGGTTAGAATGTCTTCATTTACATTTGCTCTAAGATTGTTTGGCATTCACATTAACAGCTATAGCTCCGTACTCAATAGGAATTGAACACATATTATATGAAATTTACAATGCAATTCGTCTATAGTATCACCTCCTAAAATTGTTTACGACGGTCGTCTGCGCATGCGGAAAGCACTTCCATGCGCACGAGAATAGGATCCATCTTATTCCGTCCACAAACGAGCGTATGTTTGCGTCTTGTGCAAGTGCACTCGTCTACACGGTACGCGGCCGGAGTGATCGGTGCGTCATCTTGTAAGCTCTCACTTCCCGTGTAGAACGAGCTTTGAAGTGGGCCGCTTTCTTTACCCTTTTTTTCATATTTCGCACCGTTTGAAATATATTTGAAAAAATAACTGTAATTTGACACAGTCTGTGTTTCCGCTATTTAGGTCGCATTGTTCAACCGGTCGACACCAAATTTTAGACTTATTTGTTGGTCCTCAGCGACCAGAACCGCCCTCGGACGCATAACTGGACTCGCCAGCGGGCTGCACTACGCACTATCTCTGCTATTACGCCACGAATTGAAGAAAAAAAAATCAAGTTGTTCGGAATTAAATATCAAGCAACATTCTTTTGAAATTAATTCCTTATTTTAACTCTGAAAGTTGGTACTCACGTATGAAGATATAATTCTTCACATGGTTCTACAGTTACATTCCTTTCCTGTAAGTCATTTAATGAAGGTTCGAAAAATGTTTTGAGGTTGATATTTCATCTAGCGATGAGTATATCGCAGGAAAATACTTCTTTACAAGGAAATAAAAAATATACAGGGGGAATCTAAATTCTCGCACTCGGGCTTCGCAGCGCGATTCCTCACATGCTAGCAATAAAAAATGTCCCTCAGAAAATTTCGCCCTGCGCATATTGCCGGCAGTAAATGGACCTCCTCCAGGATAAATGACGTCATGACGACTGAGATGCGTGAAAAAAGCCGCATTATGAATAGCGCTTAAATTTAAGGAAGCTAGTAAATATTCAACTGCACATAATTTGTTACGATTCCATTTCTGCTATATGTAAATCAAAACATCACAGTTTCCAAGATTTTTTTTTTTAAATTAGATGACCAACTTATAAAGCCAGATGATAGTAGGAGAGTCCTCCGAATCCGGTTCTCGTTAAATAAAATAAGTATTTCGCGATCTTGGCGTTTTCACTTTTGAAGAAATATTGGGTAATAAACACGTTTCAATGCAGCAGGACTGTGGTAAGCAGTGGGGAGTACGCTAGCCGCATGGACCAAAATGTCGGCCAGCGCTGAGTTTGCGGATTATCTCGTATGCCTTTATACGACATCATGAAGAAACGCTAGCCAATGAGCACACCCAGCTGTACCGCTTCCTATTCAGACCTGCTTTACACTGGCCCTGCACCTGACAGCTCGGACGTAGGACATAAAAGCGCCCAAATGCTGAAAAAGCTGCTCCTGGTAACAGAGGAAAACGGGCAATAACGATGCGTAATGGAAGACTGCTGCCACAATGGTAGTCGGTATGGCGGTTCCCAGCGGCCCCTGCGGCGGACAGCCTGGTGACGTCACCGCCGCGCTGCTTCTTTATTATGGCGGCCGGTCCTGAGATGGGCGACCTCGTGGCAGCGCTTTTATTGACAATATAAGCAGCTCCCGGCAGGGCCGCCTCCGCCAAAGTCGATTATCGGGCGAATCCTGCGTAACGCGCTGGGGCAGGTCGCCCGATGGAAAACACTGCAAAACACGCCTCCTCCCTGTTGCGTCGAGAAATATTCCTAGGAACCCCAACGAAAATGGAAAGCAGGCAATGTCTGAAGTTTCACTGTAAAGTGACGAGAGGACCTAAAAATAATTATGTATACAGGATGAGGCCTTTTAAAACTTTTTTTAGGATATTTGGAAAAGGTACTAATGGGATTAAAAAAGTAGTAATGTGACAAAAACATTCAAACATTCCTTGAAACGTCTTTTCTAACAACTGAATTTACATGGAAGACGATTGTTCCTCCGAAAAAAACATATTTTATTAGATGCATTATATGTGACACGTCTAGTTTGGATGACTATTTTCACACGGATTTGAGAAAGAGAGTGATAAAAGGTAAGGAAACAATAACAGTCAATGACCACAAGATACAAATGTGCTTTCCATATGTCAGACATGGCTGCGGAGGAGAAGAACGGATTAAGATGCTGAGGAATCTGTTATTCAAAGCTAAAAATGCGATGTGTTCACAAAGCAGTGGCGGACTAAGGTTGCTGGAGACCCGGGGCAGCGGCGAAACGAAATGAGCCCCCCTCTCCCTGCCCCTGGCCGCTATGTATTACTATGAAAAAGAATTTTAGGGCCCCCCAGGGCGAGAGGCACAGGGGACAGTCTGAAAAAATAACTTTCGAGTTTTGGAGACCCCACCAGACGAGATACCAAGCAAAAAAAAAAAAAAAATAAATAAATAAATAAATAAAAATAAATAAATAAATAAATAAATGATAAAATTAAATTAAATTAAAATTTTAAAAAAAGGTTACCGAAGGCCAGGGAGGTCCACCCCCTTCGCCCCCCCCCCCCTTAGTCCGCCACTGTCACAATGTAATGTTTCTCTGAATTACTTCAGAAATAGACTTATTCAAAAGTTGCATACTTCATAAGGATAACATATGATACTTTTAAAAATTGCAAATAAATTTATTTTAACAATTTTTCAACAAGTTTATGCACTGACACAATTTGTATATCTTTCCTGCATTTATCTCAGGAAAATTTATGTAGTGTTAATAAGCAAAAAGAAAGTATGGACCACTGTTTAGTATCATTTTACATCATCAAGTATGGTTATAAATCTCTTTAAAGAGATCTTTATTTGCCATAGATCGCTTATTGATTTTACATGATGACTAGTTTCGACTCGTTAAAGAATCATTATCAAATCTTAATTGTCCAGGCATGGTAAGAAATATACTTCAGATGAACCACCATCATAGTGGTAAATGGTGTGCACATCATCAATCGAATATGCCTTTGGGTTATGTTGTTCAATACCCTGTCTATACTGTCCCACATGTCCAGGTAATATGTTATCACAGTGAAAACTGTAGATGGGCTCAGTTTAAGTTGTTTGTAAGTATAGGGACCGCGGACTTCAGCAATTTGGTCCCCTAGGTTTAAAACCATCTGAACTTTGAACAACTTGATATATAGATTGAAATTCGCCCACTGTTCTTTTCACTGTTAACTAGCCGTGTTTGTGAAGTTAACAATTGACTGCTTTCTCACAAAATCTAATTACCGCGATATTCACACAGCGGCGGAAGTATACATTTCCCTTAAGCAAAACTCTGATTCTATAAGTTAAGCAAAGAGTTCTACCTTTACTGTAATCTTTAGAGGAAACTGCACACAATTAAATAATGATCCGCAGTCATGGATCTAAAACAAAAATAAATGTTGGCAACGGAAACGCAAATATTCTCTACTCCAGAAGGGAGCAGAGACACAAGATACATGAACAAATTACCCCACATTAATCCAAAATAAATGATGAGGGGAGAATTTAAATTAGCACAAAAGGATTATAGTTTAACAAATTAATTTTATTATTAAAACAAGAACAACAAGGGGGAAGATTTTTTTTCTTAAATTCAATAGCCGGCCACCGTGGCCGAGGGGACTGCGGCGCTCCAGTCACGGTCTGCACGGCCACTACGGTCGGGGGTTCGAATCCTCCCTCGGCATGGATATTTGTGCCGTCCTTAGTATTAGCTAGTTCCTAAGTAGTTTGTAAGTTTAGGGACTGAGGACCCCGTAGTTAAGTCCCATAAGCTGTACAAACAAACGACAACAACAAATTACAATAAAAACACACCTTACAAAATATTCAAAATATCCACAATTACATGGCCCTAAAATTGCCCACCTGCAGAGTTGAGTACAGGTTAATTACGATCACGTTTCATAGGGGGTAACGGAGGAATTGCAGCACATTCACACAGAGATTCATACGCCAAGCCATGCACGTACATACCAAGCACCCGATACCAATACACCAAGACGACAGCTAAGCAATGCGGAGAATGCAGATCAAAGTGCAGATGGAAGTTCAAGATTCCCTAGAACTTCTAACTATAGATTAAATCAAGATTTCATTAAATAATATCTAAAAAACGGTCGCTCTGGCGTTCGTTTAGCACAGGGAGAAGATAACTACAGAAGGTTAAAGTTGTTAGATCAATACAGCACTCTACTAAGTCGGAGCACAAAATATGCAAAAAGTTAACAAAATCAATTTCTAAGAGAATAAGATAACGAAATATATCGTGTAACCATTCTTTCTGGTCAGAGGAATGATATCTATTAGATAAGCAAGCTTACAGATTGCTACAGCACAATACAGAGTTCGGCCACAAAAATTCTGTGACGTGAAATACTTCTATCTCATGAAAATTAAAAACACGATAGACGTCGTACAACGGTTCTTTCTACACAGAGGAAAAAGATCTTTTTAATGGTAATAACCACGACAGGAAACACGCTAATCGACGCACACGTGGGCCGACAAGTATACAGATTACAAGTTAGAATGGACAATTTTCGGGGAAAATTATCACGCTACACTCACTAGGAGACACATTAGCAAATTAGCTATACAATTATTAACCACTCATGTGCACTGAATGATGGAAAAGCTGAAGGCTTAGTCTGATATCGTCCACGTGTTCTGTCGACAAACTACGAACAGTGTAGGCATCGCAAGTCCCCGAAAATATTACAATTCAACTACGATAAGAACGCGAAAGACACTGAACCATTTAAACAGGCGAAGAAATGATTTAAAAGTTATAAGGTGCAAGAACTATGCTAACGAAACACCATCAGAGCTACAGAATCAGATTCCATCAAAAATCGACATAAAATTAGCAATCCTGTACGAAATTAAGCAAAATCTCACTACTACACATAGTGTAGCTGCTACTCCCAGAATTAAAGTCGTGAAAAGGCATAAGTACGACTATGGAGCCTGAACTAAGTCGAGCCGCAAGGCCACAGCAGAACCAAACCCAGAGGTACTTACCCTACCAGGAACCAAGAAGCGAATGAATAGCTCTCCTGACCACTGCCTAGCCGTTACTGAGGAGGGATAGTGGAGGGGAGCTCAGAGAGCGTCACCATTTGTCAGGCAGGTAACTTGACCAACACCCAGCCAAGGAGGTCAAGAGCAAGCTACATTAGGAATCTTTGCTAAGACTGGGTTCAGCTCAGCAGTTGGCAAACCTACTTCTCGCCAGAGGCATTCAATGCCCAGAGTTTGAAAGAAACGACGCCACAAAACAGACGATGCGCGCCCAGCGCTTCCTAAACATTCTTACATACAAAGTTTCATTGATTCTGTGGAATCCAGGGTCAGTGGGATCACATCAAAGTACACACTAATACATATTTGGGGCGTCATGTACACCATAGACAGAATTTTACATACACATAAAACTAAATCAATATATAATACCTGGTATCTCACATATTGCGAGTGGAGTGTCTAGCTACACTAAAAAAAAAAAAAAAAAAAAAAAAAAAAAAAAAAAAAAAAAAAATCTGAAGCTCATCAACATTTGTTCATGGGGAATCAATTAAATGGAACACGTTATTTGTACGTGTTTCAAGCTCATGATACATAACCTGCAACAATGTATTTAAATAAATAAATAAAAATAAAATTAGTCTTAAATATTTTGCAATAGTTGGTACCAACTAACAAATTAACGGTTATTTACTTTAATTAACCTTAAAAGTTTGAACATGTGTCTTGAGGAAAAAGCATAGTCTGTCTGATAATACAATATTTTATTTTGCGATTCTGATACATTAAACAATACAGTGTTTTTTTGATAAGTCGATTTTATAATAAAGGTGTGGATGATATAGACCAAGGTGTAAACAACAGCGGACAGGCAAAGTGTCCACCGTACCTCAGTTCCACGATGGAGACCTTCTACTAAATCATCTACTGTGAAATTTCCTGGTGTGCGCTGCTATTATTTACGCTTCATATACAGCTAATAAAGTTATTAAATCTAAATTTTAGTTGTCTCATGTATCCATCAGACGTGTGTCATGCCATATGCTGCCCATTATTCGCCTCCCCTCCCCCCCCTCTCAGGAGAGGGATCGGCTATTAGGCTAATTAGTCTGCGGTGATTAGTGGGGAGCAGCAGATGACGAGCTGCTGCGGAGACAATGAGGTGACAAAGGCGCCGCGGTGCGGTGTACTGAGAGCAAACTGGGGGAGTCCCGATAATTTATTTAATGGCACCAAGAGTCTGCACACACATATTCTAAAGTGACATTTTTCAATTGTGGCAGTCCGGCCACAAAGACTATGTGAGCCTACAGCCGAAAGCAACTCTACTCACTACCATCGGGACAAGGAAGGTGATGGAATGACGGAAACTCTGAGTGTCGTTTTTGCTTCGAAAATGGTTTATACACTGTTTTCATGTACTTCTACAACATGGCAACTCTGGAGGCTGATCAACTATTCTTGTTTAGTTAATTGTTTTGGTTCGCCCCTCGACTGAATGGAAAATTTAACCCTAGATCACAAAGCCTCGTCATGTTGGCGATGCACGGTTGGTAACATTGCTTTCCCTGTTTGGGTTTTGCACCACACAGTGATAACTCCAGATAACAAACAGTGCCATACAGTAAATGGCATGACACCATCAATAAATAAGACTTTGGTCAGAAATCTGTAGAAAAGGTAGAACATTCAAAATTTTTAGGTGTAAGCATTGATGAGGGGCTGAACTGGAAAAAACACATTGAAGATCTGTTGAAACGTTTGAGTTCAGCAACGTATGCTACTAGGGTAATTGCAAATTATGGTGATATACATCTCAGTAAATTAGCTTTCTATGCCTATTTTCATTCTCTGCTTTCATATGGCATCATTTTCTGGGGTAATTCATCATTGAGTAAAAATGTATTCATTGCACAAGAGCGTGTGATCAGAATAATTGCTGGAGCTCATCCAAGATCATCCTTATTTAAAGAGCTAGGTATCTTCATAGTAGCTTCTCATTATATATATTCACTTATGAAATTTGTTATTACCAATCCCACTGAATTCCGAAGCAGTGGCAGTGTACATAACACTACGAGAAAGAGTGATCTTCGATATTCAAGGTTAAATCTAGCTTTGGCACAGAAAGGGGTAAATTATGCTGCCACTAAAGTCTTTGGTCACCTACCAAACACCTTCTAAAGCCTCACAGATAGCCAAGAAGCATTTAAAAATAAATTAATAGAATTTCTGCATTGAAACTCCTTCTACACTATAGATGAATTTTTAGATATAAATTAGTAAATTTGAAAAAATAAAAAATATAAAAAATAAAAGCAAAAAATAAATAAATAAAATAAAAAGATTGCAATGTAATATTTAGTACAAAGTAAAAATTTGTAAAGACATCTTTCATTAACCTGACACGTTCCACATCATTACGAAGTGTCGTATTCATGATCTATGGAACAAGTACTAATCTAATCTAGCTTCCTAACTTCCTCAGTAGTAGTCAGTGAGTATATATTGTTGAAATTCGTTCGTTTGTTTGTTTAAGCAGTATTGTGCACTACGTCCTAAAATTTACTAGGATTTGTGTTTACGTATTTAGAATTACATAAGATAAGTACAACAACATGAAGCATTTCAAGCAATACTATTGCTTCCGTACGTATTTGAGACAGTATAACGTGCATAATATACTGCTAGTATCTGAATTTTTATTTTACATGATTTTAGATGAGTTTTCTGTGTGGGGACGACCGAAATTTCGAAGAAAAACTTTTGAAAATGCTTCAAGAAGAAGTGTGTGTGGGGTCGCACAAGTCCAAAGTGCGCGCCACCTACTTTCGCCGCGCGCCGCCATGCACGCACGGCTCGGCGTTCTTACGACGACAGCCACGAGCGCCCTCTGCTACAACTCCGCTCGTGGCCACGACTGAACGACATAGTTCACTTGGGACTGAGATAGGAACCAGTTAACACTTCGGAATCAGATAGGCACCAGTGAAGACTTTGCTATCGGACAGGCAGTAGGCAGGCCTCTAGCTCAACTATGTATCAGCATTCTGCCGTACTGAACTATGTAAAAGTTAAGTATTGTATAAATTCTGTGCAATATATATCTCGTTCTAATTTACTCTAGTGTTTCTAGTTTCTGCTTTCCCACTGGCTGCTCACCTTCGTACCTGCACAAGCGTGCTACCTTTATTCCTGTGTCGGTACTTTTCTACTCGACCACCGACACCTACGACGGAAACGAGACACAAAAGCGGCGACGAAGCTGGGACACAAAAGGGTGAAAATGGATTTCACAGTGATTCGAGTTCAAACACAGGCTTTGATAGTGTAGAGGTTGATAAAATACTAATGACTGTTTCAGATCGTGAAGATATTCCAGGGCCAATTGTTGATATGACTTGGCTAGGCTTACCAGACGTTCTCTTTCACCCGGACTGTCGTCTTTTTTGGACGCTAAAAATAGTCCGGCCGGGTTTTTAACAAATTGGGGAAATGTCCTCTTTTTTTGCGTTGTACAACTGCTTCAAGTTCGAGGTGCGTAAATACAACTCTCTGAACTGTCACAATCACTAATTCTATAATATTTAACCTTTCTTGAAACAATGTGATTTTTTTTTTAAATTCATGTTTCTGTGCCGCCGCTGCTCTGAAGTCAAGCTACTTCGGAACAATTGAAATAAGTGGCGTGGCAATTGTCGTGGAATACGAGCTTCGAGGCGTCCAATTAAAAACATACGTCTGCAACAATGCAAGACAGTGCAATACACATAGTATAATAGGAAACTCCCTCCCCTTTTTTTTCTCTGGTCGGAGTATTGTGTGACCCAAAAATAAGACGTTCAGTATGTTGTGCTGGGATTCGGCAGTTCTATGTGTTGTCTGTCAACCACACTTATGACTTTAAGACCAAATGATAGTGCAGTGTTCGTTATACATAAGTTAAAACCTTGTTCAAAACTTCATACAAATAAGGTCAGATGCCACAGTAAGCGTTGCCTGTTTACATAAACAGTGTACTGAAAAAAATCGATTTAAAGCTTTTTTCCTAATACTGAGTAGTTTTTCTAATAATAAATTGTGAGCCTTTGTACAGTATATAAATCTAGATGCTAATCATGTATATAGTCACGTCGGTCTGATCCGAAATAGGAGCATTGCTATAACAAGGAACGCTTAGATACTTTTTATTGTTACTTTATTCGAGACGATTTTTCAGTAAACAGTACTATGGTTACCGTAAATGATGCACCGCAAAAAATTTCAGGTGAAAACAGGGGTGATCGTCAAAGTATATTATAAGTCTGGAAAAAATGTTCAGCACATAAGACGATAGTACAAGTGGTGAAGTGATGAAATATTATGGCTTCACTGCTATGTAGTCCTGTAATTCGTTCTACGGGTCTCAACATTTCATGTTTCTTAATTTGTAAGAAAATGAACAAATTGTGTAAGATATATTACAAACAAGACGCTGATAATACAGTAGAGAGATCACTAGTACTTGAGTTGTCAATACGAGAGAGAGAGAGAGACAGAGAGAAGGTTCTTTCATTAATCTTGAAATGTCCTCTTTTCTGAAGGCGGACATCTGGTAACCCTAGACTTGGCAATCGCGAAGATTCTCTTGCACTTGGGGAAAGCGGGCGGAAACGGAATCGACTTGAATCGGAAAATTATAACACTTCCACACCTGAAAGTGAAGATCACGTAGAAGTTCCTCGCCATCAAAAATCGCAAATATTGTGATTCCACCAAGAAAGGTTATAAAATGTAAAAACAATTACCGCTATTTTGCAACACCCTCCAGCCATTCAAGCTGTTTTATGACAAGCAAAAACATTATCCACTTCGTGCAGGCGCCCGTTGGACAGGCTAAGGCAGCGAAGAAACCTTAGGAGACTTTTTATTTTATGGATGAGCTGATAAAGGTCATAATGGTGCATACCAATGAAGAAATAGACAGCAGGCGATCAAGATACGAAACATAACACACACTCAAAACGAAACCTATACGGCAGAGATTATTTTTGTAATAATAAAACGTTCGAAAAAAATCAACTGTCTGTAAGACAAATGTCCAATCCATATTTATGCGGCTCTCTATACAAAGCCAGCATGAGTTCGGAAAATTTTGAATTCTTAGTCTCACGTTTGAGATTTGATAATAAAGAAACTCGTCAAGGTAGAAGGGACAATGACTACTTCGCACCATTACGCGAATTTTAGGGACAATTTGTTCAACTGAAGAACCTGTTGATTTGATTTTATTTGATTTTTCCAGGGAAGCCAAAACAGTCTTGGTCCAGCCCGCCACTGCCCGTACCGAAAGTTTATTGTGCGGTATCGCTCCCTGTATGTCTAGGAAAGAAAACCAATGCCCTTGAGCAGAGCAAGGAGTCCCTTTACCAGTTCTTTATTAGACACAATTTCTTCGGGTATGGTTGTCCCAAATGTTCCGTGCCTTCTACTCTCCAATGCAATGCATTTGAAGATTAGATGTGATGCAGTTTCATCACCGTCATCACAGATCCTACATTTAGTGTCCACTTCTGTTATTCCCATTGTATGTAGGTGTTTTTTTTAAATTCCCATGGCCTGTCAGCAATCCAACCATGAGTCTAATCTCTCTCCTGTTCAGACCCAGGATTGCAGAGCTTCTTTTAAAACATGGCTTTGCCATCATTACCTTGTCATGTTTTCGTTGATGGAATTTGGTCCAATATTCTACGTGCTGTCTTCTGAGCCAGTTACGTAGCTCCAATTTGATCATTGCCTTGGTGATTGACAAGACAGGTTTCGGTCCAATAAATGGAGTCTCTGCCCCCATCCTGGCGAATCTGTCGGCATGTCCGTTGCCACTGATCCCCGAGTGGCCAGGGACCCACGGTAGGTTTACTCTATTGCTTTCCCCTAGCTCCACCAGAACCCTGTGACATTCTGCAACAATCTTAGACCTTGTTGCAGGAGCTGGCAGTGATCTCAGGGCTGCCTGGCTCTCTGAATAGATATAGATGCTACGATCTTTGTAGCACCTACGCAAATTCTCCTCCACACACGCCCTGATGGCAGTGATTTCGGCCTGGAATACTGAGGCCAGTTTCCCTAGAGAGATGACGCCCTCCAGTCTTGGCTGCACCCCATATACCCCGGCCCCAACAGCTTGGTATGATTTTGACCCGTCAGTGAACCAGACAATATCCCCCGTACGGTGTCGGCTGGCATTTCCCCAACCTTTCCTATATTTACCTCACTCACTATTTTACTCTGTGATTCTGGATATCCTGAAGAGTTCCAGTTGTTGCCAGATTTGAGTCTGTATGCACAAGCCGCTGCCTCCATCTAGACCCAAAGGTGTAATGGGGGCATATACAGCATGGTTTCCATCCCAGCAGTTGGTGTGCTGATAATTCCGCCTGTTATTGCTAGGCAGGCTAATCTCTGCACCTTACCAAGCTCCTTAGCAGCAACCTGCTGTTCACCTTCTTCCACCACACGACTGCCCCATAGGTGATCCTGGGTCTAATCACCGTGGTGTATATCCAGTGCATACCCTTGGGGCTTAGGTCCACATTTTTGCCACAAGCCCTCTTGGAACTCACAAGAGTACCTTTTGCCTTGGAGCAAATATTCCTGATGTGAGGGGTCCATGTCAGTTTCTCATCTAGGGTAACCGCAAGATATTTCACTGTCCCCTTCACAGGTAGCGCTTCATAGAAAAGCTTTAGATTCCAACTTGTTTGTTGTAATGCTTCTTTGTGAATGGTACAACAACAGTCTTCTTAGGACTAACCCCCAGATCCTGTTTTCTGCACCAGTCTTGCACAATGTCCAATTCACCTTGTGCCATATTCTTCACTGTGTCAGCAAATTTGCTAAGTATTACTATGACAAGATCATCTGCGTATCCTTGGCAAAAGTACTGCCTAGAGTTTAATTCTCCAATGAGATCATTCACCACTAGATTCCACAATAAAGGGGAAAGAACTGTTCCTTGTGGGCAACCCCTAGTGGTGTTGATTACCATTTTTTCATCTATCATGGTAGCCTCTACCTTTCTTCCACTGCACATGGCCCTAGTCCACCTACATATAGTGGTCCATACGTCATGCACCTCTGCTACCCTAACAATGGAATCGATGGTCATATTGCTAAAAGCCCCCTCGATGCCCAGGAAGATACAGAGGGCTATTTCCTGAAAGTGTAGTGCTTTCTCCACCATCCCAACGAGTTGGTGGAGAGCCGTCTCACATGATTTACTTGGCTGATATGTATGTTGGTATGAATGTAGAGGAGCCCTACTTAACCTCCTTTCTCCAACATGCACATTAACCAGCTTTTCCAATGTCTTACGAATGAAGGAGGACAGGCTGATTGGTCTCATATCCTTGGCCTTGGTATGATCAATTCTCCCTGGTTTTGGAATGAAGACAATCTTCACTGCCCTCCAGGCATTGGGAATGATTCCTGCTGCTAGGCTAACTCTGAATAACCTGCTTAGGAATCTAATAAGAGCTGGAAAGATTCAATCGGGGCCATGTGACTTGAACGGTTGAAATGTTCCCACCGCCCATCGGACCTTACTGAAATCGACACACTCCTTAGCCAGATTCCAGTCCTCTTTGCGAATAGCTGAGAACCGTTGTCTCTCAGGAATCACATTCTGGTCTGAGTTATCCTCCAGAGTATATTGAGGAAAGTGAGTCTTGAGGAGCAGTTCCAGCGTTTCATGTGCTGTCTTTGTATACTCCCCATCCTCCTTCCTCAATGTTCCTCCTGGATTAGTTGGTACCCTAGTGAGTATTTTATGAAGTCTCGCTTGAGCAGCCGTGCCCTCCACTTCCTCACAGAATACCTTCCAGGATGCCACCTAGGCCCGTCTGATTGCAAGGTTGTAATTGACAAGGGCCTCACGATACTTTGCCCATTGTCCTTTTCGCCTCGCAAGGTTAAACAGTCTTCCTACCTGTTTCCTTTGCATTTCCAGCATATTATTCCACCAAGGCACACTACTATTTGTGAACTTCTTGGTGAATGAGCAGTTGTCCTGGTATGAGGTCACTATGGCAGAGGTTATGGTCTCTGCTACTTCCTCAAACTCTGCTGTGTTCCTTATCGAAGCTTTAATTTCCGATAGGCTGAAGTCAAGGTCTCTCCTATATGTCTCCCAGTCCGTTTTCCTGGGATTCCTATAGGCCATGGTCTGTCTGGTTCCCATTTCAACCTTGAATTAATATACATGTGTTCCTGATGAGGATGACTCCAGGACCACATTCCTCTGTTTGACTTAACTTCCCATCATCATGGAACTAAAAGTTATGTCAATTACTTCTTCCCTTCTACTATTCCTGAATGTAGGTTCATCACCCCTATTCAGGATCAAGTTGTTAGATAGGAGAAATTCAAGAAGGTGCTCACCTCTACTGTTGCTGTCCTTGCTGCCCCACGATAGATTGTGGGCATTGGCATCACATCCCACCAACAGTTCTTCACCTTGCCGACGGCAGGCTTCCGTCAGTCTCCTCCCTTCCAAAGAAGGAGGAGAGCTGTCTTCGTAAGGAAGGTATGCTGATGCCAAAACAATTTCTTTCGTGATACCTTCCTCACGTTGCTGCATCCTGATGGTCACCAGGTCCCTGGAACAAAAATCCATCATTGGTATAAATTCATGTTCTGGAGTTTTTTAGATTTCTAGCATAAATCAATTTACCTCCAGTACCACCGAGGCCTGAAACACCCCCTTTGTATAAATAGGGTTCTTGTATCAGGGCCACGTCCACCTCCTGTCTCCCCAGCCGACGTCTCAGGGCAGCAGTGGCCCCTTTACTGTGCTGCAGGTTTATCTGCAGCACTTCCAGTCCCCATCTTGCTGCCATTAAGGTCTTTGATTACCCTGACGGCGACCTGCGAGAATCCTAAAAACAGTTTCAGGCCTTGCTCTCGCATTGCCTTCAGGGACTTCTCTCCGACCTCCACCACCAGGATTCGTCCTTCTGGAATGACCTTTTGGTTAATTACCCTCCAATCCTCTGTCGAGACTTTTGGGTTCTGGACCCTTATTTTCTCGAACAGAGTCTTTGGAGGGAATCCTTAAGGATCTTTGGTACCCATATTGATACCTTTGCGGTCTTCAGGAGTTCGGTTGCTGTCTTGACCAGCAGCTACACATCCTCCCACGGAGATATCATTGGCACCTTGTCCTTAAGCCATACTGCTGAGTACTCCCCTTCGCAGACAAAAATGAGGGCACCACGATCTAGATAGACCCTCCTGAATTTGGGTCATGAATCAGCATCCCCCAATCTCTTCAAAGAGGGCCATCTGCACGAGCTCCTCCTGCTGCAAGGTGATGCTCACCAGTGGGTATCCTTCTTGGACAACCGCCATTCTAAAGACCGAGACTGCAGTACTATAGGTCTGTTTTCCTATTTCCTTCCTCAGCTTTTTAGGTTCACGTTTGTCCAGAGAGGAGGGAGTCTTAGATTCCTCCCTAACCCTCTTGCCACCTGTATTTGACGTCTAGGGGGTCTGAGTATCCCCTTCGGGGGTCTTGGGCTCAAGCCCTTTTGATTCCCTCCACTTATGCTTAGGAAGCCATTCTTTTCCTTCCTTTTGCTTCTGTTCCTTGAGAAGTTTCCTCCTCTGAGTCCCAGACAAGGCCTTAATCCTAATCTGGTCCAACTTCTCTGTTACAGTTCCCACTTCTTGCTCAGGTCTAGACCCTGATTCAGAAGTAGGAGTGCACTCCATCGGTCCTGATCCTGATGTCTGAGTATCTGAGGTCTCACATTGCCCCTCAGATTCTTTTAAAATACTTTCTTTCTCTGTGTTTATCTAAGTTCCACGAGATTTGGAGATTTATATGGTCTACACCACGATAACCCCGCGTGGTGCAAGGCTACTTACTCAGGTAGGTCGCCCGGTATCCCTGAGGCTCCGTTCGAGACACATCTACCCATGTGCCATGCACCCCTCGGCACGGATCGCATCACATCTTGGGTTGGGAAAGGAATTGGGAAAGGACTGGGAGAGGATAAGGAAGACGGGACGTTGTGGGACACTCTTAGTCAGATCCATCAGCTGAGGCCTTTCCGGCAGTAGGTTCTCTACCTTCGGTATAGCCCTCTGCTTCACTCGGATGCGCAAGCCTCTCCACACGCACTGACAGTGCTTCGTCAAGGTGGTGTCCCCCGGAGAGGAAGAACCTGTTACAAACAAGGTGGGTTTGTTGCTGTAGATGAGCAGCTGTTGGGTTTTCGTGGACGATGTCCTTTTCACACGTATATTCCAAATAAGCCGATTAAATATTGAATCAAAATAATAATGACCTCTGACAAAAACGAAGAACATGGTCGATGCGTCTCCTTACTTAGGAAAATGTCTCTTCGTGGGTCAAACAGAAACATTACGGTAGACAATTGGTTTGCCTCAGTGAAACTGGCAGAATATTTTTTGAAGAACAAACTCACAGTAGCTCCAACAAACCTGAGCTACTGTTCCCGAAAAACAGAAATGTAGGTTCCTCTATGTTTTGCTTTGATAAAGAAAAAACACCTGTTTCATATAAAGCAAAAGCAAATAAAATTGTCGCTCTGCTGTCAACTGCTTATGAACAGCCCACGATCAGTGACACAGTAAGAAGCCTCACATAATAGAGGATTACATTGCTACCAAGTACCGTGTAAATGTTCTGGAACAGATGTGTAGCACCTACTCATGTAGCCGTAAAACCAGAAGATGGCCGCTATGTGTATTTTATAGCATGGTAAACATTGGCTGTGTGAATGCTTGGGTTATACATACCCACAATCATCAGCAACAGGTTGATAAGAAAAGACTTTCTTATACGACAGGGTGAAGAACTTACTAAAATCCTGGATGACGAAGAGGCTGGAAACCGCTAGTCTACAAACACACCTTCGAGTAGCTATCCGAAATGTTCTAACTAAAGAGTCACCATTACAAAGGCACAAAGAACCTACGACTGGAAAAGAGCTCTTGGCACAAACTGCGGTAAATGAACTAGTAACATCTGTGTAAATGAAAGAAAATTCTTAAAGAGGTGTTTTTGTTTTGATTTGTACCATTTTCACTGTAATTTCAATTTCTTGTAGTGCGTTTGTTTGAATATAATAAATAGTAAAATTACGAGGCTTTGTGTTTATGTACTATAAGAATAGGGTTCCAGATCACAAATCGTAAAGAATTATAAATGATCCGTACTCAATTAAACCTATAAAGTCATGCATATAAGTTAAAAAAGCAGCTCCCAGAAGGGTGGCTTTGGAAATCCCCAAACATGGTCGCCGGTTCGGACTACGCGAAATAAACTTATGACTGCAGAAATTTATTTAATACAGAGTCCTCAGAACAAAGAAGATCTCTAGTGAAAAAAATAAGAGTTGTGATCCTTTTTATTCGCTAGCCATACACTTGCAGGTCATAAGTTTATCACTTAACTCTAAGGAACGCATATAATAAAATGAAGATGAAAGTGACTCAGTAATCCCGCAAACATATCCATGCTCATGATTCACACAAAGTCGAAACATAATCCCAAGTAGTTCCCTTGCACCAACTACACATAGCTAATCAAACAGCAACTAGCCTCAATGGTCAACTGCAAAACCTGCAATTATTTCGATAAGTGCAATCACCACGAAAGTAAATCGTATTCGTGTCAAATGAAACAAGAAATAACTGCATTTGACTGTAAGACCAAAATTGGTGGGATTGCACGTGTTCTATCTAAGGCAAGAAACGCAACGAACTTCTTTCATTGTCAATAAGAATAAAATTCCGTCTAGATTGCTAAAATTGTATTTCCCTGATCAGATCTGTAATTAAGATGAAAGGAACAAGTGTTGGTTGCACATTCGAACTCAACAGAAAGTTTTAATTACGAATTGACAATAAAAAGTTCTCTCACCTAAAAGCTTCTGAAATTGCAAAGTAAATTTCATTGCCAATCATAAAATCTCTCCCTCGTAGGAGCGTCAACTAAAATATTGTATGAAATTATGCTCATTGTTTAAAATATTTAGCTGACAGATGGTTCTTCCGTGGGACGCTGCCTACTATTTTTTACGTTTATTATTCTACTTTTGCTAGCATATGGTTCTGTAAAAAGAAAGGTAAATTTTAATTTAAAATTATACGTGGCCAGATTGATTGATAAACAGTGCTATTAGGACGCTGTGTAAAATTATAGAGACACAGATAGTGATGTGGTCATGCGTTTATTGACGCGTTTCGATAAAAATAATCTTCAGAATCGTAGAAGGGGGTTTACATAATAAAATTGTATGGCCTCAAGGCCCTGATGAACATTAATGTTCAGAACAAGAACGCTCCAGGTAGCCCGGAAGTGACCAGACAAAATACTCTTTGGGTACATGTACTAACTCACTAATTTCACTTCGCCAGCCACAGTGGCCGAGCGGTCTGCGGAGCGCCAGTCACAGTCTAGCGTAGCGGCCGTGCAGACTATGATTGGCGCGCCGCAGACCGCTCTACCACTACGGCCGACAGTCTGGGACGAATTGCTTCAAATTTCAATAGGGCTTTCTTATCTTCTATCTAAATTCGAAGTGGATGACTTTATCAATGGGTTTTGTTTCTTCAGTACGCTGGTTGTAGGGTCTTTCTACAGTTTTTGTAGTGTCCTGACGTTAAATGGATTTGTGTCTGGAGTGGCTCGGTAGCACAGTGGAAGAGTGACAGACTATGAATCCAATGCTAACGGGCTAGATTCCCGCAGTCCTGGGACTTTAATCTGTCACTTCTTTGGCAAAAGTGAAGAGTTCACCCTGGTTCGGAATCCACGTTGAACTGTTGGTCCCTCTATAACAGACAGGGTACGTCAGTACGAAAGTTGGAGGAAGGAAACGGCACTTCCAAACAGGACCATGACTAATAAACCAAAGTGGTGTTCAAACCAATCTTCGGTCTTAAATATCAAATTATATTTGTATCTCCAGAGACATATATTGTCTCAAATTGAAGGAGAAGGTTGATTAAAATTTGAGACACTGGCGTGACTCGAATCCAGGATCTCCTGCTTACCAGGATAGCAACCACTAAGCCACCACGAACTAAAGGGTAGGGAGATAGCACAGTATTAAATCATGTCTCCCTCCATGTATTTGTATAGGGGAACATGAGCAAGTATTGAGGTTTGTGTTGTGAAGGGAGACGTACTTTAAGATGGTCCATACAATCATTGCGTCCATTAGGTCACGGTAGCTTAGTGATTATAGTACTAGCCTAAGAAGCAGGAGGTCCCAGCTTCGAACCGAGGCTACAGAACAAATTTTAATTCCACACGTCTCCTTCAATTTAAAGCATTCGGATTATTGTCTTATTTGCATTTTGTCTGGAGTGTAGCATTGTGTTGGGTAAAACATGAACAGTAATGAGTTCGCACAAAAATATTATGTAATATTTTGAAATCTGAAGATACAAGAGACTGGTAGATCATGTAAGTAATGAGAAGGTTGTTATTGTTGTTGTTGTGGTCTTCAGTCCGCAGACTGGTTTGATGCAGCTCTCCACGCTACCGTGTCCCGTGCAAGTCTCTTCATCTGAGAATACGTTAGAAAACCTACATCGTTTTGAATCTGCTTGCTGCATTCGTTCTATGGCCCCCCTCTACGATTTTTACCCCGCACACTTCCTCCTAATGCTGGCAATTCCTTGATGTCTCAGAATGTGTCCTACCTATACCTTCTCTTAGTCAGTATGTGCCAGAAACTCCTTTTCTGTTCAATTCTGTTAAGCACATCCTAATTAGTCACCTGATCTATCCATCTAGTCTTTATCATTCGTCTGTAGCACCACATTTCAAAAACTTCTATCATCTCTTTGTCTGAACGCCTTATCGTCCACGTTTCTCTCCCATACAATGCTACACTCCAGACGAATGCTTTCAGAAAGGATTTACTAACATTTAAAATAATATTAGATGTTAACAAGTTTCGCTTCTTTAGAAACGCTTTCTTCCCATAGCCATTCTGCATTTTATATCTTCTTTACTTCGGCCATCAGAAGTTATCTTGCTACCCAAATAATAAAATTTGTCTACTACTTTTATTGCCTAATTACCTAATCTAATTCCTTCAGCCTGATTTTCTGATATTAAATTCCATTGCCCTCGTTTTACTCTTGATAATGTTCATCCTATATCTTACATTCAAGATATGTCCATTCCATTCAGTTTCTCTTCCAGATCCTTTGCAGTCTCTGACAAAATTACTATGTCATCGGCAAACCACAAACTATTTCTTCTCCCTCTCCACATTTCTCATTCCATTCTTTCACTGCTTACTCAATGTAGAGATTGAACAACATTGGAGATAGTCTACAACCCGGTCTTACTCCCTTACCAATCTCTGCATCCATTTCTTGCCCTTCGAATCTAATAACCGCTCTCTGGTTTTTGTATAGGATGAATATAACTCTTCGCTCCCTATTTTTTACCCCTAATACCTTCAGAATTTGGAAGAGTATATTCCAGTCGACATTGTCAAAAGCTTTCTCCAAATCTAGAAACGCCAAAAACGTAGGTTTGTCATCTTCTGAGATCCCATCTTCTGAGATAAGTCGTAATGTATTGCCTCGTATATTCCTACAATTTTCCTAAACCCGAACTGTTCTTCCTCGAGGTCAGATTCTACAAGTTTCTCTATTCATGTGTAAATAATTCGTGTTAGTATTTTGCAATCATCACTTATTAAACTGATAGTTCTGTAAATTTCACACTTGTCTGCACTTGCTTTCTTAAAATTGGAATTACTATACTGTTCTTGAAATCGGATGGTATTTTTTCCTATCTCATACATCTTCCATACCAGGTGGAACAATTTCTTCATGACTGGCACTCCTAACGATATCAGCAGTTCAGACGGAATATCATCTTCTCCAGTGGCCGTGATCGACTCAAGTCCTTCAGCTCTCTCTTAAATTCTTCTAACACTATCATATCTCCTATCTCATCTTCTTTCACTTTGTCTTCCATTGCTAGAATACTACCTTCAAGTGTATTTCCTTTGTATAAGCCCTCTATATATTCCCTCCACAGTTCAGCTTTCCCCTCTTTGCTTAGAACTGGTATTCCCTCTGAGTTCTTGATATTCAAACAGCTGCTTTTCTTGTCTCTAAATATCTCTTATTTTCCTGCAGGCGGTATCTATCTTTCCCCCTAGTTATGCATTCTTCTACGGCTTTGCATTTGTCCTCTAGCCGCTTCTGCTTAGCCAGTCTGCCCTTCTTGTCAGACTCATTTTTCAGACGTTTGTACACCCTTTTTCCTGCTTCACTTGCTGCATTTCTATATTTTCTCCTCTTATCAGTTAAGTTCAATATATCCTGCGTTATCCAGGGATTTCTAGGTACTGAATAGAATTAAGTCAAAAAGAAGTTTCTGGCATACTTTGACTACAAGGAGGGATAAATAGGCGTGGATACCTTCTGAGACATCTGGGAATCGCGAAGTTAGCACTGGAGGGAAGTGAGTGGGGTAAACTCTCAAAACTGAGACCGGGAGGTGACTGAAAAGGAAATTTTTTCAGCTATTCGGATTCGCCCCGAGGGGCAGGCTGTGAGCTACCCTGCTGCTAAAAGAGCACAGAAAGTGACAATGTGTCATTAATGTTGAAAAGAAAGGAGATAAATGTGGAGAATAGACGAGACAAGGTGTGATTTCGGCGGTATAATAAAAGCAATGAAGCTTAAAAATACATATGTAGAAACGTTAAAACGGCCACGGTGGCTGAAACCAGAAACGTAGTTTGACACAAAGTCGGAGACGTTGACAGCAGCACATATCAAAATCCACAGTTAACGCCTGTTCTGCAGAAAGCGCGAGAGTTGCAACACGATAAAATCATATGACACACAGCACTGGAGCACGAAGCACAGATTAAAATCCGAGGCACATCATTTGAGGGACCCTGCAAGGGCAAGAGAGAGGGGGAAGAGCGAGAGGAGGGGAAGGTTCAGTAGGGGGTGGGAAAAAGGGTGGGACGAACCAAGCGTGCTAACGACAAGGAAGGGATGTGTTGGGGAGAAGGGGCACAAAATGTATGGGGGCCTAGATACACATCTTTATCCACATCTACACAGATACTCTGCAAGTCACACCGAAGTGCATTCGAGAGGGTCATCAAACCACTTTTTATGATAATTCTCTATAGCTCCATTCTCTAATCGCTCACGGGAGAAATGAACGCCAGTCCAGAGTACTTTCTGTCACTTGATGTAAACTTTACAAGTCACAGCTAAATGCTCGCAGCGGACACTGTTTGACGATGCGTTCTACGGTTTGCCCCTCGGCTCTGCAGTTAGTGTCAGAAGATGGAAGGAAACCCCACTTCTTCATGTTGTAAGCACACCTCTCTTGTCCAGTCCTGATGCTGTTCAGCCTTGACCAGGTTTGTCGTGGTAGATGGAATCCCGCAACCTTCTTTGATGGATCTTGCACGAGGTGGACGTTGCGCGGTGGATGTTAGTTGCAGCGTTCTTGCCACTTGGAGGTCACATGGAAGGAATTGGTGCTTTCTGTGTCACACCAGGGAGGTTTCCGTGATTTGAGACGCCATGTTGGGGGATCCTGTAGAGCATCAAAAAGGAGTGTTCTTCTGAGCCTTGATTTTATCTTTGCTGCTTTCCTCCCTAGATCTTGCGGAGCAATGTTAACGAGGACAGGTAACCACTGAATGGGAGTAGATCTGACGGTGACACTGATAATCCTCGTGGCTCCATTAACTTGGACGTCAATCTTTGTTGTGTGAGCGCTGTTTTCCCACCCTGTCCCGCAGTATTCCCCGGCAGAAAACACAAGAGCGAGCGCAGCAGAGCGTAGGGTATTGGCGTCGGAATCACAGGATTCTAGTTATGTGGCACTCCAATTACATCAAAAGTCACATGTAGCTTCCTTTGGGATTCTTTATTATTCAGCTGGAATGCAGTAACCTAAGTTTTATTTGGGTTTGATTGAAGTCTCCATTTATGAAAGTAATCAGTAATTTAATCAGGTCACTTGTCAGTACCTGGTAGCAACAATACTTATCCTGCATGCAGGAGAAGAAATTTCACAAATAGATCTCGTCACAAAGAAGATTTTCGATGTGTTCTTTCCAATTTAATTTGCTCGTAGTTGTTATTCCTGGGTATTTATTTGAATTGACGGCCTGTAGAATGGACTGATTTATGGAGTAAATGAATTTTAAGGGACTTTAGTTAGCACTATTAAGGGTCAATTTTTTGCATCATGCAGGCATCTTGTCTAAATGATTTTGCAGTTTCTGTTGATCTTTTGGGGAATTTACTTACCGATAAATGACAGCATCATCCATGAACAGTCTAAGAGAGCTACTAAACCGTTTATAAAAATAAGGAAAAGTAAGGACCCTATAACACTTCCCTGGGGAAAGCCAGAAATCACTTGTGTTCTATTCGAAGACTTTTCGTCAATTACAACGTACTGTATCTTTTCTCACAGGAAATCACGAATCCAATAGCACAACTGTGGCGATTTTCCATAAGCATTCTGTTTGATTAGAAGGCGCTTGTGAGGTACACTGTCAAAAGTCTTCCGGAAATCTAGAAACATGGACTCTATTTGACATCCCTTGTCGATAGCAATCATCACAGCATGTGAGTAAAGCGGTAGCTGCGTTTCACAAGAACGATACTTTCAGAATCCATGTTGACTATTGATCAATAGCTCGTTCTCTTGTAGGTAGTTCATAATATTTAAGGAAAGTATATGTTCTAAAATCCTACTGCAAACCGACATGAATGATAGAAGTCTGCGGATCACTCGTATTGTCTTTCTTGAATAACGGAGTGACCCGTGTAACTTTCCAGTCTTCAGGTACGGAACGTGCTCTGAGAGAATAGAATTAATGCTAGCAGGAGAGGTTGATGTCAGGACGGAAGGCATCATCCGGTAAGGAAAGCCGGCGGTAGTTACCCTGTGAGATGATGTGAAGCGTGTGAAGGTGTAGTGAGGGAGGTATGCGAAGGTGTAGGTGTGGCACAGACCCAGAACCGGTGAGAATAAGTACACTAATGGGTGGTGAGGGTCTATTTTTCGTATTGCAGATCATATTACGGATGAAGATACGCTCTAACAATAGGAGAAGATGAGTGTAGGGGATCATAGAAGAATGCTTTGGTGAGGCGAGTGTCAACAGCCGTAATATATTTCATAAAATGCTTCTTTAAAAACCATCAGCTGTTTATTCAAAACCTTATATATATATATATATATATATATATATATATATATATATATATATATATATATATATATATATATATACCAGTTTCGGTCAATAGACCATCTTCATGGATAAAAAGTGTTAAAACTGTATGGTAAAATGCATCAAATAATATACATCTAGCGGAGTCAAACAGGAGTCAGTATAGCTAAAAGTGTTAAAAATACAGACTCCTGTTTGTCTCAGCTAGATGTATTTCATTCGATGCATTTTACCATTCAGTTTTAACATCTTTTTATCAATGAAGATGGTCTATTGACCGAAACTGGTAGATGTATAAGGTTTTGAATAAACAGCAGATGGTTTTTAAAGATGCATTTTATGATCATAGAGGATCTGCATGGGGGAGGGGAGGTGGATACTGTAAGCGAAGCGGGGGTATGACGTTCTAGGATCTGGAAGGAATTGCAGTAATGGAGGGGGGGGGGGGCGGTGATGGAGACGCAGACAGGGTGGACGGGACGCATGAAGGAACGATAGGTATAGAGATGGTGGATGGATTGAGGCCCCATATCCGGCCAGAGAGGAGTTGAGGAGGTGGAGGCAGTTGAGGACTCCTTTCATAGAAGGTGCGGATTCCAGGAAACGGAGCGATCAACGTCAAGGCCGAGGTTTTGAGGGTGGGGATGTGACGGATTGGACAGTTGTGAAGGGTAAGGTAGAAATCATGGAGGCGTAAGAAGTGGATGGTGTGACCTATGACGACTGCCTGGAACTTGTCAGGGTTGATGGAGAGGAGCCACTGGTTACAGCAAGTGGAGAACTAGGAGAAGTGTAATTGGAGGAGGTCCTGGAATCTGGCAAGAGTGGGTGTGCCGCGGTGAAGTAGCCGAGCGGTCTAAAGCGTCTCGCTGCGGAGCGTGCGGTTGTTCGCCGTGAAGGTTCGAGACCTCCCTGGAGCATGTGTGTGTGTGTTTGTCCTTAGTTTAGTTTACCT
Organism: Locusta migratoria; assembly: GCA_026315105.1. Lineage (NCBI taxonomy): Eukaryota > Metazoa > Arthropoda > Insecta > Orthoptera > Acrididae > Locusta > Locusta migratoria. The sequence continues at coordinate 925,338,699 of CM048744.1, read as the reverse complement.
AGGTTTAAGTAGTTTGTAAGCTACGGACTGATGACCACGCAGTTTGGTCCGATAGATTTACAGACATTTGAACATGTTTTTGAAGAGTGGGTACGAGGGCGAGGAAGGCGGTGTCGTCAGTGTATTGTAGGAGGTGGATAAAGAAGATGCAGATTGTCGTTCTTATGGAGAGATGAAGAGGCTTATACAGAGTAAGGTGGAAAGCTGCATCGAACAGATCTTCGGACCACCACAAAAACAGTGTAGACTTATATCGCTGAGCCGCGGTGGAGTAGCCGAGCGGTCTAAAGCGTCTCGCTGCGGAGCACGGGGTTGCTCGCCGTGGAGGTTCGAGTCCTCCCTGGGGCATTGGTGTGTGTGTGTTTATCCTTAGGTTAGTTTACCTAGGTTTAAGTAGTTTGTAAGCTACGGACTGATGACCACAGAGTTTGGTCCGATAGATTTACAAACATTCCAACATTTGAACATATCGCTGTTAGATGGCTTATGTCATGTGAGTGTGTGATTTGGACGTGGAAGGAAGAAGCGTGTCGTGAGAAGAGCCGGCGGAGCGCGCTTGGACAGCTCCGTCGCACAGCGGCTTGGCGATCGATAAACCCGCGAGACCGGCGGCAGGCTAGGCCGACGCGGGCAGCGGAGCGGCCACCTCCCGCCGCCGGCTGCCGGCCTGGTGCGCGCCGGGGGCGTGTGTGGGCGGTGGGCGGTGGGCGGCGCGGGGCGGGCCGACGGCGCGGGCGGGGGCGTGTCCCCGGCAGGGGGCGGGGGGCGGGGGCGGCAGCGCGGCCTACCGGCGGCGGGAGGCGCAGGTGGCGAGGGCGGCGGCGCCGGCGGCAGGCAGGCGGCCGGACGTGGCGGGCAGCGTCCGAGAACAAGTGTATGGACAGCAGCGTTCTGACTGAGGAAGAGTGAACTAAAAACCAAGTGGAGTGAAATTGTCTATTATGAAACTTCCTGGCAGATTAAAATTGTGTGCCGGAACCGGGACTCGAACCTGGGACCTTTACCGAATGTGCTATCCCGACACGACTTCACAGAAGTATGGAAAGTAGGAGGCGAGGTACTGGCGGAAGTAAAGTTGTGAGGCGGCATCGTGAGTCGTGTCGGGATAGCACAGTAGGTAGTGCGCTTGCCCGCGAAAGGCAAAGGTCCCAGGTTCGAGTCCCGGTTCCGGCACACAATTTTAATCTGCCAGGAAGTTTCACATCAGCGCACACTCCGCTGCAGAGTGAGGTTTCATTGTCTATTATGTCAAGTGCAGTCGAAAGAAGGCCCATGGAGTAGATGATATTCCATCCGAACTGCTGATGTAGCTCTGAGAGATAGGACAGTGAAGGCTGCAGAAGACCATATAGTCAGAAGGATAAGGCCTAATAGAAATCCCTGATAACACATGATATACTAAACTTAATTGATGAGAGGAGAGAATATAATAATACAGCAAGTGAAACAGGAAAAAGGAAGTACAAACGTCGGAAAAAAATGTTCAAATGTCTGTAAATCTATCGGACCAAACTGCGTGGTCATCAGTCCGTAGCTTAAAAACTAGGTAAACTAACCTAAGGACAACACACACACCCATGCCCCAGGGAGGACTCGAACCTCCACGGCGAGCAACCGCGCGCTCCGCAGCGAGACGCTTTAGACCGCTCGGCTACTCCACCGCGGCAAACGTCTGAGAAATGAGATTGACAGGAAGTGCAGACAGGCTAAGCAGGGGTGGCTAGAGAACACATGCAGAACCGTAGAAGAATGCATAACTAGGGTAAAGATAGATACTGCCTACAGGAAAATAAAAGAGATATTTGCAGACAAGAAAAGCAGCTGTATGAATATCAAGAACTCAGACGGAAAACCAGTACTAAGCAAAGAGGGGAAGGCTGAATTGTGGAAGGAATATATAGAGGGCCTATACAAAGGAAATAACCTTGAAAGCAGTATTATAGAAATGGAAAACGAAGTGGAGGAAGATGAGGTAGGAGATATGATACTGCGAGAAGAATTTGACAGAGCGCTGAAGGACTTGAGTCGAAACAAGGCCCCTGGAGTAGATGATATTCCGTCTATTCCGTCTGAACTGTTGATGTCGTTAGGAGAGCCAGTCAAGAAAAAATGGTTCCACCTTGAATGTAAGATGATGAGGCAGGGGAAATACCCTCCGACTTCAAGAAGAATATTGTAATTCCAATTCCAAAGAAAGCAAGTGCAGACAAGTGTGAAAATTACAGAACTATCAGTATAATAAGTCATGGATGCAAAATACTAACACGAATTATTTACAGACGACTGGAAAAACTTGTGGAATTCAAGGCAATACATTACCACTTTTTCTTAGAAGATAGGACAAGGAAAGGGAAACCTACGTTTTTAGCGTTTGTCGATTTGGAGAAAGTTTTCTGACAATGTCGACTGGAATACACTCTTCTAAATTCTGAAAGTATCAGGGGTGAAATATAGGGAGCGAAGAGTTATATTCAACCTATACAAAAACCAGACAGAGGTTAGTAGAGTTGAAGGGAAAAAAAGGGACGTAGAGGTCTGTACATTGAGCAGGCAGTCAAAGAATGGGAGGAGAAATTTGGAGAAGGCATTAAAGTGCAGGGAGAAGAAATAAAATCATTGCGGTTTGCCGATGACATAGTAATTCTGTCGGAGACGGCAAAAGATCTGGAGAGGCAATTGAATGGGATGGACAGTGTCTTGAAAGGAAGATATAAGATGAACATTAACAAGAGTAAAACGAAGATAATGGAATACAATGTCAGAAAATCAGGCGACGCTGAAGGAATTGTATTAGGTAATGAGACAATAAAAGTAGTAGATGAATTTTGTTATTTGGGTAGCAAGATAACTTCAGATGACCGAAGTAAAGAAAATATAAAATGCAGAATGGTTATGGAAATAAAAGCACTTCTAAAGAAGCGAAACATGTTAACATCCAATATTAATTTAAATGTTAGGAAGTATGGGACTGAAATGTGGACGATAAGGAGTTCATATAAAAAGATGATTGAAGCTTTTGAAATGTGGTGTTTCAGACGAATGATGAAAATTAGATGGGTAGATCACGTAACTAATGAGGAGGTGCTTAACCGAATCGGAGACAAACGGAGTTTCTGGCATATCCTGACTAAGAGAAGGGATAGATAGGTTAGACACATTCTGAGAAATCAATGAATTGTCAACTTAGCATTAGAAGGAAGCGTGTGGCTTAAAAATCGAAGAGGGAGACCGAGGAAAGAATATAGTAAGCAGATTCAAAAAGATGTAGGTTGCCGAATGTATTCTCAGATGAAGAGACTTGCACAGGACAGGGTATCGTGGTGAGCTGCATCAAACCAGTCTGCGGACTGAAGACCACAACAACAACAAGTATGAAAAATTAAAAGAACTATTGAGGAGTCACTTTTCAAACGCGATAAGTCCACAAACAAAAATTTTACAGGAGGAGCAAAAACTAATATTAGGTAAAATTGTGCAGTAAATTAGGATTTGTGTATGAGAATACATTAAGTTTCAAGAAGTTAGAAGAAGAATGGAATGAGTGAGACAAATTTCTCTCTTAATTGCCAACTGAATTTTGGAAATCTGTGGACTTCTCTTGTTTTGTACCAGCTGAAAGGACATAGTGCGTTTTGAAACAAATTTAGATAATAAAAAACAAGGATCCAGTCCTTTTCTTTTATTTACATCAATAAGACACACCACAAATGAAACAGGAAAAAGGGCCCAGTTGTTGTCGAAAGAAAACAGTTTTCTCGTTTTTTAGTTAAAGAATAATGTTCAAAATTTACTGGGTATTCTTCTTTGAAATTCTCTTCTAAGCATCTGTACCCTGGTTCCTCCTCCAAGCAATCACACTCTACATCTTCAGCTTCGTCTTCCACATTGGCTACCACACAATCTCTCGGAAATATGTCAACATAAAATTTCAAGGAATCATCTTCATTCCAACTATTACCACATCTTTTTTTTCAGAAGGTCGAATAATTTCTTCTTTTTTCCTGATTTTATTGAATGTACCAGTCTTACAAAATTTGCGTGAAGGATCTGATCTGATGCTAAACCTCTTTTTAGCAAGGTCATATAACTTTTCGACGGTTCGACCAAACTATATAAGAGCTCTATCCTAATAACAACACGAATACTTTTCCCCTTCATTTTCTAGTATAACCCCTTTTATGTCTCGTATCCCCACTGGCTTCTTCAAATTTTGGCAGAGGACTTTGAAGTTCAGAACATCGCAGTCTATTCCTAGTCTTCGAAACTTACCCATGTTATGATAAATCCTGTGATATTCTTCAGGAGTTAGTATTTCAGACTACTTACGGAGGATTTTTTCCACAGTACCAAAAAGTCAATCTGCAGGTAATTCGGAGTGACCAAGCACTGGAAATGTAATGCGTATCTCCTTTACTGCGCCTGGAGAGTTTTTTAACAGCCACCAGTAGAGAGCATGAACCACATGGGCACTCCTGTTTTGTCCAGCGCAGCTATTGTAAAATAGTCTGATTGTTGAAGTGTTTTCTTCATATCTGTGCTTACTCAGAGCGTCTATTAAGACTGAAATCACTTCGTTTGAACCTCTACCAGCATTGTCTTCCGTCCAGCATTATAAGTTTGGAGACTTACTGTCAGTATGCGTAATACAAAGGGCATAATATGACAGTTGCCGTGCGTAATAAGCCTCACCAATTGCGAGTTTTGGCAAGCGCTGGACTTGCTGAAGATCAAAGCATAAAGACAAGCTACTGGACAGTTTCTCTTTCATACTTCTGTTTCTTTAGATCGCATTTTATGAGCAGCAAGCTCTGTTCGTTCCCTTTCTCTTTTGAGCAACTATTTAGATAGTTTTAATTCATGTTTCATTCTACAGCAGTAACTGCCAACACACACACACACACACACACACACACATATATATATATATATATATATATACTTTTTTACAATATTTTGCTGAAGAACCAGTCTTTTACTTTTAATGAATCGGGAACACTTTCATTATACATTTTAAAAAGTTCTGTGATATTTATGTCTGAAGATAGAAACAGCCTTTTACTTTTTTCTCTGTTATAGTGACTTTTTCTAGCCGCCTAATTTGCTATGAATTGGATCACACTATCTTTCTCTGCAAAGTTCTGTTTTGCTCTGCGAACCCCACCTCTTTCTTCACAAATGGCATTACCTACAACTACCGAGGAAGCAATGCTATTAAAGCGAGTTGTTCCTACACCGAACAGAGCTCCAAAAAACTTGGAACACATAGGAACTTGTATGTTGTCTACTCTCACCTGAAACGTTGTCGTTTGAGTCCAGTTTTCCATTCTCTTTCCGAGGTCGTCATCGTTTAGGACTGGAGAAAACAATAAATGAAGACAGAATTCTGTCCTGCTACAGTTATTTTAAGTATATGTAGACTTAACAGAACTATTAGTTTTTAAGTCATGGTTTCAAACTACTAACATGAATGATTTATGCTCAAAAATGTTCAAATGTTTGTGAAACATAAGGGACTTGACTGCGTGCCTAAATTTACAAACTACCTTATACTAAAAACGGTACAAACATCCATTCCGAGGGGGGGAGTCGAACCTCTGACGGGGAACGGTCTCGCGCATCGGAGCATAGCGCCTCAATGGTCTGGCCACTCTGCCGCGGCAATTATTTATGCAATAATCGGTTTGACCTCAGGGAAGATCAGTTTGGATGTAGCAGAAAAGTGGGAACAAGTGATGCAATACTTTCAAAAATCAAATGTTTATAAAGCTATGGGACCAAAATGCAGTGTTTATCAGTCCCAAGACTTACAAACTACTTAAACTAACTTATGGTAAGGACAACACACGGATCCATGCCCAAAGGAGGCTTCGAATCTCCGACGGGGAGCAGACGCGAACTCCGCAGCAAGGCATCTTAGACCGCACGAGCACTCCCGCAGTGGAAATAATATACAACTGATTTCAGAAGATAGGTTAAGGAAGGGCAAACCTGATTAGACAACGTCACACTGTTCAGATCCTGAAAAATCTCGCGGATAATTAAGAGAGGAGTACCTCAGGAAACAGTACTAAGCGAGCCATTTATTAAAAGAAATTACATTTCCTGCTTTTCTAGATCTGAAGAAAGCTTTTGACAACTTCGACTGCAAGACACTCTTTCAAATACTGAAGAGAGAAGAAGTAAAATACAGGGAACGAAAAGTAATATACAATTTGTAGAAAGACCAAACAGCAGTTATAATAATCGAAGGGCACGAAACAGGCACAGTGATGGGGAAGGGAGTAACACAGGATTGTAGCCTTTTGACAATATGTAATTCAGTCTAAACCTTGAGCAAACTGTGAAGGAATGCAAGGAGAAATTTGGAGAAGGAATTAAAGTTTTGTGAGAAAAAATAAGAACTTTGCTGTTTGCTAATGACATAGTAATTCTGTCAGAAACTAAAAAAGACCTGGAAGAGCAATGGAAAGGAACGGAAAGTGTCTTTAAAGCATAATGTAAAATGAATATTAGTAAGAGCAAAACAATGTAAAAGATGTCCAAGAAAACCCAGGCAATGTTGAAAGATTTATATTAGGAAATGAGGCATAAATGTAGTTGATGGATTCTGTTATCTGGTCAGCAAAATAACTACTGATGGCGTAGTAAGAAGGATATAAAATGTAGAATCGCTGTGGAAGAAAATCATTTTTGAAGAAGCGATATTGTTGTTGTTGTGGTCTTCAGTCCGGAGACTGGTTTGATGCAGCTGTCCAGAGTACCCTATCCTGAGTAAGCCTCTTCATCTCCACATAAGAACGGCAACCTACATCTGTCCCTATCTGCTTACTGTATCCAACATTAATTTCAATGTTAGACAGTCTTTTCTGGAGGAATTTTTCTGGAGTGTCGCACTGTACTGCAATAAAACATGGCCGATAATAATTCACACATACATATGGTAGAAGCATTTGAAATGTGGTGAAACTAACTAATGCTGAATATTAGGTGGGTATATCTCGTAACTAATGATGAAGTACTAAACAGAATTGGGGAGAAAGGTAACTTATGGCTTATCTTGACTAACAGAATGGGTATGTTTGTAGGACATATTTTGAATCATCAGCGAATCCTCAATTCAGCATTAGGAGGAATTGTGTGGGGTAAAAATCGTGGAGGGAGACCGAGTCATGAATGCAGTAAGCAGGTTGAAAAGATTTCAGCAGGATCCAGGGACAGTTATAATGGGCATGATAGTTGTCACCAGTTTCTGGAGAACTTTGAAGATATGGCCACGTCATACAGTAGCTTAGATCACGAGAGAACTTGGCAACCTGCTAGCAGAGATGCTGAACTCGTCGAAACTTCCGCGATAGTCACCGCATTATCACTAACTGACTGTGGGTACCACAACTCTCCAGAACTCCAGAAAACGCTGAAGCTAAATGAATATTGCTATGAACAGACTGCCTTACTCTGGTTTCCACTGTCAAATTACTTCTAAAGCTACGCTGCTTCGAGTTAGTTTAGAAACTTTAGAAATTATTGAAAGGTAACTTTCCGAGAGAGGGCTAATAACACCGCTTATCCCTGTTCTTATTATCACACACACAGCGAAAATACGAGAACCTGTTTAAAATCTGAACAACACGTATGTTTAGCATTCGTTGAACCTGAAAAATGGATGTAAATTTATACTAAGACCAAATAAAATGCTTTAGAAATTATTGAAAAAAAGAAACCTAGATTGTTATGCTTAGATAGGGTTATTTACATCGTAATATCTCTATAAATAAAAATTAATTGCTCTGCGTTACTTTAGAAGGGGAAACCAAAGTAAGGCAGTCTGTTCATAGCAATATTCATTTAGCTTTAGCGTTTTCTGGAGTTCTGGAGAGTTGTGGTACCCACAGTCAGTTAGCGATAATGCGGCGACTATCGCGGATGTTTCAACGAGTTCAGCATCTCTGCTAGCAGGTTGCCAAGTTCTCTCGTGATCTAAGCTACTGTATGACGTGGACATATCTTCAAAGTTCTCCAGAAACTGGTGACAGCTATCATGCCTATTATAACTGTCCCTGGATCCTGCTGAAATCTTTTCAACCTGCTTACTGCATTCATGACTAGGTCTCCCTCCACGATTTTTACCCCAAACAATTCCTCCTAATACATATGGAGTTCGCTAGTGTAAAATAAATTTAAGAAAGAACACAACTATCATTTCCACTCGCCAGTTGAAAAACAAATAACATATAAGCCAGGATGATATTTTCACTCTGTAGCGGAATGTGTGCTGATACGTCTGAGACATTTATGATAAAAACAGGTGCAAGGCAAGGCGACGTCCCGTCTCCAGTCCTCTTCATCCTAGAGAAAATAGTAAGAAACTGGAAACAAAATCGAAAAGAACATAAGATGTCGGTAATAATACCAGGGACTACGAGAAAAGTTGTTGGTATGTTCTATCCAGCATCTTGTCATTATTTTGCTATTCTTTCTAAAAGGAAACGTGACAAATACAGAAACATAAGTCAGTTTCTTACAAGAAACAGCAACAAAGCAGGCTTAGGTTAAGAACTGCGGTAAAAAAGAAGAAGAAGAAGAAGAAAAATAAAAAAATAAAAACTTATGGCAAACACAAAAAATGCTACAGTTATCCTTGTAACAGATATCGAACAATGGACAGATAAAGTTGGCAAATATATTTAAATATTAGTTAGAACTGATTCAACAAAATCGTTTACATCAATTAGCTGAGCCTGTGACGTACGAAGGAAAATGTACAACAAAAAGCCTTGTTTAAAATTCCGATAATACACCAGTGTAACGCAGTAATAAGATCAGAATGTCTTTAAGCAAGTGATAGCTTAGTATTGAATTATAAGTTACATAAACTTGAAGTCCACTAAGAAATATGACGTATGGTAATTAAGAGATCACGAAGAAGTTTTTCGCAACATTCAAAATATAACTGAAACCCTACGTGAGTAGTGTCAGCAACTTTTTGGACGCTTATAAAGAATGAACTGCAATGATCCTACCGAATAGATTTATAAATATATTTGAGGACAAAAAGTTAGAAAAGATTTTTGGAAAAACAACGTAAGTGAAAAACTTGCAATAGAAAGAGGGATTCTTAGGAAGAAGGTATTAGAAATAGATCGATTCTAAGGCATTATGGAGACGAAGGCAGGGTGTAAGTGATGAGGAGAGAAAAGCAGAGATACTACTGGAGGAAAGAGAAAAAGAAATGAAGAAATAAGCACATGGTCCTTAGACAACGCAAACGGAAATACAAGAAATTTTCACGTCATTGCCTGGCACATACAGCGCAAGCTGTGATTGCTCTGTTCGATCGAAGGGACTGGGGTGTACTGTACCATTTACTATTCGCCCCGGACTTATGTCCATGTGAGTGATTTGATTCCGAAGATGAATAAACCACTCAATGTGTACGCTTCAGAACTGTTCCAGAGATTCGACAGTCAGTAGACGGCTCCACTATCGCCATCAACAGAACAGGCTCTGCTAACGGTATACTACGCCTTCCATATCACTGACAACGGGTTCTACACAATGCTGGTAACTATTTTGAAGGACAGTAACATGCCGGCCGCGGTGGCCGAGGAGACTGAGGCGCTCCAGTCACGGTCTGCACTGCCACTACGGTCGGGGGTCCGAATCCCCCCTCGGGCATGGATATTTGTGCCGTGTTTAGTATAAGGTAGTTGTTAAGTAGTTTGTAAGTTTGGGGACTGATGACCCCGTAGTTAAGTCCCATAAGCTTAACAAACATTTGATTTTTTTTTTTTTTTTTTTTTTTTTTTTTTTTTTTTTTTTTTTTTTACAGTAACATGTGTAAACATGTAACGCTTTTGTATCAGTTGTGAATAAGTTGCAACCCTCGTATAAAAATGAACAGCTCGGCGTTAGCCTCTCTAAAACTGAGACATGGCTTCACCGATGTGGATTTTTTTTTTCACTTCAGTAAAGGGGTGGGGTCAGAAGAAGAAGCGGGAAAGCCAAAAGGAACAGATGAGAAATCAAGAAAAAGAATCTCAAATTCCACGGTAATTATCCCCTCGAAAGACATTCCTTACACAACTGTTTGGGAGCTACAGCCGTAGGAAGAGAAAGTTGCACACTGTTACTGCTTTGATGCATCAAAGTATTAATACCTGACTACCAAAACTGGAGTACCGGTTTTTAATATTATCTGTCTTACAAATGAAGGAGTGTCCCTTTGTGTGTTTGTTAGAAATGCATACAAATCACAGTTTTATTTCGTTCTTGATGATATTTTGCACATTTCAAATGTTTCAAATGTTTGTAGAGTCTATGGGACTTAACTACGGGGTCATCAGTCCCTAAACTTACAAACTACTTATGAACTATATAATACACACACACTTTGGAACAGATCTAAAAGCTAATTTGTTTGGATAAATTAAATATTATGCGAACTCGGTAAGTGAACATTTTTCTTGATATAAAAAAAAAAAATTAGTAACAAGAACATTATTCATTCATTTGCCATTTTATCAGAAATAATAAATAAATAGTGTAGTAAAGACTGTACTAGTAATACGCAGTGTTACTATTCTTTGGATATAGAAATCCTATGCTCTCATTTAAAAAAAGCGTTCTGCCATTGTTTTCATTCTGTGCTATTGTTTTTTCGTGATCGTGTCTTGCTGATGTGTATTTGTTGTATCAATAATCCAAGGTGAGAATATATTTGAGAAGTTATCTTAAAACTGGTGTTTTAAAAACTTATTAAAAAAGCCCTTTTCATTATTAACATATTAGTATGTGTCGCCAGAGAAATTAATTGTGGCCCAATGAAATATTTCCGAGGTATTGTTCCCGGAACTGTTTTGCGTGTTCTATGAGATTTATAAGACAATTGAAATTATTTTATGTGGAAAGGATACTTCATAAAAAAACATTTAGTAAACTTTCGTGGACGTTATAAGTGAATATTTTACAATTAACAATATTTCGACCGATAAAAAAAATCGAACAAACAGCCACAATCGATTTCGTCTTTTCTCATGAAATAATTTGGTTCCAGATACACAGAAAAATCGTCGGCTACGCCACGAAGTGTAGCATAATCATCAAGTAAGAACTGTAATATTATTTCGATAAATACCGTGGTTCTTTTCTTCTCTATACGAACCTGCATCTGTTATTCCAAAGATTCCATTAGGCTCAATAAACGCGGTCTGTTGAAATAATTATTTACAGCAGAAATTGGACTTAGACAGATATTTTTTCATAATTTAAATTCAGATATCATTTATTACTGACTTTCTAAAAAAAGGCATAATACAAATATAATTAATTTTTTTATTAATTATTACAACTAGCTTCAACTAAGGACGGCACAAATATCAATGCCCGAGGGGGGATTCGAACCCCCGAGCGTAGTGGCCGTGCAGACCGTGACTGAAGCGCCTCAGTCCCCTCGGCCACCGCGGCCGGCTTTTGCACATTTGGCATTCAAAACAACAGGAAGGTAACTCTCTACATACAATTACGTCTAATGCATGGCGGATGGTATATTACTTACTGACTTATATAAAATATATAGTTTCATACCCATCTTTACGAAAGTTTGCAGAATTGACCTCAAACACAAGACGAAGTTCACTGTCTACATAAAATTTCTAATGGCTGATGGCGGAGAATTCATTACTTATAGATTTCGACTTATAACCACTGTTTAATTCCTGTCTTGAAGAAATTTTTCACACTTGTCAATCAAAACAAGAGGGTACCTTACAAGAGACTAAATGTTCAAATGTTTGTAAAGCTTAATGGATTTAACTGCGGTGTCATCAGTCCCTAAACTTAGAAACTACTTATGAACTACCTTACTGTAAAGACGACACAAACATCCATGCCCGAGCTGGGGATTCGAACCCCCGACGGGGAACGGCCTCACGCATCGCAGCATAGCGCCGCTCCGCCGCGGCTGCAAGAGACTTACGCACCGTCCTATTTACTACTAGAAAGTCCAGTCACATATTAATGTTTCTGTATAGAGCCTATTTTAGAGACCAACAAGTCAGGGTATGGTGCATGGAGAAGCTTTAACCTGAATAAACTTTGACAGTGTCTCACTGATCACCACGAAAGTTGACAGATATATGTGAGTTTTCACAGATAGGTGGACGAGGAAATGAACTGCTATGACGGAATGGGGAGGGCGGGATGAGATGGGATAAGAGAAGTTGGGAATGGATAGACAGATTGGAGGGGAAGATGTACATAGAGGATTGGAGGTCATATGGGCTGCAGGAGTACCAAATCAGTAAATAACCAGAAAATGCTGATTTTTCAGCTAGTTGTTGATAAATTCTTGTTTATATAATTTGAAGCAGACTATTTGAAATTGAAATAACTGTAGATTATCCATTTAAAACTTGACATTAGGTGTTTCAAATGCAATATACGAAGATCGAAAATTTTACCTCCATATCATAGTATTTAACAAAATCCTTACTGTGAGTATGGTTCTGTTAAAAATTTGGCAAAGTTACATAGTTGACTCTCTGTTCCTACCCCTTGCAATTTTCGTATTTTCTCTGCGATATGTAGGTCTACATTGCACATCAAAATACTCTTCGAAACTGGATTTATAATGACACGTGCCTATTCCAAATTCAAATGGAGTTGCAGTTTTTTTGATAAAAATGTGTTTAAATAAAGAGATTTGATATTTGATTCATTGTCTTTACCAACTTCCAACCGAATTGTGACCTTCCAACCCCAACCTAGGTTGCTTTACAACCAAAATTTCTGGTGGGAACTGTCGAATATCATATATTATCCAAACAAAGCTGGGTTAAGAATGTCTCTAGAAAAAGAATTATGAAAAATATAAAATAATGGTCCCGAAATCCTAGTAACAGAGACTGGGCAGGCAAAGAGGGCAAACAAAACTTAAGTATTTGGGAGATATAATTCAATGACATGGATTAGAAAAATTACTTGTTCAAGAAAGAGAGAGAGAGAGAGAGAGAGAGAGAGAGAGAGAGAGCAGGTGGTATAACGAAGAACAGACACAACAAAAGGCATCTGTCTTAAATTTGAAAATCAATCACTAAAACTTTGCTGCGAGGTAAAATTCAAACACATTACTATGAGTCATATACATCTAGGAACCAGTATGAGAATGACTCCTAGATGTATATGACTCACGGAAAGGTATCTGGGTTTCATACAGGACGTTCACTAGTGGGTTTACGTAAAATGTTTTATGTTAATATTACTCTTCCTGGATATTGCAAAATTGGGCCATTTTAATAATCAGTAATACTTTTTTGTTATTTTGTACATAAAACTGCATTATGTTATCATTTAAAGAGGATATATTCCCTTTATTACAATTTGTTTTACTTAATAAAATGAAAGGGAAGTGCCATTTGTGATGTAAATGTAATTGACTCTAATCTGTTTACTTTGTACCTTGTTTGTTGTTGGGCAGTTTTTCTTTTATGCGGTATGTTTATTGCTTGAAATTTTTATACGTCGACTTTATTACGTATTTGTTGTTTAATAGTATTGTAACTGTTGTACTTGTCTTGTTTGCTTAGGAGCCTGGAGATGGTTTTAACACCGAAACCGGTCACGAAATTCAATAAATAATATTTATACAGCTACTTTATTCAACCTTATCATATCTCATTATTCCAGAAGTCTACATAAGCGATTGCTGTTCCGCTGCAGGTCATCAGGTCTTGGGATATGCACGCTCTTCGATGACTTACTTGAGGACATTGCAGCAGGTCGTCCATGGTCTGTTTGTTCCCGCTCATTCCCCACTGTGTAGTTTCTTATTGCATCTACCCAATCCCGACCACAGTCTTTTTAATGTTTTCCCTCTCTGCCAGTCACGTTCTACACCTGGTGGCAGCGCCTCCTCAGCATATTTGGCATGTTCTTGTTGTTCCCGCCACAATTTATTCTGGTTATGTCTGATGGGTCAGCGAGTGGTTTAGTTGATTGTAGAAAATTGCTTCTTCACTCAAAACGTTTTGGTACAATTTGGTACCGATGTAATTGGTGACGTTGGTCTTGAAGCGGTTTTGATCGTTCAGTTCTATCTTGTACTGAGCGTTGGACATTTGGTGAAGCGATTCCTGGTAATGAGTATGGATGTTGCAACCTTTGTAGATTTAAGACAACCAGTGGTATACCTACAGGTGTGATTCAGGACAGGCCCAGTTTGTTTCCGTGACATGACCGTATCCACACAGAACTTACAAACTCAGCAACAGATTAACAAAGTGCCATTGCTGTGACGCGTAAAACATTTGCATTTTGACGTTGTTAGCGTGCCAAGTAAGCTATTCCGTGTTTGGACTTTTGCCCTGCTCTTCAGTAGACCTTTTCTCTCCCCAACCATTTCCAAAACTCTTTCATTACTGACTCTTTCCATCCAGCTTATCCTCTCCATTCTCCTTCACATCCACATCTCAAATGCTTCTACCCGTTTTCCATCCTCTCGTCCCATTGTCCACGTTTCTGCCATATATAGTGCCACACTCCAGACAAAACATTTGCCAAGCATTTTCTATAGACCGTTATCTAATTTGACGCATAACAGTCTTCTCTTTGTGTTGAATGACTCCTTCACTATGGCAGTTCGAGTTTTCACCTCCTGATTGTGCTTCCCAGATATTTAAATGCGAAAAGATGTTGTTCGCTTTCTGCTCACTTTCTGCCACTAACAACATGTCATCAGCAAATCTTATACATTCTATTCTCTTTCCACCAATATGTATTCCTCTTTTCCCATCTAACCCTTTTGCAATAATCTCTTCAACGTATACGTTAAACAACAGTGGAGAAAGGCAACAACCTTGTCTGACACCTCGTCCAGTACTGCTTCCTTCTGATATTTCGTTTCCAGTCGTTATTCTCACTTCCTAGTGTAAATATAGATTCTTTATAAGTGCTGGTCTGCAATCTCTCTATCCATCTTGCCATACAGCCTTCTATTCAACACTCTCAGCAACACTTTATCTGCATGAGGAATTAGTCTGATGATCCTATACCCTTCACATTTTTCAGTGTTCTCTTTTTCTCTAATGGTACTGCAACTGTTGCAAGGAAGTCCTCCGGCCACTCCACTTCACCATATATCTCATTACAGAGGTAGACCAGTTCTTGTCTAGCTTTGTTGTCCAGACTCTTCAGCATTTCTGCTGGTATATCATCAATTCCGCATGCCTTCCTATTCTTGATCAGCGCCTTTTCCAATATGGTGTATCCCTTTCCATCTACCGGCACATATTGCTCCTTTTCAACTCTACTTTCGCTTTTTATTCGGACCCCTTATACAGACATTCAATATATACTTGCCATATGTTTACAATCTCCTAAAGTTCTACTGCTAGAGTATCATCCGCTCTTTCTATTTCAATTTTTTTTCTTTACGTTCATGAACTATATCACTAGCCAGTCTATACACTATACATCTCTTCGTACTTTCTCTCTTCCTTCATTATCTCTGTTTCGTCGCATTTCTGTTTCATCTATATTTCTCTTGCGTCTTCAGTTTCTCTTCTTAATTCATTATTCAGTTTCCTGTACCACATTTAACTTTTTAAGTTTCTACATTTTTCCACTTTCTCCGATCTCCCATCTTTTTCGATGTTTTCTGTTATCTATTCTTTCCTGATACTTTGGGATTAATTCCTGGTACTTCCTTGGCAGACCCCATGAGTCCTTCCCTCATTTTTATCCATTTGTCATTAACACTTTCATCAACACCAGGTATTTTCCACTTTTCCATAAATCTGTTTTCTAAATTTGATGTCTTTCCTATCTCTATATGCCTACGTTTAATCTTTCTTTTGCTTTTCGTCTCCAGACTTTTTTCAACTTCCCTTGTATTTCTCCCTCTACTAGGTTGTGGTCTGAATTTATATATGCTTATGGATAAGCTTTAGCATTCTTCAAGCAGTTCCTAAACCTTTTTGTATTAGGATGTAGTCTGATATCTTTCCCTATGCAAATTTGATATTCACGTGTATCGCCTTCTTTTGTTGTGTTCAAGTAATGTGTCACCCGTTGCTAACGAATTTTCTTTACAGAAACTAATTAGTCGTTCACCTCTCTTATTTATTTTTCCTACTCCAAATTTTCCTTCTCTTGTTTCACCCACCACTCCATTCCAGTCTCCCAAGATGATAAAGTAGGCATTTCTATTTTATTTCTCGATTACTTCTTGTATTTTCTCATAATATTCTTCCCCTTCTTCTTCTCTGTACTACATGCCTGGATTAACACCAAATCTTTAAAACTACTATTCAGTCGTAGCATCATCAGTCTTCCATCAATATATTATACGTTCATTACCTTACTTTCAGATTTTGCCCTATCAATATTCCTACTCCGTTTTCACCACATGTGATTTCCCCTGAGTAAAGGAGTTTATAATATCCACTATCAATTTCCCCATTCTCTCCCCCCTCTCATTTCCAGAAACCAAGGGCATCTAGTCTGTTGCTTTTCATTTCCTGTTTCACATTCTCTAGCTTTCCTGCTTGTAATAGTGTCCAAAATTCCGTTTCCATCCTTAAGTTTTCATTCCTTCATTATCCCTTTCTTCCTTTCAAATATGTCTACTCTCAATGTGTTCCCCTCCTATAGATCCGACCGAGGGGAAGTTTTAACCCCGGAATCTTTTACATGGGGAGACATACCATGTACTTCTTGGGAATGAAATGTGGTAGTTACTTTCCACACAGGCAGTAGGTTGCCCAGCCTAAAACAGCCGCCCACGCCGTCTGTAGCCATCCCTCTCGTGTACAGTCGCGACTTGTACTCTATTTGTGCCCAAAGAGAAAAGATGCCTCTTCCGCCAGCTTCACCGTTCCAAAAGACTCTTACTCCGCTGTTGCTGCCGTTGAGGTCTTATACATGTTTCAGGAAATGACAGGAAAAGACATGGTGAGGATAGGAAAGGGGGAGTGATAGGCCGTTGTGGAACATTTTGTCTTGCTCCTCCCCTTTGGCCTTTCCGGCTTGGGTGACCCTTCTGATAGTTATAGCTACCGCCGGATCCAGAGCACACAAACCTCCTCGCCCGCATCGACAGTGCTACGTTAAGGCAGTGTCCCCTGCATCAGTAGTGGTGGGCAACTGAATGTTGTTACGGATTAATATGTCTTTGTTTTTAAGCGAGTGGTATTCTGCTGGAAAGGTTTACTACTGTGTCATCCGTATCCAAGTGCGTTTAGCTGAGTCTAGTTCATGGGCTGTAAGTGGACCTTTAACTTTTTCAGGATGTTTGATATTGTGCATGAAACGTAGAATCCATGTCATTATGTGCAGTAATTTCCAATAAGAACTGTATTTTGATGCATCAATCGGACACACATGTGCATTGACAATCGAATGTTGCTTGTATACACATCATGATTCTGGAAGAGAACTGCAACTTTTTTTTTTTTTTTTTTTTTTTTTTTTTTTTTGCAGCTTACTTCTTTTCACCTTCTCACAGCTCCGTCGCTTCACAGAGTCCCGGGTTTCGGCACCATTTCGGATTTCACACACTCAGTAGACAGGAAATACACGTATGTACTTTCCACAACTTTATTTACGTTACTCAAAGATATACATATACAGAGATGAAAAACAAACAAAGACTTATTAATCCGTAAAAAGTGTGATGGCATGATTTGCCTGACCCACAAGTATATTAAAACATATAAATCGAATGGCATCTAAGTTGTCTCTATTTATGAGAGATTGAGAAATAGAGAGAGAGAGAGAGAGAGAGAGAGAGAGAGAGAGAGTATACATTTCCCTCCTGCTTTTCAGATGGTATCAGGAAATAGGATCGTTCAATGTTCGTGGAATATTATGATGTTGCGGATATCGGTTGAAAATTTTGAAGGCTTGCAGCTTTCCTTACCCAAACATGGCTGACGTACTGTCGCATCTAGAAAGAGTATTGCATAAGTGAGGAGTTACGTATATCTTTATAATTTTAACACATTGTTTTGATGCTACCTTTATCTTCCTTAATCAGGATTACGTCTGTATCGTCTGGAGCAACAGCTGGTAAAATTTTGCCGGATTTATTGCTTTTGCAACAATTTTGAGATCTGCATCATCATTCACAATCCTGGTTTCAATACCAAACTTGTCTAGTTTTTGCACAAGCTGTGTAATAAACCTTTCCGTATTGCTGCGGTTACTAAGAAAGGAGACTGTGATTCAACATATAATGTCATTAAAAAATTTATTGTGATGTTCGCCTTTGGCGTTCAAAAGTTGTTATGTTCAGAGAATTTTCTGGAATACATCAGCAATATAATTTTTCTGGTGTCTCTGAATATAGGCTATTAAGCTTTTCAAATGTCACGAAATTTTCCATGCTCGGGCCACGCGACGTGAACGATAAGAAACCTTTCATCTATAACAAAGAACTTCGATTCATTACTGTTAATGTTCCTTTCAGGTACTTGATTGAAAAGATTATACAGCGACGACTTTTTGGTTATCCACAGCAATCCACAGCTGTAAAACAGAAACACTGGAACACTATACTTCGTACGTGAAGCAGTCTTTTAAATCATCAGGTGAATGAAACGTGCACAGTATTCTCTGAAATAAATGCGTTGTATATATCTCTTTTAAGCCTAACAGTTGACGTACAATTGCTGGACCGCGTAAGCCTCAGACAACCAAATTCTGGTGAGACAGCAATTATTGTTCGAAGAGCTTCTTCACCAACAGGCACAGCTGAGAAGCTACTAATCCCGATCCTAATGAATACAATTGCTCCTTATATCCCTATCTGTTGTTCCAACCGTACCTGAAATCTTCTGAGAATTTTCTCGTCAATTTCTATCCTCCCACTCAACAGTTCAACACGTCGATCAATAGCAACCGAATGTAAATTGATGAACTGTTCCATAGCTACAAATAGGTGATGGGCTATTGATACAACGCAAATCAATCGGTTCAGTACAATATCGGTGAAAACTCTTGAGTGTGAAACACCTGCAACACTCTTCAGGGTCATTTTCAGTGTTTTTTCTATCATCATGTCGGTCCATACTTCACACCAATACTCATCAG
The DNA here is from genome assembly GCA_026315105.1 of Locusta migratoria. Lineage (NCBI taxonomy): Eukaryota > Metazoa > Arthropoda > Insecta > Orthoptera > Acrididae > Locusta > Locusta migratoria. The sequence goes on along the minus strand of CM048744.1, from coordinate 925,319,613 downwards.
AGCACCGAACCGTGAAGAAGCCATCCTTGGTGAATTTATCGAATTCCGCGGGTTTCATGGTTTCTTTCAGTATTTTCATCTCCTTTAGGTACAAATTACACGGTCTAGCACAAGGAAAGTTTCCAGTTGCATTGAATACTGCACACACGTTTCTCACACATTCTGTATGGAGCTTCCAATTCCCTATACGCTATGATTGGATGAAAAGTAGTGCCAGAATGACAAGCTGAATGTATTGTATTCATAACTGGGAAGTTTTCTGTCCGTGATTAATATCATTTGTTGTGTTGACAAATATATTTTTCAGCTTTTCAATCACTTGATATTTTTCCAAACTTATACTGTTTCTAATCAAATCAGAAATGCAGTCTTCAATATGTTGCTTCTCCTCCTTCATGACTGCCATTTCCTCCAGTATTACTCTTTTCATTTAAATGTATTACTAAGTAACAAAAACCGCCCAGCTGTGACAGACCGTTGACAGGCTCATGGACAGTCATTAAAAACGCCACTCCCTGCTGAATTCGGCGCTGGAACCTTCCAGATTAGGTCAGTGCCTCCACAGTAATGTCCGCGTGCTCCTTTGTCACGTATCAAGTCTTTCCGGCTCGGCTCCTACCTTCTAGGCTGGTGACAACTCTGTTTCGTCACGTGGCTTAAGCTTCTGTTGCTACAGACACCTGGCACTGTTAGACAACTGTCAAGATTCTGTCAGCGACTCTTGTTGTGGCACTGTGCCGTATAATGGAACATGTACATAGTGGTTATCATACGCTAATTTGCTAAATTATTTACTCTATAATTTACACTCTGTGTTACTATTCACTGCAAACTCCTTCCACCGCAACAACCGTTGGGCAGTTCGTCTGTGGGTTGGTACAGGAACAGATGCACCCTTCCAGTGTCATCCCACACAACGTCAAAGATGGAGAGATCTGTGGGTCTTACTTCCAATAGGAAGACTCTGACATGCTAGACAGTCCATAGACACACGTTCTTTCTATATGGGAATGCATAACCTTGATAGAACAATCTAGCATACTTCGCCGTCATGGGCAGATAGTGTTGATGCAGGATGCTTGTGACGTATTGTGTCGTTATTGTTTCTAGAGCACGACTAGAGGTGTCTTGAAAACATTTCCTATGGCTCCCGACACGATGACACCAGGGGTATGCGAGTCTCTCCACAATATTTGCAGGGTGTGCCCTCTACCCTTGACGCCGCTAAAATCTAAAATAATGCTCATCGGAGATTATGGAGAAGCTGTACGATGCAACGCCACAGTCTCCCTTCAAGACACCATTCCAAATGCTGGAGCTGGTGATCTGATTATGGCAACCATTCAGCAGCCGCGGTGGAGCGCATTGAGGCGCTATGCTGCGAGGCGTAAGCCGTTCCTCGACGAGGGTTCGAATCCCCCTCGGGCATGGATGTTTGTGCTGTCTTTAGTATAAGGTAATTCGAAAGTAGTAAGTTTAGGGACTAATGACCCCGCATTTAAGCCCCATTAGCTTCACAAACATTCCGAACCGGCAGATGCGAGTCGTCAAGGCACTTTACGGGAACTCACAAGATACTGTAGGGTCTCCAGCACATTTTTACTAATAGCGGGTCCTCAAACCCTGGGAGCCTGGTATCACTTGGCGCATCACACGACGATCCTGCCCCAGGGCGGTGTTTCTTTGTCGGCCTGAATGTGCACGACCTGACTGGGTACCCTCACGTACACAAGGATTCCAACCTCTGACCACTCTGATATCGAAATGGCCCACATGCATTGTATGATATGACCACCCCATTCCATACAGTACTACGATGAGGCCTCTAAAAATGTTCAAATGTTTGTTACACTTAAGGGACTTAACTGCGGGGTCATCAGTCCCTAAACTTCCAAAATACTTATGAAATGCTTTACATTAAAGACGACACAGACATCAATTGATCTTACGAAAAGCCAAGAATCGATTTTCCTTGTCGTTGTAGCTGTCTCTTTCTTTTTTCACTAATATTTTTACCTGTTGATGTGTAATAAATTGCTGTTTCTCGTTCCTTTCCTCACATTTTGACACGTATGGTGAATCAGATCACCCGCCTCATCATTAGGTATCTCAATGTAATATTTCCTTTTTCCCTGTCTAAGAACTGTCATTCTTTCTTTCAAGTAAGTTCTCTTTCAGTTCTGCTTTGATCATGCGTTGTAGCTGTATTTCTTTTCTCAGTTTTCCTTTCACATATCTGTTGAACCAAACTCAGTTAAACTTTTTCCGTTTTCCGAAAATAAGTTAGAGGCCACTTCATTTAGCGGAATTATGATTTTTATTCTGTCTCCATTGACATTGATTGACAAAAAAAAGTGACCAAAAACTGTCTCATTTTGTACGCATACATACCATTTATGTATCAGTAAATGATTAGCTTGACGCAGCACACGACCAGCAGAATGTATTCGTGACGTTGCGAAGTTGGTATCAGTGAAACCAAGTTGTGACAGAGTCATTCTCATTTATTTTCCGATGTTTCTTCATTTTTAATGCAAATGCCATTGTCGATGTAAAGTGCGATGCACTTATTATAATCCTCACACACCTATTACCATTTGTCTATTTTGCGTTGGTAGTAAACAGATCCACGAAATACTGATGGATCCTGCAATATCACGTGGTATCCAACTTTACGTGTACATTATCCTTTATACACTTCAAAACGAGTGCGTCTCATTTTCCTCCTATGACGGGCATCTTGTAAGTTGTCCAATACAGCTGCCCAATCGAGACTGGCCGCGTGGCGGGGTGTCGTAGACGGTTAAATAGCAGCGTACTGAGAATCGACTCTGGATGAGGCTGCTGATTACGCACCTTAACACGTCCGCTCTCTGCATGGTGCTAGCTGCCGCTGAAGGACTTTCTTCCTGGAGTTCTAGCTGGAATGCTCTCTGTGTGAGACATTTCTGCGCGTCTCAATGAGCTGCGGTAGCACTGCGACCGGGCCGCAAAATAACTGAGAGACAGGAAGTGACAAGACGGGTGACTAGTAGCTACAATTTCTCGCACCTCTTACGTTGTGAAGACCAAATGTGTTTGTTCAAATGTTTGTAGAGCTTATGAGACTTAACTACGGGGTCATCAGTCCCTAAACTTACAAACTACGTATGATCTACCTAATATTAAGGACGGCACAAATATCCATGCCCGAGGGGGGATTCGAACCCCCGACCGTAGTGGCCGTGCAAACCGTGACTGACGCGCCTTAGTCCCCTCGGCCACCGCGGCCGGCCTTGTGAAGACCCCTCGGATCGTCACCCCTCTCAGTCTTCACAAACTGTGGACACACAAGTGGCTATTCCTAGTGAGTAGAAACTTAAAAAAAAAAAAAAAAACACTCTGAAACTTAAATAAAAACAAAGTAGCAGGCAAAGACCAAATTGCTGCTGAGCTAATCATCATTGGGGACCTGACCTTGTAAGAACTATGATAAGCCTCATAAGGGGGGTTTGTCAGCAAGAAACTGTACCAGAAGATTGGAGCCGGCCGCGGTGGCCGAGGAGACTGAGGCGCTTCAGTCACGGTCTGCACGGCCACTACGGTCGGGGGTTCGAATCCCCCCTCGGGCATGGATATTTGTGCCGTCCTAGTTCGTAAGTAGTTCATAAGTAGTTTGTAAGTTTAGGGACTGATGACCCCGTGGTTAAGTCCCATAAGCTTAACAAGCATTTGAACATTTTGAACAGAAGATTGGAAAACGGTTACGATTTGCCGTTTACTGAGAAAGAATGACCGTTAGGTATGTGACAGTTTTTGGAGGATATCTCTGCCAGATTTCAGCTAATGAATACTGTGCTTCCCAAATATTACCCTGATCCTTGCTGAAGAAGCAGGTCCTCTCCCCTATATTGTTCAACTCAAAATAGTAGAGTGGGATATTATGGAAACTCAGCTAATTTATATGCTACATGTGACTGACTCAACTAGCTTATGCAGATGACATACGCCTAATAAGTGATAATTTAGAAAAACTCATCATAACCGACAAGCTCATAAATATAGCCAGTGTTGATTATACTGCATACACAGTTCTGAGCACATCAGTGGGTAACAGGGTGTTGCTTGTAACACGTCAAGAACTTTTGACCACCTTACATGCCCTCTTAATGTGTAGTAATAGAACCACATCATTATTCTTATTAATTTGATCCCCCACACATGGTATTCCTGTTGGTAATCTGAATCAATAATTGCTGTACTTGTAATTGCTTGCATAAGAACACTACATATAACGAGGCAGCCGAAAGACCAGACATTATTTTGCATGGTATGGGCGACTGCGTTTGTTTTGAAAGTGGGTACTCCGAAATAACCGCATTCTACCTGAAGTCCGTCCCTGAGAGTGGAATGTGGAGGGAATAAACTTGGTAATGAAAAGCAGGTGGGCTACTCACAGGCTGAGGAGCTAGCCCAGTGACTCACCACACCTGCTTCCATTTTTCTTTGTGAGAACGCAACAACAGACAACAAAGCAGATTGCTTCGGCTTCCCAAACACACCTATCTGGCTTGTAAAATAGACCTGCATTGACGATGCGAATTGTGGAGAAGCTACTGGCATTTACAACAGTGCTCCTTATAGGCTTAACAAAGACTGAACGTCATTGCCCGTGAGCGGAGAGAAGGACGTGAAAGATTTGCACGTACATTTTTACTCTTATACAGAACGCCACTTGTTGGTGGGTGCTCTCTTCGTGGTGTCGGCCACTGACGGCACCTGAGCATGTCTGTGAATATTTTGGCGGTCCGCTGTGGTTTGCCTTGTGACACAAAACAGCGAATGGGCGATGCCTAGTGCTGAGCTGCAGTCTTCGCCTGTAATTGCGGCACTTTCACAGAGCGACCAGTGGACATTGTGCCCCGATCGGAATATCCACTTAATGTCTGTGCACAAGAGTGAGGAGGCACGACGATGGGATAATTTGATGAATTAGCGTACCCAGCCACATAAGTTTGGACTAGGGAAGTTCGCGGATCTTGATTCTTCACGATTATTAAGAAGTTTTGGCTGATTCAGTTCAGTTCCAGATTTGGACAGGCAGTTTCTTGCAGAATTTCAGAGTTGCGGAGACAGGAGTTAATGATGCAGTGAACGGTAAATTTCGCACTAATGCGAAGCTTTGTTTTTGTCTCAGCCAATAATATCATCGTGCAACATCTTCTCCACTTCCTCCCGAATCATTCGTCTTTCAGCTGGCGACACTCTATACGAACGCTGGCTAATTGGTGTATGATCCCAGTATCGATACGATGCCTTATCGTGGGCCGTTTCCTCTGACTTTTCCCCTGCTGAGGTGTGAATGCAACCGAAAATTGACGTACTATAGCTAAAAACCCGCTGGCGTTGTTCCTTGGTTAGTCCGGGCCTTATTGGCAGTTCCACGTTTGTTTCCTCCGCGTGTTGTCTGTACTAACAGCAGAACATGGGACGTCGTTGATGAGTGGTACAGCTGTCCCGAAACACATTCATTTGGGTATAAGTTGCGACTGCTCCTGACAATTAGTGATCCATATCTGCCCTCGACCACCGGTAATGCTTATGATAGCAGGAGATCGAAGAAATGTATGAGGTAAAGGAAATTATTCATACAATTAAGGGAGAGGAAAACATAATTGTGATGGGAGACTGGAATTCGGTAGTAGGAAAAGGAAGTTCAAATAGTGGGTGAATATGGACTGGGCAAAAGGAATGAAAGAGGAGATCGCCTGGTAGAATTTTGAACGGAACATAACTTAATCATAGCAAACACCTGGTTTAAGAATCACGAACGAAGGTTATATACGTGGAAACGACCAGGAGACACAGGGACGTACCAGACAGATTTTATAATGGTAAGACATAGATTCCGGAACCAGGTTTTAAACTGTAAGACATACCCAGAGGCAGATATAGACTCTGACCATAACTTGTTGGTCATGAACTGTAGGCTGAAACTGAAAAAACTGCAAAAAGGTGGATAAATTGAAGGAACCTGAAGTTTTTAAGAATTTCAGAGGGTGCTTTAGGCAACAATTGACAGGAACGGGGGGAAATAAAACAGTAGAAGACAAATGGGAAGCATTAAGAAACGAAATAGTGAAGACAGCAGTGGACAAAATAGGTTGAAAGGCATCACAGGAAATACTAAATTTAATTGAAAAAAGGAGAAAATATAAAAGTGCAGTAAATGAAACAGGCAAAATGGAGTACAGCCGACTAAGAAGTGAGATTAACAGGAAGTGCAAAATGGCTAAGCAGGAGTGGCTAGAAGGCAAATGCAAGGATGTAGAAGAATGTATAAATAGGGGAAAATAGGTACAGCATACACGAAAATAAAAGAGATATTTGGAGCTAATAAAAACACTCTATGAATATCAAGATCACAGATGGAAAACCAGTTCTCAGCAAAGAAGGGAAAGCTGAAAGTTGGAAAGAGTATATAGTGATGCTCTACTAAGGAAATGAACTTAGAGGCGAAATTGTAGGAAGGGGAGAAAAAGTAGACGAGGATGAAATAGGAGATACTATACTGAGAGATGAATTTGACAGAGCACCTGGTCCGTAAGATGTATGAGACAATGGAAATACCCTCAGACTTTAAGAAAAATGTACTAATCGCCATTCCAAAGACAGCAGGTGCAGACAGGTTAAAAGCTGTACGTGTGTTGTGGATGTTGAACCTATCGTTAGATCAGACAACAAATTGTTCCTTGACACAGCAATTTGGTTTAATTATGGCCCTAATACTGATGTATATGCTATAAAGTGAGAAACAGTGCATGAAACTGATTATGTGCGCAACGGATATTTTTAACAAAACAACTGTGACATGTAGCCTTTTGAAACAGACACTGACTATACTCAAAAATTTTGACTGCGAGAAAGATATTAAAAAAACCACAAATCACTTTCTTAATGCTTGACTGTGAGAATTTTATGCAGATCAGTTTCTAATTATTGAAATTTAGTATCAATTTAGTATCATAGTCAATTAACTATCATTTACTATGGCACCAATAATGAAATCCGTTCAACAATATTATTCACATCAATACTGCACTTTAAATCCACTAATAATTAATTATCAAATGAAGGAAGTAGGTTAATTTTCTAACTACGTAAATGAAAGATGAAAGAAAGTTTAAGTTACTTATTATTAATAATCAGCATTACATTACCTACATAATACAACTTCTGACTTGCTGGCAAAGCAGCCTCTGCTCTACATCGGAGCCATACACATAACCCAACCGCTCTCTAAGCGAGCTGAACCACTAGTGCTACTCTCTCTCAGTGCGAGCTACAATGCTATGCAATACATGATCTTTGCCAAAGATGAAACTTCATAAAGGACACATATCGATACATACAGTAGAAGCGATATTATACATTTTCTTGGGTAGAAGCGATATTATACATTTTCTTGCAAGCAAGTTACTCGATACAAAACAGGAGGTACAATATTGGACATTTTCTTACAAAATAATTTTTATGGACACGTTTCAAGGTGTGAAAATTACAGAACCATCAGTTTAATAAGTCATGCTTGCAAAATTTTAACACAAATTATTTAGAGAAGGATGGAAAAGTTGGTAGAAACCGACCTTGGGGAAGATCAATTTGGATTCAGGAGAAATGTAGGAACCCCGGAGGCAATCCTGACTGGCTTATCTTAGAAGATAGATTAAGGAAAGGCAAACCTACATTTCTAGCTTTTGTGCATTTGGAGAAAGCTTTTGATAATATTGATTGGAATAAAGTCTTTCAGATCTTGATATCATCAGCAGTAAAAATAGGGAACTTGAGGTTATTTACAACTTGTACAAAAACCAGACAGCAGTTATCAGAGTTGAAGGGCACGAAAGAGATGCAGAGGTTGGGAATGGTGTAAGATAGGGTTGTAGCCTTTCTCCAATGTTGTCCAATTTGTACATTGAACAAGCTATAAAGGAAAGCAAGGAGAAATTTGGGAAGGAATTAAAGTTAAGGATGAAAAAATAAAAACATTGCGTTTTGCCGATGACATTGTAATTCTGTCAGAGACAGCAAAGGACCTGGATGAGCAATTGAACGGAATGGACAGTGTGTTGAAAGGAGCATATAAGATGAACATTAACAAGAGCAAAACAAGGGTAATGGAGTGCAAACTAAGAAAATCAGGTGATGCTGAAGGAATTAGATTAGGTAACGAAACAATAATGGAGGTAGATGAGTTTTGTTACTTGGGCAGTAAAATAACAAATGCTAGTCGTAGTACAGAGGATATAAAATGCAGAATGGCAATGGGAAGAAAAGCGTTCTTGAAAAAGAGATATTTCTTAACATCGAATATTGATTTAAGCAAAGGAAATCCTTTCTGAAGGCATTTGTGTTGAGTGTTGCTTTGTATGGGAGTGAAACATGGACGATAAACAGTACGAACAGGAAGAGGATAGAGGCTTTTGAAATGTAATGTTACAGAAGAATGCTGAGGTTTAGGTGGGTGGATCGCGTAACTAATGAGGAGGTACTGAACAAAATTGGGGAGAAAAAGAATTTCTGGCATACCTTGACTAAAAGAAGGGATAGATTAGTAGGACACATTCTTAGACATCAAGGAATTGTGAAATTAGCGTTGGAGGGAAGTGTGTAGGGTAAAAATCGCAGAGGGAGACCAAGAGATGAATATAGTAAGCAAATTCAAATGGATGTAGGTTTCCGTTGTTGTGAGGAGATGAAGAGTCTTGTTCTGGATAGATTAGGTTGGAGAGCTGCGTCAAACCAGTCTCCGGACTGAAGACCACAACAACACAGCCGCTGGTATGTAAATTTCTTTGGTGAGCCTGATAAACTTTTTACTATCAACAAGCACCCTACTGTTTATCCGGTCATCTATGTTTGTGACTACAACTCTTCTCATCGTCAACGGTAGGATCGTCACATTGTCAACGGCAGATAACGTCCCAGAAAATTCTGTATTACGTGTACCCGTCAGAACAAGTTCTTCAATTTGCAGCACAGATCTTCCACAGTCAATGATAGCTAGGGATGCCTGAAAGAAGTCCCATCCGAGGATGACATTGTGACTACATTCTGTTACCACGACAAATTCAAACTGCTGGGTCCTGTTGTTGATGGTTATTCTTGCGACACAAGTTCCTGCTGGCTGGACGTACTTTATATTCGCGACCTTCAGCACAGTTGCCTCCGTATCACAGAACATTGTCTTCTTTAGTGTGCGGCGGTAATTATCCGACAATACAGAGAAAGACGCTTCTGAATCAACAAGTGCCCGGACAGGTTAGCCGTCAATTATGATGTCGATGAGATTCCGCGACATCTTAGCGACTGTCGTCCATAGAGTATTTTCATCTGCAGCGGCCTCACCGCCGTAGATGGTCGCCTCGCTTAGTTTTCCTGGGCGCGGTGGCTAGGGGAGCGGCTGGTACCTCTATACGGCGATGGTGAACGGCTGCGGCGCGTCGGGGAGCGACCTCCTCTAGGGTACGGCGAGTCTTCCCATAGGTCGACTGAACTCATCAGCTGGTGATCGCCTGAGATAGAACTGCTCTGATGGCTTACGTCTTGCGGCAAGATAATCGTCGAATACTCGCCTTCTCTCTCTGCAGTAGCGTGCGACATGTTCAGGGCGCCCACAGTAGAAAAAATGTTCAAATGTTTGTAGAACTTATGGGACTTAACTACGGGGTCATCAGTCCCTAAGCTGACAAACTACTTATGAACTAGCTAAGACTAAGGACGGCACAAATATCCATGCCCGATGGGGATTCGAACCCCCAACCGTAGTGGCCGTGCAGACCGTGACTAGAGCGCCTCAGTCCCCTCGGCCACCGCGGCCGGCCCACAGTAGAAACACAGTGGTGTGTTGTCTTCTGTCCTCCAGACGTCTGTTCTTTGCGGGGCGTCTTAGTTGCCGGGCGAGTTGATTGTAGCCGCGTCGGCCGGTTCATGGGGTGCCGTTTGGCGGCTGCAGCGTAAGTCGTAGCAGGGTGACGACATTCTTCATGTCGGTTGCGATTCGCGGGGCAGACAGGAGCTATTGCCTCAAATACCTCTTCCTCAGCGGCGTCGGCTACCTCGTCACTTACAGGTCTTACATCCATGGCCATGATGTGATGCTCGCTCGGTCTAATAGTCCCGGCTTCGAAAAACAGATCGACATTTTGGTGCCAGGCAGTCCAGGAAAGACTCATTCAATGAACGTAATGGCAGTTCACTGAAATACTTTGACACACACCTTAACAAAACGAAATTTTTTGATGACCAGCATCGCGAAATACTAGGAATGCTAACAGGCAAACTGCCTACAAGGCTCTACCTGCAGGTAGCACACGCACCAGTGTACAACCTGGATAAATTTCTGTCGACGGTAGACAACTTAGATTTGATAACGGAAGACAACCGTGCGCGTAACACCAATATGTACGGCAACGGGAATAAGTACACAAACAAGGACGAAATCAACTGTTCCCGTCCAGCATCAGCTGTCTAAACGCCCACAACAGCAAATATTTTTTTCCCAACGCCAGTCATCTACTGTCGCAGTCGATGTTACGCGATGCTAGTGGAAGAAATCTTCCAAGCAACTCGAAAAACTGCGGTAATCACTACCGGTGCCAGGCCTTAACTACTGTGGTTATCAGTCGTTAAACTTAAATACTACTTAAAAGAACTTAAGCACGAACTTGAGGACGACATGCTCGATGGAGGACTCGAACCACCGACGGGGAGTAATCACGCGCTCCGCCTTAAAGCGTTCAGCGATTCCACCGCGGCAAGAATTATTTAGAGGCAAATGGAGAAATAAATCCCGTCTTTCGAAAGATCAGTTTGGATTTCGGAGAAATGTAGGAACACGCGAAACCATAACCATATTTACACTCATCGGTTAAGAAAAGACAAATCTACGTTTTTAGCTTTTTTAGATCTGTAGAAAGCTTTTGACAACGTTGATTGGAAAACACACTTTCAAATTCTGAAGGGAGCAAGGGCAGATTATAGAGAACGAATAGTTGCATTCAGCTTATACAAAAACCAGACATCATGAAAGGGACGCAGTAGTGGGGAAGGGAGTATGGCAAGGTTGTAGCATTTCTCGACTGTTGTTCATTATGTACAATGAGCTTTGAACATAGAGATTCGGAGAAGAAATGGAGAAGGGGTAAGAGCTTCAGTTTGTCGATAACTTAGTAATTCTGTAAGAGACAGCAAATGACCCTGAAGAGCAAATGAAAGTAATGGACAGTGTCTTGAAAGGAGGGTGTAATTTGAACATGAACAAGAGTAAAACGATGGTAATGGAACGTAGTGTAAGAAAATCAGGCGATGCTGAAGAAATCAGAAAAGGTAATGAGACAATAAAGGCAGTGGATGAGATTTGTTACTAGGGTAGCAAAATAACGTCTGATGGTCAAAGCAAAGAAGATATACAATTTAGAATTTTTGTGAAGAAAAGCATTTCTAAAGAAGCGAAATTTGTTGACATGAAATATTAATTTGAGTGTTTGGAAATTCCTTTCTGAAAGTAATTGTCTGGAGTGTAGCACTGCACGGAAGCGAAATGTGGACGATAACAACTTCAGACAAAAAGGTGAGAGAAGCTTTTGAAATGTGGTGCTATAGACGAATGCTGATTAGAAGGGGAGATCGTGTAGCTAATGAAGGGGTAGTGGACAGAATTGGGGAGGAAAGGAATTTATTCTTGACTAAGAGAAGGGACAGGTTGTTGGGACACATCTCAGACATCCGGGAATTATCAGCTTAGCGTTAGAAGGAAGCATGTGGGATAAAATTTGCGGGGGCAGATCGAGAGACTAATACAATAAGCAAGTTCAAAAGGATGCAGGTTACCGTTCTTATTCGGATATGATGAGGCTTGAACAGCACAGTTTACCGTGGAAAGATGCATCAAATCAGTTTGCGGAGTGATGACAACAATAAAAACTGTAGGGCATGACTATCCCAAGAATAATTTTGTGAACAAAACATCGTCAGCCGTAGACGTTATGAAACTTTTAATTTGACATGTTTGTGTTATCCAATATCAACATCTTCTGACGTCTGCTCAGCACACGAATTTCGATGTGTTGAATTCCATGATGTAAACAGGGTCTATAATGGTTGACTACTGTGTAGATAGAAATATCTGTGCGCAACAAGCCTAATGATGTTTGACTACAGGATCAGAAAACGATTATGGCTGAGCAGAGGTCTGAAGATTATGGTATTGGATTATCGAAACCGGTCAGATGAAAGGTTTCATAACGTTAACAGCTGAAGCTGTTTTATTCATGAAATTAATATTAAAGCCGTTGTTGTAAATCATCTTCATTCCAGATGAACATGCAAATCCCAAGAATATTTCGCCACTAGGTTGTAATATGTTTCGCACTCAGTAATTCCTTCACCAAAGAAGCGAAGCAAGTACTCCAGAATTCGTATCAAGAACAGCTGCCAAAATGAGTAATTTAGAAGTAGATATCCTTGGATGAGTAAAGCAACTTACATGGCATAACAAAAGTAAGTTTTTCAGTCCCAATTGTATAGCAGTTAGGTTCCTTTCAGAGAACTGATGCAATAGCTCCATACCTATCATATAAAACCGCTCTCTCAGCGAAAAATCCGTACCCAAAGACTGGAAAGTTGCACAGGTCACTCCAATATTCAAGAAAGGCAATGGGAATGTTACGTAGGATTAAAAGCCTATATCGTTCTAGCAGGATTTTGTAACTTATACTTTCCTCAAATATTATGAATTATTCCGAAGAGAAAGACCTCTCATAGTCAACATGGATTCAGAAAGTATCGTTCTGGTGAAACCCACATAATGTGATGAATGCTATCCACAATGTATGTCAAATAGATTCCGTTTTTCTACATTTCCGGATGGCTTTTAACACTTCCCCAGAAGTGTCTTCTAATCAAATTGCGTGCTTATGGAATTTCGCCACAGTTGTGCAATTGGATTATTGATTTCCTGTAAGAAAGGACACGCTACGTTGTAATTGACGGTACGTCGTCGAGCAGAAGTGACATCTGGTGTTCCCACGGGGAAGTGTTATAGGGCTTCTACTGTCCCCAATTTTTATAAACGATTTTGGAGACAATCAGAGTAGCTCTCTTAGACTTTCCCCGGATTCTGCTGCCGTTTATCAATTATTAAAGTCACCAGAAGATCAAAAGCAACTGAAAAATAATCTTGAGTTACACAATAAATCAGTCAAGCCTACAGGCCGTCAATTCTACTTAGTTCTACTAAGTATCTAGGAATAAGGATTAGTAACAACATAAATTAGAAATAACGCGCAGAAAATATTGTAGGGAAGGCGAAAGAAAGACTATGTTTCCAATATTCAAATGTTTGTAGAGATAACGGGACTTAACTAGTTAATACTAAAGAGGGCACAAATATCCATGTCCGAAGGGGGATTCGAACCACCGACCATAGTGGCCGTGCAGAACGTGGCTGGGGCGCACTACGTTTCATTGGCAAAACATATAGAAGATGCAACTGCCTACACTGCATGTGTTCGTCCTGGCCTATTTTGGAGTACTGCATCGCATTCTGGGATCCACACCAGGTGGGAGTGACAGACGATTTAGAGAAAGTCCAGAAAAGGGCAACTCGTTTTGTATTATCACCATATGAACGATACACGATGTCACTGAACGATACACGAGTTGGGGTGAAAATCATTAAAACAAAAGAAACTATTTGTTGCGGTGAGATTCATTTGCGAAATTCCTGTCACCAATTTTCTCTTCCCAATATATGCATATTTTGTTACCACCGACCCAACCAGGGAGACATGATCCTCATAATAACCCTTTAATGTATAGTGTATCTGATCAGCCACATACCAAATTTTTTCATTATTTCTCAAACTGATCAACATGTTACCACAAATTGATTTGTTGCAGCTTGTATACATAGTGTTACGTATGCAAGAAGCATGTACCATAAATTATAAAATGCAGAGTGCTACTGAATGACTTCGGCAGATAGCTGCATTGAGATACTTGTAACATGTGCGTTTGTTTACTTTAGTATACCTCCTTTGTAGTGTAAAAGTAGTCAATCACATACTACCATTTCATTATGAGTTACTTTATTAAAAGATCAGCGGTACAATAGTTACATTTACTACATCGAGTACATCATGGAAACATCTGACCAGCTGACCAGCTAACCAGCTGTGAGCGGTTTGTTGTTAGTAGTGCTGAATAATTTTAAGGAATTTTTTTAAAACATTTTTCTCAGTAAATACTCGCTATACATTAATCGTGGTACTTTTTATAGCTTCAAATAAAAAATCGTGAAATAAAACAGACCGAAAATAGAAATATTTAGGTGTTCCTTTTTCCGTGAGCTATTAGAGAATGAAACCGCAGCGAAATATCATAAAAATCCAGAATGAAACTTTCACTCTGCAGCGGAGTGTGCGCTGATAAGAAACTTCCTGGCACGTGTGCCGGAACCGGGACTCGAACTTGGGACCTTTGTCTTTCGCGGGCAAGCGCACTACCGACTGTGCTATCCCGACACGAATCAAGATGCCGCCACACAACTTTACTTCCGCCAGTACCTCGCCTCCTACTTTCCAAACTTCACAGAAGCTCTCCTGCGAACCATGCAAGACTAGCACTCTTGGAAGAAAGGATATGGTGGAGACATGGCTTAGCCACAGCCTAAGGGATGTTTCCAGAATGGCAAAGGTCCCAGGTTCGAGTCCCGGTTCCGGCACACAATTTTAATCTGCCAGGAAGTTTCATAAAATTGGTTGGATGAACTCTCTGTCATGTTCTATATTTTGTCTAACAAAGTGACTACGTAGATGTAGAATCAAGATGTGAATAATAACGCATTTGTAGATCAACAGCAGCCTCATGGTGAACATTTTTTTAAACCTGTAACGACACTATCTTGTAAAATAAATAGCATTATTGGCTAGTTGCTGTTTTCTCCCTTGCGAAAGACAACCTGTAGTTTCTTATTTGCCTTTTCTACGCTGCGAGTGAGTTGAGCTGGACAAGCGAGCGAGTTAACGTACGCGCCTCGGCCTGCCTTGGCAGCAGTGCTGACTACAGTGGACATTCTCTCGCTGACGCCAGCCCTGCTACTGGCGTCTAGCGCGTCTCAGACGCTGGCGCGGAGAGAGCGCGCATGCACGCCGCCAGGTGCGCCATTGGCGGAGCTTGCGCCCCTCCTCAAGGGAGGCCTCGCCGCCTACGCCGCCGCCACCGCCTGCACTTTCGCCGCCCCCTCCCCTCCCCGCCCCCGCAGGGCGCCCCTCGTCCCGAGCGTCCGCGGTTCGACCCCCGGGCTCGGCAACCTCGCCCCGCAGCACAGCCGCCGCTTCAATTAGCGCTCGGAGCGTGCCTCGCATTGCCCGCTGTGTAACGAGAGGCGGCGTGCGCCCGCATAAGTCGACCCGTCGATCGATAGTCGGAAGCGTGTGTCGTTCGTTCCGCGCCGTGCCACCCCTCTGCAGGAGTAATGTTGGCGACAGACTGCACCACAGCATTAAACTACACTCACACGCCGGGACACCATGAACATAACGAAACATCTGCAAAACGATAATTCAGTAGAAAGGGAAGTGGATGAAGATCAGATAGGAGATACGATACTGCGAGAAGAATTTGCGGGAAAACTGCTGCACCGCAGCACGAAACTACACTCACACGCCGGGACACTATGAACATAACGAAACATCTGCAAAATGATAATTTAGTAGAAAGGGAAGTGGATGAAGATCAGATAGGAGATTCGATACTGCGAGAAGAATTTGCGGGAAAACTGCTGCACCACAGCACGAAACTACACTCACACTCTGGGACACCATGAATATAACGAAACAAATGCAAAACGATAATTTAGTAGAAAGGGAAGTGGATGAAGATCAGATAAGAGATACGATACTGCGAGAAGAATTTGCGGGAGTACAGAAGGCCTTGAGTCGAAACAAGGTCCCGGGAGTAGAAGATATTTCCTCTGAACTGCTAACAAAGTTGCGAGTGTCATGTCATGAATAAAAAGTTCCACCTCCTGTACAAGATATGAGGGCTGGAATTTAAATAGTGGCAACTATTTATTCACAACCGATACAAAAGCGTTACCGTTACAAGTTTACACCTGTTACTGTTCTTCAAAGTAGTCACCAGCGATGTGTAGAACCCGTTGCCAGTGATGTGGAAGGCGTAGTATACAATTAGCAGATCCTGTTCTGTTGATGGTTGTGAATGAAGCGGTCTACTGCGTGTCGAATCTCTGGAATAGTTCTGAAGCGAATCAAATCAAAGTCGCAAGAACTTAAGTCTGGTGAGTATGGTGCATGGTACAGTACTTACCAGTCCCATCGATTGAAGAGAGCAGCTACAGCTTTGTACGCTCAAGTGCTTTCTCGTGCAAAATGATGGTGGGTTACGCAGAAAGTGTTGCCGCTTCTTTCGCAAAGCTGGTCGCAGGTGATGCTCCAGAAACGAACAGTAAACTGTGCACTGACTGTTCCGTGGAGGAACGTGATGCGTTAGGGTAGCACCATCACACTCGTAACACAAGAA
The DNA here is from genome assembly GCA_026315105.1 of Locusta migratoria. Lineage (NCBI taxonomy): Eukaryota > Metazoa > Arthropoda > Insecta > Orthoptera > Acrididae > Locusta > Locusta migratoria. The sequence goes on along the minus strand of CM048744.1, from coordinate 925,303,029 downwards.
TTACCGTAACTTTCACCATACCGGGGCTCTGACGCATTTTCGACTTTCGCAGAGACCTATACTGACGCCATATGTTGGATTGGCGTTTCAATTTCGGCACGTACGATGTGGCCGATGTCTCATCCACTGTTATGATACGGCGTAAGGAAGCATCTCCTTCGCGCTCATAGCCCTCCAAGTGCTTCTGAGCTCCGTCATAACGCACCCATTTCTGCATTTCCGTCAATTTATGCGGAAGCTATCGTGATGCAATTTTTCCCGGCCCAGGCGTTCCTTCAGAATGCGAAGCACAGTCGCATGTGCTAATCGTGTTTCGCGGGCGAGCCAACGAATCGTCTGGATTCGATCACTGTCCACTAACGCGCTTATTCACTTCTTCTTCAAAGACGTTAGGACAACCTACCCGATGCATGTCTGCCACAGTTTGCCGACCTTCGTTGAAGTCTTTTACCTAACGTGCTACTGTCCTGTACTGCGATGCCGATACCCCGCACGCCTCTTGAAGACCTTGATGACAATGTCGTCTGTACGACCTCAAGCAAATTCGATCTTGATTGAAATCCGTTGTCTCTGTTTCGAAAACATAGTGACTCCGTTACGTTTGACCGCTCACTCACAAGTGACTGTGTTTCCCTCTACTGTGTGCACGCCAGTGACGTGGGGAGGGCGAGTCCATTTGCTCAGAGGTAAGGTGCGTATGTCAACAAAGTGTGCTATCAGCGACAATAGTAGAGTCCATTGCGTAGTGTTTTGACCACAGTGTTGCCACTATTTAAGTTCCTACACTCGTATGTGAGAGAGGCGAAATACCTTCACTATCCAAGAAGAATATGATATTTCCATTTCCAAAGACAGCAATTTCAGAAAAGTGTGAAAATTACAAAACTACCACTTTAATGTGTCAGGTTACAAAATAGTAACAATAGTTATTTACAAACGAAAGTGGTAAGACACTGGACTCGCATTCGGAAGGACAGTGGTTCAAATCCACCTCCGACCATCCAGATTTAGGTTTTTCGTGATTCCCCTAAATCACTCCAGGCAATGATTCCTTTGAGAAGGCACGGCCGATTTCAATCGCCATTTCGCCATTCCTTCCCAAAAATCCGAGCGTTTCTAATGACCATGCTGTCGACGCGACGTTAAGCCCTAAACTTCGTTCCTACAAACGAATGGAAAAAATCGGTAGAATCCGACCTCAGCGGCGATCAATTGGAATTTAGGAAAATGGGTGGAACACGTGAGGCAATACATTACGACGTATCTTCGAAGATAGGTTAAAAAAAGGCAAACCTACGTCGATTTATAGAAAGCGTTTGACAACGTTGACTGAAATTACCTCTTTCAAATTCTGAAGATAGTAGGGGTGAAATACAGCGAATTAAAAGTGATATACAATCTGTATCACGACCATATAGCAGTTGGAGTTGAAGGGCATGAAAGGGGCACATTGGTTGGGAAGGGAGAAAACAGGGTTGTAGCTTTCCCCCAATATTATTCGATCTGTATATTGAGCAAAGTGGGAAGGAATGCAAGGAGATATTCGAAGAAGGAATTAAAGTTCAAGGTGAAGAAATAAAAATTTCGCGGTATACCGATGACATTGTAATTCTGCACAGAGAGCAAACGACTGTAAAAGCAGGCGATGATAAAGGAATGAGTAGGTACCTAACAGAACTGGAAAGAAAAATCGCAGAGGGCGACCGAGAGACAAATACAGAAAGTAATCTCAAAAGTATGTATGTTTCCGTGCTATCCAGAGATGAAGAGGCTTGCTCAGCATAGGGTAGTGCGGAGAGCTGCATCAGACCAGTCTTTGCACTGTAGACCACAACAACAACAACAATCCACTCAATTCAAATGTTTGTAAGTCTATGGGACTTAACTGCGATGTCATCAGTTCCTAAACTTACAAACTACTTTTGAACTAGCTTGTACTAAAGACGGCACAAATATCCATGCCCGAGGGGGGATTCGAACCCCCGACGGGGAACAGACTCGCGCATCGTAGAATAGCGACTCAATGCGCTCAGCCGCTCCGCCGCGGCAAATCCCCTCATATCCATGTTTTTGGAATCAATGTCCACGGACGAGCCAGTATAATGAAACGATACTGCATCAGACGGAGAATGGTATGACTGCAGTGGGGTGGAGGCATTCTCGTCCTCGCCGGGTAGTTCAACACCTATCATTTAGAACCTACGATTTCATGAAGAATTATATTCCCTCGTAAAGAACTGTCTCAGAAAGTGTCCTACCTATCAACCCATTCTTTAAGTATTGCCATAAATGTTTTTATCACCAATATAGTCCAATACTCATTATTAGTTTGCTTTTTCCCCCTTCCAGATACCCTCATTTCTGGACACCGTCCATTCCGTTCAATGGCTCTTCCACACCCTTTGTTGTCTCCGACAGAATTACACTGACATCGACAAATTCTTACTTCTTCTCCATATTTCTAATTCTCCTTGCTTTCCTTCACAGCTTGCCTAATATACAGATATAATAACATTGGGGAAAGGCTACAAATTCCGTCCTCCTCCCTCCCAAGCCACTCCATCCTTTTTATGCCATTCCACTTGTAGCGCATGTCTCTTACTATGGTTGGTAGTGGGAAGAAAGAAACGAGATTATGACTTAAATCAATCTGCCTGATTTCCGCTTCCTAATTAACAGGTGATTTAAATGTTAATCATGTGTTGCTGTGAGTGTTGGCAGCTTCGAATCTCCTCTCTTATAGCAGAGGTTACTATTATTTTGTAAATGAATAAAAATGATAGCAACAGGGGAAGGCTACAGACAAGAAGTCGGACAGTTCATTGAAATAATCTTTGTATTCTGAAAGTAGCATATAGAAGTACGAGGTACCTGTTACATCTTATTAAACGGTAGGGCAAGACATACAATAGAAAGCAAAGATCGAAAATAAAGCACATTCAAGTAATTCAACCAGCCTTTAACGAGAGAGAAAGAAAGTGTATTGAGTTTCATAGAAATCTCCGTTGCTCGTTATACAGTATACTGTGCCCAAAACAAGGGTGGCACAAAACTAAAGGAAATGCATCTTAATAATCATCGCGCCTATCGCCCGATATGCAGACCATTGCATATTTATTAAACTCGCAACCGAATGCAGTTACTTCACTTTAATCGCGAAAACCTTCTCGGTGGAACTGTGAAGTTCCTGTCGGTCAACGAAATATCACCAAGACTTCTGCACAATAGGCTATCGCGGACCTGTCCTAAGAACTGCGAGCATCTGAAGCAACTGCCGAACTGAGTGCGGCCTCGTCGTTCACGCCGGTTTGTTAACGCTAGTTTTGCACCGCTGATTCTTCCGCCGGCAAAACTAGTGGCGTGTTACCAACATTACCAGAGCACAGTTAAGAGTTCATTCTGGCCCGCAAGGGCCAGGTTCACGCCTCCTAGGGTGGCGGCCTGTCTTGGAGACAACTCGTCAAAGACGGCGGGAACAGAAGTGTCCTTCCGCGAAGACGTTGGCTCTCCGGGTTTGAAAGTGACGGCTCTGGTAGCCTTTGTGACTAATCTCCATCTTGCCAATTTAATATATTAATTAATACAGGAGACGGAAAATTATTTCGCCCCCAATATACTATGGTCCTCTGCTCAGGCAACCAAACGGTAATTTTAGATTGTCGGGGAAAATTAGTTTTATATTATTTTATTGGCGATTAATTTTACCACCTTCTTGAATATTAGTCGGACCTAACTTTGTAATACTTCAAACGAATCGACATTTTTCATTAGATTGGAATCCGTCGTCAGAAATTTTAGAATTATTTTATTTATGCCCACTCTCATTGTCCTAAAGGCAGGTCTTGTGGTAAAGGACACCTTTGTGCTGGAGTGGGAAAAGTCTTAGCTATGCAACTGGCCCCGTGAAGGGACCTGACCGGACACAAATACACACACAAAAAAAAGAAAACAAAACATTTTACCTGAACCCTATTACAATGTTCAAACAGCTCTTCCTTCCTTAAAGACTGTATCTCATTTACAAATTTGTGCTCAATGTTAGCAATGTTTTGAATTCCTTTTTTCATGTTTGTATCGGGATTGACTACTACATACGAGTGGTTTTCAAGGACTTTCTTCACCTGAAAGGGGGTCGTCAAACAACATGTAGAACTTCGAAATCTTTTTCCCTACTAGGTCGGAGCGCAGGTGGTTGCGAACTAATATTAAATCGTCTTTCCTAATTGACGAGTTCTTAGCAGTGCGGTCGTGCCTTTCAACCGCAAAACTTCTCCTGATCCTTCGTAGCACAATTGCTAACGTATCATCTAACTCCACGACGGGAGAAGGGGGTAGTCTGGCTACAGTCCGTACTGGCATTGATATTGATTCACCAAACATCAACTTTGCTGGCGTGTAGCAAGTCGTGTTGTGAATTAATGTGTTCATTACCTCTTCAAACTCACCCACATCATTCAAATTCGACCCACATCGTACACCACATTAGCCCTAACACCTCCTCAAACTATGTAAAACATGCCTGTATACCATTCATTGGCAAAGTGTGATATCAGATCACAAACCTGTTCAACAAATGTTCCAATGCGAGATCATCAGTCCCTAAACTAACAAACTACTCATGAACTACCTTACACTAAAGACAGCACAAACATCCATGCCCGAGGGGGAATTCGAACCCCCGACAGGTATCAGCCTCGGGCATCGCAGCATAGTGTCTGAATCAGCTTGCGACCTTCCTACCGGTTCTCACCAATAAGACATGGACAATACATAACTCAGGGTAGTAAAAGTTTATGGCTTTGTTCATAAGGGTGTCTCTGTTCATAAGGGTGAGGTATGTTTGCCAGCTTCTATGCCCTAAACAGCTACCCAATCTGTTTAAACAAGATGAATAACTAAGCTGTAGTTTAGTCAGTCTATCGATCTGCATATGATGACGTGAAAATATATTTAACAAACATAAATTAAACCTCTGAATGACCAAAAAAAATGGATTCGTGATTCATTCACGAAGTAATTCTTTATAAATGGAGTTTATTACTCTTATTAGATATGAAACGTGGAGGTGGTTCTACTTTACACATCGGTAAATAACGAAATATTTCTCCAACTATTGTTCATGAGAGGCACAATAAGTATCATACACACTCGAGAGTAAAAGGGTAAATCAGTCAAAAATCCGAAGATTTGTTGGAATACCACAGTGCTTTATTAGGCATGGTCCTGTTTGGAGGTGGTGTGCCGTTGCCTTCCTCCGACCTTCGAACTGTCTTACCCAGCCAGTTATAGGGTGAACTACAGTTGAACGTGGGTTCTGAACCACGGTGTTACTCGGTATTTTTCACATGAGCAATACTGCCAGAAGTGAAAGCAGTGGAAAGTGACAGATAAAAAATCCTAGGACCTGAAGGGGATCGAACCCGCGACCTTTGTATTTGTAGTCCGGCACGCTACCACTGTGCAACTGTAAAAAGTTCGAAAATATCACTCGTAAGTTAGAGAAGCCCATAGTACTTTGCAGTTGCAAGTTAATCCGCGATAAAAGTATTTGTTATAAAACACAGTTCGTCATCACACGAGTACACGATTGCTGAATTATCACAGTTCTGCAGCCCTACTACCATGCATAGTTTATCACTTTTCAAGCAGAGACTAAGTTCTGCAGTCACAGTCCCGTAACTTTTCAAAGTCCACACATGCCTATCTCTTCAAATCAGAAGTTCGTAACGCGGCTTCAGAAGGCCCAGCGTCACAACCTTTCACCACCACGTCCAAGTTGCGAGTCCCTTACTATACGTTCGAAAAGCGTGCTCTCCCTGCTCCCAAATTTGTATCCTTCCGTGCATCCTTACACCTCATCTTTAAAATATAATTTCCCTTCCAAAATATTATACATTTGAATATCACAGAATTAAATGCTTTGACCAGCTCCCTACAAATTTTGTTTACATTTAACAAACATATATTTAACAACACTAAAAACGGTTGAGATTGTAGCTCTTTGCTTAGATAGCCATTAAGCGTGGTTTCGCACTGTTCAAATATACTGCCGCCATCGAAATATAGTTACACAATTAATAATTATCATGGCTTTTTATGTTAATATATTCAGTTCTTGTCCACAAATACATATAATTGTTTATATATAAATTATCTGCTGCACATCTTCTATTTTAGTCGGCCATGAAATATTTAAGTGACAGTCTACAACATAAAAAATGAACGTTACTAAGAATATTACATATCATAAAATACAAATGTAAACGTAATGCGCTTTGCTGGGTTCATGTTTTGTGTTTCTGTGGTGGAATCTATGATCTGACAGAAGAATATTATTACCTCAACGAAAAGCAGAACAAGAGAGTAAAACAAAGTTTATTGAAAGAATACAGAAATAACGCCGGCCGCGGTGGCCGAGGGGACTAACGCGCTCCAGTCACGGTCTGCACGGCCACTACAGCCGGGGGTTCGAATCCCCCCCTCGGGCATGGATATTTGTGCCGTTCTAGTTCGTAAGTAGTTCATAAGTAGTTTGTAAGTTTAGGGACTAATGACCCCGTAGTTAAGTCCCATAGCCTCTACAAACATTTGAACATTTGAACAGAAATAACATGGTACGTCTTTTAAGATAGTAGCGTGGTACAATGCTGCCCATTTGCTTCTTAAATTGTTACTGATAAACACTACGTATCAATAACTGTAAATATAAGTCTTATATTATTATTATAGTACTGAAATGAATCAGCTTTTTATCTGTAAGGAATATCTAAATTGTAATTACAGCGTTTGATTGTCCCAAGTCTTCCGAATCCATTTATATAATTATATTTGCCATATGTTCAAAAAAAATGTTCAAATGTTTGTACAGCTTATGGGACTTAACTACAGGGTTATCAGTCCCTAAACTTACAAACTACTTATGAACTACTTACGAATTAGGTCGGCACAAATATCCATGCCCGAGGGGGGATTCGAGCTCCCGACCGTAGTGGCCGTGCAGACCGTGACTGGAGCTCCTCAGTCCCCTTGGCCATTGCGGCCGGCCCATATGTTCATTCCCTGATTTTATATGGATTTTTAGAATAATGTGTGTGGCTATATTGTATTTCAATTGCAATCTGGAATAGCCGCCCTCGCTCAGCCAAGCGTTTTCGGTTTCCGAGCACATTAGGAAAACCCTGACTACCTTCTGTATCCCATTCACTAGGTACAAACTGGTAGCTGGCCGGCTGGGGAACCCAACAGCCTGACAAAATCTTCCTTTCACATGGAAACAATCAGCTTCCTCCTGTATCTGTAATATCACAATCTCGGCTGCTACACTGCGGCCAATCCTGTTCTGTACAAAAAAAATCAAAATTAGTTTTTCCACTAATAATAAAGTGGAAGACAAAATAATTCTTAACAAATTTAAAGGAGCATATACGTTATAAGTCTGGAATTTATATATTAAATTGTTCCATGCGGTCCAATTTTTACATCGCTCAAACTGGATGGAGTTTTAATACACAATACCATGAACACATAGACGCTCACAGACTCAACAACTTAAATAAATCAACCTTTGCTGCTCATTTGGCCAAGCACAAAGCCAAAGAGATAAGCATCGCTGAAAACCTAGAAATATTATATTTTGCTCAAAAAGGAGCACAAATGAATTTGCTTGAAGAAATTGAAATATATAGTCACATTCAGAATAAACCTGATTGTATCCCTTTAATAAAAAACCGCGTTCATAAATCGTTCTCGACTGCAGTATTCCGATAAAAGCAATGAAATATTGTATGAAATGAGTTAATATTAAAGAAATATTTATAGTTACTTACACTAATTTTGCCCCATATATTAATTCAGAGCACCTGTAATAACACTAAACATTAAGTGCAGATATTATAATAGAACTCGAAAAATGAGCTGTTAACATGCAAATCTTTGGATAATCTACGTAGCAGGGAAAGAAGCGTTAGGGAAATAAAGTAATGATATACGGGTATATACGATATGTACTTAAAGTTCCGCTTTGTTCTAACTCCACTGCATTTTTGAAACTCTTATACCTCATTACTTAATTTCTCTTTTTAGCTCTACTTCGTGGTTTACCCAAAAATGCACTCGTTAACAGCTCTTTTTGTGAGTTCTAGCATAATATCTGCTCTTGATCTTCAGTGTTATTACACGGTACTCTGACTATAAACTTACTTAACTTACATTTCTTTCTATTTCATTACTTTTATCAGAATACAGCAGTATAGTGTATTACCATTTCAAACTATGACGCTTTTGAAGAAGGATTTAACACATTATATGTCTTGTTTCTTTCATTCGGTTGCTAGTACTTCGATATTCTCTGTAATATTTGTACTTCTATATTATTATTATGCAACTGTTTTCTGTACAGAAACCTGAAGAAGGACAATAACTAGCACGATTCAAACTAAGAAGTTGCTGTTTTTAGTGCTATTACTTTCCTATTATCTATTTACTGAATGTTATTTTGAACTTTCTTATGCAAATAAGAAAACACCATTAAAGAAAGAACACTGTTTCTGTTAATGGAAGTCTATAATAACAAAATCTAAGTGTACTGTAATTCACACAGTCGACAATACCTAAATTGTAATCATATCGTACAAAACCCATTTGAAAGAAGAAATGAATTGCAACTTGATGTACTCCAGTATAAAAGAAAGTGATGAAGATTATTTTCACGTGCTTGGTGCATACTGTCACATTGCACGAGTTTTGTTTTAGCGGATTTTGGACATTTTAATATTTTCAAAACTACATACTATTTTTAAATTGTAGAGACTAGATTGTACATCGTCTTATAAACGCTGTTTTCACTTTGTCCTGGCTTCTGTGCCTTTCATTTACGTATCTTAATTTCTTAGCAACTTGTAAGATATCAAATTGAATATCTTCAAGAATGTGTCGTGCTAATATTAACAGTTTATATGTGGAGATATTTTTTATTTGTAGCTACACATTCACTTTATCAACTAGTAGATAACCGCCATAATATGTTGGTATACAGGCCTACAATTATTGTAAACTGAGGTACAAAACTAAGCAAGCTCTGCTGAAATAGTTGTTTAGCTGCTATTGGAAGCATTCAGGCGTTACTTTTATACAGCAGTAATTTTATGAAATAGTGGTCCAGTATTTGCGATTCCGATTAAGAGCAAAAGTCTGCACATCATTGAAGGTTAAAGATTAACTTCTGTGCTTAAGAGTATAACTGACCACAATAAATGAACAATTGTTATTCGTAACATTATTCTTCTGACACAAATGAGAGATTTCCGAATTATTAGTTACTACAATTTATAGCGCCACAAAAGCTTCTAAATTGGAAGGTATTTCGAATGTGGTGCTTCACTCCAAATACATATTCATCACTCAATCGTTTCACAGTATGTTACCCCTACACTGCACGGTGTTGCCGTTTGGCAACGCAAATTTCTGTTACATTTTAAGACGTACTTCTTGTTGCCAGATGGCAATAGCATTCATGTTGTATACACTGAAGTCTGTTCTAAGCATTTATTTGATCGTTTCCTCCATCGATGGCAGTGCAGTCGTGAATTGAGGAGAAATGAAATGCAACCAAGACCGCTCCAGTGGATTTTACTCACTGTTGAGCGTAATGTAATTACAAACTGATACAACTTCGGTCAAGTAAAGAAATTTTATCATGATACAGACATTTGATAAGAGTAGAAAACATCTTAAATACCAATAATTTTCTGGAGAGTGAGTTATGTATTAATGCATGATGTTGCCTAATGGTAAAAGATAACAATGACTTTCACATTGTTAAATGAGCTATATAATTTTTTTTCAATATTTTTCCCCTTCATTGGTGAACATTTCCTACCATATATATTTTACGCTAAAATAAAAATTAAACAGTGTAGGGTTAATACGATCCAGACGCTTGGCAGCGCTGCCGTCGCGAAGATGCAGAAATTCACAAACTGATACAACTTCGGTCAAGTAAAGAAATTTTATCATGATACAGACATTTAATAAGAGTAGAAAACATCTTAAATACCAATAATTTTCTGGAGAGTGAGTTATGTATAAATGCATGATGTTGCCTAATGGTAAAAGATAACAATGACTTTCACATTGTTAAATGAGCTATGTAATTTTTTTCAATATTTTTCCCCTTCATTGGTGAACATTTCCTACCATATATATTTTACGCTAAAATAAAAATTAAACAGTGTAGGGTTAACACGATCCAGACGCTTGGCAGCGCTGCAGTCGCGAAGATGCAGAAATTCACTGGGAGTTTCGTGACTCTTATGTTAGACTCTGGTTATACTAAAAGAAATATTATTCTAAATGGTTTAAGACAGTAATTTAAAGTGTAATAATACTGTTAGCTAAGGTATATAGTATCAAATGAGAAAATTAAAATGACTTGCAAGTTATTTATGAGCTATTTAATATTAAAAATATGAAAAATGTTAAAAGGTACAACTGCCCCTTCTGTAAACTGCCCATGATACAAGTACGAGGGGGTCCCAAAAGAAACTGGATTTTTGTCATAAAAAATTTATTTGTGAACCTTTATACGAAATTACTACAGTCACCTTCATAATACTCTCCATTACATGTGATGCACTTGTCAACTCTCTTTTCCCACTGTTGGGTACATGTTTGGAACTCTTCAAGTTTGATATTGTCCAGTGCCCTTTGCGAAGCTGTTTTTACCGCCTACACATCATAACGCTCCGCTTTTAGCGCTTTTTCATTCGTGGAAATAGGAAAAAGTCGCACTGGCCTAGATCCGGGGAATACGGAGGGTAGGGAACGACAGACCACCTCTGAGGTGTCAAATAGTGGTCACTCGTAAGGCCCTGTGTTCTGGAGCGTTGTCATGATGCAGAAACCAGTCACCTCACCGCCAAAGTTCCGTGCGTTCCCTCCTCACATCGTCTAGCAGACGCCTTAAAACACCTTTTGGCGGACCTTTCCAACGTTCTCCTCGTTTCGCGACGTTGAAGGGCGTCCAGAACGAGCTTGGTTCAAAAAAAAATGTTCAAATGTTTGTAGAGCTTATAGGACTTAACAACGGGGTCATCAGTCCCTAAACTTACAAACTACTTACGAACTAGCTAATACTAAGGACGGCACAAATATCCATGCCCGAGGGGGGATTCGAACCCCCGACCCTAGTGGCCGTGCAGACAGTGACTGGAGCGCGGCAGTCCCCTCGGCCATCGCGGCCGGCAACGAGCTTGGTCTTCAACACTCATCTCACCACGTTTGAGCGCCCAAACCACTCGAAAACCTGTGTATGGCTCATAGCGTCCTCCTGGAAAGCTTCCTGAAGCATTTGGTGTGTCTCCGTTGCAGTTTTTTTTAAGCAGGAAATAAAATTTCACACACACTCTTTGTTCTTTTAAAACTGCCATAACGACTTCGCAGGGGTAAGCCGCCAACAGTCAGAGAAACACAATAGCACACTTGCACGTTCAGCTCTACACTTATGCCGTCTGCACAGCTGTTTCATGAAGGTCTACTAACGCCATGAAGCGTGAGAACCCTGTACTACATCTACAAATGACAGCGCCCTCGGAGCCCGGTTTCTTTTGGGTCCCCCCTCCAGTACCGTACCGGCGGAAGGGTCGGGCGAACCGGGCGGCCGCCCGGGGCACCAAATTTTAGGGGAATTTGGAGGGTGCCAAAATCCTTGTTAAATTTATATCATTGTAAACAGTGAACTAAAAATTAACTTTTTCATAAATTGTGTAGCAACATTGGTTACTACCTCATGCCATAAGCCTGACCCTTTATAACAATCCCGGTTTCCTCTTGAATCTGCTATAGCCGACCGCGGTGGCCGAGGAGACTGAGGCGCTCCAGTCACGGTCTGTACGGCCACTACGGTCGGAGGTTCGAATCCCCCCTCGGGCATGGATATTTGTGCCGTCCTTAGTCTTAGTTCATAAGTAGTTTGTAAGTTTAGGGACTGATGACCCCGTAGTTAAGTCCCATAGACTACACAGAATCTGCTATAAAGGAAATCCCTTTAGCCCTTCACCTTATTTGTGTATTAAAAAATCTCCGCTGACAAAGCTAAAGTCTATTGTTGAGAGTTGGGAGTTTTGAGCAACAATAACACGCTCTGACAATTACAACTGCCGCGGTGCCGACAATTGCACTCCTTGAGACAAAGCTATGTGGGCCGCTCTAACAATACACACTAACAATATTGAGTTATCGGCAACCAAAAGGAAATTAGTCCTGTTTGTACTGTCAAATGTCTCGTGAAAGAAAATTATAAATCGGAAGTCATGTACTGCAGGTTTCATGGTGTGCGTGTTCTTTTACCTCCTGAATTTCCACTCTTAGTATAAGAATCGTTGCGTTAATGTTTATCAACATGTCGGAAAAAAGAAGTCTTCTGGAAATGTATTCAGAAAAAGAAGAGCACTATTAGCGGCTGAAAATGAGAAACAGGCCGCAGCATTAAACAAATTCTTTCGCATTCCTGAAACAGACAATAATGGAAATGATAACGTAGAACCAGAGAATGAGGAAACCAGCAAGAAATCAACAAATATTACAGAAGATAACGACACATTATAGGTTAAGGAGGCCTACATTACGTAACGTATTTTCGTTTTATTACGTTTAATTGAGAAGAGGTGTTTACACACATAGCGTCTTAGCAGGCTGGGGAGGGTAGGGTGGCGGCGTCTCAGATAGGCGACGAACTACAGGCTCAAAGAAAGTTCTTTCCCCATTGATGTAAGTAGTAATAATTACATTCTACACCAACACTGATGCTTGATGCATGTACCAAAGCCATAAGACTTTTACTCGTTAGATGTGTATTAACCAACTTTAATTAAGGACTTTGCAGAGAAAAAGGCACGAAAAGTTAACTTTACTTAGCTTTCTAAATAACTCAAAGGACAATTTTCATTAAAACTGTATAAAGATATAAAATTATTTTACTGGTTGTATTATTTGTATTACGAAATATTTGTATAATGCTGTTACAAAATATATTTGTATATTCTTTTGTTCATATATGTGTTCTCTTTCGCAGTTAACAAGGTTGTTTATGTATATATGCCTAAATAAATGCTGCATCGCATCACCAATCTCAATTGTATATAAATCGTTGTTTCTTGATTAGATCTGTAAATTTCTAATCAGTGACGTAGAATATACTGCGTGCTCATGTGTAAATAATTGTTTCGTATATCGTTAACCAAATCTGATTTTGTGTATTTAACTGACAAAAGTTAAGATCTTACTCAGTCTGATAATTGATTCTTATAGTTATAGAGTTCAAGGAGTTATCCTTTAAAAGCAGCTATATGTAAGGTAGCATAGCAAATTTAAAGTTAGTAATACCAATGGGTTGTAGGAGGTGCCTTATGGATTCTTTGTCCGGGTGATATTTTTCCCTTCCGCCAACTCTGAGTAAACGTATTTGTTCTGTTGCTGCGTTGTTGCGAAGTGTGCAACTACGTGTCAAGTTTGATCTTCATTTAAATGGAAATAAAACATTTATTCAGAAAAGTTTAAATAAGTGAGTTCGTCATTTTTATCATTTAACGTCGACAACCATTTCATTAATCTGGTTGGGTAAGTCAGTTCGAAGTTCGGAGGAAGGCAACGGCACACCACCAAACAGGACCATGGCTAGTAAAGCACTGTGGTGTTCGAACCAATGTACGGATTCAGAATGAAACTTCACTCTGCAGCGGAGTGTACGCTGATATGAAACTTCCTGGTAGATTAAAATTGTGTGCCGGAACCGGGACTCGAACCTGGGACCTTTGCCTTTCGCGGGCAAGCGCACTACCGACTGTGCTATCCCGATACGACTCACGATGCCGCCTCACAACTTTACTTCCGCCAGTACCTCGTCTCCTACTTTCCAAACTTCACAGAAGCTCTCCTGCAAACACGCAAGACTAGTACTCCTGGAAGAAAGGATATGGTGGAGACATGGCTTAGCTACAGCGTAAGGGATGTTTCCAGAATGAAACTTCACTCTGCAGCGGAGTGTGAGTTGATATGAAACTTCCTGGCAGATTAAAATTGTGTGCCGGAACCGGGACTCAAACCTGGGACCTTTGCCTTTCGCGGGCAGCGCACACTCCGCTTCAGAGTGAAGTTTCATTCTGGAAACATCCCTTACGCTGTGGCTAAGCCATGTCTCCACCATATCCTTTCTTCCAGGAGTGCTAGTCTTGCGTGTTTGCAGGAGAGCTTCTGTAACGTTCTGAAAGTAGGAGACGAGGTACTGGCGGAAGTAAAGTTGTGAGGCGGCATCGTGAGTCGTGTCGGGATAGCACAGTCGGTAGTGCGCTTGCCCACGAAAGGCAAAGGTCCCAGGTTCGAGTCTCGGTTCCGGCACACAATTTTGAAATGTTCAAATGTTTGTATAGTCTATGGGACTTAAGTACGGGGTCATCAGTCCCAAAAGTTACAAACTACTTATGAACTACTTACGAACTAGGACGGCAGACATATCCATGCCCGAGGGGGGATTCGAACCCCCGACCGTAGTGGCCGTGGAGACCGTGACTGGAACGCCTTAGTCCCCTCGGCCACTGCGGCCGGCCACTCAATTTTAATCTGCAGGAAGTTTCAATCTTCGGATTGTTGACTGCTTTACCTTTTTATCTGTAAGGTAGCATAGCAAATTTAAAGTCAGTAATACCAATGGGTTGTAGGTGGCGCCATATGGATTCTTTGCCCGGCTGATATTTTCCCTTCCGCCGGCCCTGGCCCCCTCGTATATTCGCACGAATGCGAGCTACGTAGCATTGCGTAACACGACATTGGTACCGGCAATCGACTCACCCTGTACTTTTTTCCTCTTTGGTAAGATTGGCGCTGCACTCTTCTTGAATCTAAAGCCTCACATGCAGACAACTGGTGGAAATTTCATTTGTTTCTACGCTGAAAGTTCCTTCTAAAATCGGTGCGGAAAAAATAACGGACGCGTGAACGTAAACACGCAGGGAGAAAAGAGAACCGGTGGACGTTCGCTTTCGAAAAGTAAACAAAGCGCGAACGTAACGGAGAGTGGGGGAAATAAAATGTCAGCGGGTGTTTGCACGTAGAGCGGCGTGTCAGCGGAACGCAGGTGCGGCCGGCGTCGGCGAACGGCGTGGCGGTGCGGTGGCTAGTGACGTAGCGGCCGCTGTAGCCGGGCAGCGGTTTGTGGGCTGCGGCCGCGCAGGGCAGCGCGGCGACAGGTGTCGGCGATGGGCGCGCGCACCAAATTAATTCGGACGGCGCTCCGGTCTGCGCTCTGCGCGCTGGCGGATTAGCTGCGAGCCGTAATAAGCGACGTCTCTGCGACAGGCGGCCGGCTGACCGCTGGCGCCAGCGGCCGACGCTCGCGGAACACCGGCTGACAGCAGCAGGGCAGATGAAGTGAAGGCTCCTACTGGGCACCGATGGTCGCTACAGTTGTAACACTAGGAAGGATATTTGAAATTTTACTTATTGCGCGTAGCAGAAGGCCTTGTAGTAACAGACGCTGGACTGTATTAGACAACAGCTTGTAGCGTCCCCTTGAAAAAAAAAAAAAAAAAAAAAAAAAAAAAAAAAAAAAAAAAAAAAAACTGTACGTAAGAGTATTTGCGCGACCGAGTGTCGCAATAACAGTGATTTTGGCCCACTTTAGGTTACGGTAGTAACAATAAAAGTGGGCCTTTGCGATCGTCTTTTGATAGCTCAAAATTTAAATGAAAATAACAGCTTAACGATTCATCTGAGACGAAAATTGAATAACCAAATTTGTGGAGGAGAAAATTCTCTACAACTTTGCTCTGTTGTGTTTTTTCATATCTCGTATCGTTTCAAAGATATTTGCAAAATCTACGGCGATTTTGGGATGTCTGTCTGTCTGTCTGGCAGGGCACAGATGAAGTGAAGGCTCATACTGGGCACCGATGGTCGCTACAACTGTAACACTAGGAAGGAGATTTGAAATTTTACTTATTACGCCTAGGAGGAGCTCGTGTAGTATCAGACGTTAGATTGTATTAGACAACAGCTTGTGGCGTCCCCATGAGAAACGACTGTACGTAAGATGTTTTGCACGACCGAGTATCCCAATAACAGTGATTTTGGCCCAGTTTAGGTTACGGTAGCAACGCTGAAAGTGGGCCTTTGCGATCGTCTCTTGACAGCTCGAAATTTAAATGAAAATGACGGCTTAACCATTCATCTGACACGAAAATTGAATAACCGAATTTGCATAGGAGAAAATTCTCTACAATTTTGCTCTTTTATGTTGTTTTCATATCTCGTATCGTTTCAGAGATATTTGCAAAAATCTACGGCGATTTTGGGATGTTTGTCTGTTTGTCTGTCCGTAAAGTGTTCCCTGTTTTTAAGACGAACCGTTCAACCGATCAACTCCATATTTTACAGACATAATTGTAGGCCGACAGAGACCAGAACCTCCCTTTTCAAATTTTTCCGACAGAAAATACGGTAATAAAACCAAACAAAAGCCTTTTGTAATATAATCGTAATTGCAAACGAACCGTTTCATCTGACACGAAAATTGAATAACCTAATTGATAGAGGGGAAAATTCTCTACAACTACGCTCTAGTATGTTTTTCTTTCTTTTTTTTCTTTTTTTTTTCTAAATTGTATCGTTGCAGAGATATTTCCAAAAATAACGGCGATTTGAAGATGTCTATCTGGCAGTTACGTGTTACCACTTTTTAGATCGCACCTTTCAACCGATAGGCACCAAATTTTACAGACATAATTGTTGGCTGCCAGAGACCAGAACCTCGCTTTTTGAAATATTTCGAACAAGAAATACGTTAGTAATACAAAAAAAAGCCGTTTGTAATGTAATTTTAATTTCAAATAAACCGTTCATCTGACGCGAAAATTGAATAAACGAATTTGTAGAGGAGAAAATACTCTACAACTTTGTTCCCTATGTTTTTTTTTTTTTTTTTTTTTTTTTTTTTTTTTTTTTTTTTTTTTTTTTTTTTTTCATATCTCGTATCGTTTGAGAGATATTTGCCAAAATAACGGAGATTTGACACCCGCCATTGAATTAGCGAAAACCAGCCGTTCGCAGAAGTCACGTGACATTCCTTGCCCACAAATCTCTGTGGCATACGCCATCTTGCGTTGCGCATTTGATGATTGCCTTATTGCAACTTACACGTTGTCATTTCAAAGCAATGGCGCACTGAAGCATTAACAAAA
Organism: Locusta migratoria; assembly: GCA_026315105.1. Lineage (NCBI taxonomy): Eukaryota > Metazoa > Arthropoda > Insecta > Orthoptera > Acrididae > Locusta > Locusta migratoria. Next base: position 925,285,801 of record CM048744.1, on the reverse strand, counting down.
ACACGTCGTTCTTCGTACGATAAATGATAATCTAGCGTCTACAAATGCCATATTAGCATCAGTTAACAACGGCCATGAATAGTATGATATTAAAGAACACAACTCGTAGCAGTTAGCTGTAGCGTAGTGGGCAATGCGTTGTATTGTGACGCTGAAGGTCAGTGGTTCGGAAAACGCCACTACCATTTTTTTCCTAAAAGCGTTTCAGTCACTCTTATTAATTAATTTTTTATTATTTAGATTATTATTTTGGTCCAAAATGTTTGCAAAAACTTATAAAACTACAAATCTAAAGTAGGCCGCAAAACACGTTAGTGCGATTTTTTTTCTAATTAAATGTGAATAATTGGATAAAACATCGATGTCCCTTGGCTTTCAGTCGTTATTTTTAGCTATTTGTTTCAAAAGACCAGTTTCTTTTAGAATTTCATAATCAGCTAATGATAATTTTAATGATCTATGGATCAGAGGACAAAAGAAAGCTCTTTTATATTTTCATGGGTGACAAGAAGTGTTGTTGAATATATTCTGCTGCAGTTGATTTCCTGTATTAGCGAAGTAATTTTTGACATTATTTTTGGAGATTATGAGATCAAGCAACTTGATTCTATTCTCAGCTTCATGTCCTACAGTGAATAATAATTTTGGATGAATGTTACCTAAAGTCATAGCCAGAGTGTCAATTTCTTCTTTTGAACCTCTGTAAAGCAATAGCATATATCTAGCAATAGAGAATTTTAAATAACTGAACACTTGCTGTTGCCTTGTTTCACAAAACTTTATTTGTACGACGTAGGTTTTGGATTACGATTCCTTTTCAAGTATTTTACTGATTCCACAGTTGTTACACCAGTGAAGACAAGCCATTACGTTACTGCAGGGCTCTGTTTATTGATTTTAACATTGGAAGAAAATATTATTTACATGGAATTTTAGGAACTATTACACTTGTATTATATTATTAGAATAACCTTACGTAAGATTGTATTTAATCATCTTATATTTTACAGAAATTACTAATCATTACTGTACCTAAAAAATTGAACAGTTTATTGTGCATCTTGCTTCTTGCAGATAACCGTCTCAGTTTAGAAATATTGTTATTATCTACTATGTGGAAGTTAATCATAATATAAAAGAGGCGAATAATTGAATTATGTCTGTTCATTAAATATCAAATTTGGAGCTGTGCTCTTACTCTAAGCAGTGGGGCACAGACAGAATCTGGCTTTCTTAATCTCCAGCTCCTGTGGTGTTCCCTGAGCCAAGTACAAATTGACGGACCTTTCTGTCGTATATAACAGGACTGGCACTCTTTACGATTGATTTTATATACACCACTGTTCATAATGGCTGGCTGTTTGTCATTTGAATTGAAGAGACATTCACCTAAAGTATGCGGGACCTAGAAAAATACTGAAAATTCCTTTGCTTTCAAAATGTTACATATCCTATTGGAAATTTTACCTATGAAAAGCAACATACATCATTTTATATTTGATTTTTCAGTGCAATTTACTGGGTAGAGTAGGCATCTTGCTTGTTTCTTCTTTTTCTTGTCAAGAATTTTGTCAGTTATGGTGGAATGAAAGGCATGATTTTTATTGTGTCTAGTACTTGGTTATGGTCTTCTTGGGTCATGGGAATAGACAGGTGTCAGTTTATCATATGGTGGAATGCTGCATGTTTGTGAGGTGTTGGGTGTTGAGAGTAAGCAGGGATGAATGTGTCAGTAAAGGTGTCTTTCCTGTAGATCTTAAATTTATGGCTTCCATTTCTTATTTGTATGCTGATGTCAAGAAAATTAATGTTGGGGCCTCCTAACTCCATGCTAACTTTAATGTTTGAATGCCACTGGTTCATATTTTCAACAAATTTATACCAGTATACTCCACGTGGTTTTGTGGTTCACTTTTAAGAAATTCTGTCTCCCACTTACCCATGAACATTTCTGCCAGCAATGGGGACAATGGGGAGCCCATTGCCAAGCCATCAGCTTGTTTGTAATCCCTTGAAAGCAGAAATGATTTTCATTGAGACAATATTCTATTGTGTTGATTATGCTCAGGTGTGCCTCATGAGTAATATTTTGTACAAACAATGAATATGACAAAACATCTATACAGTCTTTCACAGGAATACTTGTGTAAAGGCTCTGTACATTAAAGGGAACTAATTTGGCATTTGTTGGAATCTGAACCTCTTTTAACCTAATTACTATATCTAAACTGTTCTTAATACTGTTCTCCTTTGAAGTTGAGGGTTTGCTTGATGATGGTGTTGATTCTTCTGGCAATATTGTGCACTGGTTCTTGTATTACTGACACCACTGGACGGGTCAGCACTTCTGGTTTGTAGAGTTTGGGTAAACCATACAGTTGTGGAGCTTTATGGTTCATTTGCAGAATTAATTTACCGTCATATTCTGTAAAAATATTGGCACACGTCTTAACTAACTGCTTCGCTTCTTCACTGTATTTAACTGTTAGATCTTTCTTAAGTTTTACTAGCATAACTAACCGGAAAATAGTTTCATCTTTCTTCTGTGATCTATTTTGCTCTAGTTACGAACACATTGTTCTTTTCAATCCTAGTTTTCAGTCTCTTTATGTTCCACAACTCACTATTGTTCATGTTGTTTGTTGTTGCACTTGTGCCTGCTTAATTTCTTCTGCATATTTTACTGTAGTGACTAGATCTTTCAAATGTGCAAATGTTTGTAGAGTCTATGGGACTTAACTACGGGGTCATCAATCCCTAAACTTACAAACTACTTTACGAACTAGGACGGCACAAATATCCATGCCCGAGGGGGTATTCGAATCCCCGACCGTAGTGGTCGTGCAGACCGTGACTGAAGCGCCTCAGTCCCCTCGGCCACCGTGGCCGGCAGTAGAACTTTCTGTATCGCTAATTCCAGATACACTCTAAAATGGTCAACACTGGATTCGTGTTTGGTGCATATTTATATCCTTTTGATAGTAATTTTGCTTCTTTAACTGAGAGGGTTAATTCTAATGAGTTTACGATTCTTTGTGCAAAATGTGCTTGCTTTTTAAGGTTAACAGTTTGCCCTTGCTTGACGTTTGTTAATCTAATTTCTTCTTTTGACATCACCAACTATACTTTTGACGTTAGTTAGTTTAAAGCTGGCATTTAATTATATTTTAGGCCTTTATGCAAATGTTTAGTTTCATATTTATTACAGTGTAAGTCTGTGAGAGTAATACTTGTTGGTATTTTCTTCCGTGACTTTACTTTGTATATTTAACAACGAAGTAATTTTCTTTTGGTGTCTATCGGCTATTGTACCTCGCAAGACATTAATCTTTTTATCTATAAATTTCAGTACTATGTAAAAAATAGCTGACTATACATATCGTTATTTAAAATATATTTTTACTTCAAGCCTCTTTTATTTTAGATTTAATCAAAAATAGGCTGCTCTTTGGATGAACACAAAGCAAAACAGGGAAATTAATCTTTACATTAATTTTTGTATAATTAAGAATTATATGTTGAGATAAACATTGCTTATTATTAAAATTAATTTTCGTGTAAAGCTTCATAATTTTAGTCCTGATCCCACTAATCTTTTAAAAATTTTCGATACCCTGACTCAGCAACAAGTTAATGAATTTGGAAAACATTTTTTGCCCCTTCTGCAAAGAAAGTAGCATATACAATGTTATTAGATCGAAAAACAGTAAAGTGTACAGAAATTATACACTTTTTAAAATAAAAGTGCCAGATTTCGATCTTACATCAGATCAGCATCTGATTTGTCTATAAAGATGTAACATCTTATCTGATGTAACATCGAAACCGGTCACCTTTACAAATAATAATAATAATAATAATAATAATAATAAAGTGTATAACTTCTGTGAAAATCACTGATTTATTTCTGTTGCAACATTGTATTATTTCATGTCTTTCCAAAACGAAAAACAAGTGTCTTCCCAACTCATTAGGCTGTTTTATTTCCTTCTGTCTTTTGTTGTTACAGATGAATGTGATATTGTTAAATAGAATGGAAGTGTTGCCGACATTTGTAATAATTTCAAAATGTATTGAAAAGTACCCATCCCGGCTTTACATGGGTAACACTAATTACTGTAGCCAGGAAAAATTTTGTTGGATGGACCGAGAAGATTGGCTGACAAGTTTCAGCAGTTATTTCTATAGGTACGGTGCCTTGCTACGTCAAAGGAAAAAAAACTTGTATTTAAGACTAATAGGAAATTATATTTCTGTTATTAATTCATCTTAGGACCAGTAGGCAGAAAATGTTTGTTGTTTCAATACTTGGTGTAAAAACGTATAAATTGTGTGGTGCGACAAGTCGGAAGCAAGCCACATACAAATGGCCGTGTGAAAAACCCGAGTGTTCTAAATTTAAGCCAGTGGTAGGTAACGATTGGGCTTGTGCCTTGTTGATGGTAACGCCAAAGGCAAAGGGAACTGGGACCACTTGAATTCGATTTGTAAATTGATGAAAATCGTCGGTACGTATTCTTTCTGACAGACGCCAGCAGGTGTGGCCAATTGCCTAGAATGCAGGAGACCTGAGTTCGAATCCCGGCTGGCTACACATTTTCAACTTTACCCATTCGCACTTAGGTCATACATTCCGTGAATGCGGAACTACATATACACATTGATTTTAATATAGATAGTTGCAGTCACCAGATGCTGACCTTTTATGTATCTCCATCGCCGATGTAAGTGTAGCAAAATGGCAACGATTATCAAATTTGTACTTTCACAACCTGCATTAGAATACAACTTCAAAAACCGTTGGAATGTAATATCATGAACTGCAGTTTCAGAAATGGAAACCACAGGTCACAAATCTACACGACAATACTTTATACCTTTGCAGTTGCAAAACATGATACTTAACAGTGAACTACTATAATACCAATTATCATAGGGAGTGAATGCTTACGTCCAATTTATTTTCTGACCCTCACAAACATAAACTCATTTGTACCATCTCTCCGAGAGAATTTCAGCTACACTTTACATGTTTCTCATAGCATGGAACATGCAAAAAAAGTGCTGGAGATTTGTGGAAGCATTATGTACTTCATATTTGTTGCGAAACCTGAATGCCCAAACAATATGTTACTGTTAGTGAACTTTCCGCAGCAGGAACAGCATCGTGAGGGTTGACGTCACAGGTATCACTTAACTCAAAAGGAGCGTTTTTGCGGGATTTCCGAATTTGAAAAAATCATTCTTCTGCCCAGAGCTGTATAATACTTTTATTTGCTACCCTCGACCAGTATCGGCAATTGCAGCCATCAACAAGAGAGTAACAAAATATTTTACATACTTTAGAAATGATGTGAAATGGACACAGTCGCAATAATTGCTGTAAATTTGACGTTTCCGTATTTAGAAAAGATTTTATTTCGTTGATGTTGATGTAAAATATTTTGGTAATCTCATGTTGATGGCAGCGATTGCTGAAGCCGGTCGAGTGTAACAAATGAAAGTATTTTACAGCTCTGGGAACAAGAATGATTTTATCAAAATACATCGTGGCTGTAAACGTTCTCTTAAAAACAACATTAACAAGATTGCATATAATTTGAGCTACATTTTCATTTTTTTAAATACTTCAATCATGCGAAAGTTAGCATGTTTCGAGCATAAGCTGACAGAATGAAGCAATATAGAAGATATCTAGAAAATCGTCAAATTCCTTATTGGTGTGAAAAGTAACATTCAGAGTTATAGCTGTAAAGATAGTGACTTCAATAAACTACTCTTAATGGTTACGACCACACATTATTTTTTTAAATGTGGACAACTATGGCAAAGCACCTTTGGAATGATGTGTCATTAGAGTCCTTGTACAATTAGTATTAAAACCGATACCTAAATTTTTGTGGCCATGTATTACTATTGTATTATAACTTAACCACACTCTTTCCAAATTTGGTTTACTTATATCGTGGAAACAGCAGTAGATTCATTGAAGGGATAGAAATTCGAAAAGAAACCGTCGGATTAGCTTACAGCAAAATATTGTCTGATAGTCTGAGACAAACCAAATAACACCGTGATTTCCTGACATTGTCACGTTAGGAAGCGAGCTCAATGTATTTGGTTTATGAAGTTATTTTAAAAAACATTTATTTGCCTACATCCATTTTACATGATTTCTGATGATTATCTTCAGCGAAACAGATGTTTGCCCATTGACTACAATACGTACACTTCATGTCTTTTTACCAGTGTTTAAAAGCTCTTAATGATTGGAAATGTACATTATACATAATAAAGCGTAACCCTTTATATGTGTTCTTGTAAATCTTGACCGTGCAAAAATAAAGGGCTATTACTTCTTCCTTTAAATCGCACAAAATCATGAGTGCTGATAATAATCTGCAATCATGAAGTATACGTTGACGTTCTTGAGTGCAGGCCCGGCTCTTCCGCTCCTTCGTAGCGCCAACTAAATTATTTCTTGACAGCTGAGTCAAAAAACTAAAGGCTATAATATAATCCCTTTAAAATTATTCTTCAACTACTTCTTGAAATAATTCACCACCTTTTAGCTTTAAAAGTACAAAGAACATTTTATTGTATTTCAAATACAATAGAAGTAGTATCTGACCTTTCACATTCGTTCTACAATCAAGAAGTATGAATAATGAACGACGTTCTAAATTAAAAACAATAGAACACCATTTTCCATGGAATTCTCCATTTAACAAGCTTCCCAGATTTAAGGTTCTCCATGGCAGCTTGTACTCTTAGAATTGGCCAGACATTTGTTGAAGTGTTCCTGCGGAAATAAAATTTTCCTACAGTGTCTCTTCCAGTCTTTTAAATAAATCCCCCCATAAATATAAGCGGATATCGCGTGCCTTATCTTCAATAAGTCATGTAAATCATATTACATGTCCTAATTACAATCAGGGTGAGTCACAAATGAGGAAAAATATTTCTTGCAAACATAAATTCGTTTTCCGCACATTCCTATGTCAATAAATGACATTGCAATTGAATGGTAAAAATCTGGAAATATGAAGTGGATTTTGGGTGTTACTGTGCGCCGACATTGGCCAAGGGGACAAATCGGCAATAGGACACAACATGCGAGTGTTGTAGGTAGTCTAGCCACTCACGAGAAAGCGAGGCATGTGGCGTCTACGGTCTGCTTGACACTGCGAGCAATGATAGCGCTCACATCCCATATCGTTTTCGACGGCTGGTATTATGTATCGTGGCTAGTTGGCATAGAGAAAGGAACATGTGCCCTGTTGCCCTGTCGGTGCACAGTAAATGCCAAAAATCCACTTCATATTTCCAGAATTTTACCATTCAATTGCTTTGTCATTTATTGACATAGTAAAATGCGGAGAACGTATTTATGTTTGTAACTCAGTGTGTGACAATTTGCACAAAATATTTTTCCTCCATTACGTTATTATAAAATGATGTGGGATGATTCTACAATTTTAATTTTATTACAGTGTTATGCTTTACAAGTGTACTTCCTACAAAGCATGTGATATGAAGCTAAGATTTCATTTGGTCGAAACTACTCATCAGAAGGCATGTAAAAGCGATGTAGACAAATAACTTTTCAGTAAAAAGAAGTGTTAAACCTCCGTTAATACCGCTTGCAGGTACTTTTTCAGCGTTCGGAACTAGGTCATTTATTCTGCAGTAGACTGCAGTTATTTCGTTGTAGAGTTTATTCCTCACGGGAGGAACAAATGAATTACCCCCTCGGGCAGACTAACGGAAAACAACACTGCAACATACGAGCCAGCTTAACTCCTGGAAGAGGGATTTCGCTCCGTCTGGTCCGAAGCTGAGTGCCGGGACATTGTCAAGCAGAGCAGTAACAGCGGTAGCTTTCCGAGAAACACAATCACAGCAGCAGCTCGCGTACGTCGAGGGGGCGGGACGCGGCAAGTGAATTTTTACGCGATCTGTTCTGGGCAACGGCGCTGGACGCTAAGAGAAGCCGACCTGCGTGGCTGTTTGTCAGGGGGGGGGGGGGGGGGGGCGAGGAAACGCGCGTTTAATTCCAACAGGTCGCGCGGGCACCCGAAAAATTCAATGCCGCTCCCCTGGGTCGGAATATTGCCGTCCGCTCGACTGCCGGCCAGGGAAGGGGTAGTGGAGGGGAGGGGAGGGTGGCCAAATTTACGCCGTCAATAATTGGCCCGGGCCCCGCGGCGCGGCGCTATCTATCGCTTCCGGCGACGCGCGCGCCACCTGCCGGCGGGCGCGACAATTACACTGCATCACAGTTTATCTTCATTTGCGACGCTAAGCCTTCAGTCGGCATTGTTATCTCAGTCATTAGTCTGGTTTCCATTTGGAGGGGCCAATTAGGCGCGGGGTCGGAGGTCGGCCACGCTGCCAATAATTGCATCTGCATACGGCGGCCGGCACGGCGCGGCACTTGCCGCTAGATAGGGCGCGTCCTGCGCCCTGCGCCCTAGCCACGCGTAGGGATTTAGGGCGGCGCCGGCGGGACCTTCCGAATGGACGGCACAGATGCTCTGGAGGAACACGTGGCCGGGGAACCGCACAAAAACGACGACGCCGAAATTTTCTACTTATAATACGGCTACTTTCAGCAGCTCATCTATCTACATCACTGGTACCCGAAATTTTTTTTCTTTTTTTTTTCTTTTTTTTTTTTCTTTTTTTTTTCCTGCTGAATAGGTCAGGAGTCCACTACACGCAGGAAGTGGCTACACGGGTAGCGGGGGCTGTGTGACGTTGGACTTGGCGGTTTTTTAGGATAGAGGGCTTCGGGGAAGAATAAACTGGGCAGTCTCAAAGGGTGCAGGTGGATCACAGGAGAAATATAGATCTAGGAGTTATCGGTGTAACAGTTGTGAATTCTCGTAGCTGCGGGGACCAGAACTTCAAGCGTTAATAGAAGTCACCGAAACACAAATCATTATCAATAGCGAAAGTTGGCTTAAGCCGGAAATAAGTTCAGTAGAAGTATCTGCTAAAGACCTATGTTCAGAAAGGTCGGCCGCGGTGGCCGAGGGGACTGCGGCGCACCAGTCACGGTCTGCACAGCCACTACGGTCGGGGGTTCGAATCCCAACTCGGTCATGGATATTTGTGCCGTCCTTAGTATTAGTTAATTGATAAGTAGTTTGTAAGTTTATGGACTGTAACCCCGTAGTTAAGTCCCATAAGCTATACAAACATTTGAATTTGATTTTTTGTGTATCGGGATGTGGCCGAGTTATCCGGACTGTCGGGTTACCGCGTCCCGAATTTTCGGGACTCTACTGTACTACCACAACCGAAAGTGGGTCAAAAAAGACGACTCTTCTGCCGTTGTCGTTGGGGCAGTATGTATAGAAATGCGACCGATTGTGCTTGTAGATTTTTCATGTATACAAGTTTTATGTAAGTACTTTTTCCTATTGCCACAATTTAATATAGAGAGATATTACATAACTTCAGCACATTCCCATTTGAATTATAACACCGATAATTATTTTTATAAAGTGAAATCATTTGAGGATGGCTGCTAGTTTTGTTTAAACTGGTTATGAAGGAATTTTTTTAAACATCTTGGCCGTTAAAATAACGTACGTTTTTACTGGGACTGTAGAAGAAGGAGTGGGGTACTTGGCGAAATGAAGTTCATGGCAACTAGTAAGTCAGATATTGTATGTCAAGTGGACACTTCAAAAATTTTACAGTTTCCACATTAAATAACACTTTTCTCCCTTTTCTGTTCATTGTTACCACGGCCTACGTGCACCTGTCGATATCTGTACTAGTAATGCAGAACACGAGAGGATCGTAGTTACATTCTATCGGGTCAGAATAGAGCTTTCTGCTAACCTGATGTCTTCTCAGATGTTCTCCCATCGCAGTTGCTTGACGCTCAGGTCGCAGATCCGTTGACTTCAAGTGAGACGGTAAATCTGAACCCTTTTCTGCGCGACGGGACTTAAAGACCCTGCTCATTTACAGCGTCGTAAAGCAAAGTGGAAAATGATATCTGACTTCTGTTCCTGACGGGACGTTAACGACTCTATAACGAATCGTATGAAACACTCACTGGAAGATATAGTTCAGTAACTTTGCACACACAGACCTGTAAATGACGCACTGTCTTATGTTTGTGTGCACGATTTCCAAAGACGACTTTTGTTGTTACAAAAATACGCTGTTGTGCGTATTATGACAGTGACAATTTGGTTTTGTATTGTTGCATCTAACGGAACAGATATTATTCAAGGAATAGAGCTCTTTTTATTTGTATAACGTTCAAAAATGTGCCTGGACGATTTTAGTACCGACAATGTGTCAAAAACATTTTGTGTGTGTTAATATTGTAGTTATCTTTGTTGCTAGGTTTCAATGGTTGTAGCTTTGTTTTCTTTTGTTTCCGAATTAACGAAATATGAATACGGTTCAGGGACAGCTGCAATTGGCTTTTTTCCCTTCCGATCAATATCTACCATGGAGTTTCGACGTAAAAATTCTGTTTGTTTCTGGTAATCCTTATGTAAACAAAGATAAGTATTTCATAATGTGTCCTAATAGAATTATAACCTGTTGGGACTTTAAAGTTCCCTTTTTTATTTTGTTGTAATTTTTTCGTCAAATAAAAGAAAAGTGTGATTAGTCTTATGTGGTTTTATTCACTTTGGTAGTAAAATAACGAAATATTAACTTATGTGGTCGAATATTAGCTGGTAAAGGGTTAAGTGATGGCACGCGGGAGTAGCCGAGCGGTCTGGAGAGCCAAATTGCGGAACGCGTGGCATCCAGCGTCGGAGATTCGAACCCTCCTTCGGGCATGGATGTTTGTGTTGTCTTAAGTATAAGTTAGTTCATAAGTAGTTTGTAAGTTTAGGGACCGATGTCACCGCAGTTAAGTCCCATAAGCTTTACAAATATTTGAACATTTTTTTGGTTAAGTGATGTTCTGTGCTCTCCGATGTAAGTTAATAACAGTGCAAATTAATTGATGCCAGGTACTACAATTCATGCGTAGAAAGTAACGAACTAGAAAAAACTGTACATCTATACAACAAACATATAATTCACCAAAATTACACAAGAAAATTAAAACTTTTCATATGTCTATTGAGCTGTTAAACTATTGTGACATGCTAGACTGATATACGGAGGCCAAACGCGTAGAACCTATTCCACCCTTCCTCACGATCCGACAACTGTGGTAGCGGAAACAGGAGTTAGCTGACTACACCGAATGTGAGATACTTCTATGCATGGTTCCTGAGGGAAAAAAAGATCTCGAGGTACACCCATTCATTTCGTTACTCTTTTAGTTATAACACTTAATACTAACAAAATTCTGAAAATGTCGGAAGGAAGGTTGTTATTAATTTTTTCTATACCGAAACTACCTGGAAATAAATTATGATTTATACATCACTAGCTTAAACCCGCGGCTATGCTCGCGTGTTGGTTGATTATGATAAGCTATCTTTCAGTAGTGTGCTATGACATTGGTTTTGAAGGTTGAAATGAAATACAATACCTCCTTTAGAAACAAACGTTTTTAATCAACATTATCAGGAAAGTAAGTAGTGTAGATCAAATCACACGCAAAATGCACTTGTTTCGAAGAATCCAATAACGAAATTCAACAGTAATCATTGTAATAATACCACAGATGGATCATTTGAGGTAATGCGCGAAGCTCAAATCGATTTTTTTAAAGAGATGTATTAAAAGATATTTCTTTTTACTGCTTTATTTATTTATTCTTATATTTCCTTATTCGTATGCATATCCTTACAGAGAAAGAGCTGAAGACATTGTAGCATGCATAGACCAAAGATATGGTCTGTGGCATCACGTTTCGCTGTACGTAACCTCCTTTCTATAGAATCGCAAAGGTCATCGCTGGCCTTCAGTCCGAATTTTTTTAATAATTTGACGACTTTCAACCACCATATATTGCACCCGCCTTATAGACCGTTCGTTTGTGTTCTGTAGTTTTCGCTGAAGAGCGAAATATTAACACACACACACACACACACACACACACACACACACACACACACACGTAGAATTTTATATACACCGATAACTTTCCATCCCAATATAATCGACCCTGTTATCATTATCAACCGTCAAGCAACAATGCAATCAATAAAACCATTTTCAAAGAGTAAATATAATTTTCAAAGTGTAATTATTGTTCCGCATTCGCGTTATATTTTTCAAATTACTAAATATCTATCAGATCGCTATAAAACCGTGCCTAAAACTTTCCTTAGGTATAAATTAGTAAATGTACAAATATTTAAATCTCTGCGTCTTGTCGTTCGGACGTGATAAGCGTACACTGAACAGACATTCACATTAATATATATAGATAAATAGCTAGCCAATCGCCATAAAACCGTGCATAAAGCCTTCCCCGGGTGGACATTAGTAACTGTACAAATTTTTAGCTCTTTATATCTCGTGGTTTAGACGTGATAAACGTACACCGAACAGACATTCACATTTATAGATATAGATTAATAAGGGAGGTTTGGCACCTACAATCAATTACTAACAAGGCGGCAACCAGTCAAATCGCATCTTTCGCCAAACTGGCGCACTTTCCAATGGACAGCACCTGATGCAATCTGTTCCCACCGTCAGCTTTCCCACACTACCACTCTACTGCTGACGTCATGACAAACTGCGAGAACTCTCCGGCCATACAGCGTCTTACAAAAATGCAGAATAGGGACTGAAAAAGTCAGAACTTCAAAACCCGAATCACACTGGCTGGACAGCCCCAACGTAATGGTAGGTAATACTTTAGTCAAAACTTACGTAATGGTAGGTAATACTTTAGTCAAAACTTTTGCGTTACACTCGAAAGCATTAACAGGACTATTGCAAACATTTAGCGCGGAAAAATTTTTGGTTAATTTTTTTTTTCTCAGAAGCTATTAATTATCTTCATACGTCTGCAAGAGATTATTTTTTCACAATCACGCCATTAGTTTTGTAATACTGCCCTTCTTTCTGGAATAAAGTCAAAATGAATGTTTCATAATTTTAATCTGATGAATCATTATTGTTAAAGCAATATATAAGATGAAAAATATACCTAGAAACGTCTCAAAAATTGAAGAAAGTTGAAGGAAAATAAACCCAACTACGAGGAAATGAACCTCAACTTTGCAGCTGTATCCAGCCACTTTGCAATCGACAATACAAGATAAAATTGATCTGCAATGGGAGCAGGCAATTCAAAGAAATAAAATATGACACGGTGTATGGATTCATAGAGACCAGAATAAAAAAGTAAGTTGCCGTTCTCATCCTTCTGAAAGGACGTCAGCGCTATCTGGGTTAAATGATTTACTCACCACGGAAGAAAAAATTAATGATGACAATGGAGGAAAGTTAGAAATTTTATGCCTTTCGCTGACTTTCAGTTCAGTTGTGGCCCACTGACCACAGGTTCGTAAACACTGTTCCACGTCTAGGTCTCATAATATCAATACGCCAACTGAAATGCTGACTCTTCATATTAACTCTCAAACGGCGATGCGACCTCTTTGAATCATAAATGTTACCTTGGGATCCAAATCGATACCACTTTCATTTATCCATGAAAAGTAATTAATTTTATTGTCATCGTGCATATCAATTTATGTAACTTACTGAATATTTGCATCTACACATTATTAGATTAACACAAAAATCTCAGAAAAATCACAAAGGGTAATGTTTGTGTAACCCTGCCTAATAGATAAAGAAAATCTCTTTATATTAAAATCAGTTGCTGTGCGTTACTTGCGCTAAAACTCAGAAATCAACCTGTGGATCGCAAAGCCTTGCTGGGAGTGTCGCTGTTACTGCAGGAAGTACTTACACCATAAAATAACTAGGGGTTCAAATGTTCAAATGTTTGTAGAGTCTATGGGACTTAACTACGGGGTCATCAGTTCCTAAACTTACAAACTACTTATGAACTAGCTAATCCTAAGGACGGCACAAATACCCATGCCCCAGGGGGGATTCGAACCCCCGACCGTAGTGGCCGTGCAGACTGTGACTAGAGCGCCTCAGTCCCCTCGGCCACCGCGGCCGGCACTAGGGGTTCAATAATACAGAAACGTATGCCCAAGTGCAATATATTGAATGACGTCGTTGTATTCTTTCTCTTTTAAAGTTGCTATGACTTTACCTTGTATAAATAAGGCGTTATTTAATATGCAAATGAATAGCAAATGAGAGAATCTTAATTAGAATTAAATTTTGTCATCATCTGGACTGCAATCATTTTTTCAAGGGTCTCCACTGCGTTTTTTTATTATTAAAATAAGGTAGAAAAAATTATAAAAAATGTGTAACTGAGAATTTACTGCGCCTAGCTGAAAGAAGTGACGACCAGCAGTCTAATCTCACATATTTATTTTGTGAAAGTGCGTGTTTTCATACACTGCTGTTGGAAAAACACAAATCCCCTGATCTACTTAACATACACAAGAGATAACCCCCCCAAAATATGTAAAATGTGAATGACATCAGGTACACGATGTTCATAAATAGTCACTGTATTTAACAAATTTTATATGACAAGTTATCAAAACCACGAGATGCTTGATCCAAATATCAATTCCTTAAAAAAAAAAAACTTGAAATAGCATAAACAAAAATTATCTAATGATGGAAATGCTTTTCACAGAATAAAGGACAAAATCTTAATACCAAAACAAAAAGTACAAGTTAGACTGGCTATAGTCATAAATTTGGTGTGTTAACCTATCAAAAAGTACGTATTTAAAAGTCAGTAAAAGGTTAAGAACTGGAATAGACACGCTCGATTAAAATGGACTATGACGACCACGCAAACTCACACTACGTCCCACCTATTAGCCATCATTCTACATTCTTCTCGCCAGTTGATACGTTGGCGCTACCTTCCCATATACAGTAGAACAGTGTCGGCGAAGTCGAAGGACTGTTGGTGCTAGTGAAGAATGATGGATGCGATCGCGGATGGAAAAACATCAACACGATCAGCGCGGCAATTAAAAAAGTATTCGAAATACGAGAGAAATATAGCAATTTTCCAAACCAGTGGTGAATGCTGATTTTCGAGAAACAGCAAATTATCCTAATTACGAGTGAACTTTTTCAGAACAACACTCACTTCAGGATACTTACTGGTTTCTAAGTACATTACTGCAAACAGCAATCACACAGATGATTTCTGGCACTGTGCAATGGCCACACAAAATATTCTAAGTCCACCGAAGGTTGCCACTTGGCGAACCAACTGGACACAAATAAAGATGACCGAACACTTCGAAGTCCTCCACCCGAAACCCTTATATCGAGAGGTTCCGACACTGCAGTCTAAGAAAATCAGGTGATGCTAAAGAGATTAGGTAACGAAGCAATAAAGGAGGAAGATGAGTTTTGTTACTTGGACAATAAAATAACAAATGATGGTCGCAGTACAGAGGATATAAAATGCAGAATGGCAATTGGTAGAAAAGCATTCTTGAAGAAGAGAAATTTGTTAACATTGAATATTGATTTAAGCCTAAGGAAGCCCTTTCTGAAGGCATTTATATGGAGTGTTGCCTTTTATGGGAGTGAAACATGGACGATAAACAGTGCGGACAGGAAGAGGATTGAGGCTTTTGAAATGTGGTGCTACAGAAGAATGCTGAAGATTTGGTGGATAGATCGCGTAACTAATGAGGAGGTACTGAACAGAATTGGGGAGAAAAGAAATTTTTGGCATACCTTGACTAAAAGAAGGGATAGATTGGTAGGGCACATTCTAGACATCAGGGAATTGTGAATTTAGCGTTGAAGGGAAGTGTGTGGGGTAAAAACCGCACAGGAAGACCAAGAGATGGATACAGTAAGCAGATTCAGACAGATGTAGGTTGCCGTTCTTATGTGGAGATGAAGAGGCTTGCTCAGGATAGGGTATTGTGGAGAGCTGCATCAAACCAGTCTTCGGACTGAAGACCACAACAACAACATAAGCTACTAGCCTCCTCCCACTCGAAACGTTCCGCAGCATGATCCGCACGTTGGCCACAGTTCCAAGAAACAGCACGAAATTCTGTGTCTCTCGATAAGCTAATGCAGACCGCCAAATTATTTTATCACCTCATAGGCGCCGACCCCCGTCGCGAACGCACCGTCCCATCTCCACTAAAAAACACCCTCGTCAATCCACGCCTGGCAGACGTGGCGCCAACAAAATCGTAAAGTTAGGCTCCAGACTGTCGAGAAAAGTGTTATAATTGCCTGCAGTTTGCAGGTACGCACCAGAAAGGTTTCTGCTTTACGATCCAGGGCAATGTCTTCCTATGGGATACCGGCAGACCGTGAGGGTCTGCGCACAGTTTACAATGCTGCAGGTCTAGCTTTCTCCCTCCAAAGGCTTTAGATGTAAACTTCCAGGAACGTCCGAGCGAGGCCAGGGCAGCTTCTGCCCTCCTCCAACCCTGCAACAGGGGCGGCATCCTGTCCCGCTTCTTCGCTGGTGGCGGCGAGCGCCTAGCAGCAAGTTCCCAGGTGGGTTACTCCCAATTAATCCAAACCATGCAACGACCATTCCTATCATCTGGCATTAAAAATTGGAAGAATTAGAATATAAACAACCTATCATCCAATGAAATAAACATAATAAATAAAAAAATGGAATAAAATGAATAAAATAGCATTGCTACCTCTCAATATTTAATGTTAAAAATATGGTGTGCCTTGGGTAACTTTCATTATGAATTTAATAACTCATAGATTGCTTTATAATACAATGTGTTAAAGATGAATAAACGTAAATTCTGAAAACTTGATACGATAAGTAATTCTAAATAATTATAAAACAATAAAATTTACTTCTTTACAAATCGTCTCAATCCTCAATGAGCATTATTTGCTTCTGATTCTTGCGTGAAATGTGAAACAGTCGTTGAGTAAAATATATTTCGCTGTTAGAAATCGTGTAAAAATAATGTGGTAAGTGCCGGAAAAAAACCCACTACGGCCAACAATTTAAACTAAGGCTGAAGATAAATAAAGAAGATTTCATTTGTTTCCTTAGAAATAACATAGCTTTGTTACGGTTCTTGAGGTGGGAGAGGAGGTCGCCACAATATTTTTATTTGGAGGGGGTCGCCAGAATATATTTTCTTGAAAGGGGGTCGCATATTTCGGAAAGGTTGAAAAAAAAACACAGGGCTAGAGTAGCACTCAAGGATTTTGTATCCTGGACATCTTCCAACCATCGCCACAAACGCATCCAGTACATTCAACAAGGTATGGCTGCGTCCATTTCGTGTGAAATTAGAGTATAATTGTCTCGGAGCACGAGATTTTAAACAGTAAAGTGGTCGGTTCCTTGCAGCCTTCTCTCCCCGCCAAATTCTCCTGGCCACTTACCGGCAACAAGCTTTGTGCAGTGCCAAGGCAGCGTACGGTAGGCCTGGTAATGTTTCCGGCAGCTCTTGGAAGAAGCGAGACTGTTGTTCTGAGATTTAGCGCGGACGTATCGCGGCAATTTGCAATGGCGCTGCGCCCCTTGGGACGAGCACCAGAGATAACAGCCCGGCTCGCACCTCGATCCAGCGAGATTATCGCCGCGTGTTTTATTCTCGCTCGGCTCTGAGAGTCATTAAAAGCACATAATCATACATCGCTGGGGGAGAAGTTTAGAGCCCTCTTAGGCGCGTTCCGCTACTCGAGGCGCTGCGCGGTTAAACCGCGGCTGAGCTTAGCTCTGTGACTAATGGTCGCTCCCTTAGCGTCTTCCGGCTCGCGGTTCTCCAGGTACCCTGACTTTAGACTGCGAGGCGTAGCAGGAAAGATACGGTTCCGATTACTGCGAGGCAACAGAACTTACGCAGTTCCGAGCAACTCCAAAAATTTTAATTGGACTCAGTTAAATGAAAGGATCGATGGAAATGAAGTTGTTGAAGATCAAAGAGCAATAAAATACACAAAAGGCCATTGGAATTGCTACACCAAGTAGAAATGCAGATGATAAGCGGGTATTCTTTGGACAAATATATTATACTAGAACTGACATGTGATCATATTTTCATGCAATTTGGAAGCATAGATCCTGAGAAATCAGTACCCCGGACAACCACCTCTGGCCGTAATAACGGTCTTGATACGCCTCGGCATTGAGTCAAACAGAGCTTGGATGGCGTGTCAAGCGACACATGCCCATGCAGCTGCAACACAATACCACAGTTCATCAACAGCAGTGACTGGCGTATTGTGACTAACCAGTTGCTCGGCCATCATTGACCAGACGTTTCCGATTGGTGAGAGATCTGGACAGGGCAGCAGTCGAACATTTTCCGTATCCAGAAAGGCCCGTACATGACCTTCAACATGCGGTCGTGCATTATCCTGCTGAAATGTAGGGATTCGTAGGGATCGACTGAAGGGTAGAGCCCCGGGTCGTAACATTTGAAATGTAACGGCCACTGTTCAAAGTGCCGTCGATGCGAACAAGAGGTGACCGAGACGTGTAACCAATGGCACCCCATACCATCACGCCGGGTGATACGTCAGTATGGCGATGACGAATCCACGCTTCCGATGTGCGTTCACCGCAATGTCGCCAAACACGGATGCGACCATCACGAGGCTGTAAACAGTACCCGGATTCAAACGAAAAAATGACGTTTTGCTTTCATTTTTCATGACAGCCACCATAAAATATGCCTTTCATTTGTCGGACCCTGCCACGGATCAGGCTTCCGCGGTTCTTCTGTGACAGGACAGATAAAGTTGTCCTTGCGTTAATTAGGCCATTACAAATTCATAATATTTGTAGTCGTTACTTAATACGCAGCGCTTAGTAGTAGAATAACCATATTTTCTTTCAGCATTTATTCATGTGTGTATTAGTGGCTTTCGTGTCACTTTATTTATGCGTTTTGGTGATTTCCGTGTCACGATCGTGAATGTCGGTGGTTTCTGCGCCACCTCAGCGTTGAACACAGTATTTAAAGATATGTATGTTCTATAACATTTTTTCATGGCAGTTTGAAAATGTAAATCACGAGTTGTCAAATATAGTATGATGTTAACTAGGAATAGGGTGCGATTGTTAAAGTGTGAAGGCCACCGTAACAGATCACGATCCCCCACGCCAGATCGCACACGTGAAGGTCTACAATTAGCCGACCTTATGCAATTCATGCAGCAACAGGCGGAGAACAGTAGACAACAGTTACAACAAACGACAGAACGTGTCCACAAGAATAACGGACTTATACATGAGGTAGGGACAAAGTTAGAAGCAGTAAAGTCTGAGATTGTGGCAATAAGAAAGGATGTCGAAACTATAAAGAAAACACCGACAGAAGCTAAGGAAACGGCTTTAGAAGCGAAGAAAGATGCTCGCGTGGCTCAACTGGAAGCTATTGGTGCGAGAAAAGTTGCGTCAATAGACCAACGTGACGCAAGGAAGACACGTGTCGAGAACTGTAGCGTAAAGAAAGTTGTTGAAAAGTTGCGGGAACAAAGGAAACGGATCGTGCAGGATACCCACGAGAAATTGACGGAGAAGACGAGGGAGATAGAATAAAGCAAACGGAAACAGCAGGAAATTGGCGAAGTAAAGGAAGAACAGACACGAATCACGCAACAGCAGAATAAGCTGGAACGTGAAGTACGTACCAAGCAGCAGGAATTGAAGTACATTAGAGAACGTCCGTCTAGAGCCTCTGTTTCTCCGACAACTCGCGTTTTTTTACAAGATAATCTCCGCAACACAGAAGCCGTAAGTGAACCGGTAGATAGAGATATCGGGGTTGACAGTGAACGGCATACACCGCCTAGAAAAGAATGTTTTCCTGCCAGTGGGCCGTCATTGTCACCTCAATCCCCGGAATGTGAGAGGAAAATAATAGCAACATCAGAAGGACGGAATCCGGTCTCCAAGAATCGCAGGAGACAGTAGAACACGTAGCGCAAATTAAATGCGGGAGATGATGACAGAAACGAGGGGGATCTATTACGGCTCGTTCGACCTGAAACATTTTCTGTCGGTCCAGAATTTTTAGGTATACAAGGAATCAGATAACGCGCTTCACCCAAACTCATATATCAGACAATTTGACAACGTATTACCAACAGCATGGCCACTTCGGTATCTACTGGAGTTTTTCTGTGGGCACATGTAGGGAAGTGTTGCGGAACGCAAGAGATCGACTTCAGAAACTTGCCAGTCCTATGAGCAATTTCGTAGAACGTCCCTCGCCACGTACTGTTCGAAAGAGGTGCAAGAGCGCATAAAAGAAGAGATAATGTTATGAAAAAGTCGGCCGCGGTGGACGCGGGGACTGAGGCTCTCCAGTCACGGTCTGCACGACCACTACGGTCGGGGGTTCGAATCCCCCCTCGGGCATGGATATTTGTGCCGTCCATAGTATAAGGTAGTTCGTAAGTAGTTTGTAAGTTTAGGGACCGATGACCCCGTAGTTAAGTCCCACAAGCTTAACAAACATATGAACATTTGTTATGAAAAAGACCTGGAAACTTCAAGATTTAGAAGTCCAGTGAAGTTTCTGGAGTCGATTATCAAGAAGAATAGGTTTTTAGACCGGTCTTATGATGACTAAGAGATCATGAGGCTTTGTTTCATCAAACTGCCTATCGAATACCTAACTTCCCTATAGGAAAGTGTAACGGAACACTCGAAGAATGTATGGCCATACTTCGCGAAGCAGGGTTTGTTACCGAAAGACAAGGTTGGAATCGGAAAGAAAGACAAGTCCGAGACCATCAACAGTTCAACTCTTGGTATAGCTTATGGGACTTAACTACGGGGTCATCAGTCCCTACACTTACAAACTACTTACGAACTACGTAACACTAAGGACGGCACAAATATTCATGCTACGCGCCACAAGCCAACTGGCTAGACAAAATTACACGAACTAAGGTATGGATTTTGCCACACCCGTCTCATTCACCTTATAGGGCTCCGCCAAACGTCCATCTCTTCCCAAAACTGAAAATTTTTCTTGATGGACCATGATGCAATGCAAATGAAAAATTGATAGAGAGAGCTATCAAGTATTTTTTAGATCTGGAGGAACCTCATTTTCGAGATGGGATCAAGGAACTGGAATATCGTTGGACCAATTGCATTAATCTACAACGAAACTAAACTTAAAAATAAAAGTAGTTTCAGTGATGTAAGTACTGTTTTCTATTCCGTTCCAATAACTTTTCAAACCACCCTCATAGAATCATCTAAAAAGTATTAGGCCACTTTTATGCAAATGCCAATATGAAAGTGTTCTGGGGTGCCACCAGAGCTCGAACCCATCCTCAGTTTTTTTTTCCATTGTTTGTAAACAGCTTCGGAAAAGCACCGGCACTGTTTACACACTTGCCTTTTATGCACACCCACTCGTCTCCGCGGCGCTGGACACTGTTTTAACGTGAAGCTGATGTGTTACTGCGGGTCCCACCTCGTGTGTCGCTGTTATCTTGGTTTGCACACGCATGTTGTGTAACGAAGCACTCACATTCACAACACTAGATGTACTTGCTAGCTCTTCGTTATTTATGTTTACGCTCCTATGGTAACGCAGTGCAGGATGAGAAGAATGTACCGTTTATCTTAGCTTTTGTCTTTCTCATACCGGAAAAATGATGATGGCAATGTTGTCCATTATGGCCAACTATTTATTATCTGTACGTGTATCAAAATTGTAACCTGCCGATGTCTGGACAGAGGAGATATTTTAGTAAACTTAATAGCAGAGTTCTTGTCTATCTGGCTTTGTTCCTATGTATGTTCATCACGCAAAAACTACCCCACGATATTGGAAATATTTTATGTGGATCGTCTCCGTTTTGTCTCAAGATTATTTGCGTGTAATGGGACAAATCATCCGCAAAAGTTTTATAAAAATAATCTAATTAAAGTATAACAGATATTATGGAATCCACAAAAAGTAGTATTGTGGAACGTTATTTGTTTTTTATTTATTTATTTATTTTCATTCTAATAATAATGCTAAATGTTTTAAAAAATGTTCAAATGTTTGTATAGCATATGGGGCTTAACTAAGGGGTCATCAGTCCCTAAACTTACCGACTACTTATGAATTAACTAATATTAAGGACGGCACAAATATCCATGCCCGAGGGGGATTCGAACCCCCGACCGTAGTGGTCGTGCAGACCGTGACTGGAGCGCCTCACTCCCCTCGGCCTCCTCGGCCGGCTAACTGTTTATTACTGTTGTCGATAGATATTCTTTAATTAATTTTTATCGTTGATAAGTTTGTCGAGTTGACGGAAGTAACATCAGTGGTTACTTTGTGGAGTTTACTCGTGTGCAGTTTCCAGTAAGCATATGGCCACCATGTCCAATACAAGTGGCAGGGGCGGATGGTTCAACCGCTGGCGTCGACTTCGAGGTGAACTGTTTGTCGCATGTACAACTCCACTTGTAGAGCTCCAGATGTACAACTTCACTAACTAAACAATGTTAAAATGTTTTTAAAGCTTATGGAACTTAACTGCGGGGTCATCAGTCCCTAAACTTACAAAATACTTACGAACTAACATATACTACAGATAACTCAAATATCGATGCCCGAGGGAGGATTCGAACCTCCGACGCGGCAGGCTTCACTAATTCAGATAACTTATTTACAAAGGCAAATATGAAAAAAAAACTTAAATTTCGTACTTCCTGTTACAGCATCTTCATCTCGGCCATCTCAGCCGTCTCCTATCTTTGGATTCTCCCCTCTTCTCACACGTCCGTACCATATGATTCTTTCAGTTTTCTCAGTCGTTACGATGATAGATAGTATATATAATATTGTGTTCATTTTCTGTCATTCAGCACCTTATTTTCCAAAATAATTAATCTCCGTTTTTTTAGTAATGGTCCATGTCTTACTTTCATAGCATGCTATTGATTTGATTATGGTAGATATATTCGTATTTTTGGATTTCTGGGTAGTAGTATTGTGCAGAGCTCCTAGACATGTTCCCATATATAGAATCCTTGTTTCGATCTCTTGATCTATAAGGTTTGGTTGGGTCATGTGGACACCGACGTACACGAATTTGTCTGTCTTCTGTATTATGTTCCTAACGATTAGATGGTTAGCTCTTAACTGAACTTTCTCACCGTCATCTTGGTAGTCTTTCCATTTTTCTTCTATCTCTGGCAGTTATAGGGCTTATTTGGTAGTCTGCTTTGATCTATTCGAATCAGATGGTTGCGCCAATTCTTCCTGTATTATTGGCTCTTTTCTACTATTCCTATAACGTCGAGCTTCTCTCTCTTCCTCTCAAAATCTTCTAATGTGTGTCCCGCCAAAGATCTTAGAAATCACCCTTCTGCTGCTTCAAGTCTCCGTAATTATATGTTGGTTAAAGTCTTGTAGCGTAGGGCATGTTGAGTGAAGCTGTAGCTGTGGCTGAATAAAGAGAAAATGGGAAAATTACACTTCAAAGAGTCTCCGATTATAATTGTTTCCTGATAGGTAACTCACCTGCAGATCTTCTGTCCCAGGCGGTCGAGCTTCGTCTCTTACAGCAGGGGTTTCAGCACCTGGTGAAAGGTTTACAGAAAGGGACAGTTAAGATAAGCTACAGAAAAATGAAAGTCGGGATAGCCAGTCGAAACGTATATTAAAAACAAAGCATATGGAGACGAGGTAGCCCTGTCACAAATGTCCCTAAACTTTCACACACTGAATACAGCCACTGGAATAGACTTGCTGTAGACCAAGTCGCAAAATACATGGAAGAGTAAGAATATAAATAAGAACCGGTCCTCAGAGTTTAAAACGAAAGGTAATACCCTAGCGACGAGTTCACGCACGATTACAAGAACAGGGGTCGGACCTAGGCATCGAACATGCTACATACAAGAATTGCAGTTCCAGAAAAAACGGCGCAAACACAAGGTGCATAGTATGTCGTATCGGTGATCATGTCGAGTCCGGCGCGGAAGTCTAGGACAGGCTGCTTGCTCCCATGGTAGTGGGAAGCACGTGTCACTAAACGACGGTAACTGCCGCACGCTGATCTCCCGATGTCGATACCTCCAGGAACTGCAACGGAATGGTACTCGGGAGGTGCTCTCCAGGCTATTAAAAGAAGTGACTAATGCATACATGTGCTCCTTCGCGATTGGCGAAAAGATCCCTGTAGCCAACCTAACAGAGGAGGGAGGACGCAACCGTTACCTATCTTGTGGCCGTCGGCAGTTGCGGAGCTCCAACCGTCACGTTGGGTGGCCTGAACGGGTGCGGATTCGCAGAACGTGAAAACTTGTCTCCCTCCACCACCACGTGCTACAGCGTCGGTTTGAAATAACGGCCGAAGGGAAACTAAACAACATTTCGCCATATTGGCCATTTCTCTGAAATAATTAAATGTCCAGTGCGAAAATTATGCTGCTCCCTCCAACCGATGCTCCTCTATGTACACAATACATCGGCAGTGTCTGTGGGCTTGGGAAAATTAGTTTTAGGCCTATATTCGTGCTATAAAATAAAAATGTTCAAATGTTTGTATAGCTTATGGGACTTAAATACGGGGTCATCAGTCCCTAAACTTACAAACTACTTACGAACTAGCTAACACTAAGGACGGCACAAATATCCATGCCCGAGGGGGATTCCAACTCCCGACCGTAGTGGCCGTGCAGACCGTGACTGACGCGTCGCAGTCCCCTCGGCCACCGCGGCCGGCCGTGCTATAAAATTATAATGATTATTAATTAGTAAATTAACCGGTCTGAATGTGTATCAATAAACTCGGGATTTCATCAGGATTCGGAATTTGTAATTAAATTTTACGTTGTTCTTTTTCTTATGACTCTTCCTTTGTCTGAGAACTGGCAGCTTCTGTGGCTTTGTCACGTGTCTTTTAGCGTTACAGGAATTGTGCTAAAATTTAGAAATGGCTTCGTCGTTTTTAATAATTTTGTTTTGTGTTATTCACTTTTAAATACAACAGATGTTTGGGAAAAAAAAGCACAGGACAAACCGAAAGGAACAACAGAAAAATCGAAAAGATAGTAAAATTCGTCGCCCATTAACTCCCCGAATGATAACCCGCCACACACAACTGTTTCGGAGCTTCAGGCAATGGTAGAAAAAGTGGTACATTGATACTACTTTCATGAACCAGAAAATGAAGTAACAATTTTTAATCTCATCATCCTTACACAAGAGAATAATTTCAAATTGTGTGCAGTTTTATTTCGATCTTGATGTGATTTTCCGATCTTGACGATGAAAAAAATGTTCAAATGTTTGTACAGCTTATGGGACTTAACTACGGGGTCATCAGTCCCTAAACTTACAAACTACTTATGAACTACTTACGAACTAGGCCGGCACAAATATCCATGCCCGAGGGGGGATTCGAACCCCCGACCGTAGTGGCCGTGCTGACCGTGACTGGAGCGCCTCAGTCACCTCGGCCACCGCGGCCGGCTGACGATGAAAACAAGAGTAAGATCAGTAAGTACGTACATAACATTTCCGTACCGTGCATGGCGGAGGGAACGTTACTTATAGAATCCAATACATTTTATTCCGATCTTAAAAGTTATTTTGCACATTGAGCATCGAAACAAGACGGTACCTTACAACGGACTTTAACGTCGGTTTACTAATTATTAGAATGTTCTCTCATGTATGAATGTTTTCATGGAGAGGATTTTTGTAAACCGCAACTCAGTGTATGGGCCATGACAAAAGGGTACCTCGCCATAAACGTTGACAAAGTTTCACTGATCTCCACGAAAGTTGACTGATACATGTTAGTTTCTATAGAAAAATGGAGGGAGATAATGAAGCGGAATGATCTGAGATAAGACAAGGAGATGAAGGGTGAGGGGCGGAAGAGATGGGCCTAGAGAGGGGAACGACGAAATGTGCAGAGAAATGGGAGAGGTAGAAGGAATTAAAGGAGCTAGTCCCGTCGACACCTTGGTCATTGTCGGAAGAGGGGGGGGGAGGTAGAGAGGCGAAGAGTAGTAGGAAGAGATGAACAGGGGAGGTATGATAAATAAATATCCAAGCAGCGCTGGGTTTTCGGCTAGTTGCATTATAGAAATTGAGTACACTCTCCTTCGTGGTTTCATTCAGAGGCGAATGTTCAAATGTTTGTAAAGCTTATGGGACTTAACTACGCGGTCATCAGTCCCTAAACTTACAAACTACTTATCTACTACCTTATACTAAGGACGGCACAAATATTCATGCCCGAGGGGGGATTCGAACCCTCGACCGTAGTGGCCGTGCAGACCGTGACTGGAGCGCCTCAGTCCCTCGGCCACCGCGGCCGGCTCAGTTGAGGCCTCTTAATTGTACCTTATTAGTGCAAGATTCTTATCAGGTCGTTATCGTAGGTATAAGATTCGACAAATATCACAGCCTAGGGAGTTGAATAAATGAACACGTTTCAGTATTTTATCGTATATAAAAATTTAAACTTTAACGTGTTCCACAGAAGGCCATAAACTTTGTTTTATTAGTAGAATATAAATATTACTTACAACTGTTCTAGATATTAGGCTACATGTGCGTTACTAGTAGTGTATTTTCTCAGTCTTGATGCTCTTCATTTCTACCTCTCGAAATTTCGTTGCTCATTTTCTAGAAAATGAAGTATTCTTTATTTTGATGTTAATCTTTTGTAGCCAACATATGACTGTGTTATCAACTGCTTATTGTGTGTCCTTGATGAGAGTGATCGCCTGCTTTCTCTCTCTCTCTCTCTCTCTCTCTCTCTCTCTCTCTCTCTCTCTCTCTCTCTCTCTCTCTCTCTCTCTCTCTCTCTGTGTGTGTGTGTGTGTGTGTGTGTGTGTGTGTAAAATAGTGAAAGAAAGCACATACACACATCACAGGAAAACAGAAAAGAGAAAGAGGGAGAGGGAGAAAAGTACAGTATTAAAAATGTATTACACACCAAACATACAAAATAAACACACACATACGCCCGCAATGCGCGCGCAGAGGAAGAGGGGGTCACTGATATCACGGACACATGCACTCAACAGATGGTAACAAATTCAGAACTTGGCAACAAAACAAAAAAGTGACATTAAACGCCGGCCGCGGTGGCCGAGGAGACTGAGGCGCTCCAGTCAAGGTCTGCACGGCCACTACGGTCGGGGGTTCGAATCCCCCCTCGGGCATGTGCCGACCTTAGTTGTAAGTAGTTGATAAGTAGTTTGTAAGTTTAGGGACTGATGACCCCGTGGTTAAGTCCCATAGACTCTACAAACATTTGAATATTTTTGATATTAAACAAAACTGTCAATTCCTAGAGCTGGAACAACGAAATTTCAAGTGGGAGAAAAGAATAACAGCAAGAACACAGAGCAATATCTTCAAAAATTGTAAGTAATATTTATATGTCATTACATCATATTAAAATAAAATGTGCCAGAAATGTGCAGTATTATCTTCACTTGTTAACGAGACTATGCGCTATTAGTCAAACACAACATACACGTATTGGGATTTGTATAGTTCTGTTAAGGAAATTTTGCTTAATGTAGTCTCAGGGTGAACCGACCACGTCTGCTATCATGCCCAGTAAGTTTAATAGCGATAAATAGTACCTTGAGCCGGTGCTCCTACAGTCAAACACTCTATGAATTGGCTAACATTTGGAGATAATAATGAAAAATAAATAATACACGAAAGATGTTTTTTTCAAACATTTGCAACTGATGTAGACAGCGCCAGATAACTTAGTTGAATAATGTTTATTTAAACACATCTATTGATCTATTGTTAGTGGTCCTACACAAACAGAAGTAATAAATGAGAAATAATCTTTTTAAAATTATGAGAACAGATGCGTTAATTTTGTTATGAGAATGGTAGCAAAATCGCCAAATAATTAATCACTGACGATGCTCAAAAGTCCATTTCGTGATCACAAAACACGGAAGTTCATCAGCTCAAATCATTTCAAATCAAAGTCCGATTAATATCATATCAACACTAAAATTTTGTTGTAGAATCACATGCACTGTTTAGTTACATTTCAGTAATGAAACTTAAATAAACTGGCACTCTTTGCCAAATTTGGAGTCCTAACAAAGCGGCATTTTGAACTGCACATTCTTACACTGTCACTAACGAAGCAGTTCAGTTATCCTGGCAGGTCCTCCTTTTTTTCAAGACGAGACATAGAGTTCCCATAGCCCCAAGAAGTTCTGACGAACAGTCCAATTATTTACCTGATTACAGCAATTTTCTGCCCTAGCCACTCCGTCATTGGCAGATCGCTATCCCCTCGAAAAGAAGCAGAGTTCATAACATAAAAGAATTGTTTCAAATTAACTTCGACCACTTCCACACTAACTTAACATTTTGACAATATCCTGAACGAGCCTCTTCAACTGAGAATACGAACGGCCACCTAAATCCTTTGAATCTGCTTACTGTATTCGTCCCTCGTTCTCCCTGTACTATTTTTACCTTACACACTTCCTTCTAATGCTAAGCTGAGGATTTTTCAATGTCTCGGAACACCAACATATCCCTTCCCTTAGTCAGGATATACCAGGAACTCCTTTTCTTCCCAATTCTGTTGAGCACCTTCTCATTAGTTACGTGATCTACTAATCTCATCTTCTTCATTCATCTATAGCACCATATTTCACATTTCGAAAGTTTCTATCATCTTTTTGTCTGAACTCCTTATCGCCCACATTTCACTCCCGTACAATGTTACACTCCAGACAAATGCTTTCAGAAAGCATTTAAACTAACATTGGATACCAACAAATTTCGTTTCTTCAGAAACGCTTTTCTTTCGCAGCCATTCTGAATTTTATATCTACTTTACTTCGGCCATCAGAAGTTATTTTGCTACCCAAATAACAAAACTCATCTACTACTTGTACCGCTATTTCATTATTTCAGCAACGCCAGATTTTTTGACACTACATTCCATCACCTTCGTTTTACTCTTGTTAATGTTCAACTTATATCTTCCTTTCAAGACACTATCTATTCCATTTCATTGTTATCCCAGGTCCTTTGCTGTCTCTGACAGAATTCCTATGTCATCAGCAAACCGCAAGGTTTTTATTTCCTCTCCCTGGACTTTAAACCTCTCTCCAAATTTATCCTTGCATTAGTTCACATCTTGCTCAATGTATAGACTGAACAACGTTGGGGAAAAGCTACAACCACTGTGTCACGCCTTTCGACTACAATAATTGCTGTCTCGTTTTTGTACAAGTTGAATATAGCTCTTCGCTCCCTATTTTTTACCCCTGCTACCTTCAGAAACTTAAAAAGTGTATTCCAGTTACCAGTGCCAAAAGCTTTCTCCAGTTCCACAACTGCTACAAACGTAGGTTTCACTCCTAAAATAAGTCTTAA
Organism: Locusta migratoria; assembly: GCA_026315105.1. Lineage (NCBI taxonomy): Eukaryota > Metazoa > Arthropoda > Insecta > Orthoptera > Acrididae > Locusta > Locusta migratoria. Next base: position 925,256,408 of record CM048744.1, on the reverse strand, counting down.
TGTGAGTATTGCCTCGCGAGTTCCTACATTTCTTCTAAACCCAAACTGATCTTCCTCAAGGGTCTTGCATTTCTCCTGAAGCCACTCCTGCTTAGCCAGTCTGCACTTCCCGTCAACAGCATTATTTCAGACCTCTGTACTCCCTCTTAGCTGCTTCACATTTTTATAGTTTCTCCTCTCACCAATTAAGTTCAGTATCTCCTGTGTTATGCAGTGATTTCTATTAGCCCTTGTCCTTCTGCCTATATCATCCTCTTGCGGCTTTCGCTACTCTCTCCCTCTCTCTCAGAGCTACCCACTCTTCTTCTACTGTATTACTTCCTCCGATTCAGACAACCTTGCCTAATGCTAAAACTCTCGACCACTTCTGGTTTCTTCTATCTGTCCAGATTCTATCTCCTTAATTTTCTACCTTAAGTTTTAATCTGCGGTTCATAACCAATAAGTTATGTACAGTCTATATATACCTCTGGATATGTCTTACAGTTTACAACCTGGTTTCTCAACCTTTGCATTACCATTATAAAGCCAATCTGGAACCTCCCAGTGTCTCCTCGTCCCATGTATACAACCATCTTTCATGATGATTAAACCAAGTGTTTGTGGTTATTATATTGTGCTATGCAGGCGATCTCCACTTTTATTCCTTTTCCCCAGACCATATTCATCTACTGCATTTCTTTCTCTTCCCTTTTCTACTACCTAGTCTCTCATCACAATTAAGTTTTCTTCTTCTTTAACGGTCTGGATAATTTCTTCGATCTCCTCATCATCGACAGAGCTAGTTGGCATATAAACATGTACTACTGTGGTCGGTGCTGGCTTTGTGTTTATCTTTGCTACGTTAATGCGTTCAAAATGCTGTTCATGGTAATTTGTCCGCAGTCCTATTTTCTTATTCATTATAAGACCTACTCCTGCGTTACCACTGCAATTCATTTTGTATCTATAACCCTGTACTCACTGACCATAAATCCTGATCATCCTGCCACCGAACTTCACTAATCCCCACCATATCTAACTTTAATCTATCCATTTCTCTTTTCAAACTTTTTAACTTACCTACTCGATTAAGGAATAAAACATTCCACCCTCCGATCTGTAGAATGTCTGTTTTGATTTTCTTGATGAGACATCCTTCTGATTAATCCCCACCCGGAGGTCCGAATGGGTGACTACCTTATCTCCGGAATATTCATACAGTAGGTTGCATGTCGTCGAGAAAATTAACGACTGTAGTTTCCCCTTGCTTTCAGCAGTGCGCAGCCATGTTAGCTGATGTTACAAGGCCAGCTCAGTCAATCATCCAGGCCGTTGCCTCTGTAACTACTGAAAAGGCTGCTGCCTTTTTTCAGGAACCACACGCTTGTCTGACATCTCGACAGGTACCCCCACTGCTGTGTTTGCACTTACGATATGGCTATTTGCATCGTTGAGGCATGCAAGCCACCCCACCTCGGCAACTTCTGTGGTTCATGAGGTTGGCCAGAAAAATACTGCATGAAAAGAATAAATAAACCATCCCCTTAAGTGCCTTCTCTGAACTGAGGTTTCGTATCTAAAATTATTCAGTAATAAATCCTGTATGGCGTGTTAAATTTTTGCTTGCTCTCACTGGAAAAGACTGTATACGTTCTGAAATAAAATTCTCTGTGCTTTTGTATTATCTGTTTTTCGGGGAAAACGTAATCTATACGTGATCTTCCCTGTCTAAAACCATTCTGTTCGTTTACACTTGACAAACAAAACAAAAATCAAAAATCTGAAAGAGGTAGGAGATATTCGGCCACTTTTCCGTAAGGGTGATGAATACCACGAATACGTAAAATAACGAAAAATTATGACTGTATCTAGAAGGAAAGTAAGCGTGTTGAAGAGTACTTCTCAGTTTATAACGGCAGCACGCCACGGCACCGTCCTCGCACCCGAACACCGCCGAGCTGCCCCGCTCTTTTTTCTTTAATTAGCATAATTCCGCGGTTTTCTCCTGATAATTGTACCAGACGCGCCTTAATTAATTAACTCATTCATTATCGCAAAGCGTATTCGGCCCGTCTGGCCTGTAAATAACGCGGCCGGCGGAATACCAAATTAACGGAAGTTTCCTCCGAAGTGAGTTGCCGGCGAGGGCGGCAAGAATTTCATTCTGCGCCGGACCCTGCCAGCCAGCGAGCAGCTCCTCCTGGCCCGCTCCTCAGAGACGTTAACTGGACGCCGGGCCGCGTCTTAATTGCACGGGGCAGTCACTTTACTGCATCACTCTATTTACCGCGCGGCCGCAAGAAGCGCACAATATCGCCGGAAGGCGGCGCGCGCGTAGCTCCCGGGCCCGGAATCTGCGGCACTAAAAACACAGTAAAACGCCGCGACCCGCGCGTAAAATGAAATTAAGAGTGCGAGAGGCCTTGACGGGGCGGGGAGGGGTGGGGGGCGTGGCGTGTCAGGGGCAGAGCAGTGGAGAGGGTAGCGAGGTCACCGCGCCGGCGTTCCTGCGGTGTGGAATATCTTCCTCCGCGCCGCGCCGTGCTGCGGGCTTAATGGGCCGGGAGCTCTCACTTACAGGTGGAATTTACGTGCCTAATTAACGGCTCGCGGGCCAGGCTATTACTGATGGCGGCGCGGATACATTAGCGCCAAAAAGCCGAGCCGCGCCGAGAGGACCCCGAAAATCAGACGCGCTTGATGTGGAGTTGGGCTGAGAGGCCATGGCAGGTTGGGGGTACGGGGTGGGGGGAATCGGCGTGGGAGACGCCTTTCGCTTTGCTTTCAGTAGAGCTGGGTTTGAACACGGACTGCTTGATAATTTACGTGACAGTTCGGGAAATCTCGAAGTATGTTCGAACATTCGATCACGACGCTAGAAACATTGATCTTTATACTATCTGAATGTTGAACTTCAGATGTCTACGCGTGCCACCCATAGATATTCATATTTAGTTTCTTGCCAAATTTAAACATGGCTGCTATGAGGCATTACAAGAAAAGGAGAAGAAAAAATATTTCGATTTCGTTCCCATATAAGCCTACTACATCGAATATTGAATTAAATTGCAAATCATACACTGCGCTTGTCCGTCCATTTTTGGAGTATTGCAGCCCAGTGTGGGATCCTTATCAGGTGGGTTTGACGGAGGACATCGAAAGAGTCCAAAGAAGGGCAGCTCATTTCGTATTGTCACGATACAGGGGAGACAGCGTTACGGAAATGATACAGGATCTGGTATGGGAATCATTGCAACAACGGCGCTTATCGCTGCGGCGTGGGCTACTTGCGAAACTCCAATCGCCAACATTCTCCTCCGAATGCGAAAATATATTGTTGGCTCCCACTTACATAGGTAGAAATGATCATCAGAATAAAATACGAGAAATCAGAGCTCGAACGGAGAGATTCAGGTGTGCTTTCTTCCCGCGCGCTATTCGAGAATGGAATGGGAGATAAATAGTATAATTGTGGTTCGATGAACCCTCTGCCAGGCTCTTAAATGTGATTTGCAGAGTATCCCATGTAGATGTAGATGTAGAAGAGGTAAGGAATTAATTTTTTGTCACATAATAACTGTTGGAAACTTTTTTGCCAAATTTAAACATGGCGGACAACGCGAAATCGTGCGCAAAACATATTAATGTGCACGGTACGCTGCAATTGTATTCTCAGACACCAGGGTTATACATCCAGTTTGTATAGAGATCACTGGGCAGGAAGTACTATCACAGCCTAATATGTACAGTGAGTGCAGAAAGTATTCGTCTAGCTCGATATCCTTTAAAACCTACTAACAAGGAGACCATAAAAATAAAAATTGTCGGAAAAATAGAGTTTGAAGTTTTACAAGTACCCGTAGGCCGTAAATAGCATTAAATAAATCAGCTGCTGCATCTGTCGGTGTAGCTTAGGTGGTAGCGTCGTGGTTCGAATCCTACCATGGCGAAAAAGAAAAATTTATTTCGTTGTGTTCTAATACTTACCAATTTTCATATCTAATGGTAAATTTTTATGAAAAATGCACGTATTTCTCTTTATTCGTAATTTTCTATATTTTACAAGAGGTTGTTAATAACAATGGTTCCAGACTAAGAAACATGTTACATTTTTTTACGGCATTTCCTTCACTGTTCGTTGACGACTCTAGTCTTTGACTACTCTTCAGTTTGTGAAGAGCTAAGACTCTGCTTTTGGGGAGTTATCTGCATATCATTTACACTACTCAACCATCGCTTTAGATGACGACAAGGTGTTCAGCTCGTCTACATGCACATAAACAAAAACTGACACAACACGTGGAACTACAGATCCCAAGAGGTTTTATAAAACTGAATTCGACAACAACGAATAAAAAAAGAAAAAAAAGGGAAGAAGAAAATCTGGGAAGTGACGCTTCGATCCCCTAGTTCATAGTTATACTAATTACGGAAATATTTAGTACGATAGTATAGAAAACCTTATACACTCATGGCCATTAAAATTGCTACACCACGAAGATGACGAGCTACAGACGCGAAATTTAACCGACAGGAAGAAGATGCTGTGATATGCAACTGATTATCTTTTCAGAGCATTCACACAAAGTTGGCGCCAGTGGCGACACCTACAACGTGCTGACATGAGGAAAGTTTACAACCGATTTGTCATACACTAATATTGTTGACCAGCGTTGCCATGTGAAACGTTGTTGTAATGTCACGTGCGTACCATCACTTTGATAAAGGTCGGGTTGTAGCCTATCGTGATTGCGGTTTATCGTATAGCGCAGGGCCGCACAAACACGGAAAACCGCACGCGTGCAGAGCGAGGTGTAGAGAGTGTTTGCACAGTGCATCGGTTCAACTCGGCATACTTCGTCTCAACTCGGCTTACTGGGTGAGGCCGTCGCTGTTCGCTGCCTATGTGCTGCCAGACGGCTTAGTCAACATTGGATTAAGTAAGCGCATGACAATTACTACAATAATGGAACCACCTGCTCAAAAAAAGCAAAAATTACCGAAAGTCAATTTAAACCGGAATGAGAAAACACTTACTTTTTTGTTCGTTGTGACGATAAAGCCAAATGTCTAATCTGCGGTACACTAATTACGTGTGTCAGAAAATCGTCTATTGAAAGACACTACAGCAAATTGCATTCAGAAAAGTATAGTGATATCACAGGGGATGTCAGAGAGGAAGAATTACGGAAGTTGAAAACTCTTGCAGAAGAGAGTTCTGTATCTACAAACGAGGTTAATACAAGTACTTTAGCATGTGTAGTTTGGTTAAAGGTAATACGAAACGAAATAAAATTTGTTTACATTCCTCTCAAACGTGTATTAGTTTTCGTTTTCGCTTAAATTATTTCTAACACTTGCTTTTTTTCTCTTATTTAGTGTGAAGAAGATGAGGGGTGCTGCGAAAGGACTCTCAGAGCTAGTTACAAAGTTGCTCTACGTTTAGCAAGAGCTGGGAGGCCATTTATGGACGGGCCATTAATATAAAACACAATTTGGACGTATTAGAGACAATGAATTCCACATTAACTCCCACGTACAGCAAAATACTACTTTCCAGAATGACAATATCTCTGAGAATCGACGACATTGCTGAGAATTTGCATGAACAATTGGCAGCCAAAATTGAAAACTTCCTAGCATACTCCATCGCACTTGATGAGTCCATGGATATTAATGACACGGCTCAGTTAGCAATTTTTTTGCGTGGCGTGGACGACGACCTACATGTAACAGAAGAGCTTCTCGATATGATTTCTATGAAGGACACTGTTACAGGGGCGGATATCTTAGCAGCTGTTGAAATGGCAGCTGAAGGAATAGGACTCCCTTGGGAAAAGCTGTTTTCCGTAACCACAGACAGGGCACCAGCAATGTGCGGTAAATAAAATGGGTTTATTGGCCTACTGCGGAAAAGCTTAACATGCAGAATTTACCTTCCGTTCATTGTTTTGCACACAAGGAGGCTCCTTGTCCAAAAGTTATCGGTCTTCAAGAAGTGATGAATGTAGTGGTGCGTATCGTGAATTATATTCGTTCTCATGGACTCACTCATCCTCACTTCAAAGAATTTGTGATTTGCTTGGAAGTGTAATATCCAGATATTCCCTACCAAGATTAGGTGCGCTGGTTGAGCAAAGAAAAAGTGATTTCCCAAATTTTTCCGACTACGACACACAGTGACTCAGTTTTTGGAGAGCAGAGGACGTCCGGAGCTACTTTTTCATGAACCTGAATGGATATCTGGTTTGGGATATTTGGCAGACATTATGGCTGTCCTAAATGATTTAAGTCTGAAACTCCAAAAAGAAAGTAATCTCATCAACGATATGATCAGCAAAACAAACGCTTTCCAATATAAACTGAAGCTCCTCAAGAACAACCTCTTAGAGAAAAATACGCAACACTTTCCTGAACTAGGTAAGCGAAATATAAATTGTACCTTTAATAAGACAGCCTGATTTTTATAGCCGCTCTAATCAAAATAGTACTATGTTCCTGTTTGACAGCATTTGTGTAGGAAGGAGCGCGCTTTAGAAAATACGTCGAGGTGCTACAATCCCTTGAAAATGCTTTTAACGACCAATTCCAGATAATAAGTAACAGCTAAATAAAGGAGACTGCGTTACATATAGAAGTTTCCAGACGTGACTTGAAGTCGTGAATGAGGTATGCGCCCATATCAGTATTAATTGATAACCAGTGCTATTAGGACGCTGTGTAAAATTATAGAGCCACAGATAGTGGATAGTGGATAGTAGATCAATTAAAAACATATAGAAGTGTAAAATTATATTAAAAGCAGTAGTACACAGTACATATTTATTAAAACCTATCGTTTTTAGTACTTCGAAACAACTACGTAATTTAGTTTCATTTATTAATATTGGTTTTGTTATTGTTTCAGGAAATTACCAACCTGCAGCCAGTTCTCAATGTGTTTGTGAAACCCTTTTCGATGGATATTGAAAGTGCGCCTCCAGATTTATATTTCGAACTGATTGATTTGCAATCCAATGTTCACCGAAAGGATTTGTTTTACAAAGGTTTGTACCAGTTCTACCAGAATTTGTCGAAGGAAGAATTTCCCAAGTTACACAGAGAAGCACGAAGATTATTTCTATGTTTGGCTCCACATGTGTATGTGAAAGGTTTTTTCTGTTTTGTCTTGTACGAAAACTAGATTGCGTGTAAGTATTTCTAATAGTAATTTAAAAAATGGTCTCAGAGTTGCTGTCAGCCGATCTCTTGTTCCAGATCTTAGTATCATAATTGCAAATAAAAAAAGAGAACATAGAAGAGATAAATTTGTGTTGAACCCAAATTTAAAATTGTTATCATTACAATTATTACTATTATCTAAATCTCTCTTATACCGGTAATCGTATTCCACCAAACTAAGGTGTCCGCCTAGTGTACATAAGTATTTGGCAATGAAGAAGAAAACAGGGTAAAAGTTTTGGAAAGGTCGAGGCGAGCGACGCAAGCGTAAGGAAAGAAACAGAGCCGAGGAGTGGGGGGTTTGCATCGTCGTCAACACAGGGTTCCCCTCTTCTGCACTCTGCACTGTGCGCTGCGCCGGTGCATGCACCTTGAGCGGCCCTGGTATAGCGACATTGCTGCTTGCTTTGGTCGCGATCCAATGACTGTTACCTGAATATGGAATCGATGGGGCCAGGTGAGCAGTACGGAACGCCGTGCTGGATTCCAACGGCCTCGTATCACTAGCAGTCGAGATGACAGGCATCTTATCCGCATGGCTGTAACGGATCATGCAGCCACGTCTCGATCCCTGAGTCAACAGATGGGGACGTTTGCAAGACAACAACCATCTGCACGAACAGTTCGACGACGTTTGCAGAAGCATGGACTATCAATTCGAAGACCATGGCGGCGTTTATCCTTGACGCTGCATCACTGACTGGAGCGCCTGCGGTGGTGTACGCAACGACGAACCAAGGTGCACGAATGGCAAAACGTCATTTTTTCGGATGAATTCAAGTTCTGTTTACACCATTATGATGGTCGCATCCGTGTTTGGCGACATCGCGGTGAACGCACATTGGAAGCGTGTATTCGTCATTGCCATATTGGCGTCACAGGAGATGAATCGTGGATTTCTCTCAACACCCCTGAGAGTAAGCGGCAATCAAAGGAATGGAGGCACACTTTATCCCCACCAAAGGTAAAGCCGAAGCACATCATGAGACCTCGGAAAATGATACGCACAGTGTTCTGGGACTGGAAAGGCAGACTACTCATTGACTTCTTACTGCGTGGTCAAACAATCAAAGCAAATGCTTATAGCGAGACGCTTCGGAAATTGCGCCGTGCAATTCATAATAAGCGCGGGAGACTGCTGTCAAAAGATGTTGTTTTTCTTCACGACAACGCACGACCACACACTGCAAATGTGGCGAAAAACCTCCTACAGGGATTTGGCTGGGACGTGTTGACCATCCTCCGTACAGCTCTGACCTCGCTCCTAGCGACTTTCATCTGCTCAAAAATGTTCAAATGTTTGTAAATCTATCGGACCAAACTGCGTGGTCGTCAGTCCGTAGCTTACAAACTACTTAAACCTAGATAAACTAACCTAAGGACAACACACACACACAAACACCCATGCCCCAGGGACGACTCGAACCTCCACGTCGAGCAACCGCGCGCTCCGCAGCGAGACGCTTTAGACCGCTCGGCTACTCCACCGCGGCTTTCATCTGTTCTTACATCTGAAGTCTTTCCTTGGCGGTCATCACTTTCATCAATGACGACGAGCTAAAAGAAACTGTTTCCAACTAGTTTAAGACACAGGTGGCAGATTTCTATGAAGAAGGTACACAAAACCTGGTGCCACGCTATGACGAATGCCTGCAAAATTTCGGCAGTTATGTGGAAAAGTAGTTTAAGAGTTGGAGAATTATGGTGTCGCACAAGTCCAAAGTGCGCGCCACCTACTTTCGCCGCGCGCCGCCATGCACGCACGGCGCGGAGTTCTTACGACGTCAGCCACGGCGCCCTCTGCTACAACTCCGCTCGTGGCCACCACTGAACGACATCGTTCACTTGGGACTGAGATAGGAACCAGTTAACACTTCGGAATCAGATAGGCACCAGTGAAGACTTGGCTGTCGGACAGGCACTACGAAGGCCTCTAGCTCAACTATGTACCAGCATTCTGGAGTACAGAACTATGTGAAAGTTAAGTATTGTATAAATTCTGTGCAATGTACATCTCGTTCTAATTTACTCTAGTGTTTCTAGTTTCTGCTGTCCCACTGGCCGCTCACCTTTGTACCTGCACAAGCGTGCATCCTTTATTCCTGTGTCGGTACTTTTCTACTCGGCCACCGACACCTACGACGGAAACGAGACACAAAAGCGGCGACGAGGCTGGGACACAAAAGAATTTTGTGCAATAAAAATTTCTTCTGTATCTGTGTTCAGTTTCATTTTATTACCAAACGGAACTTTCTGGACGCGCCTCGTACATCGAACAAATGGAGCCTGCCGCTGGATTTACCTGTTTCACTTCATGCACAGCGTCCAGTAAGGCCCAGGGGGCTGGCGGGCATCTGTCTTGTGGCAGGACGGCCCGCTAAGTGCCGCGGATCTAAATCGCCGCGTGTCGGGGGCACCGTAGCGTGTTTACGAGCCGCGCGCGTCGCAAATCCCGGCCGGTCGCGGCGGCGCGGCAGCCACGTACGTCAGCCTGGCAGGTACCGTACGTGCACGTCGGCGGCGGCCGCCGCGGCGCTCCATCAAGTGGTCTGCATTTGCGTCCGTCTATTTGCTTTTAATCCCGCAGCATATAAAGGCTGTCAAATATTCGTTTCGTTTTAAGCGGGCAATTTCTCAAGCGTCGGTAGGGAACAAATGTACAATTTTCTGGAGTACGATAAATTATTTGGTGTTAGAACGCTGTTAAAACAAGGACACTGAGCAGTTGTGGAACTTCAGTCGATTTTTCTATTACGCGTTTTCTCCCGCTTAATGATCAAACCATTGAACGAGTTGCAGGGCGTGTGTTTTCATCATTTTACCTGTTTTTAAGACTTCATCTACCCGGTTCACAGTGGTAAGGGTCACACAAAACTTGGCGAAAAAATAGAAAATATCTTTAGATTTTAACGCAAAACGTCTTTACATACATATATAAAAAAAACTGCCCATGTGTTTGTGTGTACGTTGTTGTTGTGGTCTTCAGTCCAAATGTTCAAATGTTTGTATACTACGGGGTCATCAGTCCGTAAACTTACAAACTACTTATGAACTACTTACGAACTAGGACGGCACAAATATCCATGCCCGAGGGGGGCTTCGAACCCCCGACCGTAGTGGCCGTGCAGACCGTGACTGGAGCGCCCCAGTCCCCTCGGCCACCGCGGCCGGCGGTCTTCAGTCCGCAGACTGGTTTAATGCAGCTCTGCAAGCTACCCTGTCCTGTGCAAGTCTCTTCATCTGAGAATACGTACCGCAACCTACATCCTTTTGCATTAGCTTACTGTATTCATCTACATCTACATAGATACTCTGCAAATCACATTTAAGTGCCTGGCAGAGGGTTCATTAACCACTTTCATAACCTTTCTCTAACGTTCCATTCTCTAATAGCGCGCGGGAAGAAAGAACATCTAAATCGTTCCGTTTACGATCTGATTTCTCTTATCGGGATGGTCGTGTCTTCCGAAGTAGGTGAGTGCTAGCAAAATATGTTCACATTCAGAAGTAAAAGTCGGTGATTGAAACTTCGCAAACAGTTCACGCCGCAATGAATAAGGTCTTTCTTTTAATGATTTCCACCCCAATTCGTGCAACATATCCGTGACGCTCCCCCCCCCCCCCCCGTAACGTGATAAAACAAAACGAGCTGCCCTACTCTGAACCTTCCGTCAGTCCCACATGGTGAGGATCCCACAAGGGTCAACATTACTCCAGAAGAGGACGCACAAGTGTGATGTAGGCAGTCTGGTGGAGATGGTGCATCTTCGAAGCGTTCTGCCAATGAAACGTAACCTTTGGTTCGCCTTCGCCACAATATTTTCTATGTGTTCTCTCCAGTCAAAGTTGTCCCTCGGTCTCCTTCTAGGATTTTTACAACACACATTTCCTCCTAATGCTAAGATGACAATTCCTTGACATCTCAAAATGTGTCCCACTAATCTATCCCTTCTTTTGGTCAGGATATGCCACAAACACCTTTTCTCCCCAATTCGTTTATGCAGCCTTCATTAGTTACGTGATCTATCCATCTAATTTTTATCATTCGTCTGTAGCACCACATTTCAAAAACTTCCATCAGCTTTTTGTCTGAACTTTTTATCGTCCACGTTTCACTCCCGTACAATACTACACTCTAGATAAATGCTTTCAGGAAGGACTTCCTAACATTTAAATTTATATTGGATGTGAACAAGTATCACTTCTTTAGAAACAATTTTCTCCCCATACCCATTCTGCATTTTATATCTTATTTACTTCGGCCATCAGAAGTTATCTTGTTACCCAAATAACAAAAGTCATCTATTACTTTTACTGTCTCATTACCTAATCTAATTCCTTCATTATCGCCTGATATTCTGACATTAATGTTCATCTTATATATTCCTTTCAAGACAATGTTCAATCCTGTCAGTTACTCTTCCAGTCCTTTGCAGTCTCTGACAAAATTGCTATGTCATTGGCATATTCTCCCTCAACTTTAATTTCCTCTCCAAATTTATCTTTGCATTCCTTCACTGCCTGCGCAGTGTACAAGTTGAACAATATTGGGGAAAGGCTACAGCCCTTTCTTACTCCCTCCCCAACCACTGCGTCCCTTTTCTCGCCCTTCAACTCTAATAACTGGTTTTTGTATAGGTTGTATATAACTCTTCGCTCCCTATATTTTACCCTAAGTTCAGAATTTGAAATAGTGTATTCCAGTCGATATTGTCAAAAGCTTTCTCCAAACAAACAAACGCTAAAAGAGTAAGTTTGCCTTTCCTTAGCCTATCTTCTAAGATAAGTCGTGAGTATCGCCTCTCGTGTTCTTATATTTCTCCTAAATCCAAACTGTTCTTCACCGAGGTTGGATCCCAGAAGTTTCGTCTGTAATTCGTGTTAGTATTATGGAACCATGACTTCTGTAGTTTTTCACATTTGTCTGCACTTGCTTTCTTCGGAAATGGAATCGCTACATTCTTAAAGTCTTAGGGTATTTTCCCTGTCTTATACATCTTGCATACCACGTGTAAATCTTTTCATGACTGGCTCTCCTAACCATATCAGCAGTTCAGACGGAATATCATCTACTGCAGGGACCTTGTTTTGACTTAAATCCTTCAGCGCTCTGTCAAATTCTTCTCGTAGTATCATATCACCTATCTCCTCTTTCTCCACTTCGTCTTCCTTTTCCTTTTGTCTTCACCTGGCTTCAAGATTATTTCCTTTGCACAGGCCCTCTATGTGGGCTTCTCCCATACGTACGTACGTGTGTACACATTGCATACAAAACTACTATTTTGTTGCAATCATGATGAAATTTTGCACACATGACATTCAAACCTAGAGGACGGTCACCGTGCGTGTTGGGATTACGGACAGAGCATAGTTCAGGAGATGTCATAAACAATGAGATACGCGAAAAAATGCTACATAACGCGACAAGCCGGCCACGGTGGCCGAGGGGACTGAGGCGCTCCAGTCACGGTCTGCACGGCCACTAAGGTCGGGGGTTCGAATCCCCCCTTGGGCATGGATATTTGTGCCGTCCTTAGGATTAGCTAGTTCATAAGTAGTTTGTAAGTTTAGGGACTGATGACCCCGTAGTTAAGTCCCATAAGCTATACAAACATTTCAACATTTTTCAACGCGACAATGTTGTAAATTTCCTCCTAATTCATTTGACCGATTTCAACCAAATTTCTTTATTCATTACTGAGAGGTACCAATTTCTGTAGGGATAAAAATCACATGCGAAACATGTTACAGAAGAATAAGTCATAAAATACGAGTAAAAAAACTGTCACATGACGAGACGAGATATTATTCCTTCATTGTATGACAATGAGAATACATAGAGACTATCAACAACGTTAAACAAAGTTTCAAACTTTTTCTCTGGCGTTTCAAATGGTGTCGCACGTAGACTGCTCACGAAGGCACCAGCATATGAAACAGGCTCCCATAAGTGTAAATGGCTGAAAGACTTTTGAAGTAACAGGATGATTACATGAAAGGCAGCTAACTCTGAATGTAGAAAAAATAAAGTGATACAGATTAGTAAGAAAATAAATCCCATGATTTTCGAATTCATTATTAGGAATGAGCTACTTGACACAGACGTGTCTATTAAATACCTTGTCGTAATGTGACAGAGCGACATGAAATGGAACGGGCATGAAAAAGCAGTTGGGAAGATGGATGGTAGAATTCATTTCTTTGAGAGACCTGTAAAGGAGACCGCGTATAAAACACTACGGCGACTCATTCTTGAGTACTGGCAAAGTAATTGGGATTTTCACCAGATTGGTGTAAAGGAAGACACAGAAGCAATTCAGAGCGAGCTACTATATTTGTTAATAGTAAGTTCGATAAATATTGAAGTGTTACAGAGATACACAGCGAACTAAAATTGGAATCTCTGGATGGAAGGCCAAATTCATTACGAGAAACATCGATGAAGACAGCGGCAATACGATGTTTACTGTTGTTGTGGTCTGAAAACCACAGAAAAATGAAGTTTCTCCCTTACTACGTTTCCGCTGTTGATGCAGAAAAAATTACGATCTTTGGTATGAAGTTATAATTTGTAATTTCTACACTACAAATTGCACTGGCAGGAAAGTTTAGAAATGTTCAAATGTTTGTAAATCTATCGGACCAAACTGCGTGGTCATCAGTCCGTAGCTTACAAACTACTTAAACCTAGGTAAACTAACCTAAGGACAAACACACACACCCATGCCCCAGGGAGGACTCGAACCTCCACGGCGAGCAACCGCGCGCTCCGCAGTGAGACGCTATAGACCGCTCGGCTACTCCACCGCGGCCCTGAAAGTTTAGAGACAGTATGCACACACATAACTGAATGTAACTTCCAAAATGTACCACAGTACGGCACGGAATTTATGAGATATGGAGACTTAAACAGTAACGTGCAGGAAAATCGCCCCAACCCGCATAACGATTCTATGTATTGCTTCATTATTACTAATTGAATGTGTGTAAAGATAACTAGGAGTCCGTTGAAGATGACATGGGAGGCGAAGAGGTTTAGACAAATTGATGGCACTAATATTAAATTCTAAAAAATGTGTTATGTCCACAAAATGCGTTACGTACACAAGTTCTTTGATGGGACAGTCAACTTAACAGACATCATTTTCACCAATAAAGAGCAGGAACTGTTAGACAAGGGGCTCCAGTACAACCCTCACACAAAAATACATCAACAGGACGTCAAGAGGATGATCGCAGAAGTGAAGGTAGCATGCAGGGAAGCTAAAGTGACAAAATTCCAGGAGACATGTATCGCGATTAAAACCAAAGAGGCAATTGAACGCTAAAAGGCACTTGCTAATCATACTGATATTAAGTTAGTTAAAGAAATCAACTTGAAATTAGAATTAAAAAAATGTTCAAATGTTTGTAACGCTTATGGGACTTAACTACGAGGTCATCAGCCCCTAAACTTACAAACTACTTATCAAATAGCTTATCCTAAAGACGGCACAAATATCCATGCCCTAGGGGGGATTCGAACCCCCGACCGTAGTGGCCGTGCAGACCGTGACTGGAGCGCCTCAGTCCCCTCGGCCACCGCGGCCGGCAAATTAGAATCATATGGTGCAATTGTGATCAAAGCAGATAAGGGTTGCACCTCTGTCGTGATGTACGAGGAAGAATATATAACTCAAACAATGCAGTTTTTTCAGGAGAATGGTATTAAAGAAATCAAAAAAGACCCTACGAAGAAATTTCAAGTAGACTTAAAAGCTAAATTAGAAGCAGTCCAGTTTTTGTTCACGCCGAGTGAAAAAGTTAGATTAATCAGTATGAATCCCAAAACACCAGAAGCGAGGGCTCAGATAAAGTTGCATAAAAGTAATAAACCTATGCGCGTAATTTGTAATGGTCGGGAGGCAGTTAATGCGCTACTGAATAAAGCTTTATACCAAAAATACCCAAATACCCAAAAATGCATTTTACCTTGGAATTGGAGCAGAATGGGGCAATCAATTTCCTTGACTTGACCATAAGAAAAGACGGAGAGAGACACGCATTCAGTGTGTACAGAAAAGAGACATACTCTGATAGCATTATAGGAGCGACATCAAGCCACGCAGCATAGCACAAAAGAGCATACATCTACACAATGTGCAACAGAGCTCTCAGACTACCACTTGCTGAGGAAGAATTAAAAAAGGAACTAGACATTATCAAACAGGTAGCCGCAGCCAGTGGGTACAAGACGCAAGATGTCATTCGGATGTTCAATAAAATTAAAAACAAATCCACTGGCAATAACATATTTAGAGATAAAAAGAAGTTTGTCACTTTAACATACAGAGGACGTGTGTCGGAGAGAATTGCGAAACACTTTCCGAGAAACATAGGGGTGGCGTTCAAAAATGATGGGCAAATGGCACAAAGATTAAGGCATAGACCTACCACGAAAAAACGCACGAAGTATAGCAACTCTGGGGTATACAAGATTAAATGCGCCAGCTGCGATAAATATTACATAGGGCAAACAGGACGCAACTTTGAAGTCAGATACAAAGAGCACTGCAATAACAGCATTTGGAGCGCATGCTAAAGACAACAAGCGCCAAGTTAGAACTATAGGCGAACAAATGGAAGTGCTGCACAGGGCACCGAAAAGCTTTCATTTAAATGTACTTGAAGAGCTTGAAGTATATGCGCACAAGGAGAAAGACCCGGACAAACTTCTAAATGAGCAGACAGATTTCATGCAAAAAAACTTTTTTGAAATATTTAAAGACATTTAGTAGCCTTGCCTGGAATGGAACGCGCTGCCAAACACCAGTCCTCAGCACACTGGCGGCGGTGAATGGGACACGGCGAGGCGGAGGAAACCTCGGCGATGCTGCTGCTGCCTGCGAAGCATCATCCGCAGACGGGAAAGAAGACATTGTCAACAATATATATTTTTTAACCTTTTTAAGGGATTTTAATATTTAACCATATATATATATATATATATATATATATATATATATATATATATATATACTGTTATTGAGTTAACTCAATAACAGTTTTATCAAAAATATCCAGAACCCAATTCTATCTTATTTCTATGTTCTTTTATAGTTTGACAGCTGAGTATCTCATTTGTAACTGCTATTTTATACATTGGCTACTATTTTACACCTTGACATCAGAATTGATTTTATATGTAAGTCAATAATTACTTACTGAGATTAATTTTAACAATAATGATTCCCACCAATCAGATGGTTTTAAGTACATTATATAAAGCCTCAGGTAGCTACTATGTTTTAGTAACAACTGTGAACATTTTCATTCATCACAGGACAGGTTACCTGTCACTTCAAAAATTTGGTATGTTTTTAACATTTTTCCTTTAACTTTTTGATATCATACTTTGTAAATAGTGTCGCTTTGCAATGGAAGCAGGATTTACTTCGAAGGCAACTAAACACAGCACTTATACTGAAAGCACGTTTATTACGAACTCAACATACACGCAGCACTGACTGCATATCAGGCAGATTGCTCTGCTATTTATACACAGACAGAATTTACCAGAAATTAGAAGAACAGTCAACATGAGAAACAAGTATAATTTATAAGAGAACATAAGAAAGATGTAGAACCTTCTGGAATTGATAAAAACAAAGAAACATATTTTGCAGGGGGTGTGATTGAACCGGCGACCTTTTGCACCGCAGTCCGTGACGCTATCCCCTTTTTTTTTTTTTTTTTTTTTTTTTTTTTTTTTTTTTTTTTTTTTTTTTTTTTTTTATATAGACCTATGATCTGCGGTCGTTTTTATTGTTCATACTTGGTCGTTCGTTGATCATCTGGCTCAGCTTTTTTTATTACAGAGGACGTTCAGCACTCTGACCGGGCGCGCTGAGCCACGGCGCCCGGCCCCCTGAGCCACGCCGGCAGTCGGTGTTCGTAGTCTCTCGCGGCATTGCTCCCTCTCCTGGAGAAACAGCGACCCGCTGTTATGATCGCCGTGGAGCCATCTGCAATGTCGTGGATCTTGACCGTGTCATGGGTCCTCTGTATGACAATTCAAGAGAATCCTTACCTTCTCCGCGATTATCGACGACAGACGTTCCTGTCGTGGCCTCATCAGGAACATTACCGTCCTTAAAGTCCTTGAACAAAAAGCCATTGTCATCTACCTGCTCTTCAGGTTCGTAGTAAGGCTTCATGCGCAGGACGTGAACAATGTCTCTTCGTTTTTGACGTTTCGACGACGGCTCATAATCCTCAACATCGTATGTGACGTCTGACAGGCGGCGTATGACACGATACGGACCAAAGTATCGCTTCAATAACTTTTCTGACAGTCCAACCTTCCGTACAGGGGTAAAAATCCATACCAGATCTCCTGGGCTGTACACAACAGGTCGGTTCTTGTCTTTATACCGCTGACGGTCCTTCTACTGGGCGTCCAGTGTCCGTATGCGAGCCAGCTGTCTTGCTTCTTCGACCCTGGTGATGAGCTGTTTAACATAGTCAGCCTGAGTGTCGTCCGGTTGGAACGGGAACAGCGTATCCATTGTCGTCTCAGCTTCACGGCCATGGAGCAGGAAAAACGGAGTGAAGCGTGTGGTGTCTTGTCTTGCGGTATTGTAAGCAGATGTCACGACTGGCAGAATTGTATCCAAATCCTTCTGCTCAACATCGACGTACATCGACAGCATGTCGGCTAACGTCTTGTTAAAACGTTCCGTAAGACCATTTGTCTGAGGATGGTATGCAGTTGTCATTCTGTGGACAATGTTGCACCGTGACATTACCTCTGATACTAGTTTTGACTGGAATACTTTTCCACGATCAGATATCATTACACGTGGTGCTCCATGCTTCAAAATAATGTCTTCTACAAGGAATTTTGCGATCTCTGGAGCTTCTGCAGTCGGCACATGTTTGGTGACAGCGTAGCGTGTGAGGTAGTCAGTACAGACTATTATCCAACGTTTACCGGTTTTCGACTTCGGGAACCTCCCTAAAAGATCGATCCCAACTCGGTGGAATGGAGCTGCTGCCGACGGAATCGGTACGAGATGTCCTGGAGGTAATTGCGGCACATGCTTCTGTCGCTGGCACTCTTTACAGTGATTCACATAGTGCTTGACAGATCGGTAGAGACCTTTCCAGTAATACCTGCGTCTGATTCTGTCTAGGGCCTTCACGAAGCCCAGATGACCGGATATTGGAGCATCGTGGAAATATTTGAGAATAGCTGGCTGGAGATGAGCTGGAACAAGTAGCTATTTGGGGCCCAGTGGATCGTAGTTGCTCTTATACAATGTTCCGTTTATAAGTTGAAACTCTCCATTGTTCGGTTCTCCAAGGCCTCTATCGTTTTTAATAGTGCTGGATCTTCTCTCTGTTCAGCTGTAACGTCATCTAATTCAGTGAGAGCTGAAATTTCATTAATGCTGTTGTGTTCCACTAATGGATTCCTCGAAAGGCAGTCAGCATCCTTGTGTTTACGCCCGTTCTTGAAAATCAGTGTGAGATCGTACTCTTGGAGTCTTAGTGCCCATCTTGCTAGTCGACCTGATGGATCCTTCAAGCTAGTCAGCCAACACAAAGAATGGTGGTCTGTCACGACGGTGAATGGTTTGCCGAATAAATACGGCCGGAACTTGTTGATAGCCCAGATAACCGCGAGACATTCTTTTTTAGTTGTAGAGTAGTTTATCTCGGACTTTGAGAGTACTCTTGACGCTTAGGCTATCACTTTCTCAGCACCTTCCTGAACTTGTACAAGCACTGCACCAATCCCATAACCACTGGCGTCTGTGTGAAGTTCCGTTTCTGCACTGGTGCGGAAGTTAGAGCCTCCTTAAGTGCCCGGAAAGCTCTTTCTTTTGTCTCATCCCAGTAAAATATGGCGTCTCCCTGCAGAAGTTCTTGTAATGGACGTCCCTTGTTACAAAATCCTTTTATGAAACGTCGGTAGTATGAGCACAGCCCGAGAAAACTTCTCACATCACGAATGTGCTGAGGAGTTAGAAATTGTGTGACTGCCCTTACTTTATCTGGATCAGGACGGACACCATCTTCGTTGACTAGGTGCCCCAGGATTTTTATCTCTTTGGCGATGAAGAGGCACTTCTTTGGATTGAGGCGGAGACCTGTAGTCTGAACACACTTCAACACAGTTGACAGGCGACTCAGATGCTCTTTAAATGATTTAGAGAAAACGACAATGTCATCTAAATAGCAAAGACACGTCGTCCACTTAAGGTGTCGAAGCAAGTTGTCCATCATGCGTTCGAATGTGGCTGGAGCGTTACATAATCCAAATGGCATTACTTTAAATTCATAGAGGCCGTCAGTTGTAATAAAAGCCGTCTTCTCCCTGTCAGCTTCGTCAACCTCGATTTGCCAGTAACCTGTCGGCATGTCCATAGTTGAGAAGTATGTAGCTCCTTTCAAGCAGTCTAAGGTGTCGTCAATACGCGGGAATGGGTAGACGTCTTTCTTTGTGATTCTGTTCAGTCGCCGGTAGTCGACACAGAATCGCCAAGTGCCATACTTCTTCTTTACGAGGACCACCGGAGACGACCAAGGACTCTCCGAAGGTTGAATAATGTCATCTCGCAACATCTTCTCCACTTCCTCCCGAAGTATCCGTCTTTCAGCTGGCGTCTATACGAACGCTGGCTAATTGGCGGATGATCCCCAGTATTGATACGGTGCTTTATCGTGGGCCGTTTCATCTGACTTTTCCACTGCTGAGGGGTGAATGCACCCGAAAATTGGCGTAGTTTACCTAACACCCGCTGGCGTTGTTCCTTGGTCAGTCCAGGCCCTATTGGCAGTTCCACGTTTGTTTCCTCCAGCGTGTTGTCTGTACTAACAGCAGGGCATGCGTCTTCAATGATGACGTTGAGCTCACCGTCCTGGATTGGTTCTGATGTCCCGATACACATTCCCTTGGGGATAAGTTGTGACTGTTCGTGGCAATTTGTGATCCAAATCTCTCCTTGACATGACATGTACATGTACATGTACATGGTATGTACATTTCTTTTGTGAGCCTGATAAACTTTTTACTATCGACAAGAACTTCACAGTTTAACCGGTCATCTATGTTTGTGACTGCAACTCTTCTCATTGTCAACGACGAATAACTTCCCAGAAAATTCTGTATTACGTGTATCCGTCGGAATATCATGTTCAATTTGCAGCTCAGATCTTCCACAGTCAATGATAGCTTGGGCTGCCTGAAGGAAGTCCCATCCGAGGATGACATTGTGACTACATTCTGTTAACACGACAAATTTAAACGGCTGCGTCCTGTTGTTGATGGTTATTCTTGCGACACAAGTTCCTGCTGGATGGACGTACTTTCCATTCACGACCTTCAGCACAGTTGCCCCCGTATCACAGAACATTGTCTTCTTTAGTGTGCGGCGGTAATTATCCGACAATACAGAAAAAGAGGCTCCTGAATCAACAAGTGCCCGGACAGGTTGGCCGTCGATTATGACGTCGATGAGGTTTCCCGACATCTTAGCGGCTGTCGTCCATGGAGGATTTTCATCTGCGGCGGCCTCACCTCCGTAGATGGTCGCCTCACTTAGTTTTCCTGGGCGCGGCGGCTAGGGGGGCGGCTGGTACCTCTGTTCGGCGACGGTGAACGGCTGCGGCGCGTCGGGGAGCGACCTCGTCTAGGGTACGGCGATGGGCTTCTTCCCACAGGTCGACTGAATTCATCAGCAGGTAACTGCCTGGGATAGAACTGCTCCGACGGCTGACGTCTTGCGGCAAAATAATCATTCAATACACGCCTCCTCTCTCTGCAGTAGCTTACGACATGTCCAGGGCGTCCACAGTGGAAACACAGTGGTGTGTTGTCTTCTGTCCTCCAGAAGTCTGTTCTTCTGCGGGGCGTCATAGTTACCGGGGGAGTTGGCTGTGGTCGCGTCGGTCGTTTCATGGGCTGCCGTTTGGCGGCTGCAGCGTAAGTCATAGCAGGGCGACGCCATTCTTCACGTCGGGTGCGATTGACGGGGCAGACAGGAGCTAATGTCTGAAATACCTCGTCCTCAGCGGCGTCGGCTGCCTCGTGACTTACAGGGCTCACATCCATGGCCATAATCTGATGATCGCTCGGTCTAGTAGTCCTGGCTACCATGCACTGTTGTAATTCTTCTCTCACGATTTGTCGTATGAGAGAAGCCAAGTCCTGCTAGTCTTCCACAACGGCCATAGGGAGTAAATTTGGAAGTCTGTCGTATTTCTTGCGTCCAACCCTCCTTTGTTGCATCTCTTCAATACGCTGGCACCACTTGATGAACTCTTCTGTCGTAGCGACGACTTTTATAAGAAGAGCTTGGTACATATCTTTTGCAATTCCCTTCATCAGGTGCGTGATTTTGTCTGCTTCAGTCATGTTCGGATTGACTACGTTACACAGGGCCAAAACACTCTGTATGTACGATTGTGTCGGCTCACCATGTCGTTGGGCCCGGTTCTTTAGTTGTTCTTCCGCCGAGCGGATTTGTCGCTGGCGGTCTCCAAACGTCTTCTTAAGTTCCTCCTGGAACGTCTCCCAGTCATTCAACTTGTCTTCGTTGTTTTCGAACCATTGCTGGGCTGTTCCATCCAGGTAGAAATAAACGTTGGCCAAGCACATCGCATGATCCCACCTGTTGTACTTGGCGACTCGGTCGAACCCTTTTAGCCATTTGTTGGGGTCCTGTCCAGCATCTCTAGAGAACACCGATGGGTGTCTGATGTGCAGCTGGCTTATTGCTGGGTTCGTCTCCATCGTTCTTCTGATAATACGGACTTTTGGAAGGATGTACTCGGTGTATCCCTTGTATTCCGGTTCCAGTCCGTGTAAGAGACGGCTTTTACGTTGCCTAATCGGAGACACTGTGATGCAGCTGTTTCACAGTGTACCCGGCGCCTCCACCAAACAATGGAAGCAGGATTGACTTCGAAGGCAACTGAACACAGCACTTATACTGAAAGCACGTTTATTACGAACTCAATATACACGCAGCACTGACTGCCTATCAGGCAGAGTGCTCTGCTATTTATACACAGACAGAATTTACCAGAAATTAGAAGAACAGTTAACATAAGAAACAAGTAGAATTTACAAGAGAACATAAGAAAGATGTAGAACCTGCTGGAATTGATAATAACAAAGAAACACATTTTTGCCGGTGGGTGGGATTGAACCGGCGACCTTCTGCACCGCAGTCCGTGACGCTCTCCCCTGCGCCACGCCGGCAGTCGGTGTTCGTGGTCTCTCGCGGCAATAGTAGCTTACATTCAGTTGTAATATTTGTTTAACAGATCTGAAGATGGGCAGCTGTCCCGAAACCGGTCATGTTTTAGAAAGTAATAGCGGTCTGGAGACTGATATTCAAGAATTTTACTGTTATTAATGTTATTACAAAAAGCTACTCGTTTTCAAGGAAACTCATTAATAAAACTTTGCAGCATAACAATATGATACCCCGTTCCATTACGTACAATACGGATTGTTACTAACATAGTACATCAGTATAAGATAAGATTGCGTTCTATTGTTCTTAAGAAAAAAAATACACACAATTTTACGCGGGAGGAGAGACTCCTAGCTGTTGAACGACGCACCGTCAATCCAAGTAAATCTGTATTGAAAAATATCCACAGGTGTACTGTCGGTCTATAATGTCCAACGGGCACAATATTTCGGCGGTCATACATGTCGCCATCATCAGGTGCCGCTCCTTGTCGTCTTGGTCAAGAGCTGATGGCACCCTGGGTATGTATCGGAAGACAGCGGACACTGATCTGTATTTACACACAGACAGCTGTCACCACCCTTCACAGAGGAATGGGGTACTTAAAACTCTAGTACATAGGGCGCGCACTATCTCCGACGCAGAGTCTACCCCAGGAATTGGATCACCTGAGAACAGTATTCCGAAATAATGGGTACGCAGAGTAGCAGATTCAGCGGGATCTCCGCCCAACCACTACAGCAGAACCTATGAAAACGGATGAAAACACGAGGGAGGATGTAGGCACTGCGTTCATTCCATATACCGGCGCACTCTCGGGGAAGGTCAACCGCATTTTGAAGAAACACAAGGTTGGAACTGTCTTTTGTCCGCCGAATAAAATTCGTGCACTGGTGGGGACCGCCAAAGATGATCTCGGTTTGAGGAAGGCCGGCGTGTACCAGATTCCGTGTCAGTGTGGATAGTATTGGACAGACGATGATTACCGTCGACGATCGATGCGTTGAACACCAGAGGCATACACGATTGATGTCTTCGAGCAAGTCGGCGGTGGCTGAACATTGTTTGTCGGAGAATCACGCGATGGAGTGTGAACGCACTAGGATTCTGGTACAGACGTCTAGATACTGGGACTGCGTCGTTAGAGTTGTTGTTGTTATGGTCTTCAGTCCCGAGACTGGTTTGATGCAGCTCTCCACCCTACTCTATCCTGAGCAAGCCTTTTCATCTCCTCATAAGAACGACAACCCACATCCATTTGAATCTGCTTACTATACGCGTTTCTTGGTCTTCCTCTGCGATTTTTACCCCACACACTTCCCTCCAATGCTAAATTTACGATTCCCCGATGTCTAAGAATGTGTCCTACCAAGCGATCCCCTCTTTTAATCAGGGTATGCCAAAAATTCCTTTTCTCACCAATTCTGTTTAGTACCTCTTCATTAGTTATGCGATCTACCCACCTAATTTTCAGCATTCTTCTGTAACACCACATTTCAAAAGCCTCTATTCTCTTCCTGTCCGCTCTGCTTATCGTGCATGTTTCACTCCCGTACAAGGCAACACTCCACACAAATGCCTTCAGAAAAGACTTCCTTACACTTAAATTAATATTCGATGTTAGCAAATTTCTCTTTTTCAAAAATGCTTTTCTTCCCATTGCCATTCTGCACTTTGTATCCTCTGTACTGCGACCTTCACATGTTATTTTACTACCCAAGTAACAAAACTCATCTACCACCTTCATTGTTTCGTTACCTAATCTAATTCCTTCAGCATCGCCTGATTTTCTAAGACCGCATTCCATTATTTTTGTTTTGCTCTTGTTAATGTTCATTTTATATGCTCTCTTCAACACACTGTCCATTCCATTCAACTGCTCTTCCAGGTCCTTTGCTGTCTCTGATAGAATTACAATGTCATCAGCAAAACGCAATGTTTTTATTTCTTCCCCCTGAACTTTAATCCCTATTCCAAATTTTTCCTTGCTTTCCTTCACCGCCTGCTCGATGTACAAATTGAATAACATCGGAGAAAGGCTACAACCCTGTCTTACTCCCTTCCCAACTGATGCTTTCCTTTCATGCCCTTCGAGTCTAATAACTGCGGTCTGGCTTTTGTACAAGTTGTAAATAACTCTCCTTTCCCTATATTTTACCCCTGCTGACTTCGGAATTTGAAAGAGTGTATTCCAGTCAACATTGTCAAAAGCTTTCTCCAAATCTACAAAAGCTAAAAATGTAGGTTTGCCTTTCCTTAATCTATCTTCTAAGATAAGACGTAAAGTGAGTATTGCCTCCCGGGTTCCTACGTTCCTCCTGAATCCAAATTGATCTTCCCCGAGGTCAGCTTCTACCAGCTTTTCCATTCTCCTGTAGATAATTCGTGTTAAAATTTTGCAACCATGACTTATCAAACTGATGGTTCTGTAATTTTCACACCTGTCTGGGCCTGATTTCTTTGGAATGGGGATTATTACGTTTTTCTTAAAGTCTGAGGGTATTTCGCCTGTCTCATACATCCTACACACCAGTTCAAATAGTCTTGTCATGGCTGGTCCTCCCAAAGACTTTAATATCTCTGCGGGTATGTCATCTACTCCTGGGGCCTTGTTCCGACCTAGGTCTTTCAAGGCTCTGTCAAATTCATCTCTCAGTATTGAAATTCGCACAAGTGACGACCTCATATACCGTGACTGTGGCTATAATCTTAGCAAAGCTAGGGAACTAGCGATTGGGTTAATTAAACGTAACGTAGTGACGACCACGGCGGACAGAGCCCTCACATCGACGTCATCTCAGACGCCGTCGCAATCGTTTCCACTGCGCGACCGCGGCGTGGTTCGCGGACCACGGAGGGGTCGCTCCGCGGGCCGAGGGTATTTAAATCGCCCGCTACCGGGTTAGAACCCAGTTCCCTTCGAGCAGCCGTAGCGTGCGGATCTCCGTGCCGGCGCGTTTCCAAGAGCTCAGTCCGTCAGTTCACCTGATGATGGCGACAAGCATGATCGCCGAAATATTGTGCCCGTTGGACACTATAGGCGGCAGTACACCCATAGATATTTTGATTATCAAATGCGCCGGGAGAAACTCTCTAAGCGGTACTGTTGACAGAATCCATTCAGAACTCGACCGGACTTCATCAGTAAGTTCAAGAAAGCTTTTTTTTCCAAGCAGAAGATTCGGTTGATTTCTGGCCGTAATCTAAAGCGAATATTCGGTTGGTCCTGAGTTATCGCATTCGAAATCAGTCAGCATAATGCTTATCAGAAACTCCATGAATATTTTCGGATACATGATCATTAAAAAACAAAAGTTGTAAGAAAGCCCACTGAAAAATTTTTACTTTTTTTGGGCTACGTTCTTCTCAGGCTCGAAATAAGATACTAGGAGCCAATGAAATAGTTCTTCCATTGTATTTGTACGAGAAATTTTCATGGATTACTCATCATGATATTCCTTAACATCTTTATTTCATACTTCCTGAACATCTTCAGATAACTAACCTATTGGCAATAATTTTGCTTGTGTTATCTGGGCACTGTAGAATAAGTCTATATGTATTGTCATAGACATGGCCACGGTCAAGCGGCCGAGCGCATTGAGGCGCTATGCTGCGATGCACGAGACCATTCCCCGTCGGGGGTTCGAATCCCCCCTCGGGCATGGATGTTTGTGCGGTCTTTAATATAAGGTAGTTGATAAGTAGTTTGTAAGTTTAGGGACTTGTGATCCGGCAGTTAACTCCCTTAAGCTTAACAAACATTTCAACATTTTCATAAACTGTGAGACCAGGCAAAGTAATATCGAAAAAATATTTTTCAAATTTTTCGGTAATAACGGTATAGCCAGCTGACATTACCTGCAAATCTCCAGGATTTGATCAGAACCTGAATATTTCTAAATAAAAAATAAATAAATTAATTAATTAAAAAAAAAAAAAAAAAAAAAAAAACACGACGAGCGGTATTGCCATCGTTGTCGTTTCCAACTTTTGGCTGATCAACAAGGAGCCCTACCTCGGTTTGAAACTCCTTTTTAATATTTTTTTCGAATCTCAAAATTTATTTATTTATTTTCCTTCTGGTGATCTTCCGACTTCATATCCAAGGTGAAGCAAATACTCAGAGCAACAAAAACATTCTTGCAAGATTGATAATCCGTAATACAAATTAGAAACAATTAAGAAAATTGTGGGCGATAATTTTATGACATTCCATGCATGGTAACAAATTAAATTACAGTGGTCTAATAATTTTGACGAATTTATTCGAAATTGCGATTTTTAACAGCTACACTGTATTAGGCGTATATGTTTTCGCTAAATGGTGAAATAAGAAAATTTGTGCCGGTTCGGAACTCGAACCCGGGTTTCCCGCTTTTCGGAGGGTCGCCTTAACCACTAGGCTAACCGAAGACAACTTCCAGGACCGACCCAAACTTCCACATGTCACCATTTGGCGAAACATCTACGTCTAATACAAAAGCTGCTAAAAATCGCAATTGAGAATAATTTTGTCAACATTATTATTGTAATTAAATACTCAATATTTTGTAAGCTGTCATATTTTTAACTTATGTATTTTTTATATAGTGACTAAGTGCAAAGTTACACTTGTTATTTTATACCCCAATTTTTTAACAAGATGACCAGATTATAACATATATGTGACCAGATGATGGTGATACAGTGCACCGAAACCGGTCGTCATTTAATAAATTGTTAGTGTGCGATCTCGGCTTGTCATTGAGAAAATTTTATAAATGAAGCTTACCGTATCAAAATTATACCTTGTTATACCAAGTGAAAGTACTTTCTAAAAAGAGCATGATTAAGACATAAACTTGGAGTTACAAAGTACTGCACATGTGAGGGGGCTGATATGGAGCCGTTTATTTCGCTTATCAATATATTAGGTGTTAAAGAAGTTTTCTTGGTTGGAGAACCGTGTGACGCAATAGTAGAAAGGGTGAGAGAGAGAGAGACAGTAGATGAGCTTGTATCCCGTGGGAAAGCTCCGCCCCTATTGCAAGTTGAGATTTGATTGGCTCTCGCCTATACTAGTTGTCCGCCAAAACTTTAAGCTTCTCTTATTAATATTTAACTTTCCTATGTTTATTAAAAATTGTCTGTATACTTTCTGCAATGCTTTTATGCTAAGCTATATTCCGGTTAATTCAAACATTTAATTATTTGTATATTTTGTAATAAGTTGAACAATGTTAGTCTAGAAGTTTCGCTTGGCGCCAAAACGGTGGCTTGTGGCGCGCAGCGAGAGGCGGCGGCAGTCAGTCGAGCGCCAACCGCGATACCTTGCACATTCATGTTAGTTCAGTGCGGGCCAGGGACAGATTATAAGTTATGCAACGTTTATATTTGTAACATTACTCAGTCTGTATATTTGTGCTTAGATATACACTCGCATTTCTTCAATAAAAAAACAAGCACTGGCATCCTACAAAAGCAAATGTTATTCGTAGTGCAGTACTTCCTAGCCACATACCAACACCTCTTTTAGCATCACTTCAAGTACAGCGGACGTGCGACCTGTGTGCTTCACCTGCGCAATGGGACATCAACTACGACAGAAGACACAAGGTTAGTAAAGACTGGAGTTGCATGTCGACACGGCACCTCACGTGCAGTGCTGCCCCGTTTACAAACCAGGGCACTGGCACGAAGTGTGTTGGAAACAACACCGAGGATAGGCATGAAAGAGGGGAGGTGTTTAAGAACTTTGTCTACTAGGCACTGACAATCCCTCTCTGTCTTTTTTTTTTAAAAAAAAAAAGAAGCCCCGCCGTACACACAACAGTAAAAAAAGATAAGAGGGAGGGCCCGTCTCTGATTCCAGGGCCCGCAATCGAATGTAGGGTCCATGGTCACAGTGTTTTGTCACAGTGATTCGTTTGACACTGGCACTGTGCACACGAGTGCCAGCAGAGGCACCGAAATTTTCATCACTTGTGGCCAGCAGCAACAAACCAGCCTTCGGACTGAAGACCGCAGCAACACTGTGCCCTCAAACTTTCAAGTGATACGCCGACCGCGGAGCGCGAACTGCTTGTACAGTAGAGTGGCTGCAAAGTTGGTGGGGAACTAATCAGGCAAGTCAGGCGCGCGGCCGGCCGGTTGAATGGGGCAGCGGCTGTGCGCGCAGCTGACGCCTGGTCCGGTCACCCCCCTCCCCCTCCCCCCATCCAGCCAGCGCGCCACCGCGGCCTGCGGAAACGCTCGCTCCGCGTATTCGGCAGTAGTAGGTGCGCCCAATTGGTCCCTGCGGTGGCACCGCTTAGCGCTGCAGTTAGGCCGGACACCAGGCACTCTACCTCACTCTCACCGCCTGCTGGCGACGCACTTTACTCTGCTACACTCTCGCTAGCAGCCACCCCCGCTGTAAATGAAAGTGAACACTTTGCAGATCTGCATTAATTAAAACCTCCAGGCTAAAATGCCGTGGACCATCTGTAAAACTTTCTTCTCCCGACGTTTCGTTGCCTACTGGGGGCAATTCTTCAGGTGGAACGGTGTGGGATGAAGTGCCATCGCCACCAGACGATCTACACTTAGTAACTGTGTGGTGTCGCACAAGTCTACAGTGCGCGCCACCTACTTTCGCCGCGCGCCGCCATGCACGCACGCCGCGCCGTTCTTACGACGTCAACCACGAGCGCCATCTGCTGCAACTCCGCTCGTGGCCACCACTGAACGACATCGTTCACTTGGGACTGAAATAGGAACCAGTTAACACTTCGGAATCAGATAGGCACCAGTGAAGACTTGGCTATCGGATAGGCACTAGGCAGGCCTCTAGCTCCACTATGTATCAGCATTCTGCAGTACTTAGCTATGTAAAAGTTAAGTATTACTAAGTCTCTAAGAATTATAGATCTCGTTCTAATTTACTCTAGTGTTTCTAGTTTCTGCTGTCCCACTGGCTGGCTGGTCACCTCCTACCTGCACAAGCGTGCATCCTTTATTCCTGTGTCGGTCTTTCTACTCGGCCACCGACACCTACGACGGAAACGAGACACAAAAGCAGCGACGAGGCTGGGACACAAAAAATTGAACAAGGTGGGAGGAGCCGTGTTAACTTTATTTTATACTAGCTTAAACCCGCGGCTCCGCTCGCGTTTTGGTTGATTATGATAGATAATCATACTGTGCTATTAGATCGAATCACACGTGAAAATGCAATCGTTTCGACGAATCGAATCATGAAATTCAACAATAATGATTGTAATAATATCACAGATCGATCACTTGATGTAATGCACGAAACGACAAATCGATTTTTTTAAAGAGATGTATTAAAAGAAATTTCTTTTTTACTGCTTTATTTAGTTATCCTCATATTTCCTTATTCCTATGCTTATCCTTCCAGAGAAACAGCCGAAGACATTGTAGCACGCATAGACCAAAGATATGGTCCGTGGCATCACGTTTCGCTGTATGTAACCTCCTTGCTGTAGAGTCGCAAACGTCATCTTTGGCCCTCAGTCCGAATTTTTTCATAATTTGATCACTTCCAGCCACCATATCTTCAACTCCATTATAGCTATCGGCATGGTACTGCTATGGTGTACAACTGGAGACTTCGGACAACAATTACACCAAGACCATTCGTTTCCATTCTGTAGATTCCGCTGCAGAGCGAAATATTAACACACACACACACTTAGAATTTTATATACAACTTTCCATCCCAATATCCTCCACACTTTTATCATTATCAGCCCTCAAGCAACAATGCAACCAATAAAACCATTTTCAAAAATTAAATATAATTTTCAAAGAGTAATTATTGTTCCGCTTTTCGCGTTATATTCTTTAAATTACTAATATCTATCAGATCGCTATAAAACTGCGCCTAAAACTTTCCTCAGGTATAAATTAGTAACTGTACAAATATTTAAGTCTATGCCTCTTGTCGTTCGGACGTGATAAGCGTACACCGAACAGACATTCACATTAATATATATATAGATAAATAGCTATCCGATCGCCATAAAACCGTGCCTAAAGCCTTCCCCGGGTAGACATTAGTAACTGTAGAAATTTTTAGCTCTTTATGTCTTGTGGTTCAGACGTGATAAACGTACACCGAACAGACCTTCACATTTATAGATATAGATTTAAACTTTGGGGGTGGGCTTATAACGAACCTCAGGGGCTCGTAAGGCACCACGAAAGGTGTTGATAGGTGAGGTCGCTTCAGAGATATGAAGGTCGACATTGTTTATTTTTTAATGGTATCCTATAGTTTTTAATGGAAACTTTTGTGTCCCAGCCTCGTCGCCGCTTTTGTGTCTCGTTTCCGTCGTAGGTATCGGTGGCCGAGTGGAATGAGACCGACACAGGAATAAAGATAGAACGCTGGTACAGGTACGGAGGGGAGCAGCCAGAAACTAGAAACACTGGAGTAAATTAGAACGAGATGTATATTGCACAGAATTTATACTAAACTTTTACATAGATCAGTACTGCAGATACAGAGTTGAGCTAGAGGCCTGCCTAGTGCCTATACGATAGCCAAGTCTTCACTGGTGCCTATCTGATTCCGATGTCTTTACTGGTTCCTATCTCAGTCCCAAGTGAACGATGTCGTTCAGTGGTGGCCACGAGCGGAGTTGCAGCAGAGGGCGCTCGTGGCTGACGTCGTCAGAACGCCGCGGCGTGCGTGCATGGCGGCGCGCGGCGAAAGTAGGTGACGCGCACTTTGGACTTGTGCGACACCACAGAAACCTGTTATTATTTTTAGCACAACTAAAAAAAGGAAAAATAATCTTTAATCAACGCCTTTTGTTGCACTGTAAATGTCAATTACAACCTGAGTTCTTGTAACCTAAAGTTGACGCTTGAAACTTCAGAAGTTCAGTTACATGGTATAACGATCCCTCTTTGAATAAGGTGATTGCCACATTTAATAATTAATAAAATTTGAAATTGATGATAAATATTAATTGTGAAGGGGTGTTTTTCAAAAAGAACAAATACTTCTTAGAAATCCACTTTAATTTATTGCTAAAGACAAGATACAACTGAACTCTAATTCTGAAGTACAACAACTGACTGACTGACTGACTGCCAATTCCCGCGCATTACATGTATTTATATCATTATTAATATTAAGTGAAGCATGATAATGATAATTTATAAATCGGTTCTTTTATAATCAACAAATTAATATAATGTATATTTATTATACAATGTCAATGTATTAGTATAAAAAATAACTGACTAAATAGTTTTAATATTTTATAAACGAAGTGAATCCTATTGTTTGGTTGAAGTTAAGTAATCTGCTTTACAATGAACTACAATGTCTGACAATTAGCAATAATGACAATTAGATGTAACAACTACTTTAAATTACAATTTGTACTGGAATTTGGTCAAACCAAAAATATTATGAAAATTAATCTAATCTTAATAAAGGAAATGAAAGGAAATAAATGCTGCAAAATATATACTACGAGATTACTGGGGTTTAATAATGGGAACAATGGTAATAGAGCATTACGAAATTAATGAAGTTTGATAATGGTAAAATATGGTTATGGTAATTACGAATTTATAGAAATTTAGTAATGAGCATAAAAGCTGTAATTACTATAAAATTAATGGATTTTATTAATGGGAATAAATTGAGGTAAATACTTAGTGACATAAACAATGTAGTTGTTATAATGTAGAAATGAATATGGGTGGTATCACAAACTTTACTACAGGATAGAAAGGTATCCGGAGCTTCAGTATATAGGGAATGGTATGCTAAACTACACTATAAGAAAAGAAGGGTATCCTGGGTTTCAGTTAAGAGAGATCGTATACTACATTAGCTGGAGGCTCATGTTGTTACATTACAGTGGTGTAACAAACAAGATCCATGTTCAGCGATCAGCATCTTTATGAGTTTGGCTGTAATGCAACGTTTAGTTTGTTCAGTTGTCTCAGTGTCTGCATGTGGAACTTGTTGTTATTGCTTTTCTGGATTAGTCTTTTTACTCAGAATAACTGCAGTAAACGGTGTTACCAGACGTCTGTGATAGCATACCGTACAGTGCAAGTAAGACCAGAAGTACGCACAGTAGTAAAGTGAGAAGGTAAGTAACTTTTAAGCGGGTCGAAAGTACAACAGTGTGTACAGTGTTGTATGAACTGTGAAAATGGTTTATTCTAACTGTGAAAGAGCAGAGTTGATACTCATCTATGGCGTAGTTGGCGACCACCTCTATGCTTCTCCCTTCGTTGAAGGCAACGAAGCAGCTACAGAACATATCAAGTCTCAATAAAATGATTTGCCAGCTTTGCTAGGAAATATCCCGTTGGAAACGCGTAGACGAATGTGGTATCAACATGATGGTGCTCCTGAACGTTCTGAAATTAACACTAGGCCGTCCCTTGACAGAATGTTCGAAGAGCGTTTCATAGGACGTGAGGGAACGCATAAATTGGCCAGTCCGTTCTCCTGATCTTACACCTTTAGACTTATCTCTGTGGGTTACGTTAAAGGAGAACTGTACCGAGATGTGCCTGCAAAACCAGAGGATGTTAAACATAGTATTGAGGCAGCCTTTGGCAACATTACACCAGATGCATTGCGTCGTGTGTGACATTCATCACGTGGTGGATTGCAAATGTGAACAGCAAATGATGATCACCACTTTGAACATTAAAGTTTTACAATGTAACAGACGGCGGTGATTAAGTATTTCTTTCTACGTTCAGTTGGTCTGAAAATAATATAGGTTTGTGTTGAAAAATCATACTTCCGTACATTTTTCAATGGTTTCTGTTAAACAGTTACACAAGTCTCTCTCTCTCTTCTTTACGTCTGTGGAAGTAGTTATTCAGTATTTGCTGTAGTTTACAAAATATTTCCAGTGGTAATATTAGGTGACTCACCCTGTAATACTACACATGGCTCTACCATCATATTTTTGTAAGTATGGAGCATACTGTACTGTTACCGTGTATTTCTTCTATGTTCTAACAGTACAATATTCTTCCGTATGATTAATTCTCGGATATGAACATACAGAAGTTTATTGGTTCCTTCAACAAGGTCCGGCTAGTCCGTGCCTTGTGTTGAAGGAAATAATATTTGTAATCAGATTCTTCTCCGAAGATATCTTCATCTAACCATTAGAACACTTGGAAATTTACTCTTCAATTCTACTGACAAAGTACTGACTCTTCTTTCAGATCATACAGAATTTTATTGAGTTCAGAGATAATAAATTAAAGGGATATTGAAAGTTCTGATGTATATCTGACGGAATCTTAGTCAATAATAGTTACCATAAGTACTGCATATAAAACAAATGATAATGAAGCACAGGTGTTATTGTCTTCTTTCTTCTTTGTCACTATGCAGTTCCTTTATTGTGTACAAGTGAGATCCTATTCCCATGTCAAAACCTACGGAAATAAATTCCGCCTGGCAGTATTTGCTCACGAAATGCCAAACCCCTTATATAATAAAACATTTGTATATCTTGGGTCGAGCTAGTGTACAATGTTGCACTACGTTTACTTCTTTGGCGTGATCTAATATAATTATTATAAGAATTGATTTTTGTTGTTGCCAAGATCGCTTCCTTCGTTATTATGTCTGATTTCGATGCTCAAAGGGCATCAACATCATCTGATTTCATAACTACGTTACACAAAATACATGTCATGTAGTACAACAGTACAATGGTTTCGTCACAGAAATTAAAATACATGTGCAGAACCACATTTATATGCTGTGCAGACAATTCTGATATTCATTCTCTGTTACCATAATATTCTTTTGCTGTGAAATATTTAATAGAATTTCAAGAAAGGTTTGAGGTTGGTATTTCATCTTGGGTTGAATATGTCGTAGGAAAGTACGTTTGTATAGAAATACAATTATTAAAAAAAGAGAGAAAGAAGTCTCGAAAAGAGTATTTTGAAAACAGCAGATATTTCTGACAACATTAACAAACGTAAATAATAAATAATATAAAATTAAATATTCAAAAACATTATATATCATTCTATTTTATATGAAACTTCCTGGCAGATTAAAATTGTGTGCCGGAACCGGGGCTCGAACCTGGGACCTTTGCCTTTTTCGTATTGTATTATTTTACTAAATACTATATGTTATATTTTATTTCTTATGTATTGAATTTCATATAATTAAAATTTTTATTAAATTTTTTTGTCCAAAGTATTTACAAAAATCGTAAAACTACAGGGGAATCCAAAGTGGGCCATGCAACTCGCCATTGCGACTCTTTTTTCCTCTGCAGCCAGATCGCCTTGGCTTCCCTAGACTACCTATTTATTTGGTCCTAAGTAATATGTATTTCTGACTTCACGAATTTCTTTAAACATTTTTGTATTGTTTTTTCGATCAGCTGAAGTTTAAATGTTTATAAAACTAAGGGACTAAACTGGTAAGATCATCGGTCCCTCGACTTAAAAACTATTTAAACTACCTTTCTATTAAGGACAACACACACACACACACACACACACACACACACACACACACACACACACACACACAGGCTTGATGGACAATTCGAACGTCAGGCGGGAGCAGTCGCACAATCCGCGACGCGGCCATCCCCCGTGTGGCGTAAACTGAAATATTGTCACGTTGCAATGGAAGCAGGCTTGACTTCTAAGGCAACTGAACACAGCACTTATACTGAAAGTACGTTTATTACGAACTTAACATACACGCAGCACTGACTGCCTCTCGGGCAGAGTGCTCTGCTATTTATACACAGACAGAATGTACCAGAAATTAGAAGAATAGTTAACATAAGATACAAGTAGAATATACAAGTGAACATAAGAAAGATATAGAACATTCTGCAATTGTTAATTACAAATAAAAAAAATTGCCGGTGGTTGGAATTGAACTGGCGGCCTTCAGCACCGCAGTCTGTGACGCTATCCCCTGCGCCTCGCCAGCAGTCGGTTTACATGATGTCTCGCGGCAATATTTTTCTGTCATCTACGGTTTTTTTTCGGTTATCATCCTTGTACCTATAGCTATGTTTGACTTTCTAACATTTGTGATGTTTTTCTTTTTTTTCGGAAATGTCCACTTTAATTGAAGTGCCTACTCTTGTACCCTTTATCGAAATATCCACATCCTTAATGAACTCAAACGCGTGCTCCATCACTGCGTTGTACTTCAGTATAAAACTTTCTTCTCCACTCATTCTTCCGAACGAATTTTTAAACATGACTTTTCATCATTAGTAAATTATGAACTTTCTGTATCTGCTTTTTGGTATCCCTTACAATTCAATGTCTGACTTCGCAATCTCTTAGTATGATAAAATCCACTGAAATCTAGTGGACAACAACTCCTTGTATGGCACCTGACTTGTGAAAACGCTATGACGTGTCTCTGGAAGTCAAAATGATTAGTTTTGTGATCCAAGGAGGTTTTGTATCACTGCAGAATTTTTAATATGTATGTATTCATTTAAAACAGTTTTTTACCTGCTTTTCAGCAGTAGAAGAAATCCTATTTTTAAAAATACAGTCTCGGCTGCAAGAGATTTCTCACTTGACAACCGGCTTAAGTCTGCTTTTGAGGCCGTCTTCAGGCCAACTGCAGTATAATAATATTACAAATGTTAAGAGGGGTATACAAAAGATGATATTATGCTAACACCTCTAACAGTAAAATTATGAAAAAATGAAACGTTATACCCATGGCAGTCGACTGTGAGCATGTCTGAAGCCGTTGGCCGTGGAAATCAACTGCTGAATACTGAAGCAACGCTCGAACTTACATACGCTAAGCTCCCCCCTCCACATCTCGCATTACGTCATTGAGAGCCAATCATGTAATTATTAATAACATCCGTATTCACGGAATGTATGACATTAACTGCGAATAGTAAATCTGAAAATTTCTACCCACCCGGGATTCGAATGCGGGTCCCATGCTTGCTAGGCAGTTGCGTTAGCTCCTACATTACTGGGGATATAGCGATCACCTCATCTGCTTCTAATTACTGAAGTACGCCTCCTGTCAGATATAAATTCTCAACTTTACCCTGCCCACTGAAATTCAAACTCGTAGTTTTTGTAAACTGATTTCTGTAAGAGTAAGGGCCTAGGAGTGTGTCCGCACTGAAGAAAGGATTATTGCCCGTCATAGGCATAAGGTACAATATATATATATATATATATATATATATATATATATATATATATATATATATATATATATATATATTGTACCTTATGCCATATATATATGGCGTCTCCTCTTTCGGACTGTATGCAATCGCAGTTAATGTCATCATTCCATGAATGTGAATATGAATAGATAATAACTACGGCGTAAAAAGTCCTTTCGGACATATCTGAAAGAACAGATGCCACATTTATGTAAATTATGTTGGTAATATAAGTTTGTTGCCTTACACGCTACAGTTACGACACAAAAAAAGATATGCTAGAGCATACAAAAATTACATTCGTAAAACTTGGTAACAGTTCTAAGAGAATCTGTTCGACTAAATAAAAACTTTTGGTTTTATCAATTTGTTAGCTATCTGCCCTCTGTGGACGTTTAAAGAAACTCGTTGGAATATTGGTGTCAGAGATTGGTCGTATCGATGGTTCAGCACCAGCGATGCTCGTCGCAGTAACAGCAGACGACGTGTTATGATCTGAGGAGATTAGACATATTCCAGCTGTGATAGGGTTATACAATGATACTTCTGTTCTAAAGGAACAGAATTGCCGATGGTCCGCAGCTATAAATGATAATTATACGAATATTAATTCACAATTTGCGAGAGTTTCCGACTTTAGCTGTTATTCTTTAGTTGGTCTATGCCTTTTCAACACACGAAAATTTTTGCCGGACCGGGACTCGAACCCGGGTCTCCCGCTTATCGCGAGCGGTCGCCTTAACCACTTTTTTTTCGGGTCTCCAACCTCCCCTACAACCCGTCCTTCCGCTCACCAAAGTCGCCTTCTTCGGCGTCGGCTTCAATCCGCCTTTTTTTGAAATTTTATTTGTTTTAATGCTTCCTTCCATCTTGTTCTTGCAAATAAAAATCCTTTTTGCGGAAGTTTGGTTAAAAAGTAGTGAAAAAAATAATAATAATAAAACTTATTTGACGAATTTTCGTCTTGCTGTGCCTCAGCTTTGGAACCAAAGTATTCCAAACTAAAAGTAAAGCCGCTTCTATAGTAGCAAACATAATCTATTGTTCTTCTATTTATAATTGGAGAAAATAACTTTTTACTTCTTTTTCTATGGCCCTGACCGTCTTCTCGGTTTTTGTTTGCAGTTGTTCGTGTCCGGTTGAGGTTCAGTTTCTTCGCGCTTTCTGTTATGCGCTAATACTAAAATGCTTCCTTCTCTAACTCTGAAACACGTCAGTAGGCTGGAGCACAGAATTCATCTGTAATAAAATATAAATACGTATAATGGAGATATATCTTGTTTGAAAACCAAAATTTATTCTGAAATACAACTCTTTTCTTCCAGAAGATTCCGTTTAATCAGTAATTAGTTCTTCATTTGTTCATTTTACTGTTCTTTGGGTTATTGTATTTATTTGTGCAATTAATGTTACTTTCATTCTATAAAACTCCTTCGTCAATGGTATTGTTCCATCCACTTGGCCACGCGAACACGCTCCCCGGCCAGACCCAAACTTCCATATGTTGCACTTGCCTACTTCCGCTGGTGCTCGCACGCATTTAGCGTGATTCCTGCGACGGGCAGAGCCATACTTACACTATCTTTAGCCAGTCCAGGCTCTCAAATATACAATGATACTTCTGTTCTAAAGGAACAGTGTTGCCGATGATCCGCAGCTATAAATGTTAATTATACAAATATTAATTCGCAAGTTGCAAGAATTTCCGACTTTAGCCGTTATTCTTATTAAATTATAGTGTCACCATCAGGCTGAAACAGAATTTTATTCTAAAATTGCTTTTAGGTTGCTTCAACAATCACTTAGTTGTTGTCTGTAGATTATTTATAGTTTGTGGAAATAAAATCCGCTACCAGACACAATTATTAGCGGTTTATTAAAACACTACCGGTTTCGGGCTTGTGCCCATCTTCAGGTGTTTACATTCAGTGTTGTTGAATATAAGTAAAGTATCCAGTTCGTGTTTGTACATTTCTCATGGATATTAGTTGAGAAAATTGTAGTAACAGCAACATGATGCTTATTTGCACTCCCATGTTTCAGGTTTTGCACAGTACACAGTACACTTTCTAACTGTCACTCCAATGTTGTTGAATATAAGTAAAGTATCCAGTTCGTGTTTGTACATTTCTCATGGATATTAGTTGAGAAAATTGTAGTAACAGCAACATGATGCTAATTTGCACTCCCATGTTTCAGGTTTTGCACAGTACACTTTCTAACTGTCACTCCAATGTTGTTGAATATAAGTAAAGTATCAAGTTCGTGTGTGTACATTTCTCATGGATATTAGTTGAGAACATTGTAGTAACAGCAACATGATGCTAATTGTAAAAATTGTAAACATGATGCTAATTGTAACAATTGTAAAAACACAATATAAATAATCTACAAACCACAACTAAGTGATTATGCAAGCAACAAAAAGCAATTTTAGATTTAAATAAATTTTGATCTTCACGGTTCCGTACGTCTACCAAGAGTTTCAATCTAAATTAAAAAACCTCTTGCGATCGAGACTGTTTTTAAAAATAGAATTTTATTAAAGAACTCTGTTTTCCTCTGAAATGTTTTTCTAAAAAAAGTAGAATAAATGTTTTAGCGACCCGCGCTGATACGAAAATTCCGAAACAAGAACAAGGTCACCACCGACACTTGACCGCCCGTTTCGTAAATTTAAAATTCACCTAACACAAAACTCCCTAGCGAGATGAATTCCCCGCGGTCCGTTCTGCCACCCGCGTCCCACCGCACGCTAACTACATGTCGCCGTTCTGCGGCCGCATTCGGCGCCACATCCAGCCCGGGGCGAACGTAATTTTCGAAAATCTACTTTGGGCCGGGTTATGCCGGGCTTTCGAAGCTTGTTTACTATCACGCCGATAAAAGCTCGTTCACATTAACCGCTGTTCATGACGCCTGGGCCGCACGCTCTCGCCGCTGTTAAAACGGCGCGCCGAAAATGACGCACACACGCACACACACAGTCACCGGAAAGGGCGGCACACGCAGACAGGGACGAATGAGAACGTATGTATTGACAAACGCTAACGAACGCCGGAATTAATATTTTTCTTCAAATTGAAACCTAAAAGCTGTAATGTAACGTTGTGTGGGGGGCGTAGTGGGAGAGGGAGGGGAGGAGGGAACTCGGCAGTGACTGCACGTGCGCGCAGAGAGCACGCACTGATGGTGCACAGTGCTGCGAAATCTGATTTAGCACGCAAGGGCTATAACAGAATTTGTCACTGCTTATGGGCGGTGCCGTGACCGGGATAGCACCGGTAAAAGCTAATGCAATGCGATGGGCCGGAGAGCACGCAGCGATGATGTGGCGGCGCGGGGGCGGCGAATGTGATTTGGGGCGCCAGGGGCTGTCGAACTGCGCGCCGGGTCCGCCGGGCTGCGACCCCGTGTTTATGCTAGAGTCCAGCCCGCGGCTAGCTTCCCTGACGCTCACGCGCCTCACTTCGCCTCGATTTACGACGCACGCCGCGCAGGGATGCCAGTTGGGCTGCCTATCTCGCAGGCGCCGCGCCCCGCGGCTGGCTACGGCAGCTATTAAAGCGGCCACGGGTGTTGTAGCTCGCGCAACGCCTACCGCTCTCCCGTGTTTGCGTGTTTGCGAGGGGTTATGTGCGAGCGAGCGCGAGGGGCCCGCGTGCCGATCTCCGGCCCGCTATTAATTCCCCGCTAATTTGTGTGCGGTTTCGATTGCACCGATTGGAGAGGTTCGCCGCATTCCGGCAGTAATACCACTGAAAGGTCGTTGGCAAGATACCGGTACATACAGTTGTTTCCTAACGGTGCCGGCTGCCGGTTTAACTTTTTCGCTTTACGGCTGGTGTCAGTCTGATAATTCCCCGCGGCCGGTGCAGCAGTTCAGGTTAACCGACTGAAACGGCTACTCGCCTCGGATTAGGATAAGCGCTGAGGTTATTCACCGCTTCTCTATGC
This sequence comes from Locusta migratoria, assembly GCA_026315105.1. Taxonomy (NCBI): domain Eukaryota; kingdom Metazoa; phylum Arthropoda; class Insecta; order Orthoptera; family Acrididae; genus Locusta; species Locusta migratoria. The sequence continues at coordinate 925,215,811 of CM048744.1, read as the reverse complement.
GCAGCTCTATCGTTTATTTTGCCAGTAGTAAAACTCAGATGAGGTTATGAGTGTGGGAAAATTCCCCAAACATAGCTATCAACTCTAGCACAGCGAATTATGTAGAAGGCAATTTCTGTTTCTGCCAAGCAAATCAGGCTTTTCCCTCAAACTCGCTGACTTTCACTTATATTCTACTTTTAACAACACACCGTATAAACAATTTCAGAATTATCTGACAGCTACGATTAACACTCTACTGGTCAAATGATTATTTCCTCTATAACGAAATACGAGGTACGTCCACATGATTATTGCCTCTATAACAAAATACGAGGAACGTCCACAAAGTATGTTCCGTTTGGTTATATAAAACAAACGTGCACAGTTACAGAAAAAATATTTGTTGTAAAAAAATCTACAAATCTTATACTACTTTCCTACTCAGTTTCCGAAATTTTGTAGGCACTTGCCATAGCGTGGCACAAGTTTTGGTATGGCTTCTTCATAGGAGGTTGCCGCCTTTGTAATCAACCATGTGGAAACATGTTCTTTCAGCTCGTCGTCATCGTTGAAGTGTTGACCACCAAGAACAGAGTTTAGGTGTAAGAAGAGGACGCGGAAAATCTGACCAAACAACTCAGACGGGAATTTCACCGGGACGTGTTCTTGCAGCCCGGGCATCGATCCTAGTGACTTTCATTTCTTCTTACACCTTCTTCTTACCCTAAGCGCAGGTCTATCGTTTATTTTGCCAGTAGTAAAACTCAAATGACGTTATGAGTGTGGGAAAAGTCCCAAAACATAGCTATCAACTCTTGCACAGCGAAATATGTAGAAGGCAATTTCTGTTTCTGCCAAGCAAATCAGGATTTTCCCTCAAACTCGCTTTTACTTGTATTCTACTTTTAACAACACATCGTATAAACAATTTTAGAATTATCTGACGTGGAGTGTTTACAGCTGTGATTAACACTCTACTGGCCAAATGATTATTTCCTCTATAACAAAATACGAGATACGTCCACAAAGTAAGTTCCGTTTGGTTATACGAGGTGCATCCAGAAAGTAAGTTAGGATTGGTAATAAAATGAAATTATACACAGATACAGAAGAAATTTTTTATGCACAAAATTCTACAACTTTTAAAATAGTTTTCCACATAACTGCCGAAATTTTGTAGGCACTTGTCATAGCGCGCCACAAGTTTTTGCATGCATCCTTCATAGAAGGTTGCCGCCTGTGTATTCAACCATGTGGTAACAGCTCTTTATCATCGTTGAAGTGTTGACCACCAAGGACAGAATTTAGGTGTAAGAAGAGATTGAAGTCGCTAGGAGAGAGGTCCGAGCTGTATGGATGATGATCAAACAGGTCCGATTGAAATTTTCGTAAGAATTGTTTGGTCACATTCGGTGTGTGAGGTCAGGCATTATCGCGAAAAAAAAATCTTGACAGTAATCCTCTTCTTACACCTAAAATCTGTCCTTGGTGGACAACACTTCAACGATGATGACGAGCTGAAAGAACATGTTAGTTACCACATGGTTGAATACACAGGCGGCAACATTCTATGAAAAAGTCACACAAAACCTTATGCCACGCTATGACAATTGCCTACAAAATTTCGGAACCTATGTAGAAAAGTAGTTTAACAGTTGTAGATTTTTGTACAATCAATATTTTTTCTGTATCTGTACACGTTCGGATTATATAACCAAACGGAACTTACTTTCTGGACGCGCCTCGTATAAAATAAACGTGTACAGTTACAGAAAAAATAATTATTGTAAAAAAATCTACAAGTGTTATACTACTTTCCTACTCAGTTTCCGAAATTTTGTAGGCACTTGCCATAGCGTGGCACAAGTTTTGGTATGGCTTCTTCATAGGAGGTTGCCGCCTGTGTAATCAACCATGTGGTAACATGTTCTTTCAGCTCGTTATCATCGTTAAAGTGTTGACCACCAAAAACAGAGTTTAGGTGTAAGAAGAGGACTACTGTCAAAAGGTTTTTTTTTCCCACGATAATGCCCGACTTCACGCGGCGAATGTGACCAAACAACTCTTACGGGAATTTCACCGGGACGTGTTCTTGCAGCCCGGGCATCGCTCCTAGCGACTTCCATTTCTTTTTACACCTAAAATCTGTCCTTGGTGATCAACAGACGATGATGACGAGCTGACAGACCATGTTACAATATGGCTGAATACGCAGGCGGCAAGCTTCTATGAAAATGGCGTACAAAAACGAGTGTCACGCTAGGACAAGTGCCTAAATGTTCAAATGTTTGTAAAGCTTATGGGACTTAACTACGTGGTCATCAGTCCCTAAACTTACAAACTACTTATGAACTACTTACGAACTAGGACGGCACAAATATCCATACCCGAGGGGGGATTCGAACCCCCGACGGTAGTGGCCGTGCAGACCGTGACTGAAGCGCCTCAGCCTCCTCGGACACCGCGGCCGGCACAAGTGCCTAAAAAATTTAGGAAGCTATGTAGAAAAATAGTTTAACAGTTGCAGATTTTTGGACAATAAAAATCTTTTCTGTATCTGTAGACGTTTGTTTTAAATAACCAAACGGAACTTACTTTGTGGACGTACCTCGTATTTATAATAAATGAGAATTATCTTATTGTTGCACAACGGGTGTTTCGGCTTATGACATTCTGAAGTGATGTCTACAAAGTACCTATGTTGTTTATTTCGTTTTGTATAGATATTTTAATGAGTTTAAAATTGATGTCTTTGAGACAAGGAAGATATTGAGAGGGTTCAGAAAAGGGCAGGTCGTTTTGTTTTATCACGTAAGGGGGGGGGGGGCAACCGTCACGGAAATTTTGCACGAATTGGGGTGGAAATTATTAAAAGAAAGACGTTATTCATTGCGGCGTGATCTATTTGCGAAGTTTCAATCACCGACTTTTACTTCTGAATGTGAAAATATTTTGCAAGCACCCACCTACTTCGGGAGAAATGACCATCCCAATAAAATAAGAGAAATCAAATCGAAAACGGAACGATTCGGGTGTTCTTTCTTCCGGCGCGCTATTAGAGAATGGAACGGTAGAGAAAAGTTATGAAAGTGGTTAATGAATCCTCTGCCAGGGACTTAAATGTGATTTGCAGAGTATCTATGTAGATGCAGATGAACAATACTTACATTATCTATGTAGATATTTCATACACCATCTATTAGTTACGAAAATGTTTATTTTATATGATATTTTCGTTTTCGTATTTACGTAAGATTTGATATTTATCTTAGATTATATAGATTCTATATTCATAGACAGTTGAAGAATAATGTATCTAACACATACATGGTGGAATTATATAATTCTATGTTCTTTATATATTAAAAATAGGCTTATGATTCTGAGGTCACGGCGGGAAGGTATACTTTACCTTCATTGTTACTTGAATAATTTAATATTTCAGTGTGCACAGGTACAAGCTAGATCATAACCAAAGATCCACGAAATTCAGAATGTAGAATCTTTTTAAACATATATCATCGCAAGGGCAGAAAAAAACGACTTTCTGACAAATGTACCCACATACTATCATATAGGGGTACAGATGCTATATTACAAATTAGGAACTTACTCAAAATTTCTTGGTATAAGGAACTTATATAAAATGCCTTGGTATTAGGAACTTGCTTAAAATTTCATGGTATCTGTGACAAATGAGCAAATTGCTAGTCTAACAGAAAACTAAGCGAAATAGTTTAAACAAAAAAAAAATTTTTTTGTAGATTTTCGTTGCCGTGTTGATTTGTTTTTCGCAGCTGAAGACACGTAGCATGTGTAAATTCAGATAAATTACTTTAGTATTAACCTCCCTAGGTTGTTAATTCTCAAAAGCCGGTAGGTTTTGAGTCGCGTTTCTATCATAGCATTTAATTATACGCAAGGCAGCAGTTGGTAGAACTTCAGTTTCCTAAGTTCAAAAACATTATTACTAGAAGAGTTCGAGAGTTTAATGAGTGATATCAGTGTTATAGATATGAATGTATCTGCTACCAGTTAGCACTATTAACGGCTACACACATGAGTGTTTATTTTGTGATCATCTATGATCTATGGTCAAGTAACTTTCGAATTATGTAGCTTTAATTGGAATGTACAATGCATGTTTTTTAAGTAAGTACCGCTTTGAATTAAAAAAAGACGAGCTAAGATATCTCAATAATATTATTTGTACATGAAAGCCTGTACCTTAATCTACTTTTCTACATAATTTTCGCCAATATTGACGCACGTGTCATAACGTTGAACCAGTTTTTAAATACCTTCCTCATAGAGGTCTGCCACCTGACTTGTTAACCACTGCATCGCAACTGTTTTGACTTCTTCATCATCTTGAAGACCGCTCAGGTGTTTCTTCAAGAGAAAAGAGCACACTGCTGGCCATTAAAATAGCTACACCAAGAAGAAATGCAGATGATAAACGGGTAAGTTATTAATTGGACAAATATACCATAACTGATATGTGATTACATTTTCACGCAATTTGGATGCAAAGATCCACAGCACATTCTCCAGATCTCTCACCAATTAAAAACATATGGTCAATGGTGGCCTAGCAACTGGCTCGTCAAAATACGCCAGTCACTACACTTGATGAACTGTGGTACCCAGCTGAAACTGCATGGGCATCTGTACCTGTATACGCCATCCAAGTTCTGTTTGACTCAATGGTCAGGCGTATCAAGGCCGTTATTACGGCCAGAGAATAATGTATTCTCGAAACATGCAATTAAAATTCCAAAACCTAACGTCTACAGGTTTTTCATTTGTCAAATTAATACATCGCTGTCATCCCGTCATTCATCTAAGATGGATATACAGAGGCAGGGGAAAGTTATACGCATGAACCAGGGAATTTCAGCCCGTAAGTTTAAGGTGAAAGCCTTCACTTTATTTTGACATTCTTTAGAATTTTATTGAAAATGATACGGTCCTGCGTGGCCTCCATATTTCCAAAATCTAGAGATTTGGAGGCCCCAGAACAGATGTGGCGAACCCCACCCTGTCATTGTGGACAGACAGGGTGCGAAACTCTATTAACCTGGCGCCAAAGATTCCTACGAAACTGCCAACGGCCTTGCCTCGTTCATCCCATATTGTAAGCAGGGAAAAGCAATGGCCCTAAGACGCAACCTTGTGGGACACCACATGCAATTTCTTCCCAATCTGATGATGATTGTTTATTCACTAGTCCCTTGCACACTTTGTTTCCTGTTAGCAAGGTACGACTTGAACCACTTTGCACCAATTCCCGTGACAGAAAAAGACTGGACACACCATGGAGTACGAAAACACCAAAGTAGTTAGGCATTCCTCCTCCTTCTGGGATTGTGTTACTAAAGAGCCATCGAAATACGACTGCAGGATGGTCTAATCAATAAAGATAGCGGCCTTCAACGCAGTCAAGCTTGAAACCCTGCACTGAGCATGGAGAAGGGAAAACGTTCCCGCAGACTGAGATCCACACCCGACGACGGCAGCGCGGAGACTGGTCTTTAATCATGTGTTGCTACATTCACTTCCAACAAGTTGTGGCTACCTCACTTCTTGATCAGGAAGGCCAATTACATGTACAGATACCACGCACGTTCCGACGTTAAGCTGGTTTCCAACGGTGACGCAGTAGCCTCAGTGGAAACTGATGCTGGTAATGAAGAGCGGCAATGCCGGTGCACTGCCGGAGATGTGCCTGGGCATCGAAATGCAAGGCAGGTGCGGCGGTCAGCGTTCGCGACACACGGCAGGGCGACCGCGACATTAATGCGGCCGCTGCCGCTACAACTACAGCCGCGGCTACAACTACAACTGCAGCTGCAGCTGCCGCGGCCGCCGCAGCATAATGAGCCGGCAGAGCTGGGCCGGTGTTTGCCGCAGCGCGGCGCCACCACCGAGACACGAGCGCGGATCAGCACAGGCCACCTACACAAAGAGCGCTCGCTCCCTGCTCTGGCTGCCGTCCTTGTAAAATAAGGCCGCTTTCACCCGCTGCAGACACGGCCGGTGTATATATCAAAAGAAGCGGGAGAGGTATTGGGCGAGAAGGGAAACGATTATGTTGACCTGAGATAGGGCAAATAAATAATTACATAATTTTGAATGGCTAGGAGGCCTAGTCTCTCTATGCCACTTTGATCACGTGTATGAACTATTATCCAAGGTTAAACAGTAATCGGGTCTTATCGTAATTCTTCCACGATATTTCGGCAGTCGCACAGGTTGCAATCTTCAGGTGGCACCTGACGAATGCTGTGCTGCTCACGCTTTTATGGACGGGCCGATGTCTGTAGAGTCTAAGCAGATAGTTGCTGTTCCTCTTTTATTCTGGCTTGTTCATGTTGCCTGGCTTCTTGGAATGTCCTAGTCTTGCTGGTCCTGCAACAGATACATAAAACCCTGGTTGCTAGCAACAGCTAGCGGTTTGTTTTCCCGCGTGCTCCACTAGGGAGTTGGTTTCTTCACTCCTTACTCTTGACCCATCTTGTGTACTCGTGGCAGACGACTTCCCACTGATCAGGGGAAAAGAGGAAAAGAGGGGGTGGGAATTGAGGAGTTTAAACTCCTTGTTCGACAGGATCAGGGTCAAATGCTCTCGCAGATGTTGAGAGAGACGGCAGCCAGAGCAGGGAGCATGCGCTCTTTGTGTAGGGCCTGCACGGGTCTGCGCTCGTGTCTCGGCGGTGGCGCCGTGCTGCGGCAAACACCGGCCCCAGCTCTGCCGGCTCATTATGCCGCGGCAGCCGTGGCAGCTGCAGTTGTAGTGTGGGAGACTGGGTTTGAGATGGGACGGAAGGAAAGGACAAGGATTGTCAAGGTGGTGATATGTCCGGTCTCGACGAGACGAGCTTGTCAAGAACCTTCTTGACACTGTGCTTGTCCGGCATGGGCAAACACTCTTCCGTTCCTGGAGCCTCGTCCTCCATGACCACAGTTTCTGTGGTCGTCTTAGTCCATATCCATACTTCCTCCTCTTCTTCGGACTCTTCCTGTGATGTGTCCACCTCCATGTGCGCCCCCTCGGCCTCCTCCATTGCTGAAAGGACCGTGGAAACGCCTGTCGGCGTGGCTTCGTCTTCTGTCTGAGTCCCTGCGTCCACCCCTGCTTTCCTCCCCGCTTGTGAGTTGGCAACAAGGGCGGTCGCCTCTTCTTTCGCAGCGCGAAGTTCCCACACCAGTTCTTCAACTTGGCGCCGCGCCGCGTCGAGTTCGGCGCGAAGCAGCGCTCTCTCCTCCGCCATGAAGGATTTGAGAGCGCGCATCGTGTTGCCGGCCATAGATGTGGCTTCGCAGCTTGGTCCGCTGTCGCCTCTTGGGGGATGGGGCGGATCGGCAGCGGGTTCTTCTTGATTCTCCATCCCCTCAATGGAGCCCTTGTCGGCGTGCTTACTTCCTCCGCCGCTCCAGATACAGATGTAACTGCAACGGCTAAAGTTGACGGCGTGTGGACCACCACAGTTAGTACACTTCTTCTCGGCTTCCCACGTCTTCTTACAGTCGCGTGTGTCGTACGCCTCAGCGCACTTCCTGCACGCAACTGCGTGCAGCCCTTGGCCAGGTGGCCAAGTTTCTGGCAGTGCACCGCCTTCTGCTTCTTCTTCTCCCTCTCGTCGTTTCCGGCCATATGCAACACCTCGCAAGCGAGATGCTTCATAATGTCTGAGAGAAGGCCACCCTTTGACCTCCCCCTTGCCTCCTCTTCCGCGTCCGGACATGGCTGCTGGAGAAGTCGTTGCGAGACAGATGCTCCTGCTGCGCTGCCGTGCGTCCGCTCCGCTCGGCTAACCGCTGCCTTCTGGAGAGTCCAATGCAGTGCTGCTTTTCTCGCCGCTCTATATATGCTCGCCGTTACCCCTTCCACCGCTCCTCGCATGACGCCTTCGGTGCAGCCAGCGCGGCGGCTCTTGGTAGTGGTGGGGGAAGCGGCGCCCAGGTCCGAACTCTAGCCTGCAGTCTCCGCTAGAGTTGGGCAACACGATTCTTTTTTATGAATCGATTCTTGCGATTCAATCCCACATTGTGAATCGATTCCAACGATTCGTTCACGATTCTTTCGCGATTCTTTAGTCTGCATTGGCGCGATTCTTACTTCTACATCTTGCTCATAGATGGCAATACCTGTCTGTGTTATGGATGTTGGAATCTTAACCTTATGGATCTGTTCCTACGATTCGTTCACGATTGTTTCTGGTCTGCGACGGCACGATTCTAACAAAATGCCGAAAAGGTGACAATATAGGTATCGGGTTTTTTAATACTTATGGTGCGTAAAGTTCAGACTTAAAATAATAATGAAGCTCTCAAAAATTCTCGAGAAAATAGTCCGAAGTTTAGCGCTACCAATTATTTCTGCTGTCATCATAGCTCATTTAGTAGTGTTCAGGTTTAGTGAACGTATAAATATAATTAAATATATGGTAATTAATAGGTATCTAATCATTATAAAATACTTATGTAAAATCAATTAGTTGAAGGAAACACGAAATAAACATTATAAATAAAAATCCGTTCCAAATATTAAATTTCTTTCGAGATGCAAGAAATTAACGTTTATTAAAATGTTTCTTTTTTCTTAAAATCGATATCTTTCAGGAAAGCTGATAACGTAAAAACCAAAATGGCAAAAAAGATTTTTGAGATGGCTTTAAAAACATTTAAAATCGCGTTTTTATATAAAAAGAATATTTTTGTAAAATTGATTTTTTACAAAAACTATAACTACGTAGCTGAACTCGAAAAGCTTAAACCTCTCTAAAAACAAAATGTAATCTAAATCGTTACAGCCATTTCCGGGATATGCGAAATATAAATATGTAATGATTGATCGTTTAAATACATAATATGTAAACTTTATAAAAGACGTATGTATTGGCAGTTGTGTATTTCTCTGCGTTTTGTTTCTGTCATGTGTAATTCGTGATTAGGCTAATAATTAACAGCTCACGATCTTCGTTCTGTGCTTCCTTTGTTCACACGCTTTCTGGCTTTCGCAATTATTCGGTGCGATTTGCTACTTGCTTTTCGAATCATGAATCGTTAGACAGGCGATTCTTTTGAACGACGATTCGTCCCCCCTCTTCTCTCCGGCATTCGGCACGATTCGGCAGTCGCCTTCGAATCGTGAATCGTTGGAACTTAAGAATCGTCTCGAGACAGACGATTCTTTTGAACGACGATTCGTCCGAATCACGATTCGATTCTTACGATTCTTTATTTGTATTCGTTCAAATGAACGACTCATTGACGAATCGCCACAACTCTAGTCTCCGCACTGATGTCGTTGGGCGTGGATCTCAATCTGTGGGAACGTTTTTACTTCTCCATGCTCATTGCAAGCCGCTATCTTTTTTTGATTAAACCATCCTACAGTAGTATTTCGATGGCTCCTTAGTAACACAATCCCAGAAGGTGGAGAAATACCTGAGTACTTTGGTATTTTCGTAGTCCATGGTGTGTCCAGTCGTTTTTTTTTTTTTTTTTTTTTTCCTCACGGGAATTCCTGCAAAAGTCCTACCTTGCTAAGAGGAAACAAAGGGGGGCAAGGGACTAGTGAATAAAAGGTCATTATCAGATTGGGAAGAAATTACATGTGATGTCCCTCAAGGATCCATCTTAGGGCCATTGCATTTCCTTTTGCATTAATGACCACTCATCAGTTACACAGAAGCAGAGCTCGTTTTGTTTGCAGATGATACAAGTATTGCAATAAATAGCATGTCGGGCATAGTTCTGGAAAGGTCTGCTAATAATATTTTCGTTAACAATAAGTGGTTTAAAGCCAACTTTGAAAGACACACTACATGCAGTTTAGAACATGCAAAAAATTCCCATGCCGTATATGCATCAAGTATGAAGAAGAGCAGATAGAAGAGGCTGACAGTATAAAATCCTAGGATTACAGCTTGATAATAATTCAGTTGGGAGGAGCACATCAAAGAACTGCCGAAACGGCTTAAGAAATCTGTATTTTCGATACGAGTGGTATCAGACATAGGAGACATAAAAATAACAAGATTGCATACTTTGTTTACTCTCATTCCATAATGTCATATAATATTTTGGGGGAACTCCTCAAGTCAAGCAAAAGTATTCAAAGTCCAAAAGCGTGTAACACGTATTATTTGTGGTGTAAACTAACGGACATCCTGCAGAAGCCTCTTCAAAGAAATGGGTATATTAGCTACCGCCCCTCAGTAAATTTGTCGTAAATAACATATCTTTTTCCAACAAACCGCTCAGTTCATCCTACAATACCAGGAACAAAAATGATCTACACAATGCTTTAGCTCAAAAAGTGTTCAACTACTCAGGAACACATATTTTCAATAATTTCTCAACAACCATAAAAAATTTCACTGGAAATAAAGATCAGTTTAAGAGAAGCCTAAAAAACTTTCTAGTGACCAACTCCTTCTACTCCACTGACGAATTCTTAAATAGAACAAAATGATGCATTTATCTGTATTGATACTATTAGTATTAGTATATTATCAGCTTGTGAAAAATGTATGTACCTTTATTAGTACTATTACATTATCAACTTGTACAAAAAATATAAAAAAAATAAAAGAAGTAACATGTTCCACATCCACGAGGATCTCGTCAACACGGATCTATGGAACGAACCAACTAATCTAATCTATTCCTTATACAATGGACGGCCACGGCTGATTTGGTAGTGTGGCGTAGTTCTGTATGGCGCTTGCGTTCACGGCACCTCTCTTATTCCGTGCGGACTGTTTCACCAATGTTTTATTTGCCGCACTGACAGGGAATTTGGCAAACTCCCGGTTTTCGCAAGCCTAGCTCGTCTTTCACAGAGCTTAGGGATCGAAAAACGCACTTTACTTTATCTCTATCAAGAATCCTGCTGATTTTCCTCTGAGTGTTTCCGACAAATGGGATGCCCGTCGTATTTGTTTGGGGTTGTATCCGTTACTTCTGACTGTTGTATCCAGATGTTGCAGCTCGGATGGAAGGCTTTCTTGGTCGCAGATAGAGCCTGCCCTGTGTACCACAGGTTTCCGTTTCACTAGGACGTCAAGAAACGGAAGGGCGCCATCCTGCTCCACCTCCATCGTGAACTGGTGGTGGTTTTTGAAAGGGACTAAACATCAAGGGTTATCACTCCCTTGTTCTAGTCTTATAGATAAAACATTGTGTTAAGCGTTTCGAAGAATACGCTTTAACATGTCAAAGTTTAAAAGGAACATGTAAAAACGAAGAAAGGGTCCACATAAATACGAAGAAGGGATAAAAGTACTGGAAAAAGGACAAGAGTGTGTTTGCTGCGTGATAAATATAAGAATCACATCCAGCCACTCTGGTAAACATTAAAACGCCTACCTAACAGACTTAGGCAAGCGGAGAACAGATAAATGACAGACACACAAAAGACTTTAAATGGATCGGTACAGTCCACACTCACGAACAAAATTTAAAACACTGTCAACCATGGAGGCATTGTAAGCTAAAGAAAGCGTCAAGGCGTCAGGGATATTAAAATTCCGTCGCTCTGCGGCTAAATTGGGGCGTTCCACTAAGACGTGGGCGACTGTCAATGGCCACCACATCGACACTGAGGAGGGTCCTCGCGCCAGCCAGGTATGGTCAATACGCATCCGGCAAAGGACCACCGACTCCCTGTGAGAAGCTCGCAGTGGGGACTTCCATGCAGCGGTGGAGGGCTTGACAATGCGGAGCTTGTTTAGTTCGGTCAAGCTCGCCCACTCAGAGTTACAAACCCCAAGGACTCTGCTATGTAACTGGGATCGGAGGTATTTTTCTGGTAGGCCAGTATTCAGAGACCGTGAAGTGGTGGCCTATTTGGCCAGCTGATCAACACGTTCATTGCCTGGGATGCCTACGTGGCCTGGCGTCCAGTTGAAAGCGACAGAACGGCTTGACTCACCAAGGCGAAGACAGCATCTTGGATTGCTCGAACTAAGGTGTGCTGGGGGAGAAATTGGTCGAGGGCCTGTAAGCCACTCAGGGAGTCGCTGCAGATAACATACGACTGCTGGGGGCGAGCTCTGAGTTGTTCAAGAGCTCTTAAAATAGCAACGAGCTCCGCAGTGAAGTCAATGAACGCTGTTCAGTATGATCACCACAAATAAATGCATACCCAGCATGAGCATCCGCGAGGGATCCGTCCGTGTCGTCAACTGCTGCATCGCGGTAGGAATCGGGCAGCGCTTGGAAATGGCGACGGAGAGCTTGTGGTGGGACCGAATCTTTCGAGTTCCAGGACAAATCCAACCTAATCTGTAAGCGAGGGATACTCCAAGGAGGGGTATGGAAGGGAAGGAGCATTGGAAACTGCGAGGAAAGGGAAGAAAATAAAGGGATGAGAGAAGGGAACGGAGACGGACCGAGATCGGGTGACCCGACCTCGGCCGTCGCTGCGGAGAAGGGTGGGCGGTAGTCGGGAAGAGAAGCCTGCGATTCGGGTGGCGAGGTGAGGTGTGTATGCGGGCAGCGTAGGAAGTGACCAACTGCTGCCGCTGGAACCGCTTCGGAACCTGCTTCGACTAGGAGACTCGTGACTGGACTTGTGCGAAAAGCTCCCTTTGCTAAGCAGACACCACTATGTAAAACAGGTTGCTGAAGGCCACCGAGTCATACACCATGCTTCCATGCTTGTTTGGATAAGGGCCCTGTAGAGCTGTAGAATGATGTTAAGATGCTGCCAACATTTCTGTCTCAGCTGATAAAGGTGCAGTACCAAAGTCAACCGGGCATCGAGAACCATGTCGAGGAAGTGATGGGTTTCTTCAACATGAAGAGGTACATTGCCCAGGTACAGCTCGGGATCAACGTGAAGTTCCTGACGGCGACAGAAGTGCATTACTCGGGACTTGGGTCCCGAGAATTGGAAGCCATGAGCAAAGGCCCAGGACTCTGCCTTTCTAATAGCTCCCTGCAGCCGATGTTCAGCAACACTAATGCTTGCGGAACTGAAGTAGATGCAGAAGTCATCGGCAAATAGAGAGTAAGAGACCGATGACCCCACTGCAGTAGCAAGACCATTTATGGCTATCAGAAACAAGGGAACATTAAGAACTGAGCGCTGTGGGACACCATTCTCCTGGACACGAGTGGAATTCAGACTGGTGCCAACAAAGACCCAGAAAGACCGGAACAACAGGAAGTTCTGTATGAAAATCGGGAGCGACCCCCGGAGACCCCATTCATAAAGTGTAGATAAAATATGGTGATGCCAGGTGGTATAATATGCCTTTCTAAGGTCGAAAAAGACCGCGACCAGATGTTCACGCCTGGTGAGGGCAGTGCGGATAGCGGACTCCAGTGACCCGAGGTTGTCAACCGCAGAATGGCCTTGGCGGAAGCCCCCCTGTTGTGGGGCAAGAAGTCCCTGATCTTCAAGAACCCACATGACTCACCATATTTTCGAAGAGCTTGCAAGGAACTTTGTTGAGGCTAATCGGGCGGTAACTGTATGCCACATGTGGATCAGCGCCAGGTTTTATCACTGGGATGACGATGCTGTCCCGCCACTGAGATGGGAAAATACCTTCAACCCAGACGCGATTGAACAGGGCGAGAAGTTGTTGAAAGTCCTTTGACAGGTGGGACAGGAACTGTTTGTGGATTCGATCTGGCCCTGGGGTGGTGTCGCGGCAAGCAGTGAGTGCACTCTGAAACTCCCACTCAGTGAATTCGGTATTATATGGTTCCCGCCGACGTGTGTGGAAAGAGAGCTGCCTCCGCTAGAGCTGTTATTTACGGGTGCGGAATATAAGCAGAAGTCCCAGAGTTAACGACATAATGGTCCGCCATGTATTCAGAGATAGCAGCTGGTTCCAGGCATATAGTACCCCGAATGTTCAAGCTGGGGATTCCTGCCTGTGGTCGGTACCCAAAAAGGCGCCGAACTTGTGACCACATCCGAGATGGGCGGCGCGAGAGCCGATGGTAGCGACATATCTCTCCCAACAGTCCTGCTTACTCCGGCGTATCAGCCTCCGAACTTGTGCCCAGAGTCATTTGAAAGCGAGCAGGTGCTCTATACAAGGGTGGCACCGGTGGCGCTGGAGTGCCCGACGATGTTCCCTGATGGCCTCAGCAATCTGGTCGGAACAGTGGCTTCAGCAGCAGATATGATGGCTCTAGTGATGTGATGAGCAGCCTGATCAACAATGTCCGGGATTGGAGGTATCACTCTATCAGCCGAGGTGTAAGCAGGCCAGTCAGCCCTACGCAGAGACCAGTGGGGCAAGCGATCTGGAGGTTGATACTGAAGAAGAGACATATGGATGGGGAAGTGGTCGCTACCACATAGGTCATCGTGGACCCCCAATGAAGCTATGGTAGGTTTGGGCTGAAGAGAGAAAGGTCTATAGCCAAGTATGTACCATGCACCACACTGAAATGTGTGGGGGCACCGGTATTGAGAAGGCAGCAGTCCAGTTGTGCTATTAGGTCTTCAATGTACCTACCATGACCTGAGATCTGAGAGCCAACCCACAAGGGGTTGTGGACATTGAAATCCCCCAATAGGAGGAATGGCGGGGGAAGTTGTGTGATCAAGTTCGCAAGGTCTGCAGGAGACACTGCCTCATCCAGCGGAAGGTAGAGTGAGCAGATGGTAATGTCCTGTCGTGCCTGAATTCTCACAGCCACTGCTTCGAGCACTGTGGTACGTGGCAATGGTGAACTGGGGACAGTGGTAAGAACATATAGACAGACTCCTCCGGTACCCTGTTGTATGTAGCGCGGTTTTTATAGTAACCCCTATACCCACGAAGGGCAGGAAACCAGGTTTCCTGTAGTGCTACACAGAGAGAAGGGTAGTTACATATCAACTGCTGTAACTGGGCCAAGTGGTGGAAGAAACCGCCACAGTTCCACTGCAGCACCACACTATCTCCTGACTTACTGGGCATATTTATTGAGATGGAAGAGTATGGCCCACAGGTTTCTCTGCAGTCACTGACTCAGGAGGCAGACCCTCGATGTCCATTGCTTCCATTGTTGGCAATTGCCAACTCTTCAGGGGACGCGAGGATCTCCACCACGTCCTCGGAAGCAGACGATTTTTGTGATGGCATGGTAGCCACCTGTGACTCTTTTTCTTTTGCTTATCTCGCTGATCCTTCGGTTTCTCGCTCTGGGAGGGCTTGGCTGACTCAGTCTCAGGGTCTGCGGTTGCCCTTGAGGCCCTACGACCAGCTTTGGTAGGCACCTTGTACCACTCACTGAGTCCACTGAGGGATTCAAGCGATCCCTTCCTTGTGAGAGGAGCCAGAGCAGGCTGTTGAGGCTCTGGCTCACGTGTGGGGACCAATGTCCCTGTTGGTTGGGGCGATTGAGCTTCCAAATCAGGGGCTTTGGGGGCAACAGAAGGAGTGGTACCCCCAACCACTAAGGGGGCAGATATTGACGGTTGTGCTTGAGGGCCGACTAGGACTGGCTGAACAGATGGAAACTTTGTCTGATGGAGTACAGAGGGCGTCATGACAGCTGTGTAAGACGACTTGCTGCTGACCGGGTGAAGTTTGTCATATTTACATTTAGCCTCTGAATAAGACAACCGGTCCAGGGTTTTATACTGTATTATCTTCCGCTCCTTCTGCAGAACTGAGCAGGTAGGCGAGCAAGGTGGGTGATGTTCACCACAGTTTACACAGATGGGAGGAGGTGTGCAAGGGACGTCTGGGTGTGACTCACGGCCAGTCTCGGCAGGTGGAGTTGGCAGTACACCGGTAAATCATCACCTTGACCTTCTCTGGCAATGACTCGCCTTCGAAAGGCCAAGATGAAGGCACCGGTGGCAACCCTGTTGTCCTTCGGACCCCTATAATCACGCCAGATAAAATGGACTCCTCGCCGCTCCAAGTTCTTGTGGTGTTCCTCTGACTGCATGAGCAGAACTCTATGGAAGATAATTCCCTGGAGCATGTTGAGGCACTTGTGGGGGGCAACGGGAACATCACCCAGCTTGTCACAGGTGATTAGTGCCCGTGACTGAGCCGGGATGACGTCATTATTAGTACAGACACCGATCGCATTTTGGACATGCCGTCAAATTCTCCAAACTCTATCTGATTTCTATAAGATTATGTTGAAGCGATAGCTCCTTACCTAACAGCCATATACAACTTACAAACTACGTAAGAACTACTTACGAACTAGGACGGCACAAATATCCATGTCCGAGGGGGGATTTGAACAACTGCTTTCTCAAATAAGGATCTGTACCAAAAGATTGGAAAGTTGCGCAGGTCACACCTGTATTCACGAAAGGCAGTAGGAGTAACCCACGAAACTACAGACTTACTTCATTGACATTTTGGAACATATCCTGTATTCAAGTGTTATGAATTATCTCGTACAGAATGATCTATTGACCCAAGGTCAACACGAATTTAGAAAATACCGTCCATGCGAAACACAGCTAGCTCTTTACCCACACGAAGTGGAGAGTGCTATCGACAAGGTTTCTCAAATTGATTCCGTATTTCTTGATTTCCATAACGGTTTTGACACCGAACCTCACACACGGCTTTTAATGAAGTTGCGAGGATTTGGTATATCGCCCATTGTTTGCGACTGGTTAGGGGATTTCCTGTCAGAGTGGACACCGTTTGTAGTAATCGAACGTAAGGTATCGACTAAAGCCCAGGTGATATCGGGCATCCACAGGGTAATGTTATTGGTCCTCCGCTGTTCCTTATTTGCATAAAAGATTTGGGAGAAAAATCAAGGTTGTTTGCACATGACGCCGTCATTTACTGTCTAGTAAAATCATCGGAAGATCAAAAGCAACTGCAGAACAATCTAAATAAGCTATCACCATGATGTAAAAATTGGCAATCGACTCTAGATAAAGAGAAGTGTGAAGTCATTCACATGGGTACGAAAAGAAATCCGTTAAACTTTGTATACAAAATGTTGTTGTTGTGGTCTTCAGTCCCGAGACTGGTTTGATGCAGCTCTCCACAATACCCTATCGTGAGCAAGTCTGTTCAACTACACATAAGAACGGAAACATACACCTGTCTGAATCTGCTTGCTGTGTTAATCTCTTGGTCTTCCTCTGCAGCTTTTACCCCACACACTTCCCTCCAACGCTAAATTCACTATTTCTTGATGCCTAAGCATGTGTCCTACCAATCGATCCCTTCTTTTAGTCAAGGTATGCCAGAAATTACTTTTCTCCCCAATTCTGTTCAGTACCTCCTCATTAGTTATGCGATCCACCCACCTAATCTTCAGCATTTTTCTGTAGCACCACATTTCAAAAGCCTTTATCCTCTTCCTGTCCGCACAGTTTATCGTCTATGTTTCACTCCCATACAAGGCAACACTTCACACAAATGCCTTCAGAAAGGACCTCCTTGTGCTTAAATCAATAGTCGATGTTCACAAATTTCTCTTTTTCAAGAACGCTTTGCTACCCATTGCTATCCTGCTTTTTATATCCTCTGTACTGCGACCATCATTTGTTATTTTACTGCCCAACAAACTCCTCTACCTCCTTTGTCATTTCGTTACCTAATGTAATTCCTTCAGCAGCACCTGATTTTCGTAGACTGCACTCCATTACCCTAGTTTTGCTCTTGTTAATGTTCATCTTATATGCACCTTTCAGCACACTGTCCATTCCGTTCTAAGGCGCCTTGCTGCTGAGGGGGCGGTTGCTCAACGTCGGGAGTTCGAGTCCTTCTTCAGGCATGGGTGTTTGTGTTGTTCTCAGCGTAGGTTACTTTAAGCAAATAGCTTATAAAGATAATAGCGGAAACTCCAAGGCATCCACTGGCCTAGAGTCGCAAGTCTCTAGGCGATCGACAAAAGGCGATACGTTATATCGTTCTTTTCTCGATTTTAGGGCCAGTAGTCGAGACGCCGCCGTACCCGCCAGCCAGCCAGCCAGCCAGCCGCCGCCTGCCGCCTGCCGCAGTCGTCGCCGCCGCCGCCGCCGCCGCAGCAGCAGCAGCAGCAGCCGCCGCCGCCGCCGCCGCCGCCGAGCAGTCGTCGCCAGCCCGCAGTCGCCGCCAGGCGTCTGCAGAGCCGCTGTCGCCTCCTCGAGCCTGTGCCGCCGCACAGCAGCCGTCGCCAGCCAGCCGTCGCCGCCGGGTGTCTGCAACGTCGCTGTCATCCCATCGAGCCTGCCGCCGCCGCCGCCTCCTCCACTCCGAGCCTGCCGCCTTTCATCGCCTCTTCGTCTTCAGTGTCTTTGCCATCGTCATCATCATCATCCTCGTCGCCGCTCAGTCATCCCGGTAATATGTCTCACTCACCTGCTACAACCACATCCATCCACTACACCTCCCCGTCCCAGGCCTCCACCACCACCACCTGGAGTTCCACTTCCCTCCCCCAACCGGCAATTCCCCTGTCGGTCTTAATGTCCTTTTCCTCCGCTTCCCACGTCCCTCCTCCTCCTGTCTACACGCCGCTGACTTCGCCTCATGAGTTTCCTCCGTTACCGCCTGCCCGAATTGAACATCGCCGTGCCACGGTGGCTGACACGCCACAGTCGCCCCCGCCGTCCTTCCTGCCCCCACACCAACCTACGATAATCCCCCTCAACCCAGTCTCCGTTTCTCCTGCCCCTCCCTCCACCGTCTCTGCATCCTCCTCCACGGGCGCCAAGCCCAAAAAGTCATCCAAACGTGGGAGTGCGGACCCCACTCCAACTTTGCCCAAAAAGGCTCCTCCCCCTCCCCCTCCTCCCCCTCCTTCTCCGCCTCCATCCAACCACATGGACACTGCCCCCATTCCTGCTCCCGTGCAGCCTGACCTATACTCCTATGTCCTCTCCCGCCCCGACTCCCGTTTCCTTGACTACAAGACCCACCCTCACCGCCGTGATCACGAAGCTCAGCCCTCTGATCACGGAGGAAGAGGTGTTGGGTCAGCTCAACTCCATGCCCGATGTCACCATCCGCTCCGCCAAGCGTATCTTCAATGCCACTGGCCCGACATACCTGATGCGGATATTCACAGAGTCCGCATCGTCCCTTGATCACCTTTTCCTCCAGGGGGCCCTAATTTACGACCGCCGCCACAAGGTGGAGCCCTCCCGTTCCCCACCTCAGTCATACCGCTGTGCCAGGTGCCTCGTGTACAACGACCACCTGACACAGAATTGCCGCAACCCCCCCACATGTCCTCACTGCAAGTCCCCTCACCTGCACAAGCACTGTCCTAACCTTGCCTCCCCTCCTACCTGCAACACCTGTGGCGGACCCCATCCCACCTACTCCTACAAATGTAAGTCCGTCCCAGCCCCCACCGTCCCCGAACTCACCGTCCCCATTCGCCCCGTCGACCCACCCATGCACCCCAACAACTCCTTGCTCCCTCCCCCCACTGCCGAGGACGTCATCCGGTTTGTAACCACGGTCCTCACCAACATCCATCCTTTTCAACGCCCGCACACCCTCCAGCAGATTGCACTGGCCGCACGGTCAGTGTTCCACCTAGAAACCTTTGCCACTTTCTCCCGCGCCCACTCCCACTTCGCTTTTTCCCGCCTCGAAACACAAGTCTAAGCCCGCCCGCTCCCCCTTCTTCCGTTCCTCCTCCCGTACCCCCCCACCATCACCATGGCAGGCTCATCATACACCTTTCTATACCATAATGTCCGGTCTCTCCCAGCCAACAAGCACCTCTTCATGCATACCCTTTTCCATCACCGCGTGGACTCCTTCTTCCTGAATGAAACCTTCCTCCAACCCCGTCGTCCCGTCAGTACCGCTCCTTACCTCCTTCATCACACTGATGGTCCCCCTCCCTTGGCCAGAGGCGGAGTGGCGATCGGCCATCTCCGTCACCACCCCGTCCGGCTACACCCGCTCCTCAATGATCCTACAGAACATTTAATCCTCAGTCTCTTCCTCCCATCCCTCACCGTCACCCTCGCCACCATCTACGTCCGCAGCACCTCTCCTCTCCCATATGACTTCCTCTCTCACGTTGACCGCACCTACACGACCTATGTGGTCGCCGCAGACCTAAACCTGTCTTCCCGTCCGCCTGCTGAACTCCGGCGGTGGCATCAGTTTGTCACCACCTCGCTCCGGGGCGGAATCCTGCCCCTCCCTCGCCCGACTCGCCCCGAAAGCAATACCACCCCTGACGTCGTCTTGGCGTCTCCCAACCTCCTTGGGCGTATCACGGCAGACGTCCTTGACCTTATAGGCAGTGACCACGCCCCTGTCCTACTCACCCTTGACCACCGCCCCCGCCCTGCCCGAGCTCCTCGTCCTAGACCTCCTCCCAAACTCATTCATGACTACTCCCGTGCCGACTGGAATGCCTACGGTCGCTCCATAGATACCTCGGTCGAAAGCCACCCCCTTCCCCTCCGCACACCCGAAGATATTGAACACGCCTCCACCTTTCTCCAGCAAACCCTTGGTAACGCGGTTGAAGCCCACATCCCTACCAAATCAATATACCCGCACAGTCCTACCCTGCCCCCACAGGCTGTCCTCCTCCTCCGAGAATCCCGACGCCTCTACCGCTCGTACCTCCGTACCCGGGACCGGGACACACTCATACGCCACCGGCAAATCCAACGTCACATTAGAAACCTTTTGTCCGCGAAAAAACGCCGGGACTGGCGGCAGACATGCACCCGCCTTAACGCCACTCTCCCCATCAACTCCTCAAAGTACTGGAAGGCCTTCAATCGCCTTACTGGCCGTCACTCCTCCCCCTACTACCCGCTTCTCCATGATAACCGTCCCTTTCCCGACAATGCCAGTAAGGCGGAACACTTTGCCTCCTACCTTTCCGACATCTTCTCCCTTCCTGATAATCCTCATTTTGATTACTCCCTCTTTCCCGATGTCCATGAGCGTACCGACACCTCTTCTCCCCCACTCGCCCCCGGCTTCCAGTACTTGGGGCACATTCCTCCCTCCGACTTAAACACACCCATCACAGCACACGACATCATAGCTACACTTTGCACCAAACGCAACACCGCTCCTGGTCACGACCGGCTCACCTACAGGCACCTCCGTGCCTGTCCCCTCTCCTTCCACACTGTCCTTGCCGCCCTCTACAACACTATCCTCTATACCGGTTTCTACCCTCGCCTGTGGAAAATCTCCCGCATCCTCATGTTCCCCAAACCCAACAAGCCCCCATCCCAAGCCTCTTCCTACCGTCCCATCAGTCTCACCTCAGTGTTTAGCAAGGTCCTTGAATCCATCATTTCCCGTCATATCCACCAACACCTCCGACAGCACCAGCTCCTTCCTTCTTCTCAATGTGGCTTCCGACCATCCTTCTCTGCCGACGACCAGCTCCTTCGCCTCATCCACCTCTTATCCGTCCAGCTCAATTCCCGTCGCTCCGCCATATTTGTGTCCCTAGATATAGAAAAAGCCTACGACCGTGTCTGGCATTCCGGCCTCCTTTTCAAACTCCAACTCTATGCCCTTCCTATTAACTATGTCCGCCTCATTGCATCCTTTCTCACCAATCGCCCATCCTATGTCACTGTCTGCAATTCCAACTCCCGTTTGTTTTACCCCTCTGCCGGGGTGCCCCAAGGATCTGTCCTCTCCCCTCTCCTGTACCTTATCTACTCCGCCGACATGCCCCAACCTCAGCCTCCCGTCCATCTCCTACAGTATGCTGATGACACCGCCTTCCTAGCCCTTGCCCCCTCCCTTGCCCGATCCCAGGTTTTGCTCCAGTCTCACCTCACCGCGTTCGCCGCATGGTGCAACCGGTGGCTCCTCTCCGTCAACCATGACAAATCCCAGGCGATCATTATAGGTCGTACCACCCGCACCTTCCGCATCCCCGATCTCTACATCACCCTCCACGACCGTCCCATCCGCCACACTAACACCATTAAGTATCTGGGCCTCACCCTCGACCGACACCTTACCTGGACCCCCCATCTGAAATCCATCCGTGAAAAAGCCATGTCCCGCCTCAACCTCCTTAAACTGCTCACCGGCCGGACGTGGGGATTACGCCCTTCCACCGTCCTCCACACATACAAATCCATCATGCGCCCCATCCTCTGTTCCTTCCACCCTGCCTGGGTATCTGCTCCTCCCACCTTTTATCACACCCTCCAAGTCCTTGAACGCCACGCCCTCCGCCTCGCCTACCGTATCCGCCTTCCTTCCCCCACGCGGATCCTCTACGATCTCATCCCCTTCCCTCACCTCCTTCAACACCTTGAACGCCTCCGCCTCCTGTACGTCACCCGAAAACTCGATTCCCGCAACCCGCTAGTTTACCCTATCCTCACCGCCCCTGGGCCTCTGCCACGCCTCCACCACTGCATTCCTCCCTCTCTCCACCTGCACACCCTACATATCCTCTCCCAAGGCAACTTCCGCTCCCTTCCCCTACCGGATGACGCCCTTCGTCCCGAAATATACCCCTCCTATCAGCTTTGATCCCTTCCCCGTAGACTTAGCGGCCCCCTCTCCCCATCCCCTCCTTCTCCCCCTCCCCGCTTGGATTTCCCTCCTCCTCTCCCCACCTGGAGTCTCAATCGCGCCTGTCTTTCCTGCTCCCCACCTTCTCCCCCCCCCTCTCTCTCTCTTTTCGACCCTCCCCCGCGCTTCCTCGCTTCCTCCCTCTCCTTGCCCCGCGGGGGCTGCAGCGTTGCCTTTTAACAACAGTGTATTCTCGTGTCAAGTGCATCGTCATCGCCGTGTGTTCATCTCCAGTGCGTCGCAACTCGTGACGTCACTACCTATATCATCGTGTGACTTCGTGTGTCCAGTGTTGTCTCTCCATGTGATTTTATCGCCACCGTGGCACAGACTGTTTTTAATCTGCTTATGTGTGTCAGTCTCTCTTGTTCATGTGTCTTAAGTCTGCAGTATTGTCTCCAATGTCCAGTTTGTAAAGTCTTCCATTTTTCCACCGTACCATGTTTTTATACTCATTGTTTTTAACTTCATGTCTTTGTTCCTTTTATCTCGCTTGTCATGTGTCTGTTCTCTCGGCTGAAGAGCAGCGCTGATGCTGCTGCCAGCCCGCCGACGAAAGTCGGAGTGAAATTAACAATAAAGGAAAAAAAAAAAAAAAAAAAAAAAAACTCCAAGGCGTTTACATGCGCTTGTCAGGCGACACCGCTAACAGTGCCATCTGTTGGTTAATTAACCACTTGCCTTGACACTTGTGGTTCCGGATTACCAAAATTACTTTGCATGGTTTACATTTCTTACGCCATTTAAGATATTACATTAGACGATAATTTCTTTTAAAGTGTATGGCGGAAGAAACTAAAGCAATCGTCTCTGCCATGAACTGTGCAACACCATGGCGAAAATCTAAGAATAAAAACACCTGAAGTCCAAAACTTATTTTATAAATTGTTAACGAACTGTTTTCAGTCTATGAAAACAAATTGTAGATAGTTCTCATTTCAGACCACCGAAGATGCTTTACATTCAGTGAAACGAAACGCGTTTTCAGAATCTGAATACCGTTAAGTAGTTCGGAATTATCCGATGTTTTTCTGTTTTTATTTCATTCTTTTCGATTTTTCTTGAATATTAAAGCAAAAATAAATATTAAAAAATGCTGCCTGTGAGAACGTAATTACATTAAATAACGAAAACTCACGAAAAAATCGAAACGGTCAAATTGACCCTATGTTTCGTTTAGTATTATAAAAATCATGATTCGTTATAAGTGTTAACAGGTTTGTTACTCTTCATACTGAAACGGCTGGACGGAATTGAATGAAATGTAGAAAGAAGATAGCTTATACCCCAAATTAAGCCTCCGTAGGTGGATGGTGGAGGGTACGTTACAACAAACATCCAAATCGGTTGACTGGTGACAATAAAAGTCAGCACATAAATGTGTGTTTTCATGAAGGAGATTTTTATAATCTGCAATCCAGTCAATTTTGCACGGCGAAGGGTACCTTGTGACTTTGACAGCTTTTGACCAGTCACCATGAAACTCTGCGCGTATATATGTATGTTTTCGTATATATGTTCGAGAAGAGTAAGTGGAGGACTAGGTGTACAGAAAGTGGAGGGGGGAGACGGACAGACAGAGAGGGGAGAGGAGGAATCCGTCCTCCCCCCTCCTCTATCTGCTATATACCGCAGCCTCCCGTCCATCTCCTCCAGTACGCTGACGACAGAGCCTTCCTAGCCCTCACCCCCCTGCCTCGCTCGCTCCCAACACCTTTTCAGACTCACCTATCCGAATTTTCCTCCTGGTGTAACCAGTGGCTCCTAACTGTCAACCCTATCACATCCCAAGCAATCATAATAAGGCATACCACCCGCCCTTCCCGCCACCACGACCTCTACCTTACTCTCCATGACCGCCCCATCCCCGCAACCACCATCCTTAGATACCTAGTCCTCACCCAAGACAGTTCCCTTTCCTGAAAACCTCACCTTAAAACTGTCCGACCAAAGGCCTCTCCCGCCTTAACCTTCTCAAGCTCCTTACCGGCCGGACATGGGGATTGAACCCCTCCTCCATCCTCTACACCTACCGTTCCCTAATGCGTCCCGTCTTGTGTAGTTTTCATCCCTCCTGGATATCCGCCCCGCCCTCCTACTATGAATCCCTCCAGATCCTAGAACGCCACGTCCTCCGCCTCGCTTACAGTATCCACGTCCCTTTCCCCACGCGGATACTATATGATCTTATCCCTTCCCCCACCTTCTAAAATTCCTTGAACATCTCCGCACTTTATACACCTCCCGCAGAATAGAATCTCATGACCCAGTGGTCTCTCCTATCATTCTGAATCCCGGGCCTCTGCCACGCCTTTACCAGCATGTTCCTCCCTCTTTGCATCTCCATACTCTCCACATCCTATCCGAGGGTAAATTCCATCATCTTCCTCTCCCGGATGACGACCTCCATCCTGACATAAACCCCTCCTGTCAACCTTAGCCTTCCTTGTAGATTAGTGCCACGTCCCCCTCCATCTATCCTTTTCCCTTCCTCCGCTTGGGTACCCATCCCGTCCCATCCCCACTCCGTCCCCCTCCCCTCCTTTTCTACCCACCGCACTTTCCTTCCCCTTCTCTCTCCACTGTCTCAGTGTTTTTAAGTGTGCAGTGACTTAGTGTTTCGAGTTTTCGTGTGTTTTTGAAACATCAACAACCGTGACACTGGCAGAACACAGTGGTTTTTAAAGTTCTAAATATGTACCTCCTGTCATCCTTTTCACAGTCATTGTCATTCCACCCATTTATATCGCCGTGTCTGTTTTTAAATTCTTCTTATATTGTCACCTGTTTTTATTGTTCTGTTGCCATATCTGTATGCTCTCGGCTGAAGAGCAGCATGTTAGCTGCTGCCAGCCTGCCCCTTCTGGGAGTTTTCAATACAATAAAGAAGGAAAAAATTCAAAGGAACCATCCCGGCATTTGCCTTCAGTGATTTAGGAAAATCACGGAAGACCTAAATCTGGATGGCCGGAGGTGGATTTGAACCACCTTCCTTCCGAATGCGAGTACAGTGTGTTACCACTGCGACACCTCGCTCGGTTAAAGACAAATAGCAGCTATTGTGAACCACTGTCCAATTCCCACACAGTTGACAGTGTTGTAGGGTCTGAAGGAACTGACATACCAACAGCCGTATGTATAATACAATATTTATTGTATCACAACCAGTTTCAGCATTCCACTATGCCATCTTCAGGTCCCTACATCGGAGCATCAATAGCCAAAAGTAGGGATACTAAAACTGGATTCGTGGACTTGTGCCTCTTAGTGTGAAACAACAACTCCGCATCCTATACACCTCCCGCAAAGTAGAATCTCGTCACCCACTGGTCTCTCCTACCTTCTTGAATCCCGGGCCTCTGCCACGCCTTTACCAGCATGTTCCTCCCTCTCTCCACCTCCATACTCTGCAAATACTATCCGAGGGTAACTTCCATCAACTTCCTCTCCCGGATGATGCCCTCCATCCTGACATATACCCCTCCTATCAACTTTAGCCTTCCTTGTAGATTAGTGCCACGTCCCCCTCCACCCATCCTTTTCCCTTCCTCCGCTTGCATCCCCATCCTATCCCATCCCATCCCCACTCCGTCCCCCTCCCCTCCTTTTCTACCCACCGCACTTTCCTTCCACTTCCCTCTCCACTGCGGAGCCTGCTCAGTGATTTTAATTCTGTCTCAGTGATTTTAAGTGTTCAGTGAGTGCTTCAAGTGTTCGTGTCTTTTTAAAACATACTTGTTGTGGTTGTTTCCCACTAAGAGACAGAAGTCCACGAACCCAGTTTTAGTATACCTACTTTTGGATATTATGCTCCGATGTAGGGAACTGAAAATGGCATAGTGGAATGCCGAAACTGGTTGTGATTCAATAAATATTTTATTATACATACGGCTGTTGGTATCTCAGTTCCTTCAGACTTTTGACCAGCTGCTGTCCCGTTTCCACCACCAATGATGGATTCAATAAGAGTGTTGTAGGGGTGTGCAGTTCGCAAATGTGTTCTTTTCTCGTCTTCTATGTTGTTGTTCGTTGCAGTTACTGGACAAGACCACCTGCTGCCGAGCAGGTGGATTAGGATTCTGTAAGCGTGGCGATACGCCGCACGCCCACCGGCCGCTAGAATCGAATCCGCTGTCGCTCTCGTCGACTGCGTACACGCACGCTCTCGCACGCGCGCTCTGCACGCACTGGCCGCAAAAAATACGCACATGACCGCGCAATTACTGGCCACGGTCGGTTATTGTATGTTTCCAGGTTCAACAGGGGGACACTAAAAAAGAGCGCTGCCGTGTGCCTATATTATATTACGAATAAATGGCCATTCACTGTTCACTTGAACGCGAAATATTCGCAAATACGCGCTTTCCCGCTGTGGCCATTATGTCCGGACAGAGGCGGCCGCGGGAACAGAGGATGAGCTTCAAAAGAGTGGACGGTACGTGGCGATTCGGCCGTGACAGCCGCGCGCGCTTTAAGCCTCGCGCGCTGGAGTGCTTTATTTGTAGCGAGTGGACATTATTTGTTTTCCAAAGTGCAAGGGTAGCGCGCGGCTCCGCCACTTGTGCCGACCCCAATCCGGAATGACCTACACGTCGCTCTCTCTCATTTCTCTCCTTTATACGCAACCGGTTCACCATCAATCGGGCGAGTATCTGACAGGTTTAAATAATTTACCGGTGGAAATTTGACAGGACACCCTGTAGGGGAGCAAACTTTCCCTACTCTCCCTCATAGCAGCAGAATAACACGGGAAATGCGACGCTCGCGTTGCCACACTTTACTAAGCATTACGAATCTGTGCATAACATCCCATCGATGCAGTGTTATAGCTAGAAAGTAGCTACCCTTCATAACGCTTCTAATATGTTGTTCACTTCTTACAAATCCATAGCCAACATCACAGAGACAACCTTTTAGAAACCTTAAATAAAACTTTAAAAGTCTATCAGTAATATTCTCGCACTCTGTTTAAAATACTCTTTGTAAAATTCGTTTACGAGATAATATGTTTGTTTAAATAATGTGTTAACTTTTGCTATCTCGTTACGTAATACTGAGTTTTGATACTTTCGTACATAACAACCAGAAACACAAAAAATTCATTACGCATAGTTACAGAATATGCATTCTCCGCTGACCGCAGTGGCCGAGCGGTTTGCGGCGCGACAGTCACGTTCTGCACAGCAACTACGATCGTGGATTCGAATACCCCCTCGGACATGGATATTTGTGGATGTATGTCTTTCTTTTTTTGGCCGAAAATTTAAGTTGTGTGATTGTGATTATCTATTTTCGTGTCTGTCAGCAGCTCAGCGAGCCTCTTTACGGTGGGTTGTTACCTCTCCTCCATTGTTGATATTCCTATCCGATTTTCCAATGTTAAAATTTTACTTTTCATAATGATGGAAGAAAAGTTAATGGACCCAGTGAGAGGGCATTGAAAAGTGTATGATACAAAAAATAATGACTACTGTAAAATAAAAGTACCGGATGTGTAGTGATATTGCACTTGATTTGAGTTTCAAATTGTCCACACCATTTCTTTTCTATCATAATATATTTGGAGATTTCGAGTTTCTATTCATTAACTAGCTGAAAACGAGGCGTCGGCTGGGTAGTTATACCATCCAGGCTTAAGTTGGTCCATCTCCTCCTTTCCTCTCTTTGTGCTCTACTGTTCCTCCCACGTCTCCTCCTGCCCCTTTCTCTGTCCATTTCCTCCTCCCCCTCTCTCTGTTCGCCTCACTTCGCCTGTCTGTCACCATCTCCCCTACCTCATTCTCCTCCTCTGCCCTCTCTCTCTGTCCGTCTCCCCCCTCCTTCCTGTACACCTCGTCCTCCACTGGGGCACCCCAGCAGAGGGGTACAACAAACGGGAGTTGTTGACTGTGACGTAGGATGGGCGGATGGAGAGAAAGGACGCAATGAGGCGGACATAATTGATGGGAAGGGCGTAGATCTGGAGTCTGAATAAGAGACCGTAATGCCATACACGATCGTAGGTAGGCCTTCTCGATGTCGAGGGAAACGAAGATAGTGGCGCGACGGAAATTAATTTGGACGGATAGAATGTGGACGAGGCGAAGGTGTTGGACATCGACA
Organism: Locusta migratoria; assembly: GCA_026315105.1. Taxonomy (NCBI): domain Eukaryota; kingdom Metazoa; phylum Arthropoda; class Insecta; order Orthoptera; family Acrididae; genus Locusta; species Locusta migratoria. Next base: position 925,187,252 of record CM048744.1, on the reverse strand, counting down.
GAGAAGGAGGGTTTCCTTTGAAAAGTTACGGCCGATTTCCTTCCACACCCTTACCAAAACACTACGAGCGTAAGCTCCGTCTCTAATGACTACGCTGTTGCGGGACGTTAAACTCCAAGCTTCCTTCTTCCTTATTTGCCTTTAAACTCACCACCAATTATTTAAAGAATCACTTTGTCTACCTCTATGGTGGTTACTGTACACACACTATGTGATCAGAAGTATCCAGACACGTGGCTAAACGGCTTACAAGTTCGTAGCGCCCTCCATCGGTAACGCTGGAATTCAAATGGTGTTGGCCAACCCTTAGCCTTAATGACAGCTTCCTTTCCCGCAGGCATGCGTTAAAACAGTTACTGGAAGTTTTCTTGGGCAAATGCAGCCCATTCTTCACGCAGTGTTGCACTCAGGAGAAGTATCGATGTAGGTCGGTGAGGCCTGGTACGTAATCGGCGTTCCAAAATACCCCAAAAGTGAAACTTCTTGGCAGGTTAAAATTGTGTGCCGGAACCGGAATTCGAATCTGGGACCCTTGCGTTTTGTAGGCAAGCGCTCTACGGACTGAGTTATCCCGGCACGCTTCACAGTCCGTCCTCACTACTTCTGTCAGTACCTCTCCTCCTATTTTTCAAACTTCACAGAAGTTATCCTGCGAAACTTGCAGAACTAGCACTCCCGAAGAAAGGATATGGTGGAGACAAGGCTTAGCCACAGCCTGAGGGATATTTCCAGAATGAAACTCTGCAGTGGAGATGATATGAAACTTTCTGGCGGATTAAAATTGTGTGATTGAACCGGCATTCGAACCTGGGAATTCTACCTTTCGCAGATAAGCGCTCTAGCGACTGAGCTATTCCGGCACGCTTCACGGTCAATCCTCCGAACTTTACTTCTGCCAGTACCTCGCCTCCAACTTTCCAAAACTTGTCAGGACACTGTGCAGGTCAGTCCATTGCGTTAGATTTAACCTTGAATAGAGAACATCACCATTTCTCCTAGTGTTGTAGCTATGCACATTGCTATTACTTTTGAACTGGTTCGGATTGTTAACAGCAAATTTCATAAGCTAGCTCCTTAAATAAATGTCTCTAGGATGATCTTGGGTGAGCTCCAGCAATTATCCGGATTACACACTTTTGTGCAATGAATACCTTTTTACTCATATTGGCACAGAATATGATCCCATATGAAAACGATGAATGAATAGAGGCATAGCAAGCTAATTTACTGAGATGTATATAGCCAAATTTTGCAGTGATCCTGATAGCATAAGTACCTAAAGTCAAACGTTTCAGTAAATCGTCAATGTGTTACTGCCGATTAAATCCCTCATCAATGCAAACACCTAAATTTTGAATATTCTACCTTAGAAACAGATAAGTCTTCAGTCACTTACCAAATAGCATCGAAAGTCTTACAGACAACCAACTAAATTTTAAAAAGAAATTAAAAGAATTTCTGAATGTCAACTCGTTCTACACTTTAGATGAATTTATAGATGAAACATACTATTTTCGCTAAAATACATAAAGACGAAAATATACGATAAAATATATAAAAAAAGAAAAATCCTTAAAATATTGACTCTCGTGTGTAGACACGATTTATTAAACTGACACATTCCACATCGTTGCGAAGTGTCATATTTATGATCTTTGGATCAATTCAATCTAATATAATCTTTCAGAAGCACTGTTCCTGCATAGTGTGTAGGTAACTGCAAAACAGTCGCGGCAGAGCGGCCGAGCGCATTGAGGCTCTATGCTACGATGCGCGAGGCCGTAAATAAGGAGCAGTAGAGAACCAATAACACTACCCTGTGGAACGCCCGATATCACCTCTGTTTTAGTCGATGCCTTACCATCGATTACTACGAACTGTGTCCTCTCTGACAGGAAACCCCTATCTATTCGCAAATTTGGGGCGATATACCATAACCACCCAATTTGATTAAAAGCCTTTTGTGGTGGACATTGTTGTGCCTTCCGAAGGATAGCAACATGACATGCATGAACCGCGTCGTTTTATGCACTGTTACTTTGTTTTCCCGCTGTAGCGAGTATGTGTGCTGTTGCTCTTTTCTGTAGCTTTCCTTGTCCAAACGAGAGCACACTTCGACAACTTTAGGTAATGACTCTTGGTTTACCGCAAGTTTATTGGGTCTTCAGTCGTTTCGGTCGTCAACTGCAGCACATCTAGTCGTTTTCGGAAGACTCCTCGGCGTGAGATGGCCTTGAGTGCTGCCGCTAGGAATCGTTTGCGTTTGAACCGGAGTATTTTTCGAAATGTTGCTACCGTCTTCGCACGTTCTTCTCTCCCATTTTGCTAAGGCATGTTAGCCTCTGCGTGGCTAATTTAAATAAGAGCCCGTTCTTGTGTAAAACGCCATTGTGCAACGCGGTATTAAGATCACTTGTAACTGTTTTAATTTGACGACCTGGTATTTTAACGTACTGGTAGGTGAGAAAATCTGACTGATTTCAGACTATTTATTCTGCCTTGTCGTAATTCTAAAACCGTAATAACGAGCAGAACAGTCGGCACATACACTTATATGATGTGTGACTTTACCATTTATAACCTTCATATATTTCATTTCTGGTCTGCTATTTTATTGGTATCTGTTGTATTCAGAGCATTGATTAATTTTTCCGGCGCAGTCTATTTAACACTGCAGGAACCTGTTGTCAGTTGTATGATTCAGTGTGACTGCCAGTACTAAAATCGTGGTGTCTATTAAATTAATCTTTCATTGTAAATCGCACCTGCGACGGAAGGCTTGTTATTTTCGCCTTTTTCCCCCCTCGTTTTTGTGAAACACTCTGTAGAAAGCGTGTCGGGCGTCGCAAAAAACAGTACAAAAGGGAATCATCATTACCTTTCGCGAGAACAAGGGTGGAAGCACATTCAAAATTGCGAAGGTTCCAGACTATTCGCATGCCGTCGTGATTAAAGGTAAAATAGCGCTTTCAAAAATCCGGTTCCGAGGCCACTGCCATAAATGACAGGCGTGGAAGACAGAAGAGACATGCAATTGCTACTGACAGCGTCTCTTCAACCAACATTCTGCGTATAGACTTCCAAAATATACACTTGGGTTATGCACCCTTGCTGAATACTTTTCATCAGAGAATAATGCTGCAGTTTGCTAGCCAATAACACAACTAGAGGTGTATTATGTAACAACAGGTGGCCTTTACTGGTTAATCATGTTTTATAGCCCTTCTTAGGGAGAGCAGACACCTCGCAGCATTCGTGCGAAGGGTCCAGACGGAGGCGGTAATGTTCTGGAGACTATTTTTACGGAGCTGTAATATTTAATATTGCTCACAATTTTAGACGAACAGTGGGTAACATGTAGTTTTTTTTCTTAATTAATACGCGTTTGAACTTTATTTCGGTTGTTCCAATGTGATACATGTACTTCTTTGAAATTATGATACAAATGAGAAAGCATGCTGTTACTGAGTGATTACCTGTAATTACCTCATGACTTCGATAAATGACCAAAATGATGTCCAACGTCGCTGGGTTTGGCAATACGTGTAACGAAATTTCTCTAACAGTGAGTAATTCACCTTCAGTAATCGCTGACATACATTGACAGAGCGCTGACGCATGTTTTCAGGCGTTGTCGGTCAATCATGATAGCAAATATCCTTCAATTGTCCCCACAGAAAGAAGTCCGGGGATGTAAGATCAGTTGAATGTGTGGGCCATGGTATGGTGCTTCAACGACCAATCCACCTGTCATTAATATTCCACTTAAGACCGCTTCAATTGCACGCGAGCCACGTGCCGGACATCCATCATGTTGAAGATACATCGCCATATTGTCGTGCAGTGAAACATCTTTTAGTCAAATCGGTAGAACATTACGTAAGAAATCAGTATACATTGCATCTTTTACATTACCAATAGTGCGTATTATGCCGATTTACGTTACCTCTGTTTGTGAATGACGCTTCGTCACTAAACAGAAAGCGCGAAAAAATCAGTTATCGTCGCGTAATTTATTTTGTGCCCAGTGGAAAAATTGTACACGACGTTCAAAGTCTTCGCCATGCAAATCCTCGTGCATTGAAATATGGTACAGGTGAAATTTATGTTGATGTAGAATTCTCAACACCGACTTTTTGAGATTCCCGATTCTCGCTAAATTTGTCTGCTATTGATGTGCAGATTAGCCGCAACTGCAGCTGGAGCACTTACTTGGGCAATATCATTTGTTGTATGTCGTGGTTGACGTTTCACTTGTGGCTGAACACTGCCTGTCTCTTTAAATAACGTAACTATCCGACGAAAGGTGCAGACACTTGGATGATGTCTTCCAGGATAACGATCAACATACATACCACAGGCCCGTTGGGCATTTTGATCACAATAGCCTTACATAAATACCATACTGATCTTTTCTGCAATTGGTTAACAGTCCATTTTAACACGAGTAATGTATCACGAAGCAAATACATTCCGAACTGGCCTATGGCAGTGCAATCTAGCGGGCCAACCATAGAGCCATCTGTTTTTCTACTTCAAGCTAGAAAAGTTTTTTTCTTTGTAGTTTTTTCGTTTGATGCTTATTTCGTGAAATATTTGACCCGGCCGATATCAATGGACCACCCTGTATATGCATGCCTTCCATCCGTACCATTTACAGGTCATTCATCACATTCGAACTGAAGACGACGGTAGACGATTAGAATTATGTTGTTGGGTACTTGAAAAACGTCAGTAATCCCATTTTTACTCTTCACTGACGAAGCTACTTTTATTTATAACGATTTCAATACCACCCGTAATTCACGTCAGTGGCCCGAAGGAAACTCATATGCCAGTGTCGGCACACATTTTCAAGAATGTTTTTCTGTATATGTCTGGTGTAGTTTGATTGTCAGTTGACTGGGCCTGTTGTGTTTCCGCATCATCTTACAGGTCCCCGTTTGGTTGAAAATTAGCTTCCAACATTCTTGGAAGAGATTCCTTTAGCTACAAGACTGCGTATGTTTTTCCAGCACGACGCAGCTCCTGCACATTCTAGTCGTCAGGTGACATCATCTTGACCTAACAATACCCAGAATATGGATCAGAAGGTGTGGACACGTTTCTTGTCGATCAAAGTCTCCCGAACCTTATCCCTTTGAATATTTGCCTGTAGGTATGGTTGAAAGACGACGTGTACAAAGAAAAAGTAAACAGAAGGACCGTTTTTGTAGGATTATGAACACTGCAGCCCTCATAAAAGAACGAAAAGACGACATCTGAAGAATTACACGTGGTGTTCACAAGAGAAGTCGAACGTACATTAAAGCTAGTAGCTGATTTTTTGAAAATCTACTTTGGTCGTCCTCATTTGTCTTTCCTTTAAGGTTGTTTGTGTTACATACCAACAGCTGCATCTCTGGACTCAATAAAAATTGGATAAATGTCAATTACCTTTTTATTGGTGTTCTTCTATGCTACTGACTCCTAAAACATTTACTATTCCTACTGAAACACCCTTTACAGCATCCCCTGTTAGTGCTGCCACCTACCACCTTGACTGGTTATTACAAGGTGGCGATGAACAGTGAATCTTATTGAGTGGACCCTGTAGAATCGTATGCATATTCAGTAACATTCAGAAGACATCCCTCTTTTGAGCGATTTAAGTGATTTTTATTTCTGGTTGATTTATTTCGGCATTTTGCTATTACTGATGTGAGGAATTAAAGGATGAATCGCGGTATAATCTTCTTCAGCGAAAGCAAGCGACGCAAAAAAAAAAAAAAAAAAAAAAAAAAAAAAAAAATCAGGGCGGACCAAGAAGTGAGGATCTATACCACGATTAAAAAGAAATCTGTTTTGCTAGTTTGAATAACTTATATAGTTTCCATAAGGCGTTTAGCAAATGATACGGTAAATTTACCTTCATTCAGTTACTATCAATTTTTATTTTTTATTTTTTTCTCTTCCCTCGACGTTTAAATTACGTGTAACACTGTATTGAAACTATTCTTGCTTTCAGAACAGCTTCCTAAAATGTCAATTTAATTAGTATGGTTTTCTCTATTCCTCGAATATTTAGTCGTAATGTATAATTTTACTTTTCTTGACAGGCCTCTCGGCGTCCATTAGTGTTGCTATAAGGTAATTTTGATGACTGATTACCGCTTACTGTTAACTGTGTCGAGAAGTACGGGTTTGTTTGTTATTAGAACATCTAGTAGGTTCACCACGCCTATTGGTTCTCTGTTGCTAAAAGTTAACGTTCTGTCAAGACATTTAAAACAATTCCGCGTGGTTTCGTTTTCCTGCTATCCACTCTCTATCTTAATCACATGAGTTTTCTATTGTTTAGCTGGTACATTGATATCTGTCTCTGATGTTATGACTCGATTTATAAATTCAGACATAAGTTTCTGCAAGTGTTTCCTGAAACACAATACAATTAGTGTTGCTGAAGCAGAGACTATGAAAAACCACAGAATTACCAAATTTCGTTCCGATTCAAATTATTCCACATTCAGAGTCTGAACTCACTGAACACGCTTCGACTTTTCAATTGCGCCAATCGTAAATTAAATATTCATTACTGTTAACTAGTTCCAGCTGCATTCATACTGCTGTATGAACGTTATTACTAATTATAAGCGAGACTGTTGAATGATATTTATAGCAAAACATACGAGCACAGACTGACAGGACATTTGCTGCGTAATTTCTGCGCACATTAGGATCATATAAGATCCATAAAAGGTAAACTGGAAGTTAGCAGGGTGTGTAACACTTAATTTATGTCGAAAATAATGTCTCGGAGTCGGTTATATCACATCTGTTAGGGGCTTAAGCGGTTCTCAAGGCGCAATAAATCGCTATAGGTAGGGTTCCTGCTTACGGCGACGCGATCAAACGCCGCAGCCGCCCAAATTCATCTGTTTACGAGGCACTTTCGCCGATAAGGAGCAATAAGCTACAATCAACTCAGACGCCACGCACTGGCGCGGGAGGCGGGCGATGATGCGACGATAGCCGATCACGGTCGAGCCTAGCCGACGATGGGGCAGCCGAGGTGATAATGTGCCACAACTAAATCAAAGTAATGGCCGTCATTTTTCAGGGATAATAGTCGGCCGCAAATAGGTGGTCTCCGGGTAATGGGCAGCTCGGCGTGTGTTGGTCGTTATGGTGATACTGGTCGCGCGTGGCCACATCCCGCTGATAATGAACAGGACAGCGCGCCCGAAACGCCGCTGTAGGAGACACCACAGCATTCCAGGAGCACCAGAGAAACCGACAGTGCACGTAGATCTGTGTATTAACATGTTCTAAAAAGCCACGCTGGAAAATGCGAGTCTTCAGGGGCTCATATCTCGGGCTTTATCGATCACAGAGACGTAGTGTGAAGTGCTACGGATATCTCTTGCCGTAACTGCCATTTGCACAGCTGTCGGAAGACTGGTCATACTGTAGCTACGCTATAGTACAGGTTCAAAATTAAAAAATTACAGACACCCTTTAGCAGAGCAAAATTGAGCAGATCAGTTGGTTCTTTGTATATCACGTATCATACAAGAGGCTAGTAAAAGCACTATTTGTTCCTGGCCCGTAACTGAGAAAACGATGAGAAACCATGATTTTTTTGGATACACTACTTGTGCGGATGGCCACTTCCATACTTTCTGATTATAGCATACTATCGAAATTTTCTCCACATGTTCTTAAGATAATATCTTCGAATGTTTCTTTTCACTATTTTAGTGGATGGCCACTTCCATACTTGCTGCTTATAGCAAACTAACGAAATTATCTCCATATGAAATCCTCTAAGCCGGCCGCGGTGGTCGAGGTGACTGAGGCGCTCCAGTCACGGTCAGCACGGCCACTACGGTCGGGGGTTCGAATCCCCCCTCGGGCATGGATATTTGTGCCGTCCTAGTTCGTAAGTAGTTCATTAGTAGTTTGTAAGTTTAGGGACTGATGACCCCGTAGTTAAGTCCCATAAGCTTAACAAACATTTGAACATTTTTTGAAATCCTCTAATGTTTCTTTTAATCTAATATATAAAGCAGAGTGTCCGTATATTTGTACGTGTTGCATACAAATCTACAGTTTTCTTCCAATCTTTATGAAATTTTGTACACGTAAGCTTCAATCCGTGAGGACGGTCGCCGTAAGTGTAAGAATCACGTACGATACATAGTTCACGAGATATGACGTCATAAATGAGATGCGCGAGAAACTGCTGCATATAGCGACAATGCTGCTCATTTTCTCCTAAACCATTGGACCGATATCAACCAAATTTGGTACACCCATTCCTTATGTGATATAACAGATGGTGTAGGAGTAAGAACGACATACGACACATGGTTCAGAAGGTATGACGTCGTAAGAATAGGAATCGTAAGAAACTGCGACATAATGCAGTGTGACTTTATAAATACGCTGTATGAAAATGAGAGTACTTAGCGACTTCCAACAAACTTTAAACATAATTTCAAAGATTTATTAAACTTTTTCTCGCTGACAACCATAGCAAAATGATGAAAGGAAAATGTTTCTCGCTTACTACTTTTCCGCTGTTCATAGACTGAAACTACGGCTTTCGGTATGACGTTACAATTTGTACTTTCGACTCAACAAATTGTAGCCTCAGGAAATTTTACACACAGTATACACGCATATAGTTGAGTGTCACTTCTAAATTGTATCACAGTACGACACTTAGTTCATGGGATATGAACACAAAAACAGTAACGTTCATGGAAAACCGCCCCATCATGCACCAAGTTGTAATCTATCACTTCTTTACTACTAATTGTATTCCAAAGAGATTTTACAGAAATACAGTTCTGATGCAAATGAATATATACTTGAAAAAGGCAGGAATAAATAAATAAATACCCGGTCAATGCCGGGTTTTCAGCTAGTCTTTATATAGAGAGTGTCCGTTTGTTTGTGTGTACGTGTTGCATACAAATATAGTTTTGTTACAATCTTTATTAAATTTTGCACACATAAGCATGAATTCATAAGGACGCCGTAAATGTAAGAATTATGTACAACAGATAGTTCACGAGATATGACGTCATAAAAAATAAGATGCGCGGAAAACCATGCATTATGCGACAATGCTGCTCATTTGCACCTAAACCCCTGGAACGGTTTCAACGAAATTTGGTACACATATTTGTTACGTGAGATAATTGCTGTAGGAGTACGAACCACGTACAACACATGGTTCAGGAGATATAATGTCATAAACAATAAGAGTTGCAAGAAACTGTCACATAATGCGGCGAAACTTTATAAATACATTATATGAGAATGACAGTACTTAGCGACTTGTAACAAACTTTAAACGTAATTTCAAACCTTTATTAAACCTTTTCTCCCTGACAACCAAATCAAAATACTGAAAGGAAAAAGTTTCTCGCTTACTACTTTTCCGTTGTTCGTGGAGCAAAACTACAGCATTCAGTATGACTTTATAAATTATAATTTCTCCACTACAAATTGTAGCCCCAGGAAATTTTACTGACAGTATACACGTATATAGCTGAATATACCTTCCAAATTATATCATAGTACGACGCGTCGTTGATTAGATATGAGGACATAAACAGTTACGTTCATGGAAAATCACTCCATCACGCACCAGGTTTTAATCTATTACTTCGTCACTACTAACTGTATTCGTAACAGATTTTAGTGACATGCACCATAATAAAAATGGATATATAACCACAAAATTATATAATTTTACAACATATAATTCAATAAATATGAGATCGTGTATATTGTGATTGGTAAAAGCCTTTCACATCATGCACCACGTTTTAATACATTTACGTATTTACTACTAATAAACTCGTGTATTCCAGTCAGCTGAAAGAAATTCCTCAAAGCTGACAGTGCTGTTGATAACTGTGAACGAATTGTGAAGCGTACTCGGCTGTAGGCGAAAGCAAGAGACTTCTATAGAGCTACAGGGAAAGGAAGAGAAGAATGAAACAGTGTACATCCAACGAATACCCGATATTTCCGGCATATCTACCTTTTAACTTCAAGAGGCTGTAGTTCCCAGTGAAACTTGCATTTGCTATTACGATTAATAAATAACAGGGCACCCTATTAAATACTGCAGAGTGGTTTTAACATCTTCATGTTTCTCACATGAACAACTACATGTCGATCGCTCAGTGGTGGGTTCCCCAAAGAATTTATTCGTATTAAATTTTCTACAAGTAACCAGAAATATTGTTTATAATCAAGTTCTGAATAAAATAAATGTATTAAGTTTACTTATAATTTGTATTTTGATGACTACCTTCCTTTGTTTGGATACTGCAGTTATTATTTTGTACATTATGCAAGACAGCCTTATTTATTGAGTACTCCTCCAGAAATATGAGATGTTATTTAAAAATTAGATATGGACAGAGAGAGAAGGGATATGAGTAGAACTAACTCAAAGCTTGAATAAATAAGTAAATACCCGAGCAACGTCGGGGTTTTAGCTATATAATCTATATATTCATCCCTTACCGAGATTCATGGATTCAAATTTATCATACTTATGCAGAAATTCACAAAAATCGTTTTTTTGCCGTTATGCACAAAGAGCTGTAAATAACTAAATCTCTAACCATAGCAACAGTCTGAGATTTTAACTTAAAAATGTAGCTATAAATGCAACTTTCCTTTTTTGAGAAATCTTTATCCGTTATCAAGGTAAGCGCGAAGTGTTGAATCTGCTAAGAGACAGCAGTCCCTCCGCTATGAAACATACAGATAACTAATACTTAGGCTGATTTAGTAGAGGGAAAAGCGGTAACTGGATCTTATCATTAAATAGTAAACTAGTGTCCTATGCCATATGTTTATTGATTTCCAACAGTGTCATCTTTCTCTGTTTTTCTTGAGAGAATGCAAATGATTTTATGAAATCCACTGTACGGAAAATATACATTTTTGCCCATTTTTCAGTTTGATCGCTTGTTGAAGGATTAATGTCATTTCCTTTATTCGTCACGTTACTGCCCATCATAATGTTAACTGAAGTATTGAAACATTTAAAGAAAGTTTGCAGAAGTATAAACTATGCGTTGACTCGAGCATGGTCTATTTTAACTCATACACTGCAGCCTATAACAATTTATATGACATATAAAATTATTTAAAATTGGGAACAACAATATCTCATTAGTTCTTGAGACAATGGCTTCATATCCGTCAGACGAACCAGTGTAGTGTGGACACTACTGTCACAGCGGACTTGGTGGCGGTTAGAAATACTTAGCACTCTCTTTTAACAAACATATAAATAGCAAACCCCCTTTGAAAGGAAAAATTAAGAACCACCGGAAAATAGGCAAATATACGCCTATTTAAAAGACTCTGACAGATATGTGGAGAACCAGTGTTTCACAGCTGGTTAAACAATAGAGTACATTATATTCCTGACGTAGATAAATTGGTCATTTTATTGTTGTCGTGAGGGTGCGAACGTCGGTTCAAAATTTCAGACCCGAGATGTGTCCAGAGTGCCACTATTTCTATTTTTTTTTTCAATTTTTCTGCGTTACTGAAAGCTAATTACATACGACTTCCATAGACCCTTTGAATAATATATTGTAACGAAATGATGTGAAAAGAGTCGATTAATAAAATATGAATGCATAATTAGTTTCAATCAATGGCTACATCGTGTCTATTTATAAGCTATTAAATGAAACACTGATCGGTATTTATCTTTAATCAACGTATTATTTTTTTAATTATACTCACATTTTAGTTCCAATAGAGCCCACAGCAATGATGAATTTCTTGAATGATTTCAGTTTTTCTCGCTGCCTGTTACTGTTACAATTAAATGATGCTTTTTTAAAATGTTTACTAGCACGTATTTTAGACGGTTTAGTATTTTTCTGCAACGTATGTAGTATATAGCTAAAATACAGAGTAGAAAGCAATCACTGGTTGTTCAGTTGACAGATGAAAAAGAGAACTCCCATTCCGAGTTTACGTTGACCCTGCTTGTCAACGTCACTCAATTGTATAAGCATATTGTAGTAGATTTGATATACAGTAAAATAAAGGAAATTTTAGAAAATGAAAATTATATTTCTGAGATTATTTCAAACTCTGGAGTGAACAAGTCTGTGTGTGGGTTTTTTTTTTTTTTTTTTTTTTTTTTTTTTTTTTTTTTTTTTTTTTTTTTTTTCCCAGATTGCCTAAGATCCTAAGTTCGCCTAAGATAATCGGCAGAGCTAACCTGCCGTCGTCGGATTGCGACCTTCCTATCGGTACTCACCAATAAGAATTGGGCAATACATAACTCAGGGTTGTAAAAAAGTTTATGGCTCGTTGTCTCTGTTCATAGGGGTGAGTTATGTATGTCAGCTTCTATGCCCTAAACAGCTATCCAATCTGTTTATTAAACAAGATCAATAACTAATCTGCAGTTTAACCATTCAAACAAACATAAATTAATTTTCTGAATAACCAACAAAATTTATTCTACAATCAAGAAGTGGTTTACTCACGAAGTAACCCTTTATAAATAAATTTTATTACTCATTTTGGACATGAAAATGCGCAGGTGGTCCTACTTTATACATCGGTAAATTATGAATATTTCCCCAATTACTCTTCATGAGAGGCACTATAAGTATCACACGCACTCGAGAGTAAAAGTTCCAATTTATCACTCGTAAATTAGTGAAGTCCATCGAACATTGTAGTTCCAAATCCGCCATTACATTATTTGTTATAAAACACAGTTCGTCATCAAACATGTGCTCGATTGCTGATTTATCACAGTTCCACAGCCCTACTACCGTGCATAGTTTACCACTTGTCAAAACAGACTAAGTTCTGCGCGGCTTCAGACCGCCCAGCGTCACAACCTTTCACCACCACGTCCAAGTTACGAGTCTTTTCCCAAGTATTGGAAAGTATGCTCTCTCTGCTCCAAAAATTGTATCCTTCCGCGCATCCTAACGCCTCATCTCTAAAATAAAATTTCCTTTCCAAAATATTATACATTTGAATATCACAGAATTATATGCTTAGACTACCTCCCTACAAATGTTGTTTGCATCTAACAAACAAATATATATTTAACAATACTAAAAAAGGGTTGAGACTGAAGCTCTTTGCTCAGGTAGCGTCTCACTGTTCAAATATACTGCCGCAGTTGAAATATACAGAATTTATATACAGAATTTATATTTAATTTATCATGGCTTTTTATGTAAATATATTCAGTTCTTGTCCATAAACACACATAATTCTTTATATTATAAATTATTTGCTGCGTATCTACTATTTTTAGTCGCCCATGAAATATGTAAATGGCAGTCTACAACATAAAAAGCAAACGATACTATTAAATATAATAAAATACATATATAAATGTAATGCACTTTGCTGCGTTCATGTTTTGTGTTTTTGTGGTGGAATCTATGTTCTTTCACAATAATATTACTACATCAATGAAAAGCAGAACAAGAGAGTAAAATAAAGTTTATTGAAAGAATGTGGAAGTAATGTGGTACATCTTTTAAGATAGTGAAGTGCTGCCCATATGCTTCTTAAATTGTTACTGATGAACACTACGTATCAATAATTGTAAATATAAGTCTTATAATATTATTATTATGGTACTAAAATTTGTCAACTTTTTATCTGTAAGGGATATTGAAATTTAAATTACGGCGTTTGTTTCTCCCAAGCCTCCTGAATCCATTCATGTAATTATATTTGCTGTATGATCATTCCCTGATTTTATATGGATTTTTAGTATAATGTGTGTAGCTATATTGTGTTTCAGTTGCAATCTGGGTTCGCCGCCCTCGCTCTTCCAAGACAGTCGCTTCCAGTTTCCGAGCACACTAGGGAAACCCTGACTACCTGTTCATTTACTAGGTACAAACTGTTAGCTGGCCAGCCTGGCAAAAACTGCCTTTCACATGAAAACAACCATCGACAAGGGATCTCAAATTGATTCCATATTTCTGGATTTCCGGAAGGCTTTTGATACTGTACCCCACAAGCGGCTTCTAATGAAATTGCGTGCTTATGGAATATCTCCCCAATTGTGCGATTGGATTCACGATTTCCTATCAGAAAGGACACAGTTCGTTGTAATTGACGGTAAGTCATCGAGTAAAACAGAAGTGATATCTGGCGTTCCACAGGGAAGCGTTATTGGTCCCCTACTCTTCCTCGTGTTTATAAACGATTTAGGAGATAATCTGAATAGCTCCCTTAGACTGTTCGCGGATGATGCTGTCGTTTATCGGTTAGTGAAGTCAACAGAGAATCAAAAGCAACTGCAAAGCGATTTAGACAAAATTTCTACTTGGTGCGAAAATTGGCAATTGACACTAAATAAAGAAAAGTGTGAAGTAATACTCATGACCACTAAAAGAAATCCGCTGAACTTCAATTACGCGATAAATCAGTCAAACCTTAAGGTCGTAAATTCTACCAAATACCTAGGAGTTACAATTACGAACAACTTTGACTGGAGAGAACACATAGAAAATATTGTGGGGAAGGCGAACCAAAGGTTACGTTTCATTGGCAGAACGCTTAGACGATGCACCAGCTCCACCAAAGAGACTGCCTACATCACACTTGTGCGTCCTCTCTTGGAGTACTGTTGCCCCTTGTGGGACCCTCACCAGGTGGGACTGACGGAAGATATTGAGAAGGTTCAGAGAAGGGCAGCTCGTTTTGTTTTATCACGTTACGGGGGGGAAAGCGTCACGGAAATGTTGCACGAATAGGGGTGGAAATCATTAAAAGAAAGACGTTATTCATTGCGGCGTGATCTGTTTGCGAAGTTTCAATCACCGACTTTTAGTTCTGAATGTGAAAATATTTTGCTAGCACCCACCTACTTAGGGAGACATGACCATCCCAATAAAATAAGAGAAATCAGATCGAAAACGGAACGATTTAGGTGTTCTTTCTTCCCGCGCGCTATTAGAGAATGGAACGGTAGAGAAAAGTTATGAAGATGGTTAATGAACCCTCTGCCAGGCACTTAAATGTGATTTGCAGAGTATCGATGTAGATGTAGATGTAGAACCAGCTTCCCTCTGTATTTGTAATGTCAGGAAATGACAGTCAAAACATTTACTTCTGATTTCATTCCTTGATAAGTAACTCATATGGATAAGCAATCTGTTTTGAAATGTAGACAGCTCACTAATATGAAATCAAATTTATTTCGTTTCAATAAATTCATGACCGCACTGAAATTGTCTTGCTTATGTTATGAAAGATTCGGTTGGATGAATCTCTTCTACTGTCTGACAGAATGGCAGATAACTACTATCGTCAATAGTATATATATATATATATATATACGTGTTATAAAATATTAAACTTGAATATTTTCCTACGTGCACCTCTCATATTATTCATTAAAAAATTGCACCCATGCGAAGCCGCTGTGGGTCGTTAGTTTGCAATGTAAATACAGGTTACCAGTATGTTCAAGAACTATAGTTTGACCTTTACTCAGTGACATATTACGGAGTTTGGATTGCAATTTTCGCCTTTCTCAAGGCAGTGGTGCCGTAAAAATCATTACAAATAATGTGATTCTTCAGTTTCTCCTGGCGTATTTGATAATCAAAATATCCATGGGTGTGCTGCCGGTCTATAGTGTCCAACGGGCACAATATTTCGGCGATCATACATGTCGCCATCATCAGGTGAACTGACGGACTGAGCTCCTGGAAACGCGCCGGCATAGTCCATCGCATGATTCTCCGACAAACAATGTTCAGCGACCGCCGACTTGCTCGGATACATCAATCGTGTGTGCCTCTAGTGTTCAACGCATCGATCCTCGACGTTACGCATCGTCTGTCCAATATATGACTCTCCACACTGACACGGAATCTGGTACACGCCAGCCTTCCTCAAACCGAGATCATCTTTGGCGCTCCCCAACAGTGCACGAATTTTATTCGGCGGACAAAAAACAGTTCCAACCTGGTGTTTTTTGAAAATGCGAGCGATCTTCCCCGAGAGTGCGCCGGTATATGGAACGAACGCAGTGCCTACGTCCTCCCTCCTGTTTTCATCCGTTTCTACAGGTTGTGATGTAGTGGTTGGTCGGAGAGTCCGTTGAATCTACCACTCTGAGTACCCATTTTCTCGAAATACAATTCTCAGGTGTTCCAATTCCAGGGTAGACTCTCTGCGTCGGAGATAGCTCTTGCAAAGCTGGCTAGTCTGCATGGAAAGATATGAAATACACAAAGCTGCACCTTGAATTTTATAGTCTTTTCCCTCTCCGAATTGTCCGGCTAGTAACCTTACTCTAACGCCCCGTCTGGTCTAACGCAGTTAAAGATTCTGAATTGTTATTATTTTTAGCCCTTTCGTTGCCTTTCGCATTATAAATTATCGTAAGTGTTACAGTATACGGTATTAACGTAATATATTTAACACATCTGACCATGAATAGCTTCAGAAAAATGTCTAATATGGTTCTAGAGCAAGTTAAATACCGTTCACGATGAATATACACATTTGGCTTGTACACCAGTATAGCGTCAATTAAATACGTTGCCACTATAACGCATATGCGGGCGACGACGTAATTAAATTTAGTCATCTACGTAAACGCCGTCTGTAACCAACGATTACAAAATAACTATCTGTAAACTGTATTTTACTATTATATGTAAAAATCAAAGTACTTAACTTCACAATACAAAATAAAATTAAGAGTACCCTTTAAATCCACTGAATATATGTAGCTATCAAAAAATGGAACAATACTTCCTTTTACCTTTGTTCGTATTAATTACCAGTCTTTAATCCAAGATATCCTCTCTATCAGAACATTTCATTGAAGAGACTTCCCAATAAACTTCCTTAAAAAAAAAAAAAAAAAAAAAAAAAAAAAAAAAAAAAAAAAAAACCCTCCTTTAAGCCAGATAATCAATACATTAACTAAATTCCTTTTATTTTTATTATGCGTCCAGTCTTAGTTATGTTTTATTATTGTCTTTACTGTATGCCACATACAGATATTAGCTTTAGAGTGACTGCTAACTAACTGCCCCCTCTGATTAACGTTTTATGGCAACTTTTCCCACCGAACCTAAGTCTAAGCTGCTAGATTGTTACTTGCGAGATCTACAAATAGTTTTATTGGTTCCAACCCCCAAATTATTAACATTCTATCCGTTACTGTCAAAATTTTAAGTTAAGTGTCGGAAGCTAAGTTGGTCTGATTTATTTTGAGTAACTCATGGAACCCTTCTGCACACAATTTGTAACCAGAGCCAGTCAAATAATACCAATACAGCTCAATGAATTCCCGTAGGATTCATACAAAAAGCGCAGACTTTTCAAATTACATCGTCAACTCCACACGGGACTGACTACCAACCACACCACAAACCAATCCTCAATATATACGTTCCGTAGATGAGTTACTTAATGCTGCCACACAGCATTAACTTCAATTACCATTTTATAACCAACTAACACTTCCCACAAACTGTCACTGCCCTGATCCGAAAAAACTCAGGTCAGGTAATACTACTATCAGTAGTGCTTCTGTGACTACTAACTATAAACCATCTTAGGAACAAATAAATCGTTGGGAGATCTTCATCTTTCACCGTAGAATAATTAGTAATGTTACGTTTTAATGTTATCTTCTTTGGCATACTTGAATTATCTTGAGCGGCTCATATGCAGTTAAAATATATCTATGAGCTCTCTCCTGGATATCAATTACATTGTAATTTTACAAATGTTACATACAGATATATTTTAATGGACAATTTAAAAAAAATCCTTAATATAAAATATTTTCGTAATAAATTGAAACCGTTCGAGAACTCCGTAACGAACTAGAAAATATTTTGTCCCGTTACATTACCTAGGGTTCTGCTCAATGAGTCCCCAAGGTCGTGCTTTCCCCTTATAAGTTACCTAGAAAGCGGACACACGACTTTGAAGTAAGGTGAGAGGGGGGCTGATCTTGTTTGTTATATTAAGTGGATGAATACGAATTTCGTCCGATGTTGTAATTCGAAAGCCTAGGTTAATTTAGAGTTTCAAGCTGACTCTGTACTTGAAAGCAACTTGGTACATGGCGAGCTCAGATCTGTGTTCCGAAAGCAATGATCATGTGAATTCCAGAGCTGTATTCGACCACGAGATCCAGAAAGCAGTAGGTAAATTTACAGAAAAACCCAAAGTTGCAAAATAGATTTTTAATAATTACTGATGACAAGTTTCAGGCTCCATGTTGGTGACATTTTTACACATACAAAAGATTCTTCCAGTTCACACTCATACAATGCCAGGCATCAGTAGACAGAATGAATCTTTCACTCTGCAGCGGAGTGTGCGCTGATATGAAACTTCCTGGCAGATTAAAATTGTGTGCCGGAACCGGGACTCGAAGCTGGGACCTTTGTCATTCGCGGGCAAACGCACTACTGACTGTGCTATCCCGACACGACTCACGATGCCGCCTCACAACTTTACTTCCGCCAGTACCTCGCCTCCTACTTTCCAAACTTCACAGAAGCTCTCCTGCGAACCATGCACGACTAGCACTCCTGGAAGAAAGGATATGGTGGAAACATGGGTCCTGTCGGGATAGCACAGTCGGTAGTGCGCTTGCCCGCGAAAGGCAAAGGTCCCAGGTTCGAGTCCCGGTTCCGGCACACAATTTTAATCTGCCAGGAAGTTTCATATCAGCGCACACTCCGCTGCAGAGTGAAAGATTCATTCTGGAAACATCCCTTAGGCTGTGGCTAATGCATGTCTCCACCATATCCTTTCTTCCAGGAGTGCTAGTCTTGCATGGTTCGCAGGAGAGCTTCTGTGAAGTTTGGAAAATAGGAGGCGAGGTACTGGCGGAAGTAAAGTTGTGAGGCGGCATCGTGAGTCGTGTCGGGATAGCACAGTCGGTAGTGCGCTTGCCAGCAAAAGGCAAAGGTCCCAGGTTCGAGTCCCGGTTCCGGCACACAATTTTAATCTGCCAGGAAGTTTCATCATTAGACAGTCTTAAATTTGATGAGTTCTTTGCGAGGCACTAAAAATGTGAATTGCGGAGTAGTTACGTAGATGTACGAATCAGTAGGAGACCCAGAAGAAGATGTCATTGTGACCGAAACATTGGTCGTTTTGTCAGTAACCATCTTAATAGGATGCGGTACAGAAACCGTTTATGTCAACTGACTTCCCGCGAAAGGCTACGCAATTGCATAGTCAAGCAGGTGAATTTTGTTTTCTTTTCCCTGACAGAAATGAAAATGCTTTGGTGAGGCGAGTGTCAACAGCCGTAATTTATTTCAGAAAATGCATCTTTAAAAAACCATGAGTTGTTTATTCAAAACCTTATATATCTACCAGTTTCGGTCAATAGACCATCTTCATGGATAAACTATGCCTGTTGACCGAAACTGGTAAGTATATAAGGTTTTGAATAAACAGCTGAAAATGGGCATTAATCGAAGTGATGCTATATATATATATATATATATATATATATATATATATATATATATATATTTGTGGAACTAAGGAATGAAATTTTATATTTTTGCACGTTAATCAGACAGTGTACAACCAAAGAATCTTGAGAAAGGTAACTTAACGTCACATGCTGTTACTTGTATTTATGAAATCTTGGCAAGAAATTTGTAATCCTGTTTCGACATAAAGAAGCTACAGCTGTAGTAATTGCTGAGATACCAGTGAAGTATTCACAGCTTTTGTTCTTTCAGAGCACAAAGCGCGCTGCTTCAGCTCGGCCGTTACTTCCCTGAACCGCCTGGACGTGCGATGTGTGGCACGGAAGGGCGCACCCAATTTCCTAACGACCCCGCCGACTGTCCACAGCCCAAATTGCTCTCTCTCTCTCTCTCTCTCTCTCTCTCCCTCTTCCCTCACCACCACTCGCACGCTCTCTTCGCTCCTTTTTCTCCTGTCCCCTTTGTCTCTCTATTCACGTGAGACACACAAACTTCGATCTTCTGCCTAAATGGTAGTAGGGGACAGGCACCTCGGCAAAATGAGGGCCAGTGGTGTAGCTACATTATCTTTTACCACCACACCCTGGAGTATGAGTTTCTGTGAACCTAGGGTACTGCGAAATTCTTCAAAATAAAAACGGGGATTGCCACATGTTTCCCGAATAAAGTTATTCGTTTGCTTCTTTCTATTAGACAGGTACAGTAATGTTACACATATTTTGATTGGTTATACATATTAATTTATTAGAGAAATACTGATTAATTTTCGTTGCTGCTCCTGATTAAGATTGAAAAACGATAAAGAATAAAAAGTTGTTATTCCTACGTATCTATCTCAAAAGTCAGTAAAAGAAGCGTTCTAGAGTTGGGAAACAAGTAGACATGTAAATATTTACATGCGCTACTTGAATTCGGTAATGTGGGTGTGCAAGTCAGTTCTTTGAATGTACACACATTTCGAACAAATTGTGACTTTCTGCGACAGGCACATACAAAAGACACACACATACAACACTTTCAGCTATCGGCCATGGCCTTCTTCAGAAAATAGAACACTCACGCAATCACATAGGCACACAGCACAGTGATACAACCACCACCTCCGGCTGCCGCACTTCGAAAAAGTAGCAGCTAAAAACCTATTACTGTCTTAAATTGAAAGACGCTCGTCATTCTGATGTCTAACCTAACGCGTCGAGGTAGATTTTTGCCCCTAGCAGGGCCCAATATTTTGGTACAATTTAATCCATTACAATTCTTGCACTTAATCCAAACAGAGAAAGACCAAGTAAAGAATCCGACCGACGGCACGTGATGGTCTACAAAGTAGAAGGAATTCACCACGTTGCCATACCGTTTTACAGGCCTGCTTCGAACCTCGCTGAACATACTATGCGTGAATTTTGACGATTCTCTGGTGGATATTGTAGAAAGAAGCGCGAGAAATTGAGAGAACGATTAGCGAAATTTGAACAAGTCATCAAGAGTTTAAGTCACGTCTCTACAGTAGTTTTATGCATGGAAATATCTTTTCGACGAGTAAATCAAATTTCCT
Source organism: Locusta migratoria (assembly GCA_026315105.1). Taxonomy (NCBI): domain Eukaryota; kingdom Metazoa; phylum Arthropoda; class Insecta; order Orthoptera; family Acrididae; genus Locusta; species Locusta migratoria. The sequence continues at coordinate 925,166,180 of CM048744.1, read as the reverse complement.
CAACAGGGTGAGCTTGCAACTGGATGATTGGAATAAATTATCACTGGAAACAATGAAAAAGAAAGAAGGGATATAATACCCTTGACCACTTACCTATAAAATAGAAGATCTAAATCTTAACAAAAAGTATCAACGACAAAATAAGTAACTTTGATCATTATAATAAAGGGCCAGTCACAATTATTTACCAAAATTCTGTTGAGGTAGAAACATAAGAGTTTTAAACGTATTGAGAATATCGAACTGAGTAAGAATCCACAAACGTGAATACGAAAACCGTAACTGAAAATAAAAATTCCAACAGCTATTGTGAAAAATATGGATTGTGAATAACAATAACAACACCTCAGCTGTGATATCATTACTTTTTTTTTATTGGCTAACAATTTAAGTGTGACATGCTGCCATCTTCAAACACTTTCTGCATCGTCGTACAACGGTCATGAAGAAAATAACCAGTAATTAACAATCATGTATGATTATAGTCATCGCAATACACACAAATGCGCATTACCGCTTATATACATAATAACCTAACTTATAGGATGATGCAAATGCCACTGTAGGAAGGGCCTGAAGTTTGTGGTGTGGTCCACTGCAATTGGTGGCAAAAATAAGTAATGTCACCGTAGCTGACAGTGTTCTTCTAGTCATTCACAATATACACTGCGGAAGCCCCTCCATCTACACTCGATACAGTTGTAATTAAACTAGTGGACTGTAAACGGTAGCTTCAGTTATTGGTGAATACCAGTTAGTGAAGACAGAGGGTATTGTCAGAAGAACCAGCGAACAACAGCAGTGGCGTGAACAGCGTGTGTATTTTGTTCGCAATAGATAGATAAGACTCCACAGCCTGGAGTGCGGAGGAGTGTTTTGTTACAGTCGCTGAAGTGAAAATATTTTGTGTTTGCATGTTGGCAAAATTGTACAGTGATACACGGTCGGTGGCGTGCTGCGTGCTAGAATACCGACATCTCTAGGAGAGTGTTTTCCGTCTGTCAACACCACGAGAGGTTGCATGTGCGCATCACAGCACCCGCATTGGAGTTCTTCGAGAATACAACTCATTGGTCTAGTTTTGCCTGCGCCATCGATGCCACTACCTCTTTCATCAGCAAGCAATATAATTATGTGTGACGTCCCTCTCATCTTACAGGATGAAATTACAAGCAGAGTGGAAAATGCAGTGTTTGTTATAATGCTTGTCAACACACAGTGGCGACGATGTCACAGTCAAATGCATCAGTAGATAGTGTTCTATCGTGTATATTACTGCCGAACATATAGGTAGGGAAACAAAACTTTCATTGTCTTCAAGTTTAATTCTCTCCATAATAGATAGATTTGTTACGCAGCTGTTTAGATTATATAGATGGATGAAAATACAAGCAGCTGCATGCAAATTCATTGTTAAATTTTGTACGACCGGTTTCGGTGCTTCAGTACACCATCTTCAGGGCCCCGTTGAGTAAATGTTATTAAAAGCACATTTGAACTGGTTAGCCATTAAAACCGGTAGCCGTAAATTTCTTGTTGTATTCATGTTACACCCTCAACAACGACTTCAGTCCGCAGTCTGGTTTGATGCAGCTCCCCATGCCACCCTGTCCTGTGAAAACCTCTTCATCTGAAAATAAGAACGGCAACCTATATGATTTTGTATCTGCTTCCTGTATTCTTCCTTCGGTCTCCCTCTACGATTTTTACCCCACACACTTTCTTCTACCACGTTAACAATTTCTTGATGTCTCAGAATGTTTTTCACCAGCCTATCCCTTCTCTTAATTAGGATATGCCAGAACTTTTCACTCCAATTCTGTTGAGAACCTTCTCATTAGTTACGTGATGTACACATCTTATCTTCATCATTCATCTGTAGCACCACATTTAAAAAGCCTCTATCATTTTTTGTCTGAACTCATAATCGTTCACTCAAATGTTTAATGTTCAAATGTTTGTAAAGCTTAAGGGACTTATCTGAGGGGCCATCAGTCCCTATATTTACAAACTACTTATGAACTACCTTATACTATAGATGACACAAACTTCCATGCCCGAGGGGGGATTCGAACCTCCGACGGCGGACGGCAGCGCGCACCACAACACGGCGCTGCAGTAATCGCGGCTAATCCGCCGCGGCAATGCTACACTCCACACAAATTCTTTCAGAAAGGACATGTAACATTTAAATTCATATTGGATGTCAACAACCTTCGCTGCTTTAGAAACGCTTTTCTTTCCATAGCCATTCTGCATTTTCTACCTTCTTCGAGCATCAGAAGTAATTTTGCTACCCAAATAACAAAACTCATTTACTACTTTTATTGCCTCGTTACCTGATCTAATTCCTTTATCATTGCCTCATTTTCTGATACTAAATTCCATTACCCTTATTTTGCTCTTATGAATGTTCATCTTATATTCTCCTTTCCAGACAATGTCCTATTCCATTCAATGCTCTTCCAGGTCCTTTGCTGTCTCTGACGGAATTGCTATGTCACAGGCAAACCGCATCGTTTTTATTTCTTCTCCCTGAACTGTAATCCTCTCTGCAAATCTCTCCTTACATTCATTCAAAGGTTGCTCGATGAACTCAATGAACAACCATGGGGAAAGGCTGTACCCCTGTCCTACTTCCTTCTCAAAAAGTGTTCAGCTCTAGTTGTGTGTGTAGTGTCCTTTCGATATGATGTCGTGATATGCAAAATTTGTTTTGTTGGATATGGATATATCTGAAAGACAATATTGCAACTTCCTATATAGATAATTTCAATACTGAGTATAAAAATAATTTAATTTTCGAATTTTCATTTCTTAAGGTGTGATGGGAGTACTCCAAATGAAATTATCAGATTCGATTTTCCACGTAGCTTTATTGTGGGAGAATGTCTTGGAACTTCCTAACTAGTTCTCCTTTTATTCCATTTTATTCCATGAGAAAAAAAAAAGTGTATGTAGTTTTTGTATTAATACCTGGATACCAAATTATTTTCGTTGAATATAATGCGATTTGTAGTAATCATTATTTAATTGAATGTGTATTTTGTCTTTAAATTCTTTGGTTTAATTAATAGTGCTCTTCGCTTTATTTTTTATTTGCTTTTCTTGGGGATGGAGTGGGGGGTGGGAGAGCGTATTAAATGCAGACTAGTTTGTCTTTCTATTTTCACACTCTTGCCATATAATCTTGTGTGTACTAATCACTTTCATACCTGTCGTTGAGAATTAGCTCATAATTGACGGGCTTTGTCTATTCTGTGCCATTCATTTATTTATTTATTGTATATAAATTCGGTCAGTAACCAGTGATGTAACTGCAATATTGCTAAAGGTGACGCATGATTTACCATAATAACCATAATGAAATTAGCAATATTTTTAAAATATGGCTTTTAGAATTCCATTTTCAGTAACTAACATGTGAACAGTAATTAATGTCAGAGTACGTGTGACTTCAGAAACCCCCTATGAAGTTAATTAATGTCTAATTTATGGTATTTAACTGCAATCATTACTCTACGTTTTGCACACACAATTGTAATTCTCCTTGTTCTTTGTATTGAAAACCAAAATATTTCTCTATTCCCCAAAGTTTTATAACTCAAGATTTGTTTTGCAGGGATGTGTAAGGGTACACTGTATATTAGGGAAGTACTGACAGTCTTCGACTGTCTAAGGTATTTGGTCGTAACATCATAGGATGGCACATAGCAAGCAAGTGACAGCTGGCGGTGAGAATTTGGAGGCAGCAGTTTGCTTTGAGTAGCTTATGAAATGAGGTAATATAGATTTATCTAATATTGGCACACATAAATTAACCAACCTTCGTGAAAGTTTGTGTTTAATGTGTGGTTGAATATGGTGTTATTATGTCATTAAGTGTCCGATTTCATAGGTGAAACATGGTGTGACAGTTATGGCTAACTGTTAAATGAACAGTCTATCAGTATTAATCTAAATTAATCATCATGATATAGAAATTCAACCAGAAGAGCTATACACTTAATTTTATCCATTGTTATCCGTGGCTGTTTTGTAAAATTAAACGAACTCGCCATCAGTTACAAAAATCGTTATTACTTGGAATAACAAAGCGTTCGGTCACAATAAATCTGTGTATTGATCACAGATCGATTTCGGCTAAGTAACTAGCTATCATCAGCGTCATATCGTAGGTATGTTTTGCAAGCTGCCGTTTAAATTCAAGTGGTACAATTTAAACGGCAGTTTCGAAAATATACCTATGATATGACACTGATGATAGCCGGTTACGTAGCCGAAATCGATCTGTAATTGATAAACAGATTTATTGCTGCCAAATGATGTGTTATGCCAAGTAATTATATCAACGGTCTCTGAGCATAACAATCCAATTATGAATTGAAACATAGCTTAAATCGTGATTTATTAATGCACGATGCATTTGTAGCCCTGGTGTCTTTTGAGTAATTTACATTCGCTTAAAGTTTCTGGGCTTTTCGTGACCAAACATGAATGGTAACAACATGATACATTTTAATAAACGTTTACAGAATTAATAATATTGAATAATTAACTTACTGATTAACAGTGGTGTATAAACATGTCTGCTGTAGTAGGAACTTTGTCGTACATTTACTGGTATAAACAAACACAGATAATTCTTGTTTTGTACCGCATTGTGATATCACAACTCAAAAGACCTACAGCTATGAAGACGTAGTTTTATATGACAACGGTGGTCTATACATTCAAAAGTGTTTTATTTTATATATTAAGATATGGTGTTTTTATAAAGATACAGATTTGTTACGTTATTGTTTGTATATTATACACTTATTTATACATCATAAAGATATCTATTTATACATTATATATATATATATATATATATATATATATATATATATATATATATATATATATATATATATATATATACATTGAACTTTCATACAGTTTCTACAGAAGCGAAGTATCCTTAACGATTGAAAAAAAGATCAGGACATTCTCGTTTTAAAGAAGGGTAGTCGATCAGATGAGCAAAATTATAGGCCTATAGCTCTGACATCGGTCAGTTGTAGTTTTGGAACAAGTTTTAATTTCGAGTATTATGACATTTATGGAGACCGGAAATCTCCACTGTAGGAATCAATATGATTTCCGAAAGCACCAGTCATGTGAAGTCACGTCTTATTCCACGAGACCGAGAGGCTGTGACCTTTCCCAGGTAGATGCCGGGTTTCTGAATTTCGCAAGGTGTTCGATATGATTACGCATCGTTGCTGATGAAAAAACGATGAACATATGCAATATCAGATTAGCTCTGTGCCTGCATAGAAGAGTTTCTAGCTAAGAGAACGCAGCACGTCATTCTCAACGGAGAGAAGTCCTCACACATTAAACTGATTTCTGGCGTACCCTTGCTTTGCACAATAAATTCAAATGACCGCGTAGATAACAGAGTACTTCGGAACTTTGATGCTAGAAAGGGGGCAACTTCCTTCGCGTACTCCGTATAAAATCGAATTATCCTCTTGTCTTTTCCTCTGTTTTTCATTGAGATTTTTATTGCTTCTTTTATTTATCACTCACACATTTATTTCAATATATGACATTTCGTCGTCTATGCGAATGATGAGCAGTGTTGACAGTATTCAGTGGATCGTCATAGACTGCACGACGGTACTGCTCGCACCAACATATGTGTCCCGTAAGCATCACACAGGCAAGAGAAATGAGACATGGGAGCTCGTATGGAAATAAAACGACGCTCGTCTTCTGCTCGCTCCATCTGCGAGTGAAGGAGCAAAGCAAAGAACTAGCAGCAGAAGTCGAGACTCTTCTCTGTGTACCGTACACGCGACGTAGACAGATGTGCATATAATCTATGGTGTGCTTGTTGGTAATTGCATATCGTACGAGCTTCAACCCTATAATGGCAGGATTAATTACTGTAAAAATTTGTTTCAGGCTTTTCAATTTATATTGACTCAGGAGTGGAACTAAATTTAGGATGTTGTTTTTAGTTTTCAATAATTTTAAATGCGACTTTTACGTCCTACTAGACTCGAGGAGGAATAAATTTAAGGAACGATTTTTTTTTACTAGCCCTTTGACACCCAGGGTTGTAGGTGATAAAGCATTAAAATAGAAAGGGATGTTTAAGATACAAAATACGTACAATAGTTAATTACATAATAGAAAATACATTTATTTTCAAAAAAAAATTGTACCCTCCCAAGTATCTGGTTTGGGCCTTCACTAAAAATTTTTAAGTTCTGCACAACTTTACACTAGTATGCCTTTTGAAGGAAATCACATAATAACATCACTGGATCATAAAAAATCAATTGGATGTCAGGTATGATAGCTTCACATGTCTAAACAAGGATATCAACAGCCTGTCAACAAGCCTTTCTTGATGCCATTGTAAGTGTACTGGAAGTTTGCCGACTGCTCGTACCACCCAGAGTAGAAACATGTGACTGAAACAAGTTGCGCACCTTACCAAAGTCCATCCACGATTCTGTGATGCAGGCCTCAACTTAGTAGAGTGATCACAAAAAATAAAGCGAGAAAAACCAGAACTGCACAATTCTGCGTGCAGGGCCTTCGACTACACCTACATCTACAAGGGATACTCTGCAAATCAAATTTAAGTGCCTGGCAGAGGGTTCATCGAACCACCATTATACTATTTATCTCCAATTCCATTCTCGAATAGCGCACGGGAAGAAAGAACACCTGAATCTCTCCGTTCGAGCTCTGATTTCCCGTATTTTATTCTGATGGTCATTTCTACCTATGTAAGTGGGAGTCAACAATATATTTTCGCATTCGGAGGAGAATGTTGGCGATTGGAGTTTCGTAAGTAGCCCACGCCGCAGTGATAAGCGCCGTTGTTGTAATGATTCGCATCCCAGATCCTGTATCACTTCCGTAACGCTGTGTCCCCTGTATTATGTCAATACGAAACGACCTGTCCTTCTTTGGACTCTTTCGATGACCTCCGTGAAACCCACCTGATAAGCACCCAACACTGGCCACCAATACTCCAAAAATGGACGGACAAGCGTAGTGTATGCAGTTTCTTTTGTATTTCTCTTGCATTTTTAAGGGTTCTACCAATAAAACGCGAGACCCACTCGTCTCGCTTAGTCACCTGAGACAAGAAAGTTCGTCGTGTAAAAGGGGGATTAGTGGAGGGAACTCTGACCAGCGCTTGGTACACGCAGAATGTTGGAAGAGGCGTTCTTCTGCCATTCTTGTAGCAGGAAGGTGATGTCTTTTTATTTTATTTTATTTGTTTTTTCTGTTCCATAGGACCCACTTGAGGAGTAAGACTCCATGGTCATGGAACAAGTCAATACATTGTTACACAAGAATGGTAATAGAAAAATTTTAAGTAGTCCTTTGCACACGACAATCTTAAGACAAAGTGAAAAGAATCAATAAAGAAAAAATGAATTAGCTTAATTGTTTAACTTTTCTAGGAGTTCCTCGACAGAATAAAAGGAGTGACCTACCAGTCTCGTCTACCCACAACTCTTGCAGAACTACGTGAACAGGTCGAGCAGGCGCGGGATAACATATTTACCACCATCTGTGGAGTTCGAGTGGATGCCAGAATCAGCACCTGGGGTGTCGTCCTTGGAGGGCACACCACTAATATGGCTGTTTCATCATTGATCGACAGGTAGTACCTCAGTACCGTTGAGCTATTGATCTGTAAATATAATCATTTCATTCATTTCATAGACAGTAAATCTTGAATGAATTGGAAAAATCTAATAGGGTGTAGTTCTTTTATTTCCAGCAGTTTATGAACTTCTCTACTATCTTCTTTGGCGAGTTCTTTGTATATCCTAGTGTTACACCGTAGCTGATCTTCGGCTCGAGCGCATTCGTGCTGTATGAGGGCGACGCCAGCCCCTGGGGTGCATAAGTATCGAAAATAGAACTTTTACATTTTCATACATATTTCGCTCAGCCTGGCTTGTCAGACCGATCACGGGTCGTGGCGCGTGCCTGCTGCTGGAGAATTCCACACTCATGTACCCGACACGTGCACTCATTGGTGGCTCCGTTCCACTGACGACGGTACGCTACCCTCGGAGACTCGGCAGAGCCTAGCCACCAACCAGGAGCCAGACTGTCGGTCACGTGGGGTACTCTGTACTGTGTCCAGACTTCAACGACAGACCGGAGAACGGACGCTCTCTTGCCTCCCTGCCTCCGACCTAACTAGACCCGTTTCCTTGAGCTCCAGTGTTTCCATTACTTTGCTTCTCATGCACCTTTCGGGAAAGGGGTCGACCTCCCCCCGGGTCCCCTTTTGTGCCATTTAACAATCATGTCCAAACAAAACCCATTCTAACGTCACCAAAATGTCACGCGTTTCTCATTTGAAACCATTGCCCACTCCTTCGCTCGGACATCCTGGCAAAGTGCTATGGCTGTAGTGATCGACAAACCCATCTATTAAGAGACTTCCAGCCAAATAGTAGACTAAACGTGGCCTTCCTTTGGACCAAACCATCCACTCCGGTAGATGTACGAAAACACAAAGGAATAGAAATTGAAAATTGTATTGATTATCATGCGAAAACTTTTCAAACTTCAATCAAATCTAATCTTTATAAACCTATGGGAGCAAACTATAGAGGTCATCGGTCCCTAGACTTGCAAACTCCTTAAAGTAACCTACTGTGACGATACTGCTGGCCCTCTCATCTCAATGTTATCGTACGATACCGTCTGCGTCGGACCCGGAATAGTGTGGTTCAATAGTGATATATGTTGCGTGTGAAGTTACAAACGAAATAGCTAGTCTAGGAATCAGTGTAGGACAGTGTCTAGGTGATACTGTGATTAAAACAAGTGATAATTAATGAAATCTAAGAGATTTGTATAAGATGTTTCCAGACAGTTCTATAGACAATAGTTTTGTCATTGTATGTAATTTCAATAAATAGACAGACGAATGGTAAAAACTTTTGTATCTACATAAAGACATTAAAATAAATAACATTTTATATATGTTAGTCTCATAAACAAGTTGTGTAGACCAGCTAATTGTGTAATTAATTTAATAGTCAAAATTTCAATATTGTAATTCTCTGTATATATTGACTGACGTGAGATTTTGAACCTATTTTCAGAATGGCCATGATAATTGATAGTTCAATATATGTTAGGAACATGTATGATGTACTCGTTAACTAATTAATTGACATTTGACATTTTATTTTGTTGTCAAACAAAAAGTAGCGTGATTAAAACGTAAAAAGATAGGTGCGATCTAAAACTAATGTATCTATAGTTTTCATTTTATATTGTGATTATTTGTGTGTACATGAAAAGTTTTCTTTAAGTGTTTGTTAATTGTAAATTAGTATATTCAATTGTTATGAACAATGTGTGATGTAAGGTCATTATTGCCGATGTTATATATTTGCCTCACCGCCTTGCGTGGGGGAGTTGGAGTTTTAGTCGTTTGTCAAGTGCTCTGGAAGCTATGTCAGTCCGTGTTGTTGTTGTACGCAAGTTTTAATTTGTAATGTTTTGGTGGAGAAGCAGTGTGGTTTCAAATTAAAGAAGAAGTGAAAAATTGTACCTAGGAGTATTTATTTCTACCACGACGCCCCAGGAGAATAAAGTTGCAGCGAGCAGAACCTCCATACATCGCAATGTTGAAAAGATGAGTATCTTGTTTGGAACTGGTAGAAATGAACTGTAATTACTTAATAATCTATTAATACGTTTCACTACGCTAAGGTCAAACACACACACACCCATCCCGACGGACTTCCGACTGGGATCAGCCGCGCGCTGCGCAGCAAGGCGCTATACAAAATAAAAATAAAAATAGTATAATATGTCTTGCCGTGGCAGTTTATTCTCTTTTTCAAGTTTATTCTCTTTGCCTGTACCGGCTTACGTAAAATCACGTGACAGGGTCAAATCACTGTCATTTCTTCTATTAACGCTGAAACGGTGCCAGTTATGAAACGCCGCGCGGGAGTACCGAGCGGTCTGGGGTGCCATGTTGCAGATCGTGTGGCCTCCCGCGTCGGAGGTTGGAATCCTCCCTCGGGCATTGATGTTTGTGTTGTCTTTAGTATAAGTTAGTTCATAAGTAGTTTTTAAGTTTAGGAACTGATGACCACGCAGTTAAGTCCCGTAAGGTTAACAAACATTTGAACATTTGAAGTTATGAAAAAAAAAAAAAGCAACAGCACAAAGTTGTAGCCAATTTTCTCCTCTACAAACGCAACTATTTGTATCAGATAAACGGTTAAGACGTTATTTGCAATTAAATTTCGTACTGTCGAAAGGCCATCACAAATGGCCTAATTTTAGTGTTACTCACCTATTATTGGTCCGGAATATTTGCAAAAGGGAGTGTCTGATCTGTAAAATTTGGTGTCCATCGCGTGAACGACGCGACCTAAAAAGTGGGAACACATTACAGACGGTCTCAAATCACCGTTATTTTGGCATATATCTCTGAAAAGGTCCGAGATATGGAAAGAAAGAGAGCAATATTGTAAACAATTTCCTCCTCTACAAATTCGTTTATTTAACGAGGAACGATGAAGCGGTTATTTTCATTAAAATTTCTAGCTTTTAAAAAACGATAGCAAAGGCCCACTTTTAGAGTTACTAGCATTACCTAATGTGTCAAAAAGTTGCTCAAATAGGAAGACAGAAGGTAAGGGAAAACACTACATCTGAATTTTTTCTGCTGTAAGACGTTTGTATAGCCAGCTTCCGTAGCAGGTAAAGAAATATTTGTCTTCGGAAATGAAACAGTCGTTTTCTTGCTGCAATATTTTTATTTCCTCCAAACGCGTTTCGCCCTTATTTCAGGGCATCGTCAGTGTATTTTCCACCAGGAAATTACATTCTTGTTTACTTATGAAGCATCAACAGATTAGAAACAGATCACTTTATTTTAATCGATAGGATATGGACTACTCAAGTTTTCTAGTCTGGAGATTTTCAAGGTGTTCTTCCCACCTAGTCACTGGCTGAATTCACACAGCTTTGGCACAATTTGCGTACATTCTTCTTCATTTTATCACTCGCTATTGCAGTGTTACTAATTTACAGGCTTGAAGGTGTATCTTGTTTAGGAATTAGTTTGTTTTAGTATGTGTACGGGGCGTTGAAACGTACCGGCTCGTAGCTACCATATTTGGGGCTATCGGTAACGCCTGGCTGAAATACGATAGGACAAAACTAAATTGCTACAAATAATTTAGGACAAACACAAAGACCCATGTCCGAGGGGGACTCGAACCCCCGACGGCGAACGGCCGTGCGCACCGCAAGCACGGCTCTCCAGTACATAGAGATGTGGATTTTGCTGTTTAATTACCAAATAAAATGGAAACCTGGAAGAAAGTACAGCCGAGTGATATAGTGAAAATGGTAAAAGTTCATATATCTATGGGATGTCCTGTACTGTCCTGAAGAAAATTGTTGGTGCAACAGCACAGCCTTTAGCAACAGCAATAAACAACTGCCTATCTGCAGGAGTTTTCCCACATTTTTTAAAAATCGCACTGACAGTGCCAATCTACAAAAAAGGAGACCCAGAAAATGTGTCAAGCTTTAGTTGTTGTTGTTATGGTCTTCAGTCCGGAGACTGGTTTGATGCAGCTCTCCACCCTACTCTATCCTGAGCAAGCCTTTTCATCTCCTTATAAGAACGGCAACCCACATCCACTTGAATCTGCTTACTATACGCATCTCTTGGTCTCCCTCTGCGATTTTTACCCCACACACTTCCCTCCAATGCTAAATTTACGATTCCCCGATGTCTAAGAATGTGTCCTACCAAGCGATCCCTTCTTTTTGTCAAGGTATGCCAAAAATTCCTTTTCTCACCAATTCTGTTCAGTACCTCTTCATTAGTTATGCGATCTACCCACCTAATCTTCAGCATTCTTCTGTAACACCACATTTCAAAAGCCTCTATTCTCTTCCTGGCCGCACTGCTTATCGTCCATGTTTCACTCCCGTACAAGGCAACACTCCACACAAATGCCTTCAGAAAAGACTTCCTTACCCTTAAGTTAATATTCGATGTTAGCAAATTTCTCTTTTTCAAAAATGCTTTTCTGCCCATTGCCATTCTGCATTTTATATCCTCTGTACTGCGACCATCGCATGTTATTTTACTACCCAAGTAACAAAACTCATCTACCACCTTCATTGTTTCGTCACCTAATCTAATTCCTTCAGCATCGCCTGATTTTCTAAGACCGCATTCCATTATTTTTGTTTTGCTCTTGTTAATGTTCATTTTATATGCACTCTTCAACACGCTGTCCATTAGATTCAACTGCTCTTCCAAGTCCTTTGCTGTCTCTGACAGAATTACAATGTCATCGGCAAAACGCAATGTTTTTATTTCTTCCCCCTGAACTTTAATCCCTATTCTAAATTTTTCCTTGCTTTCCTTCACCGCCTGCTCGATGTACAAATTGAACAACATCGGAGAAAGGCTACAACCCTGTCTTACTCCCTTCCCAATTGATGCCTCCCTTTCATGCCCTTCGAGTCTAATAACTGCGGTCTGGCTTTTGTACAAGTTGTAAATAACTCTCCTTTCCCTGTATTTGACCCCTGCTGACTTCAGAATTTGAAAGAGTGTATTCCAGTCAACATTGTCAAACGCTTTCTCCAAATCTACAAAAGCTAAAAATGTAGGTTTGCCTTTCCTTAATCTATCTTCTAAGATAAGACGTAAAGTGAGTATTGCCTCCCGGGTTCCTACTTTCCTCCTGAATCCAAACTGATCTTCCCCGGTGTCAGCTTCTACCATCTTTTCCATTCTCCTGTAGATAATTCGTGTTAAAATTTTGCAACCATGACTTATCAAACTGATGGTTCTGTAATTTTCACACCTGTCTGCGCCTGATTTCTTTGGAATGGGGATTATTACATTTTTCTTAAAGTCTGAGGGCATTTCGCCTGTCTCATACATCCTACACACCAGTTCAAATAATCTTGTCATGGCTGGCTCTCCCAGAGACTTTAGTAGCTCTGAGGGTATGTCATCTATTCCTGGGGCCTTGTTCCTACCTAGGTCTTTCAGGGCTCTGTCAAATTCATCTCTGAGTATAGTATCTCCTATTTCATCTTGATCTACTTCCTCTTCCCTTCCTACAACATCGTTTCTAAGTTCATTTCCTTTGTAGAGCTGCTCTATGTACTCTTTCCACCTTTCAGCTTTCCCTTCTTTGCTGAGAACTGGTTTCCCATCTGAGTTCTTGATATTCGTAGAGTTGCTTTTCTTGTCCCCAAATGTCTCTTTTATTTTCCTGTAGGCGGTATCTACTTTTCCCCTTCTTTTACATTCTTCTACAGATTTGCATTTTTCTTCTAGCCACTCCTGCTTAGCCATTTTGCACTTCCTGTCAATCTCATTTTTTAGTCGTCTGTACTCCATTTTGCCTGTTTCATTTACTGCATTTTTATATTTTCTCCTTTCATCAATTAACTGTAGTATTTCCTGTGATATCCATGGATTTTTTGTAGGTCTTGCCTTTCTACCTATTTTGTCCTCCGCTGCCTTCACTATTTCATCTCTCAATGCTACCCATTCCTCTTCTACTGTTTTATTTCCCCCTGTTTCTGTCAATTGTTGCCTAAATATCCCTCTGAAATTCTCCAGAACTTCACTTTCCTTCAATTTATCTAAGTCCCATCTTCTTATTTTCCTAACTTTCTGCAGTTTTTTCAGCTTCAGCCTACAGTTCATGACTAACAAGTTATGGTCAGATTCTATATCTGCCCCTGGGTATGTCCTGCAGTTTATAACCTGGTTCCGAAATCTATGTCTTACCATTATAAAATCTATCTGATACCTTCCGGTGTCTCCTGGTCTCTTCCATGTATACAACCTTCTTTTGTGATTCTTAAACCACGTGTTTGTTACGATTAAATCATGTTCCGTGCAAAATTCTACCAGGCGATTTCCTCTTTCATTCCTCCTGCCCAGTCCGTATTCACCTACTATTTTTCCTTCTCTTCCTTTTCCTACTACCGAATTCCAGTCTCCCATCACAATTAAGTTTTCCTCTCCCTTAATTGTCTGAATAATTTCCTTTAGCTCCTCATATATTTCTTCGATCTCCTCATCATCGGCAGAGCTAGTTGGCATATAAACCTGTACTACTGTTGTCGGTGTTGGCTTCGTATCTATCTTGACAATGATAATGCGATCACTGTGCTGCTCATAGTAGTTTGCCCGCATTCCTATTTTCTTATTCATTATTAGTCCTACTCCTGTGATACCCCCAACTGATTTTGTATTTATAATCCTGTACTCCCCTGACCAGAAATCCTGTTCATCCTGCCACCGAACTTCACTAATCCCCACTATATCTAACTTCAACCTATCCATCTCCCTTTTTAAATTTTCTAATTTTCCTACCCGATTAAGGGATCTAACATTCCACGCTCCGATCCGTAGAATGCCAGTATTGTCTTTCCTGATGACAACATCCTCCTGAGTAGTCCCCGCCCGGAGATCCGAATGGGGGACTATTTTACCTCCGGAATATTTTACCCGAGAGGATGCCATCATCATATTTCCATACAGTAGAGCTGCATGTCCTCGGGAAAAATGACGGCTGTAGTTTCCCCTTGCTTTCAGCCGTTCGCAGTAGCTGTGTGGCAAAGCCACATTAGCTGATGTTACAAGGCCAGCTCAGTCAATCATCCAGACTGTTGCCCCTGTAACTACTGAAAAGGCTGCTGCCCCTCTTCAGGAACCACACGTTTGTCTGGCCTCTCCACAGATACCCCTCCGCTGTGGTTGCACCTACGGTACGGCTATCTGCATTGTTGAGGCACGCAAGCCACCCCACCTCGGCAATGTCTGTGAATGATTGACAAGCTTCAGACCAATATCAATCATTCCTGTACTAGCAAAAGTGATTGAAACTATCATGAAAAACCAGATCTTAACATATTTTGAAGAAAATAATGTTTTCCATGATGCACAACATGGTTTCCGGAAGGGGAAGTCTTGTACTCACTGGACTTATTAACGAAAGTAAAGCAATCATTTGAGGAGAGGGAATCTGTGGCACTCACACTGTGTGATCTAAGCAAAGCATTCGACTGTATCCCCACAAGATTTTGCACAAAAAATTGAAACACTATGAGGTAGGAGGTTCAGTCCTAGCTACACTTCAATGTTACATGGAACATGGCAGGTACTGGCAGATTTGAAGTTGTGGGGCGACACCGTGAGTCGTGTCGGGGTAGCTCAGTGGTAGAGCGCTTGCCCGCGAAAGGCAAAGGTCCCAGATGCGAGTCCCGGTTCCGGCACACAATTTTATTCTGCCAGGAAGTTTCACCATAGTAGAATATGTTTATTTTCACCGGGTTTTTTTTTTTTTTTTTCTGTTCGAGTACATACCTCCTATTCGTTAAGCTTTCTCTAATGCACCCTACCCATACCATCCTATCCCACTCCTACATTTTTGTCTATTTGTTTATTTAGTTATAATAGTGTGCTAGGTTTATAATATTTCCTCTTACATAGATTGTGTGTCACCTTGTGTTTTGAACAACCCTTCAAATATTAGGTTCTTGTTTCATTTTATGTTATTCACTGTAGTCATGTTGTAAAAATTTATGTTTGCACCGTTTCCCGATGTATAGTATCTATGTTCGCTTTTTCAATACTATTCATTAACAGATCTCATTTAAATACTTAGTTACACTGTAACTGCTCCATCAAAAAAGATAATTTATTTGTCTGTGTGTAACATCAATCCTTGTTCATTGACAACGCAAGTTCTTTGACTGAACTTCAGTAAATGCCAGATGATGGCCTAAGAAGCCGAAAACCTATTAACAAAATAAACAAACACAAAATTGTGTATTTTAATATTCATAATGAATTCTTTCTACCAAGAAGCGACGGAAGAATCAGTTAACAGTATCTGTACTTTTTTTGTCACTGACGGCTTACACGTACTGCAAAAAATGAGTGCTTCTCCGATCAAGCTTCACGCACTTCCTTTCTAATTGTTATCCGTTTGTCGACCCGAATTTTCCTGTTTTCATGATAAGATTTGCCGTGTTCCTATTTTGGAGAATAGGTAGATTTTTAAGAAGTTTAATAATTTTGTTTCAATACCCTGGTGACTCCCTAGTATACAGTCCTTTGGAATAAAATATAATATATACAATGCTGGTGCCGCTTGAAACGCTGCAAATAAAAATATAAATAAATACAGAATAAGCAACTTCGCGAGTCGAAGATTATAGATACCACCAACGATCGTTTTTCTTTCTCTCTTAAAAAAATCATCTCTGAAAATCCTACATTTCCTTGTTTTACCGCCGGAGAGAAAAACAGCGAACCGCTTTATTTGTCTGTCTATTACCGTCGTGTCGGCCGCGGTGGCCGAGGGGACTGAGGCGCTCCAGTCACGGTCTGCACAGCCACTACGGTCGGGGGTTCGAATCCCCCCTCGGACATGGATATTTGTGCCGTCCTTAGTATTAGCTAGTTTGTAAGTTTAGGGACTGATGACCCCGTAGTTAAGTCCCATAAGTTCTACAAACATTTGAACATTTTTATTATCGTCGTCGAGTTAATAGGCATTTGTAGCGGCTCTCCCCGATCGTCATGAAAATTGTTATAAATATAGTGCTAAGTGTGTAATGTTTATTCCTTTGAAATATATAGGTTCCTTAGTTATATGGCGGGTGTATTGTTATTTGATTCCCCACATCCCAGTGGCGTAGATGATTCACACAATTTACGTGTGACGAAATTGGACGCCATTATGACTAACAAATAACAAGCCCACAAATAAAATGTATCACACGGCCCACTGCACATCAGAACTACACCCGTTCAATTCCAGATCACGATGGTGTTTTACCTTTAATTATTCTAATTTGAATTTACAGATTTCTGTGCTGAGAACATCGAAAAGATGTAACGCTGATGTAGTTGCTGCACACATTCCCCTTTTTCTGACGGTATTCAAAATTATTTAAAGAATATTTAAAATCATATCAACCATTTATCCTCCATTTCTCCCCAATTCAAAGCTTTCAAGTAATATTTCAGTTAACGACTCAAACCACAACAACCAATAGGAGCTACATTATACGTTAGCAGTTCTATTAAGAGTACGCATTATTACAGTGTTCATTCATTGAAAACCCTTGCCGAAATCGTATCCTGGCTACGCCCATGTATCGTAAAACAAATTTTCAGCTGTAGTTCGGAGTCATCTTGTGAGTATCGAAAGAAATTTACGCCTTCGGGATGTAGTGAGGCTGTACCTCTCGGTTTGATGCAAAGACCTTCTGAAAAATAACTAGACTCACTAACGGCGCTGCTGTCGCGGGATAATTTGAACCTCCGGCCGGTCGCCGTGATAGTGGTAAGCGTCAGATAAATACGAGTGTCGTTAGGAGATAAATCGTGTGTTATATCGTTACAGCACTGTATATACTCAGTTGGTAGTCACGTCTGTAGTGTTCGACTATTGCAGTACACATGAAACACGATGCTGCTCAGCGTATAAGTGCATAAATCGATTTAATAGAGGAATAAAGAGAAGCATACCGTCTTCCCATTTATACCTCTGAGGAATACAAGTAGCCCTACTACTTGTGTTCAGAAATAGTTACTCTTGCTTAACAGGCTCTTAGTCAAGACAATATAGGATTTTGAATGAAATAAATGTCAGGCTTTTACAATACCGGTGGTTCTTAAAAACGAGCTACTTTAGGGAGTACAGGTGGACAGGACGTTTAAGATGTTTCATTTTATTTCGGTCAATAGATCAGTTGCCTCACTGCAGTTCGAATTTTTCTTAGTGAAATTAATATTAGAAACTTGTAACGCAGAATTTAAAGGTCATCCACTTTACGCATAGGTATAACAAATGAAAGGGTTTTGGAGAACGTGTCTTTCCATATATGAATGACACATAGCCGTACTGGAGGCACATTGTTAAGTTGAACCCTGTGACGATAGTTGCTGACTTTTGAGCAGTTCACGGTAATGTAAGGTAGTTGGCTTACAACATTAAAAATACTAATATTGGTGTTACATACCCTAATGCTAATGTTTGATGACTTAGTTAAGAAAGTTATGACATACTTCGTGTTCTTAAAAGAATTGTTCAAATGTTTGTACAACTTATGGGACTTAACTACGGGGTCATCAGTCTCTACGCTTACAAACAACTTATGAACTAGCTAAGACTAAAGACGACACAAATATCCATGCCCGAGGGGGGATTCGAACCCCCGACCGTGGTGATTAAAAGAATTTGGTAGTTGCTGTATTGACAAGGTAAGACGCTATTTTACAGTTGTATATCTGATGGGATATCTCATTTTCACAGTCGATTTTTAACATTAGCTGGTTCAGGCAGCCCTGTTTAATTTCTTCATGATATAAAATATCTATAAATATTGGGGCATACAGCAGGCACTCAAAGAAAGACGTAAAGTGGTTGCGTAGACTTTCCCGGCGTAATAACTGATAATATTGATCTCGGGTATGCAGCCGGATACCGTCGTCAACCAGACACGATATTTCAACAGACCAGCTGGCTGCCATCTTCAGGTGAGAGCGCAGAACACTAACTCGCCGGAAACTGATAAAGAACAAGAAACAGCAGCCCCTTTATACACTACTGACGACCCACCGTGCGTGCGCGAAACCAAAGTAGAAGCCACCTAGGCGCAATAGAACCAGTAGCGCGCCGGTGGAGAAAAACGGCAAAAACGATGGGTCGAAAACAAGGCTAGTTTAAAGAAACAGCAGGTCGAAATGAAGACCGTGGTTGCTTGATGTCAGATAAAATCGGGTTCCAAGTTTTACTTAGTGGGAAACCCTTGTCCCTATTAATAATATTATCGGCCATACGAATTTCCATTGATTCTTTGAGAACACATTCCCAGTAGCGGGAAGCAGGAGCAATCAGTTTAGTTTCATCGTATAACATCTTGTGTCCCTCATTCAAAGAATGTTCAGCAACAGCCGACTTTTCAGGTTGGAGCAAACGAGTATGACGGTGGTGTCCCACACACCGATCCTGAACTGTGCGGATCGTTTGACCAATGTAAGTTTTACCACAATAACAAGGAATACTATAAACACCGGGTTTCCTCAGTCCTAAATCATTTTTGACTGACCCAAGGAGTCTTAGGTGGGGGCATAAAAACACTTTTAATGTCGAATCTTCTTAAAATTCTTGAAATTTTCGAGGAAATATTCCCGACGAAAGGCAAAAAGGCAATAGACTTGTAATTGGCTTCTACTTTGGTTTCGCGCACGCACGGTGGGTCGTCAGCAGTGTATAAAGGGGCTGCTGTTTCTTGTTCTTTATCAGCTTCCGGCGAGTTAGTGTTCTGCGCTCTCACCTGAAGATGGCAGCCAATTGGTCTGTTGAAATATCGTGTCTGGTTGACGACGGTATCCGGCTGTATACCCGAGATCAATATTATCAAAGACGTAAAGTGTTCTGAAACTCTTCCGAAATTAATGTTTGTATGAAAGTTTCACCATCGTAGAATATATATATATATATATATATATATACAGGGTGTTCCACTAAGTGTGTTTGCCTCTAACTTATAAAATAATAGGTGACGGAAATTTTAATGCTGTACGTCAACACAAGAAATGTTACACTTTCAGCGGAGCTACGAACATAGTTTATTGTATCATTATCCAAAGAGTTTTCGTTGAAACCGGCTGCGTCCAAATCAATTTAAACTACATTCCTATAACAGTTTGGGAGCTATAAACCTTCAAAGTTTCAGGGGCAGATACGACACGTTACACATAATACATGGTGGCTGTGTGGTGGGGTTGGGGCGCGATGGTCCTCATTCATGGCCCGCAAGGTCGCCCGATTTAACACCAGTAGATTTCTTTTTGTGGGGATATCTAAAGGATCGTGTTTATCTCACTGAGCCCACATCCCCAGATGATCTAAAGCGGCACATCGAGGAAGCATGTCGCTCCGTCACACCGGCGATGTTACATCTCGTCCGCAGATCCTTTCGACAGCGCATTGCATTATGCATTGAGGAACATGGACACACATCTGAACATCTCATGTAAATCAACTTCCCACCGCCATAACATCCATCACCCACCACACAGCCATGTATTATGTACAATGTGTGATATCTGCCCCTGAAACTTTGAAGGGTTGTAGCTCCCAAAGTAACAGTGATAGGAATGTAGTTTAAATTGATATGGACGCAGCTGGTTTCAACAATGGCAATGCACGATAAAAAAAACTATTGTTCCATTAAAAAAATGTATCTTTGTGCTGTAACTCTTTGGAAAATGATACAATAAACTATGTTCATAGCTCCGCAGAAAGTGTAACATTTCTTGTGTTGACCTACCTATTATTTTATAAGTTACAGAGGCAAACACACTTAGTGAAACACTCTGTATATATATACTGACGATAAATTCTGTTCTTATGCTGCACTCAAAAAAATGTTCAAATGTTTGTTAAGCTTATGGGACTCAACTACGGGGTCATCAGTCCCTAAACTTACAAACTACTTATGAACTACTTACGAACTAAGACGGCACAAATATCCATGCCCGAGGGGGGATTCGAACCCCCGACCGTAGTGGCCGTGCCGACCGTGACTGGAGCGCCTCAGTCACCTCGGCCACCGCGGCCGGCTATGCTGCACTCAGAACGCTAAAAAACTAAATGTTATAATTCGGTTTAAATGTTCAAATGTTTGTGAAGCTTATGGGACTTAACTACGGGGTCATCAGTCCCTAAACTTACAAACTACTTATGAACTACTTACGAACTAGGACGGCACAAATATCCATGCCCGAGGGGGATTCGAACCCCCGACCGTAGTGGCCGTGCTGACCGTGACTGGAGCGCCTCAGTCACCTCGGCCACCGCGGCCGGCAATTCGGTTTAGTTAGGAAGAAGAAAAACTGTTGGCCGATTGCTACACCGTAAGTGTAATAAATTTACAAAGAACCGATAGTTGTAGTATATTCAGAGTCTGAAGCTCTTGTAGTTACATATTGAAATGAGACATAGTTTTCGCGACTCACGTCGAATAAATACACCCTCTTATCAACACAGTCTTACGCACATTTATAGTTTGCGCGGAAGTTTACCACCATAATAGCCGCCGAGGCGCTCGTCAGTTTGCCCGTTTTTCGCAGGCGGCCGCTTACGGAATTGTGGGGCCTTGGTTTGACGACGTGCCGCGGAGGCCAGAGGCCAGAGCAAGTGCCGTGTCCAGGCCACTGCAGAGGGCGTCGCTGTCAGGTGGGCGCACGCAGCGCAAACAGAAGCCGCCTCTGCTCTGCTCTCCTCTCCTCGGCTCGGCTCGGCTGGAGTGGCGTGGAGTGGAGTGTAGCGCGCACACTGGATTAGGCACGGCGCGCTGTTTGGTTTGCCGGGTTAATGAGGCCTGCCGGCCGCGGGGATTACACGGCGGACACGCACTTGCCAAAGCCGGCGCGTGACCCGGCCGTGCGTGCCGCACCGCATCTCTGGCAACAGGTAGCAGCCGCGTGGGCGTGGGCGTGTGCGTGGGTAACCAGATTCCCGACTAAGCCGCCGGCACACGCGCCGCGCATTCATTTGAATGCCACTGCCCGGTGTGGCGACTTCACCGCGCTGCTGAGCGATCAGAAACGGCGCTGCGCGTGCGACGAGTACCGTGTGGTACACACCCGATCGCAGCGCGCTAGAGCGGCAATCGTTGGCTCTCTGATTACTCTGTTTACGAAATGAAATGAATATCTCCTTCCTTATACAGTGGCGGTCAAAATAATAGTCACCTCTATTGACGAGATTAAGAACTAGGATATCTACGAGGGTCACTGCAAAAGAAATCCACACTATTTTTTTAAATACAGTTTTCATTCTGCTTGTTTGAAAGTTTCACAGAGTGTAGGTACCTCTTTCCCGCTTGTTTCCAACTTAAATTCAAATGTTCAAATGTTTGTAAAGTCTATGGGACTTAACTACGGGGTCATCAGTCCCTAAACTTACAAACTACTTACAAACTAGGACGGCACAAATATCCATGCCCGAGGGTGGATTCGAACCCCCGACCGTAGTGGCCGTGAAGACCGTGACTGGAGCGCCTTAGTTTCCTCGGCCACCGCGGCCGGCGTTTCCAACTTACTTCGACCTGTTTCCGTGAGCTGCGCCGTCACAGCATGTCTTCGAGATGGCTGCTGCACTTGAGGTTTGTCAAAAGCAATGTGCTCATAGGCGGATCGAAGGGTGGCGGGGGGGGGGGGGGGGGGGACAAAGGGTCGTGGAACAAGGTTTAGAGATGATGACTTCCTTGTGCACGCTGCCAAACAGTGACACCAACGTGTTGGTCCAGAAATTTACCGTGCGGGTATACAGGCCCTGGTTCCAAGACGGCGTCAGGCAGTTGAGAGGGATTGGGATTATGTGGAGAAATGAAAATATTGTTCCTAAAGGATGTATCTACACACTGTAAAACTTTCAAACGTGTAGAATAAAAATTGCTTTAAAAAATAGTGAGCAAGTCTTTTGGAGTTCGCGAAATCTCCACGAGTTCCGTGTTGTTAGCCCCTTTTAGACAACATCAGGGAAGACGTCGCTGCTATCTGTAGTCGTGCGAAACGAAGCGTTTGAGATGAACGTGCGAAAAGAGGCATAAAGGTAATAATGATATGGGTCAAAATAATAGAGCAGTTTTACAGATGTATCGTTCAAATTGATTTTTTGTTGTTTCGTATGTAAATTGACGTTTGGTTTTGTTTACATCCTTGTAGATGGGCAGAGCCGAGCATACAAGTGGTGATGATGATGATGTAAAGCTATGAGTTGATGGTCGGATTTTGGGTGGATTTGCGAGGTACAGATGTGCGGGAAATGGGAAGCACGGGGAAGGGGGTGGATTGACAGACCCCCCTCCTAGCAATTACTGAAATGTGCCCTAAAAGAGATCTGGCCTCTTCACAAACCAACACCCACCAAAATATAATGAGAAAAATGTGGAATATAACTACTGAATCAGATCCAGCTTAAAATGTACTTAATTTATTTAACAAAGAATCAGATCTATTAACTGACAAAAATAGGAACAGTTCTAAAAACTTTAAAAATGTCAAGCACTTTCAGTTTAGAATACATGAACAAATACAGAAATGACACTAATAAATGACTGGCAAGTTCCTATTGCAACTGTAATTTCGGACAGTGGTGAATAACTCGCAACACGAAGGAGACCAATGGAGTATGCTATAATTACGAGCGCTTTCCACATAAAATGATGTTTAAGAAAACCGTCAAAGGGAAGAATCCTAACTCTCGCCCAGATAAGCAGTGTCAAGCAATACTTAAGCAAATGCTGCTGAAGCCGGCGTCGCTGGAATTGGCACGGCGGCGGCAGTGCGTTGGAGTGCTACAAATCGCGGACCGATCGACAGGAAAAAAACTTCTCAAGACAGTAGAACGTATTTCGTAATCTCTGCCTCTGTGTCCACGGTAAGCACACAGTGTGTAACGAAATCACAGACTCTGCTATGTCTCGCCAACTTAGACTATGTGTGCTAGACACAAGATTGTCGAGTTCGCAGTTGACACCTGAGCTAGCAAAAACGTTATCAGCACGTCTGTGCTGCTGATTTAAACTGGCTGAGCCTATTCGCACCTCTGTGATAAGTCGACAAGCACAATTTTCAGACGGTGCTGAATAGTGAATATGAAACTCCAAGTCCACAAAGCACCAAAGGTGGAAAAAATAACCCAAATCTCAAAACATACTCAAGTAAGCACCTTAATCGAGCAAATCGTACTCGTCGGCTGTCTAAAACCAAAGTCCCTTATGGAGCGCTGCTCCGCACTCTACCTGCAATGTGCGAGGCTACCCCCTCACTAGAAAACAAGAGCCAATCGCTCTTTTCCTCCAATGCGCGGACACGGCGCCAAGATAGCTTCGAAAAACTGCCCTTCCGCTCAGTGCAGTCCAATGACGACCGTTCCCGCGCCCCACATAGCCGTTTGCGCGGTATGTATTCCTTCTCAGGTCGGTCACTGACCTGAACTTAACGGTATGTCTTGGTGCGGCCTAGCCGTTCCCAGGGCGAGCACGATACAAATATCGACGCCCCTTCATGCGCACCACACCGGCGCCAAACCTCATAGCCTGAGGGTCGGCAGCAGGTACCTGCGCAACGGGGTCCATTAGCAAACAGTCTAAGACAGCTACTCAGATTGTCTCCTACATCCTTTATAAAAATAAGGAACACTTCCACGGGAACGCCAGATATCACTTCTACTCGACGACTTTCCGTCAGTTACAACGTACTGTGTCTTTTCTGATAGGAAATAACGAATCCAATCTCACGACTGTTGCGATATTCCATAAGCACGCAGTTTGATTAGAAGACGCTTGTGAGATACAGTGTCGAAAGCTTTCCGGAAATTTAGAAATACGGAATCTATTTGATATCCCTTGTCGATAGCACTCATCAAATCATGTGAGTAAAAAGCTAACTGTGTTTCACAAGAATGATACTTCCTGAAACCGAGTTGACTATGGGTCAACAGGTCGTTCTCTTCGATGTAGTTCGTAATATTTGAGGAAAGCATATGTTCTAAACTCCTACTGCAAACTAACGTCAATGATACAGGTCTGTAATTTTGTGGATCACTCCTATTGCTTTTCTTGAATATTGACGTAACCTATGCATTTTTGCAGACTTTGGGTACGGACCGTTCGCTGAGCGAGCGGTTATAAATGTTAACTAGGTCTGTGGTTATTCCTTCAGCATACTCTGAAAGAAAACAAATTGATATACAATCAAGTCCGGGAGACTTAGTTTTGTTGAGTGATTTCAGTTGATTTTATACACTAGGGGTATCAACTTCTAAATTACGCACGCAGGCAGCTGTTCTTCATACGAATTGCTGAGTATTTGCTTCTTCTTTAGCAGAATTGTCATCAGTAACATCACCGTTACTATCACTTAGTGAAGGTATTCACTGTGTTTTACCGCTAGTATGCTTTACATACAACCAGAATATCTTAGGATTCTCTACCAAATTACGTGACAAGGTTTCGTTGCGGAATTTATTATAAGCTTCTCGCATTGAAGTCGATCTAAATTTCGAGTTTCTCTAAAAGACTACCACTCTTGAGGATTTTGTGTCCCTTTAAATTTGGCATACTTTAATAAACAGTGAAATCGTTTTGACAACAGTAACTTTGCTTACCTTCTTAAGGGGATACGGAATCGCCTATCCCCGCAATGTTAAAATATGCCTACTATAGAGAACATTTTCTCACAAACTACTGGAAACAGAGGGATAAAATTTTTACTGTATGTGCATTGACATTTTATAAAAATACTGAGAGAACAGTTTATTTTCACAATTTTTTCTTACAGAGATATTTCACATGTATCACCCCTACGTTTTGTGTAAATCAAGCAATTAAAAAATCATTGTTTCAGTATATAAACGTAACCCATGTGAAAAAGTCATAAAAATTTCAGACTTCTTGGTTCACCAGTACCTGAGATAATCTTCCTAGAAGAAGTAAAAAGTAAACTTACGGGAAACTGAGAAAGAATAAAACATTCCTGATCCAACTTAATACCCTTCAAAGTCTTTATAATCATATTCAGGTCTTCTTTTGGCACTCCTCTACACCTGTCTTGCTTTTTTTTTTCACTCATGTCTTCATTATATTGTCAGCATGTCTAAGTCTGTGCTGATATAAAGTCAACATAGCACATACCGTGCGGGAACCAACGCACAAACCCAGTTTTTAAAGGACCTGGCATTTAGTTATATTCCCAAGATTGAAGGTTGCCACAGCATCATACACAGCCCATACAGCTTTCCTCATATCTTCAAGATTGCCTGATTGCAAGGCCATAGCTATTCGGAATCAATCATATAGCTTTTTCCCTTTTTTTTTTTTTTTTTTGGGCACAGTATATACAGTTCTGCACAGTAAATGATACAACTCCAGTAATAAATATAGACTTTGAACAGAAGACGGTAACTAAGGTAGCATTTTCAATAATTTTAGGTGTGTGCATTGACCAGAGATTAAACTGGAAGCAACACATAGACGATATGCAGTTAGGGTAAATGCACATTTTGACAATAAGAATCTCGGTAAATTAGCTCACTATGCCTACTTTCATTCACTGCTTTCGCATGGCATCATATTCTGGGGTAATTCATCATTGAGTAAAAAATTATTCATTGTAAAAAAGCGTGTAGTCAGAATAATTGCTGAAGCCCACCCACGATCATCCTGCAGACATCCATTCAAGGATTCAGGTATCCTCACAGTAACTTCACAGTATATATATTAACTTTTGAAATTTGTTGTTAATAATCCAACCCAGTTCAAAAGTAATAGCAGTGTGCACAGCTATAACATCAGGAAAAAAGATGATCTTCACTATGTACGGCAAAATCTTAGTTTTGCACAGAAAGGGGTAAATTATTATGCCACAAAAGTCTTTGATCACCTACCAAGAAGCAGCAGAAGCCTGACAGGTAGCCAACTGGCATTTAAAAATTAATTAAAAGAATTTCTGCATTCTACATACTGGATGAGATTATAGATATAAATTACTAAATCTTAAAAAAAAAAAAAAAAAAAAAAAAAAAAAAAAAAATTGCGTCATGTAATATTTTGTGTAATGTAACGTCTTGTATAGACTCTCTTCATTAACCTTACACGTTCCACATCATTACGAAATCTCGTATTTTTTATCTATGTAACAAGTATTAATCTAATCTACAAACAGTCCCAAGTCACAGAGTCAAAGAGTAACGTGATGAAACCAGAGAGAAACATTTCGCACAAATGGTTTATAAAGAGTCGCTGGAAAGCGGAATGTTGAATTAATGTCATATAAATGTACTGCCAAAAAGTATGTGGTCAGCCTTTAGAGACGTGTGTGACTAAAGCGCAATATCCGATCTCACAAGTGTATAAAAATAAAATAGTTATAACGGTAGTAGAGATATGTATGATACGTCATTTTAAAGAGGAAGCTTGGCGGATTATAACATGCCAATAAAACGAAAATCGATTTTCTAGCCCTACACTGCATGAATTTTTATTTTGATGCAATATATATATATATATATATATATATATATATATATATATATATATATATATATATTTCTTCAGTTTCTCCCGGCGTATTTGATAATCAAAATATCCACGGGTGTACTTGCCGGTCTGTAGTGTCCAATGGGCACAATATTTCGGCGATCATACACGTCGCCATCATCAGGTGAACTGACGGACTGAGATCCTGAAAACGCGCCGGCACGGAGATCCGCACGCTACGGCGGCTCGAAGGTAACTGGGTTCTAGCGATTTAAATACCCTCGGCCCGCGGAGCATCCCCTCCGAGGTCAGCGCCCCGCGCCGCGGCCGCGCAGTGGAACCGATTGCGACGTCGTCTGAGATGACGTCTGTGTGAGGGCTGTGTCAGCCGTGGTCGTCACTTCGTTACGTTTGCTAGATTTACTCTTAATTAACCCAATCGCTGGTTCCCGAGGTTTGCTAAGATTATAGCCACAGTCACGATTTATGAGGTCGTCACTTGTGCGGATTTCAATGGCCTCGCTAACGACGCAGTCCCAGTATCTCTACGTCTGTACCAGAATCCTAGTGCGTTCATACTCCATCGCATGATTCTCCGACAAACAATGTTCAGCGAGCGCCGACTTGCTCGGATACATCAATCGTGTGTGCCTCTGGTGTTTAACGCATCGATCCTTGAAGGTACGCATCGTCTGTCCAATATATGACTTTCCACACTGACACGTAATCTCGTACACGCCGGCCTTCCTCAAATCGAGATCATCTTTGGCTCTCCCCACCAGTGCAAGAATTTTATTCGGCCAGTTCGAACCTGGTGTTTTTTTCAAAATGCGGGCGACCTTCCCTGAGAGTGCGCCGGTATATGTAACGAAGTGACGACCACGGCGGACAAAGTCCTCACACCGACGTCATCTCAGACGCCGTCGCAATCGGTTCCACTGCGCGGCCGCGGCGCAGGGCGCGGACCGCGGGCCAGAACCCAGTTCCCTTCGAGCCGCCGTAGCGTGCGGATCTCCGTACCGGCGCGTTTCCAGGAGCTCAGTCCGTCAGTTCACCTGATGATGGCGACATGTATGATCGCCGAAATATTGTGCCCATTGGACTGGCAGTACACCCGTGGATATATATATGATTTTTACCCCATACGCTTCCTTTTAAGGCTAAATTGACAATTCCGTAATGTCTCAGAATGTGTCCAAACAATCTATCTCTTCTCTTAGACAGGATATCCCAGAAACTCCTTTTCTCCTCAATTCGGTTAAGCACCTCCTCATTAGTTACGTGATCTACCCATCTAATTTTCATCATTCGTCTCTAGCACCACATTTCAAAAGCTTCTATCATCTTTTTATCTTAACTCCTTATCGTCCACGTTTCACTCCCATACAATGCTACACTCCAGACAAATGATTTCAGAAAGAACTTCCTACCATTTAAATTAATATTGGATGTTAACAAGTTTCTTCCCATAGCCATTCTGCATTTTATATCTTCTTTACTTCGGCCGTCAGAAGTTATCTTGCTACACAAATAACAAAATTCATCTACTGTTTTTATTGTCTCATTACCTAATCTAATTCCTCCGCATCACCTGATTTTCTGACATTACATTCCATTACATTCGTTTTGCTCTTGTTAATGTTCATCTTATACCTTTCTTTCAAGACACAGTCCATCCCATTCAATTGCTCTTCCAGATCTTTTGCGGTCTCTGACAGAATTAGTATGTTAGTATGTCATCGGCAAACCGCAATGTTTTTATTTCTTCTCCCTGCAGTTTAATGCCCTCTCCAAATTTCTCCTTCCATTCCTTCACTGCCTGCTGAATGTAAAGATTGAACAACATTGGGGAAAGGCTACAACCCAGTCTTACTCCCTTCCCAACCTCTGCGCCCTTTTCTTTTCCTTCGACTCTAATAACCACTGTCTGATTTTAGTATAGGTTGAATATATTTCTTCGCTCCCTATATTTTACCTCTGATACCTTCAGAATCTGGAAGAGTGTATTTCAGTCGACATTGTCAAAAGCTTTCTCCAAATCTACAAACGCCAAAACGTAGGTTTGCCCTTCCTTAGTCTATCTTCTAACATAAGTCGTAATGACTTATCTTTCCCGAGGTTGGATTCCACAAGTTTTTCCATTCGTCTGTAAATAATCCGTGTTAGTATTTTGCAACCGTGACTTATTAAACTGATAGTTCTGTAATTTTCACACTTGTCTCCACTTGCTTTCTTTGGAAATGGAATTACGATATTCTTCTTGAAGTCGGAGGGTATTTCCCCCGTCTCATACAGCTTGTATACCAGGTGATACAACTTTTTCATGACTGGCTCTCCTAACGATAGCAGTTCAGACGGAATATCATCTACTCCTGGGGGCCTTGTTTCGACTCAAGACGTTCAGCTCTGTGTCATATTCATCTCGCAGTATCATATCTCCTATGTCATCCTCCTCCACTTCGTCTTCCATTTCTAGAATACTGCCTTCAAGTTTATTTCCTTTGTATAGGCCCTCTATATATTCCTTCCACAGTTCAGCCTTCCCTTCTATGCTTAGTACTGGTTTTCCGCCTGAGTTCTTGATATTCATACAGCTGCTTTTCTTGTCTCCAAATATCTCTTTTATTTTCCTGTAGGCGGTATCAATATATATATGGTAGAAAATGTTCGCTTATGAAGGGGAACTAATTTAACAATGTGAAGTTCATTATTTACATGTTGCCATTGTCAGTGCATTGAGACATAAGTCACTCTGCAGGAAAATATTAGTATTTAATAAGTTTTCTACTCCGATTTTATGTGTGTAACATGAAATTTTTTTTATACTTGAGAGAAGTCGTATTGCTTTATAATTACATTAATGCTAAACAGTGACTAAAATCCGCTGGAACGGTCTTTGTTGCATATCTCCTCATTATTGCGCTGCATTCTATGGAGGAAACTATCAACTAAATACGTAGAACATACTCCAAAGTATACGATATGCATGGCGTTGCCATCTGTCAACAAGAAGCATGAAAAAGTGACAAAAATTAGCGTTGCCAAATGGCAATAGCATGCAGTATAGGGTTTCCCAAAATTCGATTTTGTATCCCCTGTTTTACTGAGATGTGACTGACACCATGATTGTCAAAGATGGCATTCTATTGTGGAACATGGACTCACGCAACTCATAGAACGATGAGTAATAACACAAGACTCCAAGTTTAGACATTTATTTAACATAAGTCTTACAACAATTCTGATGACTTGAAACCCCTTGTTCTTGCAGTTACACAAGTGACATGCTAAACAGGACTCTGTACTTGAACGAACGGTCTGGCTTTCTCGAAAGAACATTTACATTGAGAGAATGAATGACCTACTGTTGGACACCGTTGCGGTGCGAGCCTCGGCTGTAGAAATCGCTGAGTGAAGATGCTGGCGCAGCAGAAGCCGGCGTTGTCTGACTGCGCAGAAGAGGCCCAGTGCTGCTGGCCGATCGCTGTGCAGACAGTAGGCCTCAGGCCCCCGTGGAGGCAGGACCGTGCCGCTCTGCCCGGGATGGCGTGTGACAGGTACGGGCGGTGAACTCACGTTCTCCGTCGGGCGATGACAGGAGTAGAGGCTGCGCGCCACCCAGGAGATGAAGGTAGCGCTCCCGACTGGGTCCCAGGTAGGTTGCCATTGTTGCCGCTGCTACGCTTCCATCCTCTGCGGCGCTAAGTGCGGCGTTGCATGGGAATTGACTGGTTCCCGTCGGCCCCTGGTCTTCTGGTGTTGAAGACACGACCCTCCGATGATGGCTGTGGCGCTCCGGCGCTTCCAGCGGTTTGGTCCGAACTCTTGACCGTCTTCGGATGACTCTGCCAACCTGTGCTTAGAGGTGTTCATTTATAGTCGAAAAGTTGCTACTAGAACGTTCTGGTTGCTCCGGTGACCTGCTTACGTTAGCGTATGACACTCAAGTAAGATGACAGTCACGCTCTACACGTAGCCTGTGTTGTTGCAAGAGTTCCCCTTTCGGACACACACGTGGCTCAGACGAATAAAGGCTAGTTTACACGACGACACTACAGTTCATGAAACTGCGCAACTAGTCATTGCGCATGCGCGGCAGGCGATCCCGCAACTCGTTGGCGAAACTAAACAGTTTCGGCACCTTCCAACTTTGGTGAAACTGGTTACGCGTGTTTTTAGGTTAGGTTATAACGAATACAGAACAAAACACAACATAAAGGGAGGAACGGAAGAAATAATTTAGTTTTTGAACAGATATGCAATGAATAGGTGCAGCGGAGTGTTAGTGCTCTTGAAGCAATTATTCGTGAATTAAATATTGATGGGTTGACGATTAGTGAATTGCAGACTAAAATTCATTCAATTCCAAATACTTATACAAACGAACTATGGCAATTGTGGATTTCGAAACACGGTAGAGGTGCGGCAGAGAGGAATATCTACTTGACAAGAAACGTAATGCAATTTGTAATTTCAGTTCTGGTAACAATGCTTCACGCATAACAGTATATTGTTTCTTTATTGCATTACTAACTCTGTTTAAAAGGAACTTAAGCTGCTCTGGTGACATTCTAAGTTGATTAAAATAGCTTCTAGGGTCTTCAATTACAATTGCAATTTCTTTCAGCAAGGTCGCTAAGAAACCGAGCTGACGTCAAACACGTTTTTTTATTCTTTTTATGTTTAGTCTTATGCAGTGACTTCACACAGAGAAGCAATAGCTCCGCCACAACTCTTGCAGCTACTAAAACTTTCATTCTACGGCGACTACGGCACATACAAAACAACGAAACTGACGTGTATAGTATTGGTGCCGTGTCTACAGACATAAACGAAACCAGTTGCGCGCAATTCACTTCCTGCCTTAAAAGCTAGTCTACACGACGACACTAGGTTGCGACACTCGTTTCATGAAATGAGTTGCGCGCAACTGGTTTCGTGTATGTCTGTAGACATGGCGGCAATACTATACACTTCATTTTCGTTGTTTTGTAAGTGCCGTAGTCGCCGTAGAATGGATGTTTTGGTAGCTATAAAAGTTGTGGCGGAGCTATTGCTTTCCTGTGCGAAGTCGCTGCATAAGCCTAACATAAAAATAATAAGGGACGTGTTTGGGTTTGTGAATGGATTAAAAAAAGACGTCAGCTCGATTGCTTAGCGACCTTGCTGAATGAAATTGTGATCGAAGACCCTATAAGTTATTTTAATCAACTCAGAATGTCACCAGAGCAATTTACGTTCGTTTTAAACAGAGTTAGTAATGCAATAAACAAACAAGATATTGTTATGCGTGAAGCATTGTCGCCAGACCTGAAATTACGAACTGCATTACTTTTCTTGTCAAGCAGATATTCGTCTCTACAGTACCTGTACTGTGTTTTCAAATCTACAATTGCCATAGTTCGTTTGTATAGGTATTTGGAATTGAATGTACTTTAGTCTGCAATTCGCTAATCTTTAACCCATTAATATTTAATTAACGAATAATTGCTTCGAGAGCACTAATACGCCGCTGCTTATTCCTGGAATTTTCATCGTTAAAATGGCAGAAACACTTATGCATCGCATATATGTTCAGAAACCGAATTATTTCTTCCTTTCCTTTTACGTTGTGTTTTGTTCTGTATTGGTTATCACTTAACCTAAAAACACACACAATCAGTTTCGCCAAAGTTGGAAGGTGCCGAAAGTGTTTAGTTTCGCCAAAGAGATGCGCGAACGCCTGCCGCGCATGCGCACTGGTCAGTAGCGCAGTTTCATGAAACGTAGTGTTGTCGTGTAAACTAGCCTTAAAGCGGTAAGCGGTAAGTGGTAAGCGCACGCCCAACTCGTTGGCGAAACTAAAACAGTTTCGGCTCCTCCCAACTTTGGCGAAACTTTGCGCAAGTTTTTAGGTTAGGTGATAAGCAAATCACAAAAAGAAGTGGAGAACGGAAGAAATTGTTCGGTATTTGGACATATATGTGATGCATAGGTGTTTATGAGCTTTTAAAAGCTTTCTGGAATAAGTAGCGGCGTGTTGATGCTCTTGAAGCAATCATTCGTGAATTAAATATTGATGGGTGAACGGTAGCTTATTGAGGGCTAAAATACATTCAAATCAAAATACCTGTACAAAGGAACTGTGCAAAATGCAATCTAGTAAAACATCTGGATGTTGATCAGCGCAAGATAACAAGACCAAGATCATGTGGTTTGAACTTGCAGACTTTTTTAAGGAAAATTGTACACAGAAGAAAAGGCTACACAAATCTGTTAAGCTGAATTCTTTTATTTAATATTATTTATTTAAAACGTGATAGCTTTTACATTTACAATTCTTTGTAAATATTTATTTAAAACGTGACAGGGTTTTACATTCACCTTTTTTATGTAAGTACATTTAAAAATATAGTTCACTTTTTCCTGGTTAAGCAATTGTGGATTTCGGAACACGATGAAGGGTCTGTAGAGACGAATATGAATCCCCACTTTGAAACGTGTCCATAAAAAAATTATTTTGTAAGAAAATGTCCAATATTGTGCCTCCTGTTTTGTATCGAGTAACTTGCTTGCAAGAAAATGTATAATATCGCTTCTACTGTATGTATCGATATGTGTCCTTTATGAAGTTTCATCTTTGGCAAAGATCATGTATTGCATAGCATTGTAGCTCGCACTGAGAGAGAGTACTACTAGTGGTTCAGCTCACTTAGAGAGCGGTTGGGTTGTGTGTATGGCTCCGATGTAGAGCAGAGGCTGCTTTGCCAGCAAGTCAGAAGTTGTATTATGTAGGTAATGTAATGCTGATTATTAATAATAAGTAACTTAAACTGTCTTTCATGTTTCATTTACGTAGTTAGAAAATTAACCTACTTCCTTCATTTGATAATTAATTATTAGTGGATTTAAAGTGCAATATTGATGTGAATAATATTGTTGAACGGATTTCATTATTGGTGCCATAGTAAATGATAGTTAATTGACTATGATACTATATTGATACTAAATTTCAATAATTAGAAACTGATCTGCATAAAATTCTCACAGTCAAGCATTAAGAAAGTGATTTGTGGTTTTTTTTTTTAATATCTTTCTCGCAGTCAAAATTTTTGAGTATAGTCAGTGTCTGTTTCAAAAGGCTACATGTCACAGTTGTTTTGTTAAAAATATCCGTTGCGCACATAATCAGTTTCATGCACTGTTTCTCACTTAATAGCATATACATCAGTATCAGGGCCATAATTAAACCAAATTGCTGTGTCAAGGAACAATTTGTTGTCTGATCTAACGATAGGTTCAACATCCACACAACACACGTACAGCTTTTATCTGGCGCCCTTTCTGCCAGGATAGTTCACAAACAGGATCGTGACGTAGTTAGATACGTAGCCTTATTTAAGTTAGTTTGTCTTTTCCACTAACCAACTTATCTTTTGGCTCTTAATTTAATTTTTGTAGCACCATCCTTTGTTATAACAACAGTAGCATAGTAATTGTTTCTGTAGTTTGTTACTTACCATTCTTGATAGTGTGTAGCATTGTTTATAGTAGATTAATTGAATATACAAATAATTGCCTTACTACTGAACAAGTCTCTCTTTTATATTGTCTGATGTTTGTTGTGATGAAAGTTCTAGTATCGCGGAACTCGTGTGATAATTAACGGTTCGCGTAATTTCGATTGTGATTGTATGTTGCACTAGCCCGATTCAGCCTATTGTTCTCTCATAATTGCCGTGTGTAATTTTCAAAAAATATGCAGTAGGTGAAAATAAATATTATTAGTCACTTTACTGCAAAATTCTGTTAACAATGTCGAAGAATAGGAGAGTCCGCGCTGATGCTAAATCTGCTTCCGAAAATGAGACCTCGAATGATGCAAGGAGAGAAGCTGAATTTTTACAAGAGTCTTCTCACTGCACTGATACAAATATGACAGTAAATATCGTGTCCGAAAAAGCGGAACAGATTAGTTCAGGAATAGACAATATGGATAATGATACAGTACAGGATTCGACAATACAGAATTCCAATTCTTGTAACGTGGTTGCGGAAAATAATGCATCGGTTCCGCCTAGCTCTGCTACAAAAAATACTTGTGCGACGGCTATGGAAAACGTATTACCAAATGATTTCATGCAAATTTTATTGTCACAGCTCTCTAAATTAAATGAGAATAGTCAATTACAATCTCAGGAATCTCAGAAATTAGGTGAAAAACTTGAGAAACAATCTCAGAAATTAAATGAAAAACTGGAGGAACAATCTCAGAAATTAAATGAAAAACTTGAGAAACAAGGTAAAAAACTTGAGAAAATAGAACAGACGTGCGATTCGAGGTTTGTGAGTATTCAAAGTAGTTTTAATAAAATAAATGAGGACAACAATCGGTTCAGGGAACAACTGCTCAATACTTTTAAACGTGAATCTCAGCAAATAAGACAAGATATTCGCGACGAGATTAACCCGGTAGTGGAAAGCCTTGCGTCACGAGTGGAAAATATGGAAAGCCTAGCGTCACGAGTGGAAAATATGGAAAGCTTTGCGTCACGAGTCGAAAATATGGAAACTACTGAACTCGCTCAATTGAAGCAACAGAGTAATCTATTTGATGAAAAGTTGCAGAACTTCCAGTCAGTTACGACGGAACAGATCAATAAAATTAATAAACAGTTTGAGGATATTACTGTTAAAATTACCCAAATCAGTGATAACAGTGACAAAAGTTCTGATGTAACGCATCCTACCCCCTTTAATGAAACTAATGAATATCTCGCCCTTGACCGTTTCAAACAAGGTCAAATGACCATTAATCAGCAATACAAGGCTGAGGTCAGAAAATTAGATGATCGCGTGGCGCGAATAGAGAGGAAATTTGACCACACTTATGGAAATGCATACGAAGACGTAGAAGAAAATTTGAACGAAAATGACAATGATGATTCGACTCAAGTAGGTCGCTTGGTACGTGAACGAAGTGTACCTCATAGCAACAACAATGAAGACGCGGTGCGTAGTTTACGCTCACTTATACCGCACAGGCGAAGGGAAGCGTTTGACTACAAGCATTTCCTGACTGTACGTAAATTCAAGACATTCAAAAACTCTCCGAATGACTTGCACCCTAAAGAGTGGTTGCAGCAATTCGATTATTGTCTTCCCCCGAATTGGCCACTTGAGCACAGATTAGAATTTATATGTGGTTATCTGGAAGGCGAGCCAGCCACCAGAATGAGAGCTATTGCACAAGAGTGCTATAGCGAGAATCAGTTCCGACGCTCATTTCTATCCGCATACTGGTCGGAAGAGGCATACTTAGAAAATAACTTTACTATCCTCTATATGCAGCAAGTTGCTTTCGAAAATTACATATCTGCCACATTTTCTGACATTGCTAAAGAACAAGATAAAGATCCAATCTGGCGAGATATTAAAATAAAATGGCACGATAAATATAATGTTTCCATCAGACAATTTTACGTTATCCATAATAACATTCTCTTCAAACGTAAAGCCCCTGACAGTCAATTTTGGTTAGTGTGTGTTCCGGAGGAATCCGTGAACAAATTGATTTGGTATATTCATCTCAGTTACGGACACTATGGTGCCAAGAAGTGCTTCGCGAAATTACGCGACTCTTGTTACTTCATCAACATGGAGAAACGTATACGCAATGTGTTATCTCGATGCAAATTGTGTCAGAAAGCAAAGCCGCCGACCATATCGCATTCTGCTCCACTTTTTCCGATTATACCTTCAAAATTAAAGCAGTTAGCAGCCATTGACCTGTTTGGACCTCTTCCGAGAACTAACAATGGTTTCTCTTTTGTCTTCGTTGCTATTGAGCTCACATCAAAATTTGTATCTTTTACTCCGCTCCGCCGTGCCACGGCGAAGACAGTAACTAACGCCTTTGTCAAAAACTTCCTGAAAGATGTTGGCCATATAGATAAAGTCATCTCCGATAACGGACCTCAATTCCGTTCTCATGATTGGGCACGGATGTTGCGGCGCAGAAACATCAAACCTGTGTTCATATCACTTTATCATGCTGCCTCTAACCCTTGTGAACGAGTGATGAAAGAGCTTGGAAAACTTTGTAGGCTGTATTGCTACCGACGACATAACACATGGGATAGATATCTTCTGTCATTTCAAAATATTATAAATGAACTTCCTAATGATTCTACAGGTCTTTCACCAATTCTGGTTCTGAAAAACAAGCAACCTCCCGACCGTATCAAGGAATTGATACCTTTTCCTAAACACAGAAGACTACGTCATCATGAGATCATTGAATTGGCGCTTAAAAACATTAAGAAAGCAGCTGAAAAAAGGAAACGCTCTCAACGTAATTGTTACGCCAAACAACTCTATGTAGGACAAAAGGTATTAATTAGATCCCACCACTTATCCCACAAGGGAAGATCTATGATTCACAAATTCTTCTTACTGTACAATGGTCCGTATCGAATCAAACGTATCATCCACGACAACGTCGTTGAGGTAGAAACTTTAAAGACGCACAAGTCGAAAGGCATACACCACATTTCCAATATTAAAATTTTCAAGGCATAAAATTGGGGTAGAGAGTCCATTAATCTGTTTTGGACACACCAAGTGGCGATTGGTGCCCCGTTCTCGAGCTGAGTGTCACTATTCTTCCGCTTTTCCTTAGTGCGCTCTATCTACATCTTTTTCTCGCTGTTACTTTTCCCTAACTCTGAATACTTATGCTCTGTGCTACGCTGGGATATTGTCATACAAAACTATGACTATCTTGCAATTTACATATAACGAACTCTGTGGCTGTGCAAGATAAATAAAATTAATGGAAATTTTTGATTGAGTAATCTAATTAAGTTATTATGTTTCAGAAAATATCAGATTTCTCTTCTGTATTACTAATTGCATAACTTACGAACTTCGGAGCGAGTGAAGAAGATTTTGAGTTGACATAAGCATTTTGTAAGCCAATTAAGCAGTAAAAAAGAAAAAGGACATTCTGGAGGATGATGAGTAAGGCAATACACAATATGTCATGGTGGTCTTTAAAATGCACTATTGTTTATGGATAAATGATGGTAAGGAAGGTATTGGTAACAGTCAAAGATGTTTGATAAATGTAATTATGTGGACGAGAGTATACAATGATTATGAAGCAATTATGAGGAGAATCGCTCTGTTGCTAATGATGCTATGCTCTGTTCTTTTCTTATGTGCTTACTCGCACTGCGCTTTTGTGTTTTCTCTTTGTGCTTATGTGCACCATTTTGTATGTTGATGCATTGTGCCTTCAATGGCATGTGTGATTGGTGAGAATCATATCCTTCTGATGCTCTGTAATTATTTGTAATTATGTGTAATGAATATCTCTAATTATGCTTGCAGCTATGCTTATTGCTCTTGTAATCAAAGCTTACCGCTATGCTCACTAATTATATACCTAAGCCCTACCACTATGCTAATTAAGTTTATAATGAAGCTCATGAAAATGTATGGTTATGCTTATACGTTGCACACAGCCATCTCTCTTGCGAACTTGCAGTTTTGCCATAAACTACGCCTAGTTAAGTCTAGTTAATGCACAGAGATACTTTGCTTTTGCTTACTGCTATCTTCAAAATTTTATTGATGATCTTATTGATGAAAATCTGCAGCTATGCCTAACAAGTAGTGTACGTTATCGGATGATTTACTGTGATGTACATCTATTACTGTGCCAAAATTTGCCTTAATTGTTTTGTCTGACCCTACTGCTGACTCAGACAGACACAGACATGACCTGATGACTTGAACCTCTTTTGATATTCTCACGAAACTACCCTGATGTGTTATACCTCAAGGCAATGAAATATGTAACTCAGTTCAGACAAAAGCCTGGCCATGGCAACATATGTAATTTAATTGTTATAATTTGGTGGTAATGCAATCCCCACCATAGTGATGTATGTCAATTTAATTGACTAGTGGTAATTGGAATGTCAAGTTATTTGAAGTGGCTTCACGTTAATTGCTCTAATTATGACAACAAATTTACTTTACATGACCTAATGCCAAATTGATGACAAGCACCCTGAATGTATTTCATACGATTATGTGTTTGTAAAGTAATATGTACATAGTATGTAAAGCCTTATGCCTATATGAAATGACACTAATTTTGTAGATACTCTAGTATAAGAATTAAATTACTCATTACTATTCAAATGTATCCGTCTTCAAGACACTACTTGTAATGTAAAAATATGGTTTAATAATCAACGACTTTTCTTTCAGTGTAAACTGAAATATCATGACTATGTTACTAATTTGTATGTAAAATGCTTTATTTCATGTACTTTGGACACGCATGGGAACTGGCGATTTCGCACACGAGATTCCATAATGCACACAGAACAATGGACGTGTTATTATACACCACTGATTTTGGGCCTTTTAATGAAGATGTTTTTTGGATGATGTTTGGCCACATAGTACTGTCCATTGCAGCCTTGGCCAACCACCATAATTTTGCTCTAATTTTGGCTATGCTGATGCAGTCTGCTAGTAACCCCGTTGGTTGGAGCACACTTGGTTGTCGAATTGCATGGAGGAATACATCAGAACCTTTTCCCCATGACCTCAACTTCAATGCAACCAGAAAGCTCGCCTACAGTGTGGTGTAATCTTACAGTGTTTTGTGTTCGTGTGCAGACCTAAGATGAATGTTAGGGGATAATTGGCTAATCGTGTGCAGACCTAAAATGAATGTTAGGGAATAATTGGCTATTCGTGTGAAGACCTAAAATGAATGTTAGGAGCTAATGTGCTATTCGTGTGCTTATACTATTCAGTGCTTCCCATTGCAAACGTTGTCCACAGGTTCATTACAAGTGTTTAGGTATATTTCATGGTTCTTTTACATTGAGTGACCAAAATAAAATTGTGCTCTTGATAGATAAATATGCTTTCAGAACTATAATGAGTCAATACACTTTAGTCAGAACTGTCATTGTCACTATTCGATTGACAAACGTAATATTGAAATCCTATTGTGCCGAAGCAGTGACATTATTTTGTACATGATCAGAAACCTATGTAGTCAAAAATTTTACATGTATGTTCTAGCGTCCATGAAAGTATGGCATCTTAAATGCATCACAGAATACAAAATTGACACTTTATCTTATACTAAGTGCACTAAAAATTTACATAGACTACATTGTGCACAAGATACAAATGTTCATTTTATGTTCCCAAAAATACTGATCTCTTGTACAAAATTTAGACGCATGGAACTTACACTACTGTGTGTATTACTTGTAATTACCTCATTTTCTTTAAAGAATGATGACATTAGTTAAACTACCTTTTGTAAAACTTTGTATATGTTCATGTTTATTATTGTATTTTTTTTTCACTTGTCTATTACTTCTAGCTACCTCATTTTCTCCACTATATCATTTGTCAAACTATGTTCTCTGAAATTCTATATATACTTATGTTTATCATTATGTATATTTGTCATGTATTCCATTTATTGCTGATGTGCTGTACATTTTGACATTTGCTTATCCCTGTTACATCGTGTACCACTCCATGCATGACTTTTGATGGTACTGTCCTGTAAAATGGCATGTATTTATGACTGTAACATTTTTTAAATTTTCTATGAACTCCATCTGTTGTTTTGATCTTGAATATCTTGTATGAAAATGTTTATCAGGTTTTCATATTTTTCATGTTATATTTTGGATGTCATTAATGGATTTTTGGACTTGAAATTCAGTAATTTTGCTGGCTAGGCAATGCCATTGGCATCACCCACCCTACAAAATTTTAATAGGTAGGAGGGGGGTGATGAAACGTGTCCATAAAAAAATTATTTTGTAAGAAAATGTCCAATATTGTGCCTCCTGTTTTGTATCGAGTAACTTGCTTGCAAGAAAATGTATAATATCGCTTCTACTGTATGTATCGATATGTGTCCTTTATGAAGTTTCATCTTTGGCAAAGATCATGTATTGCATAGCATTGTAGCTCGCACTGAGAGAGAGTACTACTAGTGGTTCAGCTCACTTAGAGAGCGGTTGGGTTGTGTGTATGGCTCCGATGTAGAGCAGAGGCTGCTTTGCCAGCAAGTCAGAAGTTGTATTATGTAGGTAATGTAATGCTGATTATTAATAATAAGTAACTTAAACTGTCTTTCATGTTTCATTTACGTAGTTAGAAAATTAACCTACTTCCTTCATTTGATAATTAATTATTAGTGGATTTAAAGTGCAATATTGATGTGAATAATATTGTTGAACGGATTTCATTATTGGTGCCATAGTAAATGATAGTTAATTGACTATGATACTAAATTGATACTAAATTTCAATAATTAGAAACTGATCTGTATAAAATTCTCACAGTCAAGCATTAAGAAAGTGATTTGTGGTTTTTTTTTAATATCTTTCTCGCAGTCAAAATTTTTGAGTATAGTCAGTGTCTGTTTCAAAAGGCTACATGTCACAGTTGTTTTGTTAAAAATATCCGTTGCGCACATAATCAGTTTCATGCACTGTTTCTCACTTAATAGCATATACATCAGTATCAGGGCCATAATTAAACCAAATTGCTGTGTCAAGGAACAATTTGTTGTCTGATCTAACGATAGGTTCAACATCCACACAACACACGTACAGCTTTTAACTTGACGAGACACGTAATGTAATTTTTAATTTAAGTTCTGGTGACAATGCTATACGCATAAGAAAGAGTATCTTGTTTCCTTATTGCATTACTATATTTGGAAAAGACGTAAAATGCTCTGGTGACATTTTAAGATAATTAAAATAATTTGTAGGGTCTTCAACCACAATCTCTTTCAGCAAGGCCGGAGATCAACCGAACTGACGTCTTCCATTTAACAACCGAAATACGTTTCTTAGTATTTTTATGTTTAGTCTTATGAAGTGACTTCACACAGAGCAGTAATAGCCCCGCTGCAACTCTTACAGCTGCCAAAACTTTCATTTTACGACGACTGCGGCACTCCAAAACAACGAAACTGAAGGGTATAGTTTCGGTGACGTGTCTACAGACATACAAAAAACCAGTTGCATGCAATTCATTTCACACAAGTTTCGCAACTTGGTGTCGTCGTGTAGAGTAGCCTTAACACTCCGGCCTCCACTGTTTACAACTGATTTTCGTAACCGCTGCTGCTGCTAACCAACTGCTTGTCACTTGTCCATTCTAGTACAATTCCCATAGTTTAATATTCACAGAATATATGACATCAACTGCGATTGGGCAAATCTGAAACTGTATACCCAGCCGGGATTCAAACCCGGGTCTCCTGCTTTCTAGGCAGTTGCGGTGGCCACTACACCACTGGGGACACAGTGATCACCGCACCTGCGACTACCTAAGCACGCCTCCTGTCAGAAACAAATTCCCAGCTTCGCCCTGCCCACAGTACT
The DNA here is from genome assembly GCA_026315105.1 of Locusta migratoria. Taxonomy (NCBI): domain Eukaryota; kingdom Metazoa; phylum Arthropoda; class Insecta; order Orthoptera; family Acrididae; genus Locusta; species Locusta migratoria. The sequence goes on along the minus strand of CM048744.1, from coordinate 925,123,617 downwards.
CAAACTCATAGTTGTTGTTGTTATGGTCTTCAGTCCGGAGACTGGTTTGATGCAGCTCTCCACCCTACTTTATCCTGAGCAAGCCTTTTCATCTCCTCATAAGAACGGCAACCCACATCCACTTGAATCTGCTTACTACACGCGTCTCTTGGTCTCCCTCTGCGATTTTTCCCCCACACACTTCCCTCCAATGCCAAATTTACGATTCCCCGATGTCTAAGAATGTGTCCTACCAAGCGATCCCTTCTTTTAGCCAGGGTATGCCAAAAATTCCTTTTCTCATCAATTCTGTTCAGTACTTCTTCATTGGTTATGCGATCTACCCACCTAATCTTCAGCATTCTTCTGTAACACCACATTTCAAAAGCCTCTATTCTCTTCCTGTCCACACTGCTTATCGTCCATGTTTCACTCCCGTACAAGGCAACACTCCACACAAATGCCTTCAGAAAACACTTCCTTACACTTAAATTAATATTCGATGTTAGCAAATTTCTCTTTTTCAAAAATGCTTTTCTTCCCATTGCCAATCTGCATTTTATATCCTCTGTACTGCGACCATCGCATGTTATTTTACTACCCAAGTAACAAAACTCATCTACCACCTTCATTGTTTCGTTACCTAATCTAATTCCTTCAGCATCGCCCGATTTTCTAAGACCGCATTCCATTATTTTTGTTTTGCTCTTGTTAATATTCATTTTATATGCTCTCTTCAACACACTGTCTATTCCATTCAACTGCTCTTCCAGGTCCTTTGCTGTCTCTGACAGAATTACAATGTCATCAGCAAAACGCAATGTTTTTATTTCTTCCCCCTGAACTTTAATCCCTATTCCAAATTTTTCCTTGCTTTCCTTCACCGCCTGCTCGATGTACAAATTGAATAACATCGAAGAAAGGCTACAACCCTGTCTTACTCCCTTCCCAACTGATGCTTCCCTTTCATGCCCTTTGAGTCTAATAACTGCGGTCTGGCTTTTGTACAAGTTATAAATAACTCTCCTTTCCCTATATTTTACCCTTGCTGACTTCAGAATTTGAAAGAGTGTATTCCAGTCAACATTGTCAAATGCTTTCTCCAAATCTACAAAAGCTAAAAATGTAGGTTTGCCTTTCCTTAATCTATCTTCTAAGATAAGACGTAAAGTGAGTATTGCCTCCCGGGTTCTTATGTTCATCCTGAATCCAAACTAATCTTCCCCAAGGTCAGCTTCTGCCAGCTTTTCCATTCTCCTGTAGATAATTCGTGTTAAAATTTTGCAACCATGACTTATCAAACTGATGGTTCTGTAATTTTCACACCTGTCTGCGCCTGATTTATTTGGAATGGGGATTATTACATTTTTCTTAAAGTCTGAGGGTATTTCGCCTGTCTCATAAATCCTACACACCAGTTCAAATAGTCTTGTCATGGCTGGCTCTCCCAGAGACTTTAGTAGCTCTGAGGGTATGTCATCTACTCCTGGGGCCTTGTTCCGACCTAGGTCTTTCAAGGCTCTGTCAAATTCATCTCTCAGTATAGCATCTCCTATTTCATCTTGATCTACGTCCTCTTCCCTTCCTACCACATTGTCTATAAGTTCATTTCCTTTGTAGAGCTGCTCTACGTACTCTTTCCACCTTTCAGCTTTCCCTTCTTTGCTGAGAACCGGCTTCCCATCTGAGTTCTTGATATTCGTAGAGTTGCTTTTCTTGTCCCCAAATGTCTCTTTTATTTTCCTGTAGGCGGTATCTACTTTTCCCCTTCTTTTACATTCTTCTACAGATTTGCATTTTGCTTCTAGCCACTCATGCTTAGCCATTTTGCACTTCCTGTCAATCTCATTTTTTTAATCGTCTATACTCCATTTTGTCTGTTTCATTTACTGCATTTTTATATTTTCTCCTTTCATCAATTAAATCTAGTATTTCCTGTGGTATCCAAGGATTTTTTGTAGGTCTTGCCTTTCTACCTATTTTGTCCTCTGCTGCCTTCACTATTTCATCTCTCAATGCTACCCATTCCTCTTCTACTGTTTTATTTCCCCCTGTTTCTGTCAATTGTTGCCTAAATCTCCATCTGAAATTCTCCACAACTTCACTTTCCTTCAATTTATCCAAGTCCCATCTCCTTATTTTCCTACCTTTCTGCAATTTTTTCAGTTTCAGCCTACAGTTCATGACTAACAAGTTATGGTCAGAGTCTATATCTGCCCCTGGGTACGTCTTGCAGTTTATCACCTGGTTCCGGAATCTATGTCTTACCATTATAAAATCTATCTGATACCTTCCGGTGTCTCCTGGTCTCTTCCATGTATACAACCTTATTTTGTGATTCTTAAACCAGGTGTTTGTTACGATTAAATCATGTTCCGTGCAAAATTCTATCAGGCGACTTCCTCTTTCATTCCTTCTGCCCAGTCCATATTCACCTACTATTTTTCCTTCTCTTCCTTTTCCTACTACCGAATTCCAGTCTCCCATCACAATTAAGTTTTCCTCTCCCTTAACTGTCTGAATAATTTCCTTTAGCTCCTCATATATTTCTTCGATCTCCTCGTCATCGGCAGAGCTAGTTGGCATATAAACCTGTACTACTGCTGTCGGTGTTGGCTTCGTATCTATCTTGACAATGATAATGCGATCACTGTGCTGCTCATAGTAGTTTACCCGCATTTCTATTTTCTTATTCATTATCAGTCCTACTCCTGTGATACCCGCAACTGATTTTGTATTTATAATCCTGTACTCACCTGACCAGAAATCCTGTTCATCCTGCCACCGAACTTCACTAATCACCACTATATCTAACTTCAACTTATCCATCTCCCTTTTTAAATTTTCTAATTTTCCTACCCGATTAAGGGATCTAACATTCCACGCTCCGATCCGTAGAATGCCAGTATTGTTTTTCCTGATGACAACATCCTCCTGAGTAGTCCCCGCCCGGAGATCCGAATGGGGGACTATTTTACCTCCATAATATTTTACCCGTGAGGTAGTTATGAACCTAATTCCCGTAAGAGTAAGGGCTTCAAAGCTGCCCACCCCTCCCCACTAACGATAGGATCATTGCCCGTCACCGGCATATTATATATATGTGGCGTCTGTTCTGAAAGAACAGACGTCACTTCTGATCCTGCAGTTGTTAGTGGGGAGGGGTGGGGCAAGTTTGAAGCCATTACTCTTACGGTAATTAGTTTCATAACTACGAGTTTGAGTACTGTGGGCAAGGCGAAGCTGGGAATTTGTTTCTGACGGGAGGCGTGCTTAGGTAGTCCCTACAGGTGCGGTGATCACTGAGACCCCAGTGGTGTAGTGGTCAGCGCAACTGCCTAGAAAGCAGGAGACCCGAGTTCGAATCCCGGCTGGGTACACGTTTCCAGCTTTGCCCAATCGCAGTTGATGTCATGTATTCTGTGAATATTAAATAATAACTGCAGGATCAGAAGTGACGTCAGTTCTTTCGGAACAGACGCCACATGTATATATATAATTCCCATAGCTATTTTATTATTAAATATTAAATCCTCACACTCTCTATTGCTTTATTTTACACTTTTCATTAGTACACTCTGCACCCCTTAAACAAGTACACTGTACATGGAATAGGAAGTTCTCGTGAGAGTGGAGGCTGTGTTTCGGCGGCGCTTGCTGTGGAGGTGTCGCAGGCTGCCGCTTTGTACGGGTCGGTGCTTTGTCCAGCCGCCGCCGCTGCCGCCCCCTGAGGCCGTGTTTGGCCGGCCGGCTCTCGCGGACGATCGGGCGGATCTGACGAGCAGGCGCGCAAATATTTGCCTGCGCGGCCACCTGCGCGCTAAAGACTGCGCGCGCCGGCCGCTGATTGCCGCCGGAACAAACACGGCCGCCGGCCGCCCCAGGGCCGCCACCCTCACAGCCGGAAAGGCCTCTGCACAGCGCTCTGCCACCCAAATGTCGACGCTCTGAAAATGAAGTGCGGAACGCGGCGATGTATTCAGGAGGTACAAGTGGGTATCTTACGATCTCTACAGTTCTAGTCACATTTATTTCGCCGCTGTCTAGGAGTAATAACCGTCCACGGACGGGTTGTTAACAGTATTAGCACCACAGTAGACTTCCGTATAATCTACATCTACAACCATACTCCGCAAGCCACTCGACTGTGTGTGACGAAGGGTACCTTGAGTATCACTATCGATTTTCCTTCCTATTCCAGTCACGTTCTCGTAAAGATGGATTGTCGGTATGCCTCTGTCTGGGCTCTAATCTCTCTGATTTTATCTTCATGATCTCTTCGAGAGATATACGTAGGAGGAAGCAATATACTTCTAGACTCCTCAGTAAAGGTATGTTCTCGAAACTTCGACAAAAGCCCGTACCGAGTGACAGAGCGTCTCTCCTGCAGAGTCTTCCACTGGAGTTTAGCGATCATCTCCATTCGCTATCGTGAGCTCTCAACTAGTTTGCAGCTCTGCCGCGAACCAGTTCGTTCTTTTACTTCGTCCGCTCCCACGCTGAATGGCGTGGTCTGTGCATGCAGGTGGAGGGAGAAGTTCCCCCACCTAGCTGCTTCATGCGCTTGCTGCTTGAGACGCTAACGATATCATGTAAACCGAAAGAAACAGGTTGTGGATAATTTCTGGCATTTAATTTTAGAGATCTCTATATCTTGGCATTATGGTATTTATTAGATATTGCAGAGTGCAGAATACTTCAAAACAGAAATTTTGTAGCACTTAACTATGTAATCTAGCAGGCACACGCTCACCTCAAACTGGCTCTCATCATCAGAAGGCAAACAAGTGATTGTTAATTCTGCTGCCCGCCCTCTCGCTACTGCGCGTCGATCATCGGGAAAGAATCCAACGAACTACGAAGCGATATACGTTTGGCATAATAGTTCGCGATCGGTAACGCATGTTTTAATTCGCGACCGATTGCACATATTTTAATTCGCGACCGATTGCACATATTTTAGTTCGCGACCGATTGCACATATTTTACTTGAGGTTTGATTCCATTTCCAGGATGGTGCTCAACGACCACACAATGATGAACACACCAGATGTATCGAACAGCATTGGCCGTTAATGTTTTATTTAAAAACAACAGATCGATTACAATCACATAGTGACCATCTTCAGTGTCCTTCAAACAAGCATTATGAATGCCCTGAATGTAACTGCCTGAATGTAACTGTGGCAGTTACATTCAGGGCATTCATAATGCTTGTTTGAAGGACACTGAAGATGGTCACTATGTGATTGTAATCGATCTGTTGTTTTTAAATAAAACATTAACGGCCAATGCTGCTCAATACATCTGGTGTGTACATATTTTAGTTCGCGACCGGTAGTTCTCCTTTTAGTTCGTAACTCGGCCGCGAAGTATGTCGTTCTCTTTAGTTCGTCCGCTCTTTTTGGCTTTTGCTACCGCTACTAAAATAGCTCTTTCTTGTGTTATGACAGCTTTTTTTATATAATGATCAGTGTTGTCCAAGCGTGTGCTATTACCCGTATTTGGGAAATTAGACATCAAATACTGAAGCAAATGAACCAGTTATTTACACGAATGGGTAATACAATGGTATTCAACTACTTTGCATACTGAATACTCGTAGTATTTTATTTTTAAAATGGATTTCTTTATTTATTTGATAGGTTATTGAAGGAACATTACTATGGTACAGGTCAAGTATTATATGGCACAAAGAATATAACTTTAACATTAACAAATGGTGGTCCACGATAGTGATTCACATTTAGGATCGCAAGCGAAATTCACAATTATTCTCATAATGCTGAAGACTGATTCATTGTATCTCACTGTTCGCTTCATTGGCTAACCGAGAGAGTGGAGGAATGTGATATATCCGGTCTCCTGCTGCAGGCCCGTAGTCAGGTTTTTTTTTTTTTTTTTTTTTTTAGGGGTGGGGAAGGGTTAGAGATCAGACAATTGACGTTTATAGTCTAACTTGTAAATCGTTACAACAAAAGTAAATCTAAATGTATTTTGATAGATGGAATGTTACATTTTATTAAATGCATATCTCCAAAGAGGAAGTTGAGCAAACTTTTCAATTACGATACCATCGGCTGCATTTTTATTTCCATTGCTCCTTCTCCGAGGAGTGGGTCGAGTATCGGACGCTGCCCATGAAGAGCAAACAAATGATTCGTCATTCGTCAAGGGATATATTAACATATTGTGGATTGAGTGGGCTTCTTCCGTTTTTCTGCATTTTGTACAACAGTTCCTAGTGCATTTAAGTCGCATTAGTCGTTTAAGTCGTTTATTAAGCTTTGAAAGCGTCGTCAAAGAAACATACTTGGATGACCCTTTTTTTATACTCTTAAACGTTTCAGGGTAAAGTTTTCGACTGGAAGTCGGGTTCGAAGCCAGGTCGGATCACGGAATTTTTCAGTCTGCGTTTTAACCCACCTCTCAACGATGTGATGAGTCGCCAGAAACTGTAGCCAATCTTCTTACAAAAGAAGAACGAGGCTGGAAATCACTGAAAGAAAAGATTTAAGGTTAAACCTAACAAAATAAATATTGATAATTCACTAAAAAAAGTATCAGCTAATTCCCTCCCATTAGAAGCCTGTAGGTATCAGTTTTGTTAAACTGAATAAATAAATATATGATACTTAACAGCCTTCTTTTCCTCTTTTCTTGTTTTTCACTCCATTCTTTTACAGTTAAATTTTCCAAAGTTAGTAGCACGAATCAGATGCGAAAACACGTTAGAAGTTAGGCCAGGGGTCTACAAGACGAAAAAGTTTGGGAACCCCTGACATACATAAAAATTGAGGTGTTTGTGCCTATATTTCACTCTGCAGACAAAACTACACTTCGCAAACGATTAGTGTTTATATGCAGTAGTAGGTATTATTCTCCCATTAGGCACTATGGTGGTAGAGGGTTGATAACCATAAGGGGGTGGAAGATATGGCAGTTGAAAGTTACCGACTTCTATAAAATTTTACTTGTGGTTGTCAATATTTTGCTGTTCAGAAAAAATTACACAATGGAAACGAACGATCTCTCTGTGTAGTTGTAGTACGAAGTCTCCCGTTGTACACCATAGCAGTTCAGTGTCGATAACTGTAAGATGGTGGAAGATATAGTGGTTGAAAGTCGTCAGCTTATATAAAATTCGGAATGAAGACCAGAGATGACTTTTGACATTATAACAGCAAAGAGGTTATACACAGCGAGACGTGATGCACATTATTCAGGTGTTTTTCTGCAACAAACTTACAAACAAAGAAAGGGGGACTGATGACCATTGTAGTTTTGTCCCCCTTAAAAATCCAAATAACAACAACAACAAACAAAGAAAAATAAGTGCATATTGCAGTTTGAAAAGTAAAGCTACCTAGATAGATGCCAAAGCGTAAGAAAGAAATTTCGTGTTCTCGTTCCGTTTCTAATAGAGAATACGGCGCTGAAAAGTGAATCTACAGACGATAGAAACTGGAAATTTATCGTCGTTGTTTATCTTACACTGAAGACATCAGTGTTTTTTCGATATTCCCATCCAAATTTTCAAATGTTTGTTAAGCTTATGGAACTTAACTGCGTTGTCATTAGTCCCTAAACTTACAAACTACAAGAAAGCGCAAACATTTTTGCCCGAGGGAGGATTTGAACCCCCGACGAGGAACGTCCTCATGAGCCTCGGAGCATAGCGCCTCAATGTCGTCGGCCACTCCGCCGCGGCTATTTCCTTCCCTAATCCGGTGAAATAGGGGCTGAACGATTTTATTTTTTTTTTTTTTTTTTTTTTTTTTTTTTTTTTTTTTTTTTTTTTTTTGAAAATACATTGCTTTTCAGGCAATTTTGAAACAAGAAATACAAAACTTCGGATTTAGATTTTTGATTGTAATTTTAAACACGTATGATATTTTTTGAAATTCAACAATTAACCGGGCGAAATAAAGGGAAATCTTTTAAGGGTGCAACTAAGACTATTTTGATGCTAGAAATGTGAAAATTTGGATTTGGAACCTTGGTTAGAATTTTTTTTAATGTAATCAAAATATCAACGGGTGTACTGCCGATCTACAGTGTCCTCCCCTCCTCAGTGCATTAGGAATACCTCCTAATTTGAAATTTTATTTATTATTGTTTTAAGAAAACAGGTCAATGATTTTATGCCTCTTCTGAAACCGGTATAACCAAGCACGGATCGGTATTCAGGTACATCAGGTCGATGATTTTATGCGTCTCTTAAAACCGACATAACCATGCACGGATCAGTACATCTTTTTACATAAATTTCTGTGAGCTACCCCCCCCCCCCAGGACCAAAATAGTGTGTTTTGCCACTGCACGACAGTATACACTCCAAAAGAAAATTCTTCCAGTAGTTAATTAAAAAATTAATTACAAGAAATTGTGAAGAAAACAGGTTTTTTCGTTCCACTTGTGGTAGAACCAGAACAATTGACATACTTGGACTGGAAGACATGCATGATATCAGGTATATGGCTGCGTATAATAAATGTATTGCAAGATTAAAAACAGGTGTGGAACTGTTCCTTGACGTAACGAAAAATGTAGGCAGTGATGAATTCACGTTCTTCAGATACATGTACATACATCCTTCGCAATCCACCAAATGTGTGTGGCGAAGGGTATCTAGTACCACTACTAGTTTCTTGCTTTCCTGTTCCATTTCCGTATAGAACGAGGCAGAAAAATGAATTCCTGTACGCATCTGTACGAGCCCTAATCTATCTCATCTTATCTCTGTGGTATTTACACGAAATGTAACTTGGCGGCAGTGGAATCGTTCTGCAGACCGCTTCAGATTCCGGACCTCTAATTTCCATCAACAGTGTTTCTCGAAAAGAACGTCCCCTTCACTCCGACTCCCATTTCAGTTCTCGAAGCATCTCAATAACACTCGCACATTGATCGAACCTGCCGGTAACAAACCTAGCCGCCCCTTCTGAATGGCTTCTATAACTTTCTTTAAACCGATCTGATGGTGATTTGAAACACTTGAGCAATACACAGGACAGGGTCGCACATGCTTCATATATGCAGTCTCCTTCACAGATGAATGACATATTTCCAAACTTTACCCAATGAACCGAAGTCGACTGTTCGCCTTCACCACGACTGGTCTTATATGCTCGTTCCTTTTGATATCGCAGTGCAGCGTTACGCCTAGATATTTAATTGACGCGACTCTATCAAGTATAATACTACTAATAGTGTATTTGAACATTGCGGGATTGTTTCTCCTATTCATCTGCATTACCTTACATTTTTCTACAATTAGAGCTAGCTGCAATTCCTCACAGCACCTAGAAATTTCGTTCAAGTCATCCTGTATCCGAATACAGTCATTCAGTGAGGATACCTTCCTGCACACCACAGAATCACCAGCAAACAGCCGCAGATTGCAACTCACTCTGTCCGTAAGATTATTTCTCTCTATATCTCTATATATAAAGGAAGTGTCCCGATTGACTGACTGATTTACTGACTGACTGACTCATCATCGCCCAGCCCAAATCACTGAACATAGAAACTTGAAATTTGTGGAGAGTGTTGATCTCACTCTGTAGGCGTCATTTAAGAAGCGATTTTTAGATATTCGGTCCTTAAGGGGGTGAAATAGGGGATAAAACGTTTAATTTGAAAATACGTGCTATTTAGCCAAATTTGAAGCTAGAACTACAAAATTTCGGATTTTAATTCAGGTTTCGAATTTAAAAGACACGTGTTTCGGCATTTTTTGAAATTCGATAAATAAGGGGGTAAAATAGGTGACGCAAAAATTGGATTTTCAAAAATATGTTTCTGGTAACTCAAATTTTAAGCTACAACTACGAAACTTCGGATATGGAGTCTTGGTCAGGATTAAAAATTCATGATTTTTAGTATTTTAGGAAATTCAGCAAGTAAGAGGGTTAATTGGAGGATCAAAAATTCTTTTTGAAAATACGTTGCTATTGATACAATTTTGAAGCTAGAGCTACAAAAATTGATATTTGTATAGTTGGTTAGACGTTAAAAAATACGTGTTACGGTATTTTTGGAAATTCAACGATCAACGGGGTTAAATTGGAGAGAGGGTGTTTTTCGAAAATATGTTGCTATTTAGGTAATTTTGAAGTTAGAACTACAAATTTTCGGATTTGGATTCGGGGTTCGAATTTGAAAGACACGTGTTTCGGCATTTTTTTGAAATTCAACCAATAAGGGGGTAAAATAGAGGAGGCAAAAAATTGATTTTCAAAAATATGTTGCTGTTAACTCAAATTCAAGCTATAACTACGAAAGTTAGGATATGGACACTTGATCAGGATTAAAAAGACACGTGTTTCGGTATTTTTGGAAATTCAACAACTAAGGTGGTAAAAGAGGGGATCAAAAATTCTTTTCGAAACACATTGTTGTCTAGACAATTTTGAAGCTATAGCTACAAAAATTGGTATTTGTATTGTTCGTTATGATTTAAAAAATACGTGTTTCTGTATTTTTGGAAATTCAATCATCATCGGGGTTAAATTGGAGAGGGGGTGTTTTTCGAAAATCTTTTGCTAATAAGGCAACTTTGAAGCTACAACCACAAAAATTGGTATATGTTTTCTTGGTCAGAATTAAAAAGACATGTGTTTCGGTATTTTTTGAGATTAGAGTAATACTGGGGTGAAATACGGGATGCAGAAATTGATTTTCAAAAATATGGTGCTAACTCAAATTTCAAGCTATAACAACGAAATTAAGATAAGGATTCTTCATCATGATTAAAGAGAAACAACTGGTGCAGACCAACCAGCCTACGCATGCGAAGCAGCGGGGGTTCAGCTAGTAGGCTATAAAAGGCACTGTCCCGACTGACTGACTGATTGACTGACTCATCATCGCCCAGCCCAAACCACCGAAGGCAGAAACTTGAAATTTGTAGAGGGTGTTGATCTCACTCTGTAGGCGTCATTTAAGAAGCGATTTTTAGATATTCCGTCCGTATGGGGATGAAACATTTTTTGAAAATACGTTGCTACTTAGGCAATTTTGAAGCTACAACTACAAAATTTCGGATTTCATTTCAGGGTTCGAATTTAAAAGATACGTGTTTCGGTATTTTTGTAAATTCAACCATCATTGGCTACCCCCATGAACCACAGACATTGCCGAGGTGGGGTGGCTTGCGTGCCTCAACGATGCAGATAGCGGTACCGTAGGTGCAACCACAGCGGAGGGGTATCTGTGGAGAGGCCAGACAAACGTGTGGTTCCTGAAGAGGGGCAGCAGCCTTTTCAGTAGTTACAGGGGCAACAGTCTGGATGATTGACTGAGCTGGCCTTGTAACATCAGCTAATGTGGCTTTGCCACACAGCTACTGCGAACGGCTGAAAGCAAGGGGAAACTACAGCCGTTAATTTTCCCGAGGACATGCAGCTCTACTGTATGAACATATGATGATGGCATCCTCTCGGGTAAAATATTCCGGAGGTAAAATAGTCCCCCATTCGGATCTCCGGGCGGGGACTACTCAGGAGGATGTTGTCATCAGGAAAAACAATACTGGCATTCTACGGATCGGAGCGTGGAATGTTAGATCCCTTAATCGGGTAGGAAAATTAGAAAATTTAAAAAGGGAAATGGATCGGTTGAAGTTAGATATAGTGGGGATTAGTGAAGTTCGGTGGCAGGATGAACAGGATTTCTGGTCAGGTGAGTACAGGATTTTAAATACAAAATCAGTTGGGGGTGTCACAGGAGTAGGACTGATAATGAGTAAGAAAATAGGAATGCGGGTAAACTACTATGAGCAGCACAGTGATCGCATTATCATTGTCAAGATAGATACGAAGCCAACACCGACAACAGTAGTACAGGTTTATATGCCAACTAGCTCTGCCGACGATGAGGAGATCGAAGAAATATATGAGGAGCTAAAGGAAATTATTCAGACAGTTAAGGGAGAGGAAAACTTAATTGTGATGGGAGACTGGAATTCGGTAGTAGGAAAAGGAAGAGAAGGAAATATAATAGGTGAATATGGACTGGGCAGGAGGAATGAAAGAGGAAGTCGTCTGGTAGAATTTTGCACGGAACATGATTTAATCGTAACAAACACCTGGTTTAAGAATCACAAAAGAAGGTTGTATACATGGAAGAGACCAGGAGACAACGGAAGGTATCAGATAGATTTTATAATGGTAAGACATAGATTCCGGAACCAGGTGATAAACTGCAAGACGTACCCAGGGGCAGATATAGACTCTGACCATAACTTGTTAGTCATGAACTGTAGGCTGAAACTGAAAAAATTGCAGAAAGGTAGGAAAATAAGGAGATGGGACTTAGATAAATTGAAGGAAAGTGAAGTTGTGGAGAATTTCAGAGGGAGATTTAGGCAACAATTGACAGAAACAGGGGGAAATAAAACAGTAGAAGAGGAATGGGTAGCATTGAGAGATGAAATAGTGAAGGCAGCAGAGGACAAAATAGGTAGAAAGGCAAGACCTACAAAAAATCCTTGGATACCACAGGAAATACTAGATTTAATTGATGAAAGGAGAAAATATAAAAATGCAGTAAATGAAACAGGCAAAATGGAGTTCAGACGATTAAAAAATGAGATTGACAGGAAATGCAAAATTGCTAAGCAGGAGTGGCTAGAAGCCAAATGCTAATCTGTAGAAGAATGTATAGCAAGGGTGAAAGTAGATACCAACCACAGGAAAATAAAAGAGACATTTGGGGACAAGAAAAGCAACTCTACGAATATCAAGAACTCAGATGGGAAACCAGATCTCAGCAAAGAAGGGAAAGCTGAAAGGTGGAAAGAGTACGTAGAGCAGCTCTACAAAGGAAACGAACTTACAGACAATGTGGTAGGAAGGGAAGAGGACGTAGATCAAGATGAAATAGGAGATGCTATACTGAGAGATGAATTTGACAGAGCCTTGAAAGACCTAGGTCGGAACAAGGCCCCAGGAGTAGATGACATACCCTCAGAGCTACTAAAGTCTCTGGGAGAGCCAGCCATGAACTGGTGTGTAGGATTTATGAGACAGGCGAAATACCCTCAGACTTTAAGAAAAATGTAATAATCCCCATTCCAAAGCAATCAGGCGCAGACAGGTGTGAAAAATACAGAACCATCAGTTTGATAAGTCATGGTTGCAAAATTTTAACACGAATTATCTACAGGAGAATGGAAAAGCTGGTAGAAGCTGACCTCGGGGAAGATCAGTTTGGATTCAGGAGGAACATAGGAACCCGGGAGGCAATACTCACTTTACGTCTTATCTTAGAAGATAGATTAAGGAAAGGCAAACATACATTTTTAGCTTTTGTAGATTTGGAGAAAACATTTGACAATGTTGACTGGAATACACTCTTTCAAATTCTGAAGTCAGCAGGGGTAAAATTTAGGGAAAGGAGAGTTATTTATATCTTGTACAAAAGCCAGACCGCAGTTATTAGACTCGAAGGGCATGAAAGGGAAGCATCAGTTAGGAAGGGAGTAAGACAGGGTTGTAGCCTTTCTCCGATGTTATTAAATTTGTACATCGAGCAGGCGGTGAAGGAAAGCAAGGAAAAATTTGGAATAGGTATTAAAGTTCAGGGGGAAGAAATAAAAACATTGCGTTTTGCTGATGACATTGTAATTCTGTCAGAGACAGCAAAGGACCTGGAAAAGCAGTTGAATGGAATGGATAGTGTGTTGAAGAGAGCATATAAAATGAAAATTAACAAGAGCAAAACAAAAATAATGGATTGCGGTCTTAGAAAATCGGGCGATGCTGAAGGAATTAGATTAGGTAACGAAACAATGAAGGTGGTAGATGAGTTTTGTTACTTGGGTAGTAAAATAACATGTGATGGTCGCAGTACAGAGGATATAAAATGCAGAATGGCAATGGGAAGAAAAGCATTTTTGAAAAAGAGAAATTTGATAACATCGAATATTAATTTAAGTGTAAGGAAGTCTTTTCTGAAGGCATTTGTGTGGAGTGTTGCCTTGTACGGGAGTGAAACATGGACGATAAGGAATGCGGACAGGAAGAGAATAGAGGCTTTTGAAATGTGGTGTTACAGAAGAATGCTGAAGATTAGGTGGGTAGATCGCATAACCAATGAAGAAGTACTGAACAGAATTGGTGAGAAAAGGAATTTTTGGCATACCCTGGCTACAAGAAGGGATCGCTTGGTAGGACACATTCTTAGACATCGGGGAATCGTAAATTTAGCATTAGAGGGAAGTGTGTGGGGGAAAAATCGCAGAGGGAGACCAAGAGACGCGTATAGGAAGCAGATTCAAATGGATGTGGGTTGCCGTTCTTATGAGGAGATGAAAAGGCTTGCTCAGGATAGAGTAGGGTGGAGAGCTGCATCAAACCAGTCTCCGGACTGAAGACCATAACAACAACAACCATCATTGGAGAGGGGATGTTTTTCGAAAATCTTTTGCTATTCAGGCAATTTTGAAGCTACAACCACATAAATAGGTCAGAATTAAACAGATACGTATTTCGGTATTTTTTGACAATTAATCATTAATGGGGTGAAATGGTGATGAAACCTTTTAAAAAAAATACGTTGCTACTAAGCCAATTTTGAACCCAGAATTACAAAAATTGATATTTGCATACTTGATTAGAATTTATGAAAACACATGCTGGGGTATTTTTCGAAATTCAGCTATTATGGGGTGCCATAGGGGGTTACAAATAGTAAAATCAAATGTTCAAATATTTGATAATCTTCAGAAACTACGGGGTCATCAGTCCCTAAGGCTTACATACTAATTAAACTAACTTAGACTAACTTACGCTAAGGACAACACAAACACCCATGTCCTAGGGGCAAATCGAACCCCCGACGGCGAACAGCAGTGTGCACCGCAGCAAGGCGCCTCATACGCACGGCCATTCCGCCGCGGCTACAAGTAGTACAGCGCCGTCTCTTCTGCAGTTGGTCCTTGTTGATGTTTACTGTTTTCGTGTGAGCGCCTACGAAGGGAAGCTAAGCAGCCCGCTTTGCCTGCCTGTTATGCGGCTACTCTACACAGTCAGAAGCTGCCACAGCACCTAAAACCAGACGTTCTTCATATTAGGTGCACTGCGCTGCCACCTAGTGCCCTCAATAGTCATTAGATACCGTGAGAGAGCAGAATGGGGCGCTCCGCGGAACTCACGGATTTCAAATGTGGTCAGGTGATTGAGTGTCAATTGTGTCAGAAGTCTGCATGCGAAATTCCAATACTTCTACACATTACCAATACCACGGTATCTGATGTGGTACTGTAGTGGAAACGTAAAGGGACACGTACAGCAAGAAAGCGTACAGGCCGACCCGCCTATTGACTGACGGATACCTCCGTCAGTTGAAGGGGGTTGTACAGTCTAATAGGCAGACACCTATCCAGGCAATTCCATACAACGCCAGGATACACTCCAAGTACTATGACAGACGGGAGGTGAGAAAACTTTAATTTCATGGTCCAGTGACTGATCATAAGCAACACATCATGCAGGTCAACATGAAAACGACGTCTCGGTTGGTGTAAGGAGCTTGACCATTGGACGACTGAACAGTGTACACACGTTATGGGAAGTGACGAATCACGGTACACAATATGGTTATCCGATTGCAGAGTATGTATAGGGCTACTGCCTAGTTAAAGTCATCTGACAGCGTGAGTAACGCCAACAGTGAAATTCGGAGGGAGTGGTTTAGTTGTAAGGTCGTGTATGTCATGGAAGAGGCTTTAACCCCTTATTGTTTTGCGTGGCACTATCACAGCACAGGTCTACATTGATGTTTTAAGCACCTTCTTGCTTCTCACTGTTAAAGAGCATTTCGGGGATAGCGATGCATCTTTCAACACGGACCTTGGTGGAGTGGTTACACGACAATAACATCCCTATAAAGATCTGGTACGCACAAAGTGCTGATTTAAATCCTATATAATATCTTTGAGAAGTTTTGGAACGCCGAGTTCGAACCGAGCAAGGTGACGCAGTGTTAACGCACTGGACTCGCATTCGGGAGAATGGTGATTAAAATCCATCTCCGACCATACAGATTTAGGTTTTCCGTGATTTCTCTAAATCACTCCAGGCAAATGCTGGTATGGTTTCTTTCAAAAGGGCACGGCCGATATCCTTCCCCATCCTCACCCAAAACTCCGAGTGTTAGCTCCGTCTCTAATGACCATGCTGTCGACGGAACGTTAAACCCTAAGCTTCTTTTGCCGAGTTCGGGCCATGCCTCGCCGACGTACATCGATACCTGTCCTCGGTGCAGCACTCCGTGAAGAATGGGCTACCATTCCGCAAGTAACCTTCCGGCATCTGACGAACGTATACCTGTATATGTGTCATGAATCTGTCAAACGTGAACCATGACAAATGTCATGTGGTGTTTTTCTTCAAAAAATAATATAATTTCTACATTGTAATCACCGTGTCATCTATTATGTTCTTACTTCTATGTTGAATATATTATGCGATTTATCTAATTTTTATTTTCTAGCCATGAACATTGACATGTGTCATGTGAGCTATATATGATGTTTATGTCTATGTTACACATATTTGTGTCAAGTCATAAAATTTGAGGCTGGTAAATCACTATTTCAGCAGCAAAATTGAAATTTGACAAATAAGTGCTAGAACCACAATAAACTATTACACACTTGTACACTTGTATTTAAATCACAAAGATAAATGCCATGAATATATGCAAGTAACTACTATTCAATTTTTATGCCAAGTAATCATTTGAAGCCATTGATGATCCATAGAAACACTTTTCATTGTGAATATTAGTAAATTTTCCATTAATAACCATTTTGATACTAATTTCTCGTCTATGTATATAACATGTAAAACATCATTTTATTATTCTATTTATCTACCTATGTAACATACGGGTCTAACTATGAGTGAACACTTATAGCAAGGACTGATCAAAGACATTAAATCAGAAGCATGTCAACAAAACAACTTTCATGAAATTGTATAAATATTGAAAGATATTTATGTACTTATATGAATCAAAAGTTTAAATAAACTGCCAATACGTAGGCGTACATAGTAATGATTTTCTCCAATTTTTTCACGGACAATGTTGTACACCTATATATTAGATTACTTATGAACAATGTGATATCAATTGAAAGACATTTCAAACAGCAACGAAATCTCTCCATAACAGAGTTACATCCAGATCTCGTTGCGGGCCATATAATGTTTCATGGGACGCCCTAATTTTATTTCAATATTTTATTTACTCTTCTTAATTATCTTCCATTTGTTACGATTATTTTGTATTTATTTCATGTAAATTACTAAAGAACTATAAAAGAGATAACTTATCGAACTAAAGCATAACGCTAACCTGCACATTTTTACCTATTGAAACCAAAACTTAATTTCGCGTATCGTGTGTTTTACTCAATAAGAAGAAGCAGCCGTCTTTTTTCTTTCTTCTTGGACTAGCATTCATACACTGCCTTCGTAAAATCAAGGCCGTGATGACGTCATGCATTGAGGCGGGATTGAGCACCACTACCGAAAGAGAAGGCCGCGGCGCTCTCGTGTGACGTCACGCAGCGTAGATCGCGATCGCATGGATCACTGGCTGTCCAGTAGGCACCAGCGGCCAGCCACTCAGTTACGAGCAGCGGCCTACTCGGCGTGAGGTGGCACGGCAGTGCCGCGGTCTTCTCTTTAGGTGGCGTTGGATTGAGGCACCTTTTTGATAGGCCGAAGTTTGGAATAATTTCAAAATCCATTTCATATGCATACCTACCAATCAGGCGCCTCAATCCCACCTCAATGCATGACATCATCATGGCTAAGCTACGACGTTGATTTTACGAAGGCAGTGATTTATAGGTTTCGCACGCAATAGCGTGTTGCTCTGAATTTAACCTATTTGAATTGCAATTTCTTTTCAAGCATAGAACGGATTTTGAAAGTTATTGTAAGTGTATATTAACAAACGTTTTCAGAACATAAGACAGCTTATTGAAAGAAAAATTGCATTTCTCATTATTTTTATTTTAAAGCCATCTCATTATTCCTTAGTGTGCAATATATAAATAGTGAATAAAATTCTTGAATATCAGTCTCCAGATCGCTTTTATTTTCTAAAACATGACCGGTTTCGGAACAACTGCCCATCGTCAGATCAAATTTTTGAAGTTACAGAGTAACCTGTCCTGTAATGAACGAATGTTCACAATCGTTACTAAACGAACATTCGTTCATCACAGAGCAGGTTACTCTGTAACTTCAAAAATTTGATCTGACGATGGGCAGCTGTTCCGAAACCGGTCATGTTTTAGAAAATAAAAGCGACCTGGAGACTGATATTCAAGAATTTTATTCATATGACGATCGCAGAAACTCCCTCGAGACCCACAAGTCTTGCTTTGATATAAATAGTGTGTGAATTTGTATTACATATTGCCACCAGCCGCCATTTTCTTTGTAGTGTGCGAAATTAAATGTTGGAAGGATGCACAATTCTCCATAATCTATTCAGAATCATTTGCTCCGCACCAAACATCCCTGAGATATGCGACAGTTTATCCAAATTTAATTATTTTCAATTTTTGCTAGCCGTGAACTTATGATAAGCTGTTGTTTTACGAGTGCATTCCAACATTTAGTTTCTTTGCAATGTATTTATGGCGACCTGCTTTTCTACGAAATCAGACAGGTTTTGAGGCACATTCGTAGAATTAAATATTTTTGTGTCGTTTTCCAGCTTTATTCAGTTACAGTAAATTTTTGCAGGCACAATTTTCAATGACAGTGACTTGCAACGTGGCCACTAACTTGAGATATTTCCCCCCTCCGTAATTTCAGCTCCAATTTTTATTTATTTTTTAATTTCAAAATTACGATTGATTTTAAAATGTAATTTCCTCATTTGCATCATTTACAACAAATCATTACCTCTTTTCTTTTTAATAATTAATTTTTTTAACTATTAGGGAGAAATATTTCAAAGGTTAACGATGGGCCAACACTATATTGAATTTCAGCATTACCAGTGGAGGGCACCACGAACTTATAAGTCATTTTCAGCCAGGCGTCCGGATGATGTTGATTACATAGTGTACAAGCTTGATTTCATGAACATTGGATCACTGAAAAATGATGCCATAATTTTAAGTGTTATCATCAGTAATCTCGCGCCTCTCTGTTCATCTGTTAGAAAACTCTTATGTACAAAACTGTCTGACGAATTTTCATGGTGTTTCAACAGGTAACTTGAGCGTAATTTGGGGCAACATAAATGCTTCTTTTTATGAAAATCGGATCACGGAAGAAAATATACCGCAATTAAAAGTTATTGTTATTATTCGTATTATTTTATCTACAACTGTCATGCCTTTCTGTCTCTTTGAACATGTTCATCACCAAAAGTACTAGATCTTTATGGGTTTTTCACATCTAAGTAGAGTAAATCATGTAATTGTATAAAGGTTTCATTTCATCAAAACTTCATTGGAGACAGCAACGATATAATAATTTAAAGGATTTTTGTAAAAGCAATCGTGTGTCTGTCTGTACCTACCGGGTAATCTCGGAAAGTTATACACGAACTTTTATGCTGTTTCAAAGGTAAATTGAGAGCAGCTTGGGGAAACAAGTAGGCTTCATTTAATCAAATTCGAATAACGGGAAGAATTAGCATAATTTGAAGTGTTAAGTGAATGCTATGTTACAAATACGGCGTAATACAGCAAAGAACGAGTAGAGGCGCTGTTAGTTACGTAGTGCACCAAAAAAAAAAAAAAAAAAAAAAAAAAAAAAACCCTAAGAAATGGCACTGGTGTATTTATTATTATTATTATTATTATTATTATTATTTTATGTTTATAATTACGGCGTAGTATGCAAGGAACCAATAGAGGTACTGTTAGTTGGTATGCGTACAACAGTAACAGAATTAAACGCCGTAATCTGACCAAGAACCAAGAGGTTACTGATATTGCTCTGTGTATTAAGGACTTAACGACATTTCTTTGCTTATATCGACAGGTTTCATTTGTATTTAAAATACTATATTCCTTCGCTTTTATCGATAGGGTATATTTAGATAAGAATTCTTTCCAAGGACAATTCACATTGTGTAGTTTGCTTTGTGATTTTGGTTCATATTCATTATATTTTAAATCAGTTTTGTTTTTCGAATTACCATGCCTAGGTCGAGTCTTTCGTAATAGACAAGACCAGCGTCAAGGCTTTGAACTGTGCTTTGTCTTGGCTAGGACAACTGAGTTTAGTGACAGAGCTCTCCAACAATAATTGCAGATTTCTTGACTGACATACGGAACCCTAAATGGGACCTGGTCGTGAAAATGAATTTAAAAAAAATCCTCCATCTGAAAGACAAATTTCACCCGTTTCCAAAAAGGTTTTTTTTTTTTTTTTTTTTTTTTTTTTTTTTTTTTTTTTTTTTTTTTTTTTTTTTTTTACTTTTGAGTAGTTATTAGCCTTAAACCCTCTTTGAACAAATGTCTGCAGACTGACCACGCTGATGCTTCATGCAAGGAATATTACTATAAACATTCCATGACTGCCACAGTTACGGAGCAATAAAGCCAATATATAGGGACGTTGCAGATAAACATGGCCGTACACAAAATCGTAATGGGAGTTTCAACAGCTGCGTGTGGCAACGAGTGCCGAAAACAAAACATTGTTTGTTGGATGACCAGTACTCAAAATAGGTGTGATGGATGCTGTCATCTGTTTCAGTGATGGTGTAATTAGAATGACAAAACTAATGGACCAATTAGTCATCCAACCAGGAAATAATATGATAGCTGCTTTGACTGTCATAGACCGTCAGCGACAGTTGAAGTTGGAAGGTCTGCGGAAGCCGCCACTAAAGAGTCCAGAGTAAGAAAAAGACTGCTGAAAAAGTCAGCAGAGCATAAAGAAGTAGCTGGCCAGCAAGATTACGCAACTGGAATGTTCTGAAAGTATCAAAAATACTGTGAACATTCTTTTCTCATTTTCTAAAAACTACATTTTCAGAACATTAGGTACATATGTTCTCATAATGGTTTTAGCTATGTTCACCAAATTTCTTCCAATTGAAGAATGGGACAGTGTGTTTGTATTATGCCTAGTTGTTGTTTGTTGTTATGGTCTTCAGTCCGGAGACTGGTTTGATGCAGCTCTCCACCCTACTCTATCCTGAGCAAGCCTTTCATCTCCTTATAAGAACGGCAACACACATCCACTTGAATCTGCTTCCTATACGCATCTCTTGGTCTCCCTCTGCTATTTTTACCCCACACACTTCCCTCCAATGCTAAATTTACGATTCCCCGATGTCTAAGAATGTGTCCTACCAAACGATCCCTTCTTTTAGTCAGAGTATGCCAAAAATTCCTTTTCTCACCAATTCTGTTCAGTACCTCTTCATTAGTTATGCGATCTACCCACCTCATCTTCAGCATTCTTCTGTAGCACCACATTTCAAAAGCCTCTATTCTCTTCCTGTCCGCACTGCTTATCGTCCATGTTTCACTCCCATACAAGGCAACACTACACAAATGCCTTCAGGAAAGACTTCCTTACCCTTAAGTTAATATTCGATGTTAGCAAATTTCTCTTTTTCAAAAATGCTTTTCTGCCCATTGCCATTCTGCATTTTATATCCTCTGTACTGCGACCATCGCATGTTATTTTACTACCCAAGTAACAAAACTCATCTACCACCTTCAATGTTTCGTCACCTAATCTAATTCCTTCAGCATCGCCTGATTTTCTAAGACCGCATTCCATTATTTTTGTTTTGATCTTGTTAATGTTCATTTTATATGCACTCTTCAACACGCTGTCCATTCCATTCAACTGCTCTTCCAGGTCCTTTGCTGTCTCTGACAGAATTACAATGTCATCGGCAAAACGCAATGTTTTTATTTCTTTCCCCTGAACTTTAATCCCTATTCCAAATTTTTCCTTGCTTTCCTTCACCGCCTGCTCGATGTACAAATTGAATAGCATCGGAGAAAGGCTACAACCCTGTCTTACTCCCTTCCCAACTGATGCTTCCCTTTCATGCCCTTCGAGTCTAATAACTGCGGTCTGGCTTTTGTACAAGTTGTAAATAACTCTCCTTTCCCTGTATTTTACCCCTGCTGACATCAGAATTTGAAAGAGTGTATTCCAGTCAACATTGTCAAACGCTTTCTCCAAATCTACAAAAGCTAAAAATGTAGGTTTGCCTTTCCTTAATCTATCTTCTAAGATCAGACGTAAACTGAGTATTGCCTCCCGGGTTCCTACTTTCCTCCTGAATCCAAACTGATCTTCCCCGAGGTCAGCTTCTACCAGCTTTTCCATTCTCCTGTAGATAATTCGTGTTAAAATTTTGCAACCATGACTTATCAAACTGATGGTTCTGTAATTTTCACACCTGTCTGCGCCTGATTTCTTTGGAATGGGGATTATTACATTTTTCTTAAAGTCTGAGGGCATTTCGCCTGTCTCATACATCCTGCACACCAGTTCAAATAATCTTGTCATGGCTGGCTCTCCCAGAGACTTTAGTAGCTCTGAGGGTATGTCATCTATTCCTGGGGCCTTGTTCCTACCTAGGTCTTTCAGGGCTCTATCAAATTCATCTCTCAGTATACTATCTCCTATTTCATCTTGATCTACGTCCTCTTCCCTTCCTACAACATCGTTTCCAAGTTCATTTCCTTTGTAGAGCTGCTCTATGTACTCTTTCCACCTTTCAGCTTTCCATTCTTTGCTGAGAATTGGTTTCCCATCTGAGTTCTTGATATTCGTAGAGTTGCTTTTCTTGTCCCCAAATGTCTCTTTTATTTTCCTGTGGTTGGTATCTACTTTCCCCCTTGCTATACATTCTTCTACAGATTTGCATTTGGCTTCTAGCCACTCCTGGTTAGCCAATTTGCACTTCCTGTCAATCTCATTTTTTAGTCGTCTGTACTCCATTTTGTCTGTTTCATTTACTGCATTTTTATATTTTCTCCTTTCATCAATTAACTGTAGTATTTCCTGTGATATACATGGATTTTTTGTAGGTCTTGCCTTTCTACCTATTTTGTCCTCCGCTGCCTTCACTATTTCATCTCTCAATGCTACCCATTCCTCTTCTACTGTTTTATTTCCCCCTGTTTCTGTCAATTGTTGCCTAAATATCCCTCTGAAATTCTCCAGAACTTCACTTTCCTTCAATTTATCTAAGTCCCATCTTCTTATTTTCCTACCTTTCTGCAGTTTTTTCAGCTTCAGCCTACAGTTCATGACTAACAAGTTATGGTCAGAGTCTATATCTGCCCCTGGGTATGTCCTGCAGTTTATAACCTGGTTCAGGTACCTATGTCTTACCATTATAAAATCTATCTGATACCTTCCGGTGTCTCCTGGTCTCTTCCATGTATACAACCTTCTTTTGTGATTCTTAAACCACGTGTTTGTTACGATTAAATCATGTTCCGTGCAAAATTCTACCAGGCGACTACCTCTTTCATTCCTCCTGCCCAGTCCATATTCACCTACTATTTTTCCTTCTCTTCCTTTTCCTACTACCGAATTCCAGTCTCCCATCACAATTAAGTTTTCCTCTCCCTTAATTGTCTGAATAATTTCCTTTAGCTCCTCATATATTTCTTCGATCTCCTCATCATCGGCAGAGCTAGTTGGCATATAAACCTGTACTACTGTTGTCGGTGTTGGCTTCGTATCTATCTTGACAATGATAATGTGATCACTGTGCTGCTCATAGTAGTTTACCCGCATTCCTATTTTCTTATTCATTATCAGTCCTACTCCTGTGATACCCCCAACTGATTTTGTATTTATAATCCTGTACTCACCTGACCAGAAATCCTGTTCATCCTGCCACCGAACTTCACTAATCCCCACTATATCTAACTTCAACCGATCCATTTCCCTTTTTAAATTTTCTAATTTTCCTACCCGATTAAGGGATCTAACATTCCACGCTCCGATCGGTAGAATGCCAGTATTGTCCTTCCTGATGACAACATCCTCCTGAGTAGTCCCCGCCCGGAGATCCGAATGGGGGACTATTTTACCTCCGGAATATTTTACCCGAGAGGATGCCATCATCATATTTCCATACAGTAGAGCTGCATGTCCTCGGGAAAAATGACGGCTGTAGTTTCCCCTTGCTTTCAGCCGTTCGCAGTAGCTGTGTGGCAAAGTCACATTAGCTGATGTTACAAGGCCAGCTCAGTCAATCATCCAGACTGTTGCCCCTGTAACTACTGAAAAGGCTGCTGCCCCTCTTCAGGAACCACACGTTTGTCTGGCCTCTCCACAGATACCCCTCCGCTGTGGTTGCACCTACGGTACGGCTATCTGCATTGTTGAGGCACGCAAGCCACCCCACCTCGGCAATGTCTGTGGTTCATGGGGGTGGTTATGCCTAGTACATTGCAGAAATGATCTATGTTTGTGATTCTGTATATAATTTTAACGGGAATTTTTAGACAAGATAGTAATGAAGTGTAATAAGAGTTTTACTATTTCCTCATATTCCAAACTACAAAACAAGAGGATAATGTGTTCCTACGAAAGTTGATAGCATAATGCCCCAGTCTAAATGATATTAGATTGACGATGCACCAGAAACTGGTTGCAGAGTGTGTACATCTATTAGGCAAAATATTGTAATTCTTAAACTATATCAGATATTTCAATAAATGTCCCATTACAGCTAGAGATAAATGCCATTCAGTGTTGGTACTACTTCCTACGCATTTAAGATCAAGAGTAATGTGCACCGAAAGCAAGGTATGACAATGCAACCCGTTCACGCCCAGGTTCCCTTAAAAGACATACAATGCAGACGTCCTTCTTTAACACCCGTTGGGAAGCCAGGCATATAGCTAGTAGTGCAAAACACTAGCCTCTAAATCGCTTGTTACAAAAATGTATGTTCGCGTTTTTTTCTTTTCTCATTCGAAGTTTAGTTCTCTCTCAGTTGGAGCGCTGCGGTCGTTCTCTGCTTACGTATCTTAACACGAGCTTCACACTTGTTGTGTACTGGTGGTTTTCTCTGACCCGAGGACAGACGGCAGTGGTTCGGCTGTAGCCGGCATGTGTGTCGCGGGTCGGCGCCACGTGTGGACCTTTTTTCCGCCGCTGTGTTTTGGGAGCCTGGCTGAAGCTGTTGACGCTTGGGGCCGGCCGCCGCCTCTCAGACAGCGGCCGTGCCTCACACACCGGGAAATGGTCGCCCGCTGCTGGACTCGACGAATACCAGTCTCCACTTTCAGCGTGTGAGGAAAATTCTAACCTGTGGAAGAGGACAGCGTACAATAACACACAAAAGTTTTTATACCTCTACATCTACATGCAAAATGCCAGGCCCTTGAATGTGATTTGCAGAGTATCTATGTAGATAGGTGTGTGGCGGAGGGTACCTTGAGTACCACTATCGGTTCTCCCTCCTATACCAGTCACGTATTGTTCGCGGAAAGAAAGATAGTCGGCATGCCTCTGTGTGGGCTCTAATCTCTCTGATTTTGTCTTCATGATCTCTTCGCGAGATATATGTAGGAGGGAGAAATATACTGCTAGACTCCTCAGTAAAAATATGTTCTCGAAACTTCGACAAAAGACCGTACCGAGCGACAGAGCGTCTCTCTAGCAGCGTCTTCCACTGGAGGTTATCGATCATCTCCGTTACGCTTTCACGATTACCAAATGATCCTGTAACGAAGCGCGCTGCTCTCCGTTGGGTCTTTTCTACTTCCTCTATCAACCCCACCTGGTACGGATCCCATACCGGTGAGCAGTATTCAAGCTGTGAGCGAACAAATGTACTGTAACCTACTTCCTTTGTTTTCGGACTGCATTTCCTTGGGATTCTTCCAATGGAATTAAGTCTGGCATCTGCTTTACCGACGATTGATTTTATATGGTCGTTCCATTTTAAATCACTCCTAATGCCTACTCCCAGATAATTCATGGAATTAAGTTCTTCAAGTTGCTGACTCGCTACTGTGAAGCTAAATGATACAGGATCTTTCTTTCTATGTATTTGCAGCACATTACACTTGTCTACATTGAGATTCAATTGCCATTCCCTGCACCATGCGTCAATTCGATACAGATCTTCCTGCATATCAACACAATTTTCCATTGTTACAACCTCTATATACTACAGCGGCGTCTGCAAAAAACCTCAGTGAGCTTCCGATTTGAGGAAAAGAAACAAATTGGAACCAGAAATGATAGAAATACTCATAAGGCACATTTGGAATGATCTTTTATTGAAATAAATAAATGCAGTCAAATTTCAGTCTTGTCAAAGTAGCCTCATTTGGCTTTAATCAATGCTCTGCAAAAGCGAGATATTCTTCTAGTATGCTCCAGAGGTCATTAACGTTGGTAACAGGCCTCGAATCAACTGCTCTATGCAAGTCAGCCCAAAGCATTTCAGTAGAATTACAGTCAAGGTATCCTTCCGGAAGGCACTCAAAGTTTTGTACATGCAGCCGACCGGGCCATTACTTCCCAAGGAAATACGTTCGAGACCGTGGAAGGCAAACTGTCGGAAGCGTTTGAACAACTCGCCATCTATTACAAGGAAAACCAACTCACACCTAACCCACGGAAAACCCAAACCTTTGCATTTCTCCTGAGGAATAGATGCCGCGTGGGAGTAGCCGAGAGGTCTGGAGCGCCACGCTACGGATCGCGCGGCCTCCCGCGTCGAAGGTTCGAATCCTTCCTCGGGCATAGATGTGTGTGTTGTCCTTAGGTTAGTTAATATTTGTATAATTAACATTTATAACTGCGGACAGTCGGCAATTCTGTTCCTTTAGAACAGAAGTATTATTGTATATATGAGAGCCTAGACTGGCTACAAATGGTGTAAGTATAGCTCTTCCTGTCGCGGGAATCAAGCTGAATGCGTGCGAGCACCAGGGAAGGTAGGCAAGTGCAACATATGGAAGTTTGGGTCTCGCCGGAGAGCGTGTTCGGGTGGCCAAGTGGATAAGGCGACCGCTCGCGAGAAGCGGGAGAATCGGGTTCGAGTCCCGGTCCGGCGCAAATTTTCATGTTGCAAAATCATAGACCAGCTAAAGAATAACAGCTAAAATCGGAAATTCTCGCGCATTGTGATTTAATTTTTGTATAATTAGTTTAAGTAGTTTTTAAGACTAGGGACCGATGACCAACGTAGTTTGGTACATTTGAACATTTTTGAGGACTAGATGAGCGACAAAGAAACTTCAATTATCATGGGACGGAATACCACTAGTGCATTGTGCAACGCCAAGATATTTAGTCGTCACTTAGAAATCTCACCGACAGGAACCACTGAATGAGCAACAAGCAGACAGTAGCTGCAATAAACAACATCGCTCACAAACTAGCGGGCGCTACACGGGGTGCACAGTCCAGGACACTGAAGACCACAACTCTAGGTCTGCGTTATTCAGCTGCGGAATATGCATGTCCTGTGTGGTACAACTGCAGTCATGCTAAACAAGTGGACATACCGTTTAACGAATCCTGCTGCATCATCACAGGTTGTGCGCGAGGCCGTTTCCTGTCGGGGATTGAATCCTCCCTGGAGCAAGGATGTTTGTGCCGTCTTCAGTATACGTTTATAAGTAGTTTGTAATTTTATGGACTGATGACCAAAATGTTCAAATGTATGTTAAGCTTATGGGACTACGGGGTCATCAGTCCCTAAACTTACAAACTACTTAACAACTACCTTATACTAAGGACGGCACAAATATCCATGCCCGAGGGGGATTCGAACCGCCGACCGTAGTGGCCGTGCAGTCCGTGACTGTAGCGCCTCAGTCTTCTCGGCCACCGCGGCCGGCGACTGATGACCCGGCAGTTAAGTCCCATAAGCTTAACAAACATTTGAACATCACAGGTTGCTTAAAGCCAACACCGACGGATAAACTACATTCCCTAGCTGGTATTGCAACCTCTAGTATTGGACCCAAAGAGGCTGCCAGCAAAGAGAAACTAAAATCCGTTACGTCTGTGGCGCAGTCACTTTTCGGACAACAACCTGCCCGTCATCGACTTATTTCAAGGAGGACTTTCCTCCACACGACAGACTGCCTCACAGATACACCACAGAATACCAGAACATAAATGTGACGAAAGAAAAATGTCCATCCTCATCACTGGCTTGTACTAACGGAAGAACTTCCTGCCGCGGTGGAGTAACCTATCGGTCTAAGGCGCCTCGCTGCGGAGCGCGCGGTTGCTCGCCGTCGGAGGTTCGAGTCCTCCCTGGGGCATGGGTGTCTGTGTGCGTGTTGTCCTTAGGTTAGTTTATCTTAGTTTAAGTAGTTTGTAAGCTACGGACGAATGACCACGCAGTTCGGTCCGATAGATTTACAAACATTTGAATATTTTTTGAAGAACTTTCCCCAGGACACGGTGAGAAGAGGAACGTCTGGAGATCCTTGAATAGGCTGCGTTTCGGGGTTGCAAGAACAAAGAGCAACATGCATAGATGGGGGTATCGGATGAATCGGTGTTGTGCGATTGTGGACAAGAGCAGACTACTTCCCACCTTCTTCAGTGCGAGTTATGCCCAAGCACCTGCACAGGAAGGAGCTCATGAAGGCTACTCCCAGTTTCTGGTCAAAAATTTCCTAACATTACAATTACCTATTGTACATGACACTTATCCTAAATTTTAGCTCATAAAGTTTTTCACTCTCTGGACGTGGCTATTTTTAGCCGAAAAAGTATTAGCCATATAAAATATAAGTTACATGTAATATCTATGAAGAGCCTAACAAACCTATCCATCCGATGTTTACTTACTGTACATATAAATTTTAATGTTTCTGACACGATTAAAATGAAAGAGCTTTGCAGCGGCCCCGGAGGTTCGAGTTCTCCCTGTTGTCCTTAGGCTACTTTAAATTAGGTTAAGTAGTATGTAAAGCGAGGTACTAATGACCACAGTAGGTTAGCCCCATACATTTACAAACATTTTATTTTAGTTTCAGCGGCTGGACCACATTCTTCAGTTCTTTCTTGTTTTCCTAATTTGCTATACACGCTATACACGCTAGGTCAAGTACCTTAAAACTACGCAACCGGTTGGCTGATATATAAAATTGTTTAAAAAATGAATTACGGTTGCTGTTAACCAGCCATGTTCAAAGTTGTTGTTTTTAGGGTCGTTACCTTCGCCAATCAAACGTCATCCACATGGTCTTATATTGTAGAATGCGATGGAAAGCCTAGCACTTACCGTTAATAGGTGCTTGACCTTTCGTTACACAGCTACACCCGCATTACTAAATCTACACACGTCATATATTATATTTTACGCCTCCGAATACGCAAGTTATAATTGCAATTATAGCTAAAGAGAATGCACTATATATTGCTTGCTTATTCTGCCCTAATATACTGATAAAGTCCGTTCAGTACTGAAATACTGTTAAGATCCTCTCTTATATAATAATATAAATCTCTTGTAAAAGAATGGATTAATTCATGGAACAACTTGAATAGTCCTTACACAGAAATTTATATTTCGTATACTCCAATAGTAACCTAATCGTTATACAATCTGGACTGGAAGACTTACTTTTTCTGACGCCATCGTACAACTGTTTGTCACTGTGCTGAGGCAAACTACAGTTGTCAATAACATAAAGGCTTTTGTCAACACGACACATACCGGGACTACATTATCCCACTCTCCAGTAGTGAAAAACAAGGAAGCACATCTTAAAATAAAACGCACGAATTCGACAACACACGAACGAAATATGCAATTCATAAAACTAACATATCCAAAAAATTTGCTTCACTACTCCGAGGATGTCTAATTCTTTGGTTCTTAATTCGGAAATGGGAATACTGGTTTCCTATTTAAGAAAGCTGTGTTCCGTAACTCTGTTTCAGCAGCACTGTCATCCGCGGCATTACCTTTAATGTGGGAGTAGTGAAGGTATTGTTTGTGCCTTCCATCTCATGTATTTTACATATTTCAAGAAGTGCATGCTTAAATCGCCATACACTGACGGCTTTCGGTCCTAAAATATCTTCATGTCATGTTTCCGGATGTAAAGTTGAACAACGTGATAAACACATAAGCCATGTGCAAACGTTTTTCGATGAGATTATGTCCTTGTATTCGCTTAGCGCTGTTTGGGTGGTACTGCGTCGACCGAGACAGACCACTCAAGTGCCGGTCTTCGAGATAAAGCGTGCTTTGGATACGGGGAAGACTACTCTAAAACAAATAAAATCTGTGATTTGATTGTGTGTAACCGTTGGTCACACGAATGCGATATTAAAAACAAAATCTTAACCTTTACACCAAAACTTCTTGTCTACAAATTTAGCATAACTCGAAAGTAAACCAAATGAATAACTGAGGTGATTTCTTTTCTTTTCTTGTATTTCTTTTCTTTTTTTTTTTTCTTTTTTTATACTTGATTTTTTATTATTGTTGACAGTATGCTTGCCGGAATCCCAAACTCAGTTGCTGTATCTTTCTTTTCCTTACTCCTGCTTTCACTTCACTTTTGACATCTTCCATATCCACGAGCATGTCCTCATCATGGATCTATGTAACGAACAACTAATCTCATCTAAACTCAATTAACTTTCGCTCTTCCGCAGTTGACAAAATTTCCGCTTTAATCCCATGAGTGGCACTCGCAGCTCACTTTAAATCGAAACAAACACTGTTTCAAATCGCAAGTCGTGGGAACTGTAGAACTACGCAGATAGCAGCGCTACATGTAGGCCGGGAGGGCAGGTACTTAGACTCCCCTATTCGCACGCTCTTCGATGTACAGAGAGATTTATTTATTTACCCTTGTTGCGGACCAGCTGCCTTTGGGTATATAGCTGGTCGTGATTACAAAAACTATGCGATACATTTATGCGACTATGATACATTATTTTCTGTATACATTTACAGTAATTAGATAAAAAAATACAAAGAAAAAAACGTAAAAACGTATCATAAGGAAAATGGAAAGGCAACTTAAAAACATCAAATATTTTAAGAAGAGAACAATAGAAGATAGGAAAGATTGGTTTGAGTGACAGTCTGAAGAATAAGAGAGGAAAGTCCAGGGTGGGAGGCCTCGGAATTTACTTCGAGCCCTGCCATCCTGGAGGTTTCTCATTTTGAGACTCTGTAGGTTACATTTCGCATGTGTTTATATCGTCCTCTGTGTCGGGGCTGTCATCTATGGTGTAATTTGTACTGTCTGTGCTTTCAGTGTCAGATTCATCATAAGTGTTTTGTCTGTTGTGGGCGTTTCGTGTTGCATTACGTCTTACGTCCTGAGTGTACTCCTCTTTTTTTCGTAGTGAAACTTCGTCCGTCACCCTGTTCATTATGTCCCATCCGTTTTTATCTCTTATTAGTTCGTTTAGGTCTTTAGTCGTGTCAAATATAGTGTGAGTGTGTGTTTTGTAGAGCTGACAGTGTGTTCTGGGGTCACAATTTCTCCACACGTACAGCATGGATTGTCACTGAGGCCCACACGTGTGAGGTGTGTGGGGTAGGGGCCGTGTCCCGTTAGGAAGTGGATCATACCCCGGCTGGGATTGATATGACCCATTCGAAGACGTTCCCTTATATTCGGGAAAAAGTCATAGACTCGTCTTCCTTTGCCATGTATCCATTCTCCATTTAATTAGTTGCCTCCGTTCTGTTATCTCTTGTCCAACAAGTTAGTGTACAGAGAGAACACAATATGTTGAGGTGACTTCGATATAAAGAGTTTTACCTCACTGAACTTCGCCATACAGAGGTAAAATCTGCCATTCTCGAGCCCTCCAAAAATTTATATAAAACTAGCTAAAAACCCGTCTTTGCCCGAGTATTTATTTATTCCATCCTTGAGATACTACTTCTCCTATCCCTTCTCTCTGTCTCCATCTTCTTTTTTCTAAAAAACATTTTATATTTATCGGAGAATATGTAACAAATAAGGCTGTATTGCATAAAGTACAAAATCGTACGTGCAGTATCCAAACAAAGAAAGATAGCAATCAAAATACGAATGGCATATAAAATTCGTACGATCTCATATTTATTGAGTTATATGTTGTACAATTGCATAATTTCCCAGATGTATATTCATTTGTATAACTGCTGTATGTCTGTAAAATCTGTTTCGAATACAATTAGTAGTAAAAAAGTAATAGATTAAAACTTGGTGCATAGTAGGGCGGTTTTCCATGAACGTTACTGTTTACGTGCTCATATCTCATGAACTACGTGTCGGAATGTGATACAATTTAGAAACTACATTCAACCATATATGTGTATACTGCCTGTAAAATTTCCTGTCGCTACAATTTGTAGTTGAGTTTGTTTTTGTTCTAGGAGGCGATCCAATTATGATATTGTAAAAAGAGGTAAAAAGGGCAAGATCGCTGATCATCAATTTTTATTTATGACGACATGTTTCGCTGAAACTATGTCAGCATCATCTGCTCCAATAAAATCATTTTACAAGGCCATAATCTTGTAATGTAGCAACTGACTGACATTACAAGATTATGGCCTTATAAAATGATTTTATTGGAGCAGATGATGCTGACATAGTTTCAGCGAAACAGGTCGTCACAAATAAAAATTGATGATCAGCGATCTTGGCTTTTTTACATCTTTCTACAATACAATTTGTAGTGTTCAAATTATAAATTGTAACGTCATACCGAGAGCCGTAGTTTTATTCCATAAGCAACGGAAAAGTAGTAAGCGAGAAACTTTTTTCCTTTCATCATTTTACTATTGTTGCCAGCGAGAAAAAGTTTAATAAAGGTTTGAAATTACGTTTAAAGTTTGTTGCAAGTCGTTAAATGCTGTCATTCTCATGCAGTGTATTTCGAAAGTCTCACCGCATTATATGGCATTATTTGCGATTTCTATTGGTTATGACGTAATATCTTTTGAACCATGTGCCGTATGTGATTCTTAAACTAGCAGCAATTGTTACCTCACGGTAAGGAAAGTGTGTACCAAATTAGGCTGAAATCGGTCTAATGGTTTAGGAGAAAATGAGCAGCATTGTCGCAAAATGCAGCAGTTTTTCGCGCATCTCATTGTTTGTGAGATCATATCTCGTGAACTATATGTCGTATGCGACCGTCCTCATAGAGTGAAGCTTACGTGTACAAAATTTCATAAAGATTGGAACAAAATGTAGATTTGTATGCAACACGTACAAACCCACGGACACTCTGCTTTACATATTAGACTAGAAAATTTCATTCGAAATATCAAGGTTTTGGGTTTCCAAGGGAAGGAAATGGAGAAAACATTCGACATAGACAGGTCTTCGATTGTCGCGGTTCGATATATCGAGGTCTGACAGTATATAGTATATCATTGTACGCAAAATGGGCTTTCGCTTTTTGTGAATTGAAAATGCAATTTATAAAATGTTTTGGATTGTGCTTATGTAACAGGTTTACGATACTGGGTTTTAAAAAAGTCATGGCCATTTGTCATTCATCCTATGTAAATATTACAACTTTTTAAATTCACCAACACCTTTGCTATCAATATAAGGAATTTGCATTGTTAATTTATAAAACTGATGAGCAGAAAATGTTTCAACCGATTTGGAAATCTTTGAAAAAGAACCACTTTTTTAAAACGCAGACAAATGTGGAAATTACAGAATTATCAGTTTAATAAGTCATGGTTGCAAAATACTAACACGAATTATTTACAAAGGAATGGAAAAACTTGTGGAATTCGACCTCGGGGAAGATCAGTTTGGATTTAGGAGAAATGTAGGAACACGGGAGGCAATACTCACATTATGACTAATGTTAGAAGATAGGCTAAGGAAAGGGAAACATATATTCTTAGCATTTGTACATTTGGACAAAGCTATTGACAATGTCGACCGGCATTCACTCTTTGAAATTCTAAAGGAATCAGGGGTAAAATTTAGGGAGCAAAGGAAGGAAGGAAGCTTAGGATTTTACGTCCCGTCGACAACGTGGTCATTAGAGACGGAGCTTACGCTCGAATTTTTGGGGAAGGATGGAGAAGGAAATCGGCCGTGCCCTTGGAAAGGAAACATCCCGGCACTTTCCTGGAGTGATTTAGGGAAATCACGGAAAACCTAAATCTGGATGGCCGGAGGTGGATTTGAACCACCAACCTTCCGAATGCGATTCCAGTGTTTTGTCACTGCGCCACCTCGCTCGGCGCGGAGCGAAGAGTTATATTTAGCCTATACAGAAAACAGACAGCAGCTATTAGAGTCGAAGGGCAAGAAAGGTTGGGAAAGGAGCAAGACAGGGTTGTAGCCTTTTCCCAATGTTGTTCAATCTGTACTTTGAGGAGACAGTGAAGGAATGGAAGGAGAAATTTGGAGAGGGCATTAAAGTTCAGGGAGAAGAAATAAAAACATTGCGGTTTGCCGATGACATGGTAATTCTGTCAGAGACCGCAAAAGATCTGGAAAAGCAATTGAATGGAATGGACAGTGTCTTGAAAGGGAGATATAAGATGAACATTAACAACAATAAAACGAAGGTAATCGAATGCAATGTCAGCAAATTAGGTGATGCTGAAGGAATTCGATTAGGTAATGAGACAATAAAAGCAGTAGATGAATTTTGTTATTTGAGTAGCAAGATAACTTCTGATGGCCGAAGTAAAGAAGATATAAAATGCAGAATGGCTATGGGAAGAAAATCGTTTCTAAAGAAGCGAAACTTGTTAACATCCAATATTAATTTAAATGTTAGGAAGTATTTCCTGAAAATGTTCAAATGTTTGTACAACTTATAGGACTTAACTACGGGGTCATCAGTCCCTAAGCTTACAAATTACTTATGAACTAGCTAAGACTAAAGACGGCACAAATATCCATGCCCAAGGGGGGATTCGAACCCCCGACCGTAGTGGCCGTGCTGACCGTGACTGGAGCGCCTTAGTCACCTCGGCCACCGCGGCCGGCGTACTTCTTGAAAGCATTTGTCTGGAGTGTAGCATTGTATGGGACTGAAACGTGAACGATTAGGAATTCAGATAAAAAGATTATAGAAGGATTTGAAATGTGGTGCTACAGACGAATGATGAAAATTAGATGGGTAGATCACGTAACTAGTGCTTAACCGAATTGGGTAGAAAAGAAGTTTCTGGCATATCCTGACTAAGAGAAGGGATAGATTTGTTGGATACATTCTGAGGCATCAAGGTATTGTCAACTTAGCATTAGAAGGAAGCGTGTGGGGTAAACGTCGGAGAGGGAGACCGAGGGACGAATACAGTAAGCAGATTCAAATGTTCAAATGTTTGTATAGCTTATGGGACTTAACTATGGGGTCATCAGTCCCTAAACTTACTAACTACTTATGAACTATCTAATACTACGGACGGCACAAATATCCATGCCCGAGGGGGGATTCGAACCCCCGACCGTAGTGGCCGTGCAGACCGTGACTGGAGCGCCTCAGTCCCCTCGGCCACCGCTGCCGGCTAAGCAGATTCAAAAGGATGTAGATTGCCGGACATATTCTCAGATGAAGAGGCTTGTACAGGACAGGGTAGCGTCGAGAGCTGCATGAAACCAGTCTGCGGAGTGAAGACCACAACAACAACAACAGGGGTATATGTTTGGGACTAGAGAACGAGATGGTACCGATTAATCCCGGGATGTGTCGTCACCCAGCTCTGGCTGCGGCTGCAGCCTTAATAACCCGGACGCCGCTTCTCGTCCTCCCCGCCAGCGACGCCCAGTGGAGTCGGCCACATTCCGGGCTGCGCCACACCAAGCCAGATGTGGGGCCGGCCGTCCAAAAAAGCCGCCCTTCCAGCCTGAGTCACACATGCTGCCGTGGCGCCCGGCCAAACTGCCTTTGTGCCGCTCCAAGGACACCCAAACAGTACTCTGAGTCCGCAGGGGACGCTCACAGCTGGCAGACACAGAGAGCGCGAGCAAGTCAGAGCTGGCCGTAGGCTGCGTGGGGCCACGAGCGAAACTCCTGCGCGGGGCTCTCCCGCATCCTACATACATCTACTTGCTCACTCCGCAACCAACCCAAGGTACGCGGCGGAGGAACCTCCCTATCGCACCACCCCCCCCCCCTAACACTTACAAGGAAAGTACATGGGCTCGAACAAACATATCTGTATGAACGTTTGGTTACAGGATCTCTACGTACACTTAAATGCGCTAGTAGGTGTCGTTTTAATGCAAAACTATGCAATGATGCTCTAGATGGCACTGTAGATGTAATTGTAGACGCCATACGTAATGCAAATATCTTAACTATAATTAATGTAATAATTATCGAATAGGTTCTTTAGCGTATTGTCATCAGAAGCCGTGATGATAGTTGCAACTTTAACCTTCTTCTCGGAAGACTGTTGGTATTCACTGCCACTGCTTCCATCGCCTCTTCCCGCACATACAGTAGCACTACCGCTTACAATGAGTTTTTCGTCATTATCATCCCTATTATCATCATTATGTGTTGGTGTTACAACAGTATCTAATTTATGCTCATATTTCTGTACCATAACAGATACGAGGAAGTGTGCGAATGAGTCATCTTCTACACTAATACCATCTTCACAAAGATGGGTTCTCCGTAGCTTCATCTCAACTAATCGTAATACATTAACAGGATTGCCAATCACCAATCACCGCCCCATCTGACGCTTCACCTCACATATAACGTCACAAAACGCAACTTCGGAGGCACACTGTAACGTCCCTACTGGCGAAGAGACAGGTCAAAGTGCAATGCGGCATAGCACACGCAGAGGTCTCTAACGGACAACTGCAAAGTTTTGCAGCTGCGGGAGTATCATTGGTGCAATAAGGGATCTTTAGATTATCTCTCATACGATTTTGGTGTATATGTGTTTGCTATAAGTTGCTTCAGTGGATAGGCCGTGAAAAACTGAACACAGATCAATCGAGAAAACTGGAAGTTGTGGAACTATGAAAAAAGTAAGCAAAATATAAAAATTGAGCAGCCCATGCGGAACATAGGCAACATCGAACACGCTGTGGGCGCAGTAGTGCAGTGGTTCTGTGGCTAGCAAGAGGAGATGTGGAGTTAGAGCTCTTTGGTTCAACGCTTACATGGAACGAAAATTATGTTCTTTTTGTTGTGGTCTTCAGTCTTGAGACTGGTTTGATACAGCTTTCCACTATACCCTATCCTGAGAAAGCCTCTTCAACTCCACATGAGAACGGAAACCTACATCTGTCTGAATCTGCTTACTGTATCCATCAATGGTCTTCCTCTACCGGTTTTACCCCATACATTTCCCTCCAACGTTAAATTCACAATTTCTTGATGTCTAAGAATGTGTCCTACCAATCGATCCCTTCTTTTAGTCAAGGTATGCCAGAAATTACTTTTCTCCCCAATTCTGATCAGTACCTCCTCATTAGTTATGCGATCCACCCACCTAATCTTCAGACTTCTTCTGTAGTACTACATTTCAAAAGCCTATATCTTCTTCCTGTCCACACTGTTTATCGTCCATGTTTCACTCCCGTACAAGGCAGCACTCCACACAAATGCCTTCAGAAAGGACTTCCTTAGGTTAAAATCAATATTCGATGTTAGCAAATTTCTCTTTGTCAAAAACGCTATTCTACCCTTTGCCATTCTGCATTTTATATCCTTTGCACTGCGACCATAATTTGTTATTTTATTGTCCAAGTAACAAAACTCATCTACCTCCTTCATTGTTTCGTTATCTAATTTAATTCATTTATCATCACCTGATTTTCTTAGACTGCAGTCCATTACCGTTGTTTTGCTCTTGTTAATGTTCACCTTATATGCACCTTTCAACACACTGTCCGTTCCGTTCAACTGCTCTTCCAGGTCCTTTGCTGCCTCTGACAGAATTACTATCTCGTCGGCAAAACGCAATGTTTTTATTTCTTCACCCTGAACTTTAATTCCTTCTCCAAATTTCTCCTTGCTTTCCTTTACGGCTTGCTCAATGTAAAAATTGAATAACATTGGAGAAAGGCTACAATCCTGTCTAACTCCCTTCCCAACCACTGCATCCCTTTCATGACCTTCAACTCTGACAACTGCTGTCTGGTTTTTATACATATTTTCTGGTTTTTATACATATTTTACTCCTGATTGCTTCAGAGCTTCAGAGTTTATTCCAATCAACATTGTCAAAAGCTTTTTCTAAATCTACAAAAGCTAGAAATGTAGGTTTGCTTTTCGTTAATCAATCTTCTAGGATAAGCCGTAAAGTGAGTATTGCCTCCCGTATTCCTACATTTCTCCTGAACCCAAACTGATCTTCCCCGAGGTCGGCTTCTACCATCTTTTCAATTCTTCTGTAAATAATTCGTGTTAATATTTTGCAACCATGACTTATTTAGCTGATGGTTCTGTATTTTTCACACCTGTCTGCGCCTGCTTTCTTTGGAATGGGGATTATTACATTTTTCTTAAAGTCTCAGGGTACTTCGCCTGTCTCATACGTCTTACACACCAGGTGAAATAGTTTTGTCATGGCTGGTTCTCCCGGAGACTTCAGTAGCTCTGAGGAAATGCCATTTATTCCAGGGGCCTTGTTTTGAATTAGGTCTTTCACTGCTCTGTCAAATTCATCTCTCAGTACAGTATCTCCTATTTCATCCTCATCTACTTCTTCTCCCCTTCCTACAATATCGCCTCTAACTTCATTCCTTCGTAGAGCCTCTCTATATACTTTTTCCACCTTTCAGCTTTCCCTTCTTTGGTGAGAATTGGTGTTCCATCTGTGTTCTTGATATTCATAGAGCTGTTTTTCGTATCTCCAAATATCTATTTTATTTTCCTGTCGGTTGTATCTATTTTTCCCCTGTGTATACATTCTTCTATATCCTTGAATTTGCCTTATAGCCACTCCTGCTTAGCCATTTTGCACTTCCTGTCATTTCTCAGTCGTCTGTACTCTATTTTGCCTGTTTCATTTATTGCATTTTTATATTTTCTCCTTTCATCGATTACATTTAGTATTTCCTGTGATATCCAAGGAATTTTTGGTAGGTCTTGCCTTCCTACCTATTTTGCCTTCCTACCTATTTTGTCATCTCTCAATGCTACCCATTCCTCCTCTACTGTTTTATTTTCCCCCGTTTCTGTTAATTGTTGTCTAAAGCTTCCTCTGAAATTCTTAAGCACTTCACGTTCCTTCAGTTTTTCCTACATTTCTGCAGTTTTTTTCAGTTTCAGCCTACACTTCATGACCAATAAGTTATGGTCAGAGTTTATATCTGCCCCTGGGTATGTCTTACACTTTAAAACCTGGTTCCGAAATCTATGTCTTACCATTATAAAATCTATCTTGTATCTCCCAGTGTCTCTTGGTCTCCTTTCGTGATTATTAAACCAGGTGTTTGTTATAACTAAATTATGTTCCGTGCAAAATTCTACCAGGCGGACTTCTTCCTTCATTCCTTTTGCCCAGACCATATTCACCTACCATCTTCCCTTCCCTTTCTTGTCCTACTACCGAATTCCAATCTCCCATAACAAGTTTTCCTCTTCCTCGATTGTCTGAATAATTTCCTTTAACTCCTCATATATTTCTTCGATCTCCTCATTATCGGCAGAGCTAGTTGGTATATAAACCTGTACTACTGTGGTCGGTGTTGGGTTCGTATCTGTCTTGACTACGATAATGCAATCACTATGTTGCTCATAGTAGTTTACTCGCATTCCTATTTTCTTATTCATTATCAGACCTACTCCTGTAATACTCCCAAAACTTCCCTATCCGATTAAGGGATCTAATATTCCACGCTCTGATCCGTAGAATGCCAGTGTTGTCTTTCCTGATGATCACATCCTCCTGAGTAGTCCCCGCCCCGGGATCCGAATGGGGGACTATTTTACCTCCGGAATATTTTACCCGAGAGGATGCCATCTTTATATGTTCATACAGTAAAGCTGCTTGTCCTCAGGAAAAGTAACAGCTGTAGTTTCCCCTTCCTTTTAGCCGTTTGCAGTAATTGTGTTGCAAAACCACATTAGCTGATGTTACAAGGCCAGCTCAGTCAATCATCCATACTGTTACTCATGTAACTACTGAAAAGGCTGCTGCCCCTCTTCAGAAACCACAAGTTTGTCTGGCCTCTCCACAGATACCCCTCCGCTGTGGTTGCACCTACGGTATCGTTGAGGCACGCAAGCCATCCCATCTCGGCAATGTCTGCGGTTCATCGGAGTGGACGAAAAATTTAATTTTTTTATTTTTCATTTTCGCAAAATTATGATTTCATTGACGTCTCTGTTCGCTGTAATCAGTTTAGTGTCTGTGTTTTGCGAACGCTCCGCAAAGCTGTGCGATTAGCAGATGAAAGGAATTGCCTCTCCAGTGGGAACCTAAAACATGCGATCTGCAAGGTGATAGGTCAACCGATTCCTCCACAGGAAAACACGTCTGATGTATTCTATACGACACTGGTGACGGTATGTGCGTCGTATGACAGGAATCTCTTGTCGACCCACCTAACTTGTACGCTTGGTGAATGGGTAAAGAGGGTCTACCTTGATCGATTTAGGTTTTCTTGTGGCTGTGATAATCACTCCTAGAGAAGTCATGAAAAATAAGATTTTGTCACATAAACTGTAACAGTCGCACAGTTTTCCCTTTGCTCTATCAAGACATATGTTTTTAACGTTTTAACGTTTTCCGTGTGTAGACTGTCAAATTCTGCATATGTCCAAGCAATCCCATTGGAGAGGCACTTCCTTTCATCTGCTAATTGCACGGTTTTGCGGTGCGGTCGCAAAACACAGACACTAAACTGATTAGAGCGTACAGAGACGTCAATGAACGGACGGACAGATCATAATTTTGCGAAACTAAAATAATTAAAATTTCCGTTCGAGGTAAGGGTTGAACCAAGGACCTCTCTCTCTCCACAGCTGCTCACGCTAGTCATAGAACCACGGCACTACTATGGTCAGGGCGTGATAGACGCTGCCTATGATTCGGATGGACTACTCACTTTTTATATTTTGATTATTTTTTTCATAGTTACAACACAACTTCTTCCTGTTTTCTTGATTGATCTGCGTTTAGTTTTCCACGGTCTATCCATTTCGCCAACTTATAACTAAATTTCAGAGGGGGGGGGGGTGCGATGGGGAGGTTCCCTTTTAAGTACCACTGATTTTGGAGTATTGCTGCCCAGTGTGAGATCCTTATCAGGTGGGTTTGACGGAGGACATCGAAAGAGTCCAAAGAAGGGCCTCTCGTTCCGTATTGTCACGATACAGGGGAGACAGCGTTACGGAAACAATACAGGATCTGGGAGGGGGATCATTGTAACAACGGCGCTTATCACTGCGGAGTGGGCTACCTACGAAACTCCAATCGCCAACATTCTCCTCCAAATGCGAAAAAATATCTTTGACGCCTACTTACTTAGGTAGAAATGATCATCAGAAAAAAATACGAGAAATTAGAGCTCGAACGGAGAGATTCAGGTGTTCTTCCTTCCCGCGCGCTATTCGAGAATTGAATGGGAGATAAATAGTATAAAGGCAGATCAGTGAACCAACTGTTAGTTCAACTGTTTGTTAAGCTTATGGGACTTAACTACGGGGTCATCAGTCCCTAAACTTACAAACTACTTATGAACTAGCTAAAACTAAGGACGGCACAAATATCCATGCCCGAGGGGGGATTCGAACCCCCGACCGTAGTGTCCGTGCAGACCGTGACTGACGCGCCTCAGTCTCCTCGGCCACCGCGGCCGGCTTCAGTGAACCCTCTGCCAGGCACTTAAATGTTATTTGCAGAGTATCCCATGTAGATGTAGACTGCTGGTTATTTGCTTTCCTGTTCCACTCCCATATAGAGCGAGGGAAAAATGAGCCCTGATCTCTCTGATCTTATCTTTGTTGTCTTTACGCGAAATTTATGTTGGCGGCAGTAGAATCGCTCTGCAGTCCGCCTCATATTCCGGCACTCTAAATTTCTTAGACAGTTTTTCTCGAAAAGAACGTGTTTTCTCCTAAGCGACTCCCATTTGATTTCCCCAAGCATTTCAGTAACATTCGCGTATTGATAGAATCTACTAGTTACAAACCTAGCTGCCCGCCTCCGAACTACTTCTATATCTTCCTTTAAACCGATCTGGTGCAATATTCAAAAATGGGTCGTATAAGCGTTTTATATGCGGTCTCCTTTATAGACGAATCACACCTTCCCAAAAATCTCCCAATAAACCGAAGTCGAGCATACGCCTTCTCCACGACTGACTTTATATGCTCGTACCATTTCATATCGCTGTGCAGGTTTACACCTAGATATTTAATCGAAGAGAACGACGTATTGACCCATAGTAACACGGATTCAGAAAGTATCATTCTTGTGAAACACATGATGTGGTGCTATAGACAAGGGATGTCTAATAGATTCCGTATTTCTAGATTTCCGGGAGGCTTTCGACACTGTACCTCAGAAGCGTCTTCTAATCAAATTGCGTTCTCATAAAATACCGTCACAATTGTGCTATTGGATTAGTGATTTCCTGTCAGTAACTTGTAATTGATGGAAAGTCATCGAGTAGAACTGAGGTGACGTCTGGCGTTCCCCAGGAAAGTGTTATAGAGCACCTAATGTTTTTTTAATTTTTATAAACGACTACCTTAACCCGCGGCTCCGCTCGCGTGTTTGTTGATTATGATAGATACACTACCTTTCCGTAGTGTGCTATGAGACTGCTTTTGAAGGATGAAATGAAATACAATACCTTCTTTAGAACATTTTTAATCAACATTATCAGGAAAGTAAGTAGTGTAGATCAAATCACACGTAAAAATGCACTCGTTTCGAAGAATACAATCACGAAATTCAACAGTAATGATGGTAATAATATTACAGATCGATCACTTGATGTAATGCGCGAATCGTCTAATCGATTTTTTTAAAGATATGTAGTATAAGAAATTTCTTTTTTACTGCTTTTTTATTAATTCTTATATGTCCTTATTCGTATGCTTACCCTTACAGAGAAAAATCAGAAGAAATTGTAACAAGCATACACCAAAGATATGGTCTGTGGCATCACGTTTTGCTGTATGAAACCTCCTTGCTATAAAGACGCAAACGTCATCGCTGGCCTTCAGTCCAATTATTTTTAATAATTTGACGACTTTCAACCACCATATCTTCCACCTCCTTATAGCTATCGCCATGGTGGGACTGCTATGCTGTACAACGGGAGACTTCGGACAACAATTACACACAGCCCATTCGTTTGCGGTCTGTAGTTTTCGTTGCAGAGCGAAATATTAACACTCACACACGTAGAATTTTTATACACCGATAACTTTTCGTCCCAATATACTCCACCCTTCTATCATTATCAACCCTCAAGCAACAAAGCAACCAATAAAACCATATTCAAAGAGTAATTATTGTTCCGCATTTCGCGTTATATTTTTCACATTACTAAATATCTATCACGTCACTATAAAACTGTGCCTAAAATCTTCCTCAGGTATAAATTAGTAACTGTATAAATATTTAAGTCTCTGTGTCTTGTCGTTCGAACGTCATAAGCGTACACCGAACAGACATTCACACTAATATATATATATATATATATATATATATATATATATATATATAGGTAAATAGCTACCCGATCGCCGTAAAGCCGTGTCTGAAGCCTTCCCCGGGAAGACATTAGAAACTGTGAAAATTTTTAGCTCTTTATTTCTTGTGGTTCAGACGTGATAAACGTACACCGAACAGACATTCACATTTATAGATATAGATTTAGGAGACAATCTGAGTAGCTCTCTTAGGTTGTTCGCAGATCTTATCGATTAGTAAAGTCACCAGAAGATCTAAAGCGCCGCGGTGGAGTAGCCGAGCGCTCTAAAGCGTCTCGCTGCGGAGCGCGCGGTTGCTTGCCGTGGAGGTTCGAGTCCTCCCTGGGGCATGGGTGTGTGTGTTTGGCCTTAGATTAGTTTACCTAGGTTTAAGTAGTTTGTAAGCTACGGACTGATGACCATGCAGTTTGGTCCGATAGATTTACAAACATTTGAACATTTGAATCTAAAGCAGCTGCAAAATAATTTAGCTAAGATATCTGCATGCTGCAAAAATGGCAATTGACCCTTAATAATGAGAAGTGTGAAGTCATCCGTATGACCACTGAAAGAAGTCCGTCAAAATTCATTTATACTATAAATCAGTCAAAACTACAGGCCATAAATTCCACTAAATATGTAGAACTAACAATTACAAACAACTTAAATTGGAAAGAACACAGAAAATATTGTAGGGAAAGCGAACCAAAGACTATGTTTCATTTCGTTGGCAGAACACTTAGAAGATGCAACACTTCTACCAAAGAAACTGCCTACACTACACTTGTGTGTGCTATTTTGGAGTACCGTTACGCATTGTGGAATCCACACCATCTGGGACTAACAGAAAATTTAGAGAAAGTTCTGAGAAGGACAGCTCGTTTTTTGCTACCGTGTTATAGGGGAGAGATTGTCGCAGAAATGAGGCACATGTTGGGATGGAAATCATTAAAATAAAGGCGTTTTTTTGTTGCGATGAGATCTATTTG
Organism: Locusta migratoria; assembly: GCA_026315105.1. NCBI lineage: Eukaryota > Metazoa > Arthropoda > Insecta > Orthoptera > Acrididae > Locusta > Locusta migratoria. Next base: position 925,079,057 of record CM048744.1, on the reverse strand, counting down.
CGAAATTTTGTTAACACCCACGTAAGTAGGAAGACACGATCATTAAAATACAATAAAAGAAATCAGATCGAAAACGGAAAGATTTAAGTGTTCCATTTTCCCGCGATCGTTTAGAGAATGCAACCGTAGAGAAACATCTTAAAATCGGTCCGATTCACTGTAGTCATGTTGTAAGAATTTATGTTTGCATTGTTTATCTATGTATGGTGTTTATGTTTCCTTTTTTCAGTACTACTAATATACAAATTTCAGTCAAAGATTTAGTTACATTGTAACAGCTCCATCAAAGAAATTAATTTACTGTTCTGTATGAAAAATCTCTTCTGGTTTACTGACAACACAAGTTCTTTGACTGAACTTCAATAAATGTCCGATGATGGCCTAATAAGCCTAACAAACCTGTAGAACAAACACAAAATTGTTTATTTTAATTTTCATAATGAATTTGTTCTACCAAGAAGCGACGGAAGAATCAGCCACTGGCTTAGTTTGGAAATTTGCGTTCACGATGCTTGTCATATATTTTCAAATGAGAGAAATTTCAATTTGCTTTGTGCTGTAACAACATCAAACATTTTTTCACGACATACCAACAGCGATGAATTATAAGTTGTATTTTTTTTTTTCAATCAGATAGTTTTGTTAATGTAATTTCGACCTGTATAACATCTTTTGAGTCAATTCTTGATGTTTTCCATGTCTTAGAGTATCGTCTATACATTTGTACATTTTCCAGATTTTATCAACTGAAGTGCCTGGTACTGTGAGCACGTAACATTATTCCCCCTTCCATCCCCCCCCCCCCCCCCCCAAACACACAAAAAACTTAAATGTCGCTGTGGATTCATCAATGAGGAGGCATTTTCAGATGAAACTACAAAGGGAAATACTTCTCATTCAACGGGAAAGAGGTCTGTGTCTCAGAGAGTTAACATAGTTGCCAAGATACTAATGTTTGTAGCAAACACGATAGAGTCGATAAAGTAGACACGTTCATAGCTGTAAGAAGTTCCAGATGGTGATCATAATTCGACGATGTTGTGACGTCTTCTGTTTCCTTTTTATTTTTTTATTTTTTTCAGCTACTTATGCGGGTTCGATGGGAGACTGCCAGCAAAACCAAATTCGAGAACTGCCTTTCAAACGATACGAACTTCCAGAGCCGGCCGCTCCCGTTACGTATGGAACAAAGTATTTCTAACTCAAATAAAAGTAATGTATGTGGAGCAAACGTATAAAATTCCAATCGAGTGGCATAAAAAGGCCGCTACGGGTACGAGCAGCTTCAGCAGAAACCCCAACCCCAAGTTCTGGCTGTCTCTCTTATTCCTTATGTAATCTTTCACTAATGCCTTCTTTTGCAGCTTCCTTGAATTTTAAATTATATAGTGACCGCCCAGTTACAGGATATAAATTATATTGATCTATCACATTTTTACCCTACAGCTACAAAATCAAATAAACAGGATAATATACAAACTAAACTCTGACAACAATAAAACAAAGGAATAAAGAGCATGAAATCAACTGGTATCTCACTAACCGCTCCGAACAGTCAAAATCCTAGTTCTGCTAAGTACGAAAGCTCTTTTGTTTCACCCTCTTTTTTAATGTCCCGTGCTACATCGGTAAAAACGAACAATTATTCTGCTGAAAATCGACGAAAAGCAATGTTTCACAGTACAGGTAAAGGGAGAATCCTAAAATTATTGAAGATCCGTGGCGGGGCACCGTTCGTACACTGCGCGGGTTCTGTGGCGCCACTTGCCGCGACTATCGACGGGATCCGCCTTCAGAGTGGAGTATTTTTGCCTTATGTGCGGACGTTTTTGAATTTTGCCGAGGGCTGTCAGTTGGTGTTTGAACTTGGAGCGGGTGTTTGGTCGACAGGACTGGTTGAGGCGACAGTCCTTGTTTTGCGCAACTGTGGTGTCCGCTGTGAATGGCTACCGCTGAACAGTGTGTTTAGCTATTGAGGGAATTTTGTCCATATGTCGCCGAAGTCGCAAACTCTGCTGAAATTTCAACCATTTTATTTGAAAGTGAGAAGCGCTAGTTTTGCTGAGAGCAGCTGCTTGGATTCCGGGAAGCTCCTGAGTGTTTTACAGTTATTGTGTTCCTTTAATATTAAGTCTTGAGAGAGGTCGTGGACGACAGTCAGGGGCCACTGAGGCATGTTTAGTTATTGGTCTTAAAGATATTAATATTTCTCATGTAAAGGTTCACACTTATGTAATTTGGGAGATTAAGCAAGTATAATTCGGATTGCTTCTATTTATATCTTGTTAGTCCTTTTTCTTATTTGTATTTTATCAATCAACTTTGTCTTTGCTTTGGTTTTTCAAAGGTTACACATTTTCTAAGTCCGGTACCTTGTCTGTTGCTTTGGCCTTATTATTGTGTAATAGCGTCTCTAGCTCGAGTAAGTGAAATTGTAATCTTAGGTCTTCCTTCACGCCCTGCTTTTTCGAATTTTGGCTTGTCAAGTTATTGGTTAATCAACTTAAAGGTTGGTCCTTTGCTCTGGGTAGTTATTTGTGAATGAAGTTTAAGGGCTGGCCGCGGTGGCCGAGGGGACTGAGGCGCTCCAGTCACGGTCTGCACGGCCACTACGATCGGGGGTTCGAATCCCCACTCGGGCATGGATGTTTATGCCGTCCTTAGTAATAGTAATAAACTTCATGTTAAAGAGTTGTCAGGGGATGTTCGTTAGATAATGTTTTGTTTTACGATATATTATAGATAGTTTCGAATATACCTTCCTTGATTTCGAAATCCTGACCTCAATTGATTTATAATTATATTACATAAAATTTGAGTTACCATGTGTTGTCTGTTAAGACACTTTTTTCTCGGCTACGGATTAAGGTATCTAGAAGATACACTATGTAACCAAAGTATCCGTACACCCAAAAAACTCATGTTTTTCATATTACATACATTATGCTGCCACCTACTGCCAGGTAGTCCATATCAGCGACCTCATCAGACATCGTGAGAGAGTGGAATGGGGCGCTCCGCCGAACTCACGGACTTCGAACGTGGTCAGGCGATTGGGTGACACTTGTGTCAGAATTCTGTACACGAGATTTCCACAGTTTTAAACACCCATAAGGCTGCTGCTTTTTATGTGAAGTGGAAACGTTCAGCACGAAATCCGTAGAGACCGACCTCGCCTCTTGACAGAGCGTGTTGCACAATGTAAAAGGTAGGCATCTATCCATACCATCACACAGAAATTCCAAACTGCAGCAGAATCCATGACAAGTGTTATGACAGTTAAGCGGAAGATGAGAAAACGTGAATTTCATGGTCGAGTGGCTCCCCATGAGCCACACGTCCTGCAAGTCATTAACAATCAACGCTCGCATGGTGTAAGGAGCAGAGACATTGGACGATTGTGTGGAGTGACGCATCACGGTACACAATGTGGCGATCCCATGGCAGGGTGTGGGTATGACTAATGCCCGCTAAACATTACCTGCCAACGGTAAAATTCGGAGGGAATGGTGTTATGGTGTGGTCGTATTTCCCATGGAAAGGTCTTACACCCCTTGATTTGCGCGGCACTATCACATTTCGCCACAGTTGTGCGATTGGATCCGTGACTTCCTGTCAGAAAGGACACAGTACGTTGTAATAATTGACGATAAGTCATCGAGTACATCAGAAATGATATTTGACGTTTCCCAGGGAAGTGTTATAGGACCCCTACTGTTCCTTATTTTTACAAAATATTTAGGAAAATATCTGAGTAGCTCTCCGAAACTGTTCGCGGATGATGCTATCATTCACCGGCTAGTAAAGTTACCAGAAGATCAAAAGCAACTTCAATACTACTTAGTTAACATATCTGCATGGTACAAAAATTGTCAATTGACCCTTAACAATGATAAGCGTGAGGTCATCCATATGACCACTAAAAGAAATCCGTTAGTTACACGATAAATCAGTCAAACATAGAAGCCGTAAATTCAACTAAATACCTTGAAGTAACAATCAAGAACAACTTAAATTGGAAAGAACACATACAAAATTTTTTTATGGAAGGCGAACCAAAGACTGCGTTTCATTGACAGAACACTTAGAAGATGCAACAGTTCTATTAAAGAAACTGCCTATATTACACTTGTGCGTCCTATTTTGGAGTATTACTGCGCATTGTGGGATCCACACCAGGTAGGATTGACGGAAGATGTAGAGAAAATTCAGAGAAGGGTAGCTCGTTTTGTATTATTGTGATATTGGGGAGAGAGTGTCACGGAAATGATGCACGAGTTGGGGTGGAAATCAAAAAAAGAAAGGTATTATTGTTGCGGTGAGATCTATTTGCGAAATTTCTTTCACCAACTTTCTCTTCAGAATGCGAACTGCACCCACCTACATAGGAAGACATTACCATCATAATAAAATAAGAGAAATCAGACCGAAAAAAATATTTCGGTGTTTCTTTTGTCCCGTGAGCCATTAGAAAGAGGAACTGTAGAGAAATATCATAAAAGAGGTTCGATGAACCCTCTGCCATGCATTTCAATGTGATTTGCAGAGTATCCATGTAGATGTAGGAGAATATTACCTGCTGAGACAACATGATCTTCATGCTAATTGCAGTGCCAAGATAAGTCAGAGATTTTTCTTTTTATAGTCCAGAATTGTGCATTCCCCTATTCAAGGATCTCAAGTGTTAATGCCACATATTCATTTGAAAAATACCATATTAGAGTTCACAGCATACCATCCCAAAGTGGGAGCGGTTGAAATGTTACAAATTTGGGTGTCATCTAGGACAAGTATTCTTTATGTTTCACATTGTGAATATACCCTGTGGGATCTAATATGAATGTGTATATGGTGAATAATGACGAGAAGATGAATCATACCAATCCGAAGGTGTAAATGAATGCAAGGCTGAGCCAGTCATTCAATAGCAGTCATTGGTAACTTGGCGGAATTTGGATGGGAGCATGTGTGCTCAATTTTTTATTAGGTCAAGCCTTGTTAAAACTTCTTTATTTTTAAGCATATAACAATGTAACACACAGTTTTCAATATCAGATTAAAAAAATTTAAAGGCACAACCGTTGACCAACAATAGAATCGTAAAAGAATTTTACATAAATAACAGATTCCAATTAATATACAAGCCATGAAATTGTCAAACCCCGCGGTCATTAGAAGGCTAGAGCACTGAATTTTATTAGCGGAATCAGATTACTAGAGATAACAAATTACAGTTTTGCAGAAAATTTAACTTTAAACTCAGCAGCAAATATTCCTTTTAAAAAACAATAGGGGATAACTGACGAAATATAAACCAAGTGTCAATAAAACAACAGGGTCAGTGGAAGACACGAACACAAAATAACAAATAACTCAATTTAAGAAGTTACGGCACCCACAAGCCTCACTTATAATGTCACGTTAAGAAGGAATTTTCATTTACATAAATTATCAGACGGGCCATAAACATCTTTAAATATAAATAATAGTGAATTTGTAACAATCGGTTACAACTGCAATGTCGCATTAATATGGAAAATTTCTTTAATGACTTGTGCAAATTTCACTGAGTAACATCAATACACAGCAACATGATAAACAGATTTGAAATTTAAAAAAACAACAAGGTTAACGATCACAGTCCTACGCTTATTTGCAAAATGTCACGACTGCCGCTACACTAACATTTGAACTAAGAGACCGAACAACTTAAGAACATTACCAGGTTCTTAAGCGATAACTACTTGATGATATTTCAATTACAAACGTTACTTATCTGGTGGACCAGGAGGTGTACGCGGCCCAATGCGCGTATGCGGTAACGGCCGTAAACACGCCCGGTCTCGGCAGTCCACGCAGACAAGTAAACCAAGTTAACACTACCGACGCTCCAATACATCGCCATGAAAACACAAGAACAAACAGATATTAATAATGGGCTGGTAAATATGTTTATATATTAACACAAACACAGACCAGTGCCTACTAACGTACGTAAATGGTGAATAATGGCAAATCTTAAGGCTGCTTGCAGCTCAAATTTAGTCAGAACAAGTGGAAACTAATAAGTTTGTTACAATAATGCTACACAAACAAAAACCCATGATAATGAACAGAAAACCACGACTTCAAATTCATTACTTAATAAAACACTTAAGACAAATACCAATCAACAGTCAGGTGGTTTTGCAGAAGCGCTCTACGTGCCAACTCACAACAGTTTAGGTGCAACTGCACAAGCCGAATTAAATCCCAGCCCCAGGCAGTTACACATTATACTGAACAAGTCAAGTTTTGATTTGGCAGCAACATATCAAATGCACATAGGCTGTACAATCTGGCTCTGGAGAGACACACAACGCAGCTTATTTCGGTAATTCAAGGTGAAACGTAAGTTAGTATGCGCCGAGCGAAACCCGCAAATTTCATATATACGGCCAGAAACCAAATTCACAAGCAGATTCCGATCATGCCCGCCGTTACATCTCAGTGTCGAGTGTGTGCATGCACAAGTTTTAATCCAGCGGGGGAAAGGGAGTGCCATAACTGCTGCCACACTCTTTTCTCCTTTCATGCTAAAACCAAAAACTCTCCACTATCCTGCTCACCGACCCGCTCACCGGCGACGCGCTCCCTGTCGCGTTAGTCGGGCCAAGAACGCCCTCTAAAACAGAGACAAATGACGGAACTACGCAGGGAATTGAAACGCCGCCGAGCTGTGACACGGCTCAAAGGCCATTGTAGAAAACTCAGGGACAGTACCTATCACACGTTGTAGCTAGTTAATTAGGTTGTGCCCGGGCAGTAGGTAGTTATGCAGTAGTTAGTTTGCGTAGCGTTGCATAGAGCTTGGTAGTTCGTTTTTTGTTTTGCACAGCGCTGCATGCTACATGAGTAAAAGTAGCTTTGCTTCACTAACACTAACCCTGAGAGTGCGAACAAAGTTTAAGTTATTTATTACAAATATATTATGATCAATATATTAAGTTAGAGAATAAACTATTCTTCTTCTATTATTATGTATTATTTCAATGTAATATGTCATTTTTTGTGTTTCGCTCTTCAATTCATGGGAAGTAGAATTTTATTATATATAACAATATGCAGCAGAAACACTCTCGCTCAAGAACAAAGGACTAGTAGATGATCTCGAGAGGAAGGAAAGGGTAATTCTGAGAAAACTTCTTGGTGGACACAAAAAAATTGGCGAAACATGGGTTAAGATGAGCAATGAGAAGGTCTAGCAATTTATTAAACCAGTTACAACGGAAATGAAAAAGAGAAGGCTTATGTTCTTCGGTCATCTGGTGAGAATGGATGACAGCAGATTAACGAAGAAAATCTTCAATTTAATTCAACAGAGGAAAACACCCAACTGTTGGTTGCAAGGAATAAAGAAAGACCTCGTGGAACTTGGAATCACATAAATGGACGCGATGAATAGGGACAGTTACAGAAAGGCAGTAACTGAATTCGAGGTTTTTCAGGAGGCCCCAACAAAGAAGATCAACAGGAAACTGACAGCTGAACATCTGGCAAAAATGGCAGCAGGCAGAAGAGCAGCCCTAGAGAAGAGAAAGAAGAAAATGAATATGAAATAAAATTTGTAACGCGGTCCTTAGTTGGCCAATTCGTGTAAATATATATTCTCAACATATGGCTCCTCAATGTTAAAATATTTATTAAGGACTAAAGACCTAGGCGTTCTGTTCGCCATATGGATAATGTAAGTAAATTTTAAAGTGTTTTTGTATGAACCTCTATCGAGGTTATTTGTATTTTTGTTAAATGTTTTGTTTAAATAAGAAAGCACTCTACGTTTGTGACGTGATGGACTTCCTCATAAGTTTAATACGTCCTGTGGTAACATGGTGCACCAAAGTGTTGGCAGATATCAGAAGGTGTCTGACGCCAAGACGGAGGTATGCGTCCATCGGACTTCGCGCCCGCTTCACGCAAGGCAGCGGTACGAGACCATTTTGGGAGTTGGCGGGGTCCATGGGGAGACGGAAGACGAGCGGCCCACCTGCCCAAAACTGCTGCGTCCGGTCGAGCGGTCCCAGCCGGGTACGCAATGCTACCGACCACTGTCACGCACAAAAGAGTTGGGTGGTTAGCAGCAACACACAAGCTGCACGGCCGCCGCTGGTGCGTCCTGATCCCGTTCGCTGGTCCGCTAAACTCTTTCGGTGGTCAACATTCGCAACTGCCCACGCACTTGTCAGGCTGTCTGTCACGCATACGAGGGACACCAGGCCTTGCTGACAGGTGCACTAACCACACCCTCCTACTCACGTCGGATGAAGTTGAATAGCTGAGGAAGAGACACAAAAGTAAAAGCATTTTCTTATGTGTGCGGGTTTTTAGATTTCTCCCAGGACCTTCTAGAATATTGTCTCCCTCCCTCTTCAAAGACCCTAGTCGACGGTTCGAACTAGTGAAAACAGTTTATTGAGTTGAAAACCAGTGTCGAATCGACGAAAGTCTGATGGACAGCATCAGGTTGAAAAGTGGTGTGAGTAGCAGAAACAATGAACGCTCTGAGAGTGCAAAATACGATTCACCTGCTAAGAGGCCCTGGTCGCCCTCAGCAACAAAACATACTGTTTTCCTAATTTGGAGTGATTTTGAAAACATTTTATCTATTTTTTTATTGTAGGAACTGTTTTAGCATTACAGGACACATTCAAGATTATATTCTTATTTTTTGTGTTTCAACCTCATGTATATTTCATATTTATGATTTGTCTATCTATGTTTCCTTGTAAATTTTGCATTATTATACATGTTGTCCCAATCCCGTGGTCTTACCAGCCACATCTGCACCTCCTTTGTTTTAGTTTTTATGGCAATTATTCTTTTTCAATGTGTATTTTTTTGTGTGACGTGCTCCAGCTGACTATGTCGCCCATATGGAAACTACATGTTCGTTTTGAAAAGTTTGCTGTATATGATGTAATATAAGTACCTCAGCCTACATCCAAATTTTCAATTAACGAAGGGGTGATGAAATACAACCGTCTGTCGTCTTCCATATATTTTTGTATATTTCTATAAAGTTGTAATTTATTTAATGTCCCTAGATTATTATTTTGTTAAAACTTGAATCCCACTCTTTTCAAGGCTGGAGGAATATGATTCTTATTTCATGTGTTAAAATATTTGTTAATATTGCTAGGTTTTTCTTATTTTGTTATGTTAATAATTTTTATCATATTAATTAATGTGGCATAAGTGCGGCTTCTCCACTACGCTACTGTCCCTGTGAGAATGTGCAGTTGTTGTACTTTTAAGTTTGTGCGAGAATCTATGGCTATTTGAAAGTGGGGTGTGATAGCTCGCTTTGCATCGTTCTCTCTGGCTCAGAATCGATAGCTGCTTGTGCTACCAAAGAGGTTTCTACACTCTTTAGTTACAGTCTAGTTAGCAAGCTTTTCTCCATTGCCAGTATCGCTGTCCGTCTCCACCACCGCTGTTTTCGTGGATTTTCCAGCTTTCGGTTGCTTGCCGCGTCTTCCCGCGCCCCGGTGGCCGCGCAGCTGATAATTCTACACTGGGCGTCTGGCAAGGTAAGATTGGTTCTTCTCTGGTGTCCGCGAGATGGTAGCATTTCATTGACTAGCACGTTTAACTTAGATTCGTGAACGTAGAATCATTTTTTTATTATTTTTTGAATATTTTCTCCGATCATGTGTGGAAATGTGTTCTCGTTTTTCATTTCAGTGATTTCCAATAGATAAATGCGGTGTGTGTGATTCTAGTTGCAGTTTGATAACGGCCTGGTATGTTAAAACCTTTGTGATCATTTGGCGGCGTATAAACTCTGTGTAAATACTTTGTAGCTTTGTGGGGCCCGATTTCTAATAGGTGATATCTTCATTTTTTGTACAGTGCACATAAAAATCTTCTTGTTTCCTTCCGTGAGTGATATGTTTACACGTGGTTGGTTCATAGAATAAAGCCTTCAGCTTCCACTCTTGTTTGTTCCATGTCCACCAGGCAAGTAACTATGCGGGTATCCTTCTGATTTCCACTAATATTTCGCGATCTTCTCTCCCCGCCTATTTTAATTTTGCTCTCTCTTCTCTGACTGGTAGTACGTACTCTGTCTTTGTCAGTAATTCTCTCTGAACCTTGTACAACCTCCTTTAATAGCTTCCTTATGTAATTCTAAACATTTCTATGGGTTGCCTGCTGTAATTCTTAATTTTCTTTTTTCGACTTTGTAATTATTTCACTTTTACGAATTTTTTGAGACGACTTCATCCGTCTTTGTAAGTGCTACCTATCGCGTGTAGCTGCATTTCTTTCGCTTCTTCATCTAATTCTTATTTTTTCTCTGGGTTGCATGCTGTAATTCTTATTTTTTTATTCTTCCGACTTTGTAATTATTTCATTTTTGTGGTTTTTCTGGAACAGGACCTCATCCGTCTCTGTAATCGCCCCCTATCCCATGTAGATGTGTTTCATTTGCTTCCTTACACAATTCTAAGCATTTCTATGGGTTGCATGCTGTAGTTAATTTTTCTTTATTTTTCGGAAACTGAATTTATTGAATTGAAACCACATGGGTCCGACTTCTGTGGTTTGCAGCTAGTCGCCTGAGTTCACGCCACTTCTCATATAAAACAAGTACGTAAATCGATTTCTAACAGACTGAAACATAAGAATCCACCGTGATTTTGTATAATGAATCCGATTTTCAACCACTTCATCTTCAGTGGAGTGCGTTCATGTAACGTAGCCGTGTGTCGCCATTAGCGTGTTTGCTCGCGGTCCAATTCAGATGTAATTTAACTTGGCTATACACACTCACCATCTCAAAACAGGCACAACAGACCAGAGCCAGCTTCAAAGTGTTTTTGTATATTGTGTTTTGTGCCATCTCCGACTTACTGAATTTCGTCTACGATAGCGTCGCCTGCTTCCGCCTCGTCTCAGCACGCTGATTTTGGTAAGTTTCGCTGTTACATTGCGCGTGTGTGAGCGAATGAGTGTTGTTTGTGCATCCTTCCCCCCAGTAGCGTTAAATCATGTATAATATAGGCTGGGCACCGTCCGCATTAATCCTTGTAAGAGATGCATTTTCATTGTGTTAACGAAATTGGTTCCCCATTTTGCTTGTTTTCTATCTGAATAAACAAGTTTATGTTCAGCATAATCCGTAAGCTGCCTATAAATTGTAGTTTTAGAGCACCTTCCCTTTTTATTTAATATTGTTCTTCACAAGTGCTGATAAGAAACGTAGATGCAAATCTTCTTAAGTGTAAATTCCGTTGCGCCATAAATGTTTTCTTAGCCACCTTTCTAAGATAACTTTAATTGTAGTGGCTTGCTTATTCATGTCTGGTGTAATAACGTGTGAACTGCTATGTAGATTGACCACTGTAGTATTAATTTCCTGTTATTGAAGTAATTTGAAACGAGTCAGTTCTCAATTTGGACCAGGGAACAAGGCTTTGTAGCAGGGAGCAACCTCATTTGCTAAGTTTAATGATAAAACAAGGCTCTTGTTACGTACAGTCGTCGACTCTTAGAGTTGATCTATGACGTTTTCATGAGGTATAAAAAGTTTCAATGACAGTTTGACTGATATCAATACTTTATTACAGAACCAATAAGTCCAGATTAGTGGTTTACACACTCGTATTCAGGAACATGTAGAATACACAGAATATGATTTACTTGAATATTTAATGGAAACAGATGTTGTATCTAGTTCCAGTAGTTGTACAAAAAATAAAGTTGATGTTAGTTAGACTGACACCACATTCCGTTATTTGTTTAACTTAGAAGATGGCGAGTTTGTTTGTAATTGGGCCAATATGCAGTGTAATGAATGTCTGAAAATTCAAATGTTCAAATGTTTGTTAAGCTTATGGGACTTAACTACGGGGTCATCAGTCCCTAAACTTACAAACTACTTATGAACTACTTACGAACTAGGACGGCACAAATATCCATGCCCGAGGGGGGATTCGAACCCCCGACCGTAGTGGCCGTGCTGACCGTAATGAATGTCTGATATAAACAGTTTTTTTGTAGAAGTTGAAGACGCTATAGCCAATGTAGCAGATTTTGTAGTCGATATAAAACTTCAACATATTGAAGATATTGACAGTGACCTATTATGAACATATATGTGACCTGTGATGTACACATATGTGAAAATCTGCACAAAATTACAAATTAGAAGTTAAAATGCACTATGAGTCTGGAATATAAGGGAAAATGGTTTTCAGGTATTTTGAGAAAAATATCAAAACAATGGAAAGATTGAGAATTTTGCAGAGAAACTAAATAAGATAAGTAATGTCATATTTTGTGTAGAGGGGTAGAATCAATATGTACCCGAAGTGAAGAATACAGTGAATTTAAAACAAAAAAAAGACTAATGAGAGTAAATATACTAATACTATGCATACTGGCAGAAATAGTTAAGAAAGACGTAACACACAAGAACTGTAAAACAATAAGGATGTTTTACTGTCTGTGGACACTGTAAATAAAGGTGATAATATTAAGATTAAGAAATGTAATTTTTGAAAGCATTTTTGAAAACAGTGATCCTAAGATGTTAAATAATTAAAATACGACAGTCCAGATCGCAACTTGCTGGGCTTTTTATTTACAACCGGTTTCGGCTCTTCACGACCATCATCAGGCGTTTGGCACTGTAATACAACAGAGAGAGACTTAAATAATACCAATAATTATATTCTACATGTAATAGTAAAATAGCTAACAAAATGACAAAATTTTTACCCTTGTTGATGGATGGTGATAGCCGGACCAAGCGTCAACTGCTGGCAAGGAACCTACGGCTCTCAGTTAAATACAGGATGCTTCGCCCACCACTCGTCACGTAAGTCAGTCAGAAGTATAGTACAAGGGTTATGTGTTAATATAATAAAATACAATAGTTAGAATTATATTCACAGTGTTCGTAAAATCTTACACTTTGATTCTGTATAAAATTGTACGTTTATAACATTAAAAACATACAGGAAACATTGAATAAAACTGACGGCAGTATGTGGAGCCATTGCCTTCTATGGGCATTTACAGAAAGCTTATAAAATACTTTCGGTCAAAGATGATACTCGTCAGCTTGCCGTCATGTTTCCATTGCGATGCAGTATTGATACATACTGCAGAAGGCGAGTAGCAGCCGACATCAAAGATGCGCCGATGAGTAGGGGTTGCGGTGCGCCAGTAAACCATGTGGGTGCTGCAGTTGTACATAGTGACTTCTATAGATGTTGATTTTTAGCCGTCTTGCTGACTGGTGACAACAGAATTAAGCCATATTGATTGAAGGGCACTAACTACAGCAGCTGAGATGTAACCTTGCCAATTAGCCACATGGTGAGACCACCAGAGCAGCTGGTACACAGATTTAACTTGTGGGAGTGACAAAAGGATGGGAAAATGATCGCATCCACAAAGGTTATCGTGGACCTTCCAACTAAGATATGGGGGTAGGCTTGAACTGCAAAGAGTCAAGTCTGTGGCTGAGTACGTGCCATGTACCATGCGAAAATGCGTGGGGGCTATAGAAGGCAAATGTCTAGCTAAGCCAAAAGGTTCTCTGCCTCTCTACCACGGTCCGTTACAACTCACAAAGGGTGGTGGGCGTTGAAATCCCCAAGAGGAGAAACGGTGGGGGAAGTTGCATGGCCGAGGCAGAGAAGTCACTAGGAAAGATAGTATCATTCTGGGGAACTTAAACGGAACAGATGGTAAATTGCTGCATTGCCAGGATGTAAACAGCCACTGCCTCCAGAGACGTGTCGAGATGCACAGCAGAGCTAAGGACTGACGATACATTGACACACACCACGTGTCACCCGACACCCTGCCATAGTTGGAACGATTTTTGTAATAGCCCCATAGTCACAAATGGCAGGGAACTACGTTTCCTGTAAGGCTACACAAGAATGCAGGAAAGTAGCACAACAATTGTTGCAACTCGGACAGGTGACGGAAAAAAATACTCCACAGTGCCACTGCACAATCATATTGCTTCCAGACTGCTGAGGCATTCTGATGTAAAGGTGCATTAGGTTATACAGAATCATCTGTTGTGGCTGATCGTAGAGGCTGGAGCTTGACGTCCACAGCTTCAGAAGTCTAGCAAATTGCCAAGTGCTCTGAGGGCGCGAGGATCTCAACCTCGTCCTCAGATGAAGGTGTGGCACATAATTCACTTATTTTTGTGTGTTTAAGAGCTAAAGAACACCTCGAAAATTTAACAAACATTTATTAGCAATGTTGTTGTTTTAAAGGGGACTAAACAGCTGGGTTATCAGTCTCCTATTAGCTATGATTTATATTCCAGAATGAAACTTTCACTCTGCAGCGGAGTGTGCGCTGATATGAAACTTCCTGGCAGATTAAAATTGTGTGCCGGAACCGGGACTCGGACTGGGACCTTTGCCTTTCGCGGACAAGTGCACTACCGACTGTGCTATCCCGACACGACTCACGATGCCGCCTCACAACTTTACTTCCGCCAGTACCTCGCCTCCTTTCCAAACTTCACAGACACGACTCACGGGATAGCACAGTCGGTAGTGCGCTTGCCCGCGAAAGGCAAAGGTCCCAGGTTCGAGTCCCGGTTCCGGCACACAATTTTAATCTGCCAGGAAGTTTCATATCAGCGCACACTCCGCTGCAGAGTGAAAGTTTCATTCTGGAAACATCCCTTAGGCTGTGGCTAAGCCATGTCTCCAACATATCCTTTCTTCCAGGAGTGCTAGTCTTGCGTGTTTGCAAGAGAGCTTCTGTGAAGTTTGGAAAGGAGGAGGCAAGGTACTGGCGGAAGTATAGTTGTGAGGCGGCATCGTGAGTCGTGTCGGGATAGCACAGTCGGTAGTGCGTTTGCCCGCGAAAGGCAAAGGTCCCAGGTTCGAGTCCCGGTTCCGGTACACAATTTTAATCTGCCAGGAAGTTTCATGGTTTATATTGTTTTATTCTTAATGTTTAACTGTCTTGAACTATAAAATTAATAGTAAAGTGAATCGACACTCATCAAAATGAATATTTGAAGTCATGTCCCAGGAAATGAGATCAATTTTGCACTGTTTAGTTTAGTGAGTCGTACATACGAAATCATTTCAAATTTTTTTCTAAATCACGTCATAATTAGGTAAATAACACATAATTCATAATGTAAAGACAGATCACAATATTCCAAAGAAACACTGTTATGATCTTTTATTTGAAGCAATTGAATTGAAACTTTCCTTGGAATATTAACCTCAAAACACCAACACTCTTTTTGTCACACTTTGTATGTCAAATATAATCCTATCACAATTTCATGCTTTAATCATATATTTATTTAAAATGTTCAGAACAAAAAGTCGAAGATAGTATGCTCATTTTTTGTATCTTATAAAAGCAACTAATAGGAGCAGTCTAATGGATCGAGTCAGTGGATCGAGCTGTATGAAGTGAAGTATGAGTATCTGTCGTATGGAATCAGCTGGTTTCTTACGACTGGTGGCCGAAGAGCTTGATCTGTGTGTCAAGATGGCCACCACTTTTTTGTGGATGTTTTTTGGATTCAGTGTGAGAAAATAAATATTAATGTCTCAGTGAAAAAGATTGTCAAAAAACCAAACCTTTTATAGGAGAATATTACCTGCTGCGACAATGTGACCATTCTGTTATTTCAAGCGAAGATAAGTCATACTTTTTACCTTTAAATTATTCCGGTTTTTTGCATTCCACTTCTTAATTGTTTCAAATGGTAAGATCAAATATTAATTTGGAAAAAAGTTGCAGAGAGTTCACAGGATACTATTACAAAGTGGTAGCAGTTTGAATTTTACAATATACATAATAAACATTTGAGAGCTATAAATGTTTTGTTTAGTTAAAGTAGGATACTTGATCTGTCCCTCTGGTAGAACAAATAGCAAAAGTGTAGCTAGGGCAGGTGACTTTTGGGAATTCACTACGTACTGTTGACAGTACTACAGTCTGCCAATGCCATAATTAGGGTAGGCTTGTTCGGGTAAGCTTGTTATAGTTGGGCGAGCTCAATCGATGTACTGATTCAGCTCTATGAATACTGACAACAGGACTACTCAGGCTGTCATTAGACGTGCACTGTGTTCAGTGGCGAAGCCACGGGGGGGGGGGGGGGGGGGGAACTGATGGGGCTGAAGCCACACACCCCCCCCCCACACTCCCACCAGGCACCTCCCAAAGATTTTTTAATTTTCTTATTTTTATTGTTTTCATTTTTTATTTTTTTTTAAACAGGTCAGCACTGGAAATTTCAAATAGTACACATATAATAAATCAGAACGTAACTATAATTTTCCAAGCAGAAGTGAACGTGACAGCGTCGCCAACGTGATGCCGCCACTGAGAATGTATGCAGCTGTTACTGTAAGTGGTTTTAATACTGTCGCGACCAACTTTGATGCTGCCGATATAGTTACTGCTGTGCTGAAGTTACGAGCCAATTGTTCATGAGCGGCAGGTGTCTTTTTGTTTTAGTAATAACTGTATTTGCAAGTGGACAGGAGCCTCATTTTGTTTTGCCGCCGCCGCGGGCCTCCAACAGCCTTAAACCGCCCCTGATCTGAGGAACAACAATAGTGTTATTTTAGCTCAGTTTTTTTCACATAGACTCTCATGGTAATTAAACTGTAAGCACCTTTCTCTTTGGCTAGTAACATAGAAAGTGGTTAATTATTTTACGAGCTGATTATTCGAGGTATGTTTTTTTAAAGTAAGTTCCGTTTAAACATAAGTATACAACGAAAGGTTATTTCAAAAAAGTAAATTTATTTTCAGAAAGTACATACATTATTCTATTTTTCGACCTAGTTGCTAAGGTTTTACATACACTTATCACACCTCTCAACCAATTTTAAAATACCTTCTTCAGAAAATCTTGCCACCTGCTCCAATAACGAAGAGTTGACTGCCGTTTTCACGTTGCCCTCTCATTGTAAAGGTTATCACTGAGGTGTTGTTTGAGGTGGAAGTGAAACGCTTGTTCTCACGAATCCTCGCTTCAACTGCAGACACCAAATTGTCTGCGTCCGAATAAGGGCAACCCGAGTGGTCCTGATCATGGACGTTGTCACGGCCATCTTTGAATTCTCGTATCCACTTACGCACTTTGTTTCACTCATAACAGTATCAAATGTTCAAATGTTTGTAAATCTTATGGGACTTAACTACGGAGTCATCAGTCCCTAAATTTACAAACTACTTATGAACTACTTACGAACTAGGACGGCACAAATATCCATGCCCGAGGGGGCATTCGAACCCCCGACCGTAGTGGCCGTGCAGACCGTGACTGAAGCGCCTCAGTCCCCTCGGCCACCGCGCCCGGCTAACAGTATCACCGTCTACTTTGCAAATCTGTCAATGAATTTCTGCAGCAGACTGGTTCCTTGATGAAAAAAACTGTATTACTGAGCGAACCTCACACGCAGCAGAGAAGTTGATAGTCTGAAACATTTTGTATGCACAGAACAGAGCCTTACACATTAGCTACAGTGAACCTACAGTGAGAGGTAATAGTCCGAACCAATTTGTATGAACAGAACAGAGCCTTACATATTAGCTACAGAGCTGACACTGAGCACAGTTGTTCCCTAGGCAAGCCGCTACACGACGCACGCGCTCGTTGCGATATGTGTTAAAATGTGACTATTAAAGGGTAGAATGAAATTTCGCCCGTTGAAAAACAATTCATTTACAATCTTTCGTTTTAGCTAAAATTAACAATCATTGATTAAACCAGCATAAACAGAGAGTTCATCCCACTTGGCAAGTGCCTATTAACTGTAGAGCGTTACAGATGTTAATTTTATAAAATGTATGGGGCGCTATATAGCCTATTTAATAAAATCAATATGCTTGTAAGACAAAAGATTGTAAATGTTTTTTTTCTGGCGTGACATTTCATTCTACCCCGTAAAAGTCACATTTTAACACATTATGTAATCTATGCTGAAATTTTTTCCTTTGCTTGTTTACATGTTCGTAAATGAGTGACAAGTCGAAACTATTCACCAGTTTGTAAATAGAAAATTTCACTTTGCGGTGTACGATAATGTACGATAATCGAATAATTTATATCTAAAGAAACACTTATGCCCGGTTTCTGGAAAACTACAGTTACCGTGCCGTTAGCTACCATCATGTTATAATTTAACATGCCAGATAACTTGCTTTGGGTTTCCCAAAGCTGATTTCAACGACCGTTAGTTAACTATGAGGTAACTACTCCTTCTGTCGATGCTAATAGTTCGTCTCAACAGATACCAGATGCCACTACTAACGAAACTCGCAATTACTCGAATTTTATCTATTATTAAGGGAAAATCAAAGACGCATAATAGTCTGTATAGCTGTCACGAGTTTTCTGCTTCTGTTTTGAAACGCAGTGGTCGACAAGCGAGGAAAAATTTACTCGTTTCAGAAAAAACCCTTTGAACGACCTAGTTTTAGAAAGGAAATCAGTTATAGAAAATAAAAAGACAGATGGTTCGTCTGTTTTGGAAAAGCAACATCTCTTGGAAGATATCATAAACTGTACAATTCCTTAAATCAGGAGAGAGAACGGAAAGGCATTCTCTTTTAAAAAGAAAAGCCAGGACAAACAACAAAGATAGGTTTAGCAATAAAAATCATATGTATTATTTCTGTTGTCAACATCTATTTTTATGAATTTAAGTTTTCCTTTACCCATTGTTCTGTGAATGTGACAATACTTTTTACACTACCAGCTGGTCAATTTACGTCCACCCATCTACCTACCCGAATCCATGATTTAATGAAAAACACTAAACACTTGAAACATTGATCGATCGTAATGGCAGTTGCTTGGCAGAACACCATTACACGGTTTTGAGATGCGGAATGTGATAAAATTTTACATCCAGATCGGCGATCGCGAAAGATAATGTTGGCCACTGTTGCTCAGTGTCGAAATGTTGCTTGACAATCGCGAGAGAGATGCAGCTAAAGCATATGTCACCCGATGCCAACATTATCTCTCACGATCGCCGACCACAAGGTAAATTTCAACCAGGAATGTTGTTTTCAGCGCTTTTCCCGTTTAGTATGACCCCGACAATGATGTCATTGGTCAGATGTTTTTTTCTTTGTCTCAAACGCATATGAAACTCGCTCTCATTATATAGATCAAAAGGTTGTGTTCTAACACGAAAAACGTGTCGTGGTCTTTCAACGTTACCGAGTACAGATAAACTTTCCTTTCCTGAAGACCTGTCCGTAGCATGAAAAGAAGAAGAAGAAGAAGAAGACGGCGATGATGACGACGAAAGAATTTCCATTCTTCACCTTCAAAACTTCTAAAATTGTGCGAAAATTATACGGAAACCAGTCATAAAACAAATAACACCTGTTAAATAATTTATGGACTTGTGTTTGGAAGCCACTAGCGCTACGTAGCGGATATAGTTAAAACTGACGTTAACGAGTAGGTAACCCCAGGGGAACCCGCATTTATCTTTAAGGGACAGGTAACTACGGCTGTGACGGCAACTGTTGTCTCGGAAACCCATTTTGTGCTTAACGTTCAGGTAACCGACAGATAACTATAACGGGACAGGTAACTACTGTTTCGGAAACCGGCCACTAGTGTACAGTATAACAGTCGCACTGAATGGGCCAGTGACATGTCATTATATTACAGATAGCTTTTTAATAATGAATATTTATAAACTCTGTCTGTACAATTACGAAATGTATAGGGCAATGACCAAGTTTCAGTGAAAAAATATTCCACATTCTCTTTAGGTGGCCCATCCACAGCAACGATGCCTTACACCCATCACCTTATCTGGCTGGACTGCGTGGCTATAATCGAAAATCACTGCTCCGGCGCAGGAGAAGGGAGGAGCAAGTGGTGTCTGGAGGAGGCCGCTTCGCAGTGGGAGGTCACTCGGCCACGCCCAGCGCACAATCAACGACTGTGACGAGCCGACCGACGCCCACCAAGACGGAAGCGGCGCATCCTAACACAATAGGCGGGGGTGGGGAGGGACAGCTGGGAGCCGCTGATTACCAGAAACTCGCTTACTGCCAATTACGGGGCCGCCGACCATTGATACGGACGTCTAATTGGCCCGCAGACACGGACGCGCTTTGTTGCGTCGCCTATTCGGCCTACCTCCAACTACTTGCTACTCGCTCTCCGGCTTCCGGCGTACTGTTTTTACACGCCGCGCCCGCCGTACAAAACAGCCCCTCCCTCCGCAGCCACTCTGCCTCGGATGTTAGCGCTCCGATATGTGGAAATTCCCTGTTACGCTGTGGCAACGGCTTTTTCAGCAACGGTTGTCGAGGAGAGAGTGAAAGTGGTTGCTTGTTAGTTTAATTAGGCGGCCTCCTTTGAAAATGACCGCGGGATGTATGTTAATTAACTGCCAACGACTGTGGAGCATCAGTTACATCTTTGCATCTTTGCTTTCCTACCTATCGAGACAGAAATGTGGCCAGACACACCACAACGTAAAACCCCGCGGAGGAACCATGTTGAAAATTTGCTTTTTTTTTTTTTTTTTTTTATTCTTGCAAGGTTAAAAATTATCTGGGAATCCAATGCTCCTTGTTCTTGTACGGATGAAGCTCAGTTATTGAAAATCATGCATATCAATTACCCTTGAAAATCGGAACTACCTGATACTCACGCTTCATTTGTTTCATGAACAATATAATGTGCGTAATGACGTCAGCGTACCATGGAGCGCTGCAAGGAACCAACTTGTACATTTTTCTGCCACCACATATCAGTTCGTCACAGACACAGGCAATAGTCGCGACGTTTATCCAACATATAATCCCAAAGAAACGCAGCAAAATCAATGAATAAATAATCATCAATCTCTGTAGACATGTATCTGTGCAATGTGTTTTGAAAGGGAATACATCTTGTAATTAGCTCTTATTTTTTTCTGGTTTCAAAGGTAAGATGTAAAGTGATGAACAGACTCATTTGTAAGAAATTTAATGCATTATTACATTCACTTTGATAACGAATATGTATTGGTAAACATTGTTAATAGCAAATATAATTATTTATTCCAAAACCAACTAGTTTTACAATGAATAAACTTTGCTAATTCTAAAGGAATTTCATTAATGTTACCCAACAAAAAATTCTTTGTCAGTCTCATGTGGTGTTAGAAATACATTTACATATGAAAACATTATGCTTTCTTTAACTAGTCATTCGTGAATTAACTTAAACAGTCATCTGTAGATGACTTTTCGCCCCTATTTTTACATCTGGAAACAAAACAAAGAACAGTGGCAGAAAGAAAAATTCAAATCCACCTTTCTGCTTCTGTCAAAGATTGTGCCATTCCTCATGAAAGGTATTAAAAATAACGTTATATCGAACTATTACACTTGGAGCTGTTTGACCTAATCTCATCTTTGTGATGAATGCTAATGTAATGTAAAGACCAAATAAACTCAGTATGTACAGTCATCAGCCAGAAGTGTAAAGAAAACATATGAGTCTAAATTTTGGAAGAAATAATAAGAATTAACGAATTTTGTTCAAAAAATGATACAAGAGATGTAAAAATTGTACAAGGTATCAGGTATCGAATAATTCATTTCAAAGTTACATGCTGCACTTTACAAAATATTTTCAATGACAATATCTGCCTTATTACACAGATAACCGAAACATGATATTCCAAAATATCAATGTTGTGGTCCATATTGTGGTCTGATATTTAAATTTGTATCTAAAGGGGAAGTTATAGAAACCTTCAATATATGACATGAAAAGTAAGAAGTGTTGGTTTCAAAAAAATTAATTAAATTATTCAATCATGAGTGATTATTTTTGAATGATTTATGAATCTTCATATCAGCCTACATGGAAAATTATAAACTCCCTGAGAAGTGACATGTTCTAATTTACTAAAATTGAATTACTAAGTAAAATTCTTAAATATTTATTGATATTATTGATAGATAACATACCACACCATGCATAAAAATGTCCAAACCCTATTTCCATTATCTAATTCTCAGAAACGTACCATGGTATCTTATCAATTAAAATATATAGGAATGTAGCCAAAAATTAATCGGAAACTGGTAATGAGGTATGAATCATACCTTGAGTGTGAAAAGTATATGTAAAAATCAGTAAACTTAATAAGCACAAGTTTTCAGAATTTGAGATGGCATGAAACAGTTGTGTATCATTCAGTGCTTATCTCAGTTCTTCATTCTTTGAAGTCATATAGTAATTTAAAAGCAGCATCTTTTCCCTCTGTTAACTTTAATATTTTATTTCCTCTAAGATATTAAATTCTTTCCCTTTGTGACATTACATGGGGTAGAAAACAGGCAAAAAGAAGTGTGGGGAAATTCAGATTTTTTCTCTTGATTCTTGTAGAAAAATCCTTTATATTTTCTAAATCATAATACATTCAAGCATATAGATATTAAGAACTTAAACATATAATACTTGCATGATGTATATTAAATAACTTTGACATGTTACTTTCAGAAGTCTTGAAATAATTGAAGTCAGTTCAGTTGTAATATGTTGTTTCAACAACACACTCATTAACTTAAAACCAACTTTAAAACTTTAATTTTTATTAATGAAAGTGTTATGCAATATTGGCCTTAAAATCTGTGATCCCCACCCCTGAAAATTATATATCCATAAGATAAGTGCTCAACACATTATGTATGAGTGAAATATCGTTTTGACCTAAAGACTCATCACATAAATAAGATTAATTTTATTTAATTGTACAAATTACAACATTTCATTGATGAGAAACTGCCATTCAATCATATTTAGTAATATTTATTTTCGTTATGATAATCATAATAAACTGGGTGGCCAGATATTGTAATATAATATAAAATGAAACATATTTATTTCTTACATACACTGAAATGAGGTAGAATTTTCTATAAAAATACATTTTTCAGTAGCTCATGTAGTTGCAAGAATTAAGCAGCCAGTATGCATCTTAGTGTACTTAATGGGCAACGATAACGTTTAGGAAAATTTTCCGCATGGTATCAAAATTATTCAGTTTAGGTGAAAGCTTAATATTTCATGGCAAAAAAAAATTTCTTTTATGTCGTAATTGTCTGGTTTGTGTGTGAAATTGAGGACTATAATTGCACGTGCAGATTTGGTCGTTCTTGTCAAGGTCTACATCAGATAATGAATCATATTTTCAACAAACGATCGTTGACTAAGCGAATTGAACAAAAACATCACCTTTTGGCCTATGAAAGTAGTCCCAAGAACAACTTTCCGCCTAATAGAAACAATGATCCATTATTACATCCCATTGAAGATTCACTTATTGCATTGCCATTTCAGTCTTGTAGGCTGTCCGAAAATCTTTGTGATTCAGACAATGAAACACACAAGATTTTAACATGTGAGCAAACAATAAGTGGCATAGTTCATCACTGCCAGAGTTACAAATCTCACACACCACTTCAAATAATACTCTGAGTGAAGTTAATATTGACTAATGGTACCCCTGATATGACAACATTATTTAAATTCCTGCAAGAATTGCATACACAGATCTGAAAACAAATGCAAATACAGTCAGAAAACTTCCAAAAACAAACCACTGGCTTACAAACTTAAATGCAAAGACAGTCGGCAGACATGCAGGCAGTGTCAGCAAAATGGCAACCAGTGAATTAGTTGCTAATTTCCAAATGCAAGTAGCTAATGAGCAGACAGATCTTAATTGAAGTCTACACCAAATCAATGCTAAATTTGAAAGATTAAATTGACAACAGCACCATTTAGCACAACAAGTTGACCAGGTTCTAAGTATAACGCCCTATGGGCATGATAGAACAGGCAGTATGTGAACTAAAAGAAACAGATCCGATAACTGACTATGTTGAACAACTGTCGAGTGAGCTAGAATCCCTCAAAAGAGAACTGCAAAGTACGAATAACGAGATACACGTCATTAGGCCTATACCAAATATGGCAAACGATGAAGAATCAACATTTCACAATGCAACAGACAGTGCTATTTCACAGATAACAGAATGTAACAAACAAGCAGATGTAGATACCCGATTACCTGTGCCAGCAGTATGTTGCTAAATGCAAACACAACAGCAGGATCGGAAACAATTCCGATGTTCTCATTCTCGCTCACCGCAAACAATGCACCGGCAATATCAGACAAACAAGAGAAGTTGATAAAAATGTATGCAGACAAGTGCAAAAGAAGTATTCAGATGTCACTCCACCCTGCAAGAAACGAAGTAAAATAAAGTCATCTCATAAGAAGTGTAAGTACATTCCTTTATGATAAGGAGGCATATAATTCGAAAGTAACATTACCCACAATAGTAGTGATGTTTCCATTGATCCAGTTGCTGTGAGATGTGAAATTTTAGTTAGCAGTAATGATAATAAACAATGATTCACAGGACCAAGCAACTGACAGTCAATCGCTGACAGCTGACAACTGAAAAAATATATGTTCGTGTGAAAAACGTATGCCAGCAAAGAGCTTATTCTAATGTGGGAACATGGCTGCTTTGACACAGCCCATGTAAACAGTCCACTTGAAACAGCAACGTGATACTGAAGTTCAAATAAGCTCTTGCATTAATAAATGTAAAAAATCTATACAAACAACAAACATATAGAGGAACCCTAACAAACAATAACAAACAATAAAACCGAAACCATCTACACAATATTTACAGGTGGAAGAAATATTTGCAAGTTATATACAAACACAAAGCTTAATCTAAGATGTGAACTAATAATAATTAAAATTAAATATGGCCTTATGAACTAACTAAATATAGGTACCACATATACTAATAAAAGTAACAATTAAAACTATTTCTTACAGCTAACCAGACTTAATTACTGTGTACCATAAATGAACTATACTAGTAACGATAATTAAAGAACTGGTTAGTAACAATAACCTAACCTAATTAAAAACTTATCCATTGTATATTAACTTGCAATTCGACTTACAACTAAGCGAATTAAAGACTAAGTAAAGAATAAAAATGAAATAAGAACTAACACAATTAATGTAATATAAGGCAGGTGTATATATAACAACAGAAACGATTTACAATATGAACAATGTAATTCAGTTTGAAACAAACATAATGTCAATAGTTAGAATAATGAGAGAATATAGGAATAGTAGCGGTAGATGACAGAAGGAGATAATAACTATATATATATATAATGTCATTTTGGCGACCTCATGTATAAGTTTCGTTATTTAACAATAGTGTGTGAGATGGATCACCAGACATTAAGGAGGGGCACATAATACTTAACAGGCTATAATTATTTGATTTATCTGTGCTACAGTATGTGGCGCCAAAATGTGCATATGTTAGATGATCGAGGTTTCGTATAGAAAATTATTATCGCCTCTGCAATTCTGACCTTTCCATCCTGCAATTTTAGTCTGTGAGTTTGAGAGTATGAATTTGTGTGTGAAAACCATGATGAATTCAGGGAGTACGTCAATCAAGAATCATGTGTGCCAGATAACATAGTACCGTATTATGACAAAGATGAAGTGAATGAGCTATTTATTGGTGCAACAAGTACCAAACAAAATACCTGAGCTGTCATGAGACTTACAGCAACGAATCAAAAAAGTAGATTACATTGCAATGTGACATATATTTTCTCAGCACATACCTCTCAATTAAGTCACCCTTGCACGGACAGAAAATGCTCTTTAATACCTTTATTGGTTAAACCAACATATTACTTTGTAAACGTAGGATATCCTTACTACACACTTACATAATCATGAAATTAAGTAGATTGTGCAATATTTCAGAACACAAAGTTTCATTTGTGCAACTCCTTGACTGAAACATCCTAGGCCAGTCAGGTACGTTACACAAAATTTTGTTAGATCCACAAAAGACTGATTGATGAGTTGAACTGATTGAAATCACTTTAGTAAAAGTGGAGTGGTTAGGAAAATGAAAAATCTTTTAACTAATAAAAGCCTGTGGGGTGTGCAAAGTGATTTATGAAATCAATGAGCATGATATGTGGTAGATGTTGTGCATAATGTGTAGAACCAAATTGTGGTAGGCTAGGAAAATCCAAAAGTGCTTATGCGTTCTGTGTAATGTCCAACTACACATTCGTGCCCAGTTTAGTTTCCTCGGCTATCATAATACATGATTAACCAAAAGAGAAGAGAATCAACGACCAGCACCAGAAAAACTCAGGGTCCACCAGCACTACGCCTCACACAAGCAACGCATTCAATATCCATATGTGCTACTCAGCATGTCACATGGTCCGAGGTGGTCTGCCAATCTTTGCCTTTAGCAGATCTGGAAGAGACAATACCCTCCCCAGTATCAGCAGACTAAACTGACAATACTGAGTACTTGGTGACGTAAGAGCACCACTGACAAAGGAAGACTACGCAAATGAGAACGCCCTGAAGCAGGAAATACAAACTTGAATAAACGCCCTGTGGCGAGTGAATAAAGAAAACTCTAATACAAGCCCTGTGGTGGGAGATATTGAACTTGTGAAAAGTTGTCGCAAGTATAATTGTATATATGTCTACATGTTTTAAACATTTTATGTGTCTATATGTCTATAAATATGTGTCTTTTTTTCCAATGTCTTGACATCTAAATATAAGTATAAAGACTTTTTTAAACGTTAAGAATGTTGTCGATGTAGGATTACTTAAGATAGTTGTGGATACATGGTAATGAACAATTTAATCCTCCAAGTAATGAGCTAACATAGAATAACTAATATATTCAAAAATATGTTTTCATGTTCAAAGTCAATTAGAAAATATTCTTGTCCTTTCTATAAGTAACAAAGGAAATACCTACCACTTCTCATTTGGAATACTTTTGCCATATATGAGGTAAATCTACCAGAAATATGGGGGCGTATGTGCTGTTACCTGGGGTAGAAAACAGGGAATAAGAAGTGTAGGGACATAAAGACATTTTTCTTCAGATTTTTGTAGAATAATACTATATATTTTCTAAATCATAATACAATTCAGTTTAATTTCTTAATTCAAGTATTTAGATATTAAGAACTTAATCATATAATACCTGCATGATGTAATAACTTTCATGTGTTACATTCAGATGTCTTAAAATAATTCAAATTAGTTCAGTTGTCTTCTGCTCTTTGAACAAGACGCTCAATTTTTAAGAAGTATGTACAAAAGTATCTTAAAGTGCAGGAAATACAGTTCTTTAAAACTTTAATCCATGCAAAAAATTTTATTACTGAAACCGTTATAAAATATCAGCCTTAAAATCTCCATTGCCGCCCCTGAGAAGAATATATATGTAAAATAAGTAATTAACACATTAAAAATGACTGAAATATCGATGTGACTTAAAGACTAAACTAACCTCAATAATAAGATTAAATATATTTAACTGTACAAATCACATTTCACTGACGACAAACTTCCATTCAATCATATTCAATAATATTTCATAATATTGAATTATTGTAGTCATGAACTCAATAATAATAATAGGATAATTGCATATCATCCTAGGTTTAATTGCTTACCTCTTGAATCTTTGAAGCCATCTAGTAATTTAAAAGCAGCATCTTTTCTCCCTGTGATCTTAGCTATTTTCAGTTCTTCTAAAATACTAAGTTCTTTTCCTTTCTGATAGTAGTGGAGGGATTTAAATTCGGCAATATAGGAGGGGCAGGGCAGTGCCCATCTGCCTTCAGTTGTTCTCTAAACCCTCAGCCATGTTTCAACAATCGTGTTTTTAACTGCAGGGTCATCAGTCCCTAAACTTACAAACTACTTATTAACTATACTCCGTTCACTCTGACTAAGCTGCTCAAGGTAATTCTGCCGGCACTCCGCACGTCACGTGATCACCCCCTCTGCAGTGCCTTTTACCCTCTCCCCAGCGCACCGTCCATCCCTTCTGCAGTTCTACAACAGTGTGGTAGCGTTTCTCGGCGTTTACATTTAAATTCGCTACAATGTCGAGTCTGAGTGGTATTAGGCGTCAGTGGAAGAATATTGTGTATAAAGTGTATAATGTTTTCTAAGTGTTGGAAAACTTCCAAGAAAAGGTTTGTGACTTTTTCAGAGGTACTCAAAAAATAACCACAGAAGCCTGTCAGGTGTCGGTAAGAACAGTGCAACGCATCTGTGAGGAAGTGCATAAAAGTGTAATCGAAAATGAAGATATCCTAGGGCCAAGCTTTTCATCTCCAAGAAAAAACATTACTCGCCAAAAGCCTGTCACAGAATTAGACGATTTCCAAAAAGACGTAATCCGCCGCTCAATTCAAGAATTTTACGATAATGGTCAATAACAAACACTTAAAAAAGTTAAAGATGTTTTAAAAGATAAGATAGACTATGCAGGAGGTATTACACCTTTGCATAAAATTGTGAGAAAACTTGGCTTCTGATACAGAAAAACTAATGACGGTCGAAGATTTTTGGTGGAGAGAAGATATGTAGTAGCCGCAAGAGTCTCATTTTTAAGAAGAATGCTTGAAGTAAGGAATGAAGATCATCCTCGACCTTTCATTTAGATCGACGAAACGTGGGTAAATCAAAACCATTCTAAAAGTTTTTTCTGGCAGAATTCTAAAAGAAACAGTGATCTAAAGGTCCCGTTAGGTAAAGGATCACGTCTGATAATCTGCCATGCCGGATCGGCCAAATATGGTTTCATAGAGGGGGCAGAACTGATGTTTCAGTCTAAAAGCGGTGTTGATTACCACCAAAAGATGAATAATGGTTTACTGATCTCCTTCGAAGCCTGGAAGAAGGATATGTGATAGTCATGGACAATGCAAGCTATCATTCCACACTTAAAGAAAAAAATCCAAAGTTTGAAGAAAGCCGATAATTTGGAATAGCTGCAAAACAAAAGCAAACATCATGATCCCACATACATGATAGCCGAATTGCTTTGCACTGTCAGGTAACACAGCAGCAGGTTTAGGTGATATGAGCTTGATGATCTAGCTACAGAAATGGGGCATGAAGTAATACGGCTTCCTCCTTATCACTGTCAGTACAATCCCATTGAACTTATATGGGATCAAATAATGCGAGAGGAAGCAGAAAAGAATTCTACATTTAAAATTACAAAAGCGTGTAATCAGAATAATTGCTGGAGCCCACCCAATAGCATCCTGCGGACATTTATTTAGGGATCTAGGGATACTCACTGTAGCTTCACAATATATATGTTCACTCATTAAATTTATTATTAACAATCCGACCCAATTCAAAAGTAATAGCAGTGTGCATAGCTACAACACTAGGAAAAAGGCTGATATTCACTATTCAAGGTTAAATCTAACTTTGGCTCAGAAAGGGGTGATTCATGCTGCCACAAAAGTCTTTGGTCACTTACCAAGTACAATCAAAAGTCTGACAGATAGCCACCTAGTATTTAAAAAGAAATTAAAGGAATTTCTTAATGGCAACTCCTTCTACAATGTAGATGAATTTCTAGATAAAACTTTTTTAAAAAATCCTTAAAATATTGATTGTCAAGTATAGACAACATTTACTAAACTGACACATTCCACATCATTACGAAATGTCGTATGTATGATCTATGGAACAAGTATTAATCTAATCTAATCTGTCAGAAAATTACTGGAGGACACCTTTAAAAACGTGACAATAGAAGATTGGCAGAAATTCGTTGCCCATGCGGAGCGATTGCAGGAAGAAGACTTTGCGAAGGAAGGACTTAGAGTCAGATTTTAATAAGTCTACGTGACGACGATGATAGTGAAGCTGATGTCCGCCTACCGTAGTTTCTATTTGGTGAGTTACATATAACTTTTTCACTGTTTCACTTTCTTAATGTAATTATTTGAACGTAATAACCTCTGGAGTGATGTACATTATATACATATCGCAACAAACTAAATGAAGCTCACTAACATGCGATAAATTAATTTTAAAAACCGACAGTGGTTATTATTGTTGGCGCATTGTTTAACCGGGCTGCCCAAGGTTAAGGGACTGCCTGCGCTGTGTGCTGGCAAGCGAGTAGGGGATGGTTATTACATACTGAAAATTGGTTTTACTTCATCTACAAATTAGACTAAATTATGGAGTGTGACAGACGTCATATATGAGCAGGTACATGACTGAATTTAGATAATGCTCGGCTAGCTTAATGATGTGGGTGGGGTATAGAGGCTGAGCCCTAGTCCTCTTATTATGAGTTTTTCATTTCCTCTTTCTTTCTTCTTTGTGAAAGACTCTGTCAATGTGTCTGCCAGTCTAAATAGGATAAACAGTGACTGAGTGGGGGCTGGTGGTCTAAAGAAAAGTACTAAACTTGAAACTGAGGAGTTTTGGTTTCTACAACCTGTAACCTAATCGACCTACGCTACCGATAATCGCGAGTGATTAAACATTAAAATTATCCGTGTGCCTCATGAAACAATTACCCGGATTAAGCTATCGGAGGTGAAACCGATAACGTAGTGGAGGTTACACGCACAAACAATACTTTACTAGTCACTTCCCAATGACTAGCATTTGGTGCGGGAATTTTATATAAAGTAGTAAATGTAACACCCGGGACAAAACTGTAATTGAAT
Organism: Locusta migratoria; assembly: GCA_026315105.1. Classification (NCBI taxonomy): domain Eukaryota; kingdom Metazoa; phylum Arthropoda; class Insecta; order Orthoptera; family Acrididae; genus Locusta; species Locusta migratoria. The sequence goes on along the minus strand of CM048744.1, from coordinate 925,048,408 downwards.
AAACAATTTTGACTAGGTGAGATAATACGGTCGCCAGCTCGTTGAACGAGCAACAAATTATGGAAATTAATGAAATTTTGGTTCAGTAGCAAATTAATTACTGACTGATTAATTTGGAAACAACACAGACACAGACTGCAGGTTAAGTGAGCGCAGAAACGGCACCAGGAAACATAAAACAATGTAGGACCAGCAAATCCAACTTTCTCATGCAATACCATCAACCAATAAAATTACTGTAGTGAACTGGAAATTTGTAGTAATAAAAGTTAGCATGCACAACTTCTGCATAACAAAATAGACCATCACCGTAATGCTTGCAATGAGGTTTGACTGTACTTTGACTATCAACACTAATGCAAACTGTCGTAATTGTGTTTCTATCTATTTTGACTAGTTGAATGTTTATGCAAAATTATTGACTGCAACGTTAAGAAATTTACTCTTTCTGTAAAAGAGTAACGTATTTACTGTTCCTAATAAAAATCTCCTAACCTTGACTATTGTCCATTTAGCTAACAACAAAGTAGCATATGAAATGGTATCTAATTACTCTGTTAAAACCGCACTTTTCGGTTCTTTGGTTGAACTTTGCAACGTAACTTTTTAACTCTCATAAACTGAATATTCAGATCAGAATTAACAATTACTGTTCTTTATCATTCAATTATTATTCAGTTCACTCATTACTATTAACTGTGCACTGTTGTTAATTTGTTTATGTCAACTTTATACTATTGCAAAATATTTTATACTGATTTAATTACTTTAAAGTGTATTTAAACCAGTCTTTATGGTTCGTGTTGAGCCTCGGACAATTAAAGGTAGCGGATAAGAAACCTGGTTGGTAGTGACTTGGGTTAATAATTTCTTTAACGCTGAATACTCGCAGCAAAACTAAACGTTGGCTTAGCTACACAGTTCTAAAGATGGTGAGTTGTGCAGATCTTACTTTTGCACCTCCGGTGCGGCGTAGCTGGCGATTGTTGCTGGTAATAATTGCTGGCAAAATGGTATCTTCTTGGCGACGGAACATTATATGCATTGGGCATACAGCGTTCCTCTTGATATATTTCTGTTGATGCCTTGACGCTGTGCCCATGCCAATTATTTACCAATTACCACTTGCTCTGATTACTGCGGTTAATGCGGCAGCGGCTAGCCGTCGCGCTCGCTAGGCTGGCAACGGCAGAGCAGCCAATCAGAAGTCGCGATGCCGCGGCCAATGAGATTGCGTGTTTCATGACGAGTAAATTTGGCGTCAATTTCGTAGTTTATTCGAGGATATCGGTGCGGCGTTTGGGTGATTGAGATTTTTAGATAATTGTCGTATTACGGACATAAGTGACCTATTATTATTACACCACAGCAGTCAAACATGTTTTATTTGTTTTCTGACCAGTACAAAACATTGATCATTTTAAGTGAAAATTGAGTTAGATATAGGTTAAACGAGAAGGTTTTTTTTTTTTTTTTTTCTTTCTTTCTTTTTTTTTGTATGTGAGGGCGCAGCGCCCGAATCTCCGGTTAAAAAACACTCAATTTACAGTTGTACGCTCGATATATATATATATATATATATATATATATATATATATATATATATATATATCATTTCAGTCCGAGCTACATCGATTGCAAACATTCTTGGAAATTATCGCAATTACTATTACTGACCGGACAAGGGTACATACAAGAACCTGTCAACCATAGAGCAGGTATAGCATGTTTTATTTATTTTATGATATATTCGAATCAGTGATCAAGTGACATCCATACTGATAGCAACTGTAACTTGTAGATCGTAAAAAACTTTTGCATACACCGCTTCGATTTGTTTTCATAGTACAATTGTAACGCTCTTTCTTATTGGCCGCGGCATCGCGACTTCTGATTGGCTGCTCTGCCGTTGCCAACCTAGCGAGCGCGACGGCTAGCCGCTTCCGCATAAACTGCACTTTTACCGCTTACTGCTCGTACCAACACTTAAGATGCCACGCTACTACGGTCTGCTGCTGCTGTCTGACTTTGTTACATTCACTTCGAGACCTCAACAACGACTACTTCCCACGCGCCTTGCACTACACAACTCTAGGCTCAGCGATAATACGGCTCTACACAAAGATATTGCTAACTTTGCCCTCGCTAAGTCAACGTGTCTACTACAATACATTACATCATTTCCTTCTATGGAATATGAAATCATTTTGACAACTGTACGCCACATAAATTTTTGCATAAAATAACAAATCGATTTACATGCAATACACAAATAATAAACAAATCGTACACATCTTCCATATTATAAATGTGTTTTCACACGCAATTAGTGGCGTTGATCACTGTGTTGTTGCGTTACAAACCGTCCGGATTAAAGATTTTTTAGCCTCGTCTCCAACTCTTAAAGATGTGAGGAATCACCAGAAACGACACTCAATTCGGATTTCACGTTAAACGTAGGTGCTCATTCCCTAGTTGGATGTCTGGGATATAAGGACATGCATGCCACCGAAGTGCTGTCCAGTTGTAAGAAATGCACCGAGCAATACAAAATTATTTTATTATGTGTACCTGGTAGTAGTATGAGGTGTGCCAGGAGACATTTCAGCTACTCATGTTAACAAAAGTGTGGAAGGAGTTTTACTAATGTCTGGGTGATTCAACTTGCTACTGATGAACACACATTTACACGGTCAGAAACTTTATAAATATGGACGATAACCTAAATTCTAACTGTAATTTTAAGATGTACCTCTATGTTGTTTGTGTAAGCCCGTAAAAAAAGAATTCACTGCCACTTGTTTCCGTTTCACTTATCAATATCTTACTTGGATAATATAAACTAACCGCATCAATATAAATATGAGTAGACACAATAAAAATCACTAATGCGAAAGTTAGCATTTATATAGTTCTGGCGACAGTAAATGCATGAAGTAGTTACACTACAGTAGTGTTATGAATTTCGGAAGCTGTCTTCTTAGTGAAGGTGCAAATGGTTCACCAGTAGAACGGAGCTGATGAAGATATTATCTTGAGAAGAAACTAGCATGCAAATCTTGATACCTCACTCCACGAGCAAACACAGTCCATGCATAGTGGAGTGAGAAAAGAAACTTCGCTGGTACATTATGCGGCTTGCGAGTAAGTATTTTAGCGAGCGTGTGAAAGCTGTGCGCTATTGTTTTGTTTGCATCTAAGGCTCCATTTTAAAAGAAATCTGGTGCAAGTGAAGGTGCGTCGCCAAGAAAATGTTTGGAGTAATACTCTCTGGTTGCATTTCCTTAGAAATACTGGCGTCCCAACCTGTTTCCGTTGCCCTTCTTAACAGATAACCTTTGTTGCCCTTTCGAAAAAACAGCGCCAGTCAGTTGCCGCATAGTATCACGTGGTAACCAAATCTTAGCGACTGTGACGATGTGGTGCCAGGAAACGATTTTTCTAGTGTCATACCCTGTGTGGATAAAGAACAGATTGGTAGGAAGATTTCTAGAGGAAATTTTTCATTCGAATTGGCATACTTACATTTTGCACACACCGCACATGAAAGGACTTGAGTGCTAATATTTTTGGAGAGGATATTGATACAATTGGTATCTAACGTCCATAGAGTGTGATTGAGGTGTCATGTAGCAATCGAAGAGAGAAAAAATGCGCTTTAGTCTCCATCAGGAAGGGCTGCGTTAGATCTTCACATCTACCAAGGGACGGGATTAAGGGTTGTTTTGTGCCCACTCTAAAACAAAAATTCGAAGAAAATACAAATTATTAATTCTTGTTGACTTGTTGTAAGCCGCGGTGGAGTAGCCAAGCGGTCTAAAGCGTCTCGCTGCGGAGCGCGCGGTTGCTCGCCGAGGAGGTTCGAGTCCTCCCTGGGGCATGGGTGTGTGTGTTTGTCCTTACGTTAGTTTACTTAGGCTTAAGTAGTTTGTAAGCTACGGACTGATGACCACGCAGTTTGGTCCGATAGATTTACAAACATTTGAATTTGAACTTGTTGTAAAAACATGCTGTTGAGAAGTATACTAATGTGTAAGTAGGGCCTAGAACCCGAAAATGTGTTTTAGCACACTCGAAGCACCTCCAACACACCTTCAATAACATGTATTACGAAGAGGTGGGCAGCTTATGATTTTTACCCACATTTTAGAGAAACTGAGGTGTAAATATGGTCCTGAACATAGTAATAGTTAAGTTTAACTCAGTAGCAGAATAATCGTGTCGGGTAGCATAGGGTTAGAGGTCGGAGAATTCGATTTATTGGTTGAATACCATGGTTGATCACAAATCACTTGTGTAATCCGTCTCCGAATATCGCTGTGAAGTACTTATGATGAATAGAACTATAAATAGCAGTGGCAACTGGCGCTCGTTTTCATTTGTATTCGCTTAAAGGAACTGAAATATCTTTACTATAGAATTGTTTCTAATTGTCATGTATCCGTAATTTATGTCTTATTGTTTAAAAATACAAGAAAAATAGTAAATATGGTAATTACACAGGTATACGTAGTACAATATCTAATAGTAAACGATATACGGAAGTTCGAACCCAACCAGTTACAAATGTGTCGCCACAGAATAATGTCACGCACCTGATAACAGATAACTCGTTAAAGCAGACGGACATACGACCTACTACTTCACGCACACACCCACTCAGACAGAGACGCACACCTTACTTAGTTGCTCAAACCAATAAAATTTGGTACATATGTAAACAAAAATGTAATTTCCAGGTATAGAATTCACTAGTCATACCTTAAAATAGAGGACGAAACGTGTAGCGAGAAAATAAAAGTATTGTAGCAAGAAAACGGCTGTTTTATTTTCAGAAACAACGTGACTTCAAGGACTGATACACATAATACTGTGTGGAGGAGCTTTTAGTGCGGTGTTGTCTAGGAACAACAGTATTAATGAAAGGGTTAAGTGTGCTCCTCCTCTCAAAGTACACACACTATAGTGTCATGGTGTGTTTATAGAAATCAACCGCCTTGCAGAAATTATTTGAGTTTCCAATGAGGTTAAAATGAGGGGAGACGGTGGCTACTATGCAAAGCTAAGTTGTCGGAAGAGGGAAGGAAGGAATCTTAGGGCTTAACGTCCCATCGACAGCGTGGTCTTTAGAGACGGAGCTTACGCTCGGATTTTTGGGGAAGGATGGTGGAGGAAATCGGCCGTGCCCTTTGAAAGGAACCATCCCGGCATTTGCCTGGAGTGATTTAGGCAAATCACGGAAAACCTAAATCTGGATAGTTGGAGGTCGATTTGAACCACCATCCTTCCGAATACGAGTCCAGTGTGTTACCACTGCGCCAGCTCGCTCGGTACTAAGTTGTCGATTGAAGCCAATCCGCCATCTTGCGGAGCCAAGAAAATATGTCTTCAGATTAAAGCTCTGAGGGATTCTTTCCCCGTTAACTCTCATACATTCAAATGACTGTCATTTCTGAGTACATATTCGATATAGAACACCTATCTGAGCAAATACAGATATACGAAATAGCTGATTTCTGATTTATTAACGCAAAATCTCATTCGGTAAGTATGACTTACATATCGGCATAATGCCCAAATGCTTTAAAGGAACTGAAATTTTCAGCTATAATAGTTCACAGGAAATGTAGAACAAGATCCAATAACGACAGGGCCAAGCCGTGTCATTACGTAAGTTCAGCTCTGAGGAGACGATTTTTATGCTGAATATATACGAATATTCTTTCTGCAAGTTCCGCGTAGTTAAATATTCTCTCTGACATTCTGTACCACCAGGCCTTCGAAATTTCAAGGCAACCTATATCTCGTAAAAGTTAAAACGATAAGTCATTGAGGGACAATACCGATACGCAGTGGCGTAACTATGGGGGGGGGGGGATGAGGAGGATAGAACCCCTCCTCAGAAACTTAAAAGAAAAAAAATCGTATAACAACAATCTGGTAAAGGTAAAAATTGGAATTGCTTTACCATAAGCTTTCATTGGATGAGAGTGAATTAGTTTCTTCAACGGAGTAGTAGATGGTAGTCTGTCTGGAAACTGGTGACCGAGCAAACACGTCCCCACCGTTCCCACCGAGAACCGGCGAAAGTGCTGGTGCCCTAACATAATTTTCTAAAACGACTGTATTAAAAAGTTTGTTTTAATATAACTAAAATTTTACTCGTCAAGCAAATCTATCCCCACACCCCACCCCCAAAGTCCTAGTTACGCCACTGCCGATACGAACAGCAAGTATTAATTTAGCAACAAAACTTTTCTGTGTAAATTACCGGATGCATTTATTGTTTTTCTTGCAAATACAAACGTAACGCAGGTTACCTATGAAGGTCAGAAAGCAATGAATACACACTCGTTATCACAAGTGTTATTGGCTTCGCAATATGGCGACGGTGGCTTCACTTCTGTGGCGTTAAGGGTACCTCCCTCTATTCTCTCCTTGCGAGTTTCATGACTTTCATGTTGTACTCTGCCTAGAGTGATTACAGATGGCCGCGGTGGAGTAGCCGAGCGGTCTAAACGGTCTCGCTGCGGAGCGCGCGGTTGCTCGCCGTGGAGGTTAGAGTCCTCCCTGGGGCATGGGTGTGTGTGTTGCCCTTAGGTTAGTTTACGTAGGTTTAAGTAGTTTGTAAGCTACGGACTGATGACCACGCAGTTTGATCCGATAGATCTACAAACATTTGAATATTTTTTTGATTACAGAGGCGTATAACCATTCATTAATTTTTTCAGCGGTCTGAACGTTAATGGAGTGCGATGAAGTACCACCCTTCCTCCACCCCCACCCCCTCCATCGCAATGCATTTCACAGTGGTTTTCAGAGGGTAGAAGTATAGTTGTACATATATTAGTTACTTTATTGTGAAGTACTGAAGTAGCTCAAAACCCGGCGTTGCCCGGGTATTTATTTACATATTCCTGTCATTTTTCAGGTGTATATTCATTTGTATAAGGGCTGTATGTCTGTAAAATCTCTTGAGAATACAAATAGAAGGAAAGATGTAATAAACTAAAACTTAGTGCGTGATGGGGCGGTTTCCCATGAACGTCACTGTTTACGTGCTCGTATCTCATGAACTATGTGTCGTACTGTGATACAGTTTAGAAGGTACACTCAACTACATGCGTGTATACTCTCTGTAAAATTTCCTGCGGCTACTATTTGTAGTGTAAAAAATTATAAATTGTAATGTCATACCGAATGCCGTAGATTTTCTTCATAAACGGCGGAAAAGTAGTAATCCAGAAACTTTTTTCCTTTCATCATTTTACTATGGTTAACAGCGGGAAAAAGTTTAATAAAGGTTTGAAATTATGTTTAAAGTTTGTTGCAAGTCGCTAAGTACTTTCATTCTCATGCAGTATATTTCGAAAGTCTCGCCGCATTATATTGCGATTTCTATTGGTTATGACGTAATATCGTTTGAACCATGTGCCATATATGATTCTTAACCAAGCAGCAATTGTTACCTCACGGTAAGGAATGTGTGTACCAAATTTGGTTGAAATCGGTCCAATGGTTTAGGAGAAAACGAGCAGCATTGTCGCAAAATGCAGCAGTTTTCGCGCATCTCATTGTTTATGACGTCATATCTCGTGAACTATACGCCGTATGTGATTCTTACGCTTACGGCGACCGTCCTCATGGATTGAAGGTTACGTGTACAAAATTTCATAAAGATTGGAACAAAACTATAGATTTGTATGCAACACGTACAAACATACGGACACTCTGCTTTATATTTTAGATCATTAATTCTGTCAGCGGTCTGAACTTTAATGGAGTGCGACGAACAGTGGCGTAATTGTGGGGGGATGAAGGGGGTAGAACCCCCACCCCAGCGCCCGAAAAAAAAAAGGATGAAGAAGAAGAAAACGTATAACGACAATCTGGTAAAGGTAAAGATTGGAAACTTGGGATGTTTTACCATAAACTTTCATTGGATGGGAGTGAATTAGTTTCTTCAACGGGAGTGACAGATCGTAGTCTGTCTGGAAACTGACTAAAATTTTGCTCGTCAAGCAGATCTATCCCCCCCCCCCCAAACCCCAAGTCCTAGTTACGCCACTGGCGACGAAGTACCACCCTTCCTCCAAACCCCTCCCCCCGCCTCCTTCACAATGCACTTCACAGTGGTTTACAGAGGGTAGAAGTACAGATGTACAGATATTAGTTACTTTATTCTGAATTAAAAGATAAATAAACGGCATAACTTTACGATACACTGAGAAAGGTCTTTCCTCAAGCGAAGGCGAAAGCGTTCGGTTGAATGGCGGGAGACCTTTACAGAGCCTCCAATCGACTGTCGGCGTCTCGCAGACTCGAGGTATCGATCCCGGCCGGCGACTCGTTATTATTCATAGTTCACGGAGCGCATTCGGTGGCGCGCAGCGTGCGTGAAGAGCGGCGACGGCGGTGGCCGAATCAGCGCGCCCCGAGGAGCCAATAAGGCGCTCGGACGGGGCTTATCGACCCGGCCGCCGGTCGACCGGCGCGCATATCGAGGGATCGAGAAGCGCGACCTAGGCTCCGGCGGCGCGCCGTGGAGGCCAGGCGCTCCACTGCGTCGTAACATTTTATGTGCTCCTGCAGTCTCTACGCAGTGATAAAGGGCATTAGCATATCGCGCGCGCTCAAACTTTCCCTCGCCAGCTCCGAACACCGGCCGGTCAGGACGAGTCGCAGGCGGCGTGTGCGACCCTGAGAAGCGTGAGTGGGGAGGGGGGGGGGGTGGGAGATGGAAGGGAGGGGATGGACCCATATAGCGGCCGAGTGGGGCGCTACGATACGCACCGCGCCGAATAAGAGGTAATAAATGAATGTAACTCACTCTACTCTCGACGCATACACCGTAAAGTGCGGCGTAAAAAAAATCTTATGTTTCATAAAACTTGTTTATGTTGCGCCGGCGTACTCCACCGACGGAGGAGCAGTTGAAATTTGAAAGTTTCCTCCTAGGAGAGCGGCGTCCTTTTCCTTTTTTTTTTTTACAGGCACTCAGGATGCGGGACCTATCTTTCCCAGAGAGGGACAGTTTGCTGAATGAGTACTGGAGGAAAGTCGCATCTACACTCGGACGTGCAGGTCAACGGTATTCTTAAGCCGCGAGTAAGGGCGGTAGTAATTCTGTGCGCCGAAATGCGCGTCGTAAAATGTATTACTCATCGGACAAGCCGGAGGCACTTCAGGATAGAGGGTACTAAGGACGGTGTTTATGTCTACAGCTCTCAGCGACGGAGCCAACTTTAAGTTTCACTGTATTCTGATGGGTCAGCTCCACACTGGAATAAACTCAGTTGTGTTTACGGCAAGGTGCCACTTCCTATTTTGGAAGTAGAATTGCTGTTAACTTGAATCAACTGGTATTTTGCAGTGTGCTGTTGTTAACTGTTTAGGCAAAGCTGGTTTCATCTCAGTTTTATCTTCTTCTTGTTCCTTATAGCCAACTAAAGACCACCACTTTCAGCATTTGTATCTTGTTTTTTATTTTCATCAAGTAATTGGGTATCCTCTGTCTTGTTGATCCTCCCTTTGGAGGGCACTTGTCTTCTTACTTAATGGTTTCTCCAGAACCTCATTTGCTTAAACCTTCTCCTGAGAAATGTCCAACATTGCATAGTACCTTAAGAACCCAATTCAAATATTTGTCTCTAGAACTCCAGCAACAACTGCATCTACATCTACATGGGATACTCTGCAAATCACATTTACGTGCCTGGCAGAGGATTTATCGAACCACCGTTATACTATTTATCTCCCATTCCATTCTCGAATAGCGCGCGAGAAGAATGAACACCTGAATCACTCCGTTCGAGCTCTGATTTCTCGTATTTTATTCTGATGATCATATATACCTATGAAAGTAGGAGTCAACAATGCATTTACACATTCGGAGGAGAATGTTGGCGATTGGGATTTCGTAAATAGCCCACGCCGCAGCGATAAGAGCCGTTGTTGTAATGATTCCCATCCCAGATCCTGTATCATTCTCGTAACGCTGTCTCCCCTGTATCGTGACAATACGAAACGAGCTGCCCTTCTTTGGACTCTTTCGATGTCTTCTGTCAAACTCACCTGATAAGGATGCCACACTGTGCAGAAATACAAAAAATCGCACTGACGTGTTTTACGGCCCACTTTAGATTTGTAGTTTTATAAGTTTTTGAAAACATTTTGAACCAAAATAATAATCCAAACAATAAAAATTAATTAATAAGAGTGTCTGAAACCTTTGTAGGAAAAAAATTCAGGTACTGGGTGGTTCCGAACCACTGACCTTGAGCGTTACAGACCAACACATAGCCCACTACGCTACAGCTTTTTATTTTATTTATTTTTATTTCTTTTTCTTCTTTGCTATGGTTTGTTACCAAATATGTAAAATAAAGAAATGCCTCTTCAGTGGCTAGCTGAACAACAAATTTCTCAACTGTTGATTCATAAAAGAAAATGAAGTTCCTCAAGTGTAAATGTAGTAATTTCTACTGATATCTAATTTCCAAATATTTTGTCTTTCAATCTTAATGTATTTTCCTGAGCCTGATACTTGATCGGACATTTTGTCGACAAATTGAGTTGATCGTCATGTCACGTTTTTCGGTAACTGCATTGCCGTTTCAGGGTTCTGCTGAGGCCTTCACGGCTACCGTAGCGGCCACGGGGCCCACGAAGTCCCCACCGTACTTCACCCTCAGCAGCTGTCCCCTACTTTAGCATGCATTCATTACTTTACCTTATCCCACAACCTGTCTCTCAAACAATGCTTTTAATCTATTTCCAAAGCGTCTTTCATGGCTTTTCCTCTTATGTTCTTTGTAATATTCTTTATGTAAATACTGTTCATATTCCAGAATATTAACGGCGCCTCTGTTGTGAATGACATAATTGATGTAATGGCCAGTCAGCCATACAATAGCATTATTCTTCTGTTCGGGAGAAGAGACATTTTGTGGTAGAAGTATATCAATTATTGTATTTTCTCTACCATCAGTGCTTTTGATAAAGGCAATCTGTTTCTTCACATCATCTCAAATATTTTTGTTTCCTTCACAGACAAAACGGTGTTTTATGGTGTCTGCTGCTGGACATTTCTGACAGACGTTGGTATTGCTTTTCCCAATATTACACAGTCTGTCATTTGTACAGATGATATTGTTTACGACCTTATACCATGCTGTCTGCACATCTGAAGGTAATATTTTATTGTGAATGTTTTTCCAAATGGACTTCCAATTTTTATTTGGATTCATTTGTTCCATTTTATTTTGATTTTCTTTCGTTTTAAGATGGTCCATTATGTACTTGCAGGTTCGTTTACGTTTATCTTCCATGATACTATGCAAGTAACTTATCTCTTGGTAGAAGCACCGAATGTGCTTCAACTTATAATGTATTCTATTTATATTGACAGGTGGTTGCAAGCTTTCGGGTTTTACGGCATTAAATAGGCCGGATGTGACACTATAATCTGAAGAGTTCGTTTGATGAAAAGTGCTGTAGCCTTACGACGGATGTCAGTGAGTCCTAGGACTCCCTCTTCAGGCTTCAGTGTTATCGTAGTGACGGCCACACTAAAGATCTCACTTTGCCAAATATATCGGCAAAGTGTAGTCATGATATTTTTCGAAATGTCTATTGTTATGGGGAATATTTGTCCCACGTATATTGCCTTCGAGAGAACAGCACAGTTTATGATTTTAATTTTCTGAATCAGGTTTAAATGTCTAATTCGGTTTAGTATTAGTGCACCTTGAATATTTGCTGATGTCTTCCTCCAATTGATAGTTATGGTCTTTAAAGGATCTCTGTAAAATGTGATACCTAAGGTTGTGTGATGGTCCACTGATTGCGCCCACTCTAGTCTAACATTTGTAAATCCGTTAAGATTTAAGAACGAGCTCTTTGTCTCATTTATTTTGGCTCCTGTAGCACTGCAGTAGAGCCGAACGAGTTCCGTCAGTATTTCTACATCCTCTGAACTTCTTACAAGTACGCCAACATCATCAGCGTAAGCATTAGTGCTCGACTTTCGCCTAATATAGTTATACCCTCTAGTTCATTGTTAAGCCGTCGTAATAAGGGTTCCAGGGCAACAATGTATAATAACATTGACAACGGACTGCCTTGAGGTACGCCATTTTTTATCTCTATTGGTCTAGTATAATGGCCATTAATTAAAATTTTTGTTTTTATTCCTTTCAAAATATTTCGTAAAACAACCAAGTAATTTTCTTGAAAACCCATGTATTTCATTGTTTGGAAAAAATATTCGTGGTTCACCCTGTCGAAGGCTTTCGGAAAATCTATAAAAGCTATGCCTGCCCTGGCCAAGGTTGTAGAAAAAATCCCGATGATGTCCCTGTACTCGGACACAGGCTTAAAAATACTCCTACCAGGAAGACATGTTTGATGTTGTCCAATTATTTTATCCAAGACAGGTTTCATTACCCTAGCTATGATTTTGTAATCAGAGTTCATTAAACAAATTGGCCTCATTTGTGTCAGTTGTTTTACTTCTCTGTTCCTTCCTTTAGGCAATAGTACAGTAAACGCTCTCTTTCATTTCGTCAGGAACATGCGCTCCATTTAATGCTTCATTAATGACATCTGTGAATTTGTTGCCTATGATGTGCCAATAAGTTAGATAAAACTCTAAGGGTAAACCATCTGGGCCTGGCGATTTTTTGACAAGTGCATTTTTGAGTATGTCTAGGACCTCGTCGCACGTTATTTCACTTTTGAGACATCTATTTTGTTCCTCAGTTACTTTGTTCTCGATGCCACTATCTCTGAATAATTCCGTTGCGTCAGACGGTGTATAGTGGTCTTCACTGTATAACAAGTTGTAAAATCGGCGAGCCTCGTTTAAAATATCTTTTTGTTGCTCTAAAATCTCATGGTCTTCAGTGCGGAGTTTCATTACAAAAGTTCTCCTTTTTTTTCGTGTTGAATTAGGTGGTAAAGCGATGCAGTTTCTTCTTCCACCGTAGTTCGCACACACGATTTTATTCTAAGTCCTTCCATTTGTTTCCTTTTGAGACTGATCAGGGTAGCCTTTATTGATGTTGATTCTGACTTCCTCTGACATTGGCATTTCGTAGAGATCCCTCAAACAAGAGTAATGAAATTCTACAGTGTCTCTAAACCACCTAGCTCTTTCGCGTCCGTATGACATTAGAGTTGATCTTAGTTCCGTTTTGCATAAAGCGTCCACCAATCTATAGTGGACCAATATTGTGAGTTTGTCTTAAAGCCGTCTGCCAAGCTTCGTCTATTTGCTCAGATAAAGCAGTTTCGGGAAGCATGTCAATGTTTAGTTTCCATAAAGGCCGGCCCTAGTATGTCTTCTGCTTCGTGAGTCCGATGTACACCTCACCGCTAGATGATTGGAAAATGTGGTGAGTATTACTTCGACTGCACTGATGCTAGTCCCAAAATTTGATGAAACATATATCCGTTCAATCCTACTTTGCGCATTGTTGCTGAAGTACGTAAATTTGACAGACGTTGGGTGTTTTAATTCCCATACGTCCTTCCACTGCAAATTCTCCACGAGGCTCATTAGTTCTTTGGAGACATTGAAATTCGGTTGTTGATCCTTTCTGTTTATGACACAGTTCCAATCTCCGCCAATGATAACTTCGGCAGGATTGTCTTTCAGTAAAAATACGATATCATTTTTTAAGAAATTGATCCTATCCTGGCGAGCATTGGTTCCGGATGGTAAATATACACTGATGACAGTAATATTTAAAATCTTGCACCTTATGCCTCTCCCGGAGTCTAAAAAACACGTATCGGTGACCTCGATTCCACCCTTGACTAGTATGGCAGTGCCACATGCTCTTTCTGGAGCTACATTTAAAATTTCTGTGTATCCCGCGATGTCTAAGCGGGTAAAAAGTACTTCCTGTAATAACGCAACATCTGTATGCGATTGGTAGAGGAAGTCTTTAAGGGCAGCGACTTTGGTATTACTTCGAATCCTGTTCACATTTAAGGTCGTAATGTGATAAGTTTGCTGCATTTTAAGTAGCGGTTGAGACAATCTGACTATATTCTAGGAGTACTGCCATTCCGGTTTCTCTTGTCTCTGAAATTGTCACATACTTCCATCTTTGTACTATTTTAATTGGCTTTTTCATTTATTGCTTCCGTAAGGAAGTCATCTTGTTCTCTGTCGTCTGCCCAAGAGAAGAGACAAGCGGGAGAACGATTATCTATAGTAAAGGATGAATTGTCCGTTCCTGTTGGTCCTTGTCTGGTCGCGTCGGCGGCTTCGAGTACTCTGATATCCACGTTCAGTCTGTCGTCGATTCTCTCCAGTGAATCTCCCTCACCCGCCTTTGCGTTTCCTCTGATGGTACGTAGCCTCTCCCTTAACGGAGGAGCCAAGATTTCCGCAGTATGATGAACCAGTCTCCTCTTTTTGTTGCGTTTCCGAGATTTCCTGGGAGACCTGGACCGCTCTGGACATGTGTCTGGCGACTTTTCGGAAGAATCCGGTGATGAAACCACTGCCAGAGGATTTTCCTTTAATTCGGTAAAGGTAAAGCAGTCAACAATCCGAAGATTGGTTTGAACACCACAGTGCTTTACTAGGCATGGTCCTGTTTGGAGGTGGTAAGCCGTTGCCTTCCTCCGACCTTCGAACTGACTTACCCAGCCAGTTATAGGGGGACCTACAGTTTAACGTGGGTTCCGAACCACGGTGCTACTCGGTATTTTTCAGATGAGCAATACTGCCAGAGGTGAAAGAAGTGGAAAGTGACAGATAAAAATCCTAGGACCTTGCGGGGATCGAACCCTTTGGATTTGTAGTCTGGCACTCTACCATTCCTAATCCTTCTTTTTCATGAATGGAAATTACTGTGGACTGCGGGGCAGATGTTCGAAAATTATCGCTTGCAGGTTTCACCTGTGTAGAAGAAACAGGGGAAACATTCGGTTCATTTACCGGGAGTGTGGATGGACCTGCTTCGAAAACAGTTTCGTTTTCGTTATGGTGTTCTACAGTTACTTGATTTGAGGCCTGTGGGGGAACTGTTTGATTCTGCACAGCATCGCACACATCCATGGTGCTTTAGCTACTGTCCTGGACCACAGATGAGTCTCCCTGTTCCACTAGTTCCTGAGCCATTGGTCTTCTCGGCGAAGCGGCAGCAGCGTATGTTAACTTCAGATGAACTACAGGCCCTGCAGTGGTACCCTCGGCGTTAGATAGTTGCGGGACTCTCCGTCTACTGCATTCAGCACGAATGTGCTCAGTGGAATTACACAGAGCGCATGTCCTCGGCTGACCGTCATAGATAACGAGGGCCCTATACCCACAAATGTTTACGAAAGATGGAATGTGTCTCTGCAGCTCCATTTTAATCTGGCGGACACCATTCAAAACAGGAAACATGTGTGGTTCAGACCACTTTTCCGCAACATTTGATATTATTCTACCAAACACCTGAAGGACTCTGTTTATTTCAGCAGCCGGTATCTCGAAAGGAAGTTCGAATACACGAACGGTCTGTATTCCCATTCCAGCTAATGATACGACAACGTCACTAATTGCGCCGTTAGAATGATGAAACTTCATTGTTCCTCCACATTTTGCGACAATTGACGCACATAAATCACAGCTCGAGAGCTTTACATAAGCAGCAGGACTCACAATCGACAAATGTACACCTACAATATCATCTGGATTTATTATCACTTTTTCAGAAAGCCAAGTTCTAATCTCCATAGCTTTAGGACGAATGAAACTTCGGTCAAATATGAACTTAACTGTGTCTTTTCTTTGGTAAGTTTGAGTACTCATGTTGTCTTTTCAAATCGCGAAGCAAATAATATAGTGTTAGCGCGCTGGCAGCAGCGACTAACCTGGAGCGCACGTAAACAGCCTTGTTGACAGCGAGGCGTTTGTCCGGGGCCGCCACACGTCCGTCCAGCTAGGCGAAAAACTACGGCCGTTGTTAACTGACGCTAATATGGCGTTTTTAGCCCCAAGCGCCGTTGATTTGAAATGACAACGTTTAAGTTACAACAAGAAAGATGGCGTATTCCAGAGAGAGTTCTGGGCGAGGAATGTCCCGTGACATCTGCGAACGGCTGGTTTTCGTTAATTTAATGGAGGGTGTCAAAACTCCATTATTTTTGCAAATATCTCTCAAACGATACGAGATATGAAAAGAACATAAGGGAACAAAGTTGTAGAGAATTTTCTCCTCTACAAATTCATTTACTCAATTTTCGCGTCAGATGGACGGTTTATTTGCAATTAAAATTACATTACAAACGGCGTGTTTTTTTTTTTTTTTTTTTTTTTTTTTTTTGTATTACTAAATTATTTCTTGTCCGAAAAATTTCAGAAAGCGAGGTTCTGGTCTCTGGTAGCCAACAATTATGTCTTTAAAATTTTGTACCGATCGGTTGAACGGTTCGACCCAAAAAGTTGGAACACGTTACAGCCAGACAGACTTCATCAAATCGCCGTTATTTTTGCAAATATCTCTGCAACGATGCAAGATATATAAAAAAATAATAGAGCAAAGTTGCAGAGAATTTTCCCCTCTACCAATTAGGTTCTCTACCAATAAGGGTTATTCAATTTTCGTGTCAGGTGAACGGTTCGTTTGCAATTACAATTATATTACAAACGTTTTTTTTTTTTTTTTTTTTTTTTTTTTTTTTTTTTTTTTTTTTTTTTTTGTATTACTACCGTATTTTTTGTCCGAAAAATTTTAAAAAGCGAGGATATGGTCTCTGGCGGCCTACAATTATGTGTGCAAAATTTAGTGCTGATCGGCTGAACGGTTCGTCTTAAAAACAGGGAACACGTTACGGACAGACAGACAGACACGCATCCCAAAATCGCCGTTATTTTTGCAAATATCTCTGAAACGATACGAGATATGAAAAAAGCATAACAGAGCAAAGTTGTAGAGAATTTTCTCCTCTACAAATTCGGTTTTTCAATTTTCGTATCAGATGCATGGTTAAGCCGTTATTTTTATTCAAATTTCTAGCTGTCAAAAGACGATCGCATAGGCCCACTTTTAGTGTTACTACCGTAACCTAAAGTGGGCCATAGGGTCGGACAAATGTAGTGTATGCAGTTTATTTAGTAGTTCTGTCGTATCTTTTAAGGGTTCTGCTAATAAAACGCAGTCTCTGGTTCGCGACATTATCTACGTGTTCTTTCCAGTTTAAATCTGAAGTAATAGTAGTTCCTAAATATTTAGTGGAGTTTATGGCCTTCAATTTTGATTTATTTAGCTTGTAAATAAAAATTAACGGATTTCTTTTCGTACTCATGAGGATGACTTCACACTTCTCTTTATTTACAGTCAGTTGTCAATTTTTACGCCAAAGTGATATTTAGATCGTACTGCAGTTGGTTTCGATCTTCAGATGATTTTTGTAGACGGTAAATGACGGTGTCAACATCATATACTAACTTTGAAATGCGCTATTAATAATAGTTCCGTAGAATCCTGACTTTTACTAGACATCGAGACTCAAATATGCATTACCATCTGGAACCTTCTCGTTCATATACTAACAACCAACTAACTAAAACTTTGTCAAGCAACCCCATTTGCGATGGAAGGACAAACGATTCCCTCGTGTTTAGAAGGCAGTCATTATTTCCATGCTATTCATAAAATAACGATTAGACGTCAGATTGAATATTGATGTATGTCTTTGGCAGCGATCCAATTAACAGCTGGTCGCTGCGAGGGTGAAGGTCGGGGTGAGAGTTTAAAAATAGGGAAAGATTAATTTTTGAAACTCACAACCACCAGCTGCGAACCAAATTCCCAAATATGCAAAAACACTGGAACTGTGATTGCGACTGTGACTCGTTTTCTAGGGGATGATATCACACGTTCGCAGCTTTCCTTCCCTGCATATGATTAACAAAACAAATTCATAATAAGTTCAAGTTCATGAGAGAAAAGGGTGTACTAACTACTATTTTTGAAAACACGTGAAAGTTCACTTTATGTTGTTTATTTCACAATACTTGAACCATGTGGCTGTCGCGTCTGTACGTCGGTAAATGTACCAAATAAAGTTATAGCTCGTGAGCCCCCAGACAAAATGAATATTTGTCGCGAATTGATTTCACACCACGTGGCTGCCTCAAACACCGTTTATGTTCATGCCTATGCGACGACACGTGTTACATTAACAAATCACAGTCACTTTAATTTAATGCGATGCACACCTTGTTGCACCGGCTAATTATTCACAAACACACAGTAGCACTCGATTTAACTTGGTGTAGTCTACGACGAGCAACCACACGTGGCGATTGCCACACACAAAACTCAAGTCACCACCTCGAGATCCACATGCCGACTGAGGCAGAGCGACGCCGCCAGGCCAGCCACACCACGTGGTCTCTCAGGAGTCCTCACTTCCTGCCCTCGCGTGCGTGCGCGCCAAAAGCTCAACTGCGGGGGTTTTTCCCCTACGTCATCAACTTCCCCATGTAAGCTGTTGTAACCGATTTGCCAACGTACAGCACTCAGCCAATACATTTCTAAAACTTTACTTAAAATCAAAATAATTACACTACACATTAAACAAATATTTTCTTACGTTTTTATATTAATATAAACATCCTTTGTACTGTTTATCATAATTGTGCAATTTCTTATACCACAGATAAGTGATTTAACTGAATACTTCAAGATAAAAATACAAAAGATTAATTAAAAATAAAATGAGAAATAGTTAATATATTATTTTTATAAACAAACATTGCCATGCTAGTCGTGTAACTGTCTTGTCTTCGTTGGTAATTTATTACTTTTCATTGTCAATTAAAATGTATTACGTTAGATGTGACTATATTAGCTAATGTATTGTTTATTTATCAACAGGCTATTTTGTAATGAGGGCCTTAAA
Source organism: Locusta migratoria (assembly GCA_026315105.1). NCBI lineage: Eukaryota > Metazoa > Arthropoda > Insecta > Orthoptera > Acrididae > Locusta > Locusta migratoria. The sequence continues at coordinate 925,029,496 of CM048744.1, read as the reverse complement.
GGTTCCTAACTGCATCGTATTACTTCAAATGCCAGTAGTATTACAATATTTGTGCACTGCACTGTGCCTGGCACTCGCCATTGTCCCTCTCTCCCCTCACCGAAAACGAACTGTAAAATCCTAAGTTGGAACAAGCCACCAACATCGGCCTGCTCGCTGGCCTCCCGTGAGCTACAAGCACACAGCAAATCTCAACGTGGAGAATTTCTACCTATGGCCTAACTATAAATGTTGTCACCCAACTGTGTACATACATTGCTACCTTAATTAATAAGATTAAAATTGTGCAACATTTAGTGCATTGGGATGGTCAATGTTTGCAGTGAACTTCATACTGTTTAATTATCAAATGCTATTAATTACCAGTATTTCTATTGGGCGGTAATCTCACATCGCCTTATCTCTAGTGCCGTCTCAGCATATGCAGGAGTCGTCTTGCAAGTAAGACTGCCGCGAAGAACACATGACCAAACAAAAATCTATAGCTTACACACAAAACCAATAAATACGTCGAAATTGAATTATCCAATATTTAGGGGATCAAATGTTCTGTTTGGTTTGCGGCTACAACGACCCAGTATCTGTTGAAAATTTCATTTTCTCACGCTACATGTACCATGGCACTTGTTTGATTCACGAGGTCATACCACACTCAACTTCATGCCTGTGAACATTTCCTATAAAAGCAAATAGATTTTAATGATAACAGCGGAAACTCTTCGTCGAAGCATGTGACAGTGCCCCCGATCAGCTCCTACCGGTGTGAGTTGTAAACAAAACTGGGAGTGAGTGGCAGGTTAACACTGTGAGACGCAGATCGCTTGCATCATTCGTCAGCGTGTTTTATAGAAGTAGGAAATGGTCGGAAGAGGGAGAGTATGTTCTACATACGGCTGTAATAGCCAACTACAAATAGCGATGCATTTCGAAACTTTTCTTCAGCTTCGCGAAAAATAGAGAATTCTAAATAAATTTGAAGAGGCTACAATTAGGCTTACTGAGATCTTTTAGTTTTAATAAACAATGTCATCCACGCTATGATTTACCATATTCTATAAGTTCTTTATAAATACATGCAGTGGGTCATTTTGTAAGCGAAAATCTGGGATCAGTGCATTTGAATAAAAGCTATGTATTTTGTCCAGACTACTTCGTGGAGAAAGATTTCAGAAATAAGATTATGGGTGTCGTGGGAAAGGCGAACTAGAGACTGCATTTCATTCGCAGGGCCTTTAAAAGATGCAACAGAATTACAAAAGAAACTCCATACACTACGCTCGTCCGTCCACTTTTGGAGTATTGCTGCCCAGTGTGGGATCCTTATCAGGTGGGTTTGACGGAGGACATCGAAAGAAGTCCAAAGAAGGGCAGCTCGTTTCGTATTGTCACGATACAGGGGAGACAGCGTTACGGAAATGATACAGGATCTGGAATGGGAATCATTACAACAATGGCGCTTATCGCTGCGGCGTGGGCTACTTACGAAACTCCAATCGCCAACATTCTCCTCCGAATGCGAAAATAAATTGTTGACTCCCACTTACATAGGTAGGAATGATCATCAGAATAAAATACGAGAAATCAGAGCTCGAACGGAGTGTTTCAGGTGTTCTTTCTAGACGCGCGCTATTGGAGAATGGAATGGGAGATAAAGAGTATAATGGTGGTTCGATAAACCCTCTGCCAGGCACTTAAATGTGACTTGCAGAGTATCCCATGTAGATGTAGATGTATAGCCAAGAATAATGTAATTTGTTACTGCATGTAGTTCTTTAAAAATGGTGGTTAATGTGTTATTAACAACAAATGTATAACAGCATGTTTTATTTGAATACCTTCATTTAAATCGTAGATCAGATTTTAGAAACATCAGCACAATACCTTAACTGAAAGCTGTTTTTTCTAAGCAAAAATTATATTTTATGAAACACAAAGCTAAAGAGATATTTAAAATAATGTCTTATATTTTTGTTCCCATTTGAAGTGTTTGGTCTGATGCACTGCCTTCTGTTCTGCTGCCTAACTGATCATGGAAACTGTGTACATGTATATGGTTAAAACTTCCGTCATGTGTTATTTTCAGTTCGTATTCTATCAAAATAAACTGTGTACAATATGAAGGGTATTATTAGCCCGTCTATGCAAATACAATAAGTGCGATACAGACGCATGTTGTTTCACTGAATGTAAAATATCTTCAGCGGCCTGAAATGAGAACTATCTACAGTGTTATTAGTTTTTATAGTTCGGAAACAGTTCGTTAAAAAATTGTAAAAGTTGATTTTTTTTATTTACGGAAATTTTTTCTGGTGTTTTTGCCTGACATATGTACCGACGTGTTGCGCAGCTCATGGCAAAGACGATTGCTTCAGTTTCTTCAGCCGTACACTTTAAAAAAATTATCATCTAACATAATATCTTAAATTGCGTAAAAATGTAAAGCTTGCAAAGTAATTTTGGCACACAGCGAAATAAAATACGGAATCACAGATGTAAAGGCAAACACAGCATACACCTCGAACGAACAGATGCTACTGCTAGCGGTGTCGCCTGACAAACGCATGTAAATGTGTCGGAGTTTCCGCTATCTTTATAAGCTGCCAGCTGTAAACCCGGCGTTGCCCGGGAGTTTATTTACCCTACACTCCAGTAGTCCACGTCCCATTCCGCCGTCACTCTGCATCCATCTCTTTCTCTCCCAACTCTCTGTTCGTTTCCACCTTTCCCTCTCTCGACAACGTTTTCTGCAAGGTACCCTCTGTCAAGTATCATACACACATTTATGTACCCAGTGACCTTCCTCTTGATTTAAAGGTGATGTGTTCAAATATTTATAAAGATTGGAGCAAAACTATGCATTTTCTAAAATTTCCATAAGTACCATCCATCATGGACTGACCGAAATTTTATACAGACAGTGACATTCCTCTTGTTTTAAAGTTAGAGTGTGCCAAATTTCATCAATATCGGAACAAAACTATAGATTTCTATGCAATAGAAACGCAGGGTCACATTGAGAAACGCACTTTGTTGTTCTCAAATATTCCAGTTTTATTTCATACACCCCTTGTTCTGAGAATAACGAAATAAATTTTTTAAAAAAGTCTCCGTGAATTCGGTCTCAAGTTGTGGCGCGACCAAGGATTTAGGGATCTTTTTTTATGTTGTAAAGTACCCTCTCACTTACACCGTATGAAACTTACGGTAGACAGTGACCTTCCTCTTGTTTTGAAGGTCAACTGTGGGAAGTTTTGAAAAGATCGGAAACAAACTGTATATTTCGTGAGTCTGTAGGAAAAGTATGCTCCACCATGCACCTATTACGAAATACTTTCTTTGCTGACGTTTTTCACCTTTAAACTACATTCCTGCCAAATTTCAGCTTTGTAGGTGAAGTAGTTTTCAAGATTTCGTGTTTAGTCAGTGAGTGAGTGTCCTTTAGCTTTTATATAGATAGAGATTAAGAAAACAGTTTGCTTAATTTTGGATGTAAGAGAATTAAGGGAGACTTGCAGACCAAACTAAATAGTAACATGCAAATCTGTAATTCTAACTTTATTTGATTCAAAGTCATGCCTTATGTGACAGTTTTACGGCATCTGAAGAGAAACTGTTGTGAGCGGTAGTCTTCTTTTCTTTCCATCATTTTGATCATTTTGTTTGTCGGTCAGTTTCAAAACGGTTCATAAACGTTCGAAATTAGATGCAAACTTTGGTGCAGGTCCCTAACTACTCCCATTTTCCAATAATTGATGCATAAATCTGGGTATTCTCTCGCGGTGGCCTCTCATTATTTATGACGTCATATCTCCTGAGCTATATGTCGTCCTCTTTTGTTTTTGGGCCAGGAAGCTTCGTGGGCGTATGGTGAACAATTCGCCAAAGTTTCATAGCAATCGAATGAATGGTTTATGAACAAAAGCAGGACATACAGACAAACATTCATTTTTATATATATATAGATTTGGTAAGGAAAGGCAAACGTACGTTTTTAGCATTTGTAGATTTGGAGAAAGCTTTTGACAATGTCGACTGGAATAAACTCTTTCAAATTCTCAAAGTAGCAAGGGTAAAATATAGGGAGCGAAGAGTTATATTCAATCTATACAAAAATCAGATAGCAGTTATTAGAGTCGAAGGGCAAGAAAAGGAAGAAGAGGTTGGGAAGACAGTAAGGCAGGGTTGTAGCCTTTCCCCAATGTTGATCAATCTGCACATTGAGCAAGCGGTGAAGGAATGCAAGGAGAAATTTGGAGAGGGAATCACAGCTCAGGGAAAAGAAAAACTTTGCAGTTTGGCGATGACAGGATCTGGAAGAGCAATCGAATGGAATTGGCAGTGTCTTGAAAAGAAGATATAAGATTAACATTAACAAGAGTAAACGAGGGTAATGGAATGTAATGTCAGAAAATCAGGTGATGATGAAGGAATTTGATTAGGTAAAGAGACAACTAAAGTAATAGTTGAATTTTGTTATTTGTGTAGAAAAAATAACTTCTGATGGCTGAAGTAGGGAATATATAAAATTCAGAATGGCTATGGGAAGAAAAGAGTTTCTAACGAAGCGAAACTTGTTATTATCCAATATTAATTTAAATGTCAGAAAATCCTTCCTGCAAGGAAGCATTGTATGGGAGTGAAACGTGGACGATAAGAAGTTCAGGCTAAAAGATGATAGAAGCTTTTGAAATTTGGTGCTACAGACGAATGAGCAAAATTAGATGGGTAGATCACATAAATTATGAGGATGTGCTTAACGGAATTGTGGAGGAAAGGAGTTTCTGGCATATCCTGAATAAGAAAAGGGATAGATTAGTATGACACATTCTGAGACATCAGGGAATCGTTAACTTAGCATTAGAAGAAAGTGTGTGGGGTAAAAATGGTAGAAGGAGATCGAGGGACGAATACATTAATCAGATTCAAAAGGATGTAGGTTGCCCAACATATTATCAGATGAAGAGAGTTGCACAGGACAGGGTAGTGTGGAGAGCTGCATCAAACCAATCTGCGAACTGAAGACCACAACAACAACAACAACATATTTGATAAAATGGTATAACGTATGTTGCACCTTCAGCTTGGTCAGTATGCTATCTTTTGGCGCACGACATGTAACCATTATCAATAGCTGTGGCAGAACAGCCGTACGCACTAAGGCGCCGTAACCAAACGTTCGCCGGCCGCGGTGGTCGAGGGGACTGCGGCGTGCCAGTCATGGTCTACACCGCCACTAAGGTCGGGGGTTCGAATCCCCCCCTTGGGCATGGACATTTGTGCCGTCCTTAGTGTCAGCTAGTTCATAAGTAGTTTTTAAGTATAGGGACTGATGACCCCGTAGTTAAGTCCCATGAGCTATACAAACATTTGAACATTTGAACCAAACGTTTATACAGATATGTTTGTTCGAGTCCATGTACTTTTCTTATTAGTCGCATTTCCATCTTCAGACGGATCCAAAGCTTTTTTTGCACAAACAGTTTGTGCTTCCACTACCGAAATACCTATATAACTTATCTCTTAATCACTTGATCCATTGCAAACGTATATCGGGTGAACAAAAAGTCAGTATAAATTTGAAAACTTAATAAATCACGGAATAATGTAGATAGAGAGGTAAAAATTGACACAATAGAACAAAAAAAGTTCAAAAAATGTCCTACAGATAGCGCTTCATCTTATCAGAAAAGCAACAATTAGCATAACAAATTAAGACAAAGCAAAAATGATGTTCTTTACAGGAAACGCTCAATATGTTAGCCATCATTCATCAGCAACAGCTGTAGTCGAGGAATAATGTTGTGAACAGCACTGTAAAGCTTGTCCGACGAGTCATTGGCGTCGGAAGTTGTCTTTCAGCATCCCTAGAGATGTCGGTCGATCACGATACACTTGCGACTTCAGGTAGCCCCATAGCCAATAATCGCACGGACTGAGGTCTGGGGACCTGGGAGGCCAAGCATGACGAAAGTGGAAGTGGCGGCTGAGCACACGATCATCGCCACACGACGCGCGCAAGAGATCTTTCACGCGTCTAGCAATACTTGTTTTGTCTAATAAAACCCCATGTCATTCCAAGCATGTATGTCAATTTTTACCTCTCTATCTACGTTATTCCATGATTTATTAAGTTTTCAAATTTATACTCGATTTTAGATCACCCGGTATGTACGCCTGATACAGGCAAAAACCATTTCTGTGTGGATATAAAAAGGAGTTCGATTCTTTGCGGATATGCAGCTAAAGCTGCGAGAAAATGGAGTAATGGACACTAGTATGCAATAGGTTTTTGATTTGGGCAGAACTGGAAACGTGTTTGTATAGCCAATCGCTTACAGGGCTAGCCGCCCTCCGTAATAAAACAAAGCAAAGATCTCTGGAACATCATAGAAGAAAGACCCGATCTAAAATAAAAATAAAAAAAAAATAAAAATAAAAAAAGGGAAGAAAGAAACGGGTTCGTGTCTCAGACTGGCACAAAATTTCAACCACCATTTACTTTAATTTTATGCCCTGAAACAGACGAGGAACTGAAATATTTGTAATTAATTGTATACAGGGTATACAGGAACAATATTTTATATATGCGCTACAACTGAATAACAAGTAGGCACAGCGATAACTGAGAAGGCAGGACAGCCGGTAAAAATCGGTGTGTGCGCAAGTTGCCATTTGATGACGTGCACCACTATATGGTATGCAGTGGCGGCGGCCGGCAGCTGATCGGCATTTTACCGTGGCCGGCCAGTGTGCAAGCTACAATGCCCTGCAGTGGTCCACTGCTGGAAAGTGGGCGGCCGATATTTTACCGGCCGTTCAAAAACAGTGTGTGTGCAACCAGCCTAATCAAGTCTCTCTTCTTCCTTGCCGTACGCCCATTGCATGCTGTCGCCGTATTTCATGTTTTAACAAAGCAAGGTTAGCATCTCCCATAATATCTGCCTCAATATTTACCCCTTTTAGATTAAATTATTTTTTCCAAAATCTCACACATTCATTTGCAAACATAATCAAGAAGCACAGTAGATACATTCAAAATAGCAAATATGTAAATAAGTCTTCCCAAGGTAATTTTATTATTCAGCCTATTCTGTGTAACAGTAGGAACACAGTGTGATAATTAGTAAAGTCAGGAAATGTGTTAATAAAGAAATATTGTTAATTCAAGTACTTTCATCTCAGCTTATCATATTTCGAGTACGAAAATCGGAACACTTAAATGTAATGACCCATACCAGTATATAGCTGAACACCTCCAATTTATAGTAAGGTATCTGGAATCATCCAAAATTTAACTTACTTAATAATAGAAATTAAAACTTTGTATCGCTACTAACTTTCATGGCCACTTACTCCTAAGCTATAGTTAGATTCCGGACTTTGACTACATACTTTTGTTGTCGCTGCTTTTACCTTTCTTTTGATATACTACATTGAGTGATCGATGCCCTAATTATTTTCTGCAGTAAATCAGTTTATTAAATGTGGCTGCCAGTCACATAGGATTGGAGAAACTCCCATCGTAACAAGAATTACTCTATTAATTTTCCGTCAAACTGAAATAACAGAAATCAGATCGAAAACAAAGTTTTAGGTGTTCGTTTCTCCCGCGCGCTGTTAGAGAATGGAACATTACCTCAATGTGCTGGTGGGTGTCGTTTTTCTGCAAAGCTTCGCAACCATGCTCTAGATAGCACTGTAGATTTAAGTGTAGATGCCATACGTAATGTAGATATCTTAGCTGTGACTTATGTAATAATCATCGTACATCGTCTCTAGCGAATTGTCATCAAAAGCCGTGATGATAGTTGCAACTTTAACCTTCTTCCTGAAAGACTGTTGGTATTAACTGCCACTGCTTCCATCGCCTCTTCCCGCACTTACCGTTGCACTACCGCTCGCAATGAGTTGTTCGTCATTATCATCCCTATTATCATTATTATGAGTTTGTAACAACAGTATCTCAATTCTGCTCATATTTCTGTACCATAACAGATACGAGAAAGCATGTAAATGATTAATCTTCTACACTAATACCATCTTCACGAAGAAGGGTTCTTTGTAACTTCATCTCAACTAATCGCAATACATCAGAAGGACTGATTAGCAATCGCCACCCCATCTGACGCTTCACCACACAAATAACATCACAAAACACATCTTCGGAGGCACACTGCACCGTCCCTACTGGCGGACCCACAGGTCAAAGTGCAATGCGGCATGGCACACGCAGAGGCCTCTAACGGACGACTGCAGAGTTTTGCAGATGCGGGAGTATCACTAGTGCAATAAGGGATCTTTACAAAATCTCTCATACGATTTTGGTGTATATGTGTTTGTTCGAGCCCAAGTACTTTCCTTGTAAGAGATATATGGAGACAAGTTTTCTGCGAACTGAATCATGGTTCTAGGAAATGGAGAGCAAAGAAAAAAATTCGTTTCGTAACTGGTCTACTAATGTGTGATGATAAGGTACTTTATTAGTTCTTTGTATCATATCAGCAATATTTGTCATCGATTTTGATTTGATTTGATTTTCTTCGCGGAAGCCAAAACAGTCTTGGTCCAACCCGTCACTGCCCGCACCGAAACTAAGTTTATTGTGCGGTATCGCTTCCTGTATATCTAGTAAAGCCAACCAATGCCCTTGAACAGTGCAAGGAGCCCCTTTACCAGTTCTTTATTAGACACAATTTCTTCGGGTCTCGTTGTCCCAAATATTCTGTGCCTTTTATTCTCCAATGCAATGCATTCGAAGATTAGATGTGAAGCAGTTTCATCACCGTCATCACAGATCCTACATTTAGGGTCCTCTTCTGTTATTCCCATTGTATGTAGGTGTTTTTTGAAATTCCCATGGCCTGTCAGCAATACAACCATGAATATAATCTCTCTCCTGTTCAGACCCAGGATTGCAGAGCTTCTTTTAAAACATGGCTTTGGCATCATTACCTTGCCATGTTTTTGTTGATGGACTTTGGTCCAATGTTCTACGTGCTGTCTTCTGAGCCAGTTACGTAGCTCCAATTTGATCATTGCCTTGATGATTGTCAGGACAGGTTCCGGTCCAATAAATGGAGTCTCTGCCCCCATCCTGGATAATCTGTCGGGATGTTCGTTGCCACTGATCCCCGAGTGGCCAGGGACAATATTTGTCATTTTATGCTAAATTATTTGAGATCATTAATTTATGTTTCGAATCAACTTCACTCGACCACGAGAGCCAAGTGACTGACCGTTTCACCGGTAAAATTCCGGCGTTTGTGCAAGCAGCGCTCCACCGATAAAATACCGGCCGCCCAAAATCGTTGTGTGTGCAACCAGCCTTACACGGGCAACGCCGGGAAATAACGCCAGAATAGGTGCAGAGACCACTAATGAACCCGCAACAGCTGGTCGGATGTCTTGCCGGTGGCCGCTAAGCCACCCGCGCCTGCCTGCCTGCGGAGCGAACGCCGCGGTTTCCTCGCGATCACAGGCGGAGCGTGAAACGAGCGGCGCGCAGCCCGCAGGAAGCACCCTCCGCCACCTGCCGCGGCCGCCTTCCCGCCGTTTCCATGGCGACGCTCTTCCCCGCTGCGACCCTAATTGCTGCCGAAACCGCGTTACATACCTGAGTGGTGAGCTAATCCAATCCCGCAGGCGGGTCGCGCTGCCGACTCGCGCGGCGCAAAAACGGGCCTGCGATCGCCCGCAGACCGAATTCTCGCGCCCCTCTGCACCGTGCCGCCACGCGGCGCAAATCCGCTAACGTACTAGCGAGCGGTTTATTTATGTCCAAAGGGAAAGTGGCTTTCTAAATATTAACTGCCGGAAAAAACCTTACCACACCTGGAAAGGCGACGTCTATTTTGATGACGGCAGATGAAACTTGGTGGATACTAGATGTATTGATAACGTTCAAAAAATCCAAGGGACTTCATTAACTTGGTCATTAGTCCCTAAGTTTACAAACTACTTACATTAACTTATGCTAAAGACAACACAAATACCAGTCATTATATACCCATTAGATTTCTATCTGATTATGCTGAAGCGATAGCCCCTTACTTAACAGCCATATACAACCGCTGTCTCAAAGAAGGATCTGTACCAAAAGATTGGAAAGTTTCACAGGTCACACCTATATTCCAGAAAGGCAGTAGGAGTAACCCACTAAACTACAGACCTATTTCATTGACGTCAATTTGCAGCAAGGTTTGGAACATATTCTGTATTCAAATATTATGAATTATCTTGAACAGAACGATCTATTGACCCAAGGTCAACACGGATTTAAAAAAATATCGTTTATGCGAAACACAACTTGCTCTTTATTCGCACGAAGTGATAGGTGCTATCGACAAGGGTTCGCAAATCGATTCCGTATTTCTTGATTTCCCGAAAGCTTTTGACACTGTACCTCATAAACGGCTTTTAATCAAATGGTATGGTTATGGTATATCGCCGCAAATTTACGATTGGATAGGGGATTTCTTGTCAGAGAGGACACAGTTTCTAGTAATCGATGGTAAGGCATAGACTAAAACAGACGTGATATAGGGCGTTCCACAGGGTAGTGTTATTGGTCCTCTGCTGTTCCTTATTTACATAAAGGATTTACGGGAAAATCTAAGAAGCTCTCTTAGGTTGTTTGCAGATGACGCCGTCATTTACCGTCTAGTAAAATAATCTAAAGATCAAAACCAACTGCAGAACGATCTCAATAAGATATCAGTGTGGTGTAAAAATTGGCAATTGACCCTAAATAATGAGAAGTGTGAAGTCGTCCACATGAGTACGAAAAGAAATCCGTTAGACTTTGTTTACAAGATAAATCAATCAAAAGTGAAGGCCGTAAACTCCACAAAATACCTAGGAATTACTATTACTTCAGAATTGAAAGAACAAGTAGATAATATCGTGGGAAAGGCGAACCAGAGACCTCGTTTTATTGGCAGTACCCTTAAAAGATGCAACAGAACTACAAAAGAAACTGCATACACTACGCTTGTCCGTTCATTTTTGGAGTATTGCAGCCCAGTGTGGGATCCTTATCAGGTGGGTTTAACGGAGGACATCGAAAGAGTCCAAAGAAGGGCAGCTCGTTTTGTGTTCCCACGATGCAGGGGAGACAGCGTTACGGAAATGATACAGGATCTGGAATGGGAATCATTACAACAATGGCGCTTATCGCTGCGGCGTGGGCTACTTGCGAAACTCCAATCGCCAACATTCTCCTCCGAATGCGAAAATATATTGTTGACTCCCACTTAAATAGGTAGAAATGATCATCAGAATAAAATACGTGAAATCAGAGCTCGAACAGAGAGATTCAGGTGTTCTTTCTTCCCGCGCATTATTGGAGACTGGAAAGGCAGATAAATAGTATAATGGTGGTTCTATGAACCCTATGCCATCTAGATGTGGATGTAGATGACGCACTGGAAGACTCCCACTTAGCTGCCAACTCCACAACATCGATGAAATTAAAATTCCTGGAGATGGTCTAAAACAACACCGAAACTAGTTGAATAAAATAAATTATTGCACTCTAGACTCTATATATAAATTGAAATAAGAGTGCTGTTGCCCAAAAACAAAGAGTGTAACAAAAATGTTACCAAAAATATACAAACACCTATGCCTGAGCGATGACTCGAAACCCCAACGGTGAATGACTGCGTGCACCGCAGCTGGGCGCCTTATTACGAAAGCTGTTCCAGAAACTCTTTCCCAGGCACTAAAATGTTATTTGCAGAGTAAAAATATAATAAATATTAATATCTGCTATATCCTTACAAGATTTGATATTTATAAAGATATCTTTTTCAGTATAGTACTCACGCCAAATTCTTAGAAACAGCCCACCATTCATTTAAAGAGTGTCCTTAAACTGAAGTAGAGAGGATTTAGGCCGACCATTGCTAGGGAGGGCCGCGACTATGCTGTCCCAGACACTCCATTGCAGGCCTGTGGCAACCTAACCCACCAGGGGGCTCGGTTCACTCAGTTTGATTAAGCGTCGTTGCCGCCCACTGCGGTTTCTCATACTCCGGACACATCTCGGGAAGCTGTCTTCAGAACGATACCTCCTTCAAAGCTTTCGCTGGGAGAGAGAAAGCGAGATTGCTTTAAGTCAATATGATACTTTTTGACCATAAAGCTGTTCGCCTAAGAGGCGGCGCCACGTCTCTGGCCGCACTCTCTCCAATCAGTTTAATTGAGGGCGGCTGCCATCGATCTCTACAGGCGCACCACGTTTTCCGACTCGCTGCTAAGCTTCTCGTCAAGAGCAAACAGATGTTCTGATTTAAGGAACTGGATCAGCCTATCTGACCTATATACTAACGTGACGAAAGACATCGGGAAAGCGATACGCAGAAATACAAATGGCGGTAGAGGATGCATAGGCAGGTTATTTGTACTCCGGTGATTCATCTCAACAGGTTTGCTACGTGGTTCGACTTTATTGGACTTCTAGACTCGGGAGTGGGTTGCTTGGTGGATCCAAGTTCATGTCAAATATTACGTCAGAGATGTTATGTGACATCGACACTTAAAATTTTGTCGCGGTGGAGTGGCCGAGCGTTCCAAGGCGCCTAGCTGCGGAGCGCGTCGCTGCTCGCCGTCGGAGGTTCGAAATCTCCTTCGGGCATGCAGGGCGGACCAGAACAAATTCGGCGCCCTAGGCAAATTATTTTAATGGCGCCCCATTTAATAAAATCGTAATAAAACATCAATGTAAAATACACATAGCATCTTTTTTATTCAGTTACATAATCACAACCTATACATTACATAAATATATTTCCCCATTAAAATGGGACACATCATAGTCTTTTTATACAACACTGTCACTTTTCATCGTTTTTACATTTTGTTTTATAAAAAGGTTTTAGTTCATAGTTTCCAGTAATTGATACAAATATAAGCTTCATTATGCAATGGGTAACAATTTCATTTTGCTTGCCTTGCTTTTGCAAAATCTGAGCCCATCTTCTTTAAATCAATTGTCTGCTGCTTCTCGTTCAGTTGTGGATCGCAGATATGTTTTCACGAGTTTTTCGAGAAGCTGCGCACACCACTGGCTACAGTCACAGGAAGAGTAAGCAACACTCTTACTACAGTAATTAAATTAGGTACAATGTCTGTAAGCCCGTTTTTACATATATAACTCAGAACGTCCTGTGGCCCTGTGTTATTGGCTACACTTCTAAGCAATGACTTGTAGTTCACTGCACAGAACAGAAGCATAGTTATCTTTAGAGTTGGAGACTCTTGCAAAGCGCCTGAGGGTTCGTTGCGCACAACAAATTTTCCGACCCCCGAATTACAGCGCCCTAGGGAATCGCCTAGTTTCCCTATATGGAGGGGCGGCCCTGCGCGAATGAGTGTATTTGTTGTCCTTAGCACGAGTTAGTTTAAGTATTTTGTACGTCTACAGACATTTGAACTTATATTTTTACAGTCACCACCTTGAACAACACTACCATTTTCTGCCCCCTTCTATGAAGCGTGTTAACCCAGAGAGCACTTTCTTCCAGAAGGACAAGTACAGCAGCTTACTTTTTTAGCCTTGTCTGTAAATAATTCGAGTACAGTGTCATATTTTATTTCTTTGAATCGCCTGCTCCCACTGCAGATCAATTTTAGCTTGTATTGTCGATTGTAAAATGGTTGGAAACAGCTGCAAAGTTGAGATTCATAGAGAAGATACTGGAGCCTTCCTCGTAGTTGGTTTTATATTTCTTGAACTTTCTTCAATTTTTGAGACATTTATATGTATATATATTTCATCTTAAATTTTGTTTTAATAATAATAATAATGATTCATCAGATTAAAATTACAAAACATTCATTTTGACGTCATTCCAGAAAAAAGGGCAGATTTCAAAACTAATGGCGTGTTTGTGAAAAAAAATTCTTATAACGATCTTTTGCAGTCATATGAAGGTAAGAAACAGCTTCTGAGAAAAAAAAATGAACAAAAAATAATTCCGCGCTATCTGGGTTAACAGGACCTGTCGATATTTGTACTAGCGATACAGAACACGTGAAGAGCATAGTTGTCTGCTATCGCGCTGTAACATTACTCTTTTGATTCTGCCTGTAGGAATCAATGTATACTCTGCGATTGAAAGATTAAGAATTTTTGTTAAAATTTTGATCATAGAAAAATCGGATAAAGAATTTGAATAAATAATTTAGACAAGGATGGCTGAAATTAATACAGGAAATGAGTTAATAGAATGAAATGGCGCAATACAGATTGGGGTTGAGGCAACGTACAAAAATAACGTTACAGAAAAAACTTACGGAAAATGCCGATTGAAGCTTCATTCTGTAAATGTTGATCGCAGCAGCTGAAACTGTTAATCTGTTAAATGGTTTAGATAAACTTTATGATACCTTCCTCAATAAATTAATGTTCACACTGTTCACTTCGCAAGTCATTGTTGGCGGACCGTGTACTAAAGTTTGATAAAGAAAATAACAAACAGAAAAATCCACAGGACTTGGCGAAGCTGATCATACGAATGCAGGTTCTAAAAAGAGAAAGGGTAATGACACAAAGTAACTGATCGGGATATAAGCTTAGAAATACACAAAGCGAAAGCAATGGCGTCGAATGTGTGTGGAGTGTTGCCTTGTATGGGAGTGAAACATGAACCATAAACAGTGCAGACAGGAAGAGGTTAGAGGCTTTCTAAATCTACATCTACATCTACATAGATACTCTGCAAATCACATTTAAGTGCCTGGCAGAGGGTTCATTAACCACTTTCATAACTTTTCTCTACCGTTCCATTCTCTAAAAGCGCGCGGGAAGAAAGAACACCTAAATCGTTCCGTTTTCGATATGATTTCTCTTATTATATTGGGATGGTCATGTCTCCCTAAGTAGATGGGTGCTGGCAAAATATTTTCACATTCATAAGTAAAAGTCTATGATTGAAACTTCGCAAACAGATCACGCCGCAATGAATAACGTCTTTCTTTTAATGATTTCCACCCCAATTCGTGCAACATTTCCGTGACGCTTTCCCCCCCGTAACGTGATAAAACAAAACGAGCTGCCCTTCTCTGAACCTTCTCAATATCTTCCGTCAGTCCCACCTGGTGAGGGTCCCACAAGGGGCAACAGTACTCCAGGAGAGGACGCACAAGTGTGATGTAGGCAGTCTCTTTGGTGGAGCTGGTGTATCTTCGAAGCGTTCTGCCAATGAAACGTAACCTTTGATTCGCCTTCCCCACAATATTTTCTGTGTTCTCTCCAGTCAAAGTTGTTCGTAATTGTAACTCCTAGGTATTTGGTAGAATTTACGACCTTAATGTTTGACTGATTTATCGCGTAATTGAAGTTCAATGGATTTCTTTTAGTGGTCATGTGTATTACTTCACATTTTTCTTTATTTAGTGTCAATTGCCAATTTTCGCACCGATGTGGTGTTACTGAAGAATGCTGAAGATTACGACGGAATATCTAGGAGCTGAAAACTCAAAGAAATGAATAATTAAGAAAGGATGGGACATTATTAAATGAAAACAGGGTGGAGACATTGCTCTTGACAAAGAGACGGTATATTTTAAAATAAAATGTAACAGCACTCACACTTACATCACAGGGCAGTCTGCCGACATATCCACACTTAATAATCTCAAACAAGAGAGAGTGAGATCGCGGTTCCGTCCTCTCGACTCACTGGAAGAAACGAAAGACGAGCGAAACAAACTTTTTCACAGATAAAATATTACGAGAAGGCGGGAACCACGGCGCCAAGCGTCGCTGACTGATAACAAATATTAATTTAATCATGTATCGTAACAGTGCCTATAACCTCCTCCTATCCTTCACCACCGGTTGGCATGCGATAATTAGAAAATTACCCGTGTGCCTAATTATCCTATATAGATGGAAAAAGCTATCGGTAATGAAACCAATGATACAGTGCAGTTTATGACCGGAACGTTGACGCACCTTCTTGGTTTGCAACAACGATAGAAATTGGTAAAGAACACAGGAAATGTGGCATATGATTAATTAAGGTTTTTTGAAGCCTATGCAAAACAAACGGAATGTGGTGAATAATTTGGAGAAGATAGTAATTGAACTTAAGGTCGGCAGCTCGTTGCATGAGCACCCCATTTAGTGGAAAGTTAATAATATTGAATTTAATTGGTGGGCAAAATAAGAAAAAAAAAACACAAAAAAAACTTTGATGGACAAGAAGTCAGAATACGCTTGTCAGATTCGGTCCATAAGACACAGCCCCTTCATTAAGCACTAGCGAATCACTCAGTAACACAAACTGGCAACATAAAACAATACAGTACAAGCAATGGCTAAGCAAATTATGGCATGCAGATAAAAATGCACCTCTCATCCCAATGCTTACCGTCTACTGTTCCAACAGGCCAAATATTTATGTATGTAGAGTTAATTGTTCAGTAACAATTATGCAACATGTACTAACCCCTAATCAAATTGTGGTTGCGACACTGCCTATACTGAAGCCGTCTCGTAAATAATTAGTGCTCTGACGATATGACAATGAATACTTTGATGACAACAACTTACTTATCTGATCAACTATCGTTTCCTCACTAACCACGATATCAGCACTTCACTGTTGTGGTATCTTACGTAAGTTGCAAACTATCACTAGTCACATTAATTGGTGCTTGCTAACAAAACTTCTAGCTCATATGAAATGCAATGCCAATTTAATTATCTCTTTTCTTCTGTACGTGAAATAATTACTTACCAGTTAAAGTTAGCTTGACAGTTTCATTTAGGTTTGCAAACCAACACTTTAGCAATACTAAATTCAACTACATTTGATAACACTGTCTTAACTCTATGACTTATCACACAAATGGCATTCTTTTCCATATCTGTTATTTGGATTTCAAAACACTTTTGTGAATATTCTCGGTAAAGCAATGGAGGAGGAAGGAAACTGTGTGGATAAATGACTGTGGATAATGAACTTTCTACACTGGTTCACAGTAAATAACTTTCACTGTTGAATAATAATTACTACTAAGCTGGTTATCGGTATACGCTGAATCAAACTGGACAGATCTTAAAGATTTGATATGTGGCGTGGTGTTGCTGCTGAAGAATGTCGGTGTTTAACAATTGGCCAATACAAGCTCTTCTTGGCGACGAATGTAATTATATATTTTGGGCCCACAGCATTCCTCTTGATGCACTTTTGCTAATTACTTGGGCTGTGCACATATTAATAAACTGTAATGCCTGTACTCCGTTTCTTCTCCTCGCGCCAGTCCAACATGCAACTTCTTTAAGTACTTTTACCAGACACCATAACGCGCACTGTTTAACTGTTGCGTCCGCACTGTTCCAGTTTCCAACAACGACTCTCTTACTCACTGCACGCCCAGGGTTGCCAGGTTTTTCCATTGCTCTGTCGTCAAATTTTAAACAAAAAATAGCCAATATATCGCCAACTTTTTATCAATAAAAATGCTTAAATATATCCACCTTTTCCTCAGTAAAAATAGTTAAGTATTGAAATTTATAATCAGCTAACATCATTGTGCTATGGTATTATGTCGTGTGTCTCGACAACAATAATCCTGAAATTCATGGATTAAGTTGGTTACTGAGTAACATGTAACACAAACTATGGCACTCTCAAATTCATAGACACCAGACTGGACATTCCAAGAAACCTCGCTCTTCAAGGAAACATTTACCTGAGTCCAGTCAGGAACTGAAACCACACACACCACCAACTGATCAACGAATCCAGTCGAAATATAGTCATATTTTAAATGCTGAAAGAATTAGATTGGGGAACGAAGCAATAAAGGAGGTAGATGAGTTTTGTTACTTGGGCAGTAAAATAACAAATGATGGTCGCAGTACAGAGGATATAAAGTGCAGAATGGCAATGGGTAGAAAAGCGTTCTTGAAAAAGAGAAATATGTTAACATCGAATATTGATTTAAACATAAGGAAGTCCTTTCTGAAGGCATTTGTATGGAGTGTTGCCTTGTATGGGAGTGAGACATGGACGATAAACAGTGTGGACAGGAAGAGGACTGAGGCTTTTGAAATATGGTGCTACAGAAGAATGCTGAAGATTAGGTGGGTGGATCGCGTAACTAATGAGGAGGTACTGAACCGAACTGGAGAGAAAAGAAATTTCTGGCATACCTTGACTAAAAGAAGGGATAGATTGGTAGGACACATTCTTAGACATAAAGGAATTGTGAATTTAGCGTTGGAGGGAAGTGTGTGGGGAAAAAATCGCAGGGGAAGACCAAGAGATGGATACAGTAAGCAGATTCAGACAGATGTAGTTTGTCGTTCTTATGTGGAGATGAAGAGGCTTGCTCAGGATAGGGTATTGTGGAGAGCTGCATCAAACCAGTCTCCGGACTGAAGACCACAACAACAACAACAAGAGAGAGACTCGAGAGATACAGTGGATACTAAATTTAAACACAATTACATTTAACTATCATCTGTATTCATTTCAGAAGTAATAACATTTTTTTCTGATTTGTTTTTTTCGCTTTATACAACAGTGGTTAGCAGAAAAAAAATTAACTAGTGGAAAGCCAAAGGAACAGCTGAAAAACTGATGTATGAAGGAAGTTCCTCTAGACTGTGACGCCGTTTTACCGATCACCATGAATTTGACGGCAAGTGTTATTATTTTTTATACGACGGGGAGGGAGCGATAATAATTAGAGAGGGAGGGGGGGGGAAGAAGGGGATTCGCAAAGATTGGGGAAGTAATGATAGAGACATTTGACTGGATAGAGGGTAGTGAGGAGACTGAGGCAGAGGTAGGTAGACAGAGAGAACGGAGGAGGCAATGTACAAAGGTAGAGGGGGAAGAAGTACATGGATTGAGTACTGGGATAAATAAATACCCAAGCAACGCCGGGGTTTCAGGTAACTAACACTGTGAGAAGACTGAGAGTACAAAGGGATTTTCCATAATGATATCATCTTAAAGGACGATAATACGTATTCAGAAATATCGCACTTCCGTATTTATTAAATAATATCTGTGCACTAGAATACATTTTATGGTTTTTAATCACAATAAGAATGTTATGTACAAGCGCGCACCTAATAGTTCTTAAAATCTTATTATTTTTGGGACATAATAACGCAGACGTAAGACTTGAAAACACTTCTGGTTTTCAGAATGAAACTTCACTCTGCAGCGGAGTGTGCGCTGATATGAAACTTCCTGGCAGATTAAAATTGTGTGCTGGAACCGGGACTCGAACCTGGGACCTTTGCCTTTCGCGGGCAAGCGCACTACCGACTGTGCTATCCCGACACGACTCACGATGCGGTCTCACAACTTTACTTCCGACAGCACCTGGCCTCCGACTTTCCAAACTTCACAGAAGCTCTCCTGCAAACACGCAAGACTAGCACTCCTGGAAGAAAGGATATGGTGGAGACATGGCTTAGCCACAGCCTAAGGGATGTTTCCAGAATGATACTTCACTCTGCAGCGGAGTGTGCGCTGATATGAAACTTCCTGGCAGATTAAAATTGTGTGCCGGAACCGGGACTCGAACCTGTTTCATTCTGGAAACATCCCTTAGGCTGTGGCTAAGCCATGTCTCCACCATATCCTTTCTTCCAGGAATGCTAGTCTTGCGTGTTTGCAGGAGAGCTTCTGTGAAGTTTGGAAAGTCGGAGGCGGGATACTGGCGGAAGTAAAGTTGTGAGGCGGCATCGTGAGTCGTGTCGGGATAGCACAGTCGGTAGTGCGCTTGCCCGCGAAAGGCAAAGGTCCCAGGTTCGAGTCCCGGTTCCGGCACATAATTTTAATCTGCTAGGAAGTTTCACTTCTGGTTTTGTCAAGTATTTTAATGGGATATGACGCGAACGAATTGTTACAACTCATTTTACTTCAGATTTAGGGGAGATAGAACACATTCCCAACGTTCAATTTAATAAAACTCTTTCCGAAAAATGTTGGTTTTACTGAAGTTTTGTCATACTAAATTGTGAAATAAAGCAATTAATTCCATTTGTGTCTTTCATTCTCTCATGTGTCCTCTTCGTCCTTACTTTAACCAGTTCTCAAAGAATTCACACAAAACCTATACATTTTTAGTGCTCAATAAATTCCAATTAATTTTTCTTTTATTTTTTATTTACTTATTTATTTATTTATTTTTCTTTTTTATGATTTTGCAAATACAACTGGTCGAATTTCGACAACTGGCAATACTAGTCTCTTTAATTCCTCAACAATCTCTTATCGACGTGACATATTTTATCGTAAACATGCATTGTCACTTTTTCCTTCCGTTCCTGTGCGAACAACGACAACGAGAAAGAAAACGACCCCCTCTGTGAACAGGACCTTCAGAGCACTCAGAACAGCTATTTGTCGACTTCTCGAGCCCCAAAGCAGGATCGATTCGCGTCGTCGTTTGCGAAATGGCTGAGCGGCGGTGGTTTGGGGCAGGTGGAGCAGGCCGGGATAGGGAATTGCGCACTTTCGCGTATGAGGGGGTAGTTAGCGGCCGCCCTAACGACCCGCGATCGATGGCGCGACCCACACACGCCGCCTCGAGGGTTCTCGAGAACGCGGCCGCCCGCGTCCTCCCTGGAAACGCCCCCGGAGTTGGTCTGCCTGGGCCCACCTGCGCTGCGCGAACAAAGGCCCGCGCCGGGAAACGGCTTGTGGACCGCAAACAGGGAAACGCCGCCCCCCTGCCACTGCGATGCCAATTTACGCCCATCCTGGCTGCCGCCGCCTTCCCAGCGCTGTCCTCACAGCAGGTTTCAAGCTACACTACTTTACTAAAAAATCAAATGTTCAAATGTTTGTAAAATTATCGGACCAAACTGCGTGGCCATCAGTCCGTAGCTTACAAACTACTTAAGAGGATAGAGGCTTTTGAAATATGGTGCTACAGAAGAATGCTGAAGATCAGGTGGGTGGATCGCGTAACTAATGAGGAGGTACTGAACCGAATTGGGGAGAAAAGAAATTTCTGGCATACCTTGACTAAAAGAAGGGATAGATTGGTAGGACACATTCTTAGACATCAAGGAATTGTGAATTTAGCGTTGGAGGGAAGTGTGTGGGGTAAAAATCGCAGAGGGAGACCAAGAGACGCGTATAGTAAGCAGATTCAAGTGGATGTGGGTTGTCGTTCTTATGAGGAGATGAAAAGGCTTGCTCAGGATAGAGTAGGTTGGAGAGCTGCATCAAACCAGTCTCTGAACTGAAGACCACAACAACAACAACAATCTCTATCAATATAAAAGCGAAACGACAGTCACTCACTCACAAACTAAACACGAATTCTCGAAAACTACTTCACCTATGAAGCTGAAACTTGACAGGAATGTAGTTTATAGGTAGAAAATGGCAGTTAAGAAATTTGGTGATAGGTGCATGTCCGAACATACTTCTCCTACAGACTCGCGAAATTTACAGTTTCATTCCGATCTTCACGAAATTTCGCTCGCTTGACCTTCAAAACAAGAGGAAGGTCACCGTCTACCTTATGTTTCATAGAGTGCATGCGGGAGGGTATTTTGCAACATAAAAATGGATCCCTAAATACCTTGGTCCGCAATAACTTGAACGGATCGACCGATTTCACAGATCCTTTTTTTGTTTGCGTCATTATGAAAACAAGGGTTGTATGAAATAAAACTGGAATATTTGAGATCAACAAAGTGCGTTTTTCAATGTGACCCTGCGTTTCTATTGCATAGAAATCTATAGTTTTGTTCCGATATTGATGGAATTTTGCACACTCTACCTTAAAAACAAGAGGAATGTCACTGCATATAAAATTTCGTTGTGTGCATGGTAGAGGGTACTTAATTTACGGATTTTTACAAAATACATAGTTTTGCTCCAATCTTTATGAATTTTTGTACACATTACCTTTAAACCAATAGGAAGATCACTGGGCACGTAAATGTTTGTATGTTACGTGACAGAGGGTACCTTACAGAAAACTTTGTCGAGAGATGGAAAAGTGGAAACGAACAGAGATGGGAGAGAAAGAGATGGATGCAGAGAGAGGCGGGAAGGGGATGTGGACTACGAGGATGTAGAATAAATAAAGACCAGGGCAACGGCGGGTTTACAGCTAGTGTTTTTATATATTTAGAGCTAAGTGCCATTCCCTACACCACCTAGAAATATGATCCAAGTCATCCTGCATCCTACTACAGTCATTCAATGACGACACGTTCCTGTACACCACAGCATCATCAGCAAAACAGCCACAGATTGCAACTCACTCTGTCCGTCAGATCTTTTATACAAACAAAAAATAATAGCGGTCCTATCGTAATTCCCTGGGGCATCCTTGACGATACCCTAATCTTTGATGAACGCTCGCCATCGAGGACAACGTACGTAAGAAAGGAACAACAAACGTGATAACATGCTGACCTGCTGTAGTGTATCTATGTACTCGTCTACATAGAAATTCAACTGTCATTACCTGCACCATGCGTCAATTCGATGCAGATGCTCCTGCATTTCAATACAATTTTCCATTGTTACAACCTCTCTGTATACTACAGCATCATCCACAAAAAGCCTCAGTGAACTTCCAATGTTATCCACAAGGTCATTTATATATACTGTGAACAGCAACGGACCCACGACACTCCCCTGTGCCACACCTGATATCACTCTTACTTCGGAAGACTTCTCTCCATTGAGAATGACTTGCTGCTTTTGTGATCTAAATCCAATTACACAATTGGTCTGATAGACCATATGCTCTTTCTTTGTTTATTAAACGTCTGTGGGGAACTTTATCAAACGCCTTGTGGAAGTCAAGAAGCATAGAATCTACCTGAGACCCTTTGTCTATGGCCCTCTACGTCTCGTGAAGGAATAGCGCGAGCTGGGTTTCACACGATCGCCTTTTTCGGAACTCATGCTGATTCCTACAGAGCAGAAATCTCATTATACTCAAAGATAATACATGTTCCAAAATTCTACAACTGACCGACGGTAGAGATATAGGCCTATAGTTCTGCAGATCTGTTCGACGTCCCATCTTGAAAACGGGTATGAACTGCGCCGTTTTCCAGTCTTTTGGAACGCTACGCTCTTCTAGAGACCCACGGTACGCCACTGCAAGAAAGGGGGGGGGGGCGGCAAGTTCCTTCGTGTACTCTGTGTAAAAACGAACTGATATTCAATCAGGTCCTGCGGCCTTTCCTCTTTTGAGAGATTTTAATTGTTTTTCTACCCATATGTCAATTATTTCGATAACTGCCATTTTGTAAACTATGCGGCAATCTAGAGAAGGAACTACAGTGCAATCTTCCTCTGTGAAACAGCTTTGGAAAAAGATATTTAGTAATTCAGACTTTAGAGCAGGGGTCGGCAAGTATTGTTGGGGGGGGGGGCGGATACTTTTGAAAACTTTTATCGAGGTCCAGAAGTAAAACCCCATATTCCTTATCAATTTTTTATTTTAATTTTCAGTCTCAAACTAATACGAAATACAAAAGATGTGAAATAAACATGTATTATTTGCCATTTATTTATTTTTATTTTTTTGTTTAATTTTCAATTAAAAAGTATGAAATACAGTGAACTATGCATATTGGTGTTTAAAAAAAATCTGTGCAAGAAATTACATTTGCGGTCTTGATCCAGTTTCTTATAATTAGGTTCACATGCGGAGCAGCTTACGCGAATGGTTTCTTCGAGGTGGGCGGCCGTTAATCTTGAGTGATACTTATTTAAATGAAATTTGACAAATATATGTGGAGCCAAACATAATAGCCAGGTAGATGGCTAATGTTTTGTAATTTTCAAATTTTCCGGGAAATGTTCACTCCACATTTCATCAGTGGATACATTTTTATATGTTTGCAAGGAAATGTCCTACAAGTCTATTATCTCCATTTGGAGTAAAGGCTTTGAAAGGTGGAACAACTACGCAGCCACATCCGTCCGTTCTGCTGCTGCAGAAACCTCAAAAGGTGATTTTTAAGAGCTCAAGAATGGTGTTTAAACGTATATGCCCTGACCGCTTAAATAGAGGTTTCAGAGACTGTCAGAGTATCAAGTTGTAATGTATTTAGCCAGGAGGGTCCCGTTTATTTGTAATATTGAAGTATTCGATACCATAATTTGTCGTAGTATTGTAACCTAATATTCCAGGATTTTATAGCGCTTTTGTCAAGTCACTTTGATCATCATTTGCATTACTAGGGTCTTCTAACAAACTTAATTAAATTATTGAAGCTTAATGTCGAACAATAATGTAAACATATATTAACACTGCGCTAATTGTTGTTTACTTACGATCTTTTGTATTGATTAATTTTGATAGGAGAAAGCTATTATTACATCTGTCATAATTTTGTGTATATTTACATAGGATTTATTAATGTTTATTGAGCAAAATGTTAAATATTTAAATGTTGTACTTCCGTGTTCTAGAAGGTTCTAGAAATACTATCATGTATTAATACGCGCGAATTGGCTCGAACTGGGAGAGTCTTAAGGCAGTCTTAGAGGAGTAATATCTTAGTTAGTATGGAAGTGTATTGTGAACCAGTCTTACTCTTGCATCACTTTTGTGCTTTATCAGGAATGGATAAATAAATATACTTAAAAAATGAAAAGTGTCACATTTATGGTTTCTTAAGTGAACTCGACGTCATAACATAATTTTGTGATGTGTTAATGGCAGGCGAGCTACGAGATCTTCGAGACCACTGAACATTTTCAACAGGTGATGTATAGAAAAATGTGGCTTTATGTCAAGTAAAAACAAAGCGCCACTAAGTTTATTTACAGAATTTCCTTGTTGGTTAGATAAAGTTCTCGTGCTGCATTCGTGTGTACAGAGCTTTTTTGCGAACCACCGGCCACCTAGCTCCGTTTTGCCGCCCCTTGTCAGCGTACTCTCCAGCGTTGCACATCATGACATTTATTTAATCTACCTACTGTAATCATTAAGGCTTCTAATCATTCAGCAGTTAACTGTAAAATTCTGTGGCTCTCATACGAATTGTTATCTACAGAAAAACATTTAGGCCCACATTAGGTTACGGTAGTAACACTAATGGCCGAGTGCACCAACCTCGGTCAAAAAGCATGATAATCAAGGGTTCCGAGAACACGGTCAAAAGTTAACCGCGGTTAAAACGTCTCTGCGGTGCACCAACGTTAATCACCGGTCAGCAAACCGTCGTCAGCCAATCGTACATTTGATCGTGATCAAGTCCGTGTAGCGCAATGGAAGGCACCCAAGTGATGCAAAGGTGTTAGTTGAGCTTACCTACATGTGTATTCTCGACTATCTTTGGTGAATGACGACAGTACCACGTGATTTGTATGTACAAGATTGTAAATACGGTAAAATTGTACGACGCTTCTCGCCGGGCTGCAATGGTTATGTTGGCATCAATGGTAATGACGGCAACTAAGATGACCAATAAATATTTTTTCGTGACTACTTCAATTAAAACGAAAATTATTTTCTTCTGAACGGACAAGGGTACATACAAAAACCTTTCAACCATAGAGCAGGTACAGTATTAATTTTGCTGCTCGTTTCACTCGCAGCAATAACATTTACTCTGTAGCTTGTGAAAAATATTAACGCAATTCTACAATTCATTGTTCATTTGTTGCCAACATAAGCACTGCAGCCCAGCGAGAAGCGTCGTAAAATTTTACCGAATTCAGTCATATTGCAAAGAGAAATGATTATTAAAGAAACATGATTATTAAAGAAACACCCTAAGACAGATTTATATAATTACTTAAATTATGATTTATTGTTTCGAACAAATCAACTCAAATGTCATTGTTGTTCACAGCGTACTTTCCCATGCACCGCATGTTCTCCTGGTAACAGAAATATACAGACAACATGTTTTAATAACACGAAAGCTTTACTATTATAGTTACGGAACATATCGTAATTTTTTATTCAAAACTTTTTTGAATTTGATAGTTACCTTACTGGAAATATTCATTAATTATGGCGCGGCGAACTGCTCTTCCTGGCAATGTGTCGTCGCGATATATGTTACTGTTGCCACCAATAAGTATGTTAAATGCACCAGTTGCATATGCTCTTAACGTAATAAATAGTCTGTTCATAGGCGAAATAGGGTTATTTCTATCGGTAGGAAATTCTAACCTGTCACTGATTTGGTTTAACAACCACCACACTTTCTTTGGACAAACAAAATCTTTCTTCGAACTTTTTGTCACTGTAATCTTCAAAAGAGTGCCCCTTTCCACAATCACGATGTTCCGGTTTTGATCCCGATTGAAATGATTGAGGTAAAATAAATCTTTTTCAATTCCGTCTAAAACAGCAAAACGCGCCGCCATCTTGATACTGCACACTCCTATAACCCTGATCATCTCGACAAAACCGGGCGTCAGCCGCGATCAAATTTAACCGCGATCAACTCCCTCGTTTAACTTTGATCGGTGTCGGTGCACCAGAAACTTGAGTTGACCACGGTTAAATGCCGACTTGACCGCGATTAACTTTTGACCGAGGTTGGTGCACTCGGCCGTAAAAGTGGGCCTTTGCGATCGTCTTTTGACAGCTCGAAATATAAATGAATATAACGGCTTAACTATTCATCTGACACGAAAATTGAATAACCGAATTTGTGGAGGAGAAAATTCTCTACAACTTTTCTCCCTTATGTTTTTTCATATCTCGTAGCGCTTCAAAGATATTGGCAAAAATAACGGCGATTTTGGAATGTATGTCTGTCTTGTCTGTCTGTCCGTTAGTCTGTCTCTGTCTGTCCGTAACGTGTTCCCTGTTTTTAAGACGAACCGTTCAACCGATCAGCACCAAATTTTACAGACATTATGTAGGCCGCCAGAGCAGAAACTCCCTTCTTAAAATTTTTCGGACAAAAAATACGGTAGTAATACCAAAAAACGCCGTTTGTAATATAACTGTAATTGCAAACGAACCGTACATCTGTCATGAAAATTGAATAACCTAACTGGTAGAGAAGAAAATTCTCTACAACTTAGCTGCCTTATGTTTTCTTTTATATCTCGTATCGTTTGAGACATATTTGCAAAAATAACGGAGATTTGACCCCCTCCATTGAATTAACGAAAACCAGCCGTTCGGAGATGTCACGTGATATTCCTCGCCCAGAACTCTAGGCCATCTTGCGTATTTGATGATTTTCTTATTGTAACTTACACGTTGTCATTTCAAAGC
This sequence comes from Locusta migratoria, assembly GCA_026315105.1. Classification (NCBI taxonomy): domain Eukaryota; kingdom Metazoa; phylum Arthropoda; class Insecta; order Orthoptera; family Acrididae; genus Locusta; species Locusta migratoria. The sequence goes on along the minus strand of CM048744.1, from coordinate 925,002,283 downwards.
AATGGCGCACTGAAGAATTAACAAAAACACATCGTTCTTAGTACGATAAATGATAATGTCTACAAATGCCATATTAGCATCAGTTAACAACGGCCATCAGTAGTATGAGATTAAAGGACTCGTGTTTTAATTGATAGCCGAAGCATTGCCGGGCGCCGTGGCTCAGCGCGTCCGGTCAGGGGACTGAATGCCCTACGTAACAAAAAAAGCTGAGCCAACCCTTAACCGAACAACCACGAACAAGCTGAACGAACGACCGCGAACCAAAAACCTACAAGGGAAAAAAAAAAAAAAAAAGGCAAGGCGTTGGACTATGACGCTAAAGATCGGTGGTTCGGCACCCGCCACTACCTAAATTTTTTTCTTAAAAGGGTTTCAGACACTCTTATTAATTAATTTTTTGTTATTTAGATTATTATTTTGGTCCAAAATGTTTGCAAAAACTTATAAAGCTACAAATCTAAAGTGGGCCGTTAAACACGTCAGTGCGATTTTTTAAAAATAATTTTAGTGTGTAACTTATACTTTGAAAATACTTTTGGCGGTTCTTTTTTTGCCCTTCCGCGGTCCGGACCAGCGGTCCGCTAGTTGCCAACCGCTGCTTTAAAGTGCCATCCACTGTTTCCATAAAGGAATTGCGATCTAGACCGTCCTGTTACATGAATCCTTTAACTTTGTTGCCAGCTATTTCATAAAAGTAAAATTTGCTGCTGCCTAGGTGGTGCACTTCGTGTTCTCCAGCAGAGTGTACACACACTAGCTAGGTGTGCGCGCGCGCTGTATCGTTGGCCCTGGGGGCCCATGTATCCGGCTCATCTTCGGCGAGTCACATTTCACGGCTGTCGGGAGTCCGTTTTATCGCCTGTGCAGATTGCGGGCGCGAGTTGGCCGCCACAGTGGCCCACCTGAGGCCGCGCCGTTTAGCCGCCTCGCGTTTTAACTGCCCTCTGATAAGATGCCATACGCTTTAAAATATACGGACTGCGGCGGCAGAGGGAGAGAGAGCGGGAAAACGCGATAATTTAGGCGGCGCGGCTGCGTTGTTTAGCCACGGGCAGCAGCCCACCGATAGCGGGGCAACTTTTGCGCGTTTCGTAACCGCGGCCGGACACATTTTCGGGAGAAAGCGAGCTGCCGCAGCGGTAGGCAGCGTCCTCGCTGGACTGCAGGTCAGGCCGTCGTATCGCGCTCACCGCGGAACTCCAAGTTTAGTGCTTCTACTCCGTTACCGAGGGATCTGTAGCAGTGATTAGCTCACTCGGCTCGCATCCGGAACGACGGCGTTTCAAATCTCTTGCTGCCCTGCTTAAGGTTTTCCGTTTTTCCTGAAGTACCTCCAGGCAATTATTAACAGGCCGAACTGTACCTCTCCACTGTCCCTGATCCGCTCCATCCTTTGCCATGCAAATGTTGCATGGATATTCGCACCACCCAGATTCTACAAATGCACACCTCAAAAATCTAGAGATCACCTAAAAATGAACCTCACTTACCTGCACGAAGTCAACTACAGTGAACTAATAACGGACAATCAAAATCAGTACCTAAATCCATCATTATTGAAATAAATCATTTAACTTCCCATTCTATCAATATCCAGTCCATTTATTTATTCCTTACAAGCCAGCTATGGATGATGCTAAAACACCTACTTTTTATACTGTCTTATCTTCCTCCGCCGCGGCGGAGTGGCCAAGTGTATTGAGGCGCTATGCTCCGATGCGCGAGGCCGCTTTTCGTCAAGGGTTCGAATCCCCCCTCGGGCATGGATGTTTGTGCCGTCTTTAGTATAAGGTAGTTCATAAGTATTTTGTAAATTTAGGGACTGATGAACCTGCAGTTAATTCCCTTAAGCTTAACAAACATTTTGATTTATCTTCCTCCCGTATTCTTAGAAAATTCAAATGTTTGTAGAGATTATGGGACTTAACTACGGGGTCATCAGTCCCTAAACTTACAAACTACTTATGAACTAGCTAATACTAAGTACGGCACAAATATCCATGCCCGAGGGGGGATTCGAACCACCGACCGTAGTGGCCGTGCAAACTGTGACTGGCGCGCCGCAGAGCGCTCGGCCACCGCGGCCGGCATGCTCTTAGACATTTTGGGAATGAACTCTCCTCTGACCATTTGGTTCTAGATATTTCGTTGGTTTGGTCTTCCTCAAAACCGTGGAATTTCTTAACTGCTGCTTTTAACTAATCTCCCTTTTGTACGGTCTCTAATCGATATGCATTTCATCCAGGTCTCTTCGCACAGTAACACTGTACTCCATTTTACATATGTTTCGGACAAAAGATAGATTGTTCTTGTTGTGCTCTTCAATCCTTAGACTTGTTTGATGCATCTCTCCACATTACCCTATCATGTGGAAGCCTTTTCATCTGAAAATAAGAACAGAAACCTTTTGAAACTGCTTACTGTATTCGTCCCTCTGTCTCCCTCTACGAGTTTTACTCCACACACTTCCTTCTAATGCTAAGTTGACGATATCTTGATGTCTCAGAATTTGTCCCACCAATCAATCCCTTCTCTTATTCAGGATATGCCAGAAACTCCTCCTCAATTTAGTTAAGCACTCCTCATTAGTTACGTGAGCTACCCATCTAATTTTCATTATTCGCAAGGTCTTCCTAACAATTTAATTGACAGAATGAATCTTTCACTCCGCAGCGGAGTGTGCGCTGATATGAAACTTCCTGGCAGATTAAAATTGTGTGCCGGAACCGGGACTCGAACCTGGGACCTTAGCCTTTCGCGGGCAAGCGCACTACTGACTGTGCTATCGCGACACGTCTCACGATGCCGCCTCACAACTTTACTTCCACCAGTACCTCGCCTTCTACTTTCCAAACTTCACAGAAGCTCTTCTGCGAACAAGCAAGACTAGCAGTCCTGGAAGAAAGGATATGATGGAGACATGGCTTAGCCACAGCCTAAGGGATGTTTCCAGATTTAACTGACATTCTATATTAACAAATTTCGCTTTGTCAGAAACGCTTTTCTTCCCATAGCCATTCTGCATTTTATATCTTCTCTACTTCGGCCAACAGAAGTTATTTTGCTACTAGAATACCAAAATCATGTACTACTTCTATTGCTTCCTTACCTAATCTAATTTCTTCATCATCGCCTGATTTTCTGGCGCTACATTCCATTATTCTTGTTTTGCTCTTCTTAATACTCATAACCTCCTTTCAAGACAATGTCCATTTCATTCAATTTCTCTTCCAGGTCCTTTGCCGTCTCTGACAGAATTACTATGTCACCGGTAAACATAAAATTTTTTATATCTTCTCCTTGAACTTTAATTCCCTCTCCAAATTTCTCCTTTCATTCCTCTAAGCTTGCTCAATGTACAGATTGAACAACATTGGGAAAATGCTAGAACCCTGTCTTTTACGCACTTCTTAAACTATTTATCCACTTCATGCTATACTACTGTCTGGTTTTTGTATAAGTTTAATATAACACTTCGCTTCCTATATTTTACCCAAGTTACTTTCAGAATTGGAAAGAGTGTATTCCAGTCGACATTGTCAAAAGCTTTCTCCAAATCTATAAATGCTAAAAACGTAGGTTTGTCTTTCTTGAGCCTATCTTCTAAGTTAAGTCGTAACGTGAGTACTACATCCCGTGTTCCTACATTTATCTTAAATGCAAAATAATCTACCCCAAGGTCGGAGTCCACAAGTTTTTCCATTCGTTTGTAACTAATTTGTGTTAGTATTTTGCAATAATGACTAATTAAACTTATAATTCTGTAATTTTCACAGTTGTATGCACTTGCTTCAATATCCTCATCATCAGAGCTAGTTGGCATATAAATTTGAACTACTCTGGTCGGGGTTTGTTTTGTGTCTGTCTTTTTTACGATAAGGCGTTCACTATGCTGTTCATACTAACTTACCCGCATTCCTATTTTCTTATTCATTATCAGGCCTACTCCTGCGGTACCACCAACTGATTTTATATTTATAACCCTATATTCACCTGACCGGAAATCCTGTTCATCTTCCTCAGAATTCCCCTCCCGGAGATCAGAATGAGGGACTTTTTTACCTCCGGAATATTTTACCCAAGAAGACGGCATCTTCATATATTCATACAGTAGAGCGGCATGTCCTCGGGAAAAGTAACCTGTAGTTTCCCCTTGTTTTCAGCCGTTTGCAGTACCTGTATGGCAAAGCCATGTTAGCTGATGTTGTAAGGCCAACATAAACTGTAACTACTAATAAATACGTTGCTGCCCCTTTTCCGAAATCAAACGTTTGTCTGGCCTCTCCACAGACACCCCTCCGCTATGGTTGCACCTACGGTACAGCTCTCTGCGCTGTTGAGGCATGCAAGCCACCCCACCTCAGCAATGTCGCCGCGGTGGAGTAGCCGAGCGGTCTAAAGCGCCTCGCTGCGGAGCGCGCGGTTGCTAGCCGTGGAGGTTCGAGTCCTCCCTGGGGCATGGGTGTGTGTGTTTTTCCGTAGGTTCGTTTACCTAGGTTTAAGTAGTTTGTAAGCTACGGACTGATGACCACGCAGTTTGGTCCGATAGATTTACAGACATTTGAACTCAACAATGTCTGTGCTTCATTATGGTGGAAAAATAGGTTAGTAACACTAAAAAAAATAGGCAGTTGCTGATGGCCTTTTGACAGAATGAAATTTAATTGCAAATAACCCCTTAAACCGTTATCTGAAACAAAAATTGAATAAACATATTTGCAGAAGAGAAAATTCTCAACAACCCTGTTATTTCCATAACTCGCACCGTTCCAGAAATAACTGCAAAAAAAAAAAAAAAAAAAAAAAAAAAAAAAAAAAAAAACGCGGCTCGACACAGTCACTTAATTTGTAATGTTAGTACAGCAGCTGACGAGATTGAAAGTACTGTCCAATAGCTAATTTGCGTTTGTTTCACCAGGCTTACGGTATCATTACGAAAATAAATTTGAATCACTCCTTTCAATTAGGCAATTGTCGATACAAAAACACTTGGTTTCAGTCTTAGAAAATTTCTTATCAGTAGGGATAGCTGGGATTCCTGATATTAATAAATGTTATGAACAATAATTTATAAAAAAGGACGGTGCACAAATTCAGGGATGAATTATGATACAAAAGTAATTAATCTCTAACAAGAATGGCACAACCTCTACCTTATTATGGTTGATACTGAGGATGTATTCTTTGAAGGAAATTAAAAATCTCTATCCAACTCGGTAGATAATACAGCCAGAAGCTGAAGAACACAACCAACTAGTGGAAGGTACATTTATATTTACCGCGCTGTAGCAAATACGATGTGCGTTATCACCTAATCCCACTACTGCTCTGACAAGACGAATGGCGGCTGGCCACCGTGGATGGGTCGGTTCCACGTGAAGCTGATGCTGTATGACGATGGCTACACAGTGAACGAACTATTTCGTTCAAAAAACTCCTACGTTGGAGTCACTTAAGTATCAAAGTCGAACAAGACATTCTGCTTGCCTCACTGGCCAGAAGCAGAAGAGATGCTCAATTGTAAGCTTGTAAATGAATGCTTCGCATTGCAAATACAATGCACTGAAGTAATAATTTTGTTCCTCTGCTCATAGATAAACAATTACGAATACTTCAAGCAATGCACTCTGCACTTGCAACTAATTGTGAGCTAAGTCACTGAACGCTTTGCAAGCAACTGCCCACCTGCGTCCTCACACCACAAGCGCAGCTAGCCGAATCTATGGCTTACTTTTCAGGAAGTCTCTCCAGACAGTTTTTCCAAGAGCCAGCTACAGCTTCAAATCTCTCCCCCACTTCTACTTCCTTCCGAACATCTTTCCCACGAAAAAGAAGCTGATAGTGACTTCTAGAACGTTTCAACCATTTGGAGGTTGAAATCAACTCCCAATCATATCGTCGCCCTGAGTGTTGGCGCGAAGCGGCATCGGCCGGTCAGTAACCTGTACCCTTGCACTGCCTGGACAACAAGCCGCACCCTCGAGGTACCATTACGACTCCCCTCGTCGTTTGTCAGCCTCCCTCACTGACTTGGCTGCGTTCCCGTTTCCAACGAAGAAAAGTACAACATGCAAATATTGTTAATATTAAATGTTGCCTACCAGCTGCAAGCAGTTGTCTCAGTGACCGATTCAACATTAATATTCCCACACTTCCTACCTATTTTTGATTTCAGACTATCCAGAATCTGATACCAGTAATTACACTATAAACAAATGCAAGTTATTAATTATTAATAAGTAAACATAGCATGTAAGCTGGTGAAATTTCCTGCTGCCTTACAGATTTTATGTAAACCAGTACAGGCAAAGAAAATACTTGAAAAAGAGGACAAACTATTATGATAAAACAGGTAATAGTATTTTAACGGAAAAAGATAATGAAAATACGAGAGAGATATTAAAATAATAGTTTAAAGAGGTAAAAGTTAAAAAAAAGTTTGGCAAAGTCTAAAAATTAGCAAATAATTTTGGCTGTTTGTTAAAATACTAGGTACACTTTGTTAATTTTAAGATTTTTCTTACAGGTGTCATCTATGTGTATCTTTGCATAAGTGACAAAATTTCAGTGTTTGTAGGTACACAAGGATGATCTTTCTAAATTGTGCGTGCCATGCTGTTGACGTTGTCCTTGCAGGAGCCTTAGGTGCATTAGAAGCTTACATTTGTCCACTGCACACTACAAACAGTTGGAAGAGTAGTATCAAAATCACTACAGCATAGTAACTGCATGTCAGGAGACCAAGTGACTATGCTTCTAAAAGCAAGAGTTTATATACAAATCGGCTGAAGCTATGACGTATAGGACAGTATGTAATAACCGAACGTAACAACCTACTTGTGAGTGCAGTGTTCACTCAATGAGCCCTTTAACTGCTGACGTGTCCTCGGTCTTATTCACTCTTGTGGCAGAGTTAAGCGAAGTTATGAAATATTTACAAGCTGACGAATATACCCTCTTGCTCTGCTGGTCGTCTGTCGCAGTCAACAGTCTATGATGGTAGGCTTTCGATTCGCCGATTCAGCGTCTGCTGTCGTCATGAAAACCTGGTTTCGTATTTTACGACAGAGCCGATGACCTATTTCCCCTAGCTTGGCTGGCGATTGCTTGAGCAGTCTAAGATTTAGGGGTAGTGTTATTGGTCCTCTGCTGTTCCTTATTTCCATAAACGATTTGGGAGAAAATCTAAGTAGCTCGCTTAGGTTGTTTGCAGATGACGCCGTCATTTACCGTCTAGTAAAATCATCTGACGATCAAAAACAACTGCAGAACGATCTGAATAAGATATCAGTATGGTGTAAAAATTGACAATTGACTCTAAATAATGAGAAGTGTGAAGTCGTCCACATGAGTACGAAAACAAATCCGTTGAACTTTGTTCACAAGATAAATCAATCAAAAGGGAAGGCGGTAAACTCCTAGGAATTACTATTACTTCAGACTTAAGCCGGAAAGAACACGTAGATAATTTCGTGGGAAAGGCCAACCAGAGACTGCGTTTTATTGGCAGAACGTCTTAAAAGATGCAACAGAAGTACTAAAGAAACTGCATACACTACGTTTGTCCGTCCTTTTTCGTTGGAGTATTACTGCTCAGTGTTGGATCCTTATCATGTGGATTTGACGGAGGACATCGAAAGAAGTCCAAAGAAGGGCAGCTCGTTTCGTATTGTCGCGATACAGGGGAGACAGCATTACGGAAATGATACAGGATCTGGGATGGGAATAATTACAACAACGACGCCTATCGCTGCGGCGTGGGCTACTTACGAAACTCCAATCGCCAACATTCTCCTCCGGGTGCGAAAATATATTGTTGACACCCACTTACATAGGTAGAAATGATCATCAGAATAAAGTTCGAGAAATCAGAGCTCTAACGGAGAGATTCAGGTGTTCTTTCTTGCCGCGCGCTATTCGAGAATGGAATGGGAGATAAGTAGTATAATGGTTCGAAGAATCCTCTGCCAGGCACTTAAATGCGATTTGCAGAGTATCTCATGTAGATGGAGATGTACATGTTAACAAGTTACTCTCTCACCATTTTGCGCTGTAACAGCGTGATAAAATAATTAGGATAGAAGTATCAACCAATACGGTTTACACATTCTCAAAACGGTATCAAAGAAACAACTATCGAGATAATGGGTACACACCAACAGTAACTGAATTCGGAACAAATTTCATAAATCTATCTTCATGGAGGAGCAATAGAGAAAAAGAAAAGAGCCTCTAATATTGAGGAGCTTCTAAGGAAACGATCAGGACACACATAAAAAAGGGATGTAGACAGAGAGGAAGTAGAAAGAAGAATGCAAGGACGGATGTATTGATTTATTCTGCCCTGTAAAATGGTTAGTGAAATAAATAAATAACGGCTTATGGCGCAATAACTTCCCCTCCAGCCGTTACGGCCGGGACGCCGGTGGGGACGTTGTTTGAGTTTAGCGCGCCCTGATTCCCTGGACGTGGCCTCGCTGGCCCACAGCAGGCCATTACGGCGTGTCAGCCGGGCGCCGTAATAATGAAAAATACTTGGCGCGCTCTAATCTGAGGCGGCCAGGCGCGCAAAGTGTCCACACACCCACAGGCCGCTCCTCAAGCTGAGACTCCGTGGCGCCGAGGAGGAGCACACACTGGAAAACAAGCACAAAAAATAGAAAACGCACTGGCCTGCTTTACCGCCCACTTTAAATTTCCCCTTAGTTTTATGATTTTTGCAAACATTTCGTACAAAAATAATAAATATAAATAACTTGTTATATCTCGGGCCACAATAGGTATGGGAAGGGGAGGTTGGCAAAGCTCATAGGTGACAGTGTAGTAGGGGGTGGGGGTTTCACTCATGGAAAAATTCCTGTAGTAGTTGGTGTTAGGGCTGCACCTTTTTTAGACTGAAGACAGCTGATAGATATTCCTGCTTAAAGGAAGTCCCTCTAAGAAATGAACCACCTTTGACAAAGTCTAAGAATATAAGTAATAAGGGAATTACTGTTTTTCATCAAAATATACAGGGTATCAGAGATAAAGTTAATGAAATGCTTATTGATACTGATTCTGACATTATTGGTATTTCAGAGCACTTTTTAAGTGGTGTGACAATTAAGAGACTTCCTTTGCCAGGATACAGGTTAGCTGCCTTCTACTCTAGGAGTTCCTTGCAGTGTGGGGGAGTGGCCATGTATGTAAAAAACGATTTTTCATCGGAGTCAATCGATTTTTCTAAACACTGCACAGAACAGATATTTGAATGTTGTGCAGGAGTTGTTAATGTTATTGGAACTAAACTAGTAATAGTTGTTATTTATAGATCCCCTGACTCAGATTTTAAAATGTTTCTGCCCAAGCTGGAATTGGTTCTGGGTTCACTGTATAGGAAGTATAAAAATTTAATTGTGTGTGGAGATTTCAACATTAATTGTGTAAGTGATAGCTCAAGGAAAAGTCAGCTGTTAGATCTATTTAATTCCTATAACATGATGCAAACAGTATTTTTTCCAACGAGAGTGCAAGGAAATTGCAGTTCTACCATTGACAATATTTTTGTTCATTCTTCATTATTAGAGGGGCACTCTGTCAGCAGAATAGTAAACGGCCTATCAGACCACGATACCCAACTTTTATTTCTAAAAAGTATTTGTCCTCAAACAAATGTTAAACATAAATATCAACTACTCAGAAAAGTTAATCCAGTTGCAATTGAGACCTTTTTAAGCATAATTAAGGAACAAGAATGGCAGGATGTTTATAGTGCTGATAATGCAGATGATAAATATAATGCTTTTCTGAACACATTTATTATGCTGTTTGAAAGTTGCTTTCCGCTGGAACGCTCAAAACAGGGTACTTTCAGTAACAGACAGCCAGGGTGGCTGACAAAGGGGATAAGAGTATCATGTAGAACTAAGCGGGAGTTGTATCAAAATGTTAGAAGCAGTCAGAATGAAGATGCAGTAGCTCATTACAAACACTACTGTAAGGTTCTGAAAAAAGTCATTAAGAATGCAAAAAGTATGTGGTATGCAAAAAGAATAGCAAACTCTCGGGATAAAATTAAAACTATCTGGTCATTCGTGAAGGAAGTGTCTGGTCAGGAGCAGCAGGTAGAAGATATAATGTCAGTGCGTAGTAGGAATGTTTCTGTTACTAACAAGTTAGATATATGTGCAATATTCAATAATCACTTTCTGAATATAGTAGAGGAACTAAACAAAACTCTAGTTTCTACAGGTAATCATATAACGTTTTTAGAAAATGCGTTTCCGAGGCTGTTACCTGAAATGATCCTTCATGATACTTCCATAGGTGAGACTGAGTCAATAATTAAATCACTAAAGACTAAGGACTCTTGTGGATATGATGGGGTATCTAGCAGAATTCTAAAGTACTGTTCTCCATATGTTAGCCCAGTACTAAGCCATATTTGTAATTTTTCCTTTCAGAATGGTCAGTTTCCTAACAGATTAAAGTACTCAGTAGTGAAACCGCTTCATAAAAAAGGAGAAAGGGATAATGTAGACAACTATAGACCTATTTCTATGCCATCGGTTTTTTCCAAAGTTATTGAAAAGGCTGTATATTCAAGATTAATTGATCATTTCAGTTCACATAATTTCCTGTCAAACGTACAGTTTGGTTTTAGAAGTGGTTTAACGACTGAAAACGCTATATTTTCGTTTCTCTGTGAGGCACTTGATGGGTTAAATAAGAGGCTACGGACATTAGGCGTCTTCTTTGATTTAACAAAAGCGTTTGATTGTGTTGATCACAAAATATTGTTGCAGAAGTTGGAACATTATGGAATACGGGGAGTAGCCCACAACTGGTTCGCCTCTTACTTTAATAATAGACAACAGAAGGTAATTCTCCGCAGTGTAGAAAATGGCTATGACGTGCAATCCCAATGGGGCACAATTAAGTATGGGGTGCCCCAGGGGTCTGTTTTGGGACCATTGCTGTTTCTTATTTATATAAATGATATGCCTTCGAGTATAACAGGTGATTGTAAAATATTTTTGTTTGCTGATGATACCAGCTTGGTAGTGAAGGATGTTGCTCGTAATATTGACACAGTATCAAATAAAGCAGTTCAAGAGATAAGTTCATGGCTAATAGAAAACAAGTTGATGTTAAATCACAGTAAAACTCAGTTTTTACAATTTCTAACACATAATTTGACGAAATCTGACATTATGATTACACATAATGGGCATGTGATAAGTGAGACTGAACAGTTCAAATTTCTAGGTGTTCATATAGACAGTAAGCTGTCATGGAAAGCCCATGTTCAGGATCTTGTTCCAAAACTAAATTCTGCTATATTTACCATTAGAACAATATCTGAGATAAGTGATTTTTCAACACGAAAAGTAGTCTATTTCGTTTACTTTCACTCACTTATGACGTACGGCATTGTTTTTTGGGGTAAATCGCCTGATGCAAAAAGGATATTTCTGGCTCAAAAACGGGCGGTTCGAGCAATATCTGGTGTAAGTTCGCGAACGTCATGTCGACCCCTTTTCAGTAGTCTGGGAATTTTGACTCTGGCGTCACAATACGTTTTTTCTTTAATGTCTTTTGTTGTTAATAATATCAGCTTATTCCCACGAGTTAGTAGCTTTCACTCGGTGAATACTAGATAGATGTCTAATCTACATTTGCACCACACCACCTTAACACTTGTGCAGAAAGGGGTGCAGTATTCTGCGGCATCCATTTTCAATAAGCTGCCACAAGAACTAAAGAATCTTAGCACTAATCCACATGCTTTCAAATCTAAATTGAAGAGTTACCTCGTGGCTCACTCCTTTTATTCTGTCGAGGAGCTCCTAGAAAAGTTAAACAATTAAGCTAATTCATTTTTTCTTTATTGATTCTTTTCACTTTGTCTTAAGATTGTCGTGTGCAAAGGACTACTTAAAATTTTTCTATTACCATTCTTGTGTAACAATGTATTGACTTGTTCCATGACCATGGAGTCTTACTCCTCAAGTGGGTACTATGGAATAAAAAAAATAAATAAATAAATAAAAAAAACCAAATAAAAAAAATAAAAAATAACAGTGTTAGAAATGTCGTTGCTCTTGTTGTGGTCTTCAGTCCGGAGACTGGTTTGATGCAGCTCTCCACAATACCCTATCCTGAGCAAGCCTCTTCATCGCCTCATAAGAACGGCAACCTACTTCTGTCTGAATCTGCTTACTGTATCCATCTCTTGGTCTTCCTCTGCGGTTTTTACCCCACACACTACCCTCCAACGATAAATTCACAATTCCTTGATGTCTAAGAATGTGTCCAACCAATCTATCCCTTCTTTTAGTTAAGGTATGCCAGAAATTTCTGTTTTCCCCAATTCTGTTCAGTAGCTCCTCATTAGTTACGCGATCCACCCACCTAATCTTCAGCATTCTTCTGTAGCACCATATTTCAAAAGCCTAAATCCTCTTCCTGTCCGCACTGTTTATCGTCCATGTCTCACTCCCATACAAGGCAACACTCCATACAAATGCCTTCAGGAAGGACTTCCTTAGGCTGAAATCAATATTCGATGTCAACAAATTTCTCTTTTTCAAGAACGCTTTTTTACCCATTTCCATTCTGCATTTTATATCATCTGTACTGCGACCATCGTTCGTTATTTTACTGCCCAAGTAACAAAACTCACCTACCTCCTTTATTACTTCGTTTCCCAATCTAATTCCTTCAGCATCACCTGATTTTCTTACACTGCACTCCATTGCCCTAGTTTTGCTCTTGTTAATGTTCATCTTATATGCACCTTTCAGCACACTGTCCATTCCGTTCAATTGCTCTTCCAGGTCCTTTGTTGTATCTGACAGAATTACCATGTCGTCGGCGAAACGCAATGTTTTTAATTCTTCACCCTGAACTTTAATTCCTTCTCCAAATTTCTCCTTGCTTTCCTTTATAGCTTGCTCAATGTACAAATTGAATAACAATGGAGAAAGACTACAAGCCTGTCTTACTCCCTTTCCAACCACTGCATCCCTTTCATGCCCTTCAACTCTGACAACTGCTGTCTGGTTTTTGTACAAGTTGTAAATAACCTTACGCTCCCTATATTTTACTCCTGCTTGCTTCAGAACTTGGAAGAGTTTATTCGAATCAACATTGTCAAAAGTCTTCTCCATATCTACAAAAGCTAGAAATGTAGGTTTGCCTTTTCTTAATCTATCTTCTAGGATAAGCCGTAAAGTGAGTATTGCCTCCCGTGTTCCTACATTTCTCCTGAACTCAAACTGATCTTCCCCGAGGTCGCCTTCTACCAGCTTTTCCATATGTGTATATGTCGTATATTGACATAATGTAATGATACTTTTTTTTATCGCTGATGTTGAAAACCAGAATTGAAATTTAACTAACCGTAAGATCAGCAATGAATATTAATTTTTGAAATGGTTAATACACCGAAAGGACCACAAAAGATTCCGCCGTCAGTTCTCAGTAGCAATATAAGTTAAAAATTACAACACCAGAAAGCACCATTACATAAGAAAATAGCGGAATCAGTTACCTGGTATGCATTCATTGGTGGAAGCCGTGACACTGCAGTTGAACCTGTATGAACTGATTAATATCTTCGTTCTCGTTAACTGATGCTTGGTTTCATGACTATTAATTATTAAAGTTTTAAGACCGTGTGCAATTTTGATCACTATGGTTATCGAAAGTTAACAGAATGAAGATCACTATGGTTATCGAAAGTCAACAGAATGAAGATTTCCTGCAGGCATTGAATTCAATTTTTAATATAAAATGAGAGTAAATAAATTTTGCATCGAGAATGTTCTTTTGTCATCATGAGACAATAGGCAACAATAACAAAACATCAATTTACTAATATTGCTGAAAATCAAGTCATAAATTAAATGAAAGATGGGGAGAAATAGTCATTATTTAAAGTCATTATTTAAATAAAATAGGAATTCCAAATGAAATTTAAAATTTATTACATTAAAGGATGCTAACCAGGATTCACACTTACATGGTTTGGAAGGTCGAGTAAAATACGTCCGCTCAGTATGAAGGTAGAAAAACGAAAGACGACAAGCGATTCCGTTTTCTCTCCAGATCGTTTGAAATAGTTGAATGTATAACTTCAAACAAGGATAATCAGAGATTTATTGGCAGAGAGAACGGATGCTAGCGACAAGCGTCGCAGATATAATTTTCAATAAAAAAATATTAATGTATTGCTACAATAATGCGAAAGAATAGTGCAAACACAGTTATTAATTATTTATTTACACTCGTATATCACACAATATATCTTTCGGTATTTAATGCCATCGTCAGGTGTTTCTGCAAAAACATTTTCTTATATGAGTATGTATCCAAATGCTACATAAATAAATTTACGTAAATAACATTTTACAAATTTCACTTAGAAAGTGTGCAGTACGTATCGTATTTACAGGTTGTAAGTGCTTCAACTGACTACTTAATAGGTGATGATTTACATTTGATTTATGAATTGTAGCCAGTAACAGCATCTGTCAATACCTCAGAATACTATACGTTTACAAATATTTACAAATTTTTCTTTCAGAGAGAAAATATAGAAGTTAACAGATATGGCATTATTTTCTTTATTATTTCTGTCTATGTTGTTATTAGCGATTTTGGTTAAAAACTTTTATTAGAAACTTTGAAACATGTTATAGATTATACATTTATATTTGACATGGTTGTCTTTATTTCGTCTTTGGTTGATTTTTAACATTATAGTACAATCTCTGATTTATGTAAACATTGTCAAATCACCGTTATTTTCGCGAATATTTATGAAACTATGCAAGACATGAAAAAAACATAAGATACCAAAGTTGTAAAAATTGTCTGCTTTAAAAAAATTTTCATTCAGTTTTCTTGCCATATGAACGATGAAATCGTTTTTAAGTCTCTCTCTCTCTCTCTCTCTCTCTCTCTCTCTCTCTCTCTCTCTCTCTCTCTCTCCCTCTCTCTCTTTTTCGTTTAAATTTCGAGCTGTCAAAAGGCGATCACAAAGGCCCACTTTTAGTGTTACCAACGTAATGTGGGCCAAAACAGCTCTGTTTCAACCAGGAGACGAAAGTTATACGGTATTTATCTTATGATGAGCTTGTATTTATAAAGTAATAAATCTTTCTATTTATGCACAAACAATTTACAAATCACTATTTTGTATTCGAACAATACCAATAAACACTGTTTTCGCTGTTTTTGGGGCAAGCTCATTTTGTAACATCCTCATTCAATAAGGAATTTCATTACCCTTGCATGAATCCTGCGAACACATCGTTATACTAATATTACTTCATGCACTAAACCTGTGCGACCTTCCTATCGGTACTCACCAATTAGAATTGGGCAAAACATATCTCAGGGGAGTAAAAGCTTTATGGCTCGTTGTCTCTGTTCGTAGGGGTGAGTTATGTATGTCAGCTTCTATGCCCTAAACAGTTACCCATCTGTTTAAACGGCTACCTAAACAGCTACCTATCTATTTAAACGAGATCAATAATTAATCTGTAGTATATTCGGTCTATAAATCTGTATATGATGAAACGAAGATATATTTAAACAAACAAAATGGATTCTAAGATAAAGAAGTGATTCACTCATGAATTCTTTATAAATGGAGTTTACTACTCTTTTTGGAAATGAAAATGTGGAGGTGGTCCTACTTTATACATCGGTATATAACTGAATATTTCCCCACTATTGTTCATGAGACGCACAAGAGGTATCACACGCGCTCGAGAATAAATGTTCCAAATTATCACTCGTAAATTAGTGAAGTTCATCAGCATTGCTGTTCCAAATTAATCCTCGATTATATAACATTATTTGTTATGAAACACAGTTTGTCATCACACGAGTACACGAGAACACGATTTCTGAATTATCGCCGTTCCACAGCCCTACAACCGACCATAATTTCCCACTTTTCACCAGAGACTAAGTTCAGCAGTCACAGTCCCGTAAATTTTATAAGTTCACACATGCCTAACTCTTTAAATCAAAAGTTCGTAACGCGGATTCAGACCGCCCAGCGTCACAACCTTTCACCATCGCGTCCATGTTACGAGTCCCTTCCCAAGCGTTCGAAAGCGTGCCCTACCTGCTCCCAAAATTGTATCTTAAATATCACAGAATTAAATGCTTTGACCACCTCGCTACAAATGTTATTTACATTTAACAAACAAATACGGTTTTAACAATACTAAAAATCGGTTGAGACTGCAGCTATTTGCTCAGGTAGCTATTAAGCGTGGCGTCTCACTGTTCAAATATACAGCCGCCGTCGAAATATAGTTACACAATTAATATTTAATTTATCATGGCTTTTTGTACAAATATATTCAGTTCTTATGCACAATTAATACATATAATTGTTTATGTGTAAATTATCTGCTGCATATGTACTATTTTTAGTCGACCATGAAATATTTAAGTGGCAGTCTATCACACAAAACGAACTTTACTAGAATAATAATAAATATAATAAAATACATATATAAAAGTAATGCGCTTTGCTGGGTTCATGTTTTGTGTGACTGTGGTGGAATCCATGTTCTGACACAAGAATATCACTACCTCAACGAAAATCAGAACAAGCGAGTAAAACAAAGTTTATTGAAAGAATACGGAAATAACGTGGTGCGTCTTTTAAGATAGGTAGCATGATGCAATGCTGCCCATTTGCTTCTTAAATTATTACTGATAAACACTAAGTATCAATAATTGTAAATACATGTCTTATAATATCATTATTATAGAACTGAAATTTATCGGCTTTTTATCTGTAAGGGATATTGAAATTTTAATCACGGCGTTTGATTCTCCCAAGTCTCCTGAATCCATTCAAATAATATGCAATATGATCCATCCCTGATTTTATATGGATTTTTAGAACACTGTTTGTGGCTATATTGTATTTCAGTTACAATATCGGAGAGCCGCTCTCGCTCAGCCAAGATCGCCGTTTCCTGTTTCTGAGCAGATTAGGAACCCCCTAACTACCAGTATTCCATTCACTAGGTCCAAAATGTTAATCGGCCAGCTGGGAAACGCAACAGCCTGACAAAACCCGACGTTCACATGGAAACAATCAGCTTTCTCCTGTGTCTGTAATGTCACAACTGTATTGGGCGTTATAGACTGCAGCATTAAAGTTTTCACAAATTGAAATCACAATTTATGAATACAACGTACGTCAGAACCTACAGAAAGCATGCACCAGAGGAAGAAAAGAAAAGTCATCTGTTAATTTAAGTCCGACCAAGCAACATTAGCACGGGCCACAGTGCACTATTGGCTTTGTAACTAAATGTCTCGCTACGTTTCCTTACTAAGGATCACCCACTCACTAATCGCAATCCCGTCCAAAGTATGCATAGTGTACTGATTATCAGAATGAAATAAATTCAGGCAAGGTAGTTTGTAAGTAATTTGAGCAACTCACTGAGGGTTTTCGTGTCAGAAATTTGAGTATATTAATCCAGGCAACACAAAGGGCAAATTCTACCAATGTTTTTCTCAGATCAAGAAAACCTCAAATATACCAGGTTAATTTCGAATAGCCGCGATGGAGTAGCCGAGCGGTCTAAAGCGCCTCGCTGCGGAGCGCGAGGCTGCTCGCCGTCAGAGATTCGAGTCCTCCCTGGGGCATGGGTGTGTGTATCGTCCTTAGGTTAGTTTACCTTAGTTTAAGTAGTTTGTAAGCAACGGAGTTGACTACGCAGTTTGGTCCTATAGATTTACAAACATTTGAATTTCGAATACGCGGACCACACGTGTCGTAATTCGGAGAAAATGTAGACAAGAAACTTAAACTTCAACACCGCAAAGATTTAGAAACGATGTTCTCAGTTACTAAATGACATAATCACAAGTCCTAAGAATTACTCGGTAAGTTCAAAAATGTTCAAATGTTTGTTAAGCTTATGGGACTTAACTACGGGGTCATCAGTCCCTAAACTTACAAACTACTTATCAACTACCTTATACTAAGGACGGCAGAAATATCCATGCCCGAGGGGGGATTCGAATCCCCGACCGTAGTGGCCGTGCAGACCGTGACTGGAGCGCCTCAGTCTCCTCGGCCACCGCGGCCGGCTACTCGGTAAGTGGGCATTACTTCACAGTTCGACACAATAAATACGTAAATCAAATTCCGTGCACCGCTCTTATTTGATCTACATAAACATTTCTACGTTCGAAGACCAACACAGATAAATTTACCGTCTACGCCGCTAGGCGACTCCCATGTCGTGCAACGAGCCACAGCAAACCCTCATACAAAATGGCTGAAAACAGACTGCACCATATACAAGATTGCCGCCGATATTTATACACTATATTGAGCCTGTAAAATACATAAAAATTATAAATAAGACAAGATTTAGAAACATTATATATGAATTGGATTGTATATTTTCTCAGCATTACAATGCTGTAATAACATCTGTCTTACAAAAATTACTTTTATTGTAAAATATACATCTGTATCAGCATTAATTCTCTACAAATCACAGTTAAGTGCATGGCAGAGGGATCATCGAAACACTTTTATGATATTTCTCTACCGTTACATTCGCTAATGGCGCGCGGCGAAAAAATGACACCTGAAAGTTTTCGTTTCGTTTTGATTTACCTTAATTTATTGCGACGATATGTATCACTATGTAGGAGGATGCTAACAAAATACGCACGTAATTGGCGGATAAAGTTGGTGTAAGAAGTTTTGCAAATAGATCTCGCCGCAGCGAATAACGCTTTCTATTAATTATTTCCAGTCGAGCTCATGCATTATTTCCGTGACACTCTCTCCACTGTGTCGGAATGATATAAAACGACCTGCTCTTCTCTGAACTTTTACATGTTCTCCGTCAGTCCCAGTTGTTGGGGATCCCACAATGTGCAGCTATACTCCAAAATAGGACACACAATTGTAGTGTAGGCAGTTTGTTTAGTAGAATTGTTGCACTTTCTTAGTGATCTGAGAATGAAACGTAGCGTTTGGTTCGCCTTTCCTATGACATTTTCTGTGTGATATTTCCAGTTAAGGTTCACATGTTCAAATGTTTGTAGAGCTTATGGGACTTAACTACGGGGCATCAGTCCCTAATCTTACAAACTACTTACGAACTAGCTAATACTAAGGACGGCACAAATATCCATGCCCGATGGGGGATTCGAACCCCGACCGTAGTGGCCGTGCAGAACGTGACTGGCGCGCCGCAGTCCTCTCGGCCACCGCGGCCGGCCCAGTTAAGGTTGTTAGTAATTGTAGTTCCTAGGTATCTAGTTCAACTTACAGCCTTCAGTTTTGACTGATTTATCGTGTAAATGATGTTTAACGGATTTCTTTATGTGCTCACATGGATGGCCAATAGTGAAGCATTTAATCAACATAGTGAAGAACACATTATATTACTATACTGTGTTCGATATGTATGTATATTTATTCTTTAGCGATCACACCCATGACCTCCACAGACGAAGCTTAGTAGCTACAAACGTCGGTTAGTTAGTAATGGTTAATTGGTTAGGAAAAAGACGCCAAATTCAGGAGTACAAATGATTCATCATCTACGCAAAATTTGTCTAATTTTAACATCTAGTATGCAAGCATCAGTTGATCAAGTTATTATGACAATGGTGTAGCCGCGACGGAGGACCCCAGCGCATTGAGGCCTATGCTACGATGCGCGATGCCGTTCCCCGTCGGGGGTTCGAATCTCCCCTCGGGCATAGATGTTTGTGCCGTCTTTAGTAAAGTTCATAAGTATTTTGTACGTTTAAGGACTGATAACCCCCGCAGTTAAGTCCCATAAGCTTTACAAGCTTTTAAACAATTGTGTACCAAACAACATGAAATATGTAGGCCTACAGCGCTATATCAATTCTAACTTTAAATGTGCAAGCATCAGGTGTCAAAAATACTATGTCCATTGTGTACCAAACGAAAATGTGGCATGAACAGTACTGTATCAGTTTTTAATTGATATATTTTGCATTTTGTAATAAGTATTTTATTAATTTGATGAAGTAACGTTTGATCATTTGATAATGGCAACATAGCTTCTAGAAACAAGTAACGACATACTATAAATGAGCAATTTATAGCTCCGATCTTCTTATTCAAGTCATCACATTTTAAAAAAATTCATTACTTAGGGTCAACTGCCTCTCCGGGGGACACCACCTTGACGAAGCACTGTCCGTGCGGGTGGAGAGGCTTGCGTATCCGCGTGAAGCAGAGGGCTATACCGAAGGTAGAGAACCTACTGCCGGAAAGACCTCAGCTGATGGATAAGACCAAGCGTGTCCCACAACGTCCCGTCTTCCTTATCCTCCCCATTCCTTTCCCAATTCCTTTCCCAACCCAAGGTGTGATGCCATCCGTGCCGAGGGATGCGTGGCACATGGGTGGATGTGTCTCGAATGGTGCCTCAGGGATACCGGGCGACCTCCCTGAGTAAGTAGCCTTGCACCGCGCGTGGTTATCGTGGCGTGGACCATATAAATCCCCAAATCTCGTGGGACTAAGATGAACACGGAGAAAGAAAGTATTTTAAAAGAATCTGAGGGGCAATCTGAGACCTCAGATACTCAGACATCGGGATCAGGACCGATGGAGTGCACTCCTGAATCAGGGTCTAGACCTGAGCAAGAAGTGGGAACCGTAACAGAGAAGTTGGACCATATTAGGATTAAGGCCTTGTCTGGGGCTCAGAGAAGGAAACTTCTCAAGGAACAGAAGCAAAAGGAAGGAAAAGAATTGCTTCCTAAGCACAAGTGGAGGGAATCAAAAGGGCTTGAGCCCAATACCTCCAAAAAGAAACTGCCTCAGGTCGAAGGGGATACACAGACCCCCTAGACGTCAAAGGTGGCAAGAGGCTTAGGGAGGAATCTAAGACTCCCTCCTCTCTGGACAAACGTGATCCTAAAAGGCTGAGGCAGGAAATAGGGAAACAGACCTATAGTACTGCAGTCTCGGTCTTTAGAATGGCGGTTGTCCAAGAAGGATACCCACTGGTGAGCATCACCTCGCAGCAGGAGGAGCTCGTGCAGATGGCCCTCTTTGAAGAGATTGGGGGAGACGCTGGTCCAGGACCCAAATTCAGGAGGGTCTCTCTAGATTGCGGGGCCCTCATTTTCGTCTGCGAGGGGGAGCACTGAGCAGAATGGCTTAAGTACAAGGTGCCCATGGGAGGACGCTAAGCTGCTGGTCAAGACAGCAACCAAACTCCTGATGAAGACCGCAATCGTATCAATATCGGTACCAAAGATCCTTAAGGATGTCCCTCCAAAGACTCTGTTCGAGAAAATAAGGGTCCAGAACCCAAAAGTCTTGACAGAGGAGGGTAATTAACCAAAAAGTCGTTCCAGAAGGACGAACCCTGGTGGTGGAGGTCGGAGAGAAGTCCCTGAAGGCAATGCGAGAGCAAGGCTGAAACTGTTTTTAGGGTTCTCGCAGGTCGCCGTCAGGGTAATCAAAGATCTTAAAGGCAATAATGGCAGCAAGATGGGGACTGGATGTGCTGCAGATAAACCTGCAGCACAGTAAAGGGGCCACTGCTGCCCTGAGCCGTCGCCTGGGGAGACAGAAGGTGGACGTGGCCCTGATACAAGAACCTTATTTATACAAAGGGGGTGTATCGGGCCTCAGTGGTTCTAGAGGTAAGCTGATTTATGCTAGAAATCTAAAAAACTCCAGAACATGCATTTATGTTAGAAATAGAATACCTTTCATACCAATGATGGATTTTTGTTCCAGGGACTTGGTGACCATCAGGATGCAGCAGCGTGAGGAAGGCATCAAGAGGGAAATTGTTTTGGCCTCAGCATACCTTCCTTATGAAGACAGCTCTCCTCCTCCTTTGGAAGTGAGGAGACTGACGGAAGCCTGCCACCGGCAAAGTGACGAACTGTTGGTGGGATGTGATGCCAATGCCCACAATCTATCGTGGGACAGCAAGAACACCAACAGTAAAGGTGAGCACCTTCTTGAATTTCTCCTGTCTAACAACTTGGAGATCCTGAATAGGGGTGATGAACCTACAATCAGGAATAGTAGAAGGGAAGAAGTAATTGACATAACTTTTGGTTCCATGATGATGGGAAGTTACGTCAATCAATGGCATGTGGTCCTGGAGCCATCCTCATCAGATCACATGTATATTAAATTCAAAGTTGAAATGGGAACCAGACAGACCATGGCCTATAGGAATCCCAGGAAAACGGACTGGGAGACATATAGGAGAGAAATGTTTCAAATGTTTGTTAAGCTTATGGGACTTAACTACAGGGTCATCAGTCCCTAAGCTTACAAACTACTTATGAACTAACTAAGACTAAGGACGGCACAAATATCCATGCCCGAGGGGGGATTCGAACCCCCGACCATAGTGGCCGTGCTGACCATGACTGGAGCGCCTGAGTCACCTCGGCCACCGCGGCCGGCTATAGGAGAAACCTTGACTTCAGCCTATCGGAAATTAAAACTTCGATAAGGAATCCAGCAGAGTTTGAGGAAGTAGGAGAGGTCGTAACCTCTGCTATAGTGACCTCATACCAGGACAACTGCTCAATCACTAAGAAGTGCACAAATAGGAGTGTGCCTTGGTGGAATAATAACCTGGAAATGCAAAGGAAACAGGTACGAAGACTGTTTAACCTTGTGAGGCGCAAAGGACACTGGGCAAAGTATCGTGAGGCCCTTGTCAATTACAACCTTGCCATCAGACGGGAAAAGGAGGCACCTGGAAGTTATTCTGTGAGGAAGTGGAGGGCACGGCTGCTCAAGCGAGACTTCATAAAATCCTCACTAGAGTACCAACTAATCCAGAAGGAACATTGTGGAAGGAGGATGGGGAGTATACAAAGACAGCAAATGAAACGCTGGAACTGCTCCTCAAGACTCACTTTCCTCAATATACTCTGGGGGATAACTCAGACCAGAATGTGATTCCTGGGAGACAACGGTTCTCAGGTATTCGCAAAGAGGACTGGGATCTGGCCAAGGAGTGTGTCGATTTCAGTAAGGTCCGATGGGCGGTGGGAACATTTCAACCGTTCAGGTCACCTGGCCCCGATGGAATCTTTCCAGCTCTCCTGCAACAAGCGGGAGAAAATCTTATTAGATTCCTATGCAGGTTATTCAGGGTTAGCCTAGCAGCAGGAATCATTCCCAATGCCTGGAGAGTTGTCTCCATTCCAAAGCCAGGGAGAATTGATCATATCAAGGCCAAGGATATGAGACCAATCAACCTGTCCTCCTTCATTCTTAAGACATTGGAAAAGCTGGTTAATGTGTATGTTGGAGAAAGGAGGGTAAGTAGGATTCCTCTACATTCAAACAAACATGCATATCAACCAGGTAAATCATGTGAGACAGCTCTCCACCAACTTGTTGGGAAGGTGGAGAAAGCACTACACTTTCAAGAAATAGCCCTCTGTATCTTCCTGGACATTGAGGGGGCTTTTAGCAACACGACCTTCGATTCCATGGTTAGGGCAGCAGAGGTGCATGACCTAGGGACCACGATATGTAGGTGGACTAGGGCCATGCTCAGTGGAAGAAAGGTAGAGGCTTCCATGATGAATGAAAAAATGGTAATCAACACCACTAGGGGTTGCCCGCAAGGAGGAGTTCTTTCCCCTTTATTGTGGAATCTAGTGGCGAATGATCTCATTGGAGAATTAAACTCTAGGCAGTACTTTTGTCAAGGATACGCAGATGATCTTCTCATAGTAATACTTGGCAAATTTGCTGACACAGTGAAGAATATGGCACAAGGTGCTTTGGACATTGTGCAAGACTGGTGCAGAAAACAGGATCTGGGGGTTAGTCCTAACAAGACTGTTGTTGTACCATTCACAAGGAAACATATCCAACACTCAAGTTGGAATCTAAAGCTTTTCAATGAAGCGCTACCTATGAAGGGGACAGTGAAATATCTAGGGGTGACCGTAGATGAGAAACTGACATGGACCCCTCACATTAGGAATATTCGCTCCAAGGCAAAAGGTACTTTAGTAAGTACCAGGAGAGCTTGTGGCAAAAATTTGGGCCTGAGCCCCAACGGTATGCACTGGATATACACCACAGTGATTAGACCCAGGATCACCTATGGGGCGGTCGTGTGGTGGAAGAAGGTAGAACAGCAGGTTGGTGCTAAGGAGCTTCGTAAGGTGCAGAGACTAGCCTGCTTAGCCATAACAGGCGGAATTAGCAGCACACCAACTGCTGGGATGGAAACCATGCTGGATATGCCCCCATTACACATTTGGGTCAAGATGGAGGCGGCAGCTGGTGCCTACAGACTCAAATCTGTCAACAACTGGAACTCTTTGGGATATCCAGAATCACACACTAAAATAGTGAGTGAGGTAAACATAGGAAAGGTTGGGGAAATGCCAGCGGACTATATTATAACCCAATACTGCTTCAACAAGCCTTTCAGTATAACAATTGGAAGTAGGGAGCAGTGGGAGAAAATAGTTCGACACCGTACAGGGGATATTTTCTGGTTCACTGACGGGTCGAAATCAGACCAAGGCGTTGGAGCAGGGTTATACGGAGTGCAGCCAAGAGTGGAGGGCGTCATCTCTCTAGGGAAACTGGTCTCAGTATTCCAGGCCGAAATCACTGCCATCAGGGCATGTGTGGAGGAGAATTTGCGTAGGTGCTACAAAGATCGTAGCATCTATATCTATTCAGACAGCCAGGCAGCCCTGAGATCACTGGCAGCTCCTATAACAAGGTCTAAAATTGTTGCAGAATGTCACAGGGTTCTAGTGGAGCTAAGGGAAAGCAATAGAGTAAACCTATTGTGGGTCCCTGGCCACTCGGGGATCAGTGGCAACGAACATGCCGACAGATTAGCCAGGATGGGGGCAGAGACTCCATTTATTGGACCGGAACCTGTCCTGACAATCACCAAGGCAATGATCAAATTGGAGTTACGTAACTGGCTCAGAAGACAGCCCGCAGAATATTGGACCAAAGTCTATCAACAAAAACATGGCAAGGTAATGATGCCAAAGTCATGTTTTAAAAGAAGCTCTGCAATCCCGGGTCTGAGCAGGAGAGAGATTAGACTCATGGTTGGATTGCTGACAGGCCATGGGAATTTCAAAAAACACCTACATACAATGGGAATAAGAGAAGAGGACCCTAAATGTAGGATTTGTGATGACGGTGATGAAACTGCATCACATCTGATCTTCGAATGCATTGCATTGGAGAGTAAAAGGCACAGACCATTTGGGACAACCAGACCCGAAGAAATTGTGTCTAATAAAGAACTGGTAAAGGGACTCCTTGCACTGTTCAAGGGCATTGGTTGGCTTTACTGGACATACAGGGAGCGATACCGCACAATGAACTTAGTTTCGGTGCGGGCAGTGGCGGGTTAGACCAAGACTGTTTTGGCTTCCCTGAAAGAATCAAATCAAATTAATCAGAGTCAACTGACAATTTTTTATTTATTTATTTATTTATTTATTTATTTTTCTTTTTTTTGCCATGCAGATATCTTCCTAAAGTCGTTTTGCAATTGTTGTTGTTTATCTAGTGACATTACTTACATAAACGACAGTATCATCCGCGAACAGTCTAAGACAACTGCTTAGAATGTCTCCTTAATCGTTAATAAGGAACAGTAGGGGCCCTATAACACTTATCAGAGGAACGCTAGGTACGACCTCAGTTTTAGTCGATGACTTTCCTTTCCGTCAATTCCTACGTACTGTGTCCTTCCTGACAGGAAATAGCAAATCCAGTAGCAATTAGATTAGAAGACACTTGTGACGTACAGTGTCAAAGCTTTCCGAAATACTAAACATAATTGTTTTGGCTTCTGTTGTTGTTATAAAGATACCTCATATTCATTTTCTTAAATATCTCCTATGTATAGATACATACAGATGTATGATTTGCAATTATAAACTTTGTTTTGAGGTTCGTTCTCTACAAATACAGGCAAAGGTGGCGGAAAGGACCATATAAAATCAATCGTCCATAAAGCAGATGACAGACTTAGATTCATTGGAAGAATCCTAAAGAAATACAGTCCGAAAACAAAGGTAGTAAGTTACAGTATACTTGTTGGCCCACAGCTTGAATACTGCTCACCGGTGTGGGAAACGTACGAGGTGGGGTACCCACGAAGCCATAAAGAAGCATACTTTAGATCAGCAATAGATCGTATCATCAAATACCCTCTCTGTAACAAAAATATAAATTCAGTGCTGAATACACTCAGAGATATAGCAATTAGTAATGGGTATAACCCAGAACTAGTCATTAAGCTATATAAAACGTAATTAAATTCAAAACAGGAAAGTATTAAAAATGAAATCACTTTAACAAAAACTGAAACAAGAAAGAAAGACAAATTTGTAATAGTGCCATACTGGGGACAAATTTCAGATAGAATAAAGTATGCACTGAAGAAAACAATCCTTAAAATAGGCTTCTTCACTAACAACACTTTAGGAACCAATATCATACATATAATAGAAAAAAATGATTGCTATAGTCAATCTGGAGTTTACAAAATCGAATGCAGTAACTGTGACAAGCCCTGCATTGGACAGACATGCAGATTTAGAGAACATATAAATACAAGCGAAAATAATGTTTCAGCATTCGGCACACACCTCAGAGAAAGTAAACATTCCACTGAAAATATAGAAGAAAATCTCAAAATTTTACATATAACATGCAAAGGACAACTAATGGGCGTCTTAGAAGAATTACAAATCTAAACTCACATGACTAAATACTCAGAATAAATGTTAAACGAACAAAGAAAAATGCGCAATAAAAAATTCATCG
Source organism: Locusta migratoria (assembly GCA_026315105.1). Classification (NCBI taxonomy): domain Eukaryota; kingdom Metazoa; phylum Arthropoda; class Insecta; order Orthoptera; family Acrididae; genus Locusta; species Locusta migratoria. Next base: position 924,975,426 of record CM048744.1, on the reverse strand, counting down.
AAAATTTCTATAACACCTTGAACCAGCATATAAAGTACAATCCATCCTACCGTAATATTCTTCCAAATATGCAATAAAACTCGATAAATTATATTATCACTGTAATATTATCCCTATATTACAATATAGTACACCCAAGCAATTTATTACACTTAAAATAGTTTGGAATGAAATATAAAATTTATTGTACGAATATTTGTAATGATACTGTTTATGTCACAATACATATAACCAGTGATATTGTCACAAACAAAATTAAGCATAGAATATTTAAGAAAAACATCTTTGGATCAAAAACTCAATAAATTACATCAAAGTGATTACAACAAACAGCGTGACCTAAGCAGTATCCAAATAAAAATATATATGTATGTAAGTAATTACGACTTGTACATTCGATATAATATTGCCATATTAATGTATCTTCTTGTAAAACACACTTTGTTCTCTGTAATAGGTGACTTAAGAAATTGGGCAAAGCCCGAAACTAGTCAACATTTCAAATTAAAGCAGCTCTGGTGCAATATATAAAAAATGTCTTTCCTAGAACATTTAAGAGCTGCAAAACGTGACGTATCAAAAACAGTTGATATAGGAAGTAGAGAAGAGGCAACAGAGTTCAGCGCGCTTCGTTACAGGAAAATTTGGTAATCTTGAAAGCATTACGGATATGATAGATAAACTCCAGTGGTGGAGAGACGCTTTGTCGCTCGGTACGGGCTTCTGTCGAAGTTTCCAGAACTTACCTTTACCGAGGAGTCTAGCAGCATATATTGCTTCCTCGTACGTATATCTCGCAAAGAGATCATGAGGATAAAATCAGAGAGATTAGAGCCCACACGGAGGCATACCGATAATCTTTCTTTCCGCGAACAATACATGACTGGAGTAGGAGAACCTATAATGGTACTCAAGGTACGCTCCGCCACACACCGTCAGGTGGCTTGCGGAGTGTGGATGTAGTGCAGCAACTAAAATCACTTAAAAAGCACAAGTCTTCTGGTCCGGATTGTATACCCATTAAATTTTTATCTGATTATGCTGAAGAGATAGCTCCTTACTTAACAGCCATATACAACCGCTCTCTCATAGAAGGATCTGTACCAAAAGATTGGAAAGATGCACAGGTCACACGTATATTCAAGAAAGGCAGAACAGAATATAACGATCTATTGACCCAAGGTCAACATGGATTTAGAAAATATCGTTCATGCGAAACACAACTAGCTCTTTATTCACACGAAGTGATGGGTGCTATCGCCAAGGATTCGCAAATCGATTCCGTATTTCTTGATTTCCAGAAGGCTTTTGACACCGTACCTCACAAACGGCTTTTAATCAAATTGCGTGGTCATGGTATATCGCCCCAAATTTGGGATTGGATAGGGGATTTCCTGTCACAGAGGACACAGTTCGTAGTAATCGATGGTAAGGCATCGACTACAACAGAACTGATATCGGGCGTTCCACAGGGAAGTGTTATTGGTCCTCTGCTGTTCCTTATTTACATAAAAGATTTAGGGGAAAATCTAAGTAGCTCTCTTAGGTTGTTTGCAGATGACGGCGTCATTTACCTTCTACTAAAATCATCTGAAGATCAAAACCAACTGCAGAACGATCTGAATATCAGTGTGGTGTAAAAATTGACAATTGACTCCAAATAATGAGAATTGTGAAGTCGTCCACATGAGTACGAAAATAAATCCGTTAAACTTTGTTTACAAGATAAATCAATCAAAAGTGAAGGCCGTAAACTCCACAAAATCATCTGATGAATTACTATTGCTTCAGACTTAAACTGGAAAGAACACGTAGATAATGTCGTGGGAAAGGAGAACCAGAGACTGCGTTTTATTGGAAGAACCCTTAACTACAAAAGAAACTGCATACACTACGCTTGTCCGTCCATTTTTGGAGTATTGCTGCCCAGTATGTGATCGTTATCAGGTGGTTTTGATGGAGGACATCGAAAGAGTCCAAAGAAGGGCAGTTCGTTTCATATTGTCACGATACAGGTGAGACAGCGTTACGGAAATGGTACAGGATCAGGGATGGGAATCATTACAACAACGGCGCTTATCGCTGCGGCGTTGGCTACTTACGAAACTCAAATCGCCAACATTCTCCTACGAATGCGAAAATATATTGTTGACTACCACTTACATAGGTAGAAATGATGATCAGAATCAGGTGTTCTTTCTTCCCGCGCGCTATTCGAGAATGGAATCGGAGATAAATAGTATAATGGCGGTTCGATGAACCCTCTGCCAGGCACTTAAATGTGATTTGCAGAGTATCCTATTATAATAGTTTTTATATAATAATAATAATTCAATTATACTATAGCCATTATTTTTCCATACATCACCTTCTTCTGTCGGTTGTTCAGTGGTCTCGAAGATCTCGTAGCTCGCCTGCCAATAATACATCACAAAATAATAAGACGTCGGGTTCTTATACGTCATGGAATGAACCATCAATGTGACACGTTTCATTTTTATACAAATTTATCTATCCATTCTTGAAAAACACAAAAATAATGCAAGAGTAAGACTGGTTCACAACACACTTCCATACTAACTAAGATTTTACTCCTCTAAGACTGCCTTAAGACTCTCTTAGTTCGCTCCAATTCGCGCGTATTGTTCATGTAACATACACATATTTTGCTTTACGTGGAGATACACTATATTATGAGAAATGTAATAATAAGTTTTTCTTATGAAAAGAAACAATACAAAAGATCGTAAGGAAATAACAGTTAGCACAGTGTTAATATATGTTTCCATTATTGTTCGACATTAAGCTTCAATAATTTGATTAAGTTTGTTAGAAGACCCTAGTAATGCAAATGATAGTCAATGTGGCTTGACAGAAGCGCTATGAAAAGCTTATGTAATGTAAACATGGAATATTAGGTTACAATACTACGACCAACTATGTTCAAATGTTTGTAAACGACAGTTGTGAGTAAGGTGGACAGCCGACTTCGGTTTATTGGGAGAATTTTGGGAAGATGTACTTCACCTGTAAAGGAGACCGCGTATAAAACGCTTGTACGACCACGTCTTGAGTATTGCTCAAGTGTTTGGGACCCGCAGCAGATCAGTTTAAAGGAAGACATAGAGGCGGTACAGAGGCGAGCAGCTTGATTTGTTACTGGTAGGTTCGACCAATGCGCGAGTGTCACGGAAATGCTCCGGCAACTCAATTGGGAATCGCTGGAAGAAAAACGACGTTCTTTTCGTGAATTTCTATTAAGTAAATTTAGAGGGCCGGAATTTGTAGCTGAGTGTAGTACGATCTTGCTGCCGCCTACTTACATTACGCGTAAAGATCACAAAGACAAGATAAGAGAAATTAGGGCTCGTACGGAGGCATATAGGCATTCTTTTTTTCCTCGTTCAATTTGGGAGTGGAATAGGAAAGGAAATGCCTAGTAGTGGTACAGTGTACCCTCCGCCACGCACCTTACGGTGAATTGCGGAGTATGTATGTAGATGTACATGTAGATGAAACATGGAATATTAGGTTACAATACTACGACCAACTATGTTCAAATGTTCAGATGTTTGTAAAGCTTATGTTCAAATGTTCAAATGTTTGTAGAGCTTATGGGACTTGACTACGGGGTCATCAGTCTCTAAACTTACAAACTACTTATGAACTAGCTAACACTAAGGACGGCACATATATCCATGCCCGACGGGGGATTCGAACTCCCCACCGTAGTGGCCGTGCAGACCGTGACTGGAGCGCCTCTGTCCCCTCGGCCACCGCGGACGGTGACAAACTATGGTATCGAATACTTCAACATTACAAATAAACGGGACCCTCCTGGCTAAATACATTACACCATGTAGATGTAGATGTAGATATAGATAACAACCAAGTTCCCTAACTCCATAGTCGTGGCGGCGAGTCGTATAATTTGAAGGGAAAGCTTTCTGTAGTAAGCATTCGGTCAGAGCGAAGATAATGCTCGCGTACTGTACGCACGGCACCGTCGCTCCTATTCGTGTTCGCATATAGAACGCTTTTTAGCGGCATTACAGAGCTGTGCAAACTGCAGCTTTGGCGCTCAGCTTTCGCGGCCTCTGGTGCACCTCATCAGAGCGGCCAGTTAACAGCAACACCCCAATGACCGCGTCGCGCGCCTCACTCCCCTGCGTTTGTGCAGCAGGAGACACAGAAACGCTTAAAAAGATCGCTTTGTACTGACCTATCCCTCCCCCCAAATAGCCACTTTCTCGTGAGACTCAATTTGTATTTCATGAAAGGTAACGACATTCAATGCTCTTTGATCACACCGCGCAGAAAGTCGCGCCACAAAGGGTCGAAAGTTAATTGTCCCCTCAGTAAGCGACGCTCGCGCGTTGTCAAAGAGTGAAATTTACCCTTCGCGCCATTCGCGTTAGCTTCGCCTGTCCACGTGTTGCTATCTGCTGCAGCAAGAGTCAGTGCATATGCGCCGGCAGATGTGCTACGAATGACCTGCTAGTCCATCAGAGTCTTCCTGTCCCGGGGGAAATCCGAAATTCAGTCGCAGACAAACAGAAATAGGAGAATTCCTATTACCACTTGCTGTGACTCTGAAAGTAATAACCTCTAGAATTATCTGTCCGCATAGCAACAATACTAACTTCAGGACGACAAGATCATAACATTACTGTTTAGTCTATTTTTCCGTCTCATACTACGTGACAACATGCAGTGATACATTACAGTTTTTCATGTTCTTCAGAGTGTATCAAATAGTATCTATGCATAGACCGGGGCACGTTTGCCATATTGCCCCACTTTAGGTTACGGTAGTAACACTGAGCCTGCGATCGTTTTTGACAGCTCGAAATTTAAATAAAAATAACGGCGTAACTATTCATCTGACACGAAAATTGAAAAAACGAATTTGTAGAGGAGAAAATTCTCTACTACTTTGCTCTATTATGTTTATTTCATATTTCGTAGTGTTTCAAAGATATTTGCATCCGATCAGCACCAAATTTTACAGATATGATTGTAGGCCGCCAGAGACCAGAACCTCCCTTTTTCAAATTTTTCGGACAAAAAATACGGTAGTAATACCAAAAAAAGTCGTTTCTAATATAATTGTAATTGCAAACAACCGTTCAACTGACACGAAAACTGAATAACCTAATTGGTAGAGAAGAAAATTTCTCCACAACTTTGTTCCCTTATGTTTTTTTAATATCTCGTATCGTTTAAGAGATATTTACAAAAATAACGGAGTTTTGACACCCTCCATTGAATGAACGAAAACCAGCCGTTCGGAGATGTCACGCGACATTCCTCGCCCCGAACTCTCTCTTGCATACGCCATTTTGCGTTGCGTATTTGATGATTTTCTTATTGTAACTTACACGTTGTCATTTCAAATCAATGGCGCTCTGAAGAATTAACAAAAACACATCGTTCTTCCTACGATAAATGATTATCTAGTGTCTACAAATACCATATTAGTATCAGTTAACAACGGCCATAGATAGTATGAGATTAAAGGACTCATATTTTGAGTGATAGCAGTAGCGTAGTGGGCAAGGCGTTGGGCTAGCACGTTAAAGGTAGGTGGTTCGGAACCCGCCACTACCTAACTTTTTTTTCCTAAAAGGGTTTCAAACACTCTTATTAATTAATTTTTTATTATTTAGCTTATTAGTTTGGGCCAAAATGTTTGCAAAAACATATAAAACAACAAAAATCAAAAGTGGGCCGAAAAACACTTCAGTGCTAATTTTTTATTTTTCTTAATATTAAATTATTAGTCATATTTCAATTTATGAAATTATTGTTTAATATTAGATAGGCAGTTATTAAGCTTGAAAATATCAGTTAAAGTATTAGGAAAAAATTAATGTCAAGTGGGCCAATCTGCCCCTACATCGGCGTAAGTTGGCCCAGAGGCTCGGGTACGTCGACCCATGTAGTCTTTTGGTAAGTATAACTAGGAAATCAAAATAAAACTAACAATTAACAAGAAATACACTTTAATGTACATAATATCAAGTTGAATATTGAGTTAAATGCTTAACATTGAGGACTATGACAACAACACAGGTAAAACTCATTACGATTTATAGTGTCTTAATACAAACCAGATTAAAATAAAATTCACTGGTTGGCGTTTATTCGACGCTTTTTATCTCGTGAATATGACGATCTTCTGACATCTGAAACGTATCAAAATATGTTTAAATTTGACAATTATATTAATAATTTAATAAAATCGAAGAATTATAAACCTTATCATTAAAAGTAACAAACCTTGCATCGAGTTTAAAGAAGTACAGCTCCTATCAGACGTGACTGGGCTGGCCATGGTGCCCCGTTCTCTCTGGGCCAACCTGCCCCATCGCTATCTGTACAATATATTCTGTTCTTTAGAAAACTCACTGAAGCAATTAAGTCTGTATGCCATATATAAATAATCCTTAAAATGCGACCCCACTGCGCCTAAGGCAAGCAAAAGTTAAATAACACACATTAACCGACGAGTAGAATTTTACTGAAACACGCTCTAAAACAATTAAGGACTACAGCTTGTCCAAAACTTCGCCGCCTGCGATATTCGCCCTGTATGAGGAGAGGAACAGTGCTACCTACTTTATGATTGATTCCTAAGACGATCTAGCGTCTATTATATGATCTAAGTCGACTGGCCCAGCGTGCCCCTATGCCAATGTGCCCCGGTCTCCCCTACTATATTATAAAAATGTGTGTGTGTGTGTGTGTGTGTGTGTGTGTGTGTGTGTGTGTGTGTGTGTGTGTGTGTGTTCCACATCTCCTTTTAAACTGCTTACTGGATTATAACTGGCACTGCCGGCCGCGGTGGCCGAGGTGACTGAGGCGCTCTAGTCACGGTCAGCACGGCCACTACGGTCGGGGGTTCGAATCCCCCCTCGGGCATGGATATTTGTGCCGTCCTAGTTCGTAAGTAGTTCATAAGTAGTTTGTAAGTTTAGGGACTGATGACCCCTTAGTTAAGTCCCATAAGCTTAACAAACATTTGAACATTTTTTATAACTGGCACTCGTATTCCTTCCTATCAGGCAACAATCTATGTGGGCTTAAAAATCATCTACTAAATATTTTCAGGAGATATGACGTCATTAATAATGACATTCCCGAAAAACTGGCAAATCATGCGGAAATGTTCCATATGTCCTACTACATTTCAACGAAACGAGACGTAATAATCCGTAACATTACGAAACACTCGCTGTGGGGGCAAAAATCATATACGACACGTAGCACGACCTATCATGCGATACATGAATAACGAAACTTTGTTCATCCACTATTTGAGAATCAAAGCAACTAGTGCTTTGAAACACAATTACACACAATTTGAAACACATTACACACAATTTCAAACCTTTGCGAAACTTTTTCACGTTACGATCCCCCCCCCCCCCCCCCCCCCCGAAATGATTAAAGCAACGAAGTTTCCGGTTACCCCTTTTCCTCTGTTCAGTCAGTAAAACTGTGGCATTCGAAATGACTTTAAAATTTATTAATCGCATCTAGACGACTAATTCCATTTGCAAGACATTTCATAGACAGTATACGCAGATATCACTGAATGTACCTCCGAAATTATATCATAGTACGACACATAGTTCATGAGATATGAAATCATAAAACCTTTTTTTTTTCCACGAACAACCTGCCCATCACATAAGTTTTCGATTTATTATATATTTACTATTAACTATTCTCTATAGTGTGCACATATACCACAAAATGTACCTTCGAAACTATACTAAGATACATATTTCACCAGATATGACGTCAGAAACAATGAAACGCATGAAATCTGCCCCACTACGGATTATTACGTCCTTATTACCAACACCATACGCAGCACATTTCGAAGATAATACTGAACTAAATAAATTCTGCAACCAGCCACAAGATCTTTTATAAATCAGTTTATTTCACCGTTACTAGTTTCGGGCCTGAGCTCATTATAATACGGTAGTGTTTACAGAGGGGTATTCTTTATACATTACTAGCTGTAAACCCGGCGTTGCCCGGGTGTTTATTTATTCTACACTCTCGTAGTCCACCTCCCCTTCTCTCCTCTATCTGCATTAATCTCTTTCTTTTCCATGTCTCTGTTCGTTTCCATATTTCCCTTTCTCGACAATACAAGGCACTCTCTGCCATGTACCATACACACATGTATGTATCTTGTGACCTTCCTCTTGGTATAAGTGTCGTGTGTGTAAAAATTCATCATGATCTGAGAAAACCTATTCATTTTGTCAAAGTTCGTATGTAAAGTAGCCTCCACCGTGCACCGAACGAAATTTCATACAGACAGTGACATTCCTCTTGTTTTGATAGTGAAGTGTGCAAAATTTCATACATATCAGAACAAAACTCTAGATTTGTATGCAATAGAAACAGAGTCACATTGAAAAACGCACTTTGTTGTTCTCAAATTTTCCAGTTTTATTTCATACAATCTGTGTTCTGAGAATAACGACATCAACAATAAAAGATTCTGTGAAATCGGTCGAGCCGTTCTCAAGTTATGGCGCGACCAACGCGCTTATGGGTCCGTTTTTATCTTGCAAATTACTCTCCCCCATTCACCGTATCAAACTTTAGATAGACGGTGACCTTCCTTTTGAAGGTCAAGCGTGCAAAGTTTCGCGAAGGTCGGCATGAAACTGTAGATCTCGTTAGTCTGTAGGAAACGTATCCTCCGCCAAGCACCTTCATTCCGTCCTATGGTAAATACTTTCTTAGCAAACATCTTCTACCTTTAAACTACATACTGGCAAAATTTCAGCTTCATAGGTGCAGTAGTTTTAGAGATTTCGTGTTTCGTCAGTGAGTGACCTTCAGCTTTTATGTGTATAATGTCCTGAATAATGGGTCCTACAAAGACATTATTTACCAGGTTCATAGCAAACTGCCTGCGAAATGTGTTGTAAATTGATTTGGTAGTAAAGACGTAGTAAAATACAACTTCAAGCTTTTTAGGGCGAAGTTTCATGTATTTTAATGTCTTTGACTTCATAGCACCTGAACTGTATATCGTAATACAATATTATTTCGAAGGTACATCCAGTGGTGCTTATGTAAAACGTTTGCAAAATACGTCGTGAATAGAGTTGTAAAGTAATTGCTTATTACTCCATATTTCATGAACTGTGTGTCGTACTATGATAAAATTTCGAATGTATGTTCAGTGGTATGTGTGTATACTGTATGTAACATTTCTCGCGAATACAATTAATAGTTCACGAGTAATAAATTGTAGCGTCATGCCAACTGCCGTATTTTTACTTCGTAAACGTAGAAAAAGTAGTAATCGACAAACGTTTTTCCTATCATCATTTTGCTAGGGTTGTCAGCGAGGAAAAGTTTCCTAAAGGTTTGAAATTATGTTTGAAGTGTGTTGCAAGTCGGTAAGTCCTCTCCTTCTCAAATAGTGGACTGAAAAGTCACACTGTCACGTGCCGCAATACGGGGAATTTTTCATTGTTAATGACGTCATATCTCCTGAACTATCGGCCCTATCGCAAAATCCTTTCTTAGCTGACGTCTTCTACCGATGAACTACATTTCTGCCAAATTTTACCTAGAAAAAGATGTAAAATTAGTTTCCTTACGGGTAGCTCGGGAGTTAATACACAAAAAGCTCCCCTGAAATGTAAGTTCTTAGAAACGATATGTTTTTTCGGAAAATATTAATGTAAAACATAGGTCACTGGTAACTGTTTCTAAGCAATTGTTACTAAACATTACTTACGAACAGCATTGCAGCTGATGACGAATTCTTAGAAAATGTTCTTCCAAAAATTGTTAATGCAAAACGTAGGTTGTCACATTTATTTTAATAAAAAAATGTAATTGATTCATTTCAATATTGACGTAGGACAGAGTTTCTGGTTGGAATACAAACTGCACATAATAACTTTCGTAATAAAACATAATTAGACGAAAAAACATTTATTTCATAGTAAGTAGGGTTTGATATGCAAATTAATTGGCGGCGGATCTGGCGAATGGCGACAGTTGGTGTCGGTATTCTCACACAAGTTAACATTTGTTGTGTGTTTCAGAATTACACTACTACACCAACAAACTTCTATGGGATGTGGGAGGTGTCTTGAGGAACAATGTGAGCATAAAAACCCACGCCCGGAAACGTCATCCAATGATGCTACAGAATGTCGAAGTTGCTGGAGGGGATGTCTAGCGGCAGGAGCTGGTGCCTGTAACTTCGACTCTCCGTAGCGTCGTTGAATGGCGTTTCCGGGAAAGGGTTTCCATGCTCGTTTTGTTCTTTAAGACACCTCCCACATCCCCTAAAAGTTTGTTGGTGTAGTAGTGTAATTCTGAAACAAACTGACCTATGGGACACAGACCCATCTCAGTCTTCGACGTCGATTTACTGTCGGAAATACGCGCAGAACGAAATTTTGTGAGAGACATTTTTCAGTGTTAGCATGTGAGGAATCACGTTGCGAAGCCCGAGTGCGCGAGTTTAGATTCATTCTGTGTAGTAAGTGAATTAGAGAGTGGGCACAGGTAAAGCTGAGCTGTTTTATAGTAAGGTAAAGCAGTCAACAATCCGAAGATGGGTTTCTGTTGCAGGAAGTAGTCAGTAGCTCACGCGAATCCTTTAGCTGGTTTTACAGCTAGTGTTATATGTTTAAAGTAAGCTTTTTAACTGGCTCCTTTCAGCTAGAATTAATTTACTAGGCATGGTCCTGTTTGGAGGTGGTATGCCGTTGCCTTCCTCCGACCTTCGAACTGATTTACCCAGCCAGTTATAGGGGGACCTACAGTTTATCGTGGCTTGCCAACCACGGTGCTACTCGGTATTTTTCACATGAGCAATACTGCCAGAGGTGAAAGAAGTGGAAAGTGACAGATAAAAATTCTAGGACCTGACGGAGATCGAACCCGCGAACTTTGTATTTGTAATCTGTCACTCTACCACTGTGCAGTCGAGGGGCATCTATTTTATAGTAAGCAAAAGAATTAAGACTTTTGTCACATCGTGTCATCAACTTTCGTATTCCTGTTGTAGAAGTATGCCGACTCTGAATAGAACCAGTATGTGACAGTCCTCTTCAGTTATTCGACAGAAGGCGTGGAACGCTTTCTGCTGATGTGGTGTTGCTCCTCCAATCTTTTTCTCGACTGTTTGTTTCCGCGTGTTTGCTCTCAGCTCCAAATGCAGATCATCGTGAATGTTGGCTACGTCGTGACATGGATATTAGGTGGCTTTAGTGTACTAGGTAGAGAGCCCGTGGAACACTTGTAGGTGGGAGCGAGGCCTTGGCGTGGCTGCAACAGCGCAGGCCTGACCCGCTGTGGGACGCACGCACGATGCATGGCCGCCGAGGAGCTGACGCAGCGGCGCGTAAGCTTGGCGACGCCCGCACTGTGCCGAAGCCGTTATTAATGCGGCCAATTACAGGCCAGCGGCCTGCCTGCTGCTGCGAACTACGGGCGGCAGCTTCTGGGCGCTGCACAACGGACATCCCAACACTGTGCCACCTACATCTACATGGGGTACTCTGCAAATCACATCTAAGTGCCTGCCAGAGAGTTCATCGAACCACCGTTATACTACTCATCTACCATTCCATTTTCGAAAAGCTATCGGGAAGAAGAAACACCTGAATCTCTCCGTTCTAGCTCTGCGCGTTTTGCATCTCAGGCTTCGTGTCGATCGGTAGTCGTTACCAACTTCTGCTTTTGATGCTACCAAAGAGGTTCTTCCACCCTTTGGTTACTAGTTGGATTGGCAATGCCCTGTAGCAAGCCTCGGCAGGACGTGCGAGTCTAAGCTCCCCCACCACCTCGTTTTTCTTGGGGTTTTACCGATTTCCGGCCCCTGGCGAGGTTCTCTGGCTGACTAGGCACTCTGTGGCTGCACTTCGACCTGATAAGATGTTCTGATTTTCTTTCCTCCCTTGAGATGGTGTGCGATTTGTTGTCTGTTCAAGTTAGACTTCAGAAGTTAGGTTCATTTTTCTGAAGTTTCTCCGATCATGTACGGAAGTGTATTCAATTTCATTTCGGTGATTTTGCGTAGGTAAAAAGCGGTGAATATGTAAATAATTCGGTTTCATAATGGCTGAGAATCGGTAACCTTGTGAGACTAGCTGGCAGTGTACGAACTCGGTTTAATTTCTTTCTAGCTTTGTGGGATGCGAATAATGTACGGGAATATTTTTATTCTGAGTACTGCATGTAAAATATTCCTTTCCGTTTTCTCTTTCTGCGAGTGATATGTACTCCACGTGGTGTGTTCTTAGAACAAAGCCTTCAGCTACCCCTGTGTCTGTTCCCATAAGCTTCAGGGAAGAAATTATGCATGCACGCATGCATGCATGAATTAAACGTTGGGCATCGTGCACTGATAGGCCATTTACTATTCTGCTGACAGAGTGCCCCTCTAATAATAAAGAATGAACAAAAATATTGTCAATGGTAGAACTGCTATTTCCTTGCACTCTCGTTGGAAAAAATACTGTTTGCATCATGTTATAGGAATTAAATAGATCTAACAGCTGACTTTTCCTTGAGCTATCACCTACACAATTAATGTTGAAGTCTCCACACACAATTAAATTTTTATACTTCCTATACAGTGAATCCAGAACCAATTCCAGCTTGGACAGAAACATTTTCAAATCTGAGTCAGGGGATCTATAAATAACAACTATTACTAGTTTAGTTCCATTAACATTAACAACTCCTGCACAAAATTCAAATATATGTTCTGTGCAGTGTATAGAAAAATCTATTGACTCTGATGAAAAATAGTTTTTTGCATACAAGGCCACTCCCCCACACTGCAAGGAACTCCTACAGTAGAAGGCAGCTAACCTGTATCCTGCCAAAGGAAGTCTCTGAATTGTCACACCACTTAAAAAGTGCTCTGAAATACCAATAATGTTAGAATCAGTATCAATAAGCAGTTCATTAACTTTATCTCTGATGATATTTTGATGAAAAACAGTAATTCCCTTATCACTTACATTCTTAGACTTTGTCAAAGGTGGTTCCTTTCTTAGAGGGACTTTCCTTTAAGCAGGAATACCTGTCAGCTGTCTTCAGTCTAAAAAAGGTGCAGCCCTAATACCAACTACTACAGGAATATTTTCCATGAGTGACACCCCCACCCCCTACTACACTGTCACCTATGACCTTTGCCAACCTCCCCTTCCCATGCCTATTTAGGTGCAGACCGTGCCTAGTAAAATCCGACCTTTGAATAGTCTCAACTGGCACCACTGCAATGTGATCCATGCCCTCCGTCATCAGCGCCTTCTCAAGCCCCGCTGACAGCCGTATTAAGACAAGGCCTATCATGACGCTGAAACAGCTGCACGAAATGCACATTCGTGCCACCAGTTTGAGTTGCTATACTTTCCAGATCACCACCTATATCATATTCCCCGTCCCTATCAAGACTATTCCCGGCTCCACCCACTATAACTATCTGATCCTCGTTTGAGAAATTCCTACATAAGTCCCCTAAGTTACAAGTGACCTGAGCTAACCCTACACTAGGCTTCACTATGCTGGTGACCTGGAACTTACTCCCAAGAACTTCCTGCAACTGTTGGCCAACACCTCTGCCATGAGAACTGCCTAGCAGCAGAACCTTCTTCTTCCTAAGAGCCCACTCTACAAATTTCGGCTTCCTAACAGCTGAGGTCTGCTGCTTACTTCCTACACCTACAGCTACAGGAGGTTCACCTCCACTCAACTCTGACAGTTAGTCAAACCTATTTGCAACTTGCAACGTGAAGCTATCTGAATACCTCCTCCTAGCTACCTTCTTGCCAACTGCTGGTTCCCATTCCCCAGCCCCCCTTCCCCTCCTCAGCCTACCTAGTTCCTATTCAGCGTTTTTCAACTGCACCTGAAGGGCGCAGATCAAACGCTCCTGCTCCTCTATCCTCTTATTCCTGCTGCAAATCTTACAGTTCCAAGAGAGAACCTCACCACAATGCCCACTGGCTTCGCCACTGCACTCCCCCCCCCCCCCTGAAAATACTTACTACAAATCCCACACTGCAGCTCACTACGCACTACCCTACGACAGAGCCCACACTTTTCACTCATGGTAAAATTTCACAATTATTTGTTACGGGAAAACTAGCCGTCTACGTTATGAAGTTACGTTTATACAAAAGAACTAGGAAGTACCTCTTAATTCAGCAATCAACAAATCTCAGTCTCTCCAAATCAAGTAACAACAACAACTAATAGTATCAGAAAAGAGCAAATAACACTACCACAGAAACTTTACACTGTTGCTAGTATAAACAAGCTCAAATTCAAGTGTCACTAATAAACTAACTAAATACAGTGAGAGTACAAGAGTTTTCAAATACCGTAACTTAGTTTCCCAACCTCAACTACGTTAAAAACAGAAAGTCACCTGTTGAAAAGTACTAAATTTAATAAATAACTAGCGTGATAACACCTCCTGAAATCTACTAACTTTAATAATTTAACTACAATAACACAAACACTTATTGGAACTTAGCTTTCGGAGACCGCTACGGCTGGAACCACTTGCCACCAGATGTAAAACCCAGGTGTCACGTTCAGGTGTCACAAAATGTAAAAGTCATCTGGTTAAATGGGGCTTTCTAGTGGAGTCGCCACTCTGTGAATGTGGAGCAACGCAGACGACCTCCCACCTGCTCCAGTGTACCCAGTGTCCAGCAACATGCACACCAGAAGATCTACTACATGCAACACCAAATGCAATACAGGTCGCTAACTTCTGGCCATGAAAGTTTAGATTAGATTAGATTAGATTAATACTTGTTCCTTAGATCATGTATACGACATTTCGTAATGATGTGGAACGTGTCAGTTTAGTAAATTATGTCTATACTTGACAATCTATATTTTAAGAATTTTTTTTGTAAATTTTTTTTAATTTTTGTAAATTTTTTTTATTTTTTTATATATATTTTTTTATGTTTTATCTAAAAATTCATCTACATTGTAGAAGGAGTTGCCATTCAGAAATTCCTTTAATTTCTTTTTAAATACTAGTTGGCTATCTGTCAGACTTTTGATGCTACTTGGTAAGTGACCAAAGACTTTTGTGGCAGCATAATTCACCCCTTTTTGAGCCAAAGTTAGATTTAACCTTGAATAGTGAATATCATCCTTTCTCCTAGTGTCGTAGCTATGCACACTGCTATTACTTTTGAATTGAGTCGGATTGTTAATAACAAATTTCATGAGTGAATATATATATTGTGAAGCTACAGTGAGTATCCCTAGATCCCTAAATAAATGTCTGCAGGATGCTCTTGGGTGGGCTCCAGCAATTATTCTGATTACACGCTTTTGTGCAATGAATACTTTTTTACTCAATGTTGAATTGCCCCAGAATATGATCCCATATGAAAGCAGTGAATGAAAATAGGCGTAGTAAGCTAATTTACTGAGATTTATATCACCAAATTTTGCAATGACTCTGATAGCATAAGTAGCTGAACTCAGACGTTTCAGGAGATCTTCAATATGTTTCTTCCAATTCAGTCCCTCGTCAATGCAAACACCTAAAAATTTTGAATATTCTACCTTAGCTACAGATTTATGTTCAAAGTCTAAATTTATTAATGGTGTCATGCCATTTACTGTATGAAACTGTATATACTGGGTTTTATCAAAGTTTAATGAGAGTCCATTTGTAGAGAACCACTTAATGACTTTCTGGAAGATATCATTTACAATTTCATCAGTTAATTCCTGTTTGTCAGGTGTGATAGCTATACTTGTATCATCAGCAAAAAGTACTAGCTTAGCATCTTCATGTATGTAGAATGGCAAGTCATTAATATATATTAAGAACAGCAAAGGACCCAAGACCGAACCTTGTGGGACCCCATTTTTAATAACTCCCCAGTTAGAAGAATTAATTGTGTCATCTACATCATGTGAACTGCTTATTTCAACTTTCTGCACTCTTCCAGTTAAGTATGATTTAAACCATTTGTGCACTGTCCCACTCATACCACAATACTTAAGCTTATCTAGAAGAATCCCATGATTTACACAATCAAACGCCTTTGAAAGATCACAAAAAATCCCTACTGGTGATGTCCGGTTATTCAAAGCATTTAATATTTCATCAGTGAAGGTGTATATAGCATTTTCAGTTGAAAAGCTTTTTTGAAAACCAAACTGACATTTTGTTAGAACTTTATTTATACTAATATGTGAAGCAATTCGAGAATAAATAACTTTTTCAAAAATCTTTGATAAAGCTGTCAGAAGTGAGATGGGCCGGTAGTTGTTGACATCTTATGTATCCCCTTTTTTATGCAAAGGTTTAACGATAGCATATTTCAGTCTATCTGGGAAAATACCCTGCTTTAATGAGCTATTACAAATATGACTGAGAATCCTACTTATCTCCTGGGAACAAGTTTTTAATACCCTGCTGGAAATGCCATCAATTCCATATGACCGTTTACTCTTGAGAGAGTTTATTATTTTCCTAATTTCTGAAGGTGAGGTGGGTGGAATTTCAATTGTATAAAATTGTGTGGGTATGGCCTCTTCCATTAATTGCCTTGCTCCTTCTAATGAACATTTAGATCCTATTTTCTCCACAACATTTAAAAAGTAATCATTAAAAATGTTTTCAACTTCTGACTTTTTGTTGATAAAGTTTTCATTTGTTTTGATGGTAATACCCTCTTCCTCTGCTCTTGGTTGCCCTGTCTCCCTTTTAATAATATTCCAAATTGTTTTAATTTTATTATCAGAGGAGCTAATCTCAGACATGATGCACATGCTTCTTGATTTTTTAATAACTTTTCTTAATGTAGCACAGTAGCTTTTATAATATTTTATTGTTTCTGGGTTATTACTCTTTCTTGCGGACAGATATAGTTCCCTTTTTCGGTTACACGATATTTTTATACCTTTAGTAAGCCATGGTTTTTTGCATGGTTTCTTAGAATTAAATTTTACTAATTTCTTGGGGAAACAGTTATCAAATACCCTTACAAATGTATCGTGAAATAAATTATATTTTAAATTAACATCAGGTTCCTTGTAAACCTCATCCCAGTCTAACTGCTGTAGACTTTCTTTGAAATTTTTAGTTGTTAAGTCATTAATCGAGCGCACTATTCTGGTGGACAGTTTCGAATTACTGAACGGAGCTATTTCATATACTGTTACTAGCTGTGCACCATGATCCGAAAGACCATTCTCAATGGGATAAGCATTTATGTTGTTAAACTTATCTTGGTCTATAAAAAAGTTATCTATCAATGTACTGCTGTCCTTTACTACCCGAGTGGGAAAATCAATAACGGATGTCAGATTGAATGAGCCTAGTAAGACTTCCAGGTCTTTCTTCCTATTACACTCTTTCAATGAATCTACATTGAAATCACCACAAATAATAATTTGCTTCCCCCTATCTGACAGATAGCACAACAAGGCATCCAAGTTTTCCAGAAATAACTGAAAGTTCCCTGAAGGGGACCTATATACTGTTACAATTATAAGATAATCATCATTAAGTTTAAGCTGGCAGGCACATGCTTCAATATGCTGCTCTACACAAAACTTTTTTGTTTCTAAATTTTTTACACTGTGATAGCTTTTGGCATATATGGCAACTCCTCCTCTTATCTTATTATCTCTACTTACATTTGAGACTAATTTATATCCACTGACATTCACATTTTCCGTACCGGTGACAATGTGATGCTCAGACAGGCATAGTATATCTATTACATTATCAGTTTCTATAGCATCTAAACAAACTAAAAGCTCATCTATTTTATTCTTTAGTCCCCCAATATTCTGGTGAAAAATGCTAACATTATTTTTTACTTTACTTCTCTGAGAAATATTTGATTTTTCAACATTTTTAGCACCTGCCTGCCTGAGCTTCTCACTGGACACTGATCTTAGCCTAAAAAAGAAGTACCTTCATGAATTGCAGTGTCCCCCCTTAAGGACTTTGCTATCAACCCAGCTAGTTTCCCCTTCCCTTTCCTATTGAGATGTAAGCCATGTCTAGTGAAATCCCACCTACCAATAGCATCCACAGGAACCAAACCGATGTCCGACAGAGTGTCTGCCCTAAGCAGTTGATCAATCTCCATATTGACTCTCCTGACGGAGCGGTTCAATTGGGGTTGATCGTACCGCATGAAAGCAGGCAACAGTCCAACATTTGTCTGAGTCGTTGCAGAAGCTATTTTAACCAGGTCACACTCAATATTGTAGCCCTGATCCCTATCAATGCTGTTTCCCACCCCACCCACTATAACAACATGATCCTGTTTTGTGAAACCCTTACACAAGGAACCTATATCCTCTACCACCTGGCTTAGACCTGCACTGGGCTTGAAAATGTTTGTGACCTGGTACCTGTCACCTAGTTTTTCCTGTAAAATCTGGCCCACACCTCTTCCATGACTACTTCCTAACAACAGAACTTTCCTCCTACTATCTACTTTTTTTGAAACCGTTGGTTTCCTTGTGAAAGTCTGTTGCTTCCTAACTGCACCTACTTCTAAAGGAGCCTCTTCCTCACTTGACTGTGGTAGCAAGGCAAATCTATTGGTTGTGCCAATTGTGAAGCTGTCAGGAACTATACTCTCTCTGTGGCCCCTGTTCCCTGCTACCACTTCCCACCCATGCTCACCCTTCTCCCCCCTTAACCTCGTAAGTTCCTCCCTAGCACTATCCAGTTCAGCCTGAAGGGCCCTAATCTTCCCTTCCTGTTCAGCTATTTTTCTGTCCCTTGAACACACTTTGCAAAACAAAGGAAGAGACTCATTTGCTTCCCTCTTTCCCACACCGCTACATCCCCCCCAATGAAACCACTTGTTACAACAGCTGCATTGAAACCCAAAACGAACAAACCTACTGCAGCTCAAACACATTGCATTCATGATTGTTACTACGTGATATTGACAATATATATTAACTAATAATACAAGGGTTACTAGATTTGCTTAGGACACTAAAATACGTGTAAGCTGTTAGTAAATGCACTTAAAATTGCGGTATTACACTAAATTTTCACACTCGCGAATTTGGCCTATGAATGTACACAAAACAACTTTTCGCGATTAATGAGCCAATGCGCGAAAAAAGAAAAGAACCTTTAATGGTGAGCTTGAAGACGACACTAATAAACGTATTTAGTTAGTTAACTGTGTTAAATGCACTTAAAATTACGGAGAAACGCTAAATATGAACACTCGGAATTTAGGCCTAACAAGGACGTGTGTAAACAAACCGTACTTTTAGTGATTACTGGATAAATACGTGAGTAAAAGAAAAACCTTTAATGGTAAGCTTTAAGAGCACTGTAATAAATGTTTTTAGCTACTTATAGTGTTAAACTACGCTTTATTTCTACTTAAATTACTTATCTTTTCCGATCGCTCTGACGCCGCACGTTTGGCCTTGTGCAGGGCTACCAACCAACCAAAGTGCAAATAATTGTCTTGTAAATATAGTGTATTCACATAACATGTAAAATTTGTACATTAGTTTATACATTCTAAGTGTTTCTGACACGAATAAATAATAATTTAAAACTAGTGTCGAACTTATTTCTAATAGAACGCATCCATTATAAACAAATTTTAAAAGAAAAATATTGCACTGACGTGTTTTACGGCCCACTTTAAAATAGTAGTTTTATAAGTTATTGCAAACATTTTGGACCAAAATAATAATCTAAATAATAAAAAAATAATTAATAAGAGCGTCTGAAACCCTTTTAGGGAAAAAAATTAAGTAGTGGTTGGTTCCGAACCACTGACCTTCAGTGTCAAAGTCAAAAGCCTTGCCCACTACGCTACGGCTATCAAACGAAATATCAGTCCTATAATCTCATACTATTCATGGCAGTTGTTAACTGATGCTAATATGGCATTTGTAGACACTAGATTATCATTTATCGTACGAAGAACGATGTGTTTTTATTAATTCTTCAGTGCGCCATTGCTTTGAAATGACAACGTGTGAGTTACAATAAGAAAATCATCAAATACGCAACGCAAGATGGCGAAGAATGTCACGTGACATCTCCGAACGGCTGGTTTTCGTTAATTCAATGGAGGATGTCAAATCTCCGTTATTTTTGCAAATATGTTTCAAACGATACGAGATATGAAAAAAAAAACATAAGGGAGCTAAGTTGTAGAGAATTTTCTTCTCTACCAATTGGGTTATTCAATTTTCGTGTCAGGTAAACGGTTCGTATGGAATTAAAATTATATTACAAACGGCTTTTCTTGGTATTAGTACCGTGCGTATCCGAAAAATTTAAAAAGGGAGGTTCTCGTCCCTGGCGGCCTACAATCATGTCTGTAAAATTTGGTGATGATCGTTTGAAGGGTTCGTCTTAAAAACAGGAAACACGTTACGGACAGTCAGACGGACAGACAGCAAGACATACATGTCAAAATAGCCGTTATTTTTGTGAATATCTTTGAAAAGCTACGAGATATGAAAAAAACATAATAGAGCAAAGTTGTAGAGAATTTTCTCCTCTACAAATTCAGTTATTCAATTTTCGTGTCAGATAAATAGTTAAGCCGTTATTTTCATTTAAATTTCGAGCTGTCAAAAGGCAACTGGTTGAATACGTAAATTACCGAAATTTTTTCCAACAGCTTTTACAGCGGAGTTACGTATTAGCTTTCGACCAGGTCAGTACTGGATGGACTGGCGTAGAAGAAGATTCATCAAGAGGTGAGTTAAAAAACGAACTTTGACGATAGGACAAAAGCAGGTTGCTGAAATGCACACTGTACGCACCAAGTTGCCGCCATAGAAACAAAAGTGTGTGAGTGGAACAGGATCTCAGAGTCAGCAGAGACGGCTGCTGGTGAGGCTTCGCCTGCCGTTTGCGCTGAGCCAGCAGGCCTACAGCCCAGCCAGACGGCCCAGTAGCTCACGCGGCCACACCCCCTCACCTTATCGCCCCATCGGCCTCTTCCGCTCCTCCCCTTCCTCTGCAACACCGCCGTTCTGCCAGCGTCTCTTGCAGTCACTCCCCGAACCCAATACGAGGCGCATCGAGAAATTATGTTTTACCTATTCTTAACACAAGAAAACCTAGTTCACCTGGAAAAATAAACTAATTAAAATTCTAATGTTGTTGTTGTTGTGGTCTTCAGTCCGGAGACTGGTTTGATGCAGCTCTCCACAATACCCTATCCTGAGCAAGCCTCTTCATCTCCACATAAGAACGGCAACCTACATCTGTCTGAATCTGCTTACTGTATCCATCTCTTGGTCTTCCTCTGCAATTTTTTCCCCACACACTTGCCTCCAACGCTAAATTCACAATTCCTTGATGTCTAAGAATGTGTCCTACTGATCTATCCCTTCTTTTAGTCAAGGTATGCCAGAAATTCCTTTTCTCCCCAATTCTGTACAGTACCTCCTCATTAGTTACGCGATCCACCCGCCAGATCTTCAGCATTCTACTGTAGCACCATATTTCAAAAGCCTCAGTCCTCTTCTTGTCCGCACTGTTTATCGTCCATGTCTCATTTCCATACAAGGCAACACTCCAGACAAATGCCTTCAGAAAGTACTTCCTTAAGCTTAAATCAATATTCGATGTTAACAAATTTCTCTTTTTCAAGAACGCATTTCTACCCATTGCCTTTCTGCATTTTATATCCTCTGTACTGCGACCATCATTTGTTATTTTACTGCCCAAGTAACAAAACTCATCTACCTCCTCTATTGCTTCGTTACCCAATCTAATTCCTTCAGCATCACCTGATTTTCTTACACTGCACTCCATTACCCTAGTTTTCCTCTTGTTAATGTTCATCTTATATGCACCTTTCAGCACATTGTCCATTCCGTTCAATTGCTCATCCAGGTCCTTTGCTGTATCTGATAGAATTACTATGTCGTCGGCAAAACGCAATGTTTTTAATTCTTCACCCTGAACTTTAATCCCTATACCAAAATTTTGAATAACAATGGAGAAAGACTACAACCCTGTCTTACTCCTTTTCCAACCACTGCATCCCTTTCATACCCTTCAACTCTGACAACCGATGTCTGGTTTTTGTACAAGTTGTAAATAACATTACGCTCCCTATATTTTACTCCTGCTTGCTTCAGAACTTGAAAGAGTTTATTCCAATTAACATTGTCAAAAGTCTTCTCCAAATCTACAAAAGCTAGAACTGAAGGTTTGCCTTTTCTTAATCTATCTTCTAGGATAAGCCGTAAAGTGAGTATTGCCTCCCGTGTTCCTACATTTCTCCTGAACCCAAACTGATCTTCCCCGAGGTCGGCTTCTACCAGCTTTCCCATCCTTCTATATATAATTCGTGTTAATATTTTGCAACCATTACTTATTAAACTGATGGTTCTGTAGTTTTCATACCTGTCTGCACCTGCTTTCTTTGGAATGGGGATTATCACATTTTTCTTAAAGTCTGAGGGTACTTCGGCTGACTCATACATCTTACACACTAGGTTAAAAGGGGTGTGTCATGGCTGGTTCTCCCAGAGACTTCAGTAGCTCTGAGGGAATATCATCTACTCCAGGGGCCTTGTTTCGACTTAGGTCTTTCAGGGCTCTGTCAAATTCATCTCTCAGTAAAGTATCTCCTATTTCATCTTCATCTACATCCTCTTCCCTTCCTACAATATTGTCTCGAAGTTTATTTCCTTTGTAGAGCCCCTCTATATACTCTTTCCACCTTTCAGCTTCCCTTCTTTGCTGAGAACTGGTTTTCCATCAGTGTCCTTGATATTCATAGAGCTGTTTTTCTTATCTCCAAATGTTTCTTTTATTTTCCTGTAGGCTGTATCTATTTTTCCCCTATTTATACACTCTTCTACATCCTTGCATTTGCCTTCTAGCCACTCCTGCTTAGCCATTTGCACTTCCTGTCAATCTCGTTTCTTAATCTTTATCAAAGCAAGACTTATTAGTATTCAGGGAGTTATTGCGATCGTTATATGAATAAAATTCTTGAATGTCCGTCTCCAAATCGCTTATATTTTCTAAAACATTGCCGGTTTCGGGACAGCTGCCCATCTTCAGATCAAAATTTAGAAGTTACAGAGTAACCTGTCCTGTAATGAACGAATGTGAACATTCGTTCATTACAGGACAGGTTACTCTGTAACTTCTAAATTTTGATCTGAAGATGGGCAGCTGTCCCGAAACCGGCAATGTTTTAGAAAATATAAGCGATTTGGAGACGGACATTCAAGAATTTTATTCGTTTCTTAATCGTCTGTACTCCATTTTGCCTGTCATTTACTGCATCTTTATATTTTCTCCTTTCATCGATTAAATTTAGTATCTCCTGTGATATCCAAGGATTTTTGTAGATCTTGCCGTCCTACCTATTTTGTCCTGTGCTACCTTCACTATTTCATCTCTCAATTTTACCCATTACTCCTGTACTGTTTTATTTTCCCCTGTTTCTGTCAATTGTTGCCTAAAGCTCCCTCTGAAATTCATAAGTACCTCAGGTTCTTTCAATTTATCCAGGTCCTATCTCCTTATTTTCCTACCTTTTTGTAGTTTCTTTGGTTTCAGCCTACAGTTCATAACCAACAAGTTATGGTCAGAGTCTAATTCTACTATAGCAATATTTACTTTTAAAATGTATCGTTATCTTCAAGTATAATCTACTGTAAATAAATACAGAAGATACGGTGTTGCAAACAGATGTCAGAACTAAATATTAGGGTTTACAAATGAAGAATAAGTAGCGTAGCATTACCCATTTGGCTGTTGCTAGTGGTCATGAGCAGCGACGTTCTACATCTACATCTACATAGATACTCTGCAAATCACATTCAAGTGCCTCGCAGAGGGTTCATTAACCAATTTCATAACTTTTCTCTACCGTTCCATTCTCGAATAGCGCGCGGGAAGAAAGAACACCTAAATCGTTCCGTTTTTATCTGATTTCCCTTACTTTATTGGGATGGTCATGTCTCCCTAAGTAGGTGGGTGCTAGCAAAATATTTTCACATTCAGAAGTAAAAGTCGGTGATTGAAACTTCGCAAACAGATCACGCCGCAATGAATAACGTCTTTCTTTTAATGATTTCCACCCCAATTCGTGCAACATTTCCGTGACGCTTTCCCCCCGTAACGTGATACAACAAAACGAGCTGCCCTTCTCTGAACCTTCTCAATGTCTTCCGTCAGTCCCACCAGGTGAGGGTCCCACAAGGGGCAACAGTACTCCAGGAGAGGACGCACAAGTGTGATGTAGGCAATCTCTTTGGTGGAGCTGGTGCATCTTCGAAGCGTTCTGCCAATTCAACGTAACCTTTGGTTCGCCTTCCCCACAATATTTTCTATGTGTCCTCTCCAGTCAAAGTTGTTATTATTTGTAACTCCTAGATATTTGGTAGGATCTACGACCTTAAGGTTTGACTGCTTTATCGCGTAATTGTAGTTCAGCGGTTTCTTTTAGTGGTCATGTGTATTACTTCACATTTTTCTTTATTTAGTGTCAATTTTGTCTAAATCGCTTTGGAGTTGCTTTTGATCCTCTGTTGACTTCACTAACCGATAAACGAAAGCATCATCCGCGAACAGTCTAAGGGAGCTATTCAGATTGTCTCCTAAATCGTTTATAAACACGAGGAAGAGTAGGGGACCTATAACGCTTCCCTGTGGAACGCCAGATATCACTTCTGTTTTACTCGATTACTTACCGTCAATTACAACGAACTGTGTCCTTTCTCATAGGAAATCGTGAATCTAATCGCGCAATTGTGGAGATACTCCATAAGCACGCAATTTCATAAGAAGCCGCTTGTGGGGTACAGTGTCAAAAGCCTTCCTGAAATCCAGAAATATGGAATCGATTTGAGATCCCTTGTCGATGGCACTTAACACTTCATGTGAATAAAGGGCAAGCTGTGTTTCGCAAGAGTGATACTTTCTGAATTCGTGTTGACTACTGGTTAATAGGTCGTTCTCTTCGAGGTAGTTCATAATATTTTACTACTCTAGGAACATCTACTTCTAAGTTTAGCATGCTGGCAGCTGTTATTGGATTGAATACTGGATTCCTGTCACAATAAACTGCTGCTGATGGCTGAGCTGCCATTTATGGGACTGAGTGTCGCCCTATGACGACATCATCATTTACGATGGAAATGAAGATGCTTCGTTGGTCCATGGGGCTGACCCGATGTGGCCATGTAAAAAATACAGGTCCGGCAAAAGTTTGGTGCGGCGCCCATCACAGACAAACTTAGGGCAGACTGTCTCGCTGGTACGGCCGCTTCAGCAGAGAGGAGGACAACTCGATTGCGAAGGCAGCACTCCACATCAACCCAGGAGGAACAAGACACAAGCGAGTCCGGCAAAGAGATGGACTGACATCAGGGCAGACATGGACGCTGTTGGTTTAAGGCAAGAAGATGTCAACGACCGAAAGAAATAGAGTAGACGCAGCGAAGTAGCAGACCCTGCAAGTCGGTATTAATGCTTGGAAAGAGAGAGATGGCTGAGCTGCCATAGCTAAATATCGTGCACGTAGCTTCATTACATCAGCCCGCAGTTATGGGACTTAACTGCCGGTCATCAGACCCTAAACTTACAAACTACTTATAAACTAACTTATACTAAAGACAGTACAAATATTCATGCCCGAAGGAGGATTCCAAACCCCGACGGGGAACGGCCTTGCGCATCGGAGCATAGCGCCTCAATGCGTCGGTCACTCCGCCGCGGCAAAATTTTACATCTATGGCGTTTACACAGAGTAGTCCACTGATAGTGACCGGGCCAAATATCTCAAGAAATAAGCTTCAAACGAAAAAAAACTACAAAGAAAAAAACTTTTCTAGCATGAAGGGGGAAAACAGATGGCGCTATAATTGGCGCGCTAGATGGCGCTACCATAGGTCAAACGAATATCAACTCCATTTTTTTAAAAATAGATACCCCCATTTTTATTACATATTTGTCTAGTGTTGTTGTTGTGGTCTTCAGTCCGGAGAGTGGTTTGATGCAGCTCCCACCCTACTCTATCCTGAGCAAGAATCTCCTCTTAAGAAAGGCAACCCACATCCATTTGAATCTGCTTCCTATATGCGTCCCTTGGTCTCTGTCAATTTTACCCCCCCCATACCCCCTTCAATGCTAAATTCATAATACCTTGATGTCTAAGAATGTGTCCTACCAATCAATCCCTTCCTTTAGTCAAGGTATGCCAAAAATTCCTTTTCTTTCCAATTCTGTTCAGTACCTCCTCATTACTTACGCGATCCTCCCACTTAATCTTCACCATTCCTCTGTAACACCACATTTCAAAAGCCTCTATTCTCTTCCTGTCCGCACTGTTTATCGTCCATGTTTCACTCCCATACAAGGCAACACTCCACACAAATGCCTTCAAGAAGGTCTTCCTTATGTTTAAATTAGTACTCGATGTTAACAAATTTCTCTTTATCGAAAACGCTTTTCTTCCCATTGCCATTCTGCATTTTATATCCTCTGTACTGCGACCATCATATGTTATTTTAATGCCCAAGTAACAAAACTCATTTACCACCTTTATTTATTCGTTACCTAATTTAATTCCTTCAGCATCGCCTGATATCTAAGACTGCATTCCATTATTTTAGTTTTGCTCTTGTTATTGTTCATTTTATATGCTCTCTTCAACACACTGTCCATTCCATTCAACTGCTCTTCCAGGTCCTTTGCTGTATCTGACAGAATTACTATGTCGTCGGCAAAACGCAATGTTTTTAATTCTTCACCGTGATCTTTAATCTCTCCGCTGTGGTTGCACCTACGATACGGCTATTTGTATCGCTGAGGCACGTAAGCCACCCTACCTCGGCATTCGGCAATTTCTGTGGTTCATGTGGGTGTACGTAAATAAATATGAATGTTTTATTTGGAACAGTTATGTCGCTTTGTGATAAATCGCGCTGCAATATTCACAAACATATTGATCACAATTTTAGACGAACAGTGGGTAACAGGTAGGTTTTTTAAATTGAAACACAGAACGAAGGTACGTTTGAACTTTATTTAGTTGTTCCAGTGTGAACATGTACTTTTGTGAAAATATCATACATTATGAAAACGCATGCTGTTACTACGTGATCACCTGTAATTACCTCATGACTTCAATAAATGCTCAAAATGATGTCCTACAACTTTAATGCATTTGGCAATACGCGTAACGAAATTCCTCTCAACAGCGAGTAGTTCGCCTTCAGTAATGTTCTCACATGCATTGACAATCCGCTGACGCCAGGCGTTGTCGTTGAATCACGATACCAAATATCCTTCAATTTTCCCCACAGAAAGAAATCCGGTGATGTAACATCCGGTGAACGTGCGGTTCATGGTATGGTGCTTCTACGACCAATCCACCTGTCATTAAATATTCCTCAAGTGCACGCGAGTCATTTGCCAGACACCCATCATGTTGAAAGTACATCGCCATTCTGTCATGCAGTGAAACGTCTTGTAGTAAAATCGGTAGAACATTACGTAAGAAATCAGCATACATTGCACCATTTAGATTGCCATCGATAAAATAAGGGCCAATTATCCTTCCTCCCATAATGCCGCACCATACATTAACCCGCCAAGGTCTTTGATGCTCCAATTGTCCCAACCATCGTGGATTTTCCGTTGCCCAATACTGCATATTACGCCGGTTTACGTCACCTCTGTGAATGACGCTTCGTCACTAAACAGAACACGTGAAAAGATTTGTTATCGGCCCGTAATTTAATTTATGCCCAGTGGCAAAACTGTACACGACGTTCAAAGTCTTCGCCATGCAAATCCTGGTGCATAGAAACATGGTACGGGTGAAATTTATGTTGATGTAGAATTCTCAAGACCGATTTTTTGAGATTCCAGATTCTCGCTCAATTTGTCTGCTACTGATGTGCGGATTAGCCGCAACTGCTATTAAAACACTTACTTGGGCATCATCATTTGTTGCAGGTCGTGGTTGACATTTCACTTGTGGCTGAACTTTTTTTTTTTTTTTTTTTTTTTTTTTTTTTTTTTTTTTTTTTTTTTTTGTATTTCCACACCAGCGATTACACCGGTAGGCTGGCAGCAGCTCCAGAGGCTGCTCTTCAGCCGAGAGAATAAAAGACATTGATGAGATGAAAATTTAAAATACATGACAGGCGAAAAATCAATGGAGGAACAATGACACAGACATGGCGACAATTGGAGTTACAAACAATTGACAGGTGAACAAAAACCGGATGTAGTCAGTTAAAAACGAGGAGCCACGGTGACGTAAAAAGCACATGTTGGACGACAAGAACACAGGACGGCGAGTACACGGAGACACTAAGTAAAATACACGGTGCGACACTTGTCTGGTTGCGGTGGACGCAGTTAAAAAACACACACTTCACTGTAGCACAACACACAACACGTGACGTAGCACTTGTAAAACTGTCGGTCCAGGACCTCGATAAAAAGGGGGGCGGAGCAAAGCGTGGGGGAGAGGGGGAAAAACAGCGGTGAAGAAAAGGGGGGCGGCAGGGAAGAGCCGTAGGGACTCCAGGGCAGGGAGGAGGGTAGCCAAGCGGGGGAGCGGAAGGGGAGGGAGGAGAGGGGGCACTTTATCTGTGGGTGGGGGATCAGAGCTGGTAGGACGGGTAGATGTCGGAACGGAGGACGTCATCGGGACGGGGGCCGGATCCGGATGCGGTAGGCGAGGCGGAGGGCGTGGCGCTCGAGGACTTGGAGGGTTTTATAGTAGGATGTGGGAGCGGAGATCCAGGCAGGATGGAAGCTGCAAAGGACAGGACGCATGAGGGACCGGTAGGTGTAGAGAATGGTGGAGGGGCTGAGACCCCACGTCCGGCCGGTGAGGAGTTTGAGGAGGTTAAGGCGGGAGAGGGCTTTCTGTCGGACAGTGCGGAGGTGGGGGGTCCAGGAGAGGTTACGGTCGAGGGTTAGGCCAAGGTACTTCAGGGTGGGGGTGTGGCGGATAGGGCGGTTGTGGAGGGTGAGGTAGAAATCATGGAGACGGAAGGAGCGGGTGGTACGACCTATGATAATTGCCTGGGATTTGTCAGGATTGACGGAGAGGAGCCACCGGTTGCACCATGAGGCGAACTCGGTGAGGTGGGACTGGAGCAAAAACTGGGAGCGGGCAAGGGAGGGGGCGAGGGCTAGGAAGGCGGTGTCGTCAGCATATTGTAGAAGGTAAATGGGAGGCTCGGGTTGGGGCATGTCGGCGGAGTAGATGAGATAAAGGAGAGGAGAGAGGACGGAGCCTTGGGGCACCCCGGCAGAGGGGTAGAACAAACGGGAGTCGGAGTTGCAGACAGTGACATAGGAGGGGCGGCGGGTGAGAAAGGAAGCAATGAGGCGGACGTAATTAATAGGAAGGGCGTAGAACTGGAGCTTGAAGAGGAGACCGGAATGCCATACACGGTCGTAGGCTTTTTGGATATCAAGGGAGACAAAAATTGCGGAGCGACGGGAGTTGAGTTGGACAGAAAGGAGATGAGTAAGGCGAAGGAGCTGGTCATTGGCAGAGAAGGAGGGTCGGAAGCCACATTGGGAAAGGGGCAGGAACTGGTGGCGATGGAGGTGCTGATGGATACGACGGGAGAGGATGGTTTCCAGGACCTTGCTGAACACGGAGGTAAGACTGATGGGACGGTAGGACGAGGTCTGGGATGGGGGCTTATCCGGTTTTAGGAACATGAGAATACGGGAAGTCTTCCACAGGTCGGGGTAAAAGCCGGTGAAAAGGATGACATTATATAAGGTAGCAAGAGATTCGTGGAAGGAGGGGGGCAAGCCCGGAGGTGACAGTAGGTCAGCCGGTCGTGACCAGGGGCGGTGTTGCGTTTAGTCCGAAGAGTGTCAATGATGTCACGGGCGGTAATGGGTGTGTTCAGTTCTGAGGGGGGAATGTGGTCCAAGTACTGGAAGCCGGGGGCGAGCGGAGGAGTGGAGGTATCGGTTCGCTCATGGACGTCCGGGAAGAGAGAATAGTCAAAGAGAGGATCATCAGGAATGGAGAAGACTTCAGAGAGGTAGGAGGCAAAGTGTTCTGCCTTACTGGCGTTGTCAGGAAAAGGACGGTCATCATGGAGAAGCGGGTAGTGGGGGGAGGAATGACCGCCAGTAAGGCGGCGGAAGGCATGCCAGTACTTGGAGGAGTTGACAGGGAGCGTGGAATTGAGGCGGGTGCATGTCTGGCGCCAGTCCCGGCGTTTTTTCGCGGACAAGAGGTTTCGGATGTGGCGTTGGATTTTCCGGTGGCGTTGGAGTGTGTCCCGGTCACGGGTCCGGAGGAAGGAGCGGTAGAGACGACGGGATTCGCGAAGGAGAAGGACGGTCTGTGGAGGAAGGGTAGGACGGTGAGGATAAATCGCCCAGGTGGGGATGTGGGCATGGACCGCGTCAGCAACGGTCTGCTGGAGGAAGGAGGAGGCATGATCAATATCGTCGGGAGTGCGGAGGGGAAGTGGGTGGCTTGCGACCGAGGTGTCAATGGAGCGACGGTAGGCATCCCAGTCGGCACGGGAATAATCATGAACGAGTTTGGGAGGGGGCATAGGACGGGGAGCACGGGCAGGGCGGGGGCGGTGGTCAAAGGTAAGTAGGACAGGGGCGTGGTCACTGTCTATAAGGTCGAGGACATCTGCCGTGATGCGCCCTAGGAGGTTGGGAGACGCCAGGACGACGTCGGGAGTGGTGTTGCTTTCGGGGCGGGTTGGGCGGGGAAGAGGAAGGACGTCGCCCCGGAGCGAGGTGGTGACGAACTGACGCCACCGCCGGAGTTCAGCGGGCGGACGGGAAGAAAGGTTAAGGTCGGCAGCAATCACATAGGTCGTGAAGGAGCGGTCTATGTGGGAGAGGAAGGCATAGGGGAGGGGAGCAGTGCTGCGGATATAGATGGTAGCGAGGGTGACAGTAAGGGATGGGAGGAAGAGGCTGAGGATCAGGTGTTCGGTGGGGTCATTAAGGAGAGGTTGGAGCCGGACGGGGTGGTGGCGGAGGTGGCCGATCG
The DNA here is from genome assembly GCA_026315105.1 of Locusta migratoria. Taxonomy (NCBI): domain Eukaryota; kingdom Metazoa; phylum Arthropoda; class Insecta; order Orthoptera; family Acrididae; genus Locusta; species Locusta migratoria. Next base: position 924,944,365 of record CM048744.1, on the reverse strand, counting down.
CCACTCCGCCTCGGGCGAGGGGTGGGGGGCCATCGGTACGGTGTGTGCGTCTATCCCTAAAGGTACGACCACAGCCATGAAGCAGCACATCTGTTGTAAGCATTCCATGCCTCTTATCAGAATTGCACAACCTCCGGCCAGCGTTTTGACAAACAAGACAAATAATTGAAGACGGCAGTCATATTGGGGTTCTATGCATAGACAGCTTACTTCTATGACACAGGAATCCAAAAGATGACACGATATGACACGTTTACTTTGTCCATCTTAATTACTGACCAGGGGCTTCAGCTGTATATCTTGTAACGAAAAATAATGCCATCAGCATTATTTAGCAACTACTTTCGACGTTCAATGCCGTGATTTTCAAGCCCTTAAAATACGAAATCTGCATATTGCTCGTTTACAGTCAATTGTTATCGCACATTCGTCCAATATTATTTGCAACAAGGGTCAACAGAGAGTGCGAATGTGCGATACCAGTTATATTGACTGCTATCCAGGAATATTCAGGTTTCTTAAGAGCCTGTAGATGACGCTATTGACCGTCGAAACTGGTTCCTAAATAACTATATTGAACACAGCTGATGGCATTATTTTTCATTACACTATATGGCAAGTGTCTCAATTGTCGTTGTGACTGTGTCTAAAAATAGGTAAAATGTTGCTGTACCTGTGTCCAATAAATTATACGTTGTCTTATAAATTATATGTTGTCTTTGCTTTAAGAAAATAAGGAAACTTACTTTCTAAATGCGCCTCATAGTGGTTTCAAATGAAGGGGAAGCTTGAGGCACAGTTAACCGATTCGTCTCCTATTTGAAAAAATCCTTTGTTTATAGCATAAAATAAAAGACTACAATCATTTAAACCTATTTTGCATTTTTTATGCTGACACTTCCCCAAACAGTCTGCGTTTCTAGAATCCTCTTGTCCTTCAAACTATTGCTGATGTGTAATTAAGAGGTAACTCAAAATTTGAGCTAACAATTGTGGTAATTTGTCGAAGTATTTCTGAGAAAATCATTGAGATGTGTGCCACTCAGAAGCGAATCCGAGCTAACTCCACTTTTCTTCATTTTTCAACTTGTGATGCAGAAAACCTCAAAAAGACATATATTTTCATATTCTAAAATGATTAAATTGTTTACTGATTGTCAATAATGGGTGTGTAATGTTGTTTCCAGCGACGCATTGATGTCGGTGTCTGGCTAAATGCTCACCTTTGTTAGTTCTGAACTCCTGTTTGTACAGTGAAGTGAATCAATTTTCTGGAGCTTTAGACAGCATTCATGATCCACATTCCTCCAGACAAAAGTAAGGGAAATCTACAATAGCCAAAACATATTTTAACTTATCTGAGAGCACGTCTTCATTTTGTTCAAGACATTGGAAGAGACCAAAGGCATATTGTGACTTCCTGCAAGGGTCAAAATCGAATACAAAAACAGTGTTGACAATGTGGAAGCTTGTAAATAGCTTTGAAATCAGAGCAGGTATTATTCATTTTTTTTCCAAAGAAAGCAGATGCAGCCGCTGCGGAGCGGCCGTGCGCATTAAGGCGCTATGCTAGGGTGCGCGAGGACGTTCCCCGTCGGGGGTTCGAATCCCCCCTACGGCATGGCTGTTTGTGTCGTATTTAGAATAAAATAGTTCATAAGTAGTTTGTAAGTTTAGGGACTGAGGACCCCGCAGTTAAGTCCCTTAAGTTTAACAAACATTTTGATTTGAAAGCAGGTGCAGACAGGTGTGAAAATTAGAGAACCGTCAGTTTAATAAGTCATGGCTGCAAAATTTTAACACGAATTATTTACAGAAGGATGGAAAAGCTGGTAGAAGATGACCTCGGGGAAGGTCAGTTTGGATTCAAGAGAAATGTAGGAACACGGGAGGCAATACTCAATGTATAGCTTATATTAGAAGATAGGTTAAGGAACCACTCCCATGAACCACAGACATTGCCGAGGTGGGGTGGCTTCCGTGCCTCAACGATACAGATAGCCGTACCGTAGGTGCAACCACAACGGAGGGGTATCTGTGGAGAGGCCAGACAAACGTGTGGTTCCTGAAGAGGGGCAGCAGCCTTTTCAGAAGTTACGGGGGCAACAGTCTGGATGATTGACTGAGCTGGACTTGTAACATCAGCTAATGTGGCTTTGCCACACAGCTACTGCGAACGGCTGAAAGCAAGGGGAAACTACAGCCGTTACCTTTCCCGAGGACATGCAGCTCTACTGTATGAAAATACGATGATGGCATCCTCTCGGGTAAAATATTCCGGAGGTAAAATAGTCCCCCATTCGGATCTCCGGGTGGGGACTACCCAGGAGGATGTGATCATCAGTAAAGACAATACTGGCATTCTACGGGTCGGAGCGTGGAATGTTAGATCCCTTAATCGAGTAGGAAAATTAGAAAATTTAAAAAGGGAAATGGATAGGTTGAAGTAGATATAGTGGGGATTAGTGAAGTTCGGTGGCAAGATGAACAGGATTTCTGGTCAGGTGAGTACAGGATTATAAATACAAAATCAATTGGGGGTATCACAGGAGTAGGTCTGATAATGAATAAGAAAATAGGAATGCGGGTAAACTACTATGACCAGCACAGTGATCGCATTATCATTGTCAAGATAGATACGAAGCCAACACTGACAACAGTAGTACAGGTTTATATGCCAACTAGCTCTGCCGATGATGAGGAAATCGAAGAAATATATGAGGAGTTAAAGGAAATTATTCAGACAGTTAAGGGTGAGGAAAACTTAATTGTTATGGGAGACTGGAATTCGGTAGTAGGACAAGGAAGGGAAGGGAAGATAGTAGGTGAATATGGTCTGGGCAAAAGGAATGAAAGAGGAAGCCGCCTGGTAGAATTTTGCACAGAACATAATTTAGTTATAACAAACACCTGGTTCAAGAATCACAAAAGAAGGTTGTATACGTGGAAGAGACCAGGAGACACCGGAAGATACCAGATAGATTTTATAATGGAAAGGTATAGATTTCGGAACCAGGTTTTACAGTGTAAGACGTACCCAGGGGCATATATAGACTCTGACCATAACTTGTTGATTATGAACTGTAGGTTGAAACTAAAGAAAATACATAAAGGTAGGAAAATAAGGAGATGGAACCTGGATAAATTGAAGGAACCTGAGGTTCTTAAGAATTTCAGAGGGAGCTTTAGGCAACAATTGACAGAAATGGGGGAAAATAAAACAGTAGAGGAGGAATGTGTAAAATTGAGAGATGAAATAGTGAAGGTAGCAGAGGACAAAATAGGTAGGAAGGCAAGACCTACAAAAAATCCTTGGATATCACAAGAGATACTAAATTTAATCGATGAAAGGAGAAAATATAAAAATGCAGTAAATGAAAAAGGCAAAATGGAGTATAGACGACTAAGAAATGAGATTGACAGGAAGTGCAAAATGGCTAAGCATGAGTGGCTAGAAGGCAAATGCAAGGATGTAGAAGAATGTATAAATAGGGGGAAAATAGATACAGCCTACAGGAAAATAAAAGAAACATTTGGAGATAAGAAAAACAGCTCTATGAATATCAAGGACACTGATGGAAAACCAGTTCTCAGCAAAGAGGGGAAAGCTGAAAGGTGGAAAGAGTATATAGAGGGGCTCTACAAAGGAAATGAACTTCGAGACAATATTGTAGGAAGGGAAGAGAATGTAGATGAAGATGAAATAGGAGATACTGTACTGAGAGATGAATTTGACAGAGCCCTGAAAGACCTACGTCGAAACAAAGCCCCTGGAGTAGATGATATTCCATCAGAGCTACTGAAGTCTCTGGGAGAACCAGCAATGACAAACCTGTTTCACCTGGTGTGTAAGATGTATGAGACAGGCGAAGTACCCTCAGACTTTAAGAAAAATGTTATAATCCCCATTCCAAAGAAAGCAGGTGCAGACAGGTGTGAAAACTACAGAACCATCAGTTTAATAAGTCATGGTTGCAAAATATTAAAACGAATTATATACAGAAGGATGGAAAAGCTGGTAGAAGCCGACCTCGGGGAAGATCAGTTTGGGTTCAGGAGAAATGTAGGAACACGGGAGGCAATACTAACTTTACGACTTATCCTAGAAGATAGATTAAGAAAAGGCAAACCTACATTTCTAGCTTTTGTAGATTTGGAGAAGGCTTTTGACAATGTTGATTGGAAAAAAACTCTTCCAAGTTCTGAAGCAACCAGGAGTAAAATATAGGGAGCGTAAGGTTATTTACAACTTGTACAAAAACCAGACAGTGGTTGTCAGAGTTGAAGGGCATGAAAGGGATGCAGTGGTTGGAAAGGGAGTAAGACAGGGTTGTAGTCTTTCTCCATTGTTATTCAATTTGTACATTGAGCTAGCTATAAAGGAAAGCAAGGAGAAATTTGGAGAAGGAATTAAAGTTAAGGGTGAAGAATTAAAAACATTGCGTTTTGCCGACGACATAGTAATTCTGTCAGATACAGCAAAGGACCTGGAAGAGCATTTGAAGGGAATGGACAGTGTGCTGAAAGGTGCATATAAAATGAACATTAACAAGAGCAAAACTAGGGTAATGGAGTGCAGTGTAAGAAAATCAGGTGATGCTGAAGGAATTAGATTGGGAAACGAAGCATTAAAGAAGGTAGATCACTTTTGTTACTTGGGCAGAAAAATAACAAATGATGGTCGCAGTACAGAGGATATAAACTGCAGAATGGCAATGGGTAGGAAAGCGTTTTTGAAAAAGAGAATTTTGTTAACATCGAATATTGATTTAAACCTAAGGAAGTCCTTTCTGAAGGCATTTGTGTGGAGTGTTGCCTTGTATGGGAGTGAAACATGGAAGATAAACAGTGCAGACAGGAAGAGGATTGAGGATTTTGAAATATGGTGCTACAGAAGAATGCTGAAGATTAGGTGGGTGGATCGCGTAACTAATGAGGAGGTACTGAACAGAATTGGGGAGAAAAGAAATTTCTGGCATACCTTGACTAAAAGAAGGGATAGATTGGTAGGACACATTCTTAGACATCAAGGAATTGTGAAGTTAGCATTGGAGGGAAGTTTGTGGGGAAAAAATCGCAGGGGAAGACCAAGAGATGGATACAGTAAGCAGATTCAGACAGATGTAGGTTGCCGTTCTTATGCGGAGATGAAGAGGCTTGCCCAGGATAGGGTATTGTGGAGAGCTGCATCAAACCAATCTCCGGACTGAAGACCACAACAACAACAGGTTAAGGAAAGACAAATCTAGCTTTTGTGGAGAAAGCTTTTGACAATGTTGATTGGAATACACTCTTTCAAATTCTGAAATCAGCAGGAGTAAAATATATTGAACGGAAGGTTATTTACAACTTGTACAAAAACCAGACAGCTCTTATCAGAGTTAAAGGGCACGAAAGGGATGCAGAGGTTGGGAAGGAAGTAAAACAGGGTTGTGGCCTTTCTCCAATGTTATTCAATTTGTACATTGAGAAAACTATAAAGGAAAGCAAGGAGAAATTTGGAGAAGAAATTGAAGTTCAGGCTGAAGAAATAAAAACATTGCGTTTTTCCGATGACATTGTAATTCTGGCAGTGACAGCAAAAGACTTGGGAGAGCAGTTGAACGGAATGGACAATGAGTTGTAAGGTGCATACAAAATGAACATTAACAAGAGCAAAACGTAGGTAATGGAGTGCAGTCTAAGAAAATCGGGCGATGCTGAAAGATTTAGATTAGGTAACGAAACAATAAAGGTGTTAGATGGGTTTTGTGACTTGGGCAGTAAAATAACATGCGATGATCGCAGTACAGAGGATAGAAAATGCAGAATGGCAATTGGAAGAAAGGCGTTTTTGAAAAAGAGAAATTTGCTAACAGCGAATATTAATTTAAGCGCAAGGAAGTTGTTTCTGAAGGCATTTGTGTGTAGTGTTGCCTTGTACGGGAGTGAAACGTTGACGATAAACAGAGCGGACAGGAAGAGAATAGAGGCTTTTGCAATGTGGTGCTACAGAAGAATGCTGAATGTTAGGTGGGTAGAACGCATAACGAAAGAAGAGGTACTGAACAGAATTGGGGAGAATAGGAATTTCTAGCATACCTTGACTAAAAGAAGGGATCGCTTGGTAGGACACATTCTTAGACATCGAGGATTCGTAAATTTAGCAATAGAGGGAAGTGTGTAGGGTAAAACTCGCAGACCAAGAGATGAATACAGTAAGCAGATTCAAATGTATGTAGGTTGCAGGTCTCATGAGATGAAGAGGCTTGCTCAGGATAGAGTAGGGTGGAGAGCTTCATCAAACCAGTCTCCGGACTGAAGACCACAACAACAAAAACATTCTTTGTACCCGGGCACAGCTATTTGACAATTTAACCAGACTTCAGGGTAATTGATTCTAAAGGGAGAAATTAGTTTGTTACAGTATAATTCACAATTTCAAAAGGAAGAATCCCTTTGGACTAGTTGAAATCAATCATAATGACTTTTTGTCTACGAAAACTACCCGTAAATTGGCGTGACATTGGATGGATTTGATTGGAGAGGTGACCTCCTTACACTCTGCAGAACAAGACGACTTTTTATGAATTTTTTTGTTTCTTACGATTTATTTCAAGAAATTTACACCACGTAGGCAACCTGAATTTGTAGGATGCCCTGTACTCAAATATTCGTCCCATCAGTAAGGTTAAAAAGGCGGATCTCATGCCTCTCTTTGACTGTATTCTTCCTGTGAACTATGACTACTATAAAAAAACTACTCGTGGGAAACCGAAAAGTCAAGTGTCAGAGAACTGTGATTTATTTCATTGCGATGATTAGCACTTAAAGTGAAATACAAAATAAGCTTTTTCAGTAGACAATGTGACTAACTCCGGGAAAAATACAAATACCAGGCTGTTCTCTATTTCTGTGATTATCTGTGTTGTGTTTTCATCATATTTGTATGTCAAACTAAATTGTAATTGTCATACCATTACTGTAATGAATAGAAAATTGAGAGAGATATTATTAAAGCTGGCAATTTCAGGATGCTCTTAAATTTAAACTCAGTTTTCTCAGTTTCTGTTCCAATAGAGTTAGTCGGTTTGGCTTGAGTGGCATATATTGCTATCATACTGTTATCCGACCTGTGAGGGTAACAGTTGAATACCGCGTTATAGATACCGACATTAAGACGGTACCTCCCTCACGATTGACTTTAGGAAGCAGGTTGTTTGTGGGAAGCAATGTAAGCAAAGTTTCATCGCACCATTTCAGCCACTTCCAGCTACCCAGGTTTTATGATCGTTGCTCAATTCTTTCGGAGCTTTTCGATTGCTCCAGTTATTAAGGCTTTAACAACGTCAGCCATTCTACAAATGTTATTACTGAAGTCAGTGTTGAGTTTTGGAATCTCTTTTGCCGTGCTAGTTGAATGTTGTCTGTTAACAACCGTTCTTAATAATCGTCGTTCGTTAATCTCAGGTTCGCCCACTATTTCTCAGGAGCAACTACATTTTACGGTGTTCGCTGTACGCTATCCTTACCGAGTAGCTAGTAAAACGTTGACAATGCAGCCGTTTTCGTCAGAGATGCACCCACTAATTGCGCATCATCAAATGGCCTCTTTGGTAGATCACGCATTTCAGCAATCATTTGTGTTGACGAAACGTACGATATACAGTTCTACAAGATAACGTCTAAAACTCCGTACGGGGTGAGGCCAACTTTCAGAAAGATGTGGTATACTGCATGTGGGTCATATTATTTTGTCCATCTCCTGTATGTCTCAGTCATTATAAACCCTAATATTATTTTTTTCAGGGGCATTCCCCTATACACAGAAATGAAAAGTGTTAGTTATCCCATGTCTTGTCGACAGACGTTTTACTTTTATCCACAATGAGTACTTACAGCTAAATCCTTGGACTTTGAAGCTATAATTCCTAAGTACCATTTGCATTGACGGACGTATCAAGAATAGCGGCGGTTAGTCATCTTGTAACTGTCTATTATGTGCAATCGATTTTGTCCAGCCAATCAGCGTCTCGTGTTCACGACCCAGACCTTTCACATTCGTTGTAATTAACAGAAGAGGGGACGTGTTGTGCCCCATGCAAATTACGCACGCCTGGATCGTTTGTAAGGAAGCCGTGATAAGCTTTTAAGCAGATATATCGACCGAAAGTGACACAGCAGGAGTAATTAGACATCGGTGCGTCGCAAAACCTCTGGCACACCGGTCATTGTTCAGTGATATTTCAGAATGATGTATGAACACGCTACGCAGTGACTCATCTACTTAATTTCTCATTTGTAAACGGAAGTGGCGCTGCGCAATTACGTGTCAGTGTACAAGATAACAGCGGTCCGTGGTCTTACATCTACGTTGTTTTCACCGTTGTGTCGACTTTCAACATTTTTATGCTGGTTTTTTCGTACTTTCTTTACATGCCGTATAAAACGAAGCAAAAACAATTCTGAAAACTTGGATTGGAATATGCTTTGGCAGGCCTACTTCCCCTGAGTACTGCCATAGACAGCAATAATTTTTCTACACATAATGTACCTCGACTATCTCTCTAATTTGGGTAATTCCGGGATAACTGGCAGAACGGGAGAGATTGCCTGTAATTCTTCCACAATCCGCCGTGCAGCACTGCCGGTCATTTGGTAGTGAGTACGTAACGTCATCGTTTGTTGCTCTTCTGCATGAGTCTTAAACGAGGGTAAGTCTATTATCCGCAATGTAGTTATATTTTGTTTAATTTGGTAATATTGTCGTTTTACGTTGATGGTGCATGATTGTTTATTTGTTGTTATATCTTTGCAATTTTCAAGCTGCCTGGTTAGTTTCGCTATCGCTGCCGTGCTGTTAATCATGCCTGCTCCGCTGTCATATTTGCACCAAAAAAGAGCAACGTTCAGTGATCCGTTGTTTCTTTTGTTCTTTTTTTTTGTGGTCGGAAGGCGTACCAGGGGGCGAAATTCATCGAACACTTTCGATACAGTACGGAAACAGTGTTTCGTCACAACGGAGTGTCTACGAATGAATTGAAAAATTCCAAAATGGTCGCACAGGTATTACGCAAGATGAAGAAGCCGGACTACCGTTTACCGCCACAAATATGAAGAAACTATTGACGCAGTGGCACATAGTCTGCAAATTAGTCACGGTTCTTTCTACGAAATCATCCAAAACAGACTTTGCTTTCACAAAGTTTGTGCAAGATGGGTCCCAAAACAATTCACACAGTTGCATAAACAAACGCGCTTTGACATCTGCAAAAACATTTTGATCATTATGGTATCAAAGGGGACAACTTCTTAGGCAGGATCATTACTGGTGACGAAACATGGACCCATCATTACTAGCCGGAGAGTAAATGGCAGAGTATGGAATGGAAACATCCATATTCGCCGTTGAAGAAGATGTTCAAGACCCTACTGTTCGTAGGAAACTGATGCCTATTGTTTTATTATTTATTTATTTTATTTATTTATTTATTTTAGTCGCACAAGGTCTAGTACTGAATCATTATGGGGAAAGGAGCACAACAATAAACTGTGTACGTTAGAGTTAGATGCGTACTGCTGGGCTAAAGCCTACAATTCGAAGCAAACGCCGAGGACTGCTCTCAAAAGATGTGTTGCTGCACTACAATGCCCGTCCGCATACTGCTGCCCACACTGTTGAAAGGCTCCATAAACTCAAATTTGAACTACTGGATCATCCATATAGTCCAGATCTTGCCCCTTCTATCACTTAACTGGTCCAATCAAACAAGCATTAAAGGGCTGTCGATTTACCTCGGAAGAAGCAGTGAAAGAAGCGGCGCATTTCTGTCTCGGAGATCAACCGAGAACCTTCTTTTATGAGGGCATCGGGAAGGTTGGACAATGTCGAAAAGTGAGGTTCTTTTGTTTTGTTTGTTTATAATTCTTATGGGACCAAACTACTTTGGTCATAAGTCCCTTGACTTACTGACTACATAAACTAAGTTAAACTAACCTAAGGATAATACATACATCCATGCCCGAGGGGGAATTCGAACCCCCGACGCGGGAGGCCGCATGAGGTTCTTGTAAGTGTCTTATTTGATTACAATAAAATTTTATAACTACTTTGTGGATAATAATTTACCCTCGTATTGATTAAAAGTAATGATTTTCATTATTTAAGTTCTCAGTATGTCTTGAAATTATGTAGTATGTCGTGATCTTTCGATTTAACCATAACTTAAGTTGCGATTAGCGACGGGACATTACATTTTACGTTGTTTAGGTCTAACTGTATACCGGTACGTAATTTTTGTTTGAGTTTGCGTTAACCATGTTTGATTATGCGCTATGCCCATCTCTCCCGGTCGATCGCAAGACACGGCCATACCATCATCGGTATAGTCAACCCGAAAGAGCTCTGTTACCCAAGCCGCAATTCACAACCATATCGATCGACTCTAATACAAATAAAAAATGGACCAAAAATCCCCTGAAAGACGAGCAACTTCACCTCTACAAGGACCTTGTACAAGACCTAACAGTATTTGGACTGTTATTTCAAATGAAACAAATACGTCATTCTTACCAAAGTTCTGGATAAAATTTCACCTTTGCCAGACAGACCCGATACTTAAACAAAGAAACATAGAAAAATTAAAGCTAAAATATTAAAGTGAAAAGAAAATATTCATATGTAAAAATTCAAAAAGGAAAAAAACTGGTCCGTTGGGAGGAAAACAAGTGGAAATTGTTTGGGCCTACAGGGTTAAAGAACCTGACAGTTGAGACTCGTCAGACGAAGTCCAGTATAACGACGACTAAAGCGACTGTCTTCGTGACCAAGAGGGAGAGTGCACTGCGTATTGGGAAGACTACTCGGAAACAAATAAAACCTATGATTGAATTAAGTGTATAAGATGTAAGCATTGGTTACACGAATCCTGCACAGCGTTTGTCGATGTGTACCATCGATGTAGCAATGCCACTTTGAAAACAAAATCTAAGCTAAAACTTCCTGTTTATATATTACGCTTAGTTCTAAATTCAAATATTTGTGAAGCTTATGGGACTTAACTGTGGAGTCATCAGTCCCTAAACTTACAAACTACTTATGAACTAATTTATACTAAAGACAGCACAAACATCCATGCCCGAGAGAGGATTCCAACCTCCGACGCGGGAGGCCGCGTGATCCGCAACGTGGCGCTTTAGACAGTCCGGCTACTCCCGCTTGGCTTAGTTCTAAACTAAATCAATAAGTGAGGTGATTATTTGTTATTTTCTATATAAAACTACTAGGTTCCAACGATTAATAAGAATGTAAAAACAATCACGAATTTTACAGTGCTTTTTACAATTGAGGTTCGGTGTAAGCTATAAATTAACTACATTATTCATAAAATATTTTTTACATCAAGATGGTCAATAAAATATGTTTAATGTTTCACAAATTGTTTCAATAATTTTCTCTTTGATTTTGAAGTGTTTAGTTTGATGGCCATCTATCCCTTACATGTCTTGTCGATTTTACAAATTAAGAACGAAAGGGTTACCGGTCTTTGCCAGAAAATTGTAGACTAAGATACATTTCTCACTGAGACGAGAGGAGGTTACAGAAGTACCAAGTTGTCTGAAGCGAGAGAAGAGTGTGTAAAGAACCACATTATTAAGTTCATCCCCTTATGACGTCACTACTCGCGAGGAACCAACACCCATAGTGTCAACGTAGCGAACTCAACTTAACTAAGATGTGGAACATGTACTGTAAAGAGAACCCTGAAAATGTTGTCAAATGTGGTTACTAAAGGAGCACTTTTGGCCACCATTTCAAAATTGTATTTGGTGCTCCATATGTTGATACATGCTCGACATTCTCCTCGTTCGAAAATCGTATCGAAGCGGGAAAACGAAGCGACGAAAAGGAGATCCTGCAAACCCAACATAAAGTCAACAAAATGAGAGCTGGCAAGTTCTACCCAAAGCTGAAAAAAAGTAACGAGGGTGAAATTAGTCTCAGTTTCGGTTGTCAAAGTAATCTAGTACTACAGAAGGTGCCAGACCAAGCAGCTTATTATTCCCGTCAAATGTGCCTTGACAACTTTACAGTCTGTCAGGGCCCCTCGGAGTCCCCCAGAACAACGATACAGAGTTTTCGTACATTTGGTTGGAAACAAATATCCCAAAGGATCAAACCAAATAGATGGTTCACTACAGACTTTCTCATCTAAACTTCGAAGGACCGCAAAAATTTCGATTGTTTTCTGATGGATGTGGGGCGTCAAAATCAACACAGGACAATGATCACTATGCTATGTCACTGGTTTCTTCTCTAAGCTCCTGACTCTCTAGAAGAAATAGAACTGTGGTTCCCAATAGCAAGCAAGCCATTCGTTCATACCACCTGACAGGGTTTTTGGTAACATTGAACGACAGTGTCGCAAGTTAAGCGTCGTGGCAAAAACGAGATTTATCTAGTTCGTGGAGAGCCCTTCTCTAGTCTTGGGTGGTGGGGTCCTCCAGCTACCTGGAAAGAAGGTTTTTGGGTTTCCTCTTTACTCTTGTTTCGGATCTCCAAATTTCGAAAGCTATTTTCTTTAGACTGTCCCGTGCCTCTCGTCCTGGGGCCCTCTAACTCTCAAAAGTTACTTTTTTATAGTAATACGTGTATTTCCAAGTGGACGGGGGGGGGGGGCTCATTTTGTTTTTCCGCCACCTCGGGCCTCCGACGGCCTTAGTCCGCCACTGTTTGGAGCTCCACTTTGGTGATGATTGGCCATCCAACGAACAACTGAAATTCTTCACTTAGATGTTCGATAAGCAGGAAGGCTATAGTCGTTCCTGCCACTGATAACTCTCAGAACGAGGAAGAAACCGGAAGCAATTTTGAGTTGATGAACAGTGTTGAGGTCGATGTCACTTAAAAGCAAATACTCACCCATTTTCATTTTCTAGAATATTTTGTCCCTTTTTAACTAACCTGGAGCTTTCTATCAATTTGATTTACAAAACTTGCGGACTTTTTTTATTTACTACGCTTTCTTGTGATATCTAAAGCATGGTGATGTATTTTTTAATCATAATGTTGAACTTTAACTTCATCTGTGTTTTTCATGTTAAACAAGGCAAAATAATACCAATAAAATAACACCATTTTCATATTTTTGTATTATTTTCTGTTTAAAATGTATTCCGGTTACATTGCCAATAAATGTATTCCATCCCGCTGTCCTTCCTATCACCGAATATCGGGTTTTGCAACCGAACGTTTGTTTCGAATTCTTTCTATACGTTTGCAAACGCGCTAACTGCAGAAATCGGGTGAAAAAACCGCTAAATCAATATTTCACATACTATTTTACCGTACAATACATAATGGTCGATTTCAGCCATTAATTCCGAGTAATCTTTTTTAAACGTATTTTTGAAAAAAAATTGAAGTCTTTAATAGTTGGATGGGAAGAGTTTTTCGCGATTACTTCTGTTTCGCTTATCATAAAGACAGCGGCTTTTACATTTGAGCTACTTATTTGGATAACACATACAGATGAACGAACATAAAATCCAAGGTATTCATCAGATGTAAGATCTAGCATAAAACTCCTAAAGGAAATAATTCAAACATTTCAGAAAGTATGGACATATATAAACATTCAAAACATCAAAGGAAAACTGCGCTCATCAACTGGAGACAACATATAACAATTTATTTAGCATTTTCATTATGTACTATAAGATCAGCAATCCGCTTCCACGAGATAGTTACTATAGCCGAGCTGTATTGGTAATTAAAAGAAATATGATCTATGTACGCCAACTAGCGGTCAGTTTGATAACTGTCTGCGCGTGACCCCAACTCGACTTCGGCCAGTTGTATGTGATGTGGCTTGACGATAACACGCAAGGAGGGTTTGTATAGTCTATGGGACTTAACTACGGGGTCATCAGTCCCTAAACGTACAAACTACTTATGAACTACTTACGAACTAGGACGGCACAAATATCCATGCCCGAGGGGGGATTCGAACCCCCGACCGTAGTGGCCGTGCAGACCGTGACTGGAGCGCCTCAGTCTCCTCGGCCACCGCGGCCGGCACACGCAAGGAGGACGATTGACGGTAACGATACGTGTCGTTAGGTCAATGAAGTGTACATTTTCCACCATTTGAATAACAGATTCTGTTTAACTGACAAACCCGCATAACGCCGTGGAAACACAAGTTACAAGTTGATAATAGATGGGAAATAACGATTCCACAGTTATGTAAGCTGTTAAGTCCTGCGATCTGTAGAAAAGATAACAACTCCTCAAATTTCCGACGTTTTATTAAACAAAAGAGCCTTCTGGGCGTACGACAACACAACGTCAAGAAAACAGATAGTCACATAGGGACAACAAAGAACAAGTATATTAATGGAACAAATAAACAGTGAATTGGACAGTGAATTGCCGGGGCAGGGACAACCTGAATACATGACATTTCATGTTTGTGCTATTTCTTATTAGATACATATGAGGCCATCTTAAGGTTTTTTTTTTTTTTTTTTTTTTTTTTTTTTTTTTTTTTTTTTTTTTTTTTTTTTAATGGAACCCTATTTAAATTTTAGCGTAACATGTTGGGCTTAAAAAGACGACTTCAAATATGTGCATATCATAATATTTAGGCGAATAGTTTTTGAGATGCAGATACGTTCCCGTATCGTATTCGTCCTTCGAAGCGCTTTGTTTGTGTAAGGACAGACTCACGACATTTCTACACAACAGGAAAGGTCGCATTGGACAACGCCGCTTCGAAGGCCGAATGCGATTGGAGAACATATCTGTGTCTCAAAAACTATTCGCTTAACTATCATGATACACTAAACTTTAACATAGGATTCCATTAAAAAGCAAAGATGGCTTCATATGTATGTAATAAAAGAAATAGCACAAACATGAAATCTGATGTATTCAAGTAGGCCTTGTCCCTGCAACTCACAGTCCAAACGGCATCTTTGTCTCTATTGAGTTTGGGGAGATACAAAGGGGTGTTATGACTTAGCTGACTCATCCTGCATATACAGGGTGAATCACCTAACGACGGCCGCGGTGGCCGAGGGGACTGCGGCGCGCCAGTCACGGTCTGCACGGCCTCTACGGTCGGGGGTTTCGAATCCCCCCCCCCTCGGGCATAGATATTTGTGCCGTTCTCAGTGTTAGCTAGTTCATAAGTAGTTTATAATTTTAGGGACTGATGACCCTGTTGTTAAGTCCCATAAGCTATAAAAATATTTGAACATTTTTTTGAATCTCCTAACACTTACACCGCAAATATTGCGGAAACGGAAAGTGCGATTGATGTGCGGTTTTCACAGAATGGACTGGTAGTTAGGGGCTCGTAGTTTTAGCCAAAAAACATATTGTAATATTAGTTAGAAAGTGTATTTTTTTATGCAAACATACAGTTTTTTTTAATGGAACAAAGGTTGTTTCCATCATGCACTGGAATGTTTGACACCAGCTGTGTACAAAGAATTTTGAATGACATTTTTATCACGTTTAGTTTGGTAGCTACAACCGTTCAAAGTTACGGGAGCGGAGGCTGCGATAGCGTATCTGACTGGCCGAGTGGCAAGACGATGGGGCACGGCCTACTGTCTCATGACCACC